>OX243848.2:22886118-24341678 GCA_945859575.2 Herminia tarsipennalis | reverse complement strand
CACCGATAACACCTCGCGGGTCTCGCCTCGAGGACAGTGATCCTCGCGGCAGAGAAACCCACGAGGAGCCGGCCCGCCTCTGCTAATGTTTTGGCCGCGGCTACCGGGCAACGCGCCCACGCCGCACCAACTCCGCCGGGGCCGGGGCGAATCGCACCGACCCTCACGGTTCCGGGAGAGCACTGAGTCTTCAGCTCAATTGCCTCCCGGACAGCCTCGGACGTGATTGAGTCGTCCAGGCCGGAGACGCGCAACTCCGCGCACTTTGTCGGCCTGGCGACCCTTACACCCTCCTCGCCCCCCGCAAGACGCCTCAGCGTCTCCGCCACTAAGTCGGCCTTCTTCGGGCCCTCCGTCCCCGGAAACTCGAGGAGCCGGGCCCCGGTCTGTGAGCGGCGGAAGCTCACTTCGACGCCCCCAGCTGCCAGAAGAGCGGCCCTCGCCCCGCTGGGCGTTGGCGTACGTAACGCCTCGACTTTCCGCCTCCGGCGACACCGTCACGAGAACGGCGGCCGTTTTCGGCGGAGATAGTTTTGGCTTTCGCCTAACCTTATCCCTGACCAGAGTAGCCTCCCGCACAGAAGCGGCGGAAGCGGCCTCCTTATGCTTCCGGCGCCGCGACCTCCTACTCTCCGCCGTTCGCCATTCCTCACCAGAGGGGGCAGAGGCGGGGGCAGACGCTGGCGCCGGGGGACAGACCTGGGTGGCTGGAGCCTCCGAGGTGCCCGCTATGGAAGCTCGGGGTGCTCCTCTCAACGTACGCTGCGGCGGGGGATCTTCACCCCGCGGCCGCGCACCTTGCCCTGAGGCAGCCACTGTAGCAAAAGACCCGGCGTGGCCTTTTTTACGGGGTGGTGCCGGGGGTGGCATCTTTGGCCCCTGAGGGGGCTTATGCGCCGCAAGCGGCGGCCGACAGCTCGGTTCCGGGGGCAGGCGCGCCTTGATTCCCTCAAAGCGCGCATCGAAGAGGCCCCCGAAAAGAAGTGCGAGCTGCCTCATCTGCGCCTCCGTAAAGGAGTCGTCAGATGGGCGCCCTACACTATGAGCCCCAGCAGAATCAACCAACCCCGGGGCAAAACCGGCTCTGGCCGACGCAAAGTCGGCACGTAATTTTGCTACTTCAGCACGTAGCTTGCCCAACTCCTCTTCCATGCGGATGTTGCTCGCCCGCAGCCTTTCCGATTCCGCCTCGGTGGCAGTGACACGCTCGAACAGCGCATCCACCACTTCCCCCAAAACCTGGGCGGACGTCCGCAGGCCTTTTGCGAATGTGCCCTTAAGATTTTTGCTCTTAGTGGCAACATTCACAATAACCGACAAGGAGGTGGCCGCCGCCTTTACAAGCTCCGATCCGGTTTTCGGGGCACTATCCCCTCCCACAGATCGAAGTTCCTCCAGGAACCCGTCCACCTGGTTCTCGGCGACCAGTTCTCCCTCCGTGCGGGTGCGGACATAGGCCTCGCGTCTACTGAAAGGTGACGCCGAACCAGCCAAGGTGTTATCGGCCGGTGTTGACGTCGTCGGAGTTTGTGGACGGGACAACGGTGTCTTAGCACGCGTTCCCGCCGCTGATCCCCCCCCCTGAGAGGTGCGCACCTTCCTAGGGGCCTTAAATAGGATTCGGGGATTTTTTATAGAGGTTGTCATCCTCGTGGCCCAGGCGACCAAGCCAAGACCCTCGCCCCCGCTCGGAGCCGTGAGACGTGGCCACGACACTCCTAATCGCCGTGTGACGGTGGTTTCGCGAAACGCCGCGAATCCACCGGCACACGTTGCCCAGGGTGCACCACGAGGAGGTTTTCCGGCACTTAGCACCCCAACCTAACCTAACCTAACCTAACCTAACCTAACCTAACCTAACCTAACCTTTTTTTTTTTTTTTTTTTTTTTTTTATGGCCGTAAAAAATGCCTAACGCACACCTCCAGCACCCGGGGCAGACACTGGAGGTAGTGTGGGACCTGCCCCCACTAAAAAATCGGCCGTGTACCGACTCACCGCCTTCACACGGATAGGCCGCCGGAATTAGCTATTTCTTCGGCGGACCTACCCAGCGGCATAGCCCCATCGGGCATTCCTGCTCCTGCGGCGTCCTGGGTACACACAGAACGCCGCCATCGCGAAAGGCCGCAAGCGTGGGAAACTTCCCCGTCCATCACGCCCACAGCCCCACCAAACGACGTCACGCGCGGCTGCGCCTCGACGTCGCTCGGTTCGCCGGCGACGGGGCAGACTAGCCCCGCCGCCTCCCCCCACGAGATGAAGTTCCCGCAGGAGGGTGCGACCGCGTCCTGGACCCCCTATCGCGCAACGCATCCGGTACCCCTATCACTGACGACAGGGGCGAGGAGCGAGCACGTCTAAGGGAGTCCGTTAGGTGGAGGGTGGAGAGGCTTGAGAGGGCGCCTCGTCTTCACCCTCCTCCATCCGCACCGGTGCCTGCGTGCGAGGAGCTGGGCCAGTCCCGGCGGGCGGCTTTGTGGCCTTGGGAGGCTTACAGCCCGCCCTCCCCATCATGTGGTTGGCGGGCAGATTGCCCGCCGCACACACGGGGCAGTGGGGAGCGGCAGAGCATGCCGCTGCCGTATGCCCCGGTTGACCGCAGCGGAAACAAAGTCCGCTGCAGTCAAAGCTACTGGTGCATTGCGGGCGCAAGTGCCCCGCGCCCATGCACCGGTAGCACCTCGTGGGCCTCGCCTCGAGGATTGTGATCCTCGCGGCGGAGAAGCCCACGAGGAGCCGGCCTGCCTCTGCCAAAGTTTTGGCTGCAGCGACGGGGCAACGCGCCCACGCCGCACCAACTCCGCCGGGGCCGGGGCGAATCGCACCGACCCTCACGGTTCCGGGAGAGCACTGAGTCTTCAGCTCAATTGCCTCCCGGACAGCCTCGGGCGTAATTGAGTCGTCCAGGCCGGAGACGCGCAACTCCGCGCACTTTGTCGGCCTGGCAACCCTTACGCCCTCCTCGCCCCCCGCAAGACGCTTCAGCGTCTCCGCCACTAAGTCGGCCTTGCTCGGGCCCTCCGTCCCCGGAAACTCAAGGAGCCGGGCCCCGGTCTGTGAGCGGCGGAAGCTCACCTCCACGCCCCCAGCTGCCAGAAGAGCGGCCCTCGCCCCGCTAAATAGGCTGGCGTAGGTGACCCCTCTGTGCTCCGCCTCCGGCGACACCGTCACCAGGACGGCTGCCGTTTTCGGCGGAGAAAGTTTTGGCTTTCGCCTCACTTTCTCCCTTGCCGGGGCAACCTCCTGCACGGGAGCGGCGGGAGTGGCCTTCTTCTTCTGCCGGCGCCGCGATTTTTTGCTTTCCGCCGTTCGCCATTCCTCTCCAGAGGGGGCAGAAGCGGGAGCAGACGCTGGCGCCGGAGGACAGGCTTGGGCCGTTGGGGCGCCTGAGGCGCCCACTTCGGCGACACGGGGTGCTTTCCTCGGCGCACGCTGCGCCCCTCGCCCGCCCGGCCCTGAGGCAACCACTGTCGCAAAAGACCCAGCGCGTCCCCCTGTTCGGGGTGGTGGCACCGGGCGTGCGATCAGTTGCCCCTGCGTGGTCTTGGGTGCCGCGAGCGGCGGCCGACAGCTCGGTTCCGGGGGTAGACGCGCCTTGATGCCCTCAAGGCGAACGTCGACGAGGCCTCCGATAAGAAGTGAGAGCTGCCTCATCTGCGCCTCCGTAAAGGAGTCGCCAGATGGCCGCTCTCCACTATGGGCCGGGACAGAACCGGCCGGCACAGCACTGACTACGGCCGGGGCAGAACCGGCTCTAGTCGATCCAAGATCGGCACGGAGCAGAGCCATCTCGGAGCGAAGTGCCTTCAGCTCCTTCTCCAGACGGGCGTTGTCAGCGCGCAACCTCTGAGTCTCCACCTCGTTGGCTGTGGAGCGCTCAAATAGCGCCTCCACCACCTCCTTTAATGTCGAGGCCGACGCCTTCAGGCCCTTGGCGAACGTGCCCTTAAGGTTTTTACTCTTCTGAGCCACGTTCGTTATAACCTTCACGGAGGTAGCCGCCGATTCTATGAGCTCCGCCACGGTCTTCGTGGAGCTCACTCCCTCCGACGGGCGGAGCTCATCCAGTAGCTGCTGGACCTGCTCCTCAGCAACTACTTCACCCTCCGTGCGGCCTCTGTTGTAGGCCTCCCGCCTGGAGAACACACCGGACGTAGGAACGTTCGGTGCCGTCACCGCAGGAGGGGGTGTCTTCGGGCGAGCGAACCTCGCCACAGACCCCCCTCTTTGGGAAGAATGAACCTTCCTGGGTGCCTCGAGGTCGACCTCAGGAAGGTTTCCGTCACCTCCGGGAGATGCGCCGCGCTTTTGTTGTTGAGCGCGGCGGTGCTCAGCTGACAGGGTCTGTGGACCCACCAACAAGTCCATGTCGCTGACTGAGCTCAGCGATGAATCGGAGCCGAACCGGCCCGAGCGCAACAGGCTATCCAGTGACCCAGACGTCACCGAAGTTCTGGAACCGCTCAAAGGGCCGGCCTCCGCCACTTCTCGGGGCAAACTGCCCCCACTCTTTGCTGCGTCCTCTCCTTCAACAGCCACATCTTTCAACACGAGCCTTGGGCTCCTCCTCCTATTAAAAATATTTTTCAGTTTGTTCTCATCCATATTAGTCCCACGAGTATGGGGGAAATAAAGGTCCACCCGGGCAGTGCCCCCTGTACCCGGGTAAGCGTAAATTTGTATCCCAACTGGGGGGTCCGCAGGTGCCCCAGCTGGGGGTAGCGCTTGGAACCGAACATCCCATCGGCCATGCATCCTCTGGTCACGCTCCGCAACACAGGATTCGGGGATTTTTTATAGAGGTTGTCATCCTCGCGGCCCAGGCGACCAAGCCAAGACCCTCGCCCCCGCTCGGAGCCGTGAGACGTGGCCACGACACTCCTAATCGGGATTACGATATCCGACGGTGGCAGAAAGAAGATCTCCCCGCCCGCTCGACGGCAGTGTGAGTGCACGTCAAGCCCGTCCTCCGGGCAGCCCAGAATGGGCCACCCCCTACTCTGCCAGAACATTAGCCGTGTGACGGTGGTTTCGCGAAACGCCGCGAATCCACCGGCACACGTTGCCCAGGGTGCACCACGAGGAGGTTTTCCGGCACTTAGCACCCCAACCTAACCTAACCTAACCTAACCTAACCTAACCTAACCTTTTTTTTTTTTTTTTTTTTTTTTTTTTTTTTTTTATGGCCGTAAAAAATGCCTGAACGCACACCTCCAGCACCCGGGGCAGACGCTGGAGGTAGTGTGGGACCTGCCCCCACTAAAAAATCGGCCGTGTACCAACTCGCCGCCTTCACACGGATAGGCCGCCGGAATTAGCTATTTCTTCGGCGGACCCACCCAGCGGCATAGCCCCATCGGGCATTCCTGCTCCTGCGGCGTCCTGGGTACACACAGAACGCCGCCATCGCGAAAGGCCGCGAGCGTGGGAAACTTCCCCGTCCATCACGCCCACAGCCCCACCAAGCGACGTCACGCGCGACTGCGCCTCGACGTCACTCGGTTCGCCGGCGACGGGGCAGACTTTCCCCGCCGCCTCCCCCCACGAGATGAATTTCCCGCAGGGGGATGCGACCGCGTCCTGGACCCCCTATCGCGCAACGCATCCGGTACCCCTATCACTGACGACAGGGGCGCGGAGCGAGCATGGCTAAGGAGTCCGTTAGGTGGAGGGTGTAGAGGCATGCGAAGGCGCCTCGTCCCCACCCTCCTCCATTCGCACCGGAGCCTGGGTGCAGGGGTCGACCGCAGCTCGGCCTGTCCCCGCGGGCGGCCTTGCAGCCTTGGGGGGCTTGCAGCCTGCCCTTCCCATCATGTGGTTGGCGGGCAAATTGCTCGCCGCGCACACGGGGCAGTGGGGAGCGGCGGAACACGCCGCTGCCGTATGCCCCGGTTGACCGCAGCGGAAACAAAGTCCGCTGCAGTCAAAGCTGCTGGTGCATTGAGGGCGCAAGTGCCCCGCGCCCATGCACTGGAAGCACCTCGTGGGCCTCGCCTCGAGGACGGTGATCCTCGCGGCAGAGAAACCCACGAGGAGTCGGCCCGCCTCTGCCAAAATTTTGGCTGCAGCAACGGGGCAACGCGCCCATGCCGCACCAACTCCGCCGGGGCCGGGGCGGATTGCGCCGACTCTCACGGTTCCGGGAGTGCATTGAGCTTTTTTCTCTATCGCCTCCCGGACCTCCTCAGGAGTTACAGAATCGTCCAGGCCAGAAATACGCATCTCTGCGCACTTGACTGGCCTGGCGACCTTGACGCCGGCCTGCTCCTGGGTAATCTCTCTAAGATACCCCGCCACGATATCTGCAACTTTGGCGCCGTCTTGACCGGGGCACTCGAGCAATCGAGCCCCGGTCTGGGAGCGTCGGACGCTCACTTCAACGCTTTGGTTGGCGGCGGTGAGCCGCGCCTTCGTCTCGCGGAAGAGGTCCGCGTAGCTTATGCCGTTGCGCTCCGCCTCCGGCGACACCGTCACCAGGACGGCGGCCGTTTTCGGCGGAGACAGTTTCGGCCTCTTCCTGCCGCTACCTCTTGTCGTAGTGACCTCCTGCGTAGAAGCGACGATAGCGGCCCTCTTCTTCTTCCGGCGCGATCCCTTGCTCTCCGCCACCTGCCATTCCTCACCAGAGGGGCCAGTGGCGGGTGCAGATGCTGACACCGGGAGACGGATCTGAGCCGTTGGGGCGTTTGAGGTGCCCGCTACGGCAGCACGAGATGCCCTTTTTGGCGCACGCTGCAGCGCGGGATGGGGATCTCCACCCTTCGGCCGCACACCGTCCCGTGGCGTTCCTCGGCCTGTCGGCACTGAGGCAACAACCGCGGCAAGGGTCCCGGCGCGTCCCCCTGTACGGGGTAGAGGCACCGATGGTGCCTGCGATGGCCCTTGGGGCCTTGGGGCCTTTGGCCTAGACGCTGCGAGCGGCGGCCGACAGCTAGGCTCCGGGGGAAGACGCGCCTTAATGCCTTCAAGGCGTGCATCAATTAGACCCCCTATGAGAAGACTGAGCTGCCTCATCTGAGCCTCCGTGAAGGTGGCGTCTGATAGCTGCTCACTACCCCCCACGTTAACCAGGACAGATCCAGATTCGGCCGCTCTAAAATCGGCCCGCCATGCTAGGATGTCTGCGCGAAGTGCCTTGACCTCTGCCTCTAGGCGGGAATTGTCAGCCCGCAACTTCTCCAATTCCACCTGTGTGGCGGTGAAACTCTCGACCACCTCCTTTAGCACGGAGGCAGACTCCCTCAAGCCCTTAGCAAAGGTACCCTTTAGGTTCTTGCTTTTGGCTGCCACCATTGCAATGACCTTTACCGATGCGGTCGCCGATTCTACGAGCTCCGTCACGGTTTTCGGGGCAATAGCCCCTCCCGAAGAACAAAGCCCGCCCAACAGCTGCTGAACCTGGTCTTCAGCAACCTGTTCCCTTTCTGTTCGGCCTCGATTATAGGCCTCCCGCCTAGAGAAAACGCTGGAAGTTGAAGGGACCGGCGTCACATTGGCAGCCGTCTTTGCAGGGGGTGTCTGCGGCCGAGCAAACCTAGCCACAGATCCCCCTCTTTGGGAGGAGTGAACCTTCCTAGGGACATCAAGGTCAACCTCAGGAAGGTTCTCACCGTCTCCGGGAGAGGCTCCACGCTTCGGCTGCCGAGCGCGGCACTCATCCACCAACTGATCCATATCGCTAAGCGCTGAGCTTAGCGAGGATTCTGAGCCGAACCGGCCAGAGCGCAACAGACTGTCCAGTGACGCAGACGTCACTGAGATTCTGGAACTGCTCAAAAGGCCGGACTCCGCCACTTCTTGGGGTAAACTGCCCCCACTCATTGCTGCGTCCTTTCCTTCTCCATCAGTAACCACATCTTTCAACACGAGCCTTGGGCTCCTCCTCTTATTAAAAATATTTTTAAGTTTATTTTCATCCATTCTTATTCCCACGAGTATGGGGGAAATAACGGTCCACCCGGGCAGTGCCCCCTGTACCCGGGTAAGCGTAAATTTGTATCCCAACTGGGGGGTCCGCAGGTGCCCCAGCTGGGGGTAGCGCTTGGAACCGAACATCCCATCGGCCATGCATCCTCTGGTCACGCTCCGCAACACAGGATTCGGGGATTTTTTATAGAGGTTGTCATCCTCGCGGCCCAGGCGACCAAGCCAAGACCCTCGCCCCCGCTCGGAGCCGTGAGACATGTCCACGACACTCCTAATCGGGATTACGATATCCGACGGTGGCAGAAAGAAGATCTCCCCGCCTGCTCGACGGCAGTGTGAGTGCACGTCAAGCCCGTCCTCCGGGCAGCCCAGAGATGGGCCACCCCCTACTCTGCCAGAACATTAGCCGTGTGACGGGGGTTTCGCGAAAAGCCGCGAATCCATCGGCACACGTTGCCCAGGGTGCACCACGAGGAGGTTTTCCGGCACTTAGCACCCCAACCTAACCTTTTTTTTTTTTTTTTTTTTTTTTAAGGCCGTAAAAAATGCCTAACGCACACCTCCAGCACCCGGGGCAGACGCTGGAGGTAGTGTGGGACCTGCCCCCACTAAAAAATCGGCCGTGTACCGTCGCGCCACCTGCGCGAACGGGCCGCCGGAATCTGCTATACCATCGGCGGCCAATTCAGTGGCAGTGCCCGGCGCGGCGAGATGCCGGGCACTCCTACTCCGGCGGCGTCCTGGGGTACACTGCAGGACGCCGACGTCGCGGAAGGCTACGAGTGGGGGGAAAAGGCCCCGTCAACCCCCACCCGCGGCCCCACCATTAGGGCGGCATCAGGCGCAGATGGTCGCGCCGACGCCGCCCGGTTCGCCGGCGACGAAGCGGATCAGCGAGGGAGTCCTCCTCCCTGCGTCGCTCCGCCGCCTCCTTCTGCGAGATGACATCCTCGCAAAAGGATGCGACCGCGTTCCAAGACGTCTCGCTGCGGACCATAGATGACACCACGGTCGGCAGCGAGAGGTCACGACCCACCACTGCGGTGAGGACTCGACGTTGCTGCTCCCAGGCAGGGCACTGCTCGAGAGTGTGCTGCGCCGAGTCCTCACAGCAATCGCAGTGATGACAGTCGGGACGCGATTCCCTCCGCGCAACCGAATGCAGGTACTTTCCGAAGCACCCATGCCCGGAAAGAACCTGCACCAGCCGGAAGGAAAGGGTCCCGTGCTGCCTCACCGCCCACTCCTCAAGGACCGGCTGGAGCGCCTCCACGGTTCGGAAACCGGCACGTGGAGCCTCCAGCCGGGACCTCCACCGGGCCATGGTGTCCCGGTGGGCCTGACTGCGCCAGGCGCGCAGTTGTTCGGGCATGGGGCAAGAGCCCCCAGCCCGGACCTCCGCCGCCTGCCAGTAGACGTCGGCGAGTACTTCCGCATCCAAATCCCACGGGGGAGTTCCGGCCAACGCGCACGCCGCATCGGTGGACACCGTGCGGTAACCGCGTATGGCCCGGACCGCCATGGTTCGTTGGGGTCTCCACAAACGAACCCTATTCTGGGCGGACAGGGTCTCCGCCCACACGGGCGCGCCGTAAAGCGCCATCGACCGTACCACCCCCATGTAAAGCCGTCGGCTTGAGGCACTGGGACCGCCAAGATTCGGCAAAAGCCGACCCAGGGCGGCAGCAGTAGCCTCAAGTTTGGGCACAAGGATGCGAAAATGCTCGTCGAAGAGCCATCGCCCATCCAACACCAACCCCAGATATTTCATCTGGGGGCGTATCGGTACGAGGACCGAGTTGACGACCAAGGAGGCGCCAGCGGGTGGACCGCGACGGGGCCCATGGAACAACAGGGCCTCCGTCTTTTCAAGCGCCACTCTCAACCCCAGCGCCTCGATGCGCCCGACCATTCGGGAAACCCCTAGGGTGGCCAGGCGCGCCGCCTCCTCGTAATTCCGTGCCCGGGCTGTGACGAGCGTGTCGTCGGCGTAACAGAGTACGCTGAGCCCGGGTGGGAAGTTTCCTCGCAGGGCCCAATCGTATCCCATGTTCCACAAGAGCGGTCCTAAGACCGACCCCTGAGGAACACCGCACGACATTGCCCTGCGCCTCACTTCTCCTTCACTATCCTCGTACAGGACACACCGGCCTTGCAAATAGTCGGCCACCAGCTGCCTCAGGTAATCGGGCACTCCATGGAACCGGAGCGCCTCACCGATGCAGCCGAATGGCAGAGTATTGAAGGCGTTGGCGATGTCAAGCGATACCGCCAATAAAACCCCGCCGCCGAGGACTGCCTCCTCAGCCGCGGCCCTCAGACGCAGAATGGCATCGACCGTCGAACGCCCGGCACGAAAGCCGTACTGGGCATCGGACAGATCGGGGCCGACCTCGCGCAAGTGGCGGACGATACGGGTAGCGAGAATTCTCTCAAGCAACTTCCCCGCCTCGTCCAGCAGCACGATAGGCCTGAAGGCCGCGACCGAATCGGGAGATCTACCCGGCTTCGGTAGGAGAACCAGCTTCCCCGTTTTCCAACAGTCAGGGAACCGTCCGGACGCCAGGCAAACGTCGAACAGCCCCCTGAGGCGGTCTCCCATGTGGTTGAGGACCAGGGCCAACACTCGGGCAGGAATCCCGTCAGGCCCGGGGGCGGTACTCTTCGAACGAATCCGAAGTACAGCCGCCCCCACCTCCGCCTCCGTGACGGGCGGAACACTGGGCTCGGCCTCCCGGTCGTCGGTCTCAGAGACCATTGCCGGTCGAGCGGAGCTTATTCAGCGCCGCTCTGTAGGGGCGACCCCAGGGATCACGATCTAGACCCTCCAGCATCTCCTGTCTCGCCGTCTCCTTCGCGCGGCAGATGGCCAGCTTGAATGCGTCCTTCGCATTGCGATACGCTTCATACAGCTGGTCCTCCCTCTCTACGTCGCGGTGACGCCGTCGACTGCGGGTGTAGATCCTCCGGGCACGAATACAGGCCGCACGGAGTTCCGCTAACTCTGGGGACCACCAGTAGACCTCCTTCCTTGGAGGACGACGTCGGAAACGTGGCATGGCCGCATCGCAAACCTGCGTAAAAGCATCGCGAATGCGGACAGCCGTGACGTCGATGTCCTCGGTCGGAGGTGGTGAGGACGACCACGATTGAACGATAGCCGCCTCCTCCAGCAGTTCCCTGTCGAGTCGACCCACAGCCCACCGCGGGAATCGGGATTGTCTGCCCGCGCCGTGACCCCTACTGGCGCCCTGGGACCGGGAGAGCTCAAACCGGATATACAGGTGATCCGAGAGCGTCTCAACCTCAGCCAGTACGCGCCAGTTCCTTACACGTGCCTCGATACCAGGGGTAGCGAACGAAAGGTCCACTATCGACCCCCCCTGGCGCCGAACGCACGTATTGGTGGTGCCCCTGTTCAGCAAACAGAGGCCCACCGCAGCTGCCCATTCTTCCACCGCCGTTCCGCGAGCGTCCGTCCTAGGAGATCCCCACGCCAAGGATTTGGCGTTAAAATCCCCCAGCACCACGACGTGGCGAGGTGCTAGCCGCCGTATCGAGGATTCCAGGCTAGCCAGGAAAACCTCAAAATCAGCCAAACTCCGGTTTGGGGAGAAGTACACGCCGTAAAGCGTGAGTCCCCCCCAGTCGGCAGCAACATATCCCGTACCCTTATCTCTGAGCGACAAGGGCGGGGAATGGAGCGCAGCGGAGCTGACGATGGCCACGGAGCCGTCCCGGTCACCCATCCAATTCGGACGAGGAGGAACGTAATAGGGCTCCGCGGCTACGGCAACAGCAATCGACCACTCTGCCATGGTTTGCAGGAAAAGATCCTGCGCGCCGGCAGAATGGTTGAGATTCGCCTGGAGGAGGGAAAAGCACTCACTGTCCATTACTGGACTCCGTTACTACATCCTCCTCCATTCGCGCTGGCGGCGGCGGTGTACGAGGGGCAGCCTTGGCCGATTGGCTACCCCCCGGGCGTGGCTTAGAAGCCTGCGGGGGTTTGCACCCCTCCCGTCCCATGAGGTGATTGGCAGGCAAATTGCCCGCCGCACACGCTGGACAGTGGGGGGCAGCGGAACAGTCCGCCGCCTTGTGCCCCGGGCGACCGCAACGGAAGCAGAGTCCGCCGCAGTCGAAGCAACTATTGCATTTCGGACGCATATGTCCCGTCGCCATGCACTTAAAGCAGCGCGCGGGTCTCGCCGGCAGGATCGTAACCCTGGCGGCGCTGAAGCCCACGAGCAGCCTCCCCGCATCGGCCAATAATTTGGCCGCGGCAACGGGGCACTGCGCCCACACTGCAAAGGCGCCTCCGGGGCCGGGGCGAATGGCGCCGACCCTGATGGAGTCGGGAGCGCATTGGGTCCTAGTCCCAATAGCCTCCCGAACGTCCTGAGCCGTGACCGAGTCATCCAAGCCCGAAATACGCATTTCTGCGCACTTCGTGGGCCTGGCGACTCTTACGCCTTCCTCCCCAGCAATTACACCCCGCAGCTTCTCGGCGAAGAAGTCCGCGTTTTTGCCTCCGTCTGGGCCCGGGAACTCGAGAATCCGAGCTCCCGTCTGAACCTAACCTAACCTAACCTAACCTAACCTAACCTAACCTTTTTTTTTTTTTTTTTTTTATGGCCGTAAAAAATGCCTTACGCACACCTCCAGCACCCGGGGCAGACGCTGGAGGTAGTGTGGGACCTGCCCCCACTAAAAAATCGGCCGTGTACCGTCGCGCCACCTGCGCGAACGGGCCGCCGGAATCTGCTATACCATCGGCGGCCAATTCAGTGGCAGTGCCCGGCGCGGCGAGATGCCGGGCACTCCTACTCCGGCGGCGTCCTGGGGTACACTGCAGGACGCCGACGTCGCGGAAGGCTACGAGTGGGGGGAAAAGGCCCCGTCAACCCCCACCCGCGGCCCCACCATTAGGGCGGCATCAGGCGCAGATGGTCGCGCCGACGCCGCCCGGTTCGCCGGCGACGAAGCGGATCAGCAAGGGAGTCCTCCTCCCTGCGTCGCTCCGCCGCCTCCTTCTGCGAGATGACGTCCTCGCAAAAGGATGCGACCGCGTTCCAAGACGTCTCGCTGCGGACCATAGATGACACCACGGTCGGCAGCGAGAGGTCACGACCCACCACTGCGGTGAGGACTCGACGTTGCTGCTCCCAGGCAGGGCACTGCTCGAGAGTGTGCTGCGCCGAGTCCTCACCGCAATCGCAGTGATGACAGTCGGGACGCAATTCCCTCCGCGCAACCGAATGCAGATACTTTCCGAAGCACCCATGCCCGGAAAGAACCTGCACCAGCCGGAAGGAAAGGGACCCGTGCTGCCTCACCGCCCACTCCTCAAGGACCGGCTGGAGCGCCTCCACGGTTCGGAAACCGGCACGTGGAGCCTCCAGCCGGGACCTCCACCGGGCCATGATGTCCCGGTGGGCCTGACTGCGCCAGGCGCGCAGTTGTTCGGGCATGGGGCAAGAGCCCCCAGCCCGGACCTCCGCCGCCCGCCAGTAAACGTCGGCGAGTACTTCCGCATCCAAATCCCACGGGGGAGTTCCGGCCAACGCGCACGCCGCATCGGTGGACACCGTGCGGTAACCGCGTATGGCCCGGACCGCCATGGTTCGTTGGGGTCTCCACAAACGAACCCTATTCTGGGCGGACAGGGTCTCCGCCCACACGGGCGCGCCGTAAAGCGCCATCGACCGTACCACCCCCATGTAAAGCCGTCGGCTTGAGGCACTGGGACCGCCAAGATTCGGTAAAAGCCGACCCAGGGCGGCAGCAGTAGCCTCAAGTTTGGGCACAAGGATGCGAAAATGCTCGTCGAAGAGCCATCGCCCATCCAACACCAACCCCAGATATTTCATCTGGGGGCGTATCGGTACGAGGACCGAGTTGACGACCAAGGAGGCGCCAGCGGGTGGACCGCGACGGGGCCCATGAAACAACAGGGCCTCCGTCTTTTCAAGCGCCACTCTCAACCCCAGCGCCTCGATGCGCCCGACCATTCGGGAAACCCCTATGGTGGCCAGGCGCGCCGCCTCCTCGAAATTTCGTGCCCGGGCTGTGACGAGCGTGTCGTCGGCGTAACAAAGTACGCTGAGCCCGGGTGGGAAGTTTCCTCGCAGGGCCCAATCGTATCCCATGTTCCACAAGAGCGGTCCTAAGACTGACCCCTGAGGAACACCGCACGACATTGCCCTGCGCCTCACTTCTCCTTCACGATCCTCGTACAGGACACACCGGCCCTGCAAATAGTCGGCCACCAGCTGCCTCAGGTAATCGGGCACTCCATGGAACCGGAGCGCCTCACCGATGCAGCCGAATGGCAGAGTATTGAAGGCGTTGGCGATGTCAAGCGATACCGCTAATAAAACTCCGCCGCCGAGGACTGCCTCCTCAGCCGCGGCCCTCAGACGCAGAATGGCATCGACCGTCGAACGCCCGGCACGAAAGCCGTACTGGGCATCGGACAGATCGGGGCCGACCTCGCGCAAGTGGCGGACGATACGGGTAGCGAGAATTCTCTCAAGCAACTTCCCCGCCTCGTCCAGCAGCACGATAGGCCTGAAGGCCGCGACCGAATCGGGAGATCTACCCGGCTTCGGTAGGAGAACCAGCTTCCCCGTTTTCCAACAGTCAGGGAACCGTCCGGACGCCAGGCAAACGTCGAACAGCCCCCTGAGGCGGTCTCCCATGTGGTTGAGGACCAGGGCCAACACTCGGGCAGGAATCCCGTCAGGCCCGGGGGCGGTACTCTTCGAACGAATCCGAAGTACAGCCGCCCCCACCTCCGCCTCCGTGACGGGCGGAACACTGGGCTCGGCCTCCCGGTCGTCGGTCTCAGAGACCATTGCCGGTGGCGTGTGCTCCGCACGTTGCGGGAAAAGGGCCTCAACCACTTCCACGAGGAAGCTGGGCTGGAGAGTCTCTGTAAGGGGGGGGCCCGACGAGCGAAGCTTATTCAGCGCCGCTCTGTAGGGGCGACCCCAGGGGTCACGATCTAGACCCTCCAGCATCTCCTGTCTCGCCGTCTCCTTCGCGCGGCAGATGGCCAGCTTGAATGCGTCCCTCGCATTGCGATACGCTTCATACAGCTGGTCCTCCCTCTCTACGTCGCGGTGACGCCGTCGACTGCGGGTGTAGATCCTCCGGGCACGAATACAGGCCGCACGGAGTTCCGCCAACTCTGGGGACCACCAGTAGACCTCCTTCCTCGGAGGACGACGTCGGAAACGTGGCATGGCCGCATCGCAAACCTGCGTAAACGCATCGCGAATACGGACAGCCGTGACGTCGATGTCCTCGGTCGGAGGTGGTGAGGACGACCACGATTGAACGATAGCCGCCTCCTCCAGCAGTTCCCTGTCGAGTCGACCCACAGCCCACCGCGGGAATCGGGATTGTCTGCCCGCGCCGTGACCCCTACTGGCGCCCTGGGACCGGGAGAGCTCAAACCGGATATACAGGTGATCCGAGAGCGTCTCAACCTCAGCCAGTACGCGCCAGTTCCTTACACGTGCCTCGATACCAGGGGTAGCGAACGAAAGGTCCACTATCGACCCCCCCTGGCGCCGAACGCACGTATTGGTGGCACCCCTGTTCAGCAAACAGAGGCCCACCGCAGCTGCCCATTCTTCTACCGCCGTTCCGCGAGCGTCCGTCCTAGGAGATCCCCACGCCAAGGATTTGGCGTTAAAATCCCCCAGCACTACGACGTGGCGAGGTGCTAACCGCCGTATCGAGGCTTCCAGGCTAGCCAGGAAAACCTCAAAATCAGCCAGACTCCGGTTTGGGGAGAAGTACACGCCGTAAAGCGTGAGTCCCCCCCAGTCGGCAGCAACATATCCCGTACCCTTATCTCGAAGCGACAAGGGCGGGGAATGGAGCGCAGCGGAGCTGACGATGGCCACGGAGCCGTCCCGGTCACCCATCCAATTCGGACGAGGAGGAACGTAATAGGGCTCCGCGGCTACGGCAACAGCAATCGACCACTCTGCCATGGTTTGCAGGAAAAGATCCTGCGCGCCGGCAGAATGGTTGAGATTCGCCTGGAGGAGGGAAAAGCACTCACTGTCCATTATTGGACTCCGGTACTACATCCTCCTCCATTCGCGCTGGCGGCGGTGTGCGAGGGGCAGCCTTGGCCGATTGGCTACCCCCCGGGCGTGGCTTTTGAGCCTGCGGGGGTTTGCACCCCACCCGTCCCATGAGGTGATTAGCAGGCAAATTGCCCGCCGCACACGCTGGACAGTGGGGGGCAGCGGAACAGTCCGCCGCCTTGTGCCCCGGGCGACCGCAGCGGAAACAGAGTCCGCCGCAGTCGAAGCAACTAGTGCACTTCGGACGCATGTGTCCCGTCGCCATGCACTTGAAGCAGCGCGCGGGTCTCGCCGGCAGGATCGTAACCCTGGCGGCGCTGAAGCCCACGAGCAGCCTCCCTGCATCAGCCAATAATTTGGCCGCGGCAACGGGGCATTGCGCCCAAACCGCAAAAGCGCCTCCGGGACCGGGGCGAATGGCGCCGACCCTGATGGAGTCAAGAGCGCATTGGGTACGGGTCCCAATAGCCTCCCGAACCTCCTGGGCGGATACCGAGTCATCCAAGCCCGAAATACGCATTTCTGCGCACTTCGTGGGCCTGGCGACTCTAACGCCTTCCTCCCCAGCAATAATCCCTCGCAGCTTCTCAGCAAAGAAGTCCGCGTTTTTGCCTCCGTCCGGGCCCGGGAACTCGAGGATCCGAGCTCCCGTCTGCGAGGGCCGGGTGGTAGCACCCAGACCCGCGAGGTCGGAGGCGGTGAGATTTCTCTTCACCGACGCGAAGATCTCCGCATAGGAGACCCCACGCTCCTGTGCCTCCGGCGACACCGTGACAACCACGGCGGCCGTTTTCGGCACTTGGAGCTTAGGCTTCTTAGCCACGACTGTTTGGGCAGCTGCATTTGGGGCAGCCTTCTTCCCCTTTCTTCTGCGCCGCGACCTTTTGCTCACCTTCTGCCAGCCCTCGTCAGCGGGGACGAGGGGGGCGGGAGCAGGTGCGGGCGCAGGGACACGAGCCTTCTGGGCACGTGGAGCGACCGACAGCGCGGGAGATGGTGCCGCCGTCAAAACCTGGGGTGGCTGGGGGCCTCCCCGGGACTGGGCTGGCGTCCTCTCGACCGCTGGAGGGGCCGTAGCTCGTGCCGTCTTCTGCATGGGCGCAGACGCCGCGCGTGTCGCGTAGGTCCCAACGCGTCCCCCGGAACAGGGTAGTGGCGTCGGAGCGGTAGCCGTGTACGGCTTTGCGACCGGCGGTGTGCGGGAGGTCGGCACCGGAGGCAATCTTGCCTCCAGACTCCCGATGCGGGCAGCGATTTTCGACTCAAAAGAGCCCATCAGCTGCCGCAACTGCGCCTCAATACCTCCGGAGGAGGGTGAAGGCTGCGTTTTCGCAGGACTGGCCAAAACAGCCCGCGATGAACCGGGTCTAGAGGAGGCTAGGTCGGCCCGCAGTCTGGCGAGCTCGGCGCGGAGCTCCGCCATGTCCGACCGCAGAGTGGCGTTCTCTGAGCGCAACTGCTGTATCTCCCTGGTGGTGGCTTCCGTGCGACCGGCCAGGTCGTCCACCACTACGAGCAGTTTAGCGCCCGCCTCCTTAAGGCCGCGCACAAAGGGGCCCTTCAAATTAGTGGATTTGGTAGCCACCTCGTAAATCGCGGCTACCGCATCCCCGGCCCTCGCCTTGAGTTCCGACGTAGTAGGAGGGGATTCAAGGTCCCCCCCCGACCGTTGGTCCTCGGCGAGGAGCTGCACCACCCGGTCTTCGGCGGTGCGCTCGCCCTCGGTGCGCGTGCGCAGGTATTTCTCCCTGCTGGAGAAAACAGAGCCACTGGCTCCTCCCCTACGCGCTGTAGGTATTTTGCTGAGGGTCTGGGAGACCCCCGGCACCTCCTGCGGCGGCGAGCGGCTGCGGCCACGCTTCTGGGAAACCCAGAGCCTGCCTGGCTGCTCGTCACGCACCGCTTTGTCGTCGTGGACTTCAGTAGCCTCCATTACGTCCACGTCCGTAATGGAGGACTCCGAGGCGGTCAAAGAGCCCGTACGCGGGACCTTAGGCGGCAACGGGGATGGAGCCCCACTAGCCTTAGCCCCTCTCACGGTCTTACGACCCTTCTCGCGAACCGCAGAAATACGGCTCGAGGTTCGGAGCGCGACCTTCGCGCTCTTCTTTGTGCCGGATTTACCGCTCGGCAACGGGCGGATGTGTCGTTGGTTGTCCCCCCCAGAGTACGCGGGACTGACGGAGCCGACTGGCTCCGCAAGGGATTCCCCGAGCGAAGTGCGCTCGGGACCCTCCTGGGTAGATTCTGCTGAAACTTGGACCTTCGACATAATGTTGAGTTTCGAGACCTCCGTCTGGGTAGCCCTCGGGACTGAGATCCCCTCAGCCATTCATCCCATTGCCGGGCACCACAAGCGTGGGATTAGGGTATTTTTTAAAGGGGTTTACTTCCCCGCAGCCCACAAAGCGTGGACCCCCGGTCCTGTCAATTCAGGATTACGGGTCGGGCCGGTCGGTGGTCTGCATCAGACCATGTCCGCCATCTGTAAATAGATGGAGAACCCGCCGCCCCTTGCCCTTCCTCCGAAAGGCCCAGGGATGGACCAAAACCTCTGATTGCCCGGCGGCAACGCAATAGCGAGAGCACGCCGAGCCCGCCACATTTCTCCACTGTTTTCCCCCCCAGCAGGAAAACAAAACAAAACAAAAGCAAAATATAAAGAAGTGTAAAAAGTAAAGGTGTAAAAATAAAATAAAGCAAAACAAAATGGACAGTAAAACAAAATAAAATAAAATAAAACAAAATAAAACAAGAGGGGGCACAAGGAGAAACGCCCCGAGTGGCCCGAATACGGGCCCCTCTCTTTGCCAGAACATTAGCCGTCCGGCGATCAAAAAGTGATCACCGTCCGTTGCCCAGGGTGCACCACGAGGAGGTTTTCCGGCACTTAGCACCCCAACCTAACCTAACCTAACCTAACCTAACCTAACCTTTTTTTTTTTTTTTTTTTTTTTTTTTTTTTTTTTTTTTTCGTGTGGAAAATCGCCGGATACCACCCCATCGAGGGCACGACGGGATGGTTATGTCGGAGTCGAACCGACTAAAAACCACACGGTGTTCCTTCTGCGGGAGGTCTTTAAGGTCGCGGTCAGGGTGACTCTTGCGAAAAATTCCTCGACCCTCGACAGACCATGGCTGCCGTTTGGATGTATGGCTGCCTCGTCTTGGTAAATAAGAGGGGTTCCTTGCCCCTCACCTCATTCTGTAGAGAGGCGCGCGTGGAACACGACGCGCCGCCGTCTCGGGCCTGTTCTGGTTGAGTGGCCTGGTGCCCTCCAAGCCACTCGCAGGCCAGCACTCATGGGGGCTGGAGGTCGTTACGTTGCCTCCGGCGCCCGGTGCGTCTGCTGCGGGATGGGAGTGTGGTGCTGTTCTCCCTGTCCCTCTCCGCCGCTTCCTTTGCGTTCATCACCGCCTCGCAAAAGGCTGCGGCAGACTCCCAGGCGCTTACGCTCATCGTGATCGCTTGTGCGAGGGTCGGGAGCGTAATGACGTTCGCGCCAATATCCATCGCGAGATCTCGGCGCTGTCCCGCCCACGCTGAACATTCCGCTAGGGTATGCAGCGCTGTGTCCTCGCGGCTGTCGTCGCAGTGGTGGCACTCCGGTGTCGGCTCGCGGCCAATGCGACACAGGTACTTGCCGAAGCATCCATGTCCCGATAATACCTGCGTCAGCCTAAAAGTTAGGGCCCCATGCCGCCTCTCCAGCCACTCTTCTAATATCGGTGCTAATGCAGACACCGTGGCGTGACCCGCTTTTGGTTGCGCCAATCGCGCTCTCCAGTCGTCCAACAATGTTTCGTTTAGCAGCGCCCGCTGCGCCGATATCTCTTGCGGGACTGGGCGCAGGTCGTTCACCTGTGCGTTTTTGCGCCAATTGTAGAGTCCTGCAAGGACTTTGGCCTCTAGGTCCCAAGGAGGGGATCCCGCCAGGAGGCTTGCTGCTTCGAACGATATGGTTCGGTATCCTCTTATGACTCTCACGGCCATCGCTCTTTGTGGCCTGTGGAGTTCCTTCGCATTGCGTTCCGTCAGGTCATTGGCCCACACGGGAGCACCGTACAGTGCCATCGAACGAACAATGCCCGTGTATAGTCTGCGAACTGATGTGTCGGGCCCTCCTAAGTTGGGCAATAAACCTGCGAGCGCCCCTGCCGCTTTTATCAATTTTGGGGCCAGCCCGCGAAGATGTGGCCCGAAGTCCCAGCGGCTGTCGAGAACGAGTCCCAAATACTTCAGCGTTGATTTGACGCTGATGCGGATGCCTCCCACTGTAATATTTAACTCGTGGGGTGGCCGATTTCGAGGTCCGTGAAACACAATTGCCTCGGATTTGCTAAGGGCCACCTCCAAGCCCAGTCGCCGGATTCGGGTAACTATTTGTGCGACTCCTGCTGTGGCTAGTATTGTGGCCTGCCGATGCGTTTTCGCTCGTGCCGTTACCAGTGTGTCATCGGCGTAACATATAACACTAACGCCGTGTAGTAGTGTACCTCGGAGTACCCAGTCGTATCCGACGTTCCACAGGAGCGGTCCGAGAACTGACCCCTGTGGAACACCGCATACCATTTCTCGCCGGACGGTTTCTTCATGGCCGGAATAGATAATGGCCCTTTCCGACAAGTAATCCCCGACAAGTCGTAACAAGTAAGGCGGCACCTGGTGATAGCTTAGTGCCTCTCTAATACAACTCCAAGGAAGCGTGTTGAAAGCATTGGCGATATCCAAGGACACCGCCAGGATGACTTCGCCGCAGGACATCGCTTCTTCAGCCAGGGTCCTCACGCGCAAGATGGCATCTACTGTAGAGCGTCCCCGGCGGAAACCGTATTGGTTGTCGGCAAGATTCGGCCCCAGCGTATTTAAATGCCCGACGAGACGGTCGGCGATGATGCGTTCGAAGAGTTTCCCCATCTCGTCGAGCAGCACTATAGGCCGATATGCAGACGGAGACTCTGCCGGGCGTCCCTCTTTGCGCAAGAGGACCAGCTTCCCCACCTTCCACGTCGTAGGAAACTGGCCTCGCTCGCAGTGAGCAGTCGCCTTGCTTGTGGCTCTAAAACTTGTAGGGCCAGGCCTAGTGCTCGGCCGGGAATGCCATCCGGGCCAGGCGCGGTGTTCTTGCCAATAATCTTCTTAACCGCAGCACTGACCTCAGCTTCGGATATTTCCGAAACGTGATGGTGAGAATTATCCTCTGGAGCTAGTGAGGGTGGCACCATGATAGGTGGTGGGTGTGCCGCATTGGAGGGGAACAAAGTGTTGACCACCTCCTCTAAGAATTCCGGCTGGAGACTTTGGGTAAGTGGAGGCGCCCACGGACGAATCTTGCCCCGTACCATACGGTATGGGCGACCCCACGGATCTCGATCCAAAGTTGCTAGAAGTTCTTCTCGGGCCTGGATTTTCGCCGTTTTAATTGCCGCTTGAAGGGCCTTTCTTGCGGCTCGGTATGCGTTGTATAGTTCGGCCTCCACGGCTGCTGAATCGTGAGAACGTCGTCGTCGTCTGCGGTGCCTCGTATACTGGCGTCGCGTTGTAACGCATTCCTGACGTAGATGCGCGATTTCTTGCGACCACCAGTACACTTGTCGCTTCGCGCGTCCGGGGCGCACTCGCGGCATTGCCGCGTCGCATATGCGGGACACGGCTTGTTGGAATCGGAGTGCCTCCGAGTTTACGTCCTCTGGACAGTCGGGTGCAGAAACCCAGGCTTCTACAATGGCAGCCTCCAATAGAGCGTCCCGATTTAGCTTTTTCAGTGCCCAGCGTCGTTCACATTCTTCGGAGACCATGCTTCGGGTTGGTGCATCGGAGGTCTGAGCGGAAATGTCGAACCGAATATACCGGTGATCGGATAGTGTTTCCGCTTCCTCAACGACACGCCAACCTAGCACACGACGAGCTGCCGCCGGACTCGCGAACGAGACGTCCACAATGGATCCCCCATTGTGACGCACGCACGTGTCCACTGACCCGCGATTAAGGACTAGTAGGCCTGACGTTAGTGTCCACTCCTCCAGTACTGCGCCCCTTGCGTCCGTGGCCGGGGATCCCCACAATGTAGCCTTCGCATTCAAGTCGCCGACTATAATAACGGAACGACTGCTGCTGACCACGACATCCAGCTGACTTAGAAAGTCTTCGAATTCCGCGAGGGTGCGATTGGGTGAAAAATAGCAAGCCACCACCATTGACGATTCTACGGACGCTGCCACCCATCCCGGGCCCTTTGAGATATTGTTGAGGGCGGGGGAATCAGCAGCACTCCGCGAGATAATGGCTACCGAATTGTCCAAGTCGCCCGCCCAATCATCCCTGGAGGGTACGAAATAAGGCTCAGCGACTACAGCGATGTTAATAGACCACTCCGCCATACTCTGAAGCAGGAGATCCTGAGCTCTGGCAGAATGGTTTGCGTTTGTTTGAAGGAACCGAAGCGTGGCCATTACTTATTGGTCGAGCGTGTTCCCTCCGTTGGTTTAGCTGCAGGCACTGATTGGGGGCAGTTTTTTGATCCCACCAAGTGATCTGCCGGCTTTCCCCTTGCGACACAAATGATGCAGTGCGGCGATGCAGAACATGTTCTTGCGTTATGACCGGCGTTTCCGCAGCGATAGCATTTGTCGCTGCAGTCCACATCTGAAGTGCATTTCGCCCCTACATGGCCAACCGCAAAGCACCGGTAGCATCTGGCGGGCTTCGGCTCCATAAGCTTTACTCGCGCCGTAGTCCATTCGCCCACTAGCAATTTCCGTGCGGTGACCAGCTTCTTAGCTGCCGCCACGGGGCAACTTACAATGGTGGCACCTCCTGAACCACGCCTTCGGAAGGAGATGGTTCCAACACGGACCTGGGCAGCGTTGCAATCCCCCGCCTTTGCCACCGCGTCTGCCACTTCTGCTGTTGTTGCGGTCTCGTCTAAACCCAGCACGCGTATGTCTACGCACTTGCTGGGTCTGGTCACCCGCACTTCTTCTTTTTTAAAGAGCCCCTTTAGCCTTTCGGCCAGAGCATCTGCTTTCGCGTCGCTTGTGGCTCCTTTAACATGCAGCAAGCGCGCTCCAGTTTGCGTCTCCGTGACGCGAACGTGTGGAATTCCCAGCTCAGCCAGTTTGACGTCAGTTTTTGCCTTAAGTAAGACGTCTTTGTAGCACAGACCCCTCTTACCGGCCTCCGGCAACAGAGTCAGTACCACGGCCGTTGTTCGTGGTACTTGAAGGCCTCTCGCTGCTTTCTTCTTGGGCCTCGTCTTCTTTTGGTTTTTATTTTTGCCCACCTTCTGCCACCTTTCCTGTGTGGATTTTTCCGGCCGTTCGGGAGCATTAGGAGCCGTTGCTGGACCGGGCGATGGTAGGGCGTCCGGAGCGGGAGGGATAAGGTCCTGCTTAGACTTCTGAGCCTTTTCCCCCTTCTTCGTCTTTTTTGACCGCGGTGGTTTTATGGCCGTAGGTTGATCTTTATGGGCAGGTTTAGGTGCGATTGGTTCCGCTAATAACTTGGCCTCCAAAACAGCGAAGCGCGCCTCAATACGGTCCATGAATCTCCCCATCGCCTCATCTGACGGCTGCACCGATGGTGGAGCCTCGAGAGGCTGGCAGTTGAGGGCGCGTTGCTTCCGCACTTCTAGCCTGAGCTCACTCTGCTCTCTTTGGAGTTCGTCGATATCGGCCCTTAGCCGCGTATTAGACGCCTGCAGTATGTTAACCTCTTCTGAGGTCGATCTTTGGAGGAGCGTTTTTGTGCACTCCGATATGCACGCGACTGCCTCTTTAAGGGCCTTCTGGCAAGTGCCTTTCAACCCTTTGGAAATTTTGGACACCTCCGTGATGGCAGCGAGAGCTGCTTTGAGTTTGGTGTCCAACTCCTTAGTAGACGGGTCTTCGTCGTCTACTGCTCTGTGCGTGATGGAACTCGGTAATGGCCTCTCTGTTCGCACTCTATTAATGAGCTCGGATACACGGAGCTCAGCCGTTCTGTTTTTTTCTTCGTCGGCGCGAAGGGCGTCAGCTTTTTCGCGGCGGGCTTTCCCAATACCCACATACTGGCCCGTAGTGGGTGGCCGGCCTCTGCCGCGTTTTACAGCTGGCGTTATAGGTGCCGCGGAGTCTTCCGAGGTCGAGCCCGACCCCACACAGCTACGCCATAATCTCTGCGGGGTATCGCTCTCGGCGTCACTCCCGCTCTCTCTTACAGATTTATCACCTACCGAAGATGAGCGACTTCGGCTTCGGCCACACTCAACACCCTCTTCTTGGAAATCGGTATCCTTCATAGGAACCGCACTGCGGTTCGAAGATCGAAGCGCGACCTTCGCGCTTTTCTTGGTGCCGGATTTACCGCTCGGCACAGGGCGGATGCGTCGTTGGGTGTCCCCCCCAGAGTACGCGGGACAGACGGAGCCGACTGGCTCCGCAAGGGATTCCCTGAGCGAAGTGCGCTCAGGACCCTCCTGGGTAGTTATATTTGCATTTACCTTCGACATTATTTTTAAGTTTATAGACCTGCGTCTGGGTAGCCCTCGGGACTGAGATCCCCTCAGCCGTTCATCCCATTGCCGGGCACCACAAGCGTGAGATTAGGGTATTTTTTAAAGGGGTTTACTTCCCCGCAGCCCACAAAGTGTGAGCCCCCGTTCCTGTCAATTCAGGGTTACGGGTCGGGCCGGTCGGTGGTCTGTATCAGACCGTGTCCGCCATCTATAAATAGATGGTGAACCCGCCGCCCCTCGCCCTTCCTACGAAAGGCCCAGGGATGGACCAAAGGACCAAATCCTCCCCCGTTTGCCCGGCAGCAACGCAATAGCGAAAGCACGCCGAGCCCGCCACAAACTCTACTGTTTCCCCCCCCCCCCCCCCCCAGTAGGAATACAAACAAAACAAAAACAAAACCAAAGTGTAAAAGAAAAGTGGAAAACCAAAAACAAAAAGTAAAGGTGTAAAAATAAAAATGTTAAAATGGTTATTGTAAAAATAAATAAAACAAAATGAAAAGTGCAATAAAATAAAATAAAAAAACAAAACAAGAAAAAAACAAAACAAGAGGGGGCACTGGGAGAAACGCCCCGAGTGGCCCGAATACGGGCCCCTCTTTTTGCCAGAACATTAGCCGTCCGGCGATCAAAAAGTGATCACCGTCCGTTGCCCAGGGTGCACCACGAGGAGGTTTTCCGGCACTTAGCACCCCAACCTAACCTAACCTAACCTAACTTTTTTTTTTTTTTTTTTTTTTTTTTTTTTTTTTTTTTTTTTTTTGGCCGTAAAAAATGCCTAACGCACACCTCCAGCACCCGGGGCAGACGCTGGAGGTAGTGTGGGACCTGCCCCCACTAAAAAATCGGCCGTGTACCTACTACTGCCGCCTGCACACGGATAGGCCGCCGGAATTAGCTACTTCTTCGGCGAACCTACCCAGCGGCATAGCCCCATCGGGCATTCCTGCTCCTGCGGCGTCCTGGGTACACACAGAACGCCGCCATCGCGAAAGGCCGCGAGCGTGGGAAACTTCCCCGTCCATCACGCCCACAGCCCCACCAAACGACGTCACGCGCGAATGCGCCTCGACGTCGCCCGGTTCGCCAGCGACGGGGCAGACTATCCCCGCCGCCTCCCCCCACGAGATGAAGTTCCCGCAGGAGGGTGCGACCGCGTCCTGGACCCCCTGGCGCGCAACGCATCCGGTACCCCTATCACTGACGACAGGGGCGAGGAGCGAGCACGTCTAAGGGAGTCCGTTAGGTGGAGGGTGGAGAGGCTTGAGAAGGCGCCTCGTCTTCACCCTCCTCCATCCGCACCGGAGCCTGGGTGCTGAGGTCGGCCGCAGCTCGGCCCGTCCCCGAGGGCGGCTTGACAGCCTTGGGGGGCTTTGCAGCCTTGGGGGGCTTGCAGCCTGCCCTTCCCATCATGTGGTCGGCGGGCTGGTTGCCCGCCGCGCACACGGGGCAGTGGGGAGCGGCAGAACACGCCGCTGCCGTATGCCCCGGTTGACCGCAGCGGAAACAGAGTCCGCTGCAGTCTAGGCTGCTGGTACATTGAGGGCGCAGGTGCCCTGCGCCCATGCACCTGTAGCACCTCGCGGGCCTCGCCTCGAGGATGGTGATCCTCGCGGCAGAGACACCTACGAGGAGCCGCCCCACCTCTGCCAAAACTTTGGCCGCGGCGACGGGGCACCGCGCCCACGCCGCACCAACTCCGCCGGGGCCGGGGCGGATCGCGCCGACCTTCACGGTTCCGGGAGAGCACTGAGCCTTCTGCTCTATTGCCTCCCGGACCTCCTCAGACGTCACGGAGTCGTCCAGGCCAGAGATGCGCAACTCCGCGCACTTCATCGGCCTGGCGACTCTCACGCCTTCCTCGCCACCCGCGAGACGCCGGAGCGTTTCCGCCACTAGGTCGGCCTTTTTAGCGCCCTCCGCCCCTGGAACTTCAAGAAGCCGGGCCCCGGTCTGTGAGCGGCGGAACCTCACCTCTACGCCCCCAGCCGCTAAGAGAGCGGCCTTCGCATTGCTAAAGAGGCTGGCGTAGGTAACGCCTCTACTCTCCGCCTCTGGCGACACCGTCACAAGGACGGCGGCCGTTTTCGGCGGAGACAGCTTCGGCCTCTTCCTGCCTCTTTTAGCCGGAGCGGCCTCCTGCGAAGAGGGGGCGGCAGCGACTTCCTGCACAGAGGGCTCAGCGGCTCTCTGTTTCTTCCGGCGCTGCGATTTCTTGCTCCTCGCCTTTTGCCATTCCTCACAAGAGGTGGCAGTGGCGGGAGCAGGCGCAGGCGCCGGATGATGGACCTGAGCCGCTGGGGCGCATGAAGCATCCACAACGGCTCCTCTCGGCGCACGCTGCGGCGGGGGTTTGGGATCTCCCCTCCGCGGCCGCACACCTTGCTCAACCGGTCTTGAGGCAGCCGCTGCTGCAAAAGACCCGGCCCGTCCCCCTGTACGGGGTGGTGGCGGCCCCATTGGTGGCCCCTGAGAAGGCTTCGGCTTGGGCACTGCGAGCGGCGGCCGACAGCTCGGCTCCGGGGGCAGACGCGCCTTGATGCCCTCAAGGTGCGCGTTCATGAGGCTCCCGAAAAGTATTGTGAGCTGTCTCATTTGCGCCTCCGTGAAGGAGTCGCCAGACGACAGCTCTCTGGTTTGGGCTGGCACATTCAGGTCAGAACCTGTTGGCACAGCGTCCCCCCTGGCCGGGACAGAACCGACGGCCTTGATGGATTTAACTTCGGCCCGCAACTGCGTAAGCTCGGCGCGGAGCGCCTTAACTTCAGCCTCTAAGCGGGAGCTATTGGCCCGCAACTCCACGCAACGATCAGAGAATGTGTCCACCACCTGCTTTAGGACGGAGGCTGACTCCTTCAAGCCTTTTGCGAAGGTGCCCTTTAGATTTTTACTCTTGGCTGCCACCTTCGCAATGACCGCTATTGAAGCAGTCGCCGATTCTACGAGCTCCGTCACGGTTTTCGGGGCACTTACCCCTCCCGACGAGTGGAGCCCGTCCATAAGTTGCTGGACTTCGTCCTCAGCGACTAATTCTCCATCTGTGCGGCCCCGGTTATAGGCCTCCCGCCTAGAAAAAACGCCACTCGTTGTTGCGACCGGCGTTTTTTTTTTAGCAGCCGTCTTTGCAGGGGGTGTCTGCGGCCGAGCAAATCTGGCCACAGATCCCCCTCTTTGGGATGAGTGAATCTTTCTGGGGACTCCGAGGTCAACCTCAGGAAGGTTCTCACCGTCTCCAGGGGAAGCACCGCGCTTCTGCTGTCGAGCGCGGCATTCATCAGCCGACAGCGCGTCTGGACCGATGCCTGATCCACCCACCAACTGCTCCATATCGCTCACCACTGAGCTGAGCGAGGATTCCGAGCCGAACCGGCCCGAGCGCAGCAAACTCTCCAGCGACGCAGAGGTCACCGAAGTCCTCGAACCGCCCAGCCGGCCGGAATCGGCCGCTTCTGAGGGCAAACTACCGGCGCTCCTTCGCCTTACTTCTTCCACATCTTTCTCCTTCTCCTTCTCCTTCTCCAGTAGCGTTACGCTCCTCTTGTTGAACATATTTTTTAATTTACTGTTATCCATATTGAATCCCACGAGTATGGGGGAAATAAAGGTCCACCCGGGCAGTGCCCCCTGTACCCGGGTAAGCGTAAATTTGTATCCCAACTGGGGGGTCCGCAGGTGCCCCAGCTGGGGGTAGCGCTTGGAACCGAACATCCCATCGGCCATGCATCCTCTGGTCACGCTCCGCAACACAGGATTCGGGGATTTTTTATAGAGGTTGTCATCCTCGCGGCCCAGGCGACCAAGCCAAGACCCTCGTTCCCGTTCAAAGCCGTAAGACATGTCTACGACACTCCTACTAGGGATTACGAGTTTTCGACGGTGGCAGAAAGAAGATCTCCCCGCCCGCTCGACGGCAGTGTGAGTGCACGTCAAGCCCGTCCTCCGGGCAGCCCAGGAATGGGCCACCCCCTACTCTGCCAGAACATTAGCCGTGTGACGGTGGTTTCGCGAAACGCCGCGAATCCACCGGCACACGTTGCCCGGGGTGCACCACGAGGAGGTTTTCCGGCACTTAGCACCCCAACCTAACCTAACCTAACCTAACCTAACCTTTTTTTTTTTTTTTTTTTTTTTTTTTTTTTTTTTTTTTTTATGGCCGTAAAAAATGCCTGAACGCACACCTCCAGCTCCCGGGGCAGACGCTGGAGGTAGTGTGGGACCTGCCCCCACTAAAAAATCGGCCGTGTACCAACTCGCCGCCTTCACACGGATAGGCCGCCGGAATTTGCTATTCTTCGGCGGACCCACCCAGCGGCATAGCCCCATCGGGCATTCCTGCTCCTGCGGCGTCCTGGGTACACACAGAACGCCGCCATCGCGAAAGGCCGCAAGCGTGGGAACCTGTTGGCACAGCCTCTACACTGGCCGGGACAGAACCGACGGCCTTGACCGATTGAAATTCGGCCCGCAACTGCGTAATCTCGGCGCGGAGCGCCCTAACTTCGGCCTCTAAGCGGGAGCTGTTGGCCCGCAACTCCACGCAACGATCGGAGAGCGTGTCCACCACCTCCTTAAGGACGGAGGCTGACTCCTTCAAGCCTTTTGCGAAGGTGCCCTTCAGATTCTTAGATTTGGCTGCCACCTTCGCAATGACCGCTATTGAAGCAGTCGCCGATTCCGCGAGCTCTGTCACGGTTTTCGGGGCAATTACCCCTCCCGACGAATGGAGCCCTACCATTAGTTGCTGGACTTGGTCCTCAGCGACTAACTCTCCTTCTGTGCGGCCTCGGTTGTAAGCCTCCCTTCTAGAAAACACGCCAGACGTTGTTGCGACTGGCGTGATTTTAGCAGCCGTCTTTGCTGGCGGTGTCTGCGGCCGAGCAAATCTAGCCACAGATCCCCCTCTTTGCGAAGAGTGGACCTTCCTGTTCCGGTTCTCACCGTCTCCAGGAGAAGCACCGCGCTTCTGCTGTCGAGCGCGGCACTCATCAACCGACAGCGCGTCTGGACCGATGCTTGAACCACCCACCAACTGGTCCATATCGCTCACTGCTGAGCTGAGCGAGGATTCCGAGCCGAACCGGCCCGAGCACAACAAACTCTCCAGCGACGCAGAGGTCACTGAAGTCCTGGAATCGATCAGCCGGCCCGAATTGGCCGCTTCTTGGGGCAAACTGCCCGCGCTCCTTCGCTGTTCGTCCTCCACCTCTTTCTCCTTCTCCTTCTCCTTCTCCTTCTCAGGGAGCGCTACGCTCCTCTTATTAAATATATTTTTCAATTTATTTGTATCCATAATGAATCCCACGAGTATGGGGGAAATAAAGGTCCACCCGGGCAGTGCCCCCTGTACCCGGGTAAGCGTAAATTTGTATCCCAACTGGGGGGTCCGCAGGTGCCCCAGCTGGGGGTAGCGCTTGGAACCGAACATCCCATCGGCCATGCATCCTCTGGTCACGCTCCGCAACACAGGATTCGGGGATTTTTTATAGAGGTTGTCATCCTCGCAGCCCAGGCGACCAAGCCAAGACCCTCGCCCCCGCTCGGAGCCGTGAGACGTGGCCACGACACTCCTAATCGGGATTGCGATATCCGACGGTGGCAGAAAGAAGATCTCCCCGCCCGCTCGACGGCAGTGTGAGTGCACGTCAAACCCGTCCTCCGGGCAGCCCAGGAATGGGCCACCCCCTACTCTGCCAGAACATTAGCCGTGTGACGGTGGTTTCGCGAAACGCCGCGAATCGACCGGCACACGTTGCCCAGGGTGCACCACGAGGAGGTTTTCCGGCACTTAGCACCCCAACCTAACCTAACCTAACCTAACCTAACCTAACCTAACCTAACCTTTTTTTTTTTTTTTTTTTTTATGGCCGTAAAAAATGCCTAACGCACACCTCCAGCACCCGGGGCAGACGCTGGAGGTAGTGTGGGACCTGCCCCCACTAAAAAATTGGCCGTGTACCAACTCGCCGCCTTCACACGGATAGGCCGCCGGAATTGATTATTTCTTCGGCGGACCCACCCAGCGGCATAGCCCCATCGGGCATTCCTGCTCCTGCGGCGTTCTGGGTACACACAGAACGCCGCCATCGCGAAAGGCCGCGAGCGTGGGAAACTTCCCCGTCCGTCACGCTCACAGCCCCACCAAGCAACGTCACGCGCGACTGCGCCTGGACGTCACTCGGTTCGCCGGCGACGGGGCAGACTAGCTCCGCCGCCTCCCCCCACGAGATGAATTTCCCGCAGGAGGGTGCGACCGCGTCCTGGACCCCCTACCGCGCAACGCATCCGGTACCCCTATCACTGACGACAGGGGCGAGGAGCGAGCATGGCTAAGGAGTCCGTTAGGTGGAGGGTGTAGAGTCATGGGAAGGCGCCTCGTCCCCACCCTCCTCCATCCGCACCGGAGCCTGGGCGCGAGGCGCTCGGCCAGTTCCCGCAGGCGGCTTTGCGGCCTTGGGAGGCTTACAGCCCGCCCTCCCCATCATGTGGTTGGCGGGCAGATTGCCCGCCGCACACACGGGGCAGTGGGGAGCGGCAGAACACGCCGCTGCCGTATGCCCCGGTTGACCACAGCGGAAACAAAGTCCGCTGCAGTCAAAGCTACTGGTGCATTGCGGGCGCAAGTGGCCCGCGCCCATGCACCGGTAGCACCTCGCGGGCCTCGCCTCGAGGATTGTGATCCTCGCGGCGGAGAAGCCCACGAGGAGCCGGCCTGCCTCTGCCAAAGTTTTGGCAGCAGCGACGGGGCAACGCGCCCACGCCGCACCAACTCCGCCGGGGCCGGGGCGAATCGCACCGACCCTCACGGTTCCGGTAGAGCACTTAGCCTTCAGCTCAATTGCCTCCCGGACAGCCTCGGGCGTAACTGAGTCGTCCAGGCCGGAGACGCGCAACTCCGCGCACTTTGTCGGCCTGGCGACCCTTACGCCCTCCTCGCCCCCCGCAAGACGCCTCAGCGTCTCCGCCACTAAGTCGGCCTTGCTCGGGCCCTCCGTCCCCGGAAACTCGAGGAGCCGGGCCCCGGTCTGTGAGCGGCGGAAGCTCACTTCCACGCCCCCAGCTGCCAGAAGTGCGGCCCTCGCCCCGCTAAATAGGCTGGCGTATGATACGCCCCTACTCTCCGCCTCCGGCGACACCGTCACAAGGACGGCGGCCGTTTTCGGCGGAGACAGCTTTGGCTTTTGCCTAGCTTTCTTTGCCGGGGCAACCTCCTGCACAGAGGAGGCGGCAGCGGCCCTCTGCTTATGCCGGCGCCGCGATTTCTTGCTCCCTGCCGTTTGCCATTCCTCACCAGAGGGAGCAGAGGCGGAAGCAGACGCAGGCGCCGGGGGACGGACTTGAGCAGTTTGGGCGCTTGAGGTGCCCGCTGCTCTAAGAGACCCAGCGCGTCCCGCTGTACGCGGTGGTGGCGCCGGGCGTGCCATCAGTGGCCCCTTAGGGGGCTTGGGCCCCGCGAGCGGCGGCCGACAGCTCGATTCTGGGGGCAGACGCGCCTTAACGCCCTCAAGGCGAGCGTCGACGATGCCCCCGATAAGACGTGAGAGCTGCCTCATCTGCGCCTCCGTAAAGGAGTCGTCAGATGGGCGCTCTCCACTATGGGCCGGGACAGAACCGACAGGCCCGGTCCTGACTAAGACCGGGACAGAACCGCCTCTAGCCGATCTGAAATCGGCACGCAACTGTGCTACTTCAGCGCGGAGCACCTTTATTTCTTCCTTCAGGCGGGTGTTATCCGCCCGCAGACTCTTGGTCTCCGTCTCGTTGGCAGTGGACCGCTCAAAAAACGCCTCTACCACCTCCTTTAAAACCGTGGCGGACTCCTTCAGGCCCTTGGCGAAGGTGCCCTTGAGGTTTTTACTTTTTACGGCCACGTTTGTGATGACCGCCACGGAGGTGGTCGCCGAGCGCATGAGCTCTTCCGTGGTTTTCGGGGAGCTAACCCCTCCCGACGGGCAGAGCCCACCCAACAGCTGCTGCACCCGCTCCTCAGCAACTATTTCGCCCTCTGAGCGGCCCCTGTTGTAGGCCTCCCGCCTAGAAAATACGCCAGACGTTTTATTGACCGCCTTAGTAGCCGCACTAGTAGCCGTCACTGCAGGGGGTGTTTTCGGGCGAGCAAACCTCGCCACAGATCCCCCCCTTTGGGATGTATGTATCTTCCTGGGGGCCTCAAGGTCAAGCCCAGGAAGGTTTTCGTCATCACTGGGAGAGACGCCGCGCTTTTGATGTTGAGCGCGGCGTTCGCTAGCCGTCGAGGTCTCTGGAGCGTTCCCTAACCCAGCCACCATCTGGTCCAGGTCGCTAACCGCTGAGCTAACGGATGACTCAGAGCCGAACTGGCCCGAGCGCAGCAAACTCTCCAGCGACGCAGAGGTCACCGAAGTCCTGGAACGGCTAAGCCGGCCGGAATCAGCCGCCTCTAGGGGCAAACTCCCCGCACTCCTTTGCAGTACGTTCTCTCCCTCTCTCTCCTTCTCTTTCTCCTTCTCCCTCTCCTTCTCCTTCTCCGATAGCGTTGTGCTCCTCTTGTTAAAAATATTTCGTAGTTTGTTACTGTCCATACTTGATCCCACGAGTATGGGGGAAATAAAGGTCCACCCGGGCAGTGCCCCCTGTACCCGGGTAAGCGTAAATTTGTATCCCAACTGGGGGGTCCGCAAGTGCCCCAGCTGGGGGTAGCGCTTGGAACCGAACATCCCATCGGCCATGCATCCTCTGGTCACGCTCCGCAACACAGGATTCGGGGATTTTTTATAGAGGTTGTCATCCTCGCAGCCCAGGCGACCAAGCCAAGACCCTCGCCCCCGCTCGGAGCCGTGAGACGTGGCCACGACACTCCTAATCGGGATTACGATATCCGACGGTGGCAGAAAGAAGATCTCCCCGCCCGCTCGACGGCAGTGTGAGTGCACGTCAAGCCCGTCCTCCGGACAGACAGACAGACAGACAGACAGACAGACAGACAGACAGACAGACAGACAGACAGACAGACAGACAGACAGACAGACAGACAGACAGACAGACAGACAGACAGACAGACAGACAGACAGACAGACAGACAGACAGACAGACAGACAGACAGACAGACAGACAGACAGACAGACAGACAGACAGACAGACAGACAGACAGACAGACAGACAGACAGACAGACAGACAGACAGACAGACAGACAGACAGACAGACAGACAGACAGACAGACAGACAGACAGACAGACAGACAGACAGACAGACAGACAGACAGACAGACAGACAGACAGACAGACAGACAGACAGACAGACAGACAGACAGACAGACAGACAGACAGACAGACAGACAGACAGACAGACAGACAGACAGACAGACAGACAGACAGACAGACAGACAGACAGACAGACAGACAGACAGACAGACAGACAGACAGACAGACAGACAGACAGACAGACAGACAGACAGACAGACAGACAGACAGACAGACAGACAGACAGACAGACAGACAGACAGACAGACAGACAGACAGACAGACAGACAGACAGACAGACAGACAGACAGACAGACAGACAGACAGACAGACAGACAGACAGACAGACAGACAGACAGACAGACAGACAGACAGACAGACAGACAGACAGACAGACAGACAGACAGACAGACAGACAGACAGACAGACAGACAGACAGACAGACAGACAGACAGACAGACAGACAGACAGACAGACAGACAGACAGACAGACAGACAGACAGACAGACAGACAGACAGACAGACAGACAGACAGACAGACAGACAGACAGACAGACAGACAGACAGACAGACAGACAGACAGACAGACAGACAGACAGACAGACAGACAGACAGACAGACAGACAGACAGACAGACAGACAGACAGACAGACAGACAGACAGACAGACAGACAGACAGACAGACAGACAGACAGACAGACAGACAGACAGACAGACAGACAGACAGACAGACAGACAGACAGACAGACAGACAGACAGACAGACAGACAGACAGACAGACAGACAGACAGACAGACAGACAGACAGACAGACAGACAGACAGACAGACAGACAGACAGACAGACAGACAGACAGACAGACAGACAGACAGACAGACAGACAGACAGACAGACAGACAGACAGACAGACAGACAGACAGACAGACAGACAGACAGACAGACAGACAGACAGACAGACAGACAGACAGACAGACAGACAGACAGACAGACAGACAGACAGACAGACAGACAGACAGACAGACAGACAGACAGACAGACAGACAGACAGACAGACAGACAGACAGACAGACAGACAGACAGACAGACAGACAGACAGACAGACAGACAGACAGACAGACAGACAGACAGACAGACAGACAGACAGACAGACAGACAGACAGACAGACAGACAGACAGACAGACAGACAGACAGACAGACAGACAGACAGACAGACAGACAGACAGACAGACAGACAGACAGACAGACAGACAGACAGACAGACAGACAGACAGACAGACAGACAGACAGACAGACAGACAGACAGACAGACAGACAGACAGACAGACAGACAGACAGACAGACAGACAGACAGACAGACAGACAGACAGACAGACAGACAGACAGACAGACAGACAGACAGACAGACAGACAGACAGACAGACAGACAGACAGACAGACAGACAGACAGACAGACAGACAGACAGACAGACAGACAGACAGACAGACAGACAGACAGACAGACAGACAGACAGACAGACAGACAGACAGACAGACAGACAGACAGACAGACAGACAGACAGACAGACAGACAGACAGACAGACAGACAGACAGACAGACAGACAGACAGACAGACAGACAGACAGACAGACAGACAGACAGACAGACAGACAGACAGACAGACAGACAGACAGACAGACAGACAGACAGACAGACAGACAGACAGACAGACAGACAGACAGACAGACAGACAGACAGACAGACAGACAGACAGACAGACAGACAGACAGACAGACAGACAGACAGACAGACAGACAGACAGACAGACAGACAGACAGACAGACAGACAGACAGACAGACAGACAGACAGACAGACAGACAGACAGACAGACAGACAGACAGACAGACAGACAGACAGACAGACAGACAGACAGACAGACAGACAGACAGACAGACAGACAGACAGACAGACAGACAGACAGACAGACAGACAGACAGACAGACAGACAGACAGACAGACAGACAGACAGACAGACAGACAGACAGACAGACAGACAGACAGACAGACAGACAGACAGACAGACAGACAGACAGACAGACAGACAGACAGACAGACAGACAGACAGACAGACAGACAGACAGACAGACAGACAGACAGACAGACAGACAGACAGACAGACAGACAGACAGACAGACAGACAGACAGACAGACAGACAGACAGACAGACAGACAGACAGACAGACAGACAGACAGACACAAAAAAAACGCGAATTAAATTACATACATACATACATACATATCAACCCATATGATGGCCCACTGCTGGGCACGGGTCTCCCCATTAGAAACTACTGGTATGTAGATCCTGGGGGTAATTGCCATAATCGCCACGCTTGGCGAGCGGGTTGGCGATCGCAGTAAGGCTTTAAGTACGCAGAGGACGCTGCTGCCCGTCCTCCGGTGTGAAATCCCTTAGTCGCCTTGACGACACCCACGGGAAGAGACGGGGTGGTACTATTCTTAAGCCGGTACCACACGGCCAATTAAATTAAATGAATCTAAATCAACCCATATAGATTTCACTAATAAACACCCGAAATATCAACCGGTTTATATCAACAGCCATACTATACCGTACGAAAATACAGCCAAATACCTGGGCATAACACTTGACGCTAAGCTTCGCTGGAAGGCTCATATTAAAAAGAAACGATCTGAGTTAGAATTTCGCTATAAAAATATGAACTGGCTACTCGGTAAACACTCCACACTATCAGTAGAAAACAAAATACTTTTATATACACAAGTCCTCATGCCAGTATGGACTTATGATATTCAGCTCTGGGGCTGCACCAGACAAAGCAACATTGACATCATTCAAAGGTTTTAGAACAAAGTACTCCGGGGTATTGTAAACGCTCCCTGGTACATTAGAAATGAGGATCTCCATCGTGACCTGAAGGTTGACCTTGTTGTAAATGTAATAAAAAAGTATGCTGAAGCTCATGAGCAACGACTTCTCCAACATGTGAACGTTGAGGCTATCCAGCTCCTCGACACCACATACATAGTGCGAAGGCTTAGGAGGACTAAATCTTTTGAATTAACTTTGTGAAGTTAGTGTTAAGTGGTATAGTGAATGCTACTCGAAAAGAACACAATAACAAAATGTCTGACCTTTACTTAATAATAAGAAAAGTGACTATGGACACACTCTTAATATTATAAAATATTCACCCAAGCAGTTTAAGTTACAACAAAATTAGTTATTAGTGTAAGACTAGATTGTAATCTTAATGAAAAAACCTAAATAGGTTCAATCATTAAAAAAAAAAAAAAAACGACTTTCGGCACTCCAACACTCTCTGGATTAAAAAGCGATCGAGCAGAACGGGGGGTCAAAAGTGTTCGTACAATCTCTTGGAAGAAGCCACCTGACGAAGTTAACCACAACAAGTGGAGAAGTCGTTTCTTCGAAGCCGGCAGTCCTCTCCGAAGTGGAAAGCTTATATGGCCGGTTATACGCTTCGCATGCATCTCGACCTGATCCTGAAAATGAGGGTCCTAGAGCCACTCTAACACGCCACTACACCGAAGACCTGCCAGAAGTCAACATTGACGAAATCGTGCTGGCTCTTAAACAGCTAAAAAATGGAAAAGCCCCTAGAGAGGATGGCGTTACAACAAAGCTGCTAAAGGCTGGAGGTAAACCCGTACTGAGGGAGCTCCAAAAGCTCTTTAATGCTGTCCTGTTCGAAGGGAGAACTCCAGAGGCATGAAGAAGAAGTGTAGTTGTCTTGTTCTTCAAAAAGGGAGATAAGACCCGGCTGAAGAACTACCGACCTACTTCTCTTCTAAGCCACGTCTTTAAGCTGTTTTCAAGAGTCATCACGAACCGCCTTGCGCGAAGACTTGACGAATTCCAACCACCGGAACAGGCCGGATTTTGGAGCGGATATGGCACCATAGACCACATCCACACAGTGCGGCAGATTATAAAAAAGACCCAAGAGTATAATCAGCCTCTGTGTCTAGCATTCGTAGACTATGAGAAGGCCTTTGACTCGATTGAAATCTGACCCGTTCTGGAGTCCCTGCAGCGATGCCAAGTAGATTGGCGATATATCCAAAGCGATGAGATGTCTCTATGAAGCCGCAACAATGTCCGTCCAAGTACAAAATCAGGAAACAAAACCTATACCATTGCATCGAGGAGTGAGACAAGGGGACGTTATTTCCCCGAAACTGTTCACAAATGCAATGGAGTATATGTTCAAGACGCTGCACTGGAAAGGGCAGCGCATCAACATCAATGGTGAATACATCTCTCACTTGCGATTTGCAGATGACATCGTCATCATGGCAGAAACGCTGCAGGACCTACAACAGATGCTGAATGACCTGGCTAACTCCTCTGTACGCATCGGCCTACGGATGAACTTGGATAAAACAAGGTCATGTTCAATGAACATGTACTACCGGAACCGATAGCGGTGCACGGCGCCGTTCTAGAATTTTTTATCTAAAATGTTATTTTTGGTTACTACTAACGCCATCTATTGATAAACCTAAGTAAACTTGTAAGTGTCAATATGAGAGGAATGAATAAAAAGGTCAGTCCGATTTTGTACAACAAGCACGCTGTTTTATTATAGGTTATGGGCCCAGAAAGTAATTTTTTTCTCGCAAATATTATAAAGTAATAGACAGTTGTCAGTGTGATTACGAAAAGTAATAAGTGTCGCAGTTTGAGAAAAACTTTGCTGTGCTGTGACTGGCCTTTAAGTGAGTAAGGATGGCGAACTACGTAGTGAACGTGCCGAAACTAAAAGGGCGGGAGAATTACAGGGAGTGGGCCTTCGCAGCGGAGAATTTCCTAGTCCTAGAAGGGATGTCGACTTGTATCAAGCAGGAGGCATCATTGTCTGGAGTCGGAGCCGCAGATGACGCGAAGACTAAAGCGAAATTGATTTTAACTATAGATTCATCGTAGTATGTACACATTAGAGACGTCAAGACTACTGCAGAACTGTGGAAAAAGTTACAGCAACTGTTCGATGATTCTGGCTTTACAAGAAGAATCACATTATTGAGGACCCTAATTTCAATCAGACTTGAAAATTGCGGTAACATGACATCGTATGTGACTCAGATAATTGAAGCTAGTCAAAAGTTAAGTGGAACGGGGTTTAAAATCAACGATGAATGGGTCGGATCGCTACTTCTAGCTGGATTAACTGAAAAGTTTTCACCTATGATTATGGCCATAGAACATTCCGGTATTGATATAACGGCCGACGCCATTAAAACGAAGTTGCTGGATATAGAGGAAGATAGTAGCGCCTCTAGTGGAGCGTTTGCGAGTTTTAAGAAAAAACATGTTGGTAGCACTGGTGGACATAGACAAACGTCAAAGTCAGATTCGAAAGAAAAACAAATAAAATGCTACAACTGCAAACAGTTCGGCCACTATCGTAACCAATGTAAAAATAATCCTGCAGGAGAAACTAACAATAAAAACAAACAAACGAATGCATTCAGTGCTGTTTTTCTGAATGGGACATTCAGTAAGAATGATTGGTACGTCGATTCGGGCGCGAGTGTTCACATAACTTCAAACAAACATTGGATGAAAAATACGTCGTATAATCACAACATCAAAGAAATTGTGGTCGCGAATCAAGAAAAAATGCTAGTTGAGTGTAAAGGTGACGTGAAGATTGCGACATCATTTGATCATAGTCATCATATCAAAAGGCAACAGAGTGGTGTTTTCCAATAAAGGATGTCAGATTTATAACATGAAAGGAAATATTGTGGCTACTGCATGTTTGGCAAATGGTGTCTATAAATTAAATATGGCAGAGAAATTTTCAGTAGCAGCTGCAGCAAGTGTTTCAAGTGATGTTTGGCATCGCAGGCTTGGCCATGTCAACAGCAATCACTTGAACCAAATGCAGGATGCAGTGGAAGGCTTACAAATTAACGGTAAGACAGATATATCGAAAAATACATGTCAGACATGCTGTGAAGGCAAGCAAAGTCGTCTGCCATTTCCAAATAGTGCCACAAAAAGTGACATGACGCTACAGATTGTGCACACAGATCTATGTGGTCCCATAGAGGTTCCGTCAATAGGAGGATCAAGATATTTTATGCTGTTGGTTGATGATTATAGTCATATGACTTATATTTATTTCTTAAAACAGAAAAGTGAAGCGTTGGCTTGCTTTCGTCGATTTAAGTCAAATGTAGAGAATCAACTGAATCACAGAATCAAAATTCTACGGAGTGATAATGGGAAAGAATTTTGCAACAAAGAGTTTGATGGCTTTTTGAACCAGGAAGGAATTATTCATCAAAAGTCAAATCCATACACACCCGAGCAGAATGGGTTAGTGGAAAGGTTCAATAGAACAATAATAGAAAAAGCAAAATGTCTTCTGTTTGATGCAGTTCTTGAAAAACGTTTTTGGGCAGAAGCCAGTCATACAGCAGTTTACTTACAGAATAGGACAGTTTCATCAACTATAAATGGCAAGACTCCTTTTGAACTTTGGACAGGAAAGAAACCTGATATCAGTAACTTGAGAATTTTTGGCAGCACTGTGATGGTCCAAAAGAAAAGAGGCTAAAATGGGACAGAAAGTCAGAAAAATGGATTTTAGTTGGATATCCAGAGGAAGTGAAAGGATACCGCATATACAATCCCCGAGATAGAAGTGTGACCACCAGCCGAGATGTTGTTATAATAGAAGATAAGTGTAACACATCATCCGTGGAAACTACAGTGGAGGTGGACAGTTCAACTCAAACTTGCGATGAGTTTTTGGATTCAGTAGGGGACACAACAAATTTGTTAGACTGTGAAGACAGCACTGTATTGGACAGTGATGAAACATATGTGCCTTGCTCAGATGAAGAACAGAACATGAGTAGTAGCAGTACAGACAGTACACAAACTATCATCGAACATGCTCCTCAGAGGCAGAGGAAACAACCTGTAAGATATGGTTACACAAATGCATGTGTGAATGACAGTTTTGAAGATGCTAGTGAGCTTACCTTGGATGAGGCACTGAAGGGACCAGAACGACAGCAGTGGTTGGAGGCGGTGCAAGATGAGTTAAAGTGTTTTGATGATAACAATGCATGGGAGCTGGTAGATACTCCTAAAAGCGGTACAATAGTGCAGTGTAAGTGGGTGTTGAGGAAAAAATATGAGTATGACAATAAAGTGCGTTATCGTGCAAGACTTGTTGCCAAGGGATTCTCTCAAAGACATGGAGTGGATTATACAGAGACATTTTCGCCTGTGGTTAGGCATACAACCCTCAGACTGTTATTCTCACTGTCAGTACAGCTAGGATTAGAAGTAACACACTTAGATGTGAAGACAGCTTTCTTAAATGGAGATTTAAATGAAACTATTTTTATGGTTAAACCTGATTGTTATTTTGCTTCTGAAAATAATAATAAAGTTTTAAGATTGAAAAAGGCAATTTATGGGCTAAAACAGGCATCCAGAGCCTGGAATAAAAAGATTGATTCATGCCTGCAGAATAATAAATATAAAAAATCTGAGTTAGACCCCTGTATGTATATTAAAAATAATGATAAATGTATAACTATAGTAACTGTTTATGTTGATGATTTTTTTATTTTTTCCAATGACTCTAGTGAAGTAAAGAGTCTGCAAGATATATTGTCAAGTCAATTTAGCATAAAAAATTTAGGAAGAGTCAAACAATGTTTAGGAATGGATGTGCATTTTTGTAATGATGGTTCTGTAACTCTAAGTCAAGAATGTTATATTGATCAATTACTAAAAAGATTTCATATGACTGACTGTAAAATCATTGATACTCCAATGGATAGTAAATTAAACATAAATAAAGCCACTAATGTAGATAAATTACCTTATCAACAGTTAATTGGTAGCTTGATGTATCTATCTGTTTTGACTCGACCGGACATAACTTTTAGTATAAGTTATTTAAGCCAATTTAATAATTGTCACGGTAATCAACATTGGGAATATGCAAAGCGTGTTCTTAGATATTTAAAGAAGACCAAAAGTTATGGTATAAAATATTCTAAAATTGGTAATTTAGAACTTACAGGTTTTGTAGATGCTGATTGGGGTAACAACAAATTGGATAGACGGTCTTATACCGGGTATTGTTTTGTGTTGTCCAATGGGGTAATTTCTTGGGAACGTAAAAAGCAAACTACTATTGCTTTATCTAGCACTGAAGCTGAGTATATGAGTATGTCAGAGGCGTGTAAAGAGGCTATGTATTTAAGGAATTTGCATGCTGAAATAACAAATAAATTGTATACTATTAAGATATATAATGAAAGTCAAAGTGCACAGAAATTATCAGAAAATCCATTGTTCCATAAAAACACTAAACATATAGATATTAAGTATCATTTTTGTAGACAGTGTGTTACAAATAATATTGTTAAGTTTCAGTATATGCCAACATCTGAAATGCCAGCTGATATGTTGACTAAGGCCTTGTGCTCCAAGAAACATTATAATTTTATGAACTTGTTAGGTTTGAACAATTTAAAGTGATGTAACAATGTTTATTGTTTTAGATATAGTAGGGGTGTTGAATATTATATCTAAAATGTTATTTTTGGTTACTACTAACGCCATCTATTGATAAACCTAAGTAAACTTATAAGTGTCAATATGAGAGGAACGAATAAAAAGGTCAGTCCGATTTTATACAACAAGCACGCTGTTTTATTATAGTTCAAATATATGTGTACCTCGGGCAGTCATTGCAGTTAGGTAGAAACAACTTCGAGGACGAGGTGAACAGGAGAATTCGGTTGGGTTGGGCTGCGTTTGGGAAGTTACGTCAAGTTTTCTCATCGTCGATCCCACAATGCCTTAAGACTAAAGTCTTCAATCAGTGCGTCCTACCCGTCATGACATACGGAGCCGAAACGTGGACACTGATGGTACAGCTGGTCCACAAGTTCAAAGTCACTCAGCGGGCTATAGAAAGGGCTATGCTCGGAGTTTCACTTAGAGATGATTCGGCAGAGAACCAAAGTTATCGACATAGCCTACAGGATTAGCAAGCTGAAGTAGCAGTGGGCTGGCCATATTAGCCGAAGAACCGATAACCGTTGGGGTAAACGAGTTCTTGAGTGGAGACCGCGTCTCGGCAAACGTAGTGTAGGACCCCCTTAGGCCAGGTGGAGTGATGATCTACGCAAAACGGCTAGCAGGAGCTGTATGCGAGAAGCCGAAGATAGAACAAAGTGGCATGCAATTGGAGAGGCCTATGTCCAGCAGTGGACTGCGATAGGCTGATGATGACCTCCTGCAGATTGGTCGGTACAAAATGGGGCTTAAAACCTAAGGTAACTCTATGGTTATACACAACCATTGTAGGACCTATGGTGACGTATGCATGTGTCGTATGGCACAGGAAGACCGACCAAGCCGGCGGCAGTGCACAATCAAAAACACGCCAAGCCTGCCACATTTCTCCACTATTTCCCCTCCCAGTGGAAAAACAAAATAAAATATTAAATAAACAGTGTACAATACAACCGGTGTAAAAACAAAAGGAAAAGCGTAAAAACAGGTCTCTCTCTTTGCATTATTTAATTGTATTATTTAAAATCTATTTTTCAGAACACCAACAGACTTAACAATTTTATTGGTTATCGTCATGTCTTTAGTATATTTCAATATTCAAAATACATATATTAAATAATACAATTATGTTGGGTGACACTGAGAGCCAAGCTACCTCATTTTGAATGTGAATATAATTGGTCGCGGCGCTGATTAGTCGCGCGACGTTCAAGCGAGACGCGAGTGCGCGACCCACATATCATCGGCGGCAGTGGAGCGCTGCATTCAGAGCATTTACTTATTCACGCAAAGCTTTTGAGAGAGAGCTCGCCCCGCATCTGGCGGTGTACGAATATGACACGGTTTACTTGTAGCTGACCCTCGCCGCGTCCACTACTGAGCCCTTGCCGCGACCTGCTGCAATCTCACAACAGCATATTAAGAGTGTAACAACTCTAAGTAATTTTGATTGTTATAGGAGCAAAAAATATTAATTGTAAGTCAGTTGTCAGATTTATCTATTTAAATCTATATTTTTTTTGTTATATAACTTTTTAATAATATAATTTACATCAGTCCTATACCATGGTGTATAGTATAGTGGCAGAACCTTATCCCCATATCAAGTTTATAAACATTCAAACATTGTAAAATTGACAATTTGAAAAGAGTGGCCGCAAGTTTTTATAAATTTGGCATTACATGCATGTAGAATTACGATGTATCAATCAATCAATTAATCAAAATTGTATTTGTAAAACATGGGCACAATTCATAGGTCTTAAAAAACTAAACATAATGCGCCATGATAAATCCAAAAAATTAGATTACAAATTCAATCAATTACAATAAAATTATGACTATTTATTAAATTGAAATGTCATTCAAGAAATCGTCTACAGAATAATAACATTTATCACTCAAGAGTTTATTTATTGTTTTTTTAAATTCTATCAATGGCAAGTGCTTTATTGCATCAAGTACTCTTTTGAAAATTTTCGGTGCTATGCCAAAGAAACTTTTTTGCATCAGTGCAGTTTTACAATTAATATTACTTAACTTGCCAATGTATTGAGCTCTTACTGGACCCCGTCGTACATCAGATACCTTAGTGAATAAGTTAAGATTCTTTTTTATGAAAAGGGCCGTTTCCAATATGTATAATGATGTATCACAAGTGTAATGTTGTTTTGCGTCATAAGTGAATAAAGAATTCAGAATTATGAATTTTTCAATCCAAATAAATACGTTATTCATCGCAAATATTTAATTTTGAACACAAATGAAACGCTTGGTGTAAGGGTCTCAAATATAACGACGATATTATTAAATAAATACATATTAATATGTATTTATTTAATAAAATCGCCCCCTTTGTTCTTTGATATTACTGAGCCTGCAATTTTGAAAGTAAGAGTATAGTGTGAAAATTACGTGGTAAATCGATTGGCCGGTTGGTCTAGTGGTTACTGATCCTGACTGCTAAGCTAGAGGTTGTGGGTTCGATTCTCTTCTAGGATAAGTACATATGTCCTACAATTTGATCCATTGATGTTAATATATTGAATCTCAAGTCTAGTTTTTCAAATATAATTTTAAATCTTGTCTTTGCACTAGTCCTCTAATATGGGGTAGTATTTTAATTTTTTTAAATGTATTGTTAGTAATCAAACCTCTTTGGTAGTACTGAATGTAACTGGCTAGTTTTAATACCAATAAATATTGTCATTCTGAAGATACAATAAATTAAAAAAAAAATGAGTGGCACTCGGGGACTGCCACGGTAAAGCTATTGCATAGCATTTTTATCAACTTAAGCTATTAAAAAAAAAAAAAAAAACTTTTTTTTTTGATTATAAATAAAGAATGTTATTATACAGGGTGTAACAGAAAGGTGTGGTCATATTCAAGGGTCGTCACATACACATGATAAATAGCGTGTGTACCTAATCTTATCAAAATGTAAGAACCTTAAAATTTTACGTCATTTTTAATCAGTCCATAAATTGTTATGCAAAATATCGCCACGAATAATGCTACATCACTAACCAATCATTCAAGATTTTCATCGTAGTATAGTAGTAGTAGAGAGTTCAATTATGTTGGATGACCCTGCACAATGATCTCTAATGTATCACTGCGCGCCTGGTACCCGTCACGCGTCGAACATACGGACGTCCGCGCGTCCGTAAACCAAAGAAACAAAGGCAAACAAATGAATACCAACTAACTACTAACCTCTGTACGTTTTGCGTCGCCACCGGCTTTCACGACGACCACATCGAACCGACAAATGTTACCACCATCTCACTGTTGTTGGTACCTACTTTGTTATCACATCTGGTGGACGATCATTTGAATGCACTTCACGGTACAAAATAACGTACTAGGTACCTACGCTCGACTTTTACATCCCTACATTTTTGATATTAATGTTTTTAGGGTTCGGGGAAGTACCTACCTACCGTTTTTGAAACTTCAATAAGAATGAGATTTAGGTATTTACATACTTTAAGTTACGAATACACAGTATCACAAATCACAACACATCAATTTAGCACTAACTTCAACGCGCACTTGTTTGTTCGAATTGATAATAGCTACATAATGAAAATAGGCGCGAAACTCGGTGACGCTTCCCCGCATTCCTGGCACCACTACATAACTAAATCGGTACCTACCTATCGGTCAACAAAAAATATTTGTTGCGTTCGCCGAAAGTGGTAAGTACCTACGGGTTACGGGTCATGCATTACGGGCCACCGTTGGATCCCTTAAGGTACGTTTTGTCCAGGACCGAGCAGACTGTTTCTATCAACTTACTTGGTACCTAACCTACATCACGTAGATTACGATCGCGTCATATGCAATTGATACACAATTTCGAAATTATTCACTGTTACTAACTTAAAACAAAATTTCTTTATCAATTTCACATCACTTCCACAAAGAAAGACAAACAAAAACCAAGAAACGAAATAGATCGAACCGCTTCGGGCTCCGCGTCGAAAGCACTGACGGACAGTGACGGAATAAATAAGCAACACCAAGAATGAAACAAAGAAATGAAAGTGCCTAAAAACTTAAAACTTCTAAAATTACAAGAAAATGTATGTAAATTATCATAGAAAAGTTTTAATTTAATTAATGGCAATATCAAATTATTTTATGAATCATAATAATAACAAAAGAGTATTAAAAACTCATTTTGAAATTACAATGACTTCCGAATATTTCTGCCGAGCTTCCGGTCAAATACCGAATTATTTATTACACACGTTTTGTTTATGACGCCACGGCTTGAAATGGTTGGTGTCTCTGTCTAACTAGGTAATAAAACCAATAATCGGTCAGTTTGAGTTTGAGGCACTGATATTTGTTTTGAATAATTATTTTGTTTGGAAAGCTAATTTCAATGCATTTGAAGTTTTTGAAAAAATCTTTACGTGTTTAATGCAATAAGTTGTAATGCGTTAATAACGCGGGACTTCGCCATGAGTGTTCGAAGTTGAGCCGTGAGTTTACAATTTATTTTTGTTGCAAATCAACTGTTCACCTGAATGTCTGTGTGTTTGTCAATTACTTTTCAACACAAAATAATGAATATCGATTTAGATTGTAGATTGTTTTATTGTTTGTGGTATTATTTAAACTATTAAAAAACTACCTTAACACCTCAATGATTTTAATCCTACAATGAAATAAATTGTTGGATTTTGTGAAATTATGTAATTCTTTTAACGATTTCATGTAAATAGATTTAAAAAATGTTCTCTGACAATAAAAAAATACCAAAACGATGATTCATGTGAGTATAACATTTTAGAAATCGGTCACCCATCTATGCACCAACTTTGGTAAGGTTGCTTAACTTATGCAAACATTATATCATAATAGAAGTTGGTTCAACTTTGAGGTACACCGACAAGTTACGAGTACTATAAGAATAACAAATTCGTATAATGTAAACAGTGTGTCGTCGCCGACTAGGGTCAGTAGGTACCTTTGTTTATTTGTGATGTAATACCTACCTACCGTACCCTGGAAGACGGGGAATTTGGGAAGAAAGTTCGAAATTATGGTGTGAGCGGTGATGTTCAAGTTACAAATAATGTACGGTTTAATGCTGCCTGAATTCGTTACCTTGTCAACAAAATCAATGAAAATATTTAAATGACTTAAGTATCATATTTTATTACGTAGGTAATTTAAAGTGTCCTATTTAAAGCAATGGATGGGCGTCAGGCGTCATATCTATTGTTCCCAAGTACTCCTCACAATGTCTGTTACCTTGGTACTCCGAACATTGGTTTTCGGATTACCTACGTATAGTGTTTCTGTGTGTGTGTCTACATTTGTGTGAGTGTGTAGGTATACACACACTCACACAAATGTAGTCGACCAGATAGATTAATGTGTGACAGAGATAAATTATTTTTATTAATGAAAACTGCATTTTACTCTTCGTCCATAAACAATGATAAAGAACGAGAGGCAAGCTACGGAAGAGTGAAACAAGATACCAAAGGACGAATGAGAGTTAAAATGATAGAACGAGACTAGCTTGTCTCACTCACACATCATCACTTGTTTCATCTTTGCAGGAACAAAAGAGTGAAACAAAATGAAAGTGGGTGGTGATTTAAGGTCAAACCTGAAGTTCATTGCAGTTCATTGGAAACAGCTGATTATCTGTTAGTGTTGGGTACCTATCGGTAAAGTCGTATTTTCAGTATGTCAGTGTTACGCACTCGATAAGAAAAAAAATTCTTTATCTCAGTCATACTAATAAAATCAGAATTGGTACCCCCGCAGATGTTATACTTATACCTAACACTGTTCATTGCTAAAATATGACCACACCTTTCTGTTACACCCTGTATAGGTAATTAATATTTTAATTCGCAATAATTATTATTTCTAATTCGCTTAAAAATGCATTAACTGATATTTATATTAAACAGGGTGTCTATTGGTCAGATCACTTACTCATTGTAATGAAATGTCGACTCAATTTTGTACCTGAGCATAGAATAGATCTTCCTATGTCTGTTAATAACAAAGTATTATGGGGATCTAGAACGCACGAACAAATTGAAAAATATAGACTAAAATGTAATAAACATCTACGAGACATTGATTTTCCCTCAGAGTTGTCAATGTGTTCTGATAAAACCTGTAGCAATACGAATCATAGAGTAACAATCGATAAGATATATAATGATATTGTTAAAATACTAAGGGAAGCGGCTGTTTTTAGTCAGGATTCTGCCACTGCCCACACTAGGAAAAAACCCGTCGTAGGGTGGAATAAACACGTACGTGACGTGCACCGAGCGGCACGTTTTAAATATCAGTGCTGGCTCTCACAGGGTAAACCTACCACGGGTAGATATTACACGGAGATGCAGGAGAGTAGGAATATTTTTAAATCTAAGCTAAAATGGTGTCAAAACCATGAAGAACAAATAAGAATGGACATACTTGCTACTCAACATGCAGATCGAAATTTTGCTGCTTTCTGGAAGGGTTCAAATAAATTTAATGTGAAACCTTGCATTCCCGTGAGTGTGGGTGGTGTCTGTGATCAGGTTGAGATAGCTAATTTATTCAAGGACCATTTTATGGTGAAATCGCCTTTGGGACCGTACCGCTCTGAGGCGATCAGTGCCGAGACCAGTCAGAAGCCCGTAGACATTACTTTTCGAGCCAAAGATGTTGCGAAGTTCATAAAGAGCGCAGCGAGGGGAAAGTCACCGGGTCATGACGGACTCAGTATTGAGCATCTTGACAACGCCGGGCCCCATTTACCTAGAGTGCTCGCCTTATTATATACCCTCTGTATGTACCACTCGTATTTACCTGGGGACCTGATGAGGACGGTGGTGGTTCCTATTGTTAAAAACAAAACTGGAGATATGTCTAATCTTGACAATTATAGACCAATATCACTGGCGACTGCGATTGGCAGGATATTTGATGGCTTACTTAATATCCAATTAAATAAACACCTAGATTTGCACGATAACCAATTTGGATTTAGCCCTAATTTATCGACTGAAAGTGCGATATTAAGTTTAAAACATGCCATTAGGTACTAAGCTGATCGCAAGACGCCTGTCATTGGCTGTTTCCTAAACCTATCTAGAGCTTTTGACCTGGTTTCTTATGGAATTTTGTGGAATAAAATGCAGAAAATAAATATACACAGATTTGATCGCCACACTGAGCAGTCAACATGTAGGTTGTCATGTGGATGATGTATGTTTGAATAACCTGAGCTACGCTGACGACATGGCGCTGCTGAGTGCGTCGGTCTGTGGTATGAGGAAACTGATCTCCATTTGTGAGTCCTATGCGACTAGCCACGGCCTGATTTACAATGTCAAAAAGAGTGTGTGTATTGTTTTTGGGATTGGTGGTGTCAAAATGGTTAGGGACCTACCAGATATAAACCTCAATGGCACTCCATTATGTAGAGTACAAGTGTGTAAGTATCTTGGCCACCTGATAACGGCCGATCTCAAGGACAATGTCGACATTGACAGGGAACGAAGGGCACTGTCTATTAGAGCAAACATGATTGATCGTAGATTTTCAAAGTGCTCCGCTAAAGCTAAAATTACTCTTTTTAAAGCTTACTGCACGTCTTTTTATACGAGCAGCATGTGGGCCTTTTACAATAAAAAATCGTACAGTGCTCTCCGTGTCTTGTACAATAATGCTTTCAGAATGCTGTTGGGGCTGCCCCGACGCTGCAGTGCATCAGGGATGTTTGCCGAAGCACGCACAGATTGTTTTTATGCAACGATTCGCAAGAAATGCACATCCCTGGTGCGCAGAGTTAGGGCCAGCTCGAACAGTATTCTGAAAATGATTTCTCTAAGACTGGACTGCCCATACATGAATCGGTGTGACCGTATTCATATGGAGTACATCCGGTAGTATTTTATGATTATGTTTTATTACTAACATTAGTTTTTAAGGTGCTTGTTATATTTCAGACCATTGATCCATTTACTAACACTAAATGGATCAATGGTCTGAATAAATGATATTATTAATATATATTATTATTATTATTTTATTTTTAAATTAAAAAAAAATCAATTCAAATTTTTTATTTTTATTTTTAGAAAAGTTTTTTTAATTATAAAAAAAAGTCATTAAAAGTTCTGCTATTCATCGATAGATGGCAAAACTAAAAAGTATCACCGCTATGCCCGTCGGAGTGGGGAGCGAGAGGTTTTTTCGTTACGAAATTTCTGGATTCGGTTCCCGCGCTCAAGGCCCGCGATAGAAGCTATGCAATAGCTTAAAAAAATCAGCTTCCGCCATTTTTTCAATTGTTTTTCAAGCAAGCAAAATGAACGTATGTGACGAAGAAATGTAAGAAGAGAAATAATTATAAGTTTTGTTACAAAACAGGTAAAAATGCGGTATCGGTTCAAGTGTTTCAAGTCTGCAAATTTTAGTGTAAAGTATGGAGGCTCGCTCTGGATAAAATCAGTCCCATCTTTGAAAAAGTGGAGTAAGATCGACTTAATATTAGTTACGATATTGCTGAAGATCTGGATGTTGATCACAAAAAAGTTTTATGTAATTTACAAAAGTCTGGGTACAAGAAAAAACTTGGGGTACCACATGATCTCACTGAGAGAAACTTAATGCAACATGTTTCCATTTGCGATTCTTTGTTGAAACGTAACAATTCCGACCCATTTCTTAAACAGTTGATTACAAGTGATTAAAAAATGGGTCACTTACGATAAGAATGTCTAAAAAAGATCGTGGTCGAAATATGAACAAGCCCCACAGACAGTGGTGAAGCCAAAATGATGCTGTGTGTTGTAGTGAAATAAAAGCTTAGATAAGCGTTAGAGGACTATAATTACATGAAGTGGTAGAAAACTTAAGCTACTTAAAACTAATTAAGATGAACCTAGGAGGTGATTAATGTGCAGCGTCGGTGCGTTGCGGTGCCACTTCGGTAGGTAGAGCTGCAGCGTGGGTGCGTCGAAATGCAACGTCAGTAGGCAAAGATGCGGAGGAAGAGGGCGTCGGTGCGTATGAGATGCAACGCCGGTAGGTGGGCGTCGATGCGTATGAGATGCACCGTCGTCGGTAGGTAGAGATGCGGCGTCGGTGTGTATGACATGCACCGTCGGTAGGTAGAGATGCGGCGTTGGTGCGTATGAGATGCAACGACTGCAACGACGATAGGTCGGCTGCAGCGGCGGTGCATATGAGATGCAACGACGATAGGTGGAAATGCTCTCCTGTTGATCATTATTCGAGAACTTTCGCTTCACTGCTTTCTCGCTTTCACTTCAACTTTTCTTCAGATTTTTCCTCAGATAGAAATCTCTCCAGAAGCATTCAAAATTTTAAAGCGTATCGTAATTCAAATTTAGAATTTACTTTGGCAAATTACACACAGTCAGTTTAGAATAACAGTACATACTTTTTATAAAAATACAAAGAACTCTTTGCTAGTTCTATTGTCACAGAAACCATGAAAACATTTGACAAAATGACAGTTATGATTTATCAACATATAATTGTTTACAATGTTAAATAAATATTAAAGAGATATTATAGAAGAGATATTAATGTTAAAATAGTGAAATACATAACTAGTGATTCCACTATACACATAATACACTATATACTTGAGGTACAAATTACCACTACAAGGAATATATGCCTAAGAGGTAAGAATTAACACTACAGTGTGTGGGATTGGAAAGGAATCGTCCACTATGAGCTTTTGCCGCCGGATAAAACTATCGATTCTGTTCTCTACTGTCAGCAACTGATGAGGTTAAAAGAAACCATTGAGAAAAACCGACCGCAACCGGAGAACAGGAATGTTCCATAATGACAACGCCAGACCGCACTCATCTATAGCCACCAGCAAAAGTTAAGAGAGCTTGGCTAGGGTATGTTGATGCATCTTCCGTATAGCCCTGATCTTGTTCTATCAGATTTCCACCTGTTTCGGTCACTTCAGAACTCTTTAGGAAGCACGAAGTTAACCTCAAAACAACATACACTTCTGCTGAAACTTAGGCATTACGGTATTACGGGTACAGCGCTTAATCTTGTTGCTTCTTATCTTAGTGAGGGAATGCAGTGCGTTGAGATTAACGGAATAAGGTCATCCGAATCAACAGTGAGTATCAAGTCCACAAGGATCAATTCTGGGTCCTTTTCTATTTTTGGTGTATATAAACAATCTGCCATTTTTTACCAGTAACTTATGCGATATTGTTCTATTTGCTGATGACACTTCTCTTATATTCAAATCCTAATGATTACTCTGACAAAATAAACAGATCCCTCGCATTAGTTCTTGGCTGGTTTACATCAAATGTATTAAATTTAGTTTACCAAATGTAAGAAATATCAGTACAAATCTTGTTTTAAACAATGAAGTTATTCATTTTGTTGATTCAACGTTTTTTTGGGAATCACTTTAGATAGTAAGTTACAGTGGGGCGCCCAAATATCATGTCTCGCAGGGAAACTCAGTTCTGCAGCATATGCTGTCAACAAAGTCAGACAGCTTACCGATGTGGAAACAGCAAGGCTAGTTTATTTCGGTTATTTCCACAGCGTCATGTCGAATGGTATACTGCTTTGGGGCAAGGCGGCTGATATTCAAACAATTTTTATTCTTCGAAAACGTGCAGTGTGTGCGATTTACAAACTAGGTGCACGAGTTACCCTTAGAGAAAAGTTTAAAGAGATAGGTATTATGACAGTTGCATCTCAGTATATATTTGCAAACATTATGTTTTTTAAATAAAATATCACAAAAATATTACCGACTTCAAAAATAAATACAAGGCAACTAAAAAGCAAAAAATAATATACCTAGAATAACAAAAACAAATTAAACATTTTGAAGTTGGTGCCATGAAATAGTAGTCTTTATGTTTTATCCGGCACCAACTTCAAAATGTTTAATTTGTTTTTGTTATTCTAGGTATATTATTTTTTGCTTTTTAGTTGCCTTGTATTTATTTTTGAAGTCGGTAATATTTTTTGTTAAAAGGTTTTTATTTCTCACTTTTTAGTGGGTTGGTTTTTATGTTACAATAGGCTTATGTCATCTGCTCAAATCCTTTTACGAAATATTGCTTGCCCCGATGCAGGGCCGTTAATTGTTGAGGAGTTCACTATCAGCTTTATTACATTGTATAATAGTAGTATATCGAGATTAAAGTGCTACTCAGTACCATATTAAAGTACTTAATTGAATCGCAAACTGAGAAATATTGAATAGGTCTGCTCGTAATTTTTGGTCTTCATCATCAGTTCCACTTCACCAATTGGTGTTTTTTAAGAGTAAATGCACGAATCACTATGAAATATACCTAAATCACTGTAGGTGTGCTTTTAATATTTTAAGAGTACCCTCGATTTCTCCAGGATCCCATCATCAGATCGTGATCTGGGGACAATGGGACCAACTTGGAAGTATACCCTTTCAAAAACAAAAAAAAATTTCAAATCGGTCCAGCCGTCTTTGCGTAATCGGTGAACAAACATACAAAAAAAGAAAAAAAAAAAAAAAAAAAAAAAAAATCATCCAGACGAATTGAGAACCTCCTCCTTTTTGAAGTCGGTTGAAAAATAGTGACGTTCTCCCTGTGAACACGAGAAATAAGCACAAATTAGTAGGTCAATATCATAGGCTACATAAAACGCATAGTTATTGAATTATTCGTTTTTTATGGGTATGAGTCTATCAGTGATTAAGTTCAAAAATGTAGTCGAAAATCATCTTATACATAGAGATTATTATACAGTGTATGAATATTTAAATGATAAAGAAAAATGGATCTAGTTGCTTGCTCTTTGTTGCTTTAATATGCTTGGGTGAATTTTGTTGTCACTTTCTTTTGATTGTCACATTGATTGAGAGCATGATTTGACTTTTGTAAGTAAAGATTCTGCGTGACGAATAAAGACCATTATTTTCTTTCTTTTGATATCAGAATTAATATTTTATATTTAATTATTCATTACAAGTACTTTGGCCAATATTTAAGCACATATAGTTTTTACCATTGTTGTAAGTAGATACTCCTCCTATATTGTACCCACTAAGGCTGATTTTGGTTTATCTCATGTTTCAACTTTTTGATAATACAATTTGCATCAGTCCGTTAAGATGGTGTATAGTATATTAGTCGCAGCACCTTACCCCCATATCAAGTTTATAAACATTCAAACATTGTAAAATTGGCAATTTGAAAAGAGTGGCCGCGAGTTTTTATTGTCAGGTTCTTTTCTCCGGCTTTACTTATTGTTGGCGAACTTGGCATTACATGTATATGTAGAATCCCGAGGTATCACAAGAGTTGTTTTGCATCCTAAGTGAATAAAGAATTTAGAATTTTAACACTGTGCAAACTACCTCTCAGATTTTTTTGATCAAAATTCTCATTTTTTTACAGCAACGGGATAGTGGCACTAATGGCAATAAGTGATCGATCAAAACGGCACAAATATATTAAAAATAAATAAAAAATGGAACTTTTTTTTTTATTTGAAAAATACGAAAATACTTTTGTCGCGACCCTTTTCACAAGTGTGGTATTTTGATTTCTAAGTGAATAAAGAATTTTTGATTGATTAGATATTATGTATTTAAAATTATAAAAGTATGTTTATGTTGGATATTAGGACAAGGCGGACAAGTGAAACGATCGCTGGCTCGTATTGCACTGATTTATTTTATAAACACATACAACGGTAGCACGGGAAGGCCTGCAACAGATAACATATTTAACATTCCTCCCTTTATCTAAAATAGTACCTAACAATAATTATGTTCCTATTTTATTATTATGTATGTGTTAGAAGATTTTGTAGGGAACGTAGAGGTTGTAGAAAGTGTAAGCTGGTAATTATAAGAAAAGCTTTGATAGAATTGCTACGAGTATGTCGTAGCAATTGTATGTATGTAAAGCTTGTATAGATTTAGAACTACAATATACTATCTCATGTCAGGAATATTGACTACTTGTGTGTCATTTGAGAATGTAGCCTAATGAGTCGTAACCAGTACTTACGGAGGGATAATGGTTCTACAGAACAGTATCATAATTAGAAGACCTTGTTCTGTTCAAGAAATGTCAGGATGTAGTGTGTGTGTCTGTATATTGTGTAAGGTTCCTATCACTCAGTTCAGTATTGTCGGGGTATCTATTCAGGGTAGTATAGAATAATACAAAGTAACAAATGGCAATCAGCATTATATTGTCAAAATACAATTTACTCTGGTTATATCAAGGAATTGGAGTAGGGAGGTATGCTAGTGTCACTTCCAAGAGGACCTATTGCCTAGGAAAAGAAGTGATAAGAAAACTAGGCCGTCTCCTAATTAAACATTTGCCATATACATTTGCAATATGATATTTACATAAGGAAACTGCAAAGTAACCAATTGACTGAGACTTAGATATAGCATTGCAATGTCTTACTATATTACTACAAGCCAGATGATACATAACTTACAGGACAATAGATAATTAGACACATTGCAATATCTTTTAATCAGTCAATCAGCTAATATACACAAACGTTTATACAATACAATAGAAACAATATAAAGTAATTTTGAATAAGGATCGTACCTTCGTCGTCGGATGACACCCAGGAAAAGAGGGTTAGGTCAGAATGTGTCCTGCTTTTATACCTTCTTTCTACTAACAATTTCTATTATGTGGGTAGAATGCCACAGTTATAACTTCTTAGGTACATTATAGATATTAAGCAGTGTTTCTAACATCATTCTTTATTTAGATCGTTACACAACAATTTATATAAAGATATAGACGCTAGATTACATAATTCAAACAATACAAATATTAACTGTAATACTTAACTATATTGTTTCATCAAATACCTACATATGTGGGTAGGATCCCACATTTGAGTTTGTTTAATAGGTACATCTGTGATAAAAGAGTTTAGTCTAATTCATTAATAATATTATCAGTTGCAATTACATTTTGTATATTCATTCCAACCTCTGCAATGCATTCTCATATCTAATATCATAAGCATCATAAACAATTGACACAGTATTAATCACAATACAAACATCATCCTAAAATATCTGTGGGTACATCTATAATATTATAAATAATTGATTTATTAGATCTTTGAATTGTTTTGTGCCACAAGTAGGTATTTCATACAGTATAACATAACTACCAAACATAGTTTTGCAGACACGGATGATCTTATAATCATCGCTATGATAACCAGTCAATACATTGTGATGGTTACACCGTCATCAGACTCCAGACCACCTCTCAAATTTATAAAACAGTTCCATTAAACCTTCGTTCGGTTTTATACAACATCACTTAAACTGGAATAATCAATATTCCAAAACACATCTACATAGTAGATATCAATATCCAACACATGGATTGATTATATATATGGCTATTTACATAGCCATATAGCCCCATATCTAATATATGCATACATAACTAAATATATTTTTTATAATAGACCTTGGGACGTTTATGTAGGGATCTTTGTGGTGCTGTTTCTATAATAATAATAATAATCTTTATTTGCAAGAACATTGTTACAAAGATGGAAGGTCGTCTTAAAATTAAATGTGTACATCATGTTCTGCCTAAATCGGGCATGCAAATGTCAACAGAAAATATACGATAAAGAAACTAGTGTTTTGAAGCATTTACCTAATCTGCCTATTTATTATTTAAGAATTCTTTCACAGTATAGAAACCTGTATCTATTAGCCAAGTCTTGAGGCTTTTTACAAATTTATTATAGGGCAGGTCCTTTATATCGTTAGGTATGCGATTAAATATAACTCCACACATTGCAAAATAGTTCTTTTTGTAAAGCTTAGTTCTAGGAATTTTGGGCAAAACAATTCTGTCTGGATTTCTAGTGTTTCTCAAGTACATGTCTTTGGCTTTTATATACAGATCTTTATTTAGTATTGTAAATTTGGCAATTTCAAATATATACATGCTTGGCAATGTAAATATCCGTAACTTTTTGAAAAGAGGTTTGCAGGATATCCAAGGTACTACCCCGCAAATTGCTCTTATGCATTTTTTTGAGCTATAAACGCGCTGTTTACTTCGGTAGAATTGCCCCACAGAATCGAACCATAATTAAGTACAGAGGCTACATAACCATGGTATGCACTCATGACCGTATTTTCAGATGAAATTCTTCTTAATTTAGCTAAGACATAAACAAAACTATTTAATTTATGACACACTTTGGCTACATGTAACTTCCAATTAATATTTTTGTCTAAAACAATACCTAAAAACATTGTATGATCCACTTCCTGAATAACAAAGTCATTATGCATTACGTTAAATTTTTTGGGTTTACGCCCGTATGTGGTAAATTGAATATATTTAGATTTCGTAAGATTAACATTTATATTATTATCATCCATCCAATTCACAACAGATTTAATAGATTTATTGATATCAGAATTATATAGTTCAATATTATCAATGTCAGTATTATTATCAATGTCAGTATTATTATCAATGTCAGTATTATTATAACCAAAGTCAGTAGTATATTCATTAGAGATCGGGGCATATTTTTGAATGTCATTAGTTTTAGATGTAATAATTATTGAAATGTCATCCGCAAACAAAGTGCATGAATATGTAGTTACATCTGGGAGGTCATTAACATACAACAGAAATAGTAGGGGCCCCAGAACACTACCTTGCGGCACCCCCGAATTATTAATTTCGCAATTAGAATAAGTTACTTCTAGCTCTCCAATTTTACCTATCTTATCATTTTGAGTGCTTATCTCAACACATTGTTTCCTGTTCTCTAAATATGTTTTTAGCCATGACAAAGCAGTACCACGTACACCGTATTGTTCTAGCTCATTTAGCAACATTTTATGTGAGACAAAATTAAAAGCTTTTGTCATATCATACCACCTTATCAATTAATCTTAATAATGTAAGATTAAAGCAAGCCATTGCTGTGGACTTACCTCTTTGGAACCAGAATTGTTCTTTTCTAATAGTTTGGTTCTTTGTGAGAAATTCATTAATACGTCTATACATTGCGGTTTCAAAGATTTTAGAAATTACAGAAATTAGTGTAATGGGTCGGTAGTTGTCAAGTAGAGATTTGTCACCCTTTTTATGGAGGGGTTTTATTATCGAAAACTCTAGCAGTTCAGGAAAACATCCCTCTTCAAATGACAGATTAATCAGATATGTCAAAACTGGTACCAATTTATTAGCATAGGCCTTAATAATCTCTGTGGCAATATCATCGTGACCCGTCGCCTTCGTGTTCTTTAAGCTCATTATTATCCTATGAATACCTTCGAAATCATAAGGTCTTAGAAATATACTATTACACCTACTTAAAACCTTTGTCCCTTTGCAGATTCTAGTATTATCACTACTTACAAAAAAAATATTGAAAGTGTTCGCAATATCTACTGGATTTGTTATGATATTACCACCGTTATTAACATGACTAATAAACGTTTTTTCGGCATAGTTGGATTGCGATTTTATTAGATTCCAAGAAGATTTACCTACATTTTTACTAGTGCTAATTAGCTTTGCGTTATAAATTTTCATAGATTTGTCTATACACTGCCTTAAAACTTTTGAGTATTGCTTATATCTAGTCTTATTCTCCCTGGATTTGTGTTTATGACATTTGAAACGTAGTTGGCGTTTCATTTTGCAACATTTTCGCAAACCTTTAGTAATCCAGTTCGTGCTTCTACCTTTGCTGCACACTTTCACCTTTATCGTAGGGAAACATAGATTGTAGAAAAGTGTGAGTAAGTTATTGTAATTTTCATAAGCGATATTAAGATTTGAGCTAGAGTAAACTTCTTCAAATGAAAGATTACATATACACTCCTTGAATTTACAAATATTGTGTTTAGAATAATCTCTAATACTCGTAAAGTAATCTGGGACAGAATAATTAATATTAGTTCTAGTTGGTATATTTAACAATTGTGCTGTATTATGATCAGATAAACCCCATTGTAAAAGTTCACCTTTTGCAGGTTTAACATTACTTTTAATGTGATCAATACACGAATTCTTTCTGGTTGGATCTCTTATGTGCAGGGTATGATCAAATTTTTTTATCAGATCCAGAAATTCAGTTGTAAGTTAATTTTTCTGTAATGTAATAATATTCAAATCTCCTGCTAAAACATTTTCTTTGTTAGTCTTGTATATTAAACTCTGAAGGAGTGCTCTCTAGTTTTATTAAAAAATATATTTGTATCTGAGTTAGGCGTTCTATATAAACTAACAATCCTTAAATTTATAATGTCTATGCCGCAACACTCAAAGCTATTGTCTACGGCTAACTTCCTTGCAACGTCTATTTCCCTATACTTGAGGCCACGTTTAATAAGGATACATACCCCACCTCTTCGCTGGCGTTTTTTCCTACAATATGACGCAGCTAAGTTGTAACCGTCAATGCTAATAAATTTCTCATAATCAGTTTCTATAAACGTCTCAGTCAGGCAGACTACTTCTGGATGCCTTGATTCTTTCCTTAGTTATAACAAATTTATTTCAAGATAATTACTGTTATGTAAAAGACCTGCAATATGTTGATGGAGTATTCGAATAAAATATTTATTTCTGTTGTATGTCACGAAAAAATGGTTCAATAATGTCAATATTGGCTGAGGATGTAAAACAATCTGTTTGAGTGGATTTATCGAAAACATCAATAACTGATCTTTTTAGATTTCATAGTACTTAGGAATGTTTGCCTTTGCATGTGCTCCTTTAAATATTAAAAACTTCCTATCATAGTAAATTTGGTCCAATACAGAATTAATTTGCTTACAAAGACAATTAATGTAATAAGCATTTTCATGCTAACTGCTTAACAATTTTAGCATACTGTTTAATTTAAATTCTCTCAAATGGATATTTCTATATATTTTTAGAATCAAAACAGGACATTTTGTTAATTTACTGATTTACATAATACTGTGTGGGTTCCAATCCTCTTTACCAACTGACAAGATAATCCGGTCCTCTTCAGTAATGTCATACATTTTAGCGCTAGTAAGTATTTGTTCAGTCGTAGCACAAGGCTTTAGAAACGATATGAAGTCATAGTGTTCGTAAGGGTTTTTTAACCTTGATTTAGTCAAATGTCGAGTCAAGTTGATACACTGTTGCCCTCCAAAAATAAAGACCCTTTTCTTCTTATTGGTGACCTTGGTTGCATCCTCTGCCTGGCTAGTTCCCCTTGAATATTGACTTAAATTTCTACTCGTTGAAGGAGGTAATTTGGGGCTTGAATTGCCTATGTCTGTATATATGCTTTGGTTACTTTGTTCAACAAGGAGATTAGCATCTGCGGCCGGCCTCTCCTGAGGTGACATGATGACCTTCGAGTCGTTCATCAGGCTATTTTGAAAACTATTAGTTAAACGAGATTTGCCTTTAAGTTTATTTCTTATATTTTTCCTAACTGGTGTAATTGAACTTTTACATAATTGCTTCAAAAGGTCAATTTCTGAGCTTAATTGTAATATGTGTTTCTATAGGTCGTTATTTGCTAAAATTATATTTTCCAATTTATTTTGTGTAGTTTCTAAATTTGACTTCAAACCAGTGATTTCAGTTCTAAGGTTTTCCATAATAGTTGAATGCTTAAGTGTAGATAAATATAGGCTTTTTGCAAACAGATCCTCTGATGTTGTGTCTAAAGAGCTGCTACCACATAAGCATTCATAAGACTTATTTCTGCAATTGTTGTGGTTTCTAAAAGTGATATTGTTTATTTCTTCCATTCTCGGGTAAATGATTTTGGTTGAGAATTTCTTCTAATTTTAATTTATAACAATGGTATCCCTGGTGCTGTATATCTGTAGTTCTACCAAAATATTTGTATTACTCTGGTATCCCTTTTAGTTCAACTATTCAACGCTTGAGTCAGGATTGGCGCTAGTTGTCACATAAATGACAATTAGTTGACATAAATTACATTTTTAGTTGACGTAAATATAGTTTCGCTACTGGTCGCTATTGGCCACCTAAAGTAATTATAGCGCTAGCTGTATGGTAATGAATTTGAAATTTTAATTTAACGTCTATTATTTTGATACGTATTTTAAAGATTGTGATTTAATAGGTCTTTCACATGATTATTGTGTTTAATCACTAGCACTGTACTACCGCACACATTTATTGTTTAAATTGTTTGACAGTTTACCGTTTCAAGGGTTTTGTTCACTGTTACACATTCCGTAGGAAGATTGTTATAACATTGCTTAAACTTGATATAGAGAGTACCTAACTAACAATACCACATGAAGTTCACAGTTCTTACACTTGTTCTATACATATATAATAACTTAAATTACGATATTGTCCATAATTTAAGAATTTTATTACTGCGCCGATGTAAACAAACCAAGTGTTGCCACATTTTTCTATCTGGGTCTACAGTTCTGTTTCCGCTTCTTGAAACTCATCCTCCGAATTGCTACCTCTCTCGGTCATTGCGTCTTGTGAGCTCCATGGGTCAGTTGACTGCTCTTCCCGTGTCGGTCGAGGGTTGTTTTCCCTATTCTCCCTTGATGGCGATGATGTGGCCTGAACTACGAGACAGATTTGGGGAGATTGTGTCAGTCTGAGCAGTGCAAGATGACAATCTATTTGGAGATGTTGCCCGCGGCGATGATGAAGACGGCGACTGTGGCAGTGACGTTGAAGGAACTGGCCCAGGTAAGTTCACACTTGCACCTTGCACGTCATCTGGCAGACTAGCATTGGTCCCTTTAAACAGCACCAACTGATTTAGGTATCTTTTACAACTTTCAGAGTTATCCAAATCCTTAACTAAATACACGACTTTCCCTATTCTCTTAAGTACAACTGCCTTACCCCAAGTATATTTTGTTTTATTTATAAACTTTTTGTACAATACGGTATATTTTTTTTTTTTATATTTTGTTTTACTTTTTTGGTTCTTAGTTTGCAAGCACTGTTTATATTTAACAACGTTAGAGACCGACGGTGATGACATGGGATTAATCAAGTCTAAACGCGACCTTAACTTGTGACCAAATACCAATTGTGCAGGGGATAACCCTATGGTGGTGTGAACCGAATTGCGATAATCTATAAGATATTTTAATAAATTAATCGACATATCACTTATTTTATTACTCAAGAGCAGGCAAGATTTTATACCCCTTTTGATTACCTTGACGAAACTTTCTGCCTGACCATTACTAGGGGGTGGTATACCGGTGAATTCAAGTGAGAAACTCCGTTAGACGCGCAAAACAATTCAAATTCCCGCGAAAAAAGCAGTGCCATTATCACTCACTATCGTTTTCGGAATTCCAAATCTTGCCATATAATCACATAGTTTTGTAATTACTGCAGCCGTAGAAGTATTCGTATTCATATTATATATTTCCACCCATTTCGCATCTACGACTACTAAATAAACACAGCTCTTGATCGGGCCCAAGAAATCTATGTGTGTCCTGATAAAAGGAGACTGTGGAAATTTCCAATAAGCGGGCGGGGCGCGCGGCGGAGATGGACGTAACTGTATACAACCATCACATGTCCCTATCATTGTTTCTATTGCTTGATCAATACCCGGAAACCAAAATCTGGACCGAGCCTCTGCCTTAGTTTTCACTATATCTAAATGAGACGAGTGTAGTTCTTTTAAGACAGTTACGAACAAATTTTCAGGTATGACAACCTTGTGATTGTGACCTCTCATGACGCAACCGATCTCATATGCTAATTGTGACCTACACGAGTGATACGGTTCTAATCGTATATTATTTACTTTGGGCGGCCATCCATCTATACTAATATTATAAAGCGGAAGAGTTTGTTTGTTTGATTGTTTGTTTGTTTGTTTGTTTAAACGCGCTAATCTCAGGATCTACTGGTCCTATTTGAAAAATTATTTTTTTGTTGGATAGCCCCTTTATCGAGGAAGGCTATAGGCTATATAACATCGCGCTACGACTAATAGGAGCGGAGAAGCGACGAGAAATGTTTCAAAAACGGGGAGAAATTACGCATACGAAGTTGCGCGGGACAGCTAGTTTGTTATAAAATTCATTACCGTTCTTAAAACAAAGTCATTATTTGTTTTTTCCCGCAATTTTTCCATAGTGACGGGCAGGCTGCCGTCTACAACAAAACAAACAAAGTGGCTCGATCGTACGAGACCTCGCAATCACAGCACCGGCACTGTTCTGCACGCGCACTCGTGAACTGTACGAGGCAGACTGGCGCGCGATAGGTAATCCGCACTGTTATTATCACTGCGCACATATTCAATCTTATAATTATAGCTACTTAGAAACAAGGCATATCGTTGTAGCCTGTTCGCTGACATTTCAGGTATTCCCTTGTAGGGGCCAAAAATTAATAATAATGGCTTATGGTCTGTTCGTAACACAACCTAAGGTTCAGGACGTACAGGACAGCACCCAGCCCGCTCGGAGACGCGTCTACCGTTAATATTATCTTCGCGTTTGGATCGAAATGTGCGAAACCAACTTGATCTGACGTCATCAACTCTTTTAATCGTTCTAAACGCCTTATCATGTCTATAATCCCAGTTCCATTTACAGCCCTTTTTGAGTAATTCAGAATAGTGGATGTGTTTGGTATGAAATTCCTGTAATAATTAATTAGTCCCAAAAATGATTGTAACTGATTAACGGTAGTGGGAACGGGTGCTTTAACCATTGCTTTGATTTTATCTGAAGATGTTTTAAACCATTCTTGGTGATAATAAAACCTAGGTAATGTGACGTGAACCTCTTGCTGACTTTGGGGTGCGCAGCCGGGATTATTGCTCTCGAGGATGAGGAATCAAACACTTTCTTAAGCCCAGAACGATATTATATATTGAATAACTTGTCATATGATTTCTTTACATATTAATTCTTTTTCTTGACCTTTCGTCTTGACGCTTGGTCCAATTCTCCCAATTGTTTTTTCCGTTTTCTTCTTCGTCATTATTTCAAAGTTTTGGAACGTCAAGACAAACAGTTCACAATTAATGAGGCTTTATGCGAGTGGCCGGTCGAGTTTCCGACGCACCTGCCACACGCCGCCGCCTTATGAAAAAAAAAAAAAATCTTTACATTTGACTACTAAGTCAATTTTTTTTTTTTTTTTATAATATAAAACAACAAATATAAACCTAGCTGTGCATTTACCTATGCTGGCGATATAGATTTTTTTTTTTTTAATACCCCCCTTAATCTGTCTCTATGCAAAAGACAACGTGTAACTGTTATACCTAATCTAACAAAATTTATGTCAACAAACACTTTACATAACAGTTATACGATGATGCTGGGCAAAAAACGCCATTAAAAGAAGCACCAGTATCAGATTCATTACCTAGCTAAACTTATGTATAACTAAATTAAATCAATCATTAAACACCAATTGACCCCAGGCAACAAATTGGGTGAAAGTCCTGCTTTATTGTAACTGGAAGAAAATTCATCTTTAAGTATTAATCTTATATCAGTTAAATAATTGGTCAATCAAGCTATCGGTGACCATCTGATCACATCTATTGATTATTTAGATAAAATAATCACAAACGAACTTCCCAAGTTCGATTGAACCAAATGCAAAACTGTCTGCTTAATCACAGAGTTATATTTATAATTCAAAACAATAATACACCCGTTTTTGTTTGCCTAGTGCTCTATGGCATCAACATTGTAGGACATTTCTTCGCCGTGTGGTTGTACATGCAAAAACAAACAACATTTTAGAATCAGATCTAAAACCATTAACCATCCCTAAATATACAATTGTTTACACGTCAGACTATTAACAACGTCGCCATTTCTTTTCTGGCATCACCTACTCCTAAAAAAATAATTCTCATCAACTACTCATGTTTATCATGACTTAATTATAACATATGTTCATATAATAAAAATTCTCAACTACATAAAATTAAATACTAAGATATCGATATCTATTCGCATTATTTAACGGGCCTATCGTATCCACTTCTATCTTTTCAAATAACCTGTTTGTAACAATCGGTTGCAACGGCACCACCCTATTTGACGCCCGCACTTCTTGACATACTTTACATGCTATGATATAATTCTCTATTTTCTTATATGACTTTGGACAGCAGAATCTTGAATTAAATTTTTCTACTGTCTTCATCAAACCTAAATGACCTCCATATAATGGATCATCATGAATCTCACGCATAATTACTGGAAACAGTTCATCCGGAACTACCAGCAATCTTTTTATAACATTATTTTTTGTATTTAATTTATATAACATGCCGTTGTGTATAAAGAATCCTTTATATCTTTGTAAGTTTTCATCTATGATTTTATTTCTATATATATTCTATATATAACATGCCGTTGTGTATAAAGAATCCTTTATATCTTTGTAAGTTTTCATCTATGATTTTATTTCTTAAAGATGAACAAAAATTATCGTTCATTTGAGCCCTTATTACTGGGTCTATTTCTAATTTGCAGATTTGCTCATTATTCTCTGTACATCTCATCCTAAATATTTGTAACCCGTCAGTGACTACGTGATCATCTTGACTTATTAACGGATTTCGACTCACGAACTCCGCATCCGAATCCGAATCCTGTTCTACAACTACTGAAGAGGAACTATCATTACAGGAAGGACGAATGCTACCAACATTCACTAACTCACTCACTTGTTGACGACTGATCTCACTCTGTTTAAGTGAGACCCGATATGAAGGTTTTTTCACAGGAACCTCGTTCGAAGTTTTTATTTTAATTGGGTTATTTCGGCACCCACCTGGCCTAACCTTACCAAATGAGAATTGTGGCTTGTATTCTTCCACTAAGTCATGTAATTTATTATTATCACCTGTACTCAGATTTTTATTAATATTCATTTTATCTTTTGACACATTTAAATCAGGAAGAATACAAGTGTCATTCTTATTTGACTCACAAATATTACTAACAAATAAATGATTATGTTTAAAAATATTAACAGACATTATTTCCTGTGTATCGATAACAGAAACTTTGCCTGGTCTAGCAACAAAACATATTTCATTGTAGTTTCTCAATGTTATTTTATTATTCACAAAATCTAGGGATGCCCCATTTTTGATTAAGAAATCTTGACCCAAAATCACTGGCCAACTGACATCTATTACCACATAAAAAAGTGTGTTATACACCACATTATTAATTATAACGTTGATATATGTTTTGCCTGCGACTGGTATAATCTTACCATCGGCCGTTTTTAAATTAATATTATCACATATATCTAAGATTACTTTGTTCATTAACGCTACTTTCTTCGATAGCAAGGACACTGAAGCCCCACTATCTAATAAAGCAGGAATAGCACCTGAACTTAATTCTACTAAAATGACTGGTTCGGACTGACCATAATTATTCTTCTTGACGTCTTCTATGTTTGAGCGCCGCTGCGTACTCATTGCTGCGACGTGATGCTCGCCTACTCTCGTTGTCGACGACGCTGCATCACCAGCTGATTGAACCGGCATCGGCAGAGGTTCTCTGCTCCTTAAAAAGTACTGGCGGGGATTTGACTCCCGCCTTGGTGTTAACGAACCGCTTGGTGAATCATTGGGCGGAACCCGAGACAACGGGGACCGGTATTTACTATACGGAGTTGATTTGTTGCTCCGAAATGGACTATTGGTCGGTCTGTTGGAGTCTCCTTGCTGCCCAGACCTCACTGCTACCGCATTCTCAACCTTAACCTTAAGATTGATTTCCCTTTCAACCTCTTTATCATATACTGAATGTAATTGTAAAACTGTGGCCTTTAAAATATTTTTATCAGCACATACAACTGCAGCGAGCTTTGATTTGTAGAAACTATTACATTTCTTTGGAAAGCTCCTTACGAACGTATTGTCGTCAATTTTTCCCTTTTTGGCTATATTTGAAAGCTCGTAGTAAAATGAAACAATATTCTCCTCTGGCGCCTGTATCCTTTCATAGAATTTTTCCGTATAATTAGTACGGTTTGGGAATTCTGCTTTTAACGCAGTGATGAAGCTCTCGAAGCTATCACAATCTTCTATGATTGCTTTGTATAGGTGTAGCGCTGGTCCAGCCAGATACGCCGCCACAAATAATTTTTTTTCTTCATCCGAAGTGATTTTATTAATCACACAGATGATCTGGAATTGGTTGACAAAATCATCTACGGACTCATACAATCCCGTGAATGCACTCATTTTTAATTAACTTTACATAGAAATACGACTTAGCTCTTTAAATGACTTCCTCTGAAGAGTTCGGCGCCTCCACCATGTGACGTGAACCTCTTGCTGACTTTGGGGTGCGCAGCCGGGATTATTGCTCTCGAGGATGAGGAATCAAACACTTTCTTAAGCCCAGAACGATATTATATATTGAATAACTTGTCATATGATTTCTTTACATATTAATTCTTTTTCTTGACCATTCGTCTTGACGCTTGGTCCAATTCTCCCAATTGTTTTTTCCGTTTTCTTCTTCGTCATTATTTCAAAGTTTTGGAACGTCAAGACAAACAGTTCACAATTAATGAGGCTTTATGCGAGTGGCCGGTCGAGTTTCCGACGCACCTGCCACAGTAACTAACTTTATCTTGAAAGAAATTACATTTTTCTTTTTGTAATGTTAACCCTACGTTCTGCAGACGCTCTAGGACCATGCCAAGTCTTTCTAAATGTTCCTGTTTATCGTTCCCAGTTATGAGGATGTCATCTAACAGGCACAAGACTCCATCTATCCCTGCCAGTACTCCCTCAATGGCGCGTTGAAAAATAGACGGCGCGCATAATTCGCGATTAGTATTGATACAGGTTATATTTTTGGACTCGTCGTCTAAGACAAATTGGTTATACGTCATAGATAAATCTAGTTTGCTAAACTGCTGTCCACCATGTATCTTTGAAAAGAGTTCACAGGTTGTGGGGAGTGGATATTGTTCTACTTGTAACTGTTTGTTTATACTAATGGAATAGTCTGCACACAATCTGACTGTACCATTTCGTTTTAGGACTGGTACTATTGGCGATACGTATTCTGAAATTTCTATAGGTTCTAAAACACCTAAATGGACCAACCTATCGATCTCCTTATTCACCTTCTCGCGCAGTGCAAACGCTACAGGCCGGTTTTGAGCCGTCTTTTAATGACAGCTTTATTTTATATTTGTTGAAGGTTCCTAACTTATCGGAGAATAGTTCTGAGAATTTAAATTGAAAGTCCTTGATCGACATATCCAAATCAGCACAATAATTGATTGGTTTCAATTGTAAATTAAAAAGTGATATGAAATCCCTACCCAATAGCGGTGGTCCCCCGTCGTGGACCACGTATATAGCCATCATACGTTCGTGTCCGGAGTAACGTATCGGAAACGCAACGTACAATCAGCCTACTTGGCGGTCGTACACCCATACGGCTATAATGGCTTGCGAGAAACGTTCGCTCTCTACGTAAGCGCACTTACACAGGCACATCAGCGCCTTATCGGATGCAAGAGGGCGGTGTCCTTGTTTTTTTAGTGCGTTGCGTTGTTGTTGTGCATATTTCGAGCCGATTAGACAGTTGTAAATACTATTATAGGATGTATTATTTTATTGAGTAATTAAATATTTTATTGTAATACATACAAATCTACATTAATATTATAAATAGTTTATTTATATATTTATTAGTTTGTGTTGTTGAAATAGTAAAGAGGTAGTTTTAAGCTTGGAGAGGAATATAGTATATTTTGTCTCAATGCCATTATATATGTGGAATTGTGGACGGAGGTGCGGGAAATCGTTAGTTTTTTAATTTAATTATTTTTAAATTATTTTGCACTTTTGATACATATCCGTACTAACATTAGAAATGTGAAAGTAACTCTGTCTGTTACGCTTTCACCTTTTAAACCTATTTAGATGAAATTTGGTATCGAGAGCCGGGGAAGGATATAGGATAGGTAGTTGTTATTATTTGTATTAAACGAGGAAAATTGAAGCAGACGAAGCAGAAGGGTTTACGGGTCTTCGTCTGTGTTTTAGTCAGCTAGTATGCTATATATAGTTGTTCCCAGTGACTCCGCTCGCGTATATCTTGATTCGAGTGATAAGAATTCTATGTCCTTCACCTATGTTTTAAAACCTATATTATTTTGTAAGTACTCTGTTGTAAGTATTTTATCTAAATTTAATTTCAAATAATAATTTAACTTAACGAAATAAAGATATTTGAAATTTAAATTAAAATCAGGCCAGTAGTTTCAGGGTTAACCTCTACATACAACTTTAACTCTTTAATATTAATAGTATAAGTATGGTTTTAATTCAGCAAGTTACATTTAATTTTTAACCACAGATTATTTTAATAGAAATAAATGTATTACCTGAAATGAGGGCAAGAAATAAAGAAACGAGTAAATATTTATTAGTTTTATAAATCAGTCAAACAATTTCATAACACATTTAATACTTAATTATACTTTTAAATTGTAGATGAGATATGCAAACTAAAACAATAGGCCAAAATCATAATGGTTAACAATAACGATATATTTTTAATATTATTAAATTATTATTTTAACATGCTATATAGTCATCAAAGTGCTTAATTACCAATTCCTTTATCAATAAATATTATATTAATAACGTCTTAGTTTGTGAAAATAGTTTGTTTCATTCAATTAAGTAACAATGTATGAATTAATAAATTATCTCAGATGCCAGCTTATATTTATTACAGTAAAATAACCAATAAGTTTAATTTAGATTACAATTTAAAATAATTACAAACATTTAATTTCAATACAATCTATTGGCTTTTCCATCAATATATATTAACTCTCCTGGCCAATCACCATTCATCTACCTCCATATATTAACAATAATAGGTCCTCACATTCACACATTCGGCTTCACATTTCTGGGCTTGTATCTAGTATTATTTACACGCGATAAGTTCTGACGAATGTATGCACTAGATTTAAATAAAATCGTCTAAAAATTTAGCGTGTGATAAATCAAAATCTCTGTATTCTCGAGCGAAACGCGCTCCTGCTTCTTCTAGTTCCTGTCCCAATTTTTGTAGCGGAATAATGCACACATTTCTTATAGCCTGCATGCCGCAGTCAAATAGTCTGGCGAACGTCGACGTCTTGGTAAATGACTGCACTTCGTATGTGCTGACCATTTGTGTTACCGCGATCCGATGTCAAAAGAGTCCTCCTCAGCATCCCGCTATATCCAACGTCACGCTGTAGGTCTCTGAAAAAAAAATATGAAGTTAAAATATATGTATAAAAGATCTTCGATACCCACTCATTAAAAGTTTGAATGAATAGAACAGTAAGGCAAGCACATTTTTAAAAATGTGTTATTTTATTATACCTAATATTATTTCTTACAAATCAACAGACAATGAACGCGTTGTCACTGATAAAATTAGATAATAGTCTGTTAAACAGTTGAAATATGATTGAAAATAGAATATGAAAAGCTACCGTTTGCGCAAAACAAATTCGCATGCAAACTATTTTTAATTCTATTTAAATTGATTTTAAAGATGATAATTCATCATCAGCCTATCGCAGTCCACTGCTGGACATAGGCCTCTCCAATTGCACGCCACTTTGTGCTATCTTCGGCTTCTCGCATCCAGCTCTTGCCAGCCGTTTTGCGTATATCATCACTCCACCTGGCCTGAGGGCGTCCTACACTACGTTTGCCAAGCCGCGGTCTCCACTCAAGAACTCGTTTACCCCAACGGTTGTCGGTTCTTCGGCTAATATGGCCAGCCCACTGCCACTTTAACTTGCTAATCCGGTGGGCTAAGTCGATAACTTTGGTTCTCTGCCGGATCACCTCATTTCTGATTTTGTCCCTAAGAGAAACTGCGAGCATAGCCCTTTCCATAGCCCGCTGAGCGACTTTGAACTTGTGGACCAGCCGTACCGTCAGTGTCCACGTTTCGGCTCCGTATGTCATGACGGGTAGGACGCACTGATTAAAGACTTTAGTCTTTAGACATTGTGGGATCGACGTTGAGAAGACTTGACGTAGCTTACCAAACGCTGCCCAACCCAACCGAACCCTCCTGTTCACCTCGTCCTCGAAGTTGTTTCTACCTAACTGCAATGACTGCCCGAGGTACACATATTTTTGAACAACTTCGAGAATGGCGCCGTGCACCGCTATCGGTTCCGGTAGTACATGTTCATTGAACATGACCTTGGTTTTATCCAAGTTCATCCGTAGGCCGATGCGTACAGAGGAGTCAGCCAGGTCATTCAGCATTCGTTGCAGGTCCTGCAGCGTTTCCGCCATGATGACAATGTCATCTGCAAATCGCAAGTGAGAGATGTATTCACCATTGACGTTGATGCCCCGCCCTTTCCAGTGCAGCGTCTTGAACATATCCTCCATTGCATTTGTGAATAGTTTCGGGGAAATAACGTCCCCTCACTCCTCGATGCAATGGTATAGGCTTTGTTTGCTGATTCTGTACTTGGACGGACATGGTGGCGGCTTCGTAGAGACATCTCATCACTTGGATATATCGCCAATCTACTTGGCAACGTTGTCAGAAAGGGACTTATTTACCAGAAACCCAACACCACCTTGGGATTTTTGGTCTCCCTCGCGGAAGTACATAAGGTGACCTGACTCGAGGGTTATGGTGTCCTCTCCCTCTCTTCGGACTTCACTTAACCCGAGGATATGCCACCTAATCTTCCCAAGTTCCACCTCAAGTTGTGCCAGATGCGAGTTTAGCCGTAGCGTGCGTCCGTTATACGTCGCCAGGGTCAGTCGGTTGTGGTGGCCTTCCGTAGCCCGGAGATTCTTAGCACCCCCCGCCACGCTGTTACCGTGGACGCCACCAAGCACCCCCGCCACGCTGTTACCGTGGACGCCACCATGTCCAGGAATAGCGTGACTGCCGGGAACTGGGGGCCGTGGCCTTAGTGCTTCGTGCATTTGGGGTAATGCCCATAATCGCCACGCTGGGCAGGCGGGTTGGCGATCGCAGGGCGTAGCTCTCGCATCAGTGACGCTGCTGCCCGTCACTGACCTATTACTTTAGCTACGCCTTAAATTGGGATGGTTATACCGCCACCAGCCGGTCGCCAGAGCCTCGTTCGTTGTACAGCAGGATGTACCGCGTGCAGGTGAGGTTGGCTTGGAGCGAAAGATGGTGATGCGCCCCCTTACATCCCTGAGATAATTGCCATAAGCGTTTCCAGTTTTAGGATATTTACTTCGCGTAGGTATCATGAACCTATTTTTTCGGCAAACATATTTATGGCACCTGGAATTACCGAACCGTGGGAAAGCAAAAACATATTGCATGCAAACTATTTTCAGTTCTTGTGTAACGATTTAAAAACGATAATTGATTAAAGGATTCTAAATTTTACAACTTTTACTATGGGGATCATATAACTATTGTTTGTATCAACACATTATACGTTTTAAGATTCCTAAAATTTACTAAAACGTGGGAAAGAAAATTTATTTTGTCAAAAGTTGTTTAAAATAATTAGGAGTTTCAATACTTCAAAAAATTTAACATAATTTATTTTGTTTAAACATAAATATTTTAAAAAGAGTTATACATAACATCTGTAATGTGAGAAAAATAAAAATGAAACACTATGATTTAAAAAGGGTGGATTTAAATATGAATCATTGAAAAAAAATATAAGTGTATAAAAGCACGAAATTCCTACTCTTCACATATCAGTAGAGACAGCCTTTTATATGTTGCCACTCGTTCTACAAAATAGGTGTGGTTCCGTTTCGTTATTATATTTCAGATTAATTGAACGAGTGAAAGTCAGTTCCAAGAAATTCACCTTTAAAAAATATACGAATTACCAAGTGACTCAGAACACCACGTTTAAAGTAAACTAAATTTAAATATTATTGGACATCAAAAAATGTAAATGAACTTTTACTTTACATTGATTTATGAAAAAGACATTATCGGTTTATGAATTTATAATCAATCATTTATTTGTTGAATAATCATGTAGTTCTACACCTATGTATGATAATAAAAAAAAGATTTTTTTTAAATAAAATTACTTATTTTCTCTTCGGTGGTAAATTAATAGAATGAGTTTTGACAATCAACGTCATATTTGAATATATACATAAATTTTAATAAATTATGCACACACTCAAATCTTTCTCACCCATTGCACCGTCTATTAACTAAAACCATTTAATAGTTATTGATTTTATTAAAATTATATACGAAATAAATACATTTCGTAAAATTAAAATAATAAGTTTAAATAAAATATTAGGAATAAATAACTAAGAATGATGAAACAACTAACCCTAATGTCTGCCATTAGCATTGAGAATATAATATTTTATTATAACAACGAAACAAACCTTAGCTATGAAAATTAACCATCGTCTTCAGAAATATTAATTATATTATTATATGGTCCTCCCCCAATTACTTTTTAACCAATAGCCAATGCTATTGTTAAACTTAACTAATAATTATTGTAATCTATACTAATATTATAAAGCGTAAGAGTTTGTTTGTTTGTTTGTTTGTTTAAACGCGCTAATCTCAGGATCTACTGGTCCGATATGAAAAATTCTTTTTTTGTTGGATAGCCCATTTATCGAGGAAGGCTATAGGCTATATAACATCGCGCTACGACTAATAGGAGCGGAGAAGCGACGAGAAATGTTTCAAAAACGGGGAGAAATTACGCATACGAAGTTGCGCGGGACAGCTAGTAAAATATAATTTGAATTTGACTTACATACCGTAACATTTAAGTCCCGCGATATTTGGTAAAGGTTTGAATCCTTGGCCATGACGATCCAAAATATGATTCACGGTTTAAATTTTGGTTAATTGTGAAGACTCGTTGATGTCAGCAAGAAAGCACCCAACAGTCCATTAAAACACAGCCACCGTAGGTAAAAAGATGAAGAAGAAACGGTCCACTAATTCACACCACAAGTCAACGAGAGTTCAATCAGAAGTCCAAGAAAATACCACGGGTCCACGAAGTGGCCAGATATCGGAATCCGTAAACATAACAAGTCGTGAGCAAAATACAGTAAACATGCGCGCGTCATCATACAAGGAAGTGCAAATTGCAACAAGTTAACAAAAATGTTTTATGTCCCCGGTCCCACACCTTAGCCCCGTCCTAATTGGTTGAAAGTAAAATGTGGGAGTGGTTTTTGCGTTTGTGTGTGAGACCGAAGCGTTGTAAACCGTTCATAGTAAAATATTTTCGGATGGTCGAGCATCAAGTGGGCCGATTGTACCTATGCATACTATTTTGCCGCCATTATATGGCACTGCTTTAAATTGGGTTTTATAAAATTTCTCGGAAACTACCGTTACTGCAGATCCACTGTCGATTTCGAATTTACATGGAATATTATTTATGATAACTGTTTCCACCATTGGTTCTCCCCTGGATGAACGAATATGATAGATCTTACCATCATCGTCACCATTGTCACCGCCATCCTCCTCTATATAATTCACATTTGTGCACATTCTACTCAAATGGCCCTTCACATGACACTTCCTACACACATACTTCGCAAATCTACACTCCGCTGATTTGTAGTTTGTATACCCACATACGTAACATTTCTTTTTCACCACATTTACACTTCTTCCATTGTTCGAGATCTTGAAAAGCTGTTGTTCCGGCGCGGCTCCAATGTGCGTCGGTGTCCCCGAGCTGGTGGCGATGGCGGCGCGGGCGACGCTTATGTTCTCCGCTTACTCCACTACCTTGGCCATCGTGAGATCGGACAAGTCCTTAGAATACAGCGTCTCCTTCTCTGGCCCCGGTTGCATTCCCATTATGAATCTGTCGCGAAACGCCTCTTCGACATTGCGAAATCCACAGTTCTCTGATAACCCGCGTAGCCTGGCCGCCCACTGCGAGTGGGTCTCGCCCGCTTGCTGCGTTGCCGCGTAAAAGTTGTGACGCTCGCCGAATCCAACTATTTTCGGAGTGCTTCTGGACAACCATTTTATGGTTGTCCAAAAGCACTAACAAATCCTCGTATGGTACATCATCCACTTGCTTAGGTTGCGCTAAATCCGTTGCTAATTTAATGTACCTTCTGTGAGTTCACTGAGAAGGATCGCCTTCCGCTTCTCGCCCGTTGTATCTGTCGTATTGGTGATACAATTTGCAATAAAATATAGCGATATCCGACTTTTATACGTTTTCCATGTCTGCGAATTATGGTCAAACGTATGCAGAACACCAAAAAGCGCGTTTAGAATCGACATTCTCGAAACACTTTATTTTATTTATTTTTTTGTCTCGAGGGTCATCGTTGCCACTGTTGGAGATTAGGACAAGACGGACAAGTGAAACGATCGCTGGCTCGTATTGCACTGATTTATTTTATAAACGCATACAACGGTAGCACGGGAGGGCGTGCAACAGATAACATATTTAACAGTTTACGAGTATCAGTTATATGGTTGCTATAGTAGAGGCTCTTCACAATTTGGGATCAGATTGTCTTGTGCGAGTTGTCTGATATAAGTTAAATCTTTCAATATTGTTTCGTTACAGAGATCCCGTTAAAAACAAAAAAAGTAAAAATATGCCAAGCTCTAATATCAGAAGCGAAATCTAACAGATAATCAAATTCTGTTGAAATTCTTAAAATCATACATAGCTCATACCTGATGTATTTTTTTTTTAAATTATTTGTTTTTTGCCATTCAATAGAGTCAACTAGGTGGGCCGGAATGCTTCGTGTAACCACGGTCGGTGAGTCAACTTGCTGGAGAGGCTTGGTATACGGGGAGACTTACTTAGGTGGATTCGATCTTATTTAACTAACCGCTCGCATACGGTGGTTATAGGTGGCTTCAAATCTGATTTTATTTATATACCTTTTGGTGTTCCACAGGGATCACACCTTGGCCCTCTGTTTTACATACTACTACTCGATGTTAACAGTTGTTTTAAGTACACTAACCATTTATTGTATGCCGACGATGCAAAAAAATTCTTGAACATCCGCTCTAGACTTGACTGTGAAAAAGTGCAACATGACTTAAACGCGTTATACGCATACTATACTTATGAGCAATATAACATTACCTACAGTTAACATCAGCAAATGTCAAGCACTAAGCTTCGCCAATCAAATCCCATTAGGTATGGATATAAGTTTGGTGACAACTTAATCGAAAGAGTTCAATCAGTGAGGGACCTGGGAATCCTGCAGGATTGCAAGATGCTTTTCTCACAGCATATTGGGTTTTCTAATTCCCACATATGCACCATTTAAAAGGCCCTACACATTAAAAATGGTTTATTACACCTATGTTCGAAGCATCTTAGAATACAGTAGTCCTACCTGGTCACTAGAGAGAAGAGAAGATTTATAAAACATTTAAATTTTAAACCCATAGACGGCATAACACCTGCATTGAAGACTGTAGACACTACCAATTGCTACCTCTAGCTGATAGACGTGTGATGTTGCACAAGTGCCTTTTGTATGTTGTTTTACGTGGTGCTTTAATTAGTCCCTACTTACTTTCATGCGTTCAATTCAGCACACTAAGAACGAGAACTAGGCAAACTTCATTATTTGCAGTGCCTTGCCATCGTACGAATTATGGGCGCATCTCAGTCATGACTCGATTACTCCGTATCTATAACAGCACATTCCAAGAAGTGGATATATTTTATCTGTCCAAAAAAGACTTTAGGTCGATAATCTTGCGTATTGTGTCAAATAACGGCAATAAACTATAAATTATTCTATATTTCAATCAAATATTATATTATCTATAGTGAGGTCGTGGGTTCGAATCCTGGCCATTATACTACCGACGTGAGCCCACTCCTAACACAAGCCATAGAGGTTAGCTGGAGGGGTTAACAGGATTGCTAGTAATGTGGGACGACAATCCCACATTGCTAGTTACCTTAAAAAAAAAACCAAAAAAAAAAAATTGTTTTAATTGTTTAATGTTTTAATGTTATTTATTTAATTTTGTTTGATTTTACTTCTTTTATTTGTTTAATGTTTTAAAGTATTTTTTTTAATTTTGTTTAATTTAATTAGTGAAATGTGAAAATGAATTTTACGTTCATCCGTGTTCAATGTTGTGGAATTCTTTCATTGGCTTAGTGTTCGTAAATGCAGTCAGCACAAGCTGATTACACATTATGCTAGAATTAATGTTTCCACTATTCAAAAAAAGCTGTAGAATTACCTAATAAATAAATAAATAAACTTGGTGGATACAGTGCCGTGCGTAGATAGATTCTCGTGTTGATCGAACTATTTATATACCTTTACTTGGCCGGTTTTTTTAAATGACTTATTTATAATCGTTCTCTTCTTAGTACCTATTAGCATTTGCTTGCTTGTTTTATAAAATCTGAAACACATTCAATTGATAAAAATATGTTTTGCACCTATTACAGATGAACCCAAAGATTAGACTCGGTACTGGAAAGCCAGCATCTCTACATAATATTGTATATTATAAAAGTAAAGGTACTGTGAGGTGGCAGTCGGCGGGATGCACGCTGCAGGCTGCAGGCGCGCGGCTCGGCGCGGCGCGCGCACGCCGCCCGCACCGTGAGGGCGCGCGGCGGCGGCAGTACGCGCGCGCCGCCCGTCGCCCTGCCACGCGCGCACTGCGAGCCGGCAGCTACACGCGTCGCCCGCGACACAACTTTGCGTCACGTCACTTTCAACACTACCATCAAGTTCACAAAATATTATAACAGGTGCCAGTTCGCTCGGTGGTCGCGCGTGCTTGTGGTGCGTAGTGGTTGGGGTCTGTGAGTGGCCGGGCTCAGTGGCAGTACCGTGCGGATGCCGGTGCTGCGCCGGTGACGGCGCCGGCTCAGCGTGACCGCATCCGACTAGCATGTATGTATCTTCTAGCAAGACTATCACCAATTTCTCTGCAGTTCTCCGTTAAGTTATTATATTCGAAAACTGCTGCTGTTCATTCGTACGTTACCTTCAATTTACTCAAAGTGAAAAAGTGATAAAAGCGAGTTGATATAAACTCTATAAACGGTTGTAAGTTACTTAATCTTAAATTATAAAAACGGCATTAGTAACAAGTTGGATGACGCGCGTTTTATCAGTGGCGGTGTCGTAGATTGTCTCATTTCTTTGGGGATAACGAAGATGGTACAGTCCAGCGAATCGCTATCTACTTAATTTCACTTGTCGATTGTGACTGTATAGCCACTCTCCCGTGAGGGTATAATCGCAATTCTTTGAGGGTAATGAACGATCGATGTCACGGGGCGGTTATACCACTTGTATGGAGGTAAAAATGCGTTTTAAAAAAATGTCAAGTCAAAAAGTCAAAGCTCTTTATTCATTTAGGTTATAAATTCAACGCTTATGAACGTCAGACAAAATTTGAGATAGTATGATTCTACATTTAATGCCAAGTTTGCAATAATAAAGCTCTAAGAAAAGAACTTGGCAATAAAAACTCATGGCCATATTTTTTAAATGCCAATTTTTACAATATATTTTATAAATACAGTAATGTCAATAAGGCGCTGCAACCATTACACAATGAAACTCACGCAAGAAATAACCATAGTACGTAAAGTAGGTTTCCTACGGTGTGGATGGAAGCATCAACTTACAAAAATACAAAAGGCAATATGCGATTCGATTATTATAAGAAAAACTACTTATTATACAAATATTTATGAACCGATTTAAACTATTATTAAAATATATATATTCCGGGTCTTAATCGCGTGAATAATTTAAGGTAAAATACCTTGTTTATTGCCCGACGTTTATTCACGCGATTAAGACCCGTAATATATGTATATATTTTAATAATCGCGAAAGTTTATCAACGATTTAAACTAGTCAATAGGGGTAACAAGACCCAAAAGGTTAGGCAAAGCTTTATTTTGTTTCAAGAATTATAAGTTACTTTGTTACGAAAGTCAGTTGCGATGACGGCCGGAAGGCTATTTTCATGGATTTTCCTAATAACTTTTAAAACAACGATATTAAAATATATAAAAACATATATTTGATATGCTCATAACAAGCCCTTTCCTTTAATATGTTACACGATACAGTTTGCGATTTTTGTTTTGTAATTACCCCCAAAAGAGTATCTCCTAAATTCAAAGCTGTTTTATTTGCATTATGCGTACGTGTTTGGTCACACAAATACGTATATTTACCAAATTTGAACTTAACCGGTCTAGTAGGTTCGGAGCAAATTGGCTGTGACAGACAGACAGAAACACGAGTGATTCTATAAGGATGATCCGTTTCTTCCTTTTGAGATAGGGAACCCTAAAAATTAGGCATGTTATGTACAATATATAATCAGTGATCAATGTTTATTTAGTTTTACTCACACAGTTCACCTGAAGTTTTAGGTAAGTAATTTTATCTTAATGATGTTTTTATCAAAAGATAAAAACAGTTTTGTACATTTTAAGTATATTAACATTGCTTCTTGCCGCACTACTCCAGACCCCTATCAGATATTCCAAATGGGGTTTTCCAACTTCAATATTAATAAAGTGACAAACGATAAGTGGGAATGCATCAGTTTGTTTTACATAGAGCACCAGTTAATGATACTGTTGTCAAATGAACATATTCTGTGTGGGTCTTCCAAGTTAACTAACTGTCCTGTACACTTGTGAATTCTTTCTATAATGACACTGCATCTACTTCATGCCTTTCGTCAATCCAAGTTTAGTCTAGCTTTTGTAATAAGGCGGTTGAAGTTTCACTCCCAATTACGTATTACTTGATGACATTCGATTGTGTACACCGAAAGTCAGTGATCAATAATCACAGATGATTTGATGATCAACCATGTAGGTGTTATACGTCGTGTGTTATGGATGTAAACACAGCAGGATTGCTGTCCGTTTTGTGTGTAGGCGCAGAACGTTTGGCTTCACATGTTGTCCATAGCACAGGAACTAATACTAACGACTGATTGACATTAGTCAGCCTTATTAGGTATAAAGATCTTTATTTTTCATAAGAACAGTTCACCTAAAATGAGATAGGTACAAGAATATTAAAACTAAGTACTTTACAAAGTAATTTGTTTTACCTCTGAAGCGCTCAACAGCTCACAGTTTACTTTTGTATATGTGCAAGCTATCACAATCTTTTATGCTGTTTGGTAAATTATTATACAGCTGTGCTCCCTGTCGTCTTTCTATCGTTAGTACGCGGATAGATGAGTTGTATTTTGTTTTTATTTCTTAAATTATGAGTAGCTACTTTTTTACTTAACTTAATATCGGTTTCCATGAACAGAATTTGTCAAATTGTTTTTCTATACTAATATTATAAAGAGAAAAGATTTGTTGTTTGTATTGAAAAGGCTCCGAAACTACTTGACAGATTTGAAAAAATATTTCATCGTTGTGAAGCTACACTAACCCCGGGTGACATAGGCTATTTTTGATCCGTGTATTCCCACGGGAAGGGGAACTACGCGGTTGAAACCGCGAGGCGTCCGCTACTTTACTAATAAGCAGGTATTAAGAGTGTAAAGTTGTTTTATATTTAATAATTGTGTTTTATTATGTACATAATTGGTTTGTTGGCGTTAAAAAAGGGTAATGGAATAGTGCTTTGATTATTTTATTTTGTGTTTTTTGTAATGGATTCAAATGAGTCACCGCCGCTGAACTCAAAATTTTTTTTAAGTATTCTAAATGTGGCTCTACTAAAGACTTGTAAACGAGCTTGCTTATAGGCAATGGAATACAATTTGATATCTTGCGTATAGCTTCTAATATTGTCGTTAGTTTTGCCTTTACGTAATCAATATGCGGTTTCCATGTAAATTTTTTATCTACCCACAATCCAAGATATTTTTTTGTTTAGAAAAGTATATAGTCTGAATATTTATAGTTAAAGGAGTAAATTATGGTATATTTTTATTTTTCGTAGCAAATATCACATTACAGACGGGCTAAGAGTTAGTAGATTGTACTTAAACCACTCTTTGAGGAGATCTAAGTTCTTTTGAGCATCGGTATGAATAGCTTGTATACATTAATTAAAATAAAAGAGGTATGTGTCATCCGCGTAAAGCATCGGGTGACCCGTTAAACCGTTAAACCCATGTCATTGATGTAAATATGAAACATTAATGGGAAAATTATTGAGCCTTGAGCTATTTATGTATAAGATAGTTTTCGAGTATAGATCATGTATTTATTGATTTTTACAACTTGTCATCTATTTTGTAATATGACTTGAACATACAGTATGTTCAAGCTGAACCTGTGATATCTAAGCTGCTCAATTTCTGTAGAAGCTTTTGATGACTCGCGGTATCAAAAGCTTTTTTTAAATCTATGAATATCACTAAAGTGATCTTTTTCTGGTCAATATGCGTCTTATTTTCGTTATTAAATCGACAGCTGCAGTAACAGTGCTAAACTTAGCACGATCTAAGCAATGTTGGTGCTTATTTAAGAATTTGTTATCTTGTAAGTATGCATTTAAACGATCGCATAGGATTCGTTAAAAAAAAATGACAACAGAGGCAATACCGACACGGGCCTGTAATTACCCGGATCTGTCTTACAACCGGGTTTATAACTAGGAGTTACTTTAGCTACATTCAGTATGTCGGGAAATACACCGCGTACAGTAGTAAGCACATAATACGCGTTACAGTTTTTTAGTCCGTCTAGAATTATTCTATTTAGACATTTTATCGATTTGATACTAATACCATATTAATCTAGATAATAATACCAGACTGCATGAAATTATATAATTATGTAGGGGATCTTGTTTCCATCTTTTTTGTGCAGGCGGGTTTTTTTATATTTATTTATTTTTTATTAAAAAAAAAATACTAAAGTGCATTGAATTAAACATTTCTTAAAACGGTATGATGTAATTTATACTAAACTGAATTATGTCAAAATATTACCTGAAATGACCATAGCAACTTTAAAGTCATAGCGAAATAATTTAATATATTATAATAAATTTCTTGTCTACGCAACATTACCTCAAGCAGCTTCGTCACTGAGCTAATTAATTCGTCTACGACACGTACGAACATGTTCATGTAAATTTATCAAAAAGTGCCCAACGGTCATTTACCTCACTTATTTTCATCGTATTGAGATGGCTGCTGGATTGTACGTATTCTCCTCGCAGCGTTATTTCACTTTAAGTCAACAACAGAAAAATCGCAAATGTTCAGTTATTTTACTTTTTGTGTTTCTCTCAATTAAAACATATCAGTTTCTGAACGCACTTGAGAAATGTCAAATAGATCAAATTCAGACCTTAAAGTTGCTATGGTCATCTACCGCTAGGTATGCCAAATTCATCCAGATCCGTTCAGCCGTTCTGACGAGTGTATCCTACTATTTCCATAGAAATACAAGGAACTGTTTATAGTTTCGCTATGTTCGTCTTTCTGATCCCAGGTTAGCCTAAATACCCTTGGTACTAGAAAGTTGTAATTTGGCATGGATATACTTAATAATTACGCCGAAAAAGTGGTAAAATTAAATTTAGAAATTAAAATGGTACCTCCCATAGACCGCGGGGATGTGAGTTTTGTTTCTCACCTACATACATCGTGTGGGGTGTCGTTGGATTAGGTCTTTAAAAATATTTAAAAGTTGTGAAGATCATTTTTAGATTCAGGGATACGTTTGTGATACATTAATAATAATTATAATATAATAAACATTTATTTCGGACTTAAATCCATATTAGTGTTAGTTACAATTACTTACGAAGCTATTTTAGTATTATCAATTATTTACATATTATTAACATTATAATTCAAAATTAACATCAAAATTTAAAATAAACATTAAAATTAAATTAAAATCAATAATAAAATCAAAATTTAAATCAAAGTTAAAATCAAAATTAAAGCTAAAACTATTTTTTATTATATTTAAAAAAAAATAGTTTTAATTTTGATTATGTGGATTTTGATCCCTCATTACTAGCAATCCTGTTAATCCCTCTAGCTAAGCTTAATGTTAGTGAGAACCCGCGACCTCACGATTGCGAGATCGATGCTTTAGCCATTAGGCTACCGCCGCTCAAAATTAAAATCAAAATTATTAATTAAGCTTTAAAGTGCTAATTTTTATTATAGTCAAGTGTCCATCCCACCTGCCAGCTAAATGGTAGTTTTTGGAAATGTGAAAAAAATCGGGGGAATATATATACCTACTACTACCCTGATTTTTTAAATTTTATATATGTACTAGCTGTGCCCGCGACTTCGTTCGCGTGGAAGTTGGGTTTATGTTAAGGTAGTTTATATTACAATTTAACTTCTGTGTAAAACATATTGGAAACATGCTCCACAATGCTGTGTGGCATCTATGGATATTAGGGCCTAGCTTTAATCAGGGCCCGACCTATGGCAGGGCAAGCCTAGCAAATGCCCAGTGCAGCAAAATGAAGACCGACAAAGTTTATGGCGCCAGACCGTTAGAAGACAAATTATAAAAATTCCTTTGCTTTTAGCACCTCGACAAAAAGTATTTCACCAAAATGATTTTCATCACATCAAATATTATTAATATTGAAAAATTCCCCCCCTCCCCCGTCACGCGAGAACTTGGGTGGATTCGGGTTAAAAGCAGCCCGAAACCGCCCAAGTACTCGAGCGAAATTTTGTGTTAAGGAGCTTCGATTCTGACTCCGAAAGGTCGAAAATTCCGATTGATTTTAAAACTCCGACTCAAACTTCGGCTCCGACACTTTTAAATCGGACGTTTTAATCCTAGCCGCTCGCTCCTTCAAAATAATTTAAACATAGGTAATAAAGGCATGACAGAAAAAACTCTCACAGATTTCCTATGATCGCGGGTTATGTCCTGCCCTAGCGATCTTTTCCGAGTCTAAAGTACACACACTTTGTGTCCGTGTTGTAAAGTCCCCCGCGAAATAGGGCTAGTTATGTTTTTAAAAATATCCTGTTTTTAAAACATTGCATTCCCGTGGTACTGTGATGTGTTCAAACAAACAGACAACATTCAAACGTTTTTAAATATACTCAGATATCTTTTTTGTGTTTAAATACTTTTCTAAACTTATTTCAATATTTTTTTTCACTCACTTTAGAAGATTTAAATACTATTTTATAATGTCTATTTTGGTGAATTAAAAAATAGGTGTGTCAACCTGTCGCAAATTAAGATCATCATAAGTATATTCATATCCCTCTACGTAAGAATTTCAGATTTTTTTTAAATCAATTTTCCTGTTATTTTTAAATTTGTATTTAAACGCCATCTATTTTCAAAACTGGATAAGTTGCTTTTAATACTTGATGATTTTATATTAAATTAAACTAAAATTTTCATGCATGTTAAACGTAGGTAAGCAAGGTATTTAACCTTAAATTATTCACGTGATTAAAACCCGCAATATATGTATATTTTCATAATGTGTACAAATCGCGAAAGTTTATCAACATTTGTAGGTAAGCAATTTTGGCACTCAGAAGAAATCGAATCACAGATGGCGCTACGTGTTTTATTTTGATATAACGTTTATAAATTCTAGAAAATATCAAGTAGTTATTGTATATTTGTAATGTAATATTGTTTTTCAATTCTACATTCATAACATAATCACGATTCATGCAAAACAATGATAAAGGTGCCTATTGTTAATATGAAAATTTGTTATACAAAGTAAGCATGTTAAAGTCGAAAATAAAAGCTTGTATAATAAGTATACATTTGGAAATATACTTAAAAAAGAATAAAAAGAAATTTTTAAATAACACAAAATGAGACTCGCACACTTGGGATTCGATCCTCTGATCTCGCTTCTCGCTTGTTCAATACCGCCACTTGTGCCATTAGACCACCTCAACCGATATTAAAGCTGTTAAAATAGCTGATCTTAAGAAAATTGAAAATGTTGTGTTTAGCTCCTTATAGTTTTAGCGTGAAGTTACTGTTTCCATGGGTTACAATTGTAAATAATGGGTTATTGTGGAAAAAAATGTGAAAAACCATAATGGTTCGACCAAACATACGTTGCTGCTCGCTCCCCATAGACGATAGCGTAATGATTTATAGTGTAAGTAATCACCTATAGTATTTACAATAAAACTACAAACTTTCATGAAGATCCGTCTAGTAGTTATTGTTTTATGACGATAAATAGCTACAGACATTATCCGTTATTGCTTAGCTCCTATGGGAAATAGCGTGATAAATTATAACTTATATGTTAATCCAGACTTATAAGAATACACATAGAAAATTTCAACTGAATCTGTTCGGTAGTTTTTGCGTGATGCGTGTTCAAACAAACAGACAGACAGACAGACATTTCTAAAAATGCAGCAAAGTGTTTAAATACTCTTTTCGAACATTTCCTAATATTTTTTTTCACTAAGTTCGGCCATGTAAAGACACGTGAAATTTACAGTTTTATTATATGAAATAGATGACGAAATTAAAAGGAAAACTATCACAGCTAGGTATACTTACAGGTTTAAGAGTAGGTAATAGCCAACCAAGTGTATATAATAATAATTTGTGCGCGTGTGCGTGTAGGTGCGCGTGCGTGTGTTTTTCTTTCTTTCTTTTTGTTTTGTAATTAAACTTTATGTATGTATAATTTAATTATTTCTTTATTAGTTTTGTTTTATAATTATTTAAATTTATTTAAATGTGAAAGCTTGTAATTGGCAAATTTCTCTAATACATCAATTTTATTAAATTATTAACCTACACTGAGCATGGTCCGACCTGCTCTTGCCCGGTTTTTTATATGTTTTTACTATATCTTATTGTACATATAATAATACTTCTTAACACGCTTATATAAGCTTGGTATGTATCTATGCTTCTATGTATCTACGTAAAGGAATCTTTGAACGCATTTTTTACCCAATGTAGAACGTCGGATTGAATTAAAACTTCGCACACTTATCAAGGACCAATGATAATTTAAATGGAGAAGGTTTTAACCCTGTGTACCTCACAGGCCGGGGTAAAAATTTAAGCCTAATTAAAAAATAAATACAGGACCTGACAATTTACACAAGCTAATATAGAGTTCAAAAAGTTATTGAATGAGGATGCAAGAATGTACTTTGGACTCCAGAGTCGCAGGAATGCACTTCGGGTGTAGCTAGGAGTCGCAGGAATGCACTTCGGGTGCGGCGCAGAGTCGCAGGCATGCACTTCGGATGCGGCGAAAAGTCGCAGGCATGCATTTCGGGTGCGGCGCAGAGTCGCAGGCATGCACTTCAGAGTGCAGTACCGAGTTGTAGGAGTGCACTGCAGAGCGCAGTGCCGAGTTGCAGGAGTGCACTTCAGAGCGCGGTGCCAAGTTGCAGGAATGCCCTTCAGTGTGCAGGGCTGAGTTGCAGGAATAGCAGAGTTGTAGGAATTCACTTCAGACTGAGAGAACTGTCGCTTCACTCCCCTTTCTTCCGATTCCTCTTAAAGAAATCTCTCTAGAAACATTCAAAATTTTAAAGCGTATCCTAATACAAATTTAGGATTTACCTAAGCAAATTACACACAGCCAGTTTGGAATAACAGTACATACTTTTTACAAAAATACAAATAACTCTTTGCTTATCTATTGCCATGCCATAGAAACCATGAAAATATTTCTGTCGAAAAGACAGATAAGATTTATCAACAAATAATTGTTTACAATTTTAAATAAATATTAAAGAGATATTAGAGAATTTAAAATAGCGAAATACATAACAAATGGAATATATACATAAGAGGTAAGAATTAACACTACATACCTTCTCTAACGTATTGAAAAAAAAAGTATCGTTTTGGTCATTACATTTTTCTATCATTTTTGATTTAACAGTGTATGCGTGAGCTAGTCACGAGATGTTCAAAAATACCTTTTATCTCATAAGGACAGATTCTCATAAAGACAGATTCGCAAAAGGACAGAGAGCAATATCGATAAGTTAATAACTTAGAATATACAATATGCCAGAACTAGCTGATCACCATTATGTTGTTGAATCATAGTATAATAATTCATAAATACGACCTACGGTTGGCTACTACCTAACATTGAAATAAGATAAATAAAAAAAACTTAAATCAAAGTAATGTTTTATGTTTAATTAAGTGGTAATCGTAGGTAGGTATTCCGAGTCCAAAGTTAGGTGAAACCTGTGTTTTGGCGGTTAGGATTAACTTTTTTGGTTATCTGTGAGTCATTCTGTTATTTTTGGCTGCCAAACTACACAAATGGGTATGTTTATGAATATTTACCCGAAGATATTTACTAGTTGCCCATCTATAGTCGTGTCATATGCTAGAATTTGTTTTATCGATAATATGATCGATAAGGATTAGTCAAGCCCTAGTCAACACTTCTTATAACGAATAAATTACTATATTATTCCATTCTATATTATTCTATTCAATTTTCCATGCAATTTTATTAAATGAATTTCGTGATTACTAAGACGATTTAAATAAATATAAATAAGATCTAATAAGCCAGTGACAACTTACGTGTGAAATTAATAATTTCCTGGATTATTTCGATTGGTAACGTCATAATCGCTAACAGAGCATGTAACCATGGTTTATGATGTGATATTTTTGTAAAATAATCACGATTAACATAAATAAACAGGAATTCTCGCAGAGTTTATTATCACGCAAGATGACTTGAGTAAACCTGTCTTTCAAAATGGGTCACAATGTTGTTGTGATTATTTTCTCTTTCTTACTTGCAGCAATCGTCTTAAACAATTATATCGTCTTATTTGCATACTATGTACGTCTATGCACGCTAGCATATATTCTAAGTCTATGCAATGACTTTACTTTTTGGAAATCGTATACTTATTTATTATATTTATGTTACTTGCGTATACATTTTTTTATGAACTTATAGAAAATTATTCTCTACTTTTTAGTTCAGCTAATTACAAAAGCGTGTTTAGTAAACAATTAATTCCGCTAACGTGAAACGTGTTAACGAGCCATGTCTATTCTCTCGGCGAATGTTGCGAGTGTTCGGACCGCGGGTCTTTAATAGGTCTCATCGCTGCGAGAGAGCGAGTCCTCGTCGGCATGCGGCAGTGAGAACACTCAACGATCAACTATTAATATCTCTTGTTTACACGGGATCTACATAACTATGTACGTTTCTTGAGCGATAAAATCGCTACTCGCTATCTTGCCGTTGGTCGGATATGTGCCTCAATTGGCGTCATGCCGAGTAAAATAAATCTTAAATAATATTTTTTTTAAGTCCTTACATGTAAAGTGTGGATGGATTTTTTCTCACGTAACTCAACGTGTGAGGTATCATTAGATAGGTCTTTTAAAAATATTTCGGGGTTGTGAATACCATTTTTTGATTTAGGGATCGGTTTGTGATATTTAAATTATGCCTTAAAGAAATATGAAGGTGAATACTAGCAATGTGGGATTGAGTCCCACATTAATGGCAATCTTGTTAACCCCTTAGGAGTGGGTCCACGTAGGTAGGATAACGGGTAGGACCTGCGACCTCACGATTGCGAGACACGATTGCGATGCCTTAGCCATTAGTCTACCGCCGCATAAGGTCGTTTTTTGAGATGTGACAAAAACAGGCTAGTAATAATTAAAAAAAATCAATCTGTAGGTAGGTTTGCGTGGCGTGAAGTTAAACTCGCGAAATAGCAGAACAAGTTTATTTTAGAATTTACAGATAGTTTTAGAGAGAACAGACTTACAGAAAAAGAAATAGTTTATACGAAAAATAAATTAGAACGATTGCGCGTGCTCCCGCCGTGAGAGCTGAGTAATGAATGTCGCTCCTGACCGAGCGAACGCGATATTCCTCCGCTGCATTGAGCCTCCACCGAAGGGTGCGCGGCGCGGGCGCCGCGGTATATAGACCATTCGCTCCGTGAGTGCGCGCCGTCCTCACACGGCCGATACGGGTGCAACCTTGCTATCGCTACAGTACTCCCCCGCTGAGACCGCTACTGCGGGCGATAAAAATCAGGAAAGCGAACCTTTCGACCCGACCTTGTTCTTTTCTCCTGGTTTGCGGTAGACTGCTGATGCTGATGAGGTGATGGCTCAGCAGCGAATTGCGACTGCTCATTTGCTTCGGACGTCATGTGTGCGGGTTTGAGTCTATCTATGCTTACGGTCGCTTCCTTTCCTTTTACGTCAAGTTTGTAGTACTTGTGATGACGTTCTAGTACTTTGTATGGTCCAGCATACGGTGGCTGCAGCGGTCTTCGGACAAAATCCTGCCGCAGGAACACATGAGAAGACTTGTTGAGAGCGTCTGGAACATAGAAGGGTCCCTTTCTGTGCCATGATGCAGGCTGTGGTGCGAGCTTGGCCATGTGACTTTTCAATCGGGTTGCTAGGTTGGTGATGTCATCTGTCTTGTAGTCATCAGTGGGTGCTAGGAATTGACCAGGAAGACGAAGTGGTTCCCCGTAGACGAGGTCCGCTGGTGACGCCTGGATGTCGGACTTCCATGCACTCCTCATGCCTAGGAGTACTAGTGGGAGAACTTCAGTCCAATTCGACGTTGAGTGACACATGATGGCACCTTTCAGCTGGCGATGGAGCCGTTCAACCATGCCATTTGCAGCAGGGTGATAGGCGGTTGTGTGGTAGTGTTGAGCACCAACCATGGACGCGATGGCTCGGAAGAGATGAGACTCGAACTGGCGGCCGCGGTCGGTGGTTATTTTGCCTGGACAGCCATACCTGGCCAGCCAACCGGACACCAGGGCAGACGCGCAAGTGTCTGCTGTGATGTCCTTGATAGGGTACGCCTCAGGCCATCGGGTGAATCTGTCGATGACAGTGAGACAATACCTGTAATCAGAAGAGCATGGTAAAGGTCCGACGATGTCGAGATGGATGTGAAAGAATCTCGACGAAGGAAGAGGGAATGAGGATGTTGGAGCAAAGGTGTGACGAGTAATCTTGCTGCCTTGACATTTTAGGCATTCACGAGACCACTCTCTACAGTTTTTGCGCATCCCTGGCCACACGTACCTCTGCGCGACCAGTCGCACTGTAGCGGTATTTCCAGGATGACTGAGGTTATGTAGTGAGCTGAAAACCTTTCGTCGGTACTCTGGTGTAATATATGGGCGTGGTGGATCGGCTGAGACATCACAATATATTTCAGTGTCAGTACCTTGTAGTTTGAGCTTCTTTAGCTGGAGTGATGATCCACTATGCAAGAGACTTTGTAGTTCAGGGTCGGCCTCCTGAGATCGTGCAAGTGCTTCATGGTCAACGTGACTGCTGATTTCCTCTATCCGTGATAAGGCATCTGCTACTACGTTTTCCTTTCCTGGGGTATAGCGGATGTCAGTTGTAAATTGTCCTACAAATTCAAGGTGCCTGAATTGTCTAGGGGATCCTTTATCACTAATGTTCTTAAATGCGTGCGTAAGAGGCTTGTGGTCTGTTAGAATAGAAAATTCACGCGCCTCAATCATGTGACGGAAATACTTTACGGCTTCGTACATGGCTAACAATTCTCTGTCAAATGGACTATATTTTCGTTGAGCTGAGCTTAACTTTTTCGAGAAAAAAGCTAAAGGTTGCCACATGTCATCCCTCTTTTGTTGTAAAACTGCGCCTATTGCAACGTTTGAAGCGTCAGTGGCTATGCTCAATTCAGCTTCCGGGTGAGGGTGTGCCAGTAGTGTAGAATCTGCTAGTGACTGCTTACAGCTCTGAAATGCATGTAATAGCTCTTCAGTCATTTGTATGGGATGTGCACCTTTTACATTTGGGCCTGAAAGAAGAGTGTTCAAAGGTGCTTGTCGGCCAGCAGCTTTAGGTACGAAGCGCCGATAAAAGTTGAGCATACCCAGGAATCTTCTCAACTCTCTAACGGTTTTTGGAACTGGATAATCTAGAATTGATTGGACTTTAGCTTGTAAAGGTCTTGTACCTGCCGCCGAAACGTTGTAACCCAGAAATGTTACCTCAGGTTTACCCAGGACGCACTTTGTCGAGTTGATGAGCACGCCATAATTCCGTAGACGGGTGAATACTTCACGTAGATGCTTTTTATGGCTGTTTACTGATGGGGAGTACACCAAAATATCGTCGCAATAACCATAAGTAAACCCCTCTAGACCCTGCAGCACTTCATCGATAAATCGTTGAAAAGTCTGCGCTGCGTTGCGCAGACCAAATGCCATGAAGCCAAATTCATATAATCCAAAAGGAGTGGTGATGGCAGTCTTCTTTATATCGTCTAAATACACTGGAATTTGATTGTATGCTTTAATCAAGTCTATGGTAGAAAAGACTGTACACCCAGACAGCTGGTGAGAAAAATCATGAATATGTCTAACTGGGTACCTGTCAGGAATTGTGCGTGCGTTCAAGGCTCTGTAGTCACCACAGGGTCTCCATCCGTCGTCCTTCTTCTTGACCATGTGTAGCGGAGAGGACCAGCAGCTTTCTGAGCGCCGGGCAGTTCCATTGCTAAGCATTTCATCAAACTCTCTCTTTGCCGCTCTCAGTCGCAATGGATCCAAGCGTCTTGGTCTGCAGGCGACCGGAGGTCCATGGGTAGTGTTTATGTGGTGCACCGTATTATGGCAAATTGTACGTACCATACCAGCAGGGCGTGTAATTTCTGGAAACTCGCGCAGTATGTCATGGTACTCTGATTCCCCTGCGACTGTCTTGATTGATGCTAACTCTTCTGGAACCTTCTGAGGTGGTACAGTGATTGACAGAGAGGTCTTGCCGTCGACAAGTCGCTGATTTCTGCAATCCACAAGAAGTTCAAAGTAGCTTAAGAAATCAACGCCAATTATAGGCTTGGATATATCGGCTATAATAAATTTCCATGTGAAATCACGCCGAAGTCCTAAGTCCAAGTGAAGCAATATAGGCCCGTAAGTATGTATCAATGAACCATTGGCTGCTAGTAGAGTATACTTGGTTTTAATGCACGGTACCTTAGTTGCACGGCGTGGGAACACGCAGAGGTCCGACCCTGTATCTACCAAAAACTGTACCTTTGTGGCGCGATCAGTTACAAACAAACGGCCTGTTTGAATGGGGCAGTCGCTGGCCGCTACTTCCGACTGCCTGCGTCGTTTCCCGCTGTATACTGGCACGGCTGGCTGCATTTCTTAGCCCTTGCTCCGAAATTGTAGTGGTACCAACAATGTGGGTGGTCGGGTGGTGGTTGCTGGTTGCTCGACCGATTACGGCTACGACTGCGGGCGTCTCGGTATCTGGGTCTGGAATTCGATCGCGGCTGCCTGTACACATGAGAGGTAAGTTTAGCAACTTGTTTAGTTAAAGCACTAATTTCTTGGCTCAGCTCCTCAACGCGTGAAGATGGTGCCGGCGGCGTAGATGTGCAAGCTATCTGGTGCACAGGTGTGGATGGAGCTATCTCCTGCACGCGGTCCGCTAACTCAGCCAGATTGTCAAGCCCTAACTTAGGCTGAGAAGCTACAATAGTTTGCAAGCTGTGCGGCAAGCGGCCTGTCCATAACGTAGTTAAAACGTCGTCGGACACAGACGGGCCAGCGAGATTTCTTAAATGACGTAAGAATTGAGATGGCTTACGGTCACCGATGTCTTCATGAAGAAATAGCTGCTTCAGCTTTTTCTCTGCGGACACGCTCAGACGCTTCACAAGCTCTGCTTTCAGCTTCTCAAACTTATCCGTCGCTGGCGGTGCGCATACAATGTCTTTTACATGTGATACGTAAGTATGTTCCAGCCGAGACATGGCGTAGTAGAATTTTGTCGAATCACTAGTAATATTGGCTAATGCAAACTGACCTTCTACCTGAGCAAACCATAATTCGGGATCTTCCGGATAAAATGGTGGTATTCGTACACCAACACGAAAAACATCGCCGAGTTCGCCACCTGTGTCCTTGACTTCACCTTCATGCGCCATTCTAGAAGCTTCGTTCCTTGTCGGGGTCACCAATTTGTAGGTAGGTTTGCGTGGCGTGAAGTTAAACTCGCGAAATAGCAGAACAAGTTTATTTTAGAATTTACAGATAGTTTTAGAGAGAACAGACTTACAGAAAAAGAAATAGTTTATACGAAAAATAAATTAGAACGATTGCGCGTGCTCCCGCCGTGAGAGCTGAGTAATGAATGTCGCTCCTGACCGAGCGAACGCGATATTCCTCCGCTGCATTGAGCCTCCACCGAAGGGTGCGCGGCGCGGGCGCCGCGGTATATAGACCATTCGCTCCGTGAGTGCGCGCCGTCCTCACACGGCCGATACGGGTGCAACCTTGCTATCGCTACAAATCAATTCTTTATTCATTTAGGATGCAAAACAACTCTTGTGATACGTCGGGGTATTAGGTCGGTTATAACATATTAATTCTGATTCTAAAAGGGACAACTATCAAAGCTAAGTAGCTAAGTAACAGCAGACCAAGTTACAAGTAATAAAATTTTCGCACAAATTTCACCATCTTGAAACCCTAATAAAATAAATGGAATGCAATCGTAGCCGTAACGACACTGCGCCTCAGTGAAAAGACGTTGTAAGTGTAGTGTGTAGAAGTACCGACAGTATAAATTATCAAAATTACCAAGACCAGGCGAGGGTAGTTGAAAAACCTCGCGCCTCACGGAGACATCGCTAAGCTTCCATCAGTCGACCCGTGACCACGATTGAATCGTCGGGTAAATGAAAGGTTCGTACCTTTAAATAACTCACGCGATTAAGTCCCGAAATATATCTAATATACTTCCCGATGCTCGATTGGGCTCCAATTTGGTACACTAGTGTATCTTTGATGACAATGCAAAAATGTCGTACCATAAACCTGATCGGATGGAGTCGCAAGGTGGCCATATGAATTCCTAAACTAAAAAAAACCGGCCAAGTGCGAGTGGGACTCCGTACTAACTTATAAGCATATAAATAGTTCGATCAACACGTGAATCTATCCAGACATGTGTCTACTACTGTATCAACCAATTTGCAAAACGGCGACTCACCGTCCCTGGTTACACGAAGCATTTCAGGCTACGATAATGTTCGACGCACATTGCTAGTAGTTGACTCTATTGAGTCGCAAATAACCAATTGTTAAAAAAACAATATATAATATGTCAGGTATGATAGGAGCTATGATTTCCGGTTAGATTTCACTTCTGTTGTTAGCGAAACCTTGGCACATTTTTACATTTTTGTTTTTAACGGGAACTCTGCAAGCAAACAATATAGAAATATTTAACTTATATCAGACAACTTACTCAAGACCACCTGATCCCAAACTGAGAAGAGTCGCAACTATAGCAATCAGACAACTGATACTCGGAAACATACTTTAACAACGTTATTCTTGGTATAGTGCAAACCTGAATGTAGTTTGCTCAGAATCATTAACGCAAGCCATTGGGATAGTTATTGGACCATTATATTTTTCAATTAATTAATTAATTAATCATTCTAGCAGTCCAAATCTGCCTCTGTGTGGGAGTGTGTCCGACTGCTACGCAAGAGGTCGTGGGTTCGATTCCCACACGGGACACCACTTTGTGTGATTCACAAATTGTTGTTCCGAGTCTGGGTGTACTTTGTGTCTGTGACTTGTATGTTTGTAAATTCCCCCGCGACACAGGGCTTGTACCCTAATGCGGGAGTCATCTTTAATAAGAAAAAAAACCTGTTCACAATGTGATGTAAAATGTGATAATAACAATCATAACCATGGATTACGTACTGCAGGACGCAATAAGCACGATCAGTGCGAGAACACAAGACAACTTGAATGGCTTATAACTCTGCTCTTTTCAGTATTTTCATTTCAGACAGAAACACGAGTGATCCTGCAAGGCTTGTATTTTTGCTAGGTGCTACCGGCTTGCAGAAAATTTAGGAAGAACCTTGTCATTGACACAGAGTGTCAGTAAATAAAACAATTCCCTTTTAGATTGGTATTAGGTGTTGTTTAATGCAATATAGGTACACAGGATTATATATTAATGGGTACCAATCTCAAGCGGATATATAGGGTCGTGTTATTAGATGGTTCGCGTGATGATATTATTACCATTCAATTTCTGCTATTAGCTCAGTAATGAGACATTAAAAACTAACCTTAAGTTTCTCTATCGCTGGTGGTTAACGAAAAAATGGAACGTATTACCTCATAAGCTTGCCTACTGGTAGCTTGAGTGATGGCAGCTTTTTTGGAGTTATATTTGTCTTAAACTGCTCTACGCTTGACCTCCTGCGGAAAGGCAGCCTCCAACGACAGCGTTAACCAGACTTCATGCAATGTAAAATCATGACAGCGACAGATGGTTAAGCAAATGTATCCACAGATCGATACCAAATTGGATCGATGCTTCATGTGATGAATCAAATGATCATCAAAAGCGAGTAGAGAGAAAATAATAAGATACAATAATAAAAAAAGAAAAGAAAAACCCATCTGAAACAAAATAAGCTTTGTTTAGAAGATAAACCAATACTACCAATACAGCGGCGTGTCGAATAAAATAAGTTATACTCACGAGGACGTTATGCACAATATTTATGGCATTGATCGCCTCTCGCAAATCCCACCAACAAATTAAATAAGGAATCTCTGAAACGAAACAACATGTGAGGTTACGCTGACAATGGTTTTGGAAATAACTATTTCCGAAATATTACAATTCCATTATCACAACTCACCTCACGAGCAGAACAGGATTAAATTATTTTAACATCACTTAAGATGTATAAAATTTAGTTCGATTACATCAAACTTTTACTTTGGGATAGTACATCTCATAAAGTGTTCGAAGACAACGACCTCTTCATTGACCCAATGACAATCTACGTTCCGATACAACAATATTGGCATAGAAACTTTACAAGATAATATTTCAATATTTATTCAAACATTTATCATAATATTTGTTTTGGATTAGTAATAAATATTTAAATAATATTTCAGATGCTTTCTATAAATATAGAAAAGAATTCAAGTCGATTATTGATTTGACAAGATACAATACTAATAAGTTTAAAGGATTTACGCTAGATGGCGTTCTCCAATTAATCGAGAAGGTTGGGGATAGATGTCGCGTGAAGCGTTAATAAAAATGATCTCAAAACATCATTTTTAAATCAGACTTGAAACGCAACGTTACAATCCTATAAGGGTTCTGTTTTTTTCCTTTTGATGTACGGAACCCTAAAAAAGAAATAAAGCAAGTTTCCGGGGCCTCGTGATGGACTCGGAAGGTGGAACGGTGGTACCAAAGCAGTCATGTTTGACCTCGCTAGATTTATCTCGACAAGTGCTTACACTTGCAGTTGTAAAAATGGCGGCAAACTAACCTGCCATTTTTTTTACAGCTCCAAGTTTAACGACTTTATCTTGTAAAAATAATTGAATAAATGTTATTAGGATAAGATCGAGACTTTGTACAACTAAAATTTACATTAAATACTTGATACTGGCAGAAATTAGCCGTTAAAATGGCTAGATTGCCATAAATTCAAAGAAGAAGAAGTGCTTACACTTTCACAGTGTTCAAAGTCTGATGATTGGGCTGGAAGGTGGTCATTGGTACTCAGAAGTCATGTCAGTCAGTCAGATTCAATGTGACTCGGAATCATGTCCAGTTGAAACTAAACAGTTAAAAAATAATAAAAGAAAAACATTTTTAAAAACTAACTTTTATTTAAATGCTCTAAAAGAAAGAAAATATTTTTTAAATTAAACAAACCCATCAATTTGTTACATTATACCATTTATCTAAAAAAAACCTGGCAAGTGCATGTCGGGCCACGCACAATGTAGGGTTCCGTAGTCCTCATCCGAATAATGCGACTTAAGAATTGGGCTTTCTGTTGTTTTTGTTTCATACTACTAACAACGTTATACAGGATGAATTTGAATTGAGTCGACAAACTTCAATGAGTAAACCTGCGTGTATCCAAGATTTTTTAGGACATATTATTAGAAGAAAATATTAATGTTCTATGATACTTTAAAATACAAAAAAAATACATTAGTATCTAATATGTAACTCCATGCGCCGCCGTTTTTTGTTTCCGTGAGCATGAATGAATACAGACAGAGTGTTGAGTCATTCAGTCAACACAGCGCCGCGCGGAGTCCCGCTCCCGCACCGTGCGGGAGCGGGACTCCCCGGTCGACGCGCCCGCCGCCGCACCGCAGCGCATGTATTCAACGCACAACCGCGCTCGCGCACCTCATTTTTGTATCAATTTATTTGTCCGCGACTAACAGTTGTACGATTCTTTGTTATCCATTATAATATTTATACAGTCCACTGCCTCATTTTAGGTACGGTAACGAATCGACGAACTATCTGTACCTAACCTACCTATCATGCCGCGAAACAAAACAATGTAAAACCAATTTTTCCTTCATACTTTTACATGGCATGGGTGGGAACATGAAGACTACTTACCGAAGTCCAAAAGGTTTTGAGTGGCACTTAGTATCCTCTCTAAGAACGGTTGGTTTTGCCGTGTATAATTTTCTCGCCATCTTCGCTGCGTTTCCTTTAAATTGTTAGTTTGGCTATACCAAATCACCACATTTAAAATTTTGGTTGTTGGTTATCAAAAAGTTCACTGTTTCTTCTCGTACCCCTAGGCATCTTCGAAAACTTATCACTTAACAGTACACAACTTCGATAACTACACAATCGATTACTTTTTTATGCAGCACACGACCGTCACCTAATTAAGCTTTCGCCCGACTGGTGAAATTGTTTGTAACGATTGGCTCGCGCCCGCGCCGTTTAGGGATGATACTATGGGAGCAAATGAAATTCATCGATATTTCCGTAGATAATGATCATTACTTATTTTAGTTACATACTTGTAATTATTCGCTCGTACTTGTACTTACGAGGACTGAAGTGACTCGCATACTGTGTTGGTATTAATGTATTTAATTGTTCTTAGTAAGTATGATTTGTGTTTTCAATTCCTCTTTTTATAAATAAATGAAGTTTGTTTAAAATGTACTCGACAACAATCCTAACAAACTTTATTAGAATACTGGATAGAGTATGCGAACGTACTAGAAGTTTTCTAAAAAGCTATTAACACTTGTAAAAATATCAATCCTTTACATTCAAGAATGCTACTTTACAAGTATGTGATTTCGAAAAAGTATCGATATCGGTATGTTTCATTCCCCCGAGCGGCACCACCCGCGTTACACGTGCCGGCCGGCGGAATCCCCGATCGGGTTTGTCGTCGGGAGTGCATTACACAAAACACCGAGAGTACAGAAGATAACGTTCATACGTAGCGACGCGCACATACACATCGTTCACATGGAACAGGGTATAAATATCACTTTAGACCACGTAGTTCGGAAGGCGACGCGAGATTTTGTGTCCGTGAACGGTGTTTAAGTGCCTGTTGTTATTGAGCGCGTTGTTTGAATGTTACCTTCTGTACTTTCTTTATTTGGTGTTTATGATCAATGACCTTTTGAATGAACTACGTTTTTACGAAATTATGATCATATGATTTTTATAGCGCGTCGTACGATTTTTAAACTTTGAACAGACACATGGAAATAATGATAACGTACTGATTCTTTTAGTTTACTAAACCTTAATAGACCTGTCACCGTCGTTTTAAGCAATAAAATCGGATGTTTTTTTACAATTTAAATTCGCAATTTGTCAATGCATAATGTAAGTACTAACGGTGCTGATACTCCTCTATCAATTTGTCGACTGATTTCAAAGTCACCCTGTATAAGTATTTTTCAATGGAATCTGTACGAAAATTTTGTGACTTCTCACTTGGTCTGCTGTTAGTCGTCAAGCTGTGATAGTTTTGTCGGCATTATTAATAAGTGTATCTATGCAAAATTACAGCCTTCTATAGAAGAATTTTGAACTTGAGAGCCATTTTAGGAAATTTAAAATAATAGTTAACTATATCGTGTAAAATAATCGCAAACTATATCGTGTAACGTATCAAATGAAAGGCCTTGTTGTAAACATGACATCTATATTTACATTTACCATTTATTTGTCTAGTCTGAGTGCGAATTAGTTATAACGTTCCGGAAGCATGAGAAAAGAATATTAATCGAGTGTTTCAGAACGAAAAACAGGTTCTCAGCAGCCAAGAACCGATCGCACTAGCCGACGGTAATAAAATTTCGCAACGTAGCGTTTTAGCTCAGCGTTTTTCGCTTATCCTGAACAGTGACAAATTCAGAGATTAATATGAATTAACTGCTGTTCACTGCCATGTGGCCTCTCGTGGACGGTCACGAAGTAGACGCGCTACTTCGACAATCCTAAGGGACAGGGGGGGGGGGGGGTGGCTTGAAGAATAAAAACTTAAAGGATCTCCGTGATTAACGCCATAACCATAATTATTGAGTAAAAACTCAATAATTATGGTTATGGTTAAGGCGTAAATCACAGAGATCCCCTTTTATATAATGTACAGGTTGCCAAGTCCTCGGTTACCGTACCATGGACGCCTGCAATATTAACCTGCACTAATAATAAGAAATACCTAATAATAATATTTTCGTCTAACACATACGGTCATGTGAACCCAAACTAAGCAGAGCCTGCTGTAGGTATATGATGATCAGACCACTGTCAAACATAATAAATTATAATTATTTTCAATGAATATATATTATACTAGCTGTGCCCCGCGGTGTTACTCGCGGTTTATTAGCCTATGTGTTGGGATCCTAGCTAGTGGAGAATAAATGATGCAGCGGACTGTAATTTTGTAGCGGTTTATTATAATACTGTTGTCGCGGATGGCGTCGCTGAGCGGAGTGAGTTGCCGTGAAGGGAGGGTTCGAAAATCCGGTTCCCCCGTCGCCCGCGCGTCTTCCTCCGCTGTCTGTTGACGGTCGGTTTTACGCACCGACACTATGTGTCAATCCAGGGTGTCAGCTAACTCTATACCAAATTTTATTAAAATCGCTCCAGCCGTTTAGACGTGAAGAAGTAACAAACATACACACTCACATACTCACAAACTTTCGCCTTTATAATATTAGTGTAGTGCGCTTACTATCAGTATTCTCTAAGATTTTTGAGAAATATCTTTATGAAGAAATAAACCTTGAAAAAAATAATCTTTTATGCAACGAACAAAAAGGGTTTTGCCAAAATAAGACCATAGGTGTGGCCATTTATGAATACATTGAGAATATCATGTCTCATATTGATAAAACATCACCATGAAGATAAGTACAATGCATTTTGGCCAAGGATCACAAAACTCGTTAAACATAAACGTAATCCATGACAATCACACCCCAACAGAAGTACCCACCGCTCGCTTTTAGGTTTGCTTATAAATCACAAATTGAACTGGAAAGATCACGTTGACGCACTCTGTACAAAGATTAGCAGCACATCTTAAGCATTATATAAATGTGGTATTTTAGATTTAAGAGTGTTCATTTTTGTATCCGTGTTATGTCGTTTTAAATAGTTAAGATGTATGCCAGATGTAGGGTTTGTTTTTTGTAATGACGATGCCGTAATGTATACCAGATGAAGAGATTTCTAAAGAATTCTTGGTGCCTATGTCAGACAATGGTGATTTAATGGCATCCGTAAGTGTTATTAGGGTTTTAAGTTGTATAAGTAAGGGTGTAGCTAAGTAGGGTGAGAGGCCCAGGTAGTCAGTAGCACTCAGATGTTTTAAAGTAAGTTTAGTTATAAGACATCAGTTGACGACGAGCATCAGTCGTAGATGCACACGACGTATAGTTAAGTAGTTCTAAGACGTAATTTTAATATAAGACAATCACTTGTCTACCAAATAAAAGAAGCACATACACACTTGTGATATTTCTTTGCCCTGTGATTCCACTAATTATTAGTATCACCAACCACCGCCGATTACGATACTACATAAATTAGCTCCATTTGCTAACACGGAAGCGCCACTTTCATATTAAGATGCAAAAAAGATGTTTACGGTCAAAGTTTCAGATTCAAAGCAATGAAAGTTGCAGAGCACTGTTTATCAAACATAAGATTGTCACGCTACCACCACTGTACTGGAGACTGCCGTGTTTATTAGAATCCTCTCTCCTCTTTCCTCGTCTATCAGACAGACGAAATAATTGGCGTGATAATACATTGCGTACACCCAGCTAGAACACCCCTGCTACATAATAGCATAGTGCGCAAGACGCCATTAATTTATAATAAAATACCAAACGACTGGAAATTACTAAATACAAACAAATTAAAAAAAAACTTAAATATGTTTACAAATAAATGTAATTGTAAGGTTGATGATTTCACACATTCAGACATTTATTTAAATCTATCTCTTGTTGGTGTCCTATGATTATAGTATTCTAATTAATTTATTATAGTATTTTTATAAGACTTGACATTTTGAAATAATAATAATAATAAATGTATAAAATTCATTTTCTAGTAATATTTTTTTCTTATGATTTTTGTACACTGGCCACGGTTAAACATGTTGTATTTATTGTACTGGAACACCAATAAGTACTTTGCATGTTTAAACATCTTTGAATCATAAGGGCACTTCATCATCAGCCTATCGCAGTCCAATGCTGGACATAGGCCTCTCCAATTGCACGCCACTTTGTTCTATCTTCGGCTTCCCGCATCCAGCTCCTGCCAGCCGTTTTGCGTAAATCATCACTCCACCTGGCCTGAGGGCGTCCTACACTACGTTTGCCGTGTCGTGGTCTCCACTCAAGAACTCGTTTACCCCAACGGTTGTCGGTTCTTCGGCAAATATGGCCAGCCCACTGCCACTTCAGCTTGCTAATCCGGTGGCCTATGTCGATAACTTTGGTTCTCTGCCGGATCACCTCATTTCTGATTTTGTCCCTAAGAGAAACTCCGAGCATAGCCCTTTCCATAGCCCGCTGAGCGACTTTGAACTTGTGGACTAGCCGTACCGTCAGTGTCCACGTTTCGGCTCCGTATGTCATGACGGGTAGGACGCACTGATTAAAGACTTTAGTCTTTAGACATTGTGGGATCGACGATGAGAAGACTTGACGTAGCTTACCAAACGCTGCCCAACCCAACCGAATTCTCCTGTTCACCTCGTCCTCGAAGTTGTTACTACCTAACTGCAATGATTGCCCGAGGTACGCATATATTTGAACAACTTCGAGAACGGCGCCGTGCACCGCTATCGGTTCCGGTAGTACATGTTCATTGAACATGACCTTGGTTTTATCCAAGTTCATCCGTAGGCCGATGCGTACAGAGGAGTCAGCCAGGTCATTCAGCATCAGTTGCAGGTCCTGCAGCGTTTCCGCCATAATGACAATGTCATCTGCAAATCGCAAGTGAGAGATGTATTCACCATTGATGTTGATGCCCCGCCCTTTCCAGTGCAGCGTCTTGAACATATCCTCCATTGCATTTGTGAACAGTTTCGGGGAGATAACGTCCCCTTGCCTCACTCCTCGATGCAATGGTATAGGTTTTGTTTCCTGATTCTGTACTTGGACGGACATTGTTGCGGCTTCGTAGAGACATCTCATCACTTGGATATATCGCCAATCTACTTGGCATCGCTGCAGAGACTCCAGAACGGACCAGATTTCAATCGAGTCAAAGGCCTTCTCATAGTCCACGAATGCTAGACACAGGGGCTGATTATACTCTTGGGTCTTTTGTATAATCTGCCGCACTGTGTGGATGTGGTCTATGGTGCCATATCCGCTCCGAAATCCAGCCTGTTCCGGTGGTTGGAATTCGTCAAGTCTTCGCGCAAGGCGGTTCGTGATGACTCTTGAGAACAGCTTATAGACGTGGCTCAGAAGAGAAATAGGTCGGTAGTTCTTCAGCCGGGTCTTATCTCCTTTTTTGAAGAACAAGACGACTACGCTTCTACTCCACGCCTCCGGAGTTCTCCCTTCGAACAGGACAGCATTAAAGAGCTTTTGGAGCTCCCTCAGTACGGGTTTACCTCCAGCCTTTAACAGCTCTGTTGTAACGCCATCCTCTCCAGGGGCTTTTCCATTTTTTAGCTGTCTAAGAGCCAGCACGATTTCGTCAATGTTGACTTCTGGCAGGTCTTCGGTGTAGTGGCGTGTTAGAGTGGCTCTAGGACCCTCATCTTCTGGATCAGGTCGAGATGCATGCGAAGCGTATAGCCGGCCATAGAAGCCTTCCACTTCGGAGAGGACTGCCGGCTTCGAAGAAACGACTTCTCCACTTGTTGTGGTCAACTTCGTCAGGTGGCTTCTTCCAAGAGATTGTACGAACACTTTTGACCCCCGGTTCTGCTCGATCGCTCTTTTAATCAAAAGAGTGTTGGAGCACCGAAGGTCGTGTCGTATAAGCTTGTTGATCTCTTGGTTTAGAGCGCGCTTTTCCGACGAAGTGACGGGTTGGGTTTTCACGTCGTTCCTTCATTAGCCCTAAAGTCCTTTCCGAAAGCTTTGACTTCTTGCCCTTACGCTGCATTTCACAAAATCTCGTACCTTCTTCCCTGAGTATCCGAACCACATTTACGAGCTTCTGGTTTACGTCTGTTGTGGTTTCCATGGCAGCAAATCGGTTATCCAGGTTTGACTGGAACGCTTCGGATCCTATCATGGTTTGGAGCAAAGTAGGTCGGAGCCTGGACCTCATCAGACGGGCACGTTCCGCCTTGAAGTCGATATTCAGAGAGCCTCGGACAAGTCGGTGATCACTACCGGTATTAAACCTGTTGATCACGGTGACGTCTCTAAATATATGCTTTTTGTCCGTCATGATGAAGTCGATCTCGTTTTTCGTCATAGTGTCGGGGCTTTGCCACGTCCACTTCCTTTGGGGCCGTTTCTTGAAAAAGGAGTTCATCAAGAAAAGCCCCTCTCGTTCGAGGAAGTTGACTAGCATTTGCCCCCTATGATTTCTGCTTCCAAATCCATGAGATCCTACTACCAATTCGCTGCAATTTTGTACTCCCACTTTAGCGTTGAAGTCCCCCATAACAACATTGTAGTGGGTCTTAGTGGTGGAGTGGAGGGCCCTCGATATGTCATCGAACATATCCTCCACTTCGTCGTCTGGATGTGCCGAGGTCGGTGCGTACACTTGCACTACCTTGAGGCTATACCTCTCGGTGAGCTTGATAATGAGGTACGCTACCCTGTTCGACACGCTAGACATTTCCACAACGTTGTCAGAAAGGGACTTATTTACCAGAAACCCAACACCACCTTGGGATTGTTGGTCTCCCTCGCGGAAGTACATAAGGTGGCCTGACTCGAGGGTTATGGTGTCCTCTCCCTCTCTTCGGACTTCACTTAACCCGAGGATATGCCACCTAATCTTCCCAAGTTCCACCTCAAGTTGTGCCAGATGCGAGTCTAGCCGTAGCGTGCGTCCGTTATACGTCGCCAGGGTCAGTCGGTTGTGGTGGCCTTCCGTAGCCCGGAGATTCTTAGCACCCCCCGCCACGCCGTTACCGTGGACGCCACCATGTCCAGGAATAGCGTGACTGCCGGGAACTGGGGGCCGTGGCTTTTGTGCTTGGTGCATATGGGGGTAATGCCCATAATCGCCACGCTGAGCAGGCGGGTTGGCGATCGCAGGGCGTAGCTCTCGCATCAGTGACGCTGCTGCCCGTCACTGACCTGTTACTTTAGCTACGCCTTAAATTGGGATGGTTATACCGCCACCAGCCGGTCGCCAAATTATATTAAACGTCTTCTAGACGGTTGGAAACAAGGCTTCTCGTCAAGGTGTCCTTGCTGGTTTCCAACAGAATATGTAGGTATGTAAATTGGTTTGCAACAGCCGTCTACACTGTTGCAAACCAGGAAGGTCACCTTGGCAGGAAGCCTTGTTTCCAACCGTCTGGAACATGCTTTACAGATTGTTAAGTATCACTGTACGAGGGGTGATTCAAAAGTAATGAAAATGGGTACATTAAAATAACTTTATACTTAAAAATAAAATTTATTTTTCTACATAGTCTCCTAATAGGTCAATATTTAGTAAATCTCTTTTCTAAACCAACGATACCCTTAAAAAAAAAATCTTTATCTTGACTCTCCCAAAATGCCTTTACAGCGGCCATCACTTCGCCATTATCCTCAAATTTCTTGCCCCGGAAGTGTTCCTTGAGCCGAGGAAACAAATAAAAGTCGCTGGGGGCTAGATCTGGAGAATAGGGTGGGTGTTCAAGCAGCTGGAAGCCAGCTTCTTGAATGGCAGCCATCGCAGCTTCAGCTTTGTGTGCAGCATTGTCTTGATGGAACAGAACTTTTGCGCGCAGTTTACCCCGTCTTTTTTCCTTGATGGCCTCTCGCAATCTTTTGATTTGGTCAACATAGTACTTTATCTCACGGCATACAATGGAATACATTATTAAAAATAAAAATAATAATAGTAACTTTAAATTATTACGACTGCTACCCATTTTCTCAAATGGTTTTGAAAGACCTGTCGAATGATGTGCCGTGCCACACGTTGATTTTTGCTGAAAAAAAAATGGAGTATCCTCCCTAAACATATTTATTATTATTATTTAGCTCAAACTAAGTAGCGGCTACTACAAGACACCTTTTTACCAAATTTCATAAAGATTCATTGAACAGTCTTTGTCTGTCTGTCTGTCCGTCCGTATGTCACAGGCATAATACGCCTGTGACATACGGACGGACAGATAGACAGACATGACGAAACTATAAAGGTTCCGTTTTGTTTCCGTTTGACACTTGGAGTTTTTTTTCACTATTGTAAAACTATGAACCGAAATACGAACCTAAACGAGGTTCAAGTATAGAAAAGTTAAACTTTAAAGTTTAACAACGAGTAATAAAAATCGGTCAAAGTAAAACGGGCTTGAACCCGCACTTGGCTAGTATTTTATTACTCATACATAATTGCGTGGACATGTCTGTATATTTAGTACGCACGCAGCTATAAGCTAGTAACTTATTTACTAGGCAGTAATAAACATAATTAATCGCGATGTATACGCGTCTAGCAGTAACTACAATATTCTCATGCCATCTAGCGATTAGTGGGTGTCGAGCTAATTTGTAAGTAGTTAATTTGTAACGTAAGCGGCTCACGTGCGTATTGGTTAATTCATGTTGCGCTGCGTCGTCGGCACTGGGGCTCCGGTGCGACTGTCTTGTTATGGAGTTACGGCGAGCGCGTATGAGCTCTTGGGCTCCGCACCACTCCGGTCACAGTACATAAATCATACAGTATGGAAACTACGTACAAACGTTCGAAACAGCACACTCACACTGAAGCGCTCATCTACGAGACCCCTTAGCGGTTTTCGCGGTGCTCTCAGTAGCGGCTGCCGCGTTCGGACGAGTGATCACGATCTTTTTAAAAACGCCACGATCGTGTTGCGTGGCATATGGTTGTTTGAACTCGCCATTTTTGAACTCTCAGCTAATCTTGAAAAGTAAGAATGATTTATTTTTATTTAATCGATATGATATTATAGTCCGTTCGTGTGATCGATAAAAATATTCATGAATGTGTTTATAAAACCAAGATGGCGGGATCTAGTATTTTCAAATATTTTGTAATGTGTTTTTTTTTAATATTGGTATTATTTTCAGTTTTTTAGAGTGCTAAAGCCGATAGTAAAGTCAAAATGTAAGTCCAAGTTATACGATACCGATATTCATTCAAATGACTAACCAGAAAGCCAACAAGGATGTCGTTTATATCTGAATAGTATTCTGTACTTTAGTCGCTAGCCCGCTACGTATTTTATTTGTTAACGAGTAATTTTTATTCGATTGCTTGACCATTTACTACATAGAACTATAGAACCAATTAAATAATAATAAAATACTCTAACAAAGTCAAAGTCAAAGTCAAATATCTTTATTTCGTAAAATCAGGTTAATGATTATTTGAAAACGTCAAATTAAAACATACTAAACATTTTATAAAATTATGAATGTTTGAAAAAAAAAAACAAAATGAGGTTAGGTGGCAGTTCCAAGTGTAAAGCTCATGAGAAGAAGCTGCTAAGAAACTCATGTGCCACTCTTTTAAAATGGAAAAGATTTTTCTTTACAAAAATAAATTTTACTGAATGAACCAGTGTGTTTGGTGAGTGTAATCGTTTATAAAATAAGGATAACTAAATAATAATACTATTAGTAACTCTAAAATGAGTATATATAAACGTATTCAGCAAACACAATACTTCACTTCTTACAAAGTAAATATGTATATATACATATAATCTTAAAGTACATTTTAAAAGCCTGTGAGAGAAAGCAGTCAATCCCAAGCGTTTTTGTCTTCCATATAATCAATTATTGAGTAGTAACTTTTCATACACAATTTTTTCTTAATGATACACTTAAATTTATTACGACTTAATTTTTGAATATCGCTAGGGATTTTATTGTAGAAACGTATACATTGGCCCCGAAATGATTTGTTTACTTTTTGTAACCTTGACGCTGGTACAACAAGTTTATGTTTGTTCCGCGTGTTAATATTATGTATATCACATTTCTTACAGAAACTATCAATATTTTTGTGAACATATATAAGGTTTTCGTAGATATACTGACATGCAACAGTCATGATATTGATTTCTTTAAATTTTTCTCTAAGTGAGTGTCTACTACTAAGATCGTAAATTGATCGAATAGCCCTCTTCTGCAGAACAAAAATGGTTTGAATGTCGGCAGCATTCCTCCACAGTAGAATACCGTACGACATTAAACTATGAAAGTAACTAAAATAAACTAATCGCGCTGTTTCAACGTCTGTTAGCTGACGAATTTTTCTAACTGCGTACGCTGCAGAACTGAGTCTATTAGACAATTCACTTATATGTGGGCCCCACTGAAGCTTAGAATCTAGAGTAATTCCTAAAAACTTTGTGGTCTCTACAGGGTTCAACTCATCTTCTTTTATTTTTATAGTGGTTTTTACTGGTTTCACGTTAGGTGTTATAAATCGAATACATTTAGTCTTGCCCTCGTTTAAGAGTAAATTGTTAACATCAAACCAGTTAATCACTTTTGAGATAGCCATATTTACATCTTCAAAGTCTTTTTGCTGGCGTTTTAATTTAAATAAGAGTGATGTATCATCTGCAAACAGGACTATCTCATGATTATTTTTTACTAAATATGGTAAGTCGTTTATGTAAATTAAAAACAATAACGGCCCGAGAATAGAACCCTGTGGGACTCCCATTTTGACCACAAACCCTGGGGAACGTTTACCATTAACATCAACTTTCTGAATCCTGTTACTCAGATAGGACGTAAGAAGATTCAGAGCTGTGTTTTGAATACCATAATGTTGCAATTCCTGATTAATTTTTCATGCAGAACACAGTCAAATGCCTTAGATAAATCACAGAAGACGCCTAAAGCATCCTGCGATTCCTCCCATGCGTCAAATATATGTTTTATAAGCTCCACACCAGCATCGGTTGTAGAGCGACCCCTAGTAAAACCAAATTGTTTAAAGTGTATTAATTTATTTTTGTAAAAGAAGTTCTGCATCTGATCATATATCATTTTTTCAAAGATTTTACTACTAACTATAATACTACTACAAACTTAAAGAGTGGCTTTAAGGGAGCGTAGGTTTTAACTTCAACAATTAGGTCTAGTTTCCATACTGTATACATATTTTTACTGTGGCGTCGTTTGAGCCATTCATTGCTACTAACGAGCGCTAAGCATTGCTCTGACACATTATGATTATACTGCAGCCGAAGCTCGACACGTCCCTCGTGACGTGTTTTTAAAAAACCTGCCAAGTGCCAGTGAGAATCGCGCACTCAGGGTTCCGTATTAACTTGAAAGTATGTAAATATTTCGATCTTCACGGGGAATCTATCTAGACTCTTTTACACAAGTTATTTATAATAACCTAGCCAAGGCGCTGGTCATCACAATAAGAAGTGATTATGTACTAATTGTGAAATAAAAGTTACCTATTACTGTGAAATTTAACGAATTGTAAAAATGTGTATATAATGTACTAACAGACTCGCGCAACTATGTCTGCGTCAATTTTCCCCGTTTTTGCGACATTTTTCATTGGTGCTCCGCTTCTATCGGTCGTAGCGTGATGTTATATAGCCTTTCTTAATAAATGGGCTATCCAACCAGTAAAATACATTTTCCATTCGGACCAGTTGTTCCTGAGATCGTCGCGTTCAAACAAACAAACAAAACTTCAGCTTTATAATATTAGTATAGATTACTTATTGTAATGAGAAATACATTATGATAATAATATCTTGGGACCACTCACACAACGCTATCTGATCCCAAACTAAGCAGAACTTGTACTATGGAAACTGTAAATATAAACAATTGATAAACATACTTATATATTTCTAAATACATACATATTTTAAATAAATAAAATTATTATTAAACTATTACTTTATTTGAGCACAGTGCGGATTAGGACGCATGGTGCCGGAGTATTGAACCCCGAGTACAAGTTGACTTTTTGTGATTAGATTGGAACTACTTCACTACTAGATTAATATAGAAAGTTTAAAATATATCGGAACGTGAAGAACTATCTAAAACTATTTACTACTACCAGTATAAGTATGTAATCTATGCTACTTACTTGGTACTGTTTGCTTTGAAACAGTTGTTGCGGCAGAGGGCGCTAGTAATACCAACCACGAATATGGAAGAATTATAGAGAGGTAAAAAAGAACTTATTATAAGTTGAGAGAAGAATTAAAGCAAAAACAACAGGAAGAAATCGATAAAGGTAACATAGCTATCATAAGGTACGATAAGCTAGTTATCAAGGACAAAGAGAATGAAAGGAACACAAATAAAAGGCAACTTTCCATCTCCCCACCACAAACAATGCAATCCCACACTACTACACCAATTAACACAACTAAACAAAGAACAAGTTGTACGATCAAATAATAACTTACTCGACATACTGCTTAAACCCGGAAAAAATAAACTAAAACCCGATAGTTATCGGCCATTACGCTGCTTTCAACCATCACGAAAGTTTTCAAGAAGGTTGAGTTGTTGCACCTGATGAGGGGTACATTAAGCCACTTCACGAACAGTTCGTCTTCCGTACCGAACAATCTATGATGCAGCAGCTTGCTAGATTATTGCACTAAATAACTGTCACCAAAAAAAAAAGAGCGTGTACTTTACCATCGCTTGATCACGTCTCGATCTTTTATCTGTATACGTCGAGTAGTTAAGATTTAAACCACCTTCTCTCAAAAAAGATGATTTCAAGTAATATGATCAAGTATATTGAATGATTTGAAGTATTGCAAAAACACCTTGTTTTGGTGTTTACCAAGAACTGCATGGAGTTTATTTTTATAACAATATTCCAGTAAGTGCAACTTACCGAAATAAAATGCGATTCACAATTTGGTACTGATGTCAAACCTGCATGTCGTTATATATTTGTAAATAGCAATACATTAGGTATATTTAAAAAAAAACCCACCTGAACAAAAAGAATGGAAACAAGATCCCCTACATATACAGGATGACTTTGAAATCAGTCGACAAATTGATAGGGGAGTATCAGCACCGTTACTATTTACAAAAGGTGTGATTTTGACAAATTGCGAATTTAAGTTGTAAAAAAACATCAGATTTTATTGTTTAAAACGATGGTGACAGATCTATTAAGGTTTAGTAAACTAAAAGAATCAGTATGACGGCGCAACATATGGCAACACTTGACATTCACTGTCATTTACGTCGGAAAAGAATGAGGATAGTTGATCATTCTTGCGGAACGTCACATGGACGTGATGGCGGGGCGGCCATCTTGTAGGGAGAGAGATCATCGCCGACGAGAGCCGTTTGCGCACCACGTGCCCGACGAATCGCTAATTTCCGACCCGGTCATTTTATTTTTTCATATAGTGATATGTGGAATCAATTATTAGCTATATAATTTAGACGTGTCTAGTATTATTTCGTTTATTAAATTATTTGTGGTGAAATTAAGATTTTAATTTAATTAGTAATGGTAAAATCTAAACCTAGTGATCTCCCGGTGTTCGTGAACGATGGCAAGCTATAACCTGCGGCATCCTGAGCCTACAAGTACGTTATCATTATTTCCATATGTCTAAAACTTAAACAAATAAATAAAATTATCAAAGTTTCAAAATCGTACGACGCGCTATAAAAATCATATGATCATAATTTCGCAAAAACGAAGTTCATTCAACGGGCCATTGGTCATAAACACCAAATAAAGAAAGAACAGAAGGAAGTCTTTAAACAACGCGCGCAATAACAACGGACACTTAAACACCGTTCACGGACACGAAATCTCGCGTCGCCTTCCGAACAACGTGGTCTAAAGTAATTGATACCACCATGTGAACGATGTGTATGTGTGCATGGCTACGTATGAAGGTTACCTTCTGTACTCTCGGTGTTTTGTGTAATGCACTCTCAACGACAAAACCGATCGGGGATTCCGCCGGGCCGGCACGTGTAACAAGGGCGGTGCCGCAGGCGGAAATGAAACATACCGATATCGATACTTTTACTCGAAATCACATAATTGTAAAGTAGCGCATTCTCGAATGTAAAGGATTAATATTTTTAGAAGTGTTAATAGTTTTTTTTTAAATTAAACCGATTTAAAATTATTGTACGTTTGCATACTCTATCCAGTATCCTAATAAACTGAGGATTAAAGTTTGTTAGGATTGTTGTTGAGTACATTTTTAACAAACTTCATTTATTTATAAAAAGAGTAATTGAAAACACAAATCATACTTACTAAGAACAATACATTAATAACAACACAGTATGCAAGTCACTTCAATCCTCGTAAGTACAAGTACAAGTAAATAACTACCAGTATGTAAATAAAATAAGTAATGATCTTTATCTACGGAAATATCGATAAATATAATTTGCTCCCATAGTATCATTCCTAGCCGGCGCGGGCGTGTGCCAATCGTTGCTAATATAAATAAAGTATTTCACCAGTCGGACGAAAGCTTAATGAGGTGACCGTTACGTGAGCTTAAAAGAGTAATCGGTTGTATAGCTATCGAAGTTGTGTACTGTTAAGTGATAAGTTTTCGAAGATGCCTGGGGGGACGAGAAGAAACAGTGAGCTTTTTGATAACCAACAAATTTTAAATATGGTGATTTGGTATAGCCAAACTTACAATTTAAGGTAAACGCAGCGAAGATGACGGGAAAATTATCCACACCAAAACCAACCGTCCGTAGAGAGGATACTAAGTGCCACTCGAAACCTTTCGGCCTTCGGTAAGTAGTCTTTATTTAGGAAAAAAAGTCCTAAGCCGGTAAATATATGAAGGAAAAATTGTATTTACATTGTTTTGTTTTCGTGGCATGATAGGTAGGTTTCTCACAGATAGTTCGTCGACTCGTTACCATACCGCGTCCCTTGCACGGTATGGCAACGTTACACTGTCAGTATTCATTCATGCTCATGGAAACAAAAAACGGCGACGCATAGAATTACTCACTCGATATTTACGTATTTTTTTTTTTGTATTTTAAAGTATCATAGAATGTTCTAAAATTATGTCCTAAAAACTCTTGGATACACGCAGGTTTACCCATTGAAGTTTTTCGACTCAATTTTAAGTCATTCTGTATAATTTCATGCAGTCGGTGGCATTAATGAATCTTGATGAACTTAGTAAAGTGCCCCCCGATTGCATGAAATTATATATGTAGGGGATCTTGTTTCCATTTTTTTTGTTCAGACGGGTTTTTTTTATTTTTTAAATTTATTTTTATGAAATATTTTCGAGTAGTTGTAGGATATAACAACTAACTTACAGTCGGGTAAAAATGTATATGTAATTATTAGTCTGTAAGTTTTCTGTAATAATAAATTTAAAAAAAACCGGTAAAAATTACATGGGTGTGCCCCAGCCCATACGTGCAGAATTTGACATAGCAACATAAATTCCATAATAGTACATTGAGCTGCACGTGAGCATCATCGTTTTCTTTATATAGTTCTAAAACAATCTGTCCTAGCCTTAGCAACCATTTGACGCGTTATAGAAACGGGATAGTCTAGCGTTAAATTAGCATCCTAAACCCATAATATACAGGATGCCGATTAAGTTAGTCGAAACCTCGCAGAGCGATGATCACACCATGATACTCAAGTATCTGGGTACTTGAATTTGGTGACTCTACTTAAGCGTTCATCACAAAAGCCAATGTGTGGAACTGGCTTCCATTTTGTTCCCTGACTTAAATACCAGTAGTTCACAGTTATGCATAAAATGTCTTGGCCACTTTTTTTTGTATTTTACCAGAGGCCGGGAACTGCCGTCCGTTTAACCCTCAGACTGTTGGTTACCACCTTTTAACAACTTACGAGTCAGTTTAGTATATAAGCGAGGACTATTCTAATAAGCATACACACACGCATCGTTGATATGAAGGTACACAGCATAGAGGTATGTGACATAATATGTACAGATAGCAGAACGTCGAATCATTAAGTATTCAGAGTACGTGCGGCTCATTACGCGCCGAGGTGCCGAAAAATGTTCACTTGAGGGAGCAGGAGGTACACCTCCAGCCGATTACATTATACACACGTGTACACAGCAGGAAGGTCACAGCAGGTATACGCACACTAATATATATATATATATATATATAAAAGGAGAAGCTGACTGACTGACTGACTGACATATCAGCGCAGAGCCTAAATTATAAGGATTCGTAACTTGACATTTTGCACAGGGGTACCTTTCATAACTGGACTGACATTGGGCATGACATGGGCTGACATGTTCCTAGAATAAAAGCCCCAAAAATAAAAGATTATAAAAAAAAAAAAAAAACCTTTCATAACGTAGGGGAGTACTAAGAAAGGGTTTTAGAAAATTTACTCCTTAAGGAGTTAAAACGGGGGTGTAAAGTTGGTATAAAACTTTGCCGTTAAAATATTTTGGTAACAATCTGGCATCCACGCTGGCAAAGCGGCGGACATAAGTTAGTTATCCATATAAATTAAAATGAGTCGGAGAAAAAATCGTCTCAGGCGGGACTTAAAGCCGGGAACTTGTACGGCTCTGTCTAAAATGGTTTCTCCAATGAAACTCACAGAGCCGTAAGTACAAGTTCTTTATTTGATGGAGATTAACAAATTTTTAATTGATGAAGTTTTTTTCAGATCACTGAAAATGCGCGCTTGTAACTCCGATGTTGTCCAACAACAAATTTCACGCTATCTTGAAAGCAATAATATTGAACCCGCTTTGCAATCTGGCTTTCGGAAGCATCATAGTACAACCTCGGCATTGTTACATATACACACATCAAAAGTGTCTAGGGATCAAGCATTTTTATGCGGATTTCTTGAGATTGAGATGTGGCTTTGTAATAAATTTATGATTTTATAAATTTATATGGATCCTTTTTGGTGCATTTCATAATTTGAATCAGGAACTGTAAATCAAATTCGAGTAAAAGATGAAAATCAGCTGTCAATATTTTCCCTATAAAAACATACAACGCATTGAAGACATTATTAGTGCTACTGTTTCCCTACTACTGATTAAAACCAACGTTATTATGGAGCGGCGACGTCATTTAAGCAGGGAAGAAATGCTCAGAGCCGTGGGAATGATAGAAGCTGGTTCCCGGCAACGTACTGTGGCTTTAGCTCTGAATACAAGTCAGAGTGTTATCAGTCGACTTTGGACACGTTACCGAAGCACTGGTACCGTGGCTGAGCGCCATGGAGGACGGTATCGCTGCACCACACGGAGACAAGACCGATACATTCAAATCTTAACTCGAAGAGGTCCAACAATAACCGCCATGATGTTAGCCGTGAGGCTTCATCACTCTTCAGGGAACTTAATTAGCGACCAAACAGTCAGAAACCGCTTGCATGAAGTGAACCTTCATTCCCGAAGACCGCTACGAGTACCACCTATAGCAATGCACAATCGTAGGATTCGATATCAATGGGCTCTTGAACACAGAAATTGGGCAGAAGAACAATGGCGTTTCGTGTGCTTTTCTGATGAGTCTCGTTTTGGTATGAGACCGGATACAAGACGTATACGACACTGGAGAACCCCTGGACGCCAACAGCGATTAAAATCCTGCCAGGAAGTCCATCCTTATAGTGGTGGAACCATCATGGTATGGGCAGGTATTTGGATCGGCGGAAGAACTGAGTTGATTTGGATCAGAGGCAACCTCAACGCTCAAATTTATGCTGAGACGATTGTATCAGACGTCATCGTTCCTCTACAAGTGCAAATCGGTCCCTTATTTCAGTTAATGCATGATAATGCACGACCGCACACCGCAAGAGTTGTAAGACAGACTCTCGCCGCAGCTAACATCAATGTCCTGCCCTGGCCTGCTCAGTCGCCAGACTTGAACCCGATTGAGCATGCATGGGATATGCTACAGAGAAGAGCTCTGCCGAATATGGAGGGTATCCAGTCGCAAGAAGACCTTTTTTTGTTGTTGCAACGAACATGGGCGGCCATTCCACAGCGTGATTTGGATGAACTCATTTTGAGTATGCCAAACCGATGTTCTTGTGTTGTTAGTGTTCGCGGTAGAAACACGGATTATTAATTGTTTAAGTTACCCAATAAAATTTTAAAGAAAACTGTTATTTCAGTCTTTTTTTCGAACTTTAATGTTAGTGGTTCAAATGTCAAAAATTCCTTTATTAGGAAAATGGCAAATTTCTTTATTAATGCAAAGGTGACTTGGTTTATCGTTACTGTGACAAACGAAAACACTTTATTTGATGAATCCTTAAAGAAATAAAAAAAAAAATCAATCAGGAGAAAAGTTATTGCAAAAATATATGTTGATCCCTAGACACTTTTGATGTGTGTAGTTGATGACATATTGACGGTGTCTGATTAGGGATATGGTACACTTTTTGTTTTATTAGACTAAACCCGTGCACTTGACTGTGTCCATGTTTCACTCCTTATTGACTTACTCAAGTTTTATGGGTTCTCAGACTCGGCTCGTAAATGGTTCATTTCTTATTCTTCAAATCGCAGCCAAGTAGTTGAGACTACCAACGCTGAGAATCTGCCTGAGCGATCTACCGCCATCCCGGTAAAACGAGGTGTTATCCAGGGATCGGTGCTCGGTCCGACCTTGTTCTCTGTGTATACTTCAGACGTTACAAAAATCTGATGATACCCAGCTGTATATTAATACTCCATTATCGGCTGAAGGAGCCGCCTCCGCTGCTGCTAAGTTGAATAGCGACCTACAAACTTTTTCCCAGTGTCAAGAGAACGGATTAGTACTTAACCCTATTAAAAGTGCATTCATTATATGCGGGACCGAAGCCCAAGTACGTACCATCAAATCCCATAACCCTGATGTAAAAATAAATGATTGTTCAGTTCCACGGACAGATTGTGTTCGGAATTTGGGACTGATTGTAGACGAAACTTTAAGGTTTGAAAAGCACGTTCAGCAAAAAGTTGCAAGATGCTTTGGTTCTCTTAATATACTATACAAGCTTCGACCATTTCTAAAGACTAAGATTAGACAGCAGTTATGTGAAAGTTTGGTGTTGTCTCATCTCCAATACTGTGATATAGTTTACGGGCCGTGCCTCTTTAATAAAACGGTGAATGCTATTCAAAGAGTACAGAATGCTTGCATTCGTTATATTTATGAGATCCCAAAACGGCACCACATTACACCTCATTTAATAGAGGAAGGGATTCTGGGCTGGATAGCCGGCGTACTTTTAAACTCGCATGTCTAATCAATTCCCTATGTAAACATAAAACGCCTAGCTATTCATTTAATAAACTGGAATGGATATCTGACGCGCATACGTATGACACTAGGTCACGGAATCGCCTATTGCTCATGCTCAGGCACACCTTATGTAAGACCAGAGGACGCTTCAAGATCGCCGCTTCTAAGTGCTGGAACGTTTTACCTCCACCAATATTACTTTTATCTCGCTCGTCCTTAAAAGCGCATTGCTTTAAGTGGCTCATTTTGAAGCGTTCATTTGATTTTGGAAGCTCTCAGCCTACCTAAAATGTAATTTTATAATAATATATTCCACACTTCTTTTAATGTCAACAACAACATTCCGAATTATTACAGTACGCACTCCTGTTTTCACGGCAAGCTCATGCGGAACTGTTAAAAGTTTTCTACAATGATAAATGGATAACTGCGATAATATAAATCGTGAATAAAGACTCAGGTGTCGTTAGCGTCCAGTATCGATTTGCTTGTTACTCGAGGGATCGTACCCTGGTTTGACATCACTTTTTCTGTGTGCTATCAGGTTACTTACGTAGCTTGCAACGTAAAGACAAAAAATAACTAAACGTGGTCGATTTGTTGCAGGTGGCGGCCGTCGTCGTTCACGGGTCACAGCAGCGCGAGACAGCTCGGCACCAACTAGGATGTTTACGATAAAGAAGAGAAGACATCACAAGAAATACAAAGTGCGGTGAACCGGCGAGGGAACAAGTCATGTGTCAGTGGTGGTGAACGATGCTGGAGGAGGGCAGCCGCGAGTTGTCTGCGCTCGCGTTCTGCGGCGCACCGCCGCCGCTCGCGCCGCTGGCGTCGGCAGACGCGCGCTGCTGTTGGCCTCGGCGGCTCGGCGCCGACGCGCGAGCGCCGTGCTGCCGCTGCGCGCACACGCGCCGCGCGTCGCCGCTCACGTGCCTCGCGATCTGCTTCCTCGTGCTGACCTACAACTTGCTCGGTGGCTTCCTGTTCCTCGCGCTGGAAGGCGGCGCGCCCGTGGAGGAGACCGCCGTGGCTGCCTCCAAGCCCAACCTCAGCCAGGCGCAGGGCCACGAGCTGCGCTCCCGGACCGTGGAGCGGCTGTGGTCCATCACCGAGGACCTCAACATCCTGTACAAGGAGAACTGGACCAAGCTCGCCGCCAAGGAGCTGATGGACTTCCAGAAGGTGCTGCTGAAGTCGATGCGCGGCGGCGCGGTGCTCGAGGCACGCGTGAGCGTGCATCACGACACCGACTACCGCTGGACGTTCTCCAGCAGCTTCCTGTACGCTCTTACGCTCATCACTACAATCGGTAAGATTACTTTCATTGTGGGCTGTAACATATAATAAGATGTCTTATTCAAAGATAACTAAAAAGTGAATTCATTCTACAACACGACAAGCATTCAACAAAAATGAGGAAAAGTACATCGGATCCAATCGGTCATAAATCTATATTAATATTATGAAGCTGAAGAGTTTGTTTGTTTATTTATTTGATCGCGGTAATCTCAGGAACTACTGGTCCGATTTGAAAAAAATCTTTCTCTTTTTCTTTTGTTGGATAGGCCATTTATCGAGGAAGGCTATAGGCTATACAACATCGCGCTACGACTAATAGGAGCGGAGCAGCGGCGAGATTTTTCCAAATCGGACCAGTAGTTATATAGTAGTAATATTTTCACTCTATCTAATTGAGTATGTATTATAATATTTTATTTATGTAATATTAATATGTAAGTGTTTGTTTTATCTAGTATGTATTTATTTAGGTATATTATATGAATAGGCTCGAAGCCCGTTTTTCAGGACACCAGGCCTCCTTCTTCCTTCAGGCTCCTCCTTAGGCGATTACATTTATCACTAGCTGTGCCCGCGACTTCGTTCGCGTGGAAGTTGGGTTTATATTAAGGTAGTTTATATTACAATTTAACTTCTGTGTAAAATATATTGGAAACATGCTCCACAATGCTCTGTGGCATCTATGGATATTAGGGCCTAGCTCTAATCAGGGCTCGACCTATGGCAAGCCAAGCCAAGCAAATGCCCAGTGCAGCAAAATGAAGGGCGACAAAGTTTATGGCGCCAGACGGTTAGAAGACAAATTATAATAGTATTTTACCAAAATGATTTGCATCACATCAAATATTACTATTATCGGTTTCGGGGTAAATGAAGCCCGAAACCGCCCAAGTACTCGCGCGAAATAGGGCTAGTGTGAGATAAGTTTTTAAAAAAAATATCCTGTTTTTAAAACATTGCATTCCCGCGGTACTGTGATGCGTGTTCAAACAAACAGACAACATTCAAACGTTTCTAAAAGATATACCGAATTAGTATATCTTTTAGAAACGTTAAGTTTAAATACTAAACTTATTTCTTTATAATGTCTACATTGGTGAATTAAAAAATAGGTGTGTCAACCTGTCGTAGCCGAGGATAGAACAAAGTGGCGTGCAATTAGAGAGGCCTACGTCCAGCAGTGGACTGCGATAGGCTGATGATGATGATGATGAACCTGTCGTTAATTAAGATCATCATAAATTCATATCCCTCTACGTAAGAATTTCAGATTTATTTTTTAAATCAATTTACCTGATTCTGTTTCATTTGTATTTAAACGCCATCTATTTTCAAAACTGGATAAGTTTATTTTAATACCTACTTGATGATTTTAAATTAAATTATACTTAAACTATCATGCATATTAAACGTAGGTAAGCAAGGTATTTAACCTAAAATTATTCACGCGATTAGGACCCGTAATTTAAATATATTCATAATAGCTGTGCCCGCGACTTCGTTCGCGTGAAAGTCGGGTTTAAATTAAGGTAGTTTAGGTAACGAAATAACTTCTGTGTAAATATGTTGGAAACAGTCCTGTTGACTAAATACTTACTAAATAAAAATTGATCTGTTCTATTCTTTTAGATAGTTAGTTTGGTGTGCGGCTTAAGAAGTGGGTTTTCTGTTGTTTTTGTTTCATTCTTTCAACGTTATACCTACTTATTACCTAATAATTTTTAATAGAATTTGTACGAAAATGTTGTTACTTCTCATGTGATCGTAAACTTGTAAAGCCTAAGTACTTAACTGTGATAGTTTTCCTTATAATTTTAGTATTTATACTACTACCCTGAATTTTTTCACATACCTTACATCAACCATTTAGCTGGCAGGGGGACACTTGACTCTAACAAAAATGTTCACTATAAAGCCTAATATTATACACAAAGGAATCCTTAAATCTAAAAATAGTCTTCACAAACCCTAAACGCTTTTTAAAAGACCTATCTAATGATACCACACACGATGGGGTAGGTGAGAAAAAAATCACATCTCCACTTTACATATAAGAGAGGTACCCTTAAAAAAATAATGATTTTCAAGATTTTGTTCTTTCACTTTATCGGCGTTAGTAATTTATTCATGCAAAAGTTGCAACCTTCTAGCACTAACAGTCTCTGAGCTAAGCTGCGGACGGACGGACATAAGGGAACTATAAGGGTTCTGTTTTGCCATTTTGGCTAAAAATGGGGTGTATTTCATATAGTGTTACAACGCAATACTAATAATAAAACTGCTGTAACACTTTAGTAAGCAAACACAGAGCGTGTCATGTGTGTCATGCCCGCGAAAATGTCAGATATCCCTAAAGGTACGGTTGACAAACAACGACCCCCCTCCTCCCGTCACCCGAACTACTCACACTTGACCGATGTTGAGCCATTCATTATCGTTGAATTGATAAACACGTAATCTCCAACCATAACCCCAAAACATGATCCTCGATGCACCTGTGTGATGCGTGGTCAAACAAACGGACAGACAGACAAACATTTCTAAAAATCATAGCCAATGTGTTTCTTTTTAAAACTTCTCTTACTAAGTATAGAACGTTATTGAATACAACTCCATCTACATTCAAGAATGTTGCCCACTCAGCATCTCAGGCACCTATCTATCTATACTAATATTATAAAGCGGAAGAGTTTGTTTGTTTGTAATTAATTACTCTCAGCAGTGCATGCAATACCTATAATTAACTTACCTACGTGCATAATTTACTTGATTTTTAATATAAAAAATAATAACCAAAGTAAATAAGTTACTTACGGTCGAAAAAATAACTAAAACATTGAGAAAAATATTAAAAAAGGATAAAGACAATTTAAAAAAATACAAAAAGAACATAATCAGACATCGGATTCGAGCCCGGGACTTCGTCGTCAAAGTCCGCTAGCATAGCTTCGAGGCTATACGGTTCGCTACTTGCCACGTCAAAATAACTGTTCTTATGAAACTTAACAATGTTGTGTTTAGCTCCTTTTAGTTTTAGCGTGAAGTTATGTATTCCATGGGTTACAATTATAGATAATGTCTAATTGTGATAAACCATTATGGTGCGACAAAAAAAACCGTTGCTACTCGTTCCCCATAGACGTTAGCGTAATGATTCATAGTGTAAATAATGTCCTATGGTATTTACTATAAAACTGCAAATTTTCATAAAGATCCGTCTAGTAGTTACTGTTTTATAACGAAAAATAGCTACAGACATTATCCCTTACTGCTTAGCTCCTATGGGAAAAAGCGTGATTATTTATAGCCTAAATGTTAATCTGCATTTATTAGATTGCACGTGCAAAATTTCAACCGAATCTGTACGGTAGTTTTTGCGTGATGCGTGTTCAAACAAACAGACAGACAGACAGACAGACAGACAGACAGACATTTCTAAAAATGCAGCAAAGTGTTTAAAAACTCTTTTCGAACATTTCCTAATATTTTTTTTCACTAAGTTCGGCCATGTACAGACACGTGAAATTTACAGTTTTATTATATGTATAGAATAGATAGATATAGATAGATAGAAGAAGATAATATAATAATATACGTTTGTGTACGTAAGTATGTACTTTCTGTTTATTTATACATATGGTTTAATTTAAATATTTTTTTTCTTTTATTGTTACACTTCTGATTACTTTTAAATATCTTTCTACTATCTAGAGCTCAAAGGTTTGCTGGTAGAAAACTCAATTTTGAGTTAAGCTCGCCTTTGTACATATTTTTTTTTGTACTTATTTTTTGTTTGTATTTTTTTTGTGTACAATAAAGAATTTGAATTTGAATGTAGTTCCCGAGATTAGCGCGTTTAAACAAACAAACAAACAAACAAACTCTTCCGCTTTATAATATTAGTACAGATTAAACCGATTTCAAAAAATAATTGGAAATAATGAAATAATACTTTCATATAATAAACAACATTTCACAAAATAAACCTAAAATTTTTTGAGGTCAGTGTCAGCATTCGTAGCATTTGCACTAAAATTCTGACAAAGATGGTTGAACAGTTTAACCGACTTCAAAAAAGGAATATGTATAGTTGTATGTTCGCCTTTATGTAAGTCAACCGAATACGCGCAGACAGCTGGACCTTTAATAGGGTATACTTCCAAGTTGCTCCCATTGTCATCAGATTACGATTTAATTTTTTTTTATTAAAAAAGACGACTCCCGCAGTAGGGTACAAGCCCTGTGTTGGGGGTCTTTACAAACATACAAATCGCGGACACAAAGTACATCCAGACTCGGAACAACAATTTGTGGATCACACAAAGTGGTGCCCGTGTGGGGATCGGACCCACGACCTCTTGCGTTGCAGTCGGACTCAATCCCACCGCGCCAAAGAGCAGTCAGCCAGTTGGATGATAGAATCCTGGAGAAATCGAGGGAAGTCTTCAAATACAGTATAGTTATTTGAAGGACTCCAGCATTTGTACGACAAGAAGTGACAGCAAAGACAGGACGGTCACTCACCTCTCGCCTAATAACGGATCTACCAACCACATCATTTAGTTAATTTGTTATTTTAATGCTGTTATATGTGTGGTTTACACACATCATAAAGTAACATTGCTTTAAAAAAATACGCCTGAACTTGAGGTTTATAAATGGTAGGTATCAAGTAAATCTCCATAAGTGAGGTACCTATGAAAGCACTTGTTGATTTGAGGAATTTACATTGTACAGATTCCAATAAATATTTGCTATAGTATGGGTTCCATATTACTACCGCATACTCCAGCTGTGATCTTATTAATGATTTAAAAAGATGTTTATTATAAGTATTAGCTGATTTTAAATCAGTTACAAATCTCATCACAAATCCGAACATACGATATGCGTTGTTTGTTATGGTGCCAATCTGCTGATCAAGATGTAATTTGCTGTTAAGCAAAATTACTTTTACAATGCGGTATTATTTAAATGAAGAATATAAGTTACAGCCAATTCGCACAGAATCTACTGGACTGATTAACTGCAAATTTGTTACACATATGTATTTCTATGACCCAAACACGGACGCATAACGTAAATAAAAGAACTTGAGAGCCATTTTTGGAGTGCAAAGGAAATTAACAAAAAAAAGTTTTGCAACGTGTAATATGTCAAATGAAAGGGCCTGTTGTAAGGATGTCAACTAAAGTCTGGGTACAAGTAAAAACTTGATATTTGGGTACCACATGATCTCACTGAAATAAACTTAATGCAACGTGTTTCCATTTGCGATTCTTTGTTGAAACATGGTTTGGTTGATTACAGGTGATGAAAAATGGGTCACTTGCTATAATAATAATATGTTGATAAACTTTCGCGATTTGTACACATTATCCGTACTAGTCCATACTAATATTATAAATTTAATGTGAAAGTAACTCTGTCTGTCTGTCTGTTACGCTTTCACGCTCAAACAGCTAAACCGATTTAGATGAAATTCGGTATGGAGATAGTTTGAGTCCCGGGGCAGGACATAGGATAGTTTTTATTGCAATAACCGACATCCACGCGGGCGGAGTCGCGGGCGAAAGCTACAAAAAAAATACATGACGGGTCTTGATCGCGTGAATAATTTATGGTAAGATACCTTTTTTTTTAAATGAAATAAAATTTATTCATCGAAAGAATTTACAATCTGCACTTGTTTATTGCCCGACGTTTCGACCGTATTGCAACGGTCGTGGTCATCGTCGGGCAATAAACAAGGTATAATACCTTAAATTATTTATTTATTTAACACTTAATGAACAAATACTGTACAAAGGCGGACTTAATGCTAAAAGCATTCTCTGCTAGGCTACCTTTGGGTGATGTAAAGTTAAGAATATGTAGGTGCAGATTGTAGAAAGCTAGATAAATAAAAATAATAATAATAAAAACATATTAATCAAGAAATAAAAAAAAGGTATTATATATACACAAAAATACATAATCGAATACATGCTAATATATACAAATATTCCAGTCCGCCCTAGAATCTGCGTCGCTCCCAGCCTTTATTTTTTAATTTTTTTTATTTTATTTTATAGACTCACCAACAATCGTTTACACTTGAACATTTCTAAGACTTTCACAATATTAAGTTAAACTAGTGTAACAATTTTTTACAGGTAAGCACATCATGCACTATTTATTATTTACAATAATTAACCTACCACATACTTTAAATTCATAAGTCATACAAAACAGTTAAAAATAACATTAATAAAAAAATCAATAAAAAAATATAATTAAAATAATATAGAATGCAATAAAAAATGAGACATAATTATCTAAAATTTTAGTGATAACACTACGTTTGCACTTGGGACGAGGTTATACCACGGAACTTGCTAATAGAGTGAAAATAAACGTCTTTATGACTAAAGTAGTAACCCACTTGCTCCATAAGACCGGTAGTACCTCGGACCCTAGTAATTATAGACTGATAACTTGTTTACAACTTTTTTAGGTTGCAGATTGTTGCGACGTAGTGGTCAGGTTATACTCGTATCTCACTTGCTGTATATGGATGACTTGAAGCTCTTTGCTCCCAACAGCTCACAGCTAATAGCGTTACTGAAGGTAACTGAAACCTTTAGTAATTCTATTAGAATGTAGTTTGGTGTGGACAGATGAGCAGTCGTTTATATGAAGCGAGGGCGGATAGTGGAATCCGAAGGGAATCAACTCTCGGATTCCATTCACCTAAGATCTCTACTCGCAACTGAGACCTATAAGTGGTTGGGTATGTCGCAAGCGCTGTGCACAAATGAGGTTGACATGAAACAGCTACTGCGGGATAGTTTCTTCGGCCGCCTGAAAAAAGTTCTTAATAGCTTTTTGTCAGGTGGCAACAGCTGGCTCATGCTATTATGTACTATCACGATGCTCCGCTGTTACCTTTAACAGAAAACTTCTATGACTGCGTTTGTACAAGCTTCAAACCGTTATTCCTTTCACGGAAGAAACGCAACGGGAGTATTTTAGTTGCACATTGCTTTCGGTGCATGGTTTACGTCTCTTCTCTCTTTTTACACACGAGAATATTTTTTGTTACGATCACGATGAATGTCACTTTAAGGTTGAGCAGTTTTCTATTTTTAGCATTACTTTAGCTGTCTAACGAAATGCGGTTAGTTTTAACTACAAAGTAGGTTTTTTAAAGAGTGAAGCTGTGAGCAGGATATGGAAGCAACAGATTATTAGAGGAACGTAGATTCCGATCATGGCTAGAGCAGAGAAATTGAAAGTGATGCGTTAGATAAGTAGGGGCATGAGGAGAAAATAGGATTGAATATAGCGTTGTAAGTGCGCGCAAACTACGGCGATAGTTCGAGACATGATCGAACTTGCGAAGATTGAAGACGAATCGAATGCAATTGTTGAAAAATCGGTCAAGTTTATGGAGCAGATCAGCATTCAGGTCGAAACAGCATACATCACCATAGTCAATGATGGGAAATATTAAAGTCTGCACAAGCACAGTTACTTTTGTATTAACTGGTAGGAAGAAAGAATGTAGAAAAAAAAATAAAAAAAAGACAGTCCTATCCACCCACCAATTGAGTGTTAGAGAAACGAAATCTATACAACACAATAATTAAAGTAATGAAAAAAGGAAAAAAAAACCTTCATTAACATTTAAACATAAAATAAAAAAAAAATGTGTGGCACTCGGGGACTGCCGCAGTAAAGCTATTGCATAGTATTTTTATCAACTTAAACAATTAAAAAAAAAATATATATTTTTAAGTGTTTTTTTTTAATTATAAAAACACAATGTTTGAATTTTTTTTTCTTTAAAAAAAAATGTTTTTTTTTGTAATATTAAAAAAAAGCAATTAAAAATTTTTTTTTTTTTAGTTTTTATAAAAGTTTTTTTTTAAATTATTTTTTTTTTTAGTTTTTAAAAAAGTTTTTTTTAATTTAAAAAAAAAATCATTAAAAGTTCTGCTATTCATTGATGGCAAAAGTAAAAAGTATCACCGCTGTGCCCGTCGGAGTGGGGAGCGTGAGTGAAAACAGAATCGAATTAATTGACGTGCCAAAAGACTCATATCCAAAGCCTAGACAGACTGATATGTCATGCGTCAAAAGAAACTGATGTACAATGGAGATAGAGTAAAAATGGAGGCCACATGCTGGCCGAATAATAAAAGTGAAACAATATGACCTTGAAAATACTGTTGTCATCTCCATCTCTTTATAAATAGGGTGGCCAGGTTTTTGTACTATAAATGTGAAATAAATAAATTTAGAGCAACGGAGCCGACTACTTTATAGAAAAATGCTAAATATCGAGATACTTACTAATATGGAATTTATCTAAGTATTTATTTAAATATCTAGTTAACTGTAAATGTTTAAAAAGTACAAAAATCGAGTTTCGATAAATTACAGTTCAGTAGGTATTAAAATGTAATTTTGTTAATGTTTGATTTTATTTTTTTTTGGTTAGGAAAGATAAAGCTGTTTATGAATCATTACAGTTATATACCCAAAACTAATATTGTTTCAATATTTAAACACGAACATAGTTAATTTCGCAGAAAAATATGGTTACCCTACTCATCCGGCGCTTATAGCAAGAATTAAAATAATAGGTAAATGAGTATTAAACTATAGTCAAATGCCAAATATATTTTACAACCTAATTAATTATTTTAATACTAAATATTAGATACACTTACTGTTTCGTGTAAAATCAATATACAAAGTGATTTTTAAGGAACTTTTTGTCTTGTGGTGGGTATCATTTGTTGGACACTTCGAAAAAGATGAAGATTCGACCTATTCTCCCCGAAATTGCTCAGCTGGTGCACTCCATAGATAATCTATCTCTATGCTGATGTATGAAAGTTAATGTCATGCAAGCAAAATCAAAAGTGGGGTCACAAGTTTTTATCAACAGAATTAATAATTTTTAAGTTAACAAAGATCAATTTAGACTAAATAAGGGGGTAGGAAACGTTACACTTAAAGAGACGGTGAAATTGTATAACATGTAAACAAACTACCCGGATCCTGCAATTGTGCAGAACAATAAAAACTACTTAATTGTTAGAGTTTTAATGTTTGCTAAAAAATACGGAATACCCGTACTATATCATGTCTGTTGATAAACTTTCGCGATTTGTACACATTATTAAAATATATATATATTACGGGTCTTAATCGCGTGAATAATTTAAGGTAAAATACCTTGTTTATTGCCCGACGTTTCGACCGTATTGCAACGGCCGTGGTCACGGGAAGACTGCCCGTGACCACGGCCGTTGCAATACGGTCGAAACGTCGGGCAATAAACAAGGTATTTTACCTTAAATTATTCACGCGATTAAGACCCGTAATATATATATATTTTAATAATATATCATGTCTATTTGGATGTCTTTTTAAAATAAGTATTGTAAATGTCAACTTCGGGCACATTTCAACCGCACGGGTCATATAGTAAGCAAGTAATCAACTCGCCAAAATACCTATATATCGTGGATTTAATTTTGAGAGGGACAACTTACTACTGCTGCTTTATTCAATATATTCATAGATGATGTTTCCGATACGCTGACTTAGTATAATAATAATAATAATAATAACCGATACCGGGCTAACCCCGCTCTCCTTGGCTAAAGAGAACTGGCGCAGGCCTGTAGTGCTTGGTGTCAGCGAGCGCAGGGAGGTATGGCAGAGCAAGGAGCTTCACGGTAGGTTCTTTCGGGCTCTTCATGGGCCCGATGTGGACCTACTAGCGTCCGTGGCCTGGCTACGGTTCGGTGACCTTTTCGGTGAAACCGAGGGTTTTGTCTGTGCAATTGCTGACGAAGTTATCATGACGAATAACTACCGGAAATATATCCTGAGGGATGGCACTGTTGACATCTGTCGTGCCTGTCACCGACCCGGTGAGTCCCTCAGACATATTGTTTCCGGCTGTTCACGTCTTGCTAACGGCGAGTACTTGCACAGACACAATCAAGTAGCCAGGATAATCCACCAGCAGCTTGCTCTGAAATACCACCTTGTGGACGTTGAGGTACCATACTACAGGTACGTTGCTGAGCCAGTTCTCGAGAATAGTCGTATCACGTTGTACTGGGATCGCTCTATCATCACAGACAGGACTGTTGTCGCAAACAAACCTGATATTGTGCTGATAGACCGATCAGAGCGTCGTGCAATGATCGTCGACATCACCATTCCACATGACGAAAATCTCGTGAAAGCCGAAAAGGATAAACAAATAATATATATGGATCTGGCGCACGAGATTGTCGACATGTGGGATGTTGATTCGGCGATCATTGTACCGATAGTCGTTTCCGTTAATGGTTTGATTGCCAAGAGCCTCGACCAACACCTTGAGAGGCTCGCGTTAGACGGTTGGATCAAGCGCTTGATACAGAAGGCAGTACTTCTGGACACCCCTCGCATAGTGAGGAGGTTCCTTTCTTTGGAACCGTAACCACCGGTAGCTTAGTCCCTGTACCCGATGCCGGTGGGGCACTATTTGTTATATTTTTAAATATATTTAATTTTTGTTAGCTATATTTAAAAATGTAATTTATATGTATTTAATTTTAATAAAGAGAATAATAATAATAATATTTATTTCAAAAAGCACATAGTAACATAGAAATTGATAGCAACATTTTTAAACAGATACGTAGGTACATTAAGTATTGTTACTTATACATTTTTTAAGGCGCCTTGCCACTTAAACTAGGTAAAACCTGTAACTTAAGCAGCAATTTTCAAACATTTCATGTTATGAATAGTGTTCCACTGTTTTGGAAATGTGCGTACCATATCGACAGTAGGTATGTGCAGATATATGTGTGTGTGTGTGTGTGTGTGTGTGTGTGTGTGTGTGTGTGTTTTTTTTTTTTTTTTTTTTTATAGAGGTAGAAAAATACTTTTACGTATCGTCAGGACTAGCCTGGTATGTCGGGCTCGATAATGTAGATGTTCAATACCGACTAAAAAACCTCCTCTGTCTCCAGCCTCTGTTTCCGCCGCGGAAACCGCCGTTAGGCATTACTTCACGGGGGGAGGATTTTAGCTGTCGCTCTTCCTTCAAATAGTTGAAGCCACTGCTTCTTCGCTTCTAACTATCATAACATTTTATCTTTTGCACGCTTCTTTTCTGAGGTACGGAGATCCTGGAGGACTTCCGTGGCGAAGGTATTGATCGCGTTCCAGGTCTCCCTTGATAAGAGCATCGCATCAACCAATGTCTCTGGTTGAATTTTCTGTTTGAGGACAGTCTCCAGAGCACTACGTGGCAAGATGAAACGAGAGCACGCAAAGAAGACGTGCTCCGCGTCTTCATGAACTCCGGGACAGGACGGGCATTCTGGAGAATCATCGCGTTTAAAGCGATGGAGATATGCTCGAAAGCAGCCATGTCCTGAGAGCATCTGGGTCAGATAATAGTTCACTTCACCATGGTTTCGGTTCAGCCAGGCATCTATTTGAGGTATGAGACGGTGCGTCCATCTACCCGTTGTTGCGGTATCCCACTGCGTTTGCCATGGGCGTATACTGTGCTGCCGTTCTTCAATTCTGAGTTCATCAGGGCTTGATGTAGATGATCTCCGTCGCTCGTAAAGAGCTTTCCTTTCCTCAGCAAACAGTCTAATAGGCAGCATTCCAGAAATTACGCAGACCGCTTCCTCCGACACCGTGCGAAAGGCACTGGCCACTCTCAGGGCGCCCAGTCGATATATTGATGCCACTTTTCTCCCGGATTCTTGGTTTCGGAGGACGTCAGCCCAAATGGAAATTCCATAAGTCAACACCGATGTGACTACTGACGACAGTAATAACCTCCTGCTCTGTTTTGGGCCTCCAACATTAGGCATCAATCGTGGTAAGCATGCTCTGACTGCAGACGCTTTCATGCTTACATGCTCTATCTGCTGTTTGAAATTGAGTCGGGCATCGAGCATCACTCCCAGGTAGCGTATGAACGGTTGCGCTGTAATATCGTGATCTCCAGCTCTCAGCGTGATGGTTTCCACCTGTTTTCTGCTAGTGATGAGCACTGCTTCGGTCTTGTGCTGTGCTAATTTCAGGTTCACCGTGTTCATCCATTGTCTGATTTTTTCAAAGGTAATGTCAAACGCCAGATTTATCTCATCAAGATGCTTTGCGACAATCACCACGGCCACATCATCCGCATATGCTACGAGTTTGACATTTCTTGGCAATACCAATCTCAGTAGACCATCGTACATGATATTCCACAGTAAGGGGCCTAGAACCGAACCTTGTGGTACTCCTCCAGTTATTTTGTATTCCTTCGGACCGTTCTTTGTGTCGTACTTCAGGAGCCTATTAGTAAAGTAGTTCGCAACTATCCTGCGCAGGTATGCTGGTACGCTTTTACCTTCAAGGGCCCGCATAATGCAGTCCCAATTGGCGGAATTAAAGGCATTTTTGATGTCTAGTGTAGCCACCAAGCAATACTTCTTTGCACCTCCCTTCCATCTGGTTCCTGAGATCGCATCCTTGGCTATAGTCACAACCAAATTGACCGCGTCTAGGGTTGATCGCCCTTTCCTGAATCCGTACTGGTTGTCTGCCAGCAGCGGTTCAACTGCTGCCTCAATCCGTTGATGTATTATTCGTTCCAGTATCTTGCCAGCCGTGTCTAGCATGCATAGTGGACGATAGGATGACGGTTCATCTGGTGGTTTTTTTCCTTTAGGGAGTAGTACCAGTCTTTGTTGCTTCCACTTTTGAGGAAAAGTACCTTCTTTGAGACATGTATTGTAGACTTCTAGAAACAATGCCGGTGCTGCTTTGATAGCTGTTTTTAAAGCAATATTTGGGATGCCGTCCAATCCCGGAACTTTATTATTCCCCACTCTATTGCATGCTTCCATCAGCTCGTTCTTTGTTATAGGCAAGATTTCCTCCAATTGGCACTGAACTGGTGGGTAGTTGGATTCCCTTTGTTGAGGAAACAGCATAGTAACGATCCTCTCCAGAAGTTGTGGACATGTAGGTGACGGCATTGGTTGGCTTTTCAAGCGAATCATAGCCACCTTATATGGCCTACCCCACGGGTTCCTCTCTACTTCGTTGATGAGTTCATCCCAGCATTCCTTCTTACTATCTTTGATGGCCATTTTTAGTTTCTGACGCGCTATTTTGTACTCTGCTACCAGTTCTGCAGAGTTTGGTCGTCGATAGCCACGCTGTGATATTCTTCTTTTCCTGAGACACTCTGTACGAAGAACGCTGATATGATCATTCCACCAGTGCACTGAAGGACGCTGATTTATGCCGGGTTTTCGGGGCATACTCGCGTCGCAGGCCTGGGCAACTTTTTTCATTAGGTTCTCGGTCTTCTTCTCAGCATTTCCAGTGATGATCGAGTCACTATCCAAGGCTACGACAAAGGCAGCTGGGTCAAAAGATTTTACTTTCCACCCAATCGCGTTGGTTTGCCTGTTTGCTCTTCTTGAATTCTGGCCAGTTGATATTTCCCAAAGTATTGCGTTGTGGTCGCTAGCTGTGTAGATATCCATCACCTTCCAAAAGAGGCTTTTCTTAACAAGGCTACTGCTGACGAAAGTGAGATCCACAATAGAACTAGCTTCGCCTCTGATAAACGTTGGTATGTCACCACTATTGAGCAAGACTACATCTAGTGTAGCTATGGCCTCCAGTAGCGCTCTGCCTCGTGCGTTAGTCTCCTTGCTGCCCCAGTCCACTGCCCAGGAGTTGAAGTCGCCAGCTATTGCCACTGGATAATGCTGCTTTGCATCGTCGATCAGCAAATCCAAAAAGTCAATGAATTCGTCGATTGTAAGACTGGGCGGAGCATAGCAGCTGTAAAAACGGATCTCATTGACCCATGCTGCTACAAAGCCTTTCCTGTTGTTAACTACACTCTGGAAAGGAAACTTGCCACAAGACCAGATGACGGCTTTACTAGTGACTTCCGTTTCCCATGGTTGATTATCTAGATGTCTATATGGCTCTGCTATTAATACTAGGTCTAGCTCTAGTTCGCGCACGGTCTGCATGAGCAAATCATGTGCAGCTTCGCAGTGATTAAGATTGAGCTGTAGTATCTTCATGTTCGCCTATTCTTTAGTTTCCGAAGTGCCTCTTTGAAAATCGGGCATCTGCTAGTACCAGCGTGGTGTTCAATATTCTCTGTGCCACCTTTTTCAGCACACAAAACACATCTAGCTGTATTCTTACATTCCACGACTTTATGGCCTCCTTGTCCACATTTAATGCAGAGTTGAAACCGGTCTTCTTTGCTTTTACATTGGATGGCTAGATGTCCAAAGTGCCAGCATTTATAGCATTGCATTGGTCGTTTCATTGCTCTTATTCGACAATTGACCCAGCCTCAATCCTGATTTTACCATTTTCGCCAAGTACCTTCTGTGCTATTGGTGCTTTTAGTGTCACTAAGGCAGTTTGGGTACCTCTATAAGCCTTACGAAGAGATTTGATTGCATCCAGTGGGATCTCACATTCCTCTCCAGTTATCTTTTGCAGGGCTTCCTGGATGTCTCCCTTCGTTGTGGTGTCATCGAGATCTAGGATTTCGAGCTCTTCTTGTGGCCCCTTACTGATGACTTTAGCGTCCTCTTTGAGGATGTTGGCAATAGTCTTATGCAGAGCTTGGCCTTTATCGGTGTTCTCTTTTGAGAGTATTATTAACATGTCTCCGGCCGTTGTCTTGCGAATCTTGTCTACCGTGGAGTGGACCTGGTCTTCCGGAACGTCTTTCTTGATCCGGCGAAGAATATCGGCATAACTGTCCTTCTCTGTCGGGCGAATGATCAGCGCATTAGGCCTGGTCGCTGATATTCGTGGCTTCTTTTGTTTGAGATTCTGAGGAAGCTGCTTCGGAGGCTGTCCTTCGCGCTGCTTTTTTTTTTCTTTTCTTGACTGAACTAGCTTCCAGTCTGTTGTCTTGTGTTGTCGGGGAGCGGTGTTACCTTCTTGTAGGAAGGACTTGGTCTTGAGTCCTTTTTTTTTATCTGTTTTTCCTTTGATTCAGGAGATGTCCACTGCTTTCTTTTAGCGGGCCTGTTACCACGCTTCTCCTCGACCACGGAGTCGCTGTCTGCTTCAGCTCCTGTATCCACATCGGTCATAGTCTCAACGGTTGCTTGGTCACATGATAGTGCTGGTGTGCCTGAACTCTTTGGCGTAACAGTGGCAAGGCCCTGCTGCTTAGCTCGCATTTCGTCATCGAGATTCTTAAACCTTCTGAAGGCATTACAGATACTGGTCGATTTTGCCTTTATATCTTTGTGGACGTTTGCTCTGGGTTGAACGTACTCATGTAACTCATAGATAAGTTTCTCGAGACTTTCCAAGACCTGCGTCCTCTTCAATTCCACACTTGCTTCTAGCGCTGCTTGCTGGGCAGAGTGCCCGTTTCCACTAACTTCATTTTTGTTTAGGTTTTTAAATTTCTCCATACTGTTCCCACGAGAACCTAGGGAAATAACAGTCCACTCCTGCAGAGCCCCGGTTGCTGGAGTAAGGCCACTACGTACACCTGGGGTGGGACCTGGTGCCCCAGGGGAACCGTTTGCGACGCCGCTTCCCGGGCGCCATGCAGTTCTCGGCACGGTATCTTAACGCCTTAACTTGGGGGTGTTTTGTCCGCGGGAGCTATTTTATTTCACTCCTACCCTCTGCTCAACGAGCAGCGAGCATTCTCCTATCCGCCGGTGGAGACGCGCCCGGTAGCTGTATCACCTCAGCCCCGAGTGTGTGTGTGTGTGTGTGTGTGTGTGTGTGTGTGTGTGTGTGTGTGTGTGTGTGTGTGTGTGCGTGCGTGTGCGTGTGCGTGTGCGTGTGCGTGTGTGTGTGATCATGGTTAAGAGATGTATGTCAGCAATAACTCAGTATTACAATAATCTTGCTTTAAGAGCCATTCAGTAAGTTTTAGTTTAACATTATGGGCGTTGAGGTCTAATAGATTAAGTTGATTATTGAGTTTTTTGTACATATACGTACTCAGAGTATAGTACTGATTTCGGGCAAACGAGGTGTTGTGCTTTACACTTGTGGGCTGCTTAATACGTTTATTATGGCTTGGTACAATAAACGTGCCATGTTTTTTCAGTATTGTTCGTAGCACAAAGAGCTGACGGACAGTAAGAACCTTACAGTCGGCATAAACTTGTGTAGTTGGGTATCTATATGGTTTCTTCGACATGACTTTAAGAATGGCTCTCTGTGCTCTTTCGACCCTGATGAAATTAGTTTTGTTTGCGCCGCCCCATGTCGTAATGCAATAACCTATAATGGATTGGCAAAGCGCGAAGTATGTAAGTTTTAGTATTTCAAAACTCGCCACCTCCCTGAGGGATTTGAAAACGGGAATGAGTCTCATAACTCTGTTTGTCAGGATATCTAAATGCTTATCCCACTTCAGCCCAGCATCAATCAGGACACCCAAATACTTCACCATGTCAGTCTTTGTCAGTGCAATGCAGGAACAAGGTTGCAGTTGAGAGCAGCATGAATGGGCAACAATTGAGAAAGCATCAGGAGGCTTGCTAATGCGACGGATCGAAAAAGGAATGTAAGCGGTTTTTTCAATATTTAATGAGAGCAGATTTTGTTTTAGCCAAGCTATTACATTACTAAGCGCCATTTCACCATTGGATTTGACAAAGTCCCAAGTCGGCCCGTGAATCACGATTGCCGTGTCATCAGCGTAGGTGTAAACCTTAGTCCCGCGTACCTGAGGCAGCTAGTGGCAGACTACCTCGAAGGCAGGAGGATCCTGTACGAGGACCGAGAGGGTGAGGTAATCCGCAGGGACGTCTCGTGCGGTGTTCCACAGGGCTCTGTCTTAGGGCCCCTTTGTGGAACATTGGCTACGACTGGGCCCTGCGGTGTGGCTTCCCCCCCGGGATAGGGGTCATCTGCTATGCGGATGACACCCTCATCACGGCCCGGGGTGGGAATTTTGAGGAGGCGGCGCGCCTGGCCAACCTAGGGATTTCCCGAATGGTCGGGCGCATCGAGGCGCTGGGGCTTAGGGTGGCCCTTTCCAAGACGGAGGCCCTATTATTCCATGGGCCCCGTCGCGGTCCACCTGCTGGCGCCTCGATAGCCGTCGGCTCGGTCCTCGTACAGGTCCGGGCCCAGATGAAGTATCTGGGCCTGGTAGTAGACGGGCGGTGGCTCTTCGACGAGCACTTTCGCATTTTGGCGCCAAAACTCGAGGCTGCGGCGTCCGCACTGGGGAGGCTGTTGCCGAACCTGGGCGGACCCTGTGCCTCGAGTAGACGGTTGTACACGGGGGTGGTGCGGTCAATGGCTTTGTACGGCGCACCCGTGTGGGCGGCGTCCCTGACCGCCCAGAATATGGTCCGCTTAGGGAGACCCCAGCGGACCATGGCGGTCAGGGCCATACGCGGATACCGCACGGTGTCTGCAGAGGCGGCGTGCGCATTGGCCGGCACACCCCCGTGGGATTTGGATGCGGAAGTGCTCGCCGAAGTGCATCGGCGGGCGGTGGCTGTTCGGGCAGGGGGTTCGGTGCCCCTGCCCGAGGAGCTACGCGCTTGGCGCGGTGAGGCCCACCGGGCAGTCATGGCCCGGTGGCAGGGCCGGCTGGAGGCTCCACGGGCAGGTGTTCGAACCGTGGAGGCGCTCCGACCGGTCCTGGAGGAGTGGGCGGGGCGGCAGCACGGGACCCTTTCCTTCCGGCTGGTGCAGGTCCTTTCCGGGCACGGGTGCTTCGGGAAGTACCTGCACACGGTCGCTAGGAGGGAACCGAGTCCCGCCTGCCACCACTGCGACTGCGGTGAGGACTCGGCGCAGCACACCCTCCAGCATTGTCCAGCTTGGGAGGGGCAACGTCGAGTTCTCACCGCAGTGGTCGGAAGTGACCTCTCGTTGCCGGCCGTGGTTCTGTCCATGGTCCGGGGCGAGGGGTCGTGGAATGCGGTCGCATCCTTCTGCGAGGACGTCATCTCGCAGAAGGAGGCGGCGGAGCGTCAGGGAAGAGAGTGCCCTGGCAGACCCGCTCCGTCGCCGGCGAACCGGGCGGCGTCGGCGCGCATATCTGCGCTTGATGCCGCCTTAGGTGGGGCTGCGGGCGGGCGTACGGGGTAATCTGCCCCGCCCGCGGCCTTCCGTGGAGGCGCGGCGCCCTGTGTGTATCCAGGGGCTGCGTAGGTGTGAAATGCCCGGAACGCAACAACATCGCGTCCGGGCATTGCCACTGGGCGGGCCGCCGAAGGTATAACGAATTCCGGCGGCCCGTTCGCAAAGGTGGCGAGCGATACACGGCGGGTTTTTTAGTGGGTGCAAACCCCACACTACCTCCATCATCTTCCCCGGATTGTGGGGGGTGTTCGTCAGGAATTTTTCCCGCCGAACCAAAAAAAAAAAAAGGTGTAAACCTTAGTGTTAGGAAGGGTCATTTTGCATAGGTCATTGACGTATATTTGGAATAGAGTGGGGCCCAGTATACTTCCTTGTGGGATACCACAGGTTATAGTTTGGGCGTCACTGCAATACGAGTCTATCTTAACAAATTGTTTGCGGTTTTTCAGATAGTCTTTGAAAATATCCAGGGACATTCCACGCACACCGATACGTTCGAGCTTAGCAATGAGTAAAGGAACAGAAACTGTGTCAAAGGCCTTAGAAATATCCAAAAATATGCTAACACATTTCATGTGATGGTCCAAATTACGAGCTACAAACTGTGTCAAATCCAAAACAGCATCCTCTGTGGACATACCAGGCCTGAAACCGTACTGATTGTCTGCTATTATTTTATATTTATTAAGGAATGAGTTTAAGCGTTTGTTTAAGATTTTTTCTAATAATTTAGAGAGAGACGGAAGGACTGATATGGGTCTATAATTATTAACACAGCTTCTGTTCCCTCCCTTGTGGATAGGATATACAACGGCTCTTTTTAACACTTCTGGAAAAACTCAGTTTCTATACAACTATTGTATATATAACACAGTGGTGGTACCAATATATCACGACTCTGTCGCAACACTAAAGAAGGTATCCCGTCCCAGCCTACTGCACAGTCCGTGCGCAATTGCAATATATATGATTCAATCTCTGCCTCGTCAGCTGGTAAAAGGCCAAGCGAGCTAAGAGATGTCTGCTCTGTATTAGTAGTAGACTGTGCAGGGTGGTCTATAGGATTGGAGTAAGAGCCATCATTAGAAATTAGTCCAGTCGTCATATTCTGGGCTATGTTAGTAAAGTAACTGCAAATCTCATTTAGGCGTGTATTGATATTATTATTTGAGTTAATAAGGTCAGATGGACCACTGTGTAGGTTTTTTGTGTTCGTAATTGATTTAATGGTTTTCCAAAGGGCTTTAGGATTACCTTTCGCCTTCTCAAGTTCATTCTCGTTATATGCTCGTTTTAGACTGCGAAGCAGCTCATTACAAAAGTTACGGTAACGAGTGTACGTAACTTGTACAGTTAAGTTGTCCGGATTTTTTCTAGAATCAATGTGCATTCTGTCCCGATTTCTAACACATTTTAGTAGTCCAGGGGTCATCCAGGGTTTTATTGTTCTCAGTCTTTTAGGAATTTTAACTTCCGTTGTATTTTTGGCTACTACAGATGATATTATTTTAACAAATAAATTCATCGACTCATTAGCGTCTGTTATGGCATAGATATTATTAAAGTCTGTACTAAGCAATTCCGTTTTAATGGATTCATAATTTAGTTTTGAAATGGTAAAGTGTTTCTTATGAGTTATTGTAGTATTAGATATTGATAGTATAACTGGTTTGTGATCAGTAATATCCGTATCTAGAACCAGTGTCACATTTGGTAGGGAGCTTTTCAACAGTGTATGATCAAGACAATTTTCAATCCGCGTGGGTAAAAGGTGTGTTGGCAATAATCCATGGGATGCATTCAATATAAGATAATCAAAGCTATGGTCATTTCTATTTGTCTCTTTTATATCTATGTTTAAGTCACCTACGAGAGCAATGTTTGGATAACGGGCAATTCCGCTATATACGTGATTTAAGCTGGACAAAAAATTATCGTAGTGTTCCTTGGTTTGATACGACGGGGATCGATACACTGCGACAACGGCTAGGTTATTATCTAACTCACAGACGAGACAGTTTGCATTAGTAATATTCGGTTCTCTAACGCGAACTCGTAAGCACTGTTTGGTAAACACTATGATACCATCATTTTGGTTGGAGTTACGAGTAGTTGCTTGTGACAGATAACCGTCAAGAATAGGTGGACAATAAACTTTGCTCAGCCAACATTCCGTCAGTACAATGATATCAAAGTCAATCCGCGTCCTGTGTATCATGGTTTGAAGACTGTCAAAGTTTTTGTTTACGCTACGGATGTTTATATGTAAGATTTTTATATTTTCATTACCTAAATTAATGTGATTCAAGCATTCATCGGGACTGCAGAGAAATGAGTTATATGTTTTGTCATGATCAAGTTCGAAATTTATGTTATTTATAGTAGCCATTAAAGAAATTATTACGATTCAAACCATTCTTGCGTCTTGATCATATATGTTTAAATATAAATCACAAATATAAGACATAAATTTGCTAAATAGAATGTGTGCTATATTCATGTCAAAGAGTGAGATAATTAATGTATAATTTATATACTTAGTGGTATAGTTGTGTAATATATGCTTAGAAGAGAATTCTGGTAACGATTTATTTATTAGATGTATCTGATTCAAGTATTGCAAACATGAATAGAAACCGCATCTTTTGTTATTCTTTGAAAAGTGTGAGAAATATGTTGTTTTTGTAGTATTATTCGTAAGACAGTTATAATGTGGTATGGGACTCGTCTTATTATAATCAATAGGGAGAAAAGCATTAAGTAATTATAAGTATTTTCATTTTAATTTTAAGTCGCTTTTAAAGCGTATTCTCATTAAAATTTAGGATTTAGATTTACACACTGTCAGTTTAAAATAGGTAAAATATTATAAAATCCTGTTTTACATAAATACAAGACCTCTTTGCTAACTTATTGTCATAGTAACAATGAAAATATTCCTGTCAAAATGACAGTTGTTCACAATGTTAAATAAAGGAAGATAATAATGTGAAAATAGCGAAATATATAACAAATCTATATATGTATATAAAACAAAGTCGTGTTATTTACACCATTTATAACTCAAGAACGGCAGAACTAATTTTTATGTTTTTTGTGTTTTTGGATTTGTATTCGTCCGGAATAGGATATTATGTATTAAAAACATTGGAAACTTGACAAAAAATAAAATTCAAAATTTTCATGGGTTTCGTACCTGTCAAACATTTAATGTTTATTGCGTCGATACGGTAAACTGTCCCCTCAAATTAAAGAACATAATTTATATATAGGTTTCGAATCGACAAGATATATCCACAATATACTCGTACGGATGACCACGTATTTTAGATTTTTAAAATGTAGAATAGTGTCGGGAACACTAACCTTTATACTAAGAGGTTAGTGGTCAGTAATGAAAAAGGATTGACATATTTTTGGGTACTCAAATATATAAGCGTGCGTTTGAATAAGTTCATGTCCTCCTTTGATGATGTTCGATAACAAAAAAACTCTGTTTTAGAAAGTGGAGATGGTCGATGCCTAAGTTTGTATAGGATAGCATTCAGATTAGTTGAAATGATTTTGTAAATTGATTAGTTGAAACGGTTTTTATCATTATCGGATTGGTGGGATTCTTTTACAAACAACTGTCACTCATACCTATTAACCTGATAGGGAACGTTGCATAACCTTTCTGAATTCTCAGATTACTTGGCCGCCAATGAGTCACGAAATTCTAAAATAAAACTCACGAATCCCTTCGAAATATATAAAAATATTAATAGGTAGCTGAAGAGTTTGTTTTTATGTTTAATTGTTAGTTTGGTTGAACACAATAATCTCTGAAGCTACTGGTTCGAATTGAAAAAATATTTTACTGTTGGATAGCCCATTCATCAAGAAAGGCTGGCTACATAGCATCACAGCTACGACCAATAGGCGCTGAGCATCAATGAAAAATGGTGCAAATTTGGGGGAAAATGATGCAGACGAAGTTGCGCGGGTCAGCTAGTAGAATATATACATAAGAGGAAATAATTAACACTCTAGTTTAAGATGTTTTTTTGAATTTAATAAAGCCTAATTACATAAAAAAATTACGATAAAATATGGTATGATATGTAACTATTTAGATCCTGATTAAAAAAAAATATATATTTCATTAATGAAGTTATTAAACCCAAAAACATAATTATTATCAAACCGCATTCCCGTCAGTACGGCACAATCTGTAAAGTGTTCTCCGTATACTTTAAATCTAACTTTCTAATTTTCACCCTCAATGACGATCTGAATAGCCTTCAATCATACAGATCCATTTTCAAATTATATATATTTGCTAAGATTTTTGAGAAATTAATTCACAAGCAGGTGTACTCTACCCTAAGTAACTTGTTTAGCTCTCTTTAGCACGGTTTTCTAGCATCACAAACCTAGTCCTGCTGAACGACTTTATTACCGCAGCCATGGATATAGGGAAGCAGGTCGATATCGTCTACACAGACTACAGCAAGGCCTTTGATCGAATTTAATTTGTGTCGGTATTCGAGGAGACCTACTCAGATGGTTTACATCTTACTTAGACTACTTGTATATTTTAAGTAATTTTTATAGGCATTTCTTGAGATCTAGTAACATAGTCCAGATAGGTGGTTCGCTTCTGGCCCCGGTTGGGCTACGGAAGTCTCGGGTTCGATTCCTGAGTCTGGATTCCAAACTTTTCTGTCTTTCAAAAATGCAATTATTATATTTGTATATTTTAAGCTGGATTCCTGTTCCAAGTGGTTGCCCTTATTGTTCTCAATTTATATCAATGACATCGATTCATACCTCAAAACGTCTAAATTATTGTGTTTTGCCGATGACATAAAAATATGCGGCACCATATCATCCACCGATGACATTTTCGCCTTGCAAGCTGATCTACGGCAATTGGAAGAATATTGTGGGTTGCGAAAACTGGATCTCAATCCCCCAAAATGCTTGGTAGTTACATTTTCTCGAAAGCTGTCGATAATCTATGTAACTTACAGATTAGGTAATCAAATACTTCCCAGATGCGACTGTATTCGTGACTTGGGGTCTACCATAATTTCAAACTGATATTCGAATCACATGTATACACAAATTATCACAAGGGATTCAAAATCACAAGGATTTATTAAGCGTCTCTTTTCTATACCTTAAAAATCCTCTAGTACCATATTAGAAGCCATCTAGAGTATGGCTCCCAAGTTTGGAATCCATGCTACTAAAAATATGTTGACCGGATAAAAAACATAAAAAAAAAATTATAAAGTATTTGTGTTATCATCAACAACCGGTAAGGAGATCTCAGACACTCTTTTTCAACCGACTTAAAAAAGGAGGAGGTTCTCAATTCGTCTGTATGTTTTTTTTTTTTTTTTTTTGAAAAATTGTTTTTGTGTTTGAAAGGGTATACTTCCAAGTTGGTCTCATTGTCATCAGATCACGATCTGATGATGGGATCTTGGAGAAATCGAGGGAACTCTTAAAATATTAAAGGCACACCTACAGTGATTTAGGTATATTTCATAGTAATTCGTGCATTTACTCTTAAAAAATATCAATTGATGAAGTGGAACTGATGATGAAGACCACAAATGACGAGCAGACCTATTCAATATTTCAGTTTGCGATTCAGTTACAATAATATGGTATTGAGTAGCACTTTATTCTCGTTATACTACTACTCCACAATGTAATAGAGTTGATAGGGAACTCCTCAACAATTAACGGCCCTGCATCGGGGTAAGCAATATTTTGTAAAAGAATTTCAGCAGTTGACATAAGCCTATTGTAACTTAAGTGAATTACAAACCAACCCACTAAAAAGTGAGAAATAAAAACTCTTTACAAAAAAATATCACCGACTTCTAAAATAAATACAAGGCAACTAAAAAGCAATAAATAATGTACCTTGAATAACAAAAACAAATTAAACATTTTGAAGTTGGTGCCGAATAAAACATAAAGACTACTATTTCCTGGCACCAACTTCAAAATGTTTAATTTGTTTTTGTTATTCAAGGTACATTATTTATTGCTTTTTAGTTGCCTTGTATTTATTTTAGTAGAAAAGTTTTCAGTTTTTCTTGAGAGATGATTTCATTTTCGAAATAATTGCTTTGTGTTGTATTGATAATTATGAGTAATGCATTATTTGATTCGCTCACGGTAACTTCATTGGAATCATTTGCCCTCCTTTTGTTTTGTAATGCATCAGCAAAACGTATTACCCGAGCAAGTATTTTTGTAATGATATAATTGTTTCATTTTTAATTTGCTCGAGTTCTGTAAATATTTCTTGATTGAGTTTGCTTAACTGTTTGTTCGATAGTAGTAAAAAATTCGTTGGTAGTAAAAGTTTCAGTCGGGTTCAAATTTTTTTTTCTTGGTGTTTAAGCCATTGTGCTCCTTCTCGCCATAGGGAAGAGTTGACAAACTTTGACGGCAAGAGACACCTGGTTGCACAGTCAGCTGGGATTTCGCTACTTCTTTCGTAACCCTAATGTACTGCCGGGACGGCGTCTAGTATAACTGTCGTTGTTAAATATTTTTCTTATTTAGTGGGACTGCCTTGTAGTCAAGCTAAGACTACTTTCGAGTAGGACAACTTTAGCTCGTAGATAAGATAGCCAGGACCTTGCTAGCTATCTTTGGCTGGAGTTTTGCTAGCAAGACTGCGGCACATAATTCCAGTTTTGGAAAAGACATTTTCTTCTTGAGTCGTGCCACTTTAGTTTTTGCGGCGAGTATCGTAATTTCGTACGCACCGGTCTGTGTTATTGTTCGGCTGTAGATGGCGTACGAGCATGCAGATTTGATCGCTTCACAAAAGCCTTGCAATTCGATCGTTGCATTGTTGACGTTTCTTAGCCATCTGGGCAAATTGATATTGTTTATATTATGAAGGTCAGATCTAACCTTTCGCCCTTCTTTTTCGATCGCATTTGTAACCTTTTCATCCCAACCGATGTGTTGATAGGAGTAGTTTCATTGTTTAAAAAAAATCAGCTTGGCTTGTATTGTAACTGGAGCTAACCAACCGAGTGGATCTTGCTTATTTCAGACAGTAGCTTGCGTTTAGTGTAAGCTGTATCACTGTTGTTACACAATACTTCGCTAACGAAATGGAACGTATCGCTCTAGTCATTCCACGCTATTCCAAGAGTTTTGCTGAACTGTTGTTGATTGAAATTGAGCCCTTGAGTTCGTAGTTATCCTTACTTTGTAGTTCGTCAAGAATAGATGATTCATTGGATGCCCATTTTCGTAATATAAATCCGCCTTTCTTTAGTAAGTTTTATCATTCTTTTTGTATTATTTTCGTGGACTCTTTCATGTGGTGTCCCGAGATTACGTCATCCATATATAGGTCGTTTTGTAGGACCTTTTACGCAAGCGGGAAAGTGTGACTTTCATCTCTCGCTAGCTGTTGTAGCGTACGCATCGCTATGAAGAGAGCAGCCTTAGCCCCATAATCAGAGCAGCTCTACCTCCTTCGCGTTATGAGCAATGTCTAAATTTCGCGGGTAAGACCTGCTTGTGGGAAGCCAACAGCACCGATTTGCTAACACAACCGGGATACAATATGCACCAACATTTATAGAGCACCAAAAGATCCAGTACCTAACGCTCGAAGGACCAAAAAGTTGAGTAGACTGAGTCTCTACCCGTAACCACGGCCGTTGCAATAAGTACGGTCGAAACGTCGGGCAATAAAACAAAGGTATTTAGCCTTAAAATAAAATATTTACGTGATTAAGATCCGTAGCTTATAACATTCTATAATGTGTATATAATGTGTTCGAATCACGAAAGTTTACGAGCATATATATAGACCAAAAAGGTGTTGGGGTTTTCCCGATGATACACCAAATCACTGTTTATGTTCCAAAAGAGTTTATTGTAAAGTAAATAAGTATTGTTTAGTCATCTGAGTCGCAATGTTTGCACATCACAGCTGTTTTATTACGACTGCTAATGAATTGTCGATATACAGACATCAATAACAAATATTTGCTGTGTGAGCTATTGGCTCGTATATGAGAAGAAAAAGTACCTACGGATTCCATTGAAAAATACTTAAATATCGTTGTAAGTAGTATGAAACAAAAACAACAGAAAACACACTTCATAAGCCGCATTATTCGGATAGGGGACTACGAAACCCTACATTGTGTATGGCCCGACATGCACTTGTCCGGTTTTGAAATAAATAGGTTGCGTTAGCAAATCGGTGCTGTTGGCTTCCCACAAGCAGGTCTTACCCGCGAAATTTAGACGTTGCACATAACGCCATATTGATCTATATTAAATGCACAATATATTTAAGGTATATATTTAGATATATACTTAATTGGATAAGGGTTAGTGCTGTAATGCTTAAAATAGCTTCGTAATAAAGCCATTATTTCTCGTAAAAAGTAAAAGACAAAAAATGATTTTTGTGGGTTATCCCTAAGAGATAGAAAAATGCCATCGTGGACTTTATTGTAGAGCTTTTTAAAGTGTACAATACTGTAAGTACATTATTTTGATCTATCTCGTAGGGTTCAGCCAGCGTTTGCAATGTAAGCGCAAAAAATGTGTTTATTTTCGACATCACATTAGAAACCTTTAAAGTTACCAGTGTTCCTCTACTATATTATGCATGTTTTATACATATAAACCTTCCTCTTGAACTACTCTATCTATTAAAAGAAACTGCATCAAAATCTGTTGCGTAGTTTTAGAGATTTAAGCATACATAGGGACAGACAGTCAGGAAGCGACTTTGTTATATATATATATATATATATATATATATATATATATATATATATATATATATATATATATATAATAAAATAATATATATGTACAGTAAAAGTGATTCCGGTATTAAATTTTTTTATTCCAAATCTCTTATTTTGGACTTCTCACAGCCGCCATGTATATTTTTCAAACGTCACTTACCTAAGAAACTTGGGCGGTCAAGACGAACCTAATGACGTCGTCGTTATTTCAATCCGTCTAGTGGTTTGAAAGGTATGACGTATTAAAGAATATTACATACAAATAACATAACCCTTCCTTACAGTCGGGTAAAAAGAGCTTCAGCTTTTAAATTAATTATTTAAACTTTTATTGAACTATTTGTAAAAGAAAAGTTTTGAAAAATATAATATTTCAATTTCAATTTCAATTTATTTCATAACAATGTTACATTGTGTTGAAAATTATACAAGTCTTTAAGAATAAAATTATAAATAGGACATTAAAATTTAATATAGGTAAATTAATAATAAAAAAAATATGTATATATATATATATCAATAACAAAGTTTATTCCAGTTTCGTAGATATTGTACTAGTCTCATGTCATAGGTGTAAAGTGGTATGTTTGCGTTGTGTCCTAAATAATATTGCCATTCCTTTTCCTGATCATTGAAGTATTGTGCAGGTCACGGTAACGTCACGCCACAGTCGTCGGTGGGCAAGGCGGTGGCGGTGGCGTACGCGTGCGTGGGCATCCCCATCATCATGCTGTACCTGTCCACGATCGGCGAGGCGCTGGCGCGCGTGGCGCGCGCGCTGTACTCGCGCGCGCGCCCCGCCAGCCTGCCGCGCGCCGCGCCGCGCTGCAAGCAGTTCAGTGACTGTGACAAGAGAGATAAGTGCGACAGACAGAAGCGGACGCCTTTTCAGGCCGCCCTGAACCTAGATAGTTTTAGTGGTGGTTACCATTGGACGTGTCGAAACCACACGCGGGTGCCGATTGTGCTCAGTTTGCTTTTGATCGTACTGTATATAGCGTTAGGAACGTTCGTATTCCACACGACGGAGCGGTGGAACGTGGTCGATGGCTGCTACTTCTCGTTCGCTAGCCTCGCCACAATCGGGTTCGGCGAGCTGCGGCCGGGGCTCTACGCGAGCACGATATCCGCTAAAGCCGAAGACATCGCGGTGGGCGTTTGTTGTATTTATATTCTTGTGGGAATCGTCGTGATCGCGATGTGTTTCAATTTGATCCAAGAGGAGCTGAGCGGGATGGTGCGCGGGTGGGGCGTGCGGGGGGCGAAGCGCGCAGTGCACAGCGCGGAAGTACGGGACGACAAGCTTACCATGTCGGTACTTTCCTGACACCGGGAGGGGGGAGACCCCGGCCCCCCTCCTGCGCTCGACAAGCGGCCGCAGGTGACTTTCAGAATAGACACGACGAACCCGACCAAGTTCAACAGCCTGCCTCGGCGAAAGTCGTCGCACTACGGCGAGGACAGCTTCTCGCGCGATGCACCCGCGCGCCGATCTGCCGGACACGCTGACCGTTGCGTCGAGTATTTTGTGCCACGTAGCCTCAGCGAGTTTAACCTGAGTGGCGCCGGTGAGCTGTACGAACTGGCGGCGCTCGGGCCGCGGCGAGCGGCCGGCGCGCCACCGCCGCCCGGCGCGCTGCCGCCAGCCGGCAAGGTGCGCGACAAGATGGTCACGTTCGAGGACGAGGGACCCAGCGGTGGTGCGCCCAACCGTGCCGCGGACGACGTTGATGTCTTCATGTGACAAAGACGTTCCACGCACTTAGATATAGACTTGTTGGTTTGGACATGGTTCGTTATATTATAATATATGAAATTTTTGCATTATTTTAGTTTTTCATTGAATTAATTCCTTAGCAAGACGATGGCTGCAAAGGTTAGTGGAACAGAGACAGATTATAATGCGTTATAGGTTTCCTTAGCCAAAATGGCAAAACGGAACCCCGATGGTTTCACCATGTCCGTCCGTCCGTAGCTTAGATCAGAGACTGTAAGTGCTAGAAGGCTCTAATTATTCATGGATATTACTTACGCCGACAAATTGAAAATTTTTTTTCACCTACTTCATCATGTGGGGTATCATTAGATGTCTTTTAAAAACGTTTCGGGATTGTTTAAGATCATTTTTAGGTTTAGGGATCCGTTTGTAAAATGTATAAATATGTCCCCCCCCCCCCCCTGCCAGCCAAATGGTTGGTGTTGAGTATATGAAAAAATTCAAGGTAGTATTATATAAAGTGGAATCAAAAGGAAAGCTATCACAGCTAAGTAGGCTTTACAAGGTTACGAGTAACAGTTGATCAAATGAGAAGTAACAACATTTTCGTACAAATTCCATTGAAAATTATTAGGTATAACGTTGTAAGTATGAAACAAAAACAAGAGAAAACCCTCTTCTTTAACGACTACGTAACCCTACATTGTGCGTGGCCCGACACTTGCCCGGTTTTTACTTTAACTTTTGAATATTAGGTGAAACAAATTGCCTTAGTATTACTAGATTCTTTATATAAAATAGAATACAAATAGAATTCCTAAGTCCAAGGACACAATGAAACCTATAACAGTCAAGATAAAGGGTGGACGACGGACGTAGCACCTGATGCGCATAGTGACGTCACAGAAGAGTGACATCGTACTGATAACAAAATGAATATCGCGTCGATCATCGTTAGCTGTAATTAGTGAGATCAATTGCAACAGCCTGCCTCGCCGTCGTACTCGCCGACTCGATAAACTGTCAACGACACTCATTTAGTACATTACTTGTTAGGCTAACCGTGGCTTGGCCCAGTGACTACCGTATTATGGCGGCATACAGGCGAGTGCGGCGCGGCGGCGCTGCGCCATTATCACACTCGTCGCACGGACTTAAACACTGCTGTACAACTGAAGCGTTCAGCATCAAATGCGTAATGGGGCTTTGATGACGCTGTCACTGTCGTGGTCACGTCATCAAGCTACATCTGCAATCATTTATCTGTTATTTATTATTGCACTACCTCATACGGCGCACGCAACTGTAACATTAAGTAAGTAAGTCAGAGTCTTAAATAATATTCGACCATTTGAAAACTTTGACCCCATAGAGATTATCACCTTAGTCGTATATTTGGGCAAATTGTACTTAAATAATAAAAATTGGGTATGTACTTACATCAAAAGTTGACTTATTGCTAGAGACCAACTAACGAGCGCGGGCTAGGTCCGTATCTGTGGGACAATATGAACAACCTGCAGGACAAGGCGAAAGGGGATGTGGGAGCAGGGCGAGGCTGGGAACGCCCGCTGGTAATGCATTTACATTTTGCAGTTGACAAGTTAAATTACTGCTTAAGTGTTGCTCTCGACATGAATTTAGAAAAAACCAAAATCATGTTTAATGAACATGTCATGCCGAGACCAATTTATGTCGAAGGGTAGATGTTCGAAGTTGTTCAAGAATATATTTACCCAGGGCAGCTTATTCAGCTTTGTAGAAAGAACTTCGAGAAAGAAGTCGACAGGAGGATCCGATTGAGTTGGGTTAGGTTAGTAAATTTCTTCGAGTCTTCTCTTCGCCTTTACCGCAATACCTGTTATGACCTACGGTGCCAAGACGTGGACACTTACGGTTGGGCTAGTCCACTAATTCAGAGTCGCACAGGGGGCTCTAGAGCGAGCTATGGTTGGAATCTCTTTAAAGGATGAAATTAGCAAAGCGTTAAAACGTGACCGACAGAGTTACTTTCACCTTTATAATATTAGTTTGGATAATAACACGCACGATTACTACTCTTAACTTTAAGAACAGAGAGTTAAAAAAGTAGTAGCTATTGTCCCACGTCGAAGTCATCACTAATTTATAAGATTATCGACATAGGCTTCAGCGAAATAGGCTTGTGCCCAAGTGTATCGTGTCAATTGTTTTATTTTATAAAATAGTACCGCCAATTTAAAAAAATGACAATAACTTTTGTTACGTCTTTGGACAGTACATTCAATGAAAGCTAAATGTTGCTTAGTTTGCAAGGTAGATTTATAACTATTTATTATACGGGAATTAACGCGCATTATTTACCTTAAAATTGCTTTACGTTTCGACCAGGTTGCACCGGCCGTGATCACGCTACCATACATATGAAACTGTACGTGATAGGACAACAGTACGTATGTGTTCTTAATAAGCAATGTATATAAATATAAATAAGAAAACAAGGAAAAGTTGAAGCGTTAAAGTAAGTTGAAGGGTACCATTTTTTTTTTTAAATTTGTAACGCAGTGAATCTAGTAGTCCAACGACAATGTTCGTTCGTAAGTGGCTACGAGGTAGCACCGTAGCTCGCGTGGATAACGGTAATGATATTGGCGTACAGCTATTACAGTGTAATGTGTTGTCGTTGTCGGTGGGAGTTCCGTTGGGTCTACGAGTCAGCGATTTATGGTTTATTCAATTGGCTCACATGAAGATACAATTATTTGAGAAACAAAGTGTTGCGCACATTTTTTAGCGTTCATTTAATTGTAGCATAAACTGGCACTCTAGTTGCAAGAAACAATGGCTATCAGTTTTGCCCATGCTATAAGTAAGAACATTCTCAATAAACTGACATATTTAATTGCATCCCTTGAAGGTTAAGTTTTCAAAAAAAATTAAAACATGAACAGACTACATAAGTCTTATTAAGAGAAATATTCCAAACTATCAATAACTCCAAAATTAATAGAATAAACCACGTCGTTTAAACGAAACTCTTTATCTTTAACTAGCTGTCCCGCGCAACTTCGTATGCGTAATTTCTCCCCGTTTTTGAAACATTTCTCGTCGCTTCTCCGCTCCTTTTAGTCGTAGCGCGATGTTATATAGCCTATAGCCTTCCTCGATAAATGGGCTATCCAACAAAAAAAGAATTTTTCAAATCGGACCAGTAGATCCTGAGATTAGCGCGTTTAAACAAACAAACTCTTCCGCTTTATAATATTAGTATAGATTTGTCTTGCTTTATTTTTTGAATGACTATGTGATAGCGGTTTCTTACTGAATCAGTTTGAATATTTTCTTGTGTTAGGCAACTTATATAGCTTGTTTGTTAACTTATATGGCTTGCTCTAACTATTTCATTATTTTTATCCTTTATGGTGCTTGTTTCAAGTTATATGCATGTTTGGATTCTCGAATAACCTTGCAACCTCTCTGTAATATGTACTCACCTTATTAATATGTGGTTAGGTTTAGACCATTCGGTTCTTTTTCTGAGGTAAGTACCGCTAAGGAGAGATTTTTACCTCTCTTGTAATCTCTGAGAAGCCCAAACCGAGATTGAGTGGTTAAATTCGAGGATTATTAAAATTAGGTACATGTATTCAGTATGATGGGTACCTACCCATCATACTGAATACATGTACCTAATTTTATCAAAATAATTTACCAAAAAGTTAATTACTTCCCTACATTCGATTTATTAACTATTATTATTCTAGTACATCATTCATCAGAGACTAGCTAACTACGCAGGAGATGTCATAGTGCATGTATCATCGTGTATGCGCAGGCACAGCTGCACTCTCTATTCCCTCATTCTCATAACCCGAAGGAATGGAAATCCGACATGACCGAAGAGAGATTAGGCGCAGGACCGACGGCTAAACGTGGTTTCCGAGGCACGGAGGGGTGTGACTTTTTTTTGGAAAACGGTCATCCCTCTATTAACCGACATTGACAACGTTGATTTACCCCTCAGTTACCTTCTCGGTTGCCACTGAGTCAAGAACCCTTCGAAAGTCAGCATAATCTGCACTGGTAGGTGTAATCCTTACACCCTGTACTGTCCGTTAGTTAATTGATCACACCTTTCTGTTACACGTTGTACGTATAGAGGATAGTGCAAATAGTTTATGTAGTTTGGAACATAGCTCAGCCAGCTGCTCCAGGTTTTCTAAACTATGGCGAGGCAACTTAGTTCACATTGAAAATGCATAGTGTCAACCAGTCACCCACCCACACAGCACTAGCACTACATCAGTATGAGTGATATTGATAGAAAAAAATTAGAGCGAATACACGCGATGGATGTTTGTATTCGCTCAATTTTAATTTTAATCTTTTTTTTATAGACATGTAGGTAACTCGATAAGTTTTGGGACAAGAAAAAACTATACAAGATAAACTGACGAGCAAAAGTTCCCAGTCACTTGCAACAAAAACCTCGATATCTTCCAAAATATCGAACATAGCCCATTTAAAATATGTTAAATGTGAAAGAGGATTCATAAACAGTAAACTAAACTCAAAATAAAATATTTTTTACTTTTTTTACTACCTATTCTTTAAAGTCCACAAGCTTAAAGCAGCTTGTAAAAATGTAATAAGTATTATTAAAATGATTACTAGGCCTGTTTTAATGAATTATCTGCTTTGAAATTGTATTTTTTTAATTACAAATTTTTTGTTTATTTATTTTTTAAATTGTTTGTTATGTTGTTGTTTAAAGTTATCTTTTTTTAGTATATAATTGGATGAAATGTATGTTATATAAAATTACATACATTTGATTTTATTTCATGCGTGATAAACCCTTACAACATTCTCTTTATTTCAAATCTAGAATTTATAATTTACCTTGCACATTTTAGAAGGAATCCAATTTTTTTAGGTGACGCCGAACTTTTGCTTTTAACAGTGTATTAAGAAAATTAATTTTACATTTTTTCGAAATACTCTCCTTCATTCTCAATACAAAGTTCCATTGACCTAAACTAACTATTGAAACACTCTTGTTCCGATAAATCCGAAATTGCGACTTCATAGGCGACCACGGACTCTTCGGGACACGAAAAAAAATCACTTTTAATAACCGCCTTAAAAAGGTGGTTCCTTGTTTGACCCGTATGTGTGTATTTATGTATGTGTGTATGTATGTATGTATGTATGTATGTGTGTATGTTTGTATATGTGTATGTATGTATGTGTGTATGTATGTATGTGTGTATGTATGTATGGTCGTGATTCTCTCAAAAGCTAGTGTTCCGATTTAGATGGAGTTTTCGTTATTCGACTGCATATTTTTCTGGGAAGGTTTTAGTGTATAAAACGTTATTCTAGCTGATAAAACACCATTTATATTGACTAAAACATTGAAATGAGTCAGTGAAATTGAGACTCGGTAATTTGGTTGACATTTTATTTTCCTTGATATACATTTGAAGGCGTTAATTATTCTTAAAAAACGTTGGGAACCAAAAACATCACATGAAGCTAAGTCATGACTATAAGGTTGATAAGGCAAGGTTTCAACGCCGGATTCCTCAATAAACGCCTTTGTTCTGAGGGACGTATGTGTGGAAACAAAGTCGTCATGCAGCATAATTCCCTGGAGCCCAGTCTTTGGTCTCCTCTCTTGCAGAGCTTGAAAAACTTTCAGCAATGCTACTGTTGTATACCATTTCTTGTTGATAGATCTATGATTTTCCAACAATGTTGTCGACACATGCCCGTTGCGAGATAAAAAAAACTAGCCTCCATTTTTTTCCAACGTTACGAGGTCTTTGCAGTTTGTTAGCAACTTTCCTTTTGGAAAGATCCATACTGACGATTGTCTCTTACTTTCCGGATCATATTGATAAATTCACGTTTCGTTGTACAACATTCCGTTATCAAATTATAGACGCATTTCGCGGCACCAATCCACACGGACCTCTTTTTCAGTGTCTGAGAGCAAACGCAGGACCCAACGACAACAAAGCTTCCTCACTCCAAGATGCTGATACAAAATAATGTTAACGCTCCCCGAATTAACGCCAAGTAAATAATTAAATTCACTGAACCATCTAAAAACTGTTGTTCTGAGAGAGACAGACAGGGGCAAACTCCCCTTATGCTGATTGTAATCGTTGAAGGCTAAAATTTTCAGTTTAACCAAATTTAAAACCATAAAACATCATGGCACGCAAATGTTCGCGGTTAAGCTCCATCGTTACAAAGCAAAGCGCGGAAACCATCGTAGTAAAATTACTGGAACATCATTATTTTTTTTAACCCGGCAAACTGGCTACTTGCGTTCTATTTTTAAATAAATTTTCTTTTTAAAAATACATAATACCGATGCATTCTATTTTTAAATTAGGATCATCTCAAAACTTATCGAGTGACCTACGTATTAGGATGTGTAGGTATCAAAGCCCTGCGTCGCGGGGTCTTTTACAAACATACAAATCACAGACACAAAGTTCAAGCAGACTGAGAACAACAATTTGTGGATCACACAAAGTGGTAGTTTTAAGCCTTTTTAGGGTATCACCACAGTGTCAGTTATTTGTGCGGGATAAGCAGGATGACTTCGAAGAATTAAAAAAAACTGGACGTGTTGATGTTACAAATTTAATGGAAGACTGATTTTATAAATTACAAAAATACAGACAATGTTCTTAATTAGAGTCATTAGCTATGAATGCGGAATTCCGAGTTGCTGTGCTAAAAAGACTAGGCGCTTGACGCCTTAACACTATTCTACCGTGAAATAATGATGTTGACGCATCACTGTGTTTCGATTGAAGGATACTGTAGCAAGTGTCATTATTTATTTTATTTTAATTATATATTTTATTAAGACACACAAAACAAATTATAGTACATGTAAGTATGTATTAAATAATGAAGTTACATGGTTATGTTTAAAACTATTGTTCTAATTAATATGTGTACACAACATAACCCATGGTGTACAGGAAGTCAACATCAATTAAAAACTACCTAAATAAGATGAAAAAAGCAAAACTAACCAATACTGATTAAGTTAAAAACTAAATAAAAAGATGAGCTTGACCTTTTTTTCAGAAACAGAACAGCACACACGTTTATGTGTACTGTAGCAGCCTCTGGTGGTCTGTAGCATTAAAACTTAACTAGAACATGCTCAGGAATGAGACTTATACAGAGCAAAAAAATCGAATCAAATCGGATCAGCGATTTTCGGAAAAAATGGTAACACACACACAAACACGCAAACACCTCTTACCCCAAACGCATGAGATGGTATCAATCAATCGAGGAGAGGCCGCGTCCGTGAGTGTGTGAGTGAGACGAGTCTCGACGACGAGCGAAGTGCTTCGGAGAGTACATAATGGCCGATTCAGACAAGGCCGGCGTCATTCTACTTATTATAATAATTACAAAAAATGCAGGAAATTAAAATCACAGAGAAACTAAAAAGTTTTGTGAACAATTTTTTTTGTTGCCATTATATTCTATACCAACAAAAAAGGCATAATTATGTTATCGATTATTAGTTTATCTTTCTATCATTTTTTTGCGTACCTACGTAAATTTTAGGAAACGCAGCCCTCTGGTCTAACGCAATAGGGTCATCTTCGTAAACAGATTCTGTGCAATAAGTTATTTATTTTTCATTGAAAGTGTAATAAATATAAAGAACAAATTCTCTAGTAAATATTTTTAATAGATTGATAGAAAACAAATACGTTCAGAAGAATAAGACCGTGCGCATATCTCCCGGAGACCTTGAACTCGCAGAGCTTCGACCACAGTGGCTGCCGTCCGCTAAAATTTATATTGTAGTAGTAGATTTGAGAAAGCAGTAGTAAGATTTATTAAAAGTTATATTGTATTTATTACTATCGACGTTATTGTTAATGTATGTAACTTTTTTTAAATAAAAGAGGTTGAGCACTATATTTGGGCGGTTTGCCTACTTAAAAATACTAAGACCTTCGTGTAACATTTTATTAACTTCAATAATAATAATAAGCTGTATTTCTCTTTTTATGTACTGCATTACATCCTTAGTAAATAAATAATAAGATACATACTCGAAGCACAAGCAATGTCAACTAATCTGTCAACGATTTACAATTGGTGTGTAAATTCGCTTGTGATAAAATTGACTACAAATTCTACTACAAATTCCTAACATTAATCTCTATTGAAGATAAATTGTTAAAAAAATATCTTTATAATAGCAATGATACAATCGGAATATACTTCTTTAATTCACCATTATTTATAGGTATTATTGTTGCTATTGTGTTTTCTTTAAATTATATATACATGAAAAATAAAACGTTCAAATGACTTTATTGGATCTTTCAGAAATTTCAGATTAGATATAAAATATATAATTAATATCGGTGGTTTCGAGAATAATCGTGGTTTTATTAAAAATTCCAAATCATTTAATGTAGCTGTTGTACAAACATCACTTTCGTGGACATTATAGGGCATTTCTGCTCAAGGTCCTTTATTAGCTATTAAGTTATTTTAACCAAATTAAGAGGGCTGTTGAAATAAGTACGTAGGTACTCGTAATAAAAAACAAACACTTAATCTTATATAAACTCAATTATGCCGACACAAACCTCTAAGCCGACAAAGAAAGATAGGTACTTACTACATTGAAAGAAATAAGGTATTCTAATTAGAAAGTGAAAAATAATAACATAGAGCGTGTCAATAATCTATATCTATCTATTCTATACATATAATAAAACTGTAAATTTCACGTGTCTGTACATGGCCGAACTTAGTGAAAAAAAATATTAGGAAATGTTCGAAAAGAGTTTTTAAACACTTTGCTGCATTTTTAGAAATGTCTGTCTGTCTGTCTGTCTGTCTGTCTGTCTGTTTGTTTGAACACGCATCACGCGAAAACTACCGTACAGATTCGGTTGAAATTTTGCACGTGCAATCTAATTGATGCAGATTAACATTTAGGCTATAAATTATCACGCTTTTTCCCATAGGAGCTAAGCAGTAAGGGATAATGTCTGTAGCTATTTTTCGTTATAAAACAGTAACTACTTGACGGATCTTTATGAAAATTTGCAGTTTTATAGTAAATACTATAGGACATTATTTACACTATGAATCATTACGCTAACGTCTATGGGGAACAAGTAGCAACGTATTTTTTGTCGCACCATAATAGTTTATCACAAAATTTTCCACAATTAGACATTATCTATAATTGTAACCCATGGAATACATAACTTCACGCTAAAACTAAAAGGAGCTAAACACAACATTGTTAAGTTTCATAAGAACAGTTATTTTGATGTGTCAAGTAGCGAACAGTATAGGCTCGAAGCTATGCTAGCGGACTTTGACGACGAAGTTCAGGCTCGAATCCGATGTCTGAATATGTTCTTTTTGTATTTTTTTTAAATTGTCTTTATCCTTTTTTAATATTTTTCTGAATGTTTTAGTTATTTTTTCGACCATAGGTAACTTATTTACTTTGGTTATTATTTTTTTATATTAAAAATCAAGTAAATTATGCACCTAGGTAAGTTAATTATAGGTATTTCATGCACTGCTGAGAGTAATGAATTAATCGTAGTAGAAATGAAAAACAATATTACATTATAATTAAAAAGTATTCGACATTTTCCAGAAATGATGTGTTCGTCTAAAAAAAAAGACATTACACACGTAAAACAATACATGTAGCGCCATCTATGAAATCAAATTGTTCACCATAACAAAACAACGGCAACATTCTTGAAAGTAGATGGCGTTGTATTCAATAATGTTCTATACTTAGTAAAAGAAGTTTTAAAAAGTAACACATTGCTATGATTTTTAGAAATGTTTGTCTGTCTGTCCGTTTGTTTGACCACGCATCACACAGGTGCATCGAGGATCATGTTTTGGGGTTATGGTTGGAGATCACGTGTTCATCAATTCAACGATAATGAATGACTCAACATCGGTCAAGTGTGAGTAGTTTGGGTGACGGGAGTTGGGGGGTCTTTGTCTGTCAACCGTACCTACCTTTAGGGATATCTGACATTTTCGCGGACATGACACACATGACACGCTCTGTGTTTGTATACTAAATTGTTACAGCAGTTTTATATGCATTTCAGTTGTATATCTTAGCAGAAAAAGGAAAATCCTGAAAAAACATTTTATTAGTATTGCGTTGTAACACTATATGAAATACACCCCATTTTTAGCCAAAATGGCAAAACAGAACCCTTATAGTTCCTTTATGTCCGTCCGTCCGCAGCTTAGCTCAGAGACTGTTAGTGCTAGAAGGTTGCAACTTTTGCATGAATAAATTACTAACGCCGATAAAGTGAAAGAATAAAATCTTGAAAATCATCATTTTTTTAAGGGTACCTCTCTTATATGTAAAGTGGGGATGTGATTTTTTTTCTCACCTACCTACCCCATCGTGTGTGGTATTATTAGATAGGTATTTCAAAAAGCATTTAGGGTTTGTGAAGACTATTTTTAGATTTCAGGATTCCTTTGTGTATAATATTAGGCTTTATAGTGAACATTTTTGTTAGAGTCAAGTGTCCCCCTGCCAGCTAAATGGTTGATGTTGGGTATGTGAAAAAAATCAGGGTAGTAGTATAAATACTAAAATTATAAGGAAAACTATCACAGTTAAGTACTTAGGCTTTAAAGTTTACGATCACATGAGAAGTAACAACATTTTCGTACAAATTCTATTGAAAATTATTAGGTAATAAGTAGGTATAGCGTTGAAAGAATGAAACAAAAACAACAGAAAACCCACTTTTTAAGCCGCGCACCAAACTAATTATCTAAAATAATAGAACAGATCGATTTTTATTTAGTACACAGAAGACACATGTATAGACATTATTATAATTTAACAGGAAAAGTCATGCAGAAGATAAAAATAAACAATAAATAAAACAGTGAAATATTAAAAATAACAATAGACAAAAAGAAAACAAACACAAATTAATAACAAAAAACACAATTAACGAATACATAGTCATAGTCTGTATTTGGTACTTATTTATTTTCACAAAGCTTTTGGGTGTTGAAGCTATCAATAGATGAGTATATGACGATTCTCCGCTGCTGAGTCATATCGCGGTCCACCCGACAGGACCGTTTCCAACATATTTACACAGAAGTTATTTCGTAACATAAACTATCTTAATTTAAACCCGACTTTCACGCGAACGAAGTCGCGGGCACAGCTAGTGTTGAATAAATTGTCAGTTGAATGGCAAAACATAGTTTTAACAAATAAATAAACAAATCAATCAATCAATACTTTATTTGTGAGCATAGGTACAGTACAGTTCTTGTTAGTGTTATAAGGATTCACTATGTTCTGGCAGATATTGACGTACAAAATTGAGGTTAGTAGTAGGTCTATAATAAATTACAAAATTAAAACAATCACAAATTGATAAATAATGTGACTACAGAGTACAATAAAACAACATTACCCAATCACCGTTAAACCATAATAGACAAAATATAATTATAACTAATAAAATAAAAAGTTTGTAAGAGGCCTTATTCTGTGTAACAACTAAAATGCCTCTGGTAAATGTTCTACAGCGACAAGCAAACGATGCGCATGTTTACTAACAAGTAAGTCTTTGATCGCTCATTGTTTGTGGAAATGCACATATTTCTATATTTTTTTATGTTCAAATTAAAAACTAATTACTAAATTCTCAAGAAATCCTATTTATTTACAATAATCACAAGATTAAGTCACTTCAAAACTGTAACTTGTTCTCACCTCTAGCGTAAATTACTTTGGAGACCAAAGTTTTCATACAATTTGACTAAATTGTTTTGAAATGAATATCACACTAAATAGAGTAATAAATCAAGATTATTATGACGTATACCAGTTGATAATAAATAATATTAATTACCAAACTACTTACGGCATTAATACAAATATAACCGAATAGCGTCCAAACAACAAACTTGGCCCTCGACTACTCTTTTAATGTACAAATTTTTACTGTATATAAGAAGCTACCTTGTTGAAGAACCGATGGAAGTTAAAATACAATAATAAAGCCTGGGCACAAGTTACAAGTATCTAGGTACAAGTTAAATATAAAACGACTTTGAGTACGTTGTATGTACTCGACTCGGCGCAAACTACACGAAGCTACTGAACGTAACTGACACAGACGGTGTGTACCTCAGCGTGTAATCCACACACAAACAAGCTAGAACGTGAAATGTTTGTTTAGTGACGCCACGGAACTGCCCGCTGCTTGTAGGCGTAGTGCTACGTGAGTGCTACGAACTTGTAGACGGCCGATGGGAAAATAGGGGCAGTCTCTTCAATAGTGCTGCACATCGATACTTGCCTCCGAGTCGAGTGCCGGCAGTCACGTCACTCGCCGGAAGGGCTCGAGTCACGTGACCATGTGTGCGAGTTTGTGTGTGTATGTGAGCTCGGAGCGAACGTGACAGAGTGGCAAGTCGTGAGGTAAGATCGAGAAATTGGTGACGACGCATTTCATTAGCGCTCTCCACAATGACAGAAGTAGTAGTTGTAGCACTGGTAGCGAATCATTGGGGTGTTGTATATCACGTTCCTCCTTCATACATGTGGCCTAGTTAGTCTGTGCTTGATGAGTTTTGACATAATTGCAATTGGGGTACGCCGTAACATTAGCGTTAAACCATGCGATATTGATGTTACTGATGGTACTCCCATCGTGCGTACACTGTAAGGCATCGGTCTCGCAATCGTGAGGTCGCGGGTTCGAATCCTACACATTATACTACCGACGTAAACCCACTCCTAACACAAGCCTTTGAGCTTAGCTGGAGGGGTTAACAAGATTACTAGTAATGTGGGACTCAATCCCACATTGCTAGTTATCTTTAAAAAAAAAAAAAAACAATTTTTGACCAAATTTTATATCCGTTATCCAAAATGCGAAGGACAACTTTAAATTAGCTGTCGATTGAGCGGTTAGTTGTCACTTGATATATTTGATTCACTCCGGTACAGCCAACGATGTTTTAATTAAAAAGGTGTAGATGGGTTACAAGCGCTCAGCAATCAAAAACCTTAAAATTTAGACAATTTACCAAGTTTTTTTAAGTCAGCGCATCGCCGGCGTCTATAGATGAAATCATCTGATTATATTTTTCTCTTTTTCGCTATATAATTAGCAATGTGGGATTGGGTCCGATTTATCAATCTATTTGCAATCTTGTTAACGCCTCCAGCTAAGCTCAATGGCTTGTGTTAGTAGTGGGTTCACGTCGGTAGTATAATGGGTATGATTCGAACCCACGACCTCACGATTTCGAGACCGATGCCTTAGCCATTAGGCTACGGCCTCTTTAGTGTGATATTGCAGTATATAGGTTATCTATGTGTGCATTAGTTTGCCGGTTCTAAAGATCGAATGTTGTTTATGTAACCGGATACAGTGGCGCCGGCGCGCGACTGTACGAGCACCGACCATCGCGGTGTCAATCAACATTGAATCACTATAGTTTTAAATAAACGCGTGGGAGGAACATTGCCGACGCTTTTAAATTTTAAGTGTTTAAAATAACACTAACGCAAGTGTGTACAAAATATAATAAAAATATATTGGGACAACTCACACAACGCCATCGGATCCCAAACTAAGCAGATCTTGTACTATGATATCGTAGTATGGAGACCGTATCTTTCACGTGAGATGCCGATAGTAGGTATTGCCTCCATCGTCGCGCAATGCTTCGCGTTCCTGACCTCAATAGTGTTTACTCAACAGTGCATGTATTGCGTGTACTACGCGACACATTTTCACCTTCTGCTTATCATGTCGTTTGTTTTAATATGTAGTTAATGCTATTAGCAGCACAGAACAGTGACGTGTGTATTTATGGGGGTATGGTGTATTTAAATATGAGGGCAGTCGTTGATACAATAGCGCCACTTCTGCACACACAATAGCAAACAATGTGCCATTTTTACACTTATTGAGTCTTCGTCCGGCGCAAACAATGGCGTCAGAAGATTACTTACTGATTACTATCTTTGTGTGCGTTGTATTGTTATTTAAACGCCGTCGCCGCGCGTCGCTTTATTGCTTTCTGCAAGGATTGTATAAGCCAGGTGAGCTAGGTATTGATATCTAGTGTCATGGGTTTTAACAGTTAAGAACCCTGGTAGCCAGAATCTAAATCTTCGATCTATTCAGACTATACCAGGGTCCTTATACACTTTTTTATTCGTTTTCGTGGCAAGCCCGTGACAACTGTTAAAATCTGGTCATAGTGGTAAATGGAGCGCTTAGAAATTCATCAACGCGCATGCGTTTCGGACATCTTGAGTGCACAACGCATGCGCCAGTTCGCATGGGTTTGTCACGGACACGAAATAAAGATAGTAAAAAGGACCCAGACTTACGACAGTTTATAAAAAAAGAGTAAGTGCCGCTTTTTCACTCACAATGAGCATGAGCATCCGGGCAAGCAGCTTCTAGCCTGCAGAAGACACAGCTTCAGACCTCACACTAGGTATCTTACAAAATAAGGTTGTCTGTTGTCATCAGGAAGAAAATGCAATAATACTGTGTGGCTCAACGATTTGGTCACAGGGTCCTTAAAGGGTCCTTTTTGACGTACTTTTATTCCGTGAATTTAAGAACGTGATTAAGGGTCAACAAACAGGACTGGTACTTAACCTACTGTCACTAGGTGCTACTAATAGATAACTAATAGAGTAATTATATTGGAATCTACTTTTATAAATAAATGGTCCAACGTGGCTGCCGCGGCCCGCCATACCTGCGGCCAGACTGTTTGACATATTATTATGAAACCGAATGAACAACAATGACAACGGACAATTAATAAAGGCGGAATTGTTTCTTGCTGCAGTCACCCACACTCTGCGCACAAATAATAAGGACATAATTAGTTACATACTTCCATAACAACGCGTGACTGGCGAGCTCGCCCCCCCCCCCCCGTAACACCGCACGGCGTGCCCCGCGGCCCTTAGGCCACCTACAACATGTGCGCACCTACAACATCAATATTGCCCTTTCATTAGTCTCCCTTTGGTTACTTGAACCCAAGGGAAGTTTTATGAATTTGTTAGAAACTGTAGTCCATGACCGGCGGTTATCGCTTACCATCAGGTGGGCCGCTAGCTCGTCTGCCAACCATAGGCAATAAAAAAAAAACTAAACTACTAAATAAGGATAGGCATTTATTTATTTGGAATTGACCCCTTTCCATCGGTACTCGTAATACACGTAGAGCTTGCGTTCTAGTATAGACGTCAGATGTCAAATATGAATGTGGCCAAATTATCATTTTCCCCTCCTATTTATAACACGTTAATAGCCCACCGCATATTAACTAGCGAATGCTTTGTTTTCTTCTATTGTAATGGGACACGAATGCACGCACGTTCGATAGTGAACCTGAAACCACTAGACTATGTTACGTGCGTGTTTTTTTACAAAAAGATGATTCCAAGATGTATTTCACTCCAAATCTGCACCAAATAATTACTTTACAAATTAATAACAAAAGGGTTATTTTTAATTATGTGTTTCTTAAAGGAATGCATGAATTGTGTGACACCCTGTATAACAGAGAAAGAAAATAAAATAAACATTAAATTTGTCTTATGAGCATGTGGGATCACGCTCAGTGTAGGGTTCCGCAGCCGTTATTCAAATAATTGCACTAGGCAATAACAAAATAAACTTTGAAAAATTGCACCAGCAGAAGAGCGTATGTTCATAGAAAAAGTGTTTTTCGGCAAGAAGTTAAAGACGGTACATCCGATCATGTTGAAAATAATTTTAGTTGAAAGTATTTATTAAGCGTTGCCTTGTGATTGTTTTCATATTTTTTGGTCACACGGTTTAAAAGATAAGGAGGGGGTTCACTTAATCAAAAAAGTTTATTAGAAACCTTAAAATGTTTTTATAGAACTGTCAAATGATAATAATATTTATGCTTAATAACACAGTATGCTAAAAACCAGTTATGGCACACTATTTTTATGACAAAGAAAATTATGCCTAATTTATTATGACAATTTTAAATAGGACAAAAATCATTATGAGTAAAAAAGGTATCCCATGTGGTACACGTTGATGTTTACTGTTTTTTTTAAAAAACTGCGTTTCTCAACAAAAGGGCATAAGTGCCGTTTGGTCACGGGAAACACTGATGAGACGTCGGGAAAATTCTTTAAACGCGCACTTGGGCTACAATGGCCCTACTGTTTTAACCCCAAACGACTCAACCTCAACGGCTCAAATACATAATCTCAAAGTAGATTACTGCATTTGTGCCGTTAAAAGCAGCGCAAGCGTAACTCACCTCGCGTGCTTGGAAGATCGGTAGGCGCTAAGGTATCAATGCAATTTGCATCCCATACCAAAGGCCGATTCATCTTCCAAGGCAACAAAGATATACCGCCCTTGTCAACGGTGGCGTGCCAGCTGTGGTTGAACCAAATGTATGTCTGTATGGCTAAGTTCGCGTGGCGAGATAAACGGAGTCCGAGGCGGCACACGTTTTCTCCACAGTGGTCCAACCCGGAGAAACACATTGGACACCCAAACGATGGCATGCAACGATGCGAAATGCCATATCGTTCATGGTGCCTATGTTGGACGATAGAAGAGCCTGAAACCAGATGCCCGATTCCCATTCGTCCACAGCCAGTAGGCTGGAGCCTACTGGCTGTGGGCGCCTGTGGTGTGGACACCACAGGCTCGCTTTGTAGGACGCGAAAATATATTTAATAGAACCTGCCTTTCTGAACTGCAGAGCGACCAATCCCACTCTGGAAGGACAGGTTAGAGGGCAAATCAACATTTGGGCAAGCCATTTTCCAAGCGTTCAAGGCTTCAGACAGTTGCGCGCGGGCGCTGGTTATCGGAGGACGCGTCGATCTATTGTTTTCTCGCTCGTCGATAAACCGGTACTAACAAGCGGGCATCGCTCGCACGCGCATCTTGTTTACGATGTGTATTTATTGGTTGCTATTTTTTAACGAATAGCAATAATATGAGTTTGGAATACAATCAAGGGGATAACGACATGACATCGGATTGTGAGAATGAGAATGAGTTGACAAGGAGTACTGACCATATCGAACAGACGAACAATATCGAAGATACGAGTCATGAGGAGTCGACAAGACCTTCTAAAAGAAATCGACCTGTTAATTCAGAGGAAATCTGGACAACTGTGGCAAGAAAGGCAAAAAAAATTGGAAGGTCGACTAATGAGAATGACTCGACAAGAATCGCGGAAGACTGCATTGAGGTGAGCGTGACATGCAAGGAAAAGTTACCTAAGCAATTTGGCTTGGCAAAATTGCTTAAATCGGAAAGTATAAATAATGTGATAAAAGTTAAATACATTAACGCATATAAAGCATTGATCCGATTAGACAATGAGGATAGCGCTGAGGAGTTGGTCCGGTCAAAAGTTTTCAATGAGAATGGTTTTAAGTGCCAGAAAACTTTAGATGTTAGCCAGTCTTATGGTGTTATAAAAGACATTGATCTCGAGTTATCGGAGGAGGAAATATTACAAGACATCAGTAGCGAAACGGCAATTTAGTCTGTAAAAAGATTAAAACGCAGGAACACGAACGATGGGCGTTGGGAAATAAGTGAAACTATAAGAATTTGCTTCAAGGGATCATCTTTACCAAGCTATATCTACATATATGACACAAGAGTGCAGGTAAGCCCGTATAAATATCCAGTGACACAATGTTCCCGTTGTTGGCGGTTTGGACATACAGTTAAAATGTGCCCCTCTAGTAAAATAATCTGCCCAAAATGTACTAATAATCACTCTAATTGCGACACAACTGAGCTTCAGAGTTTATTATTATTTTTTTTTTTATAAAGAAGAGATGTCTTGGCGGTTGTTACTTACGAAGCTGAAAGAAAAAGTATTTGTAGAAGAAAACAGTTCCTGGGAAGATAAGATTAAGAGTTGTGTGCGTATTATTATAGAAGGGTTATTATCACTTATATTGAAATACATTGAAGACTGGCCTTGCTGTGATTTGATCAAGCAATTATGGACCACAACAACTCGCATGTTACCTTAACTGTATTACAGTGGAATGCGCAAAGCGTGCGCCCTAAGAAGACCGAACTCGAAGCGTTAGTCCAGGGTCGATAATTTTTAAAACCAAAAAAATCATAATAGGATGAAACCCATTAGAAAAGGAGGGAAATATGATAAAAATGAAAGGAAAAATAATTTACGGGCGATCTGAGGTTGGGAAGGGGATGGGGGTGAGTTTTTAAGGGTAAAAAACGGTTTTTCTCGATTTCCGGCAAAACTAAAAGTCCTATCGAAAAAAGTCAAATAGAATAGTTGTAGATAATAAAAAGATCTAAAACTTTTGTATTTACACTTTTTTCACATAACCTCAAAATTTATGTGAAAAATTCAAAAAACCAAGTTTTTGGTTTTTTATTTTTATCTTTTACAAATTTTTTTTTCGATAGGACTTTTAGTTTTGCCGGAAATCGAGAAAAACCGTTTTTTACCCTTAAAAACTCACCCCCATCCCCTTCCCAACCTCAGATCGCCCGTAAATTATTTTTCCTTTCATTTTTATCATATTTCCCTCCTTTTCTAATGGGTTTCATTCTATTATAATTTTTTTTCACTTTTCATTATTTTTAAAGGCTTCTACCCTGGTCTACGTTGTTATATCAGGAAAAATACACATAATCATATTAAGCGAGACTTGGTTAGACCCCGATAGTGACTTTCGCATAAAAGGATACAATACTTTTAGATGTGATCGTGCTGACGGGTATGGAGGTGTGGCTATCCTAACTCATCAATCCATTAAAGCTCAACAATGTAATGTCCACCTATCGAATGCTGATATCGAGATAATACAAGTGAAATTACTAAACTGCGACCATTTACAGAACATCATATCATTATACTGCTCACCATCCGTGAGAACGACTCTAAACGACTGGAACCAAATTTTAACCTTATCAAATGAAAAGACTTTAATTGCTGGAGATCTAAATGGACACCACACCAATTGGTCCACCAAAATAGATGCAAGGGGTGGTCAAATTTTTTACTCAATAATAGAAAACAATTATATTTCGATTAACGACGGCACCCACACTAGACTTAAATTAGTAAATGGCTTGGTGCAAAAATCTTCTCCTGATGTTTCTCTGGTGTCGGTGGATATTGCCTTAAAATTTAATTGGTCAGCACTAAACGAGAATTTGGGTAGCGACCACCTTATGATTAAAATACAAACAAATATTTTAGAAACGAGTGATTTGGAAAAAAACGTAACATTAAAAAGGCTGATTGGACGAAATATAGAACACGAATAGAAAAAGATATTATGGGCCTATCGTTACCAGAGAACAATCAAAAAGCGTATGACTATTTCATTAAGATTGTAAATGAAGCAGCTGATGAAGCGATTCCATTCATAAAGATCTGCAAAAATCCTCTTCACCAGCAAAAATTCACTCCTCGACCGTATCGGAATCAAGATAATTTTTAAGTGTGTAGCTGAAAGACGCAGAGCGCTGACTATATTCCGAAGAAACCCCACACCAAATAATTTAGTGTCATTACAAAACAAAATCAGTGTTGCTCAAAAAGCGATTCGAAGAGGAAGTTCTAAAGCATGGCAAGATTTTTGTAACAGCATTGATAGTGTGACATCTACTAGCGAAATGTGGTCTAAAATGAAGTGGCTTAAAGGTTACAAATCACCGAGGACCAGGGTTAATCGTGAGAAAGCTGAATCATTATTGCATAGCCTAGCACCTGATTATGTAACTCCAGCAGCTCCCGTTTTTTGTAGTGAAAATGTACAGTTGTCTAAACCGGTTTCGATACAGGAACTTAACAATTCTATCAAACAAGCAGATACAACAGCAGGCTTAGATGGTATATCATATTCCATGATTAAAAACTTGCCAGACGGAGCTAAACAGTTGTTGGTTACATTGTATAATAGGTTTTTTATTTCAAGTTTTGTGCCATATCAATGGAAAGATATTAACACCTATACCGAAACCAGGTACTAATAATAATTCCATTTCAAGTATTAGACCGATCGCCTTATTATCTTGTCCATGCAAGATCTTTCATACAATTATTACGCGTAGGCTACAATGGTTCCTCGAGAAAAACTGCTGCTTTTCAGCAGAAACAGTGGGATTTAGAAAGTCACGGTCATGCATGGACAATTTAACTAGACTGGTTGAAAGAGTTCAAAGTAGTTTTACTAAAGGATTTGTCACTGTGGGGTGTTTTATTGACATGGATAGTGCATATAATAATGTTAGTTTACTAAGTCTTTTAAACACGATGAACAATCTGGGGGTAGGGGCTTTGGTATGTAGATATCTCTGGGAATTTTTTGTACACTGCAGACACTTATTCATTCAAATAGATAATGAGGAATCGCTATACCCGATCCCTTATCCCCACTATTGTTCAACGTGGCTACTATAAATATATGTAAAAGTCTGACAAATGTTAATGTTTCACAATACGCAGACGATTTTGTGATTTACTCCAGTCATAAAAAAATATCTCAGGCTGTAAGCGTTACACAGAATGCTCTCCTCGCTTTGAATGATATGGTAGAGGATATAGGTTTAAGTATATCACATAGAAAAACAAAGGTTTGCGTATTTACTCGTGGTTATCGTAGTCAAAATGTAATTTTAAAAATAAAAAAATATAATATTCAACAGGTAGAAAGTGTAAAATATTTAGGCATGTGTTTGGACGGAAGATTAAAATGGGGTCAGCATATAAATGAAGTTCGGCAAAAAACACTTAAGTTTCTTAATATCTTCAAAGCTCTTGCGGGCGCAAAATGGGGTATTCACCCGATACACCTCAGGAGGCTTTATTTATCAATCGTACGTAGCAGACTAGATTATTGCAGTTATTTGTATGACAGCAGCGTCAAAAGCCATTTAAATAAACTGGATGTAGTACAAAATCAGGCAATGCGAGTGGTGGGTGGATTTATTAAGACCACTCCGATCCACGTCATGCAAAGTGAGCTGTGTATTCAGCCTTTAGAAATACGTAGGAAATATTTAGCTGCAAAATTTTGGCTCAGATCGAGATCGATAGAAAACAACATAACGATCAAGGTTTTGGAAGAACTAAATAGTTTGTGTTATAATCAATATTGGAGACGTAAAAAGATACCCATATTGGTAGAAATTCATAGGCAATATTGTGAACATTCTATACACTCCAACATCATGCCACAAATTTATAGTCTGGACTCTTGGATTAGTTACTTTAATTTAAAAGAACATATTAAAACTAACATTATAGGTATAGAACGCGCTAAAAGATATTTTAATACAATAGAACTACAAAATATTTTTGCGGAATATATGCATACCAATTATAACTCATTTTATTCGCTTTATACAGATGGATCCAAGGAAGAATATGGTTGTGGAGCTGCGGTTTTTGACCCTCAGCAACACATTCGCGTGCCGCTAAAGATTCGTGCTAATATATCTGTAATGCACTGTGAGCTTATCGCGATTTCGGAAGCGTTGTCTTACATAGCATCCTTAGAAAGTCAAAAGTTTGTTGTTTTATCAGACTCTAAAAGTGCCCTTTTACACTTGGCTCGGTTACCCTCGGGAGTGCGAGGGCATCCGATAGCCTACACAATCCTGGATTCCATCTGTAAGCTCCGTGAGTTAAATAAAGAGGTGGTCATCCAATGGTTACCATCTCATGTTGGGATCATTGGTAACGAAGAGGCAGACAGAGTGGCAAGACAAGCAATAAGTAATGGTATTTCTTTTAATTGTTTACCTGTACATAGTGAAATATTGAGTCAGGTTAAGGTTAGTTGCAAGCAAACTTGGGATGAATACTTTGATGAGAGGTCGAAAACTAAAGGAATTTGATATAGAACTATCCAATGTCAACCTCTTCGTTACCCATGGTTTTTTTTTTTTTTTTTCTTATTTATTTAAGGGATTTTTGTACACGGAAGTGACGATGCCAATCCCATCGTAACTTATACTAACTTAACTACTAACATTAAATAAACGAAAACAGGATTTTGGCTGAACTAGATGTGGGATCTGCCAAAATACCATGGAAAAGTCCCACATCCATAGCAGCCAAATTCCGGGACTTCATCAGTTGCTGCCTTTTGTCTGCGTTCTGACCACATTCCAATAATACATGCTGTACATCTTCCACTATGCCGCACAACTCACAGTTTGGTGAACTTACTTTACGCATCATGTAAGCAAATTTGTTACGTGGAATGTGACCAGATCGCAGACGGTGTGCGGCGACTATCTGATGACGACTTAAGTCTGATCCAGAAAACCATGGTACAAGAGGAGGCTCACTTTGAATACTTTTATACCAGATGCCTTTAGTCTTTGACTTCTCATAAAAATACTCTTTCCATAAATTATGGCATTTGGTACGGTATTTACTTAAGTTACCCATGGTTCGACAAACAAAATTTTAATCGAAGAAAGGTAGTAGCACTGTTGAGACTTCGTTCCGGACACATTCCGTCAAATAAGTTTAAATATTTGATGGGTATATCAGAATCACCTGACTGTGCGGAGTGTGGATCAGTGGAAGACGTCCAGCACTTGTTGACCGAGTGTGTTCGGAATGAGGCTAAGCGAAGAGATATAGAGTGGATGTGGGGCTACAATTTAGGTATTTGTAATAGCATCTTAGCTTCGCCATTATCCGTCGAGGCTGAGATGCTGTTACAGCTTTATACAAAGATCTTGTAGGCATTTGATATTTTTATTTTTAACTACCTACTATTGTTGTAAGTTTTATTAGAATTATATGTTGCTGCCTTACGGGGGTGACATAGTCACTGCGTGACAAAACTCCTTATTAAATAAATAAAGATTAAAAAAAAAAAGGCTTCAGACTTATACTTCACTTTAGAATCAATCAGTGTGGGAGTTAAATTTTGCACGTGTGTTATTTTTGGGATGAAAAGACAATAGCTAATGATAGTACCTAAAGGCCGAGTGTATATTAATTGTAGTAATTAGTCCGAAACTTCACAGAAATTTTGTATTTTCTCCTCTATAAAAGATTTATTTAATAAAATCATTCATTTAAATTTTAAAATCGGGTACTGTATTTTTTAAAAATTTAACTAATAAACTGAGTAGCAGTTTATTCAAGACACCTATGTTGCCAATTTTCATCAATTATCATTGTGTAGTTTTTGAGTAAAATGCCTGTGACATTCGGACGGACAGACAAACAGACGGACATGACGAAACTATAAGGGTTCCGTTTTTGCTATTTTGACAACCCTCAAAATCGGGCTAGACCATGTCAAAGTCAAAGTCAAAATACTTTATTCATTTAGGTTACAAATGCAACGCTTATGAACGTCAGATAAAATTTGGAATAGAATGATTTTACATTTAATGCCAACTTCGCAAGAGTAAAGTCGTGAGAAAAGAACTTGGCAATAAAAACTCATGGCCACTTTTTTTAAATGCCATTTTTTGCAATATATATGTATAAATACAGTCAAGCCAGTAAGGTGCTGCAACTATTACAACATGAAACTCACGCAAGCAATAACCATAGTTCGTAAACTGGTATAATCAAGTTTTAAATGAATTAGCCTCCTACGGTGTGGATGGGAGCATCAACTTACAAAAATACAGAAGAGGGTAAAGGCAACATGCGATTCGATTATCATAAGAAAAACTACTCATTTATTAACCACTAATTAATAAATAATAGACCTATAAAATTAAATGACAAGGCCGACCACCCGTTCACAAGTTTGACGCATGGGTCAACCATCATACCCTATAGCCCTTCGCCATATTGGAGGGAAGGAAGACAACCCGACCCACACCGCCACAACAAGCAATGACATTTTAGTGAGCATGACGATCCCTGACATTACATCTCATAGAAACGAAAATAACCTTAAATAATTTAATGAAGTACGATCGCTAGTTACCATTACTAACAATTTCAATTACTTATACTCTGTGAATATACAACGCAAACAACATTTTAATATTTAACACATATACGACCATGAAATGATGTAAAATCATTCAAGTAACCAGTTTATACAATTAAAAAGAAAAAAGGAAGAAGAAAGAATGCAATTTGAAAATTCAAAAATAATTTATATTGATATAATAATTTATATGTTCAGTGTAGGGTTCCGCAGCTGTTATTACAAAGAAATGCACTGCATATGAAAAAAGTAGCTTCCGCCTGCGGCTTCGCCCGCGTTAAGTTTGAACTGCCATTTCACCCCTTTAAAGATTTGCTTCAGGCTATGTAGTGTATGCCTACATCATAACAACTATCTGTATACCAAATTTTAATTCATTCGGAAGAGTGAGCTGTGTAGCAACATCAGTCAATCACAGTTTTCTCATATGCCTCTTAAATACACAGATAGCTGATCCTCGCAACTTCGCCCACGTCACATGAGAGGGCTAGAGTAGTTTGCTACATAGTATATAGTAATCTTTGGGCTAGAGAGAGTGGGTACCTACAATACAATCCTAAAGGACCTGAAACATCTTTGTTTAATCCACGAAACACTTGAGAACTATTGAACAAAATTTGATAAAATTTGGTACCTACAATGCTAATATAAACGCGGAAGAAAGCAGGGGAAAAACATAGTCTGTAATGGGTAATATTTTTTTTTATTGTTTACGTTATAATTATTATAACGTAACGTACGTAACCGACTTCAAAACTAAATACCTACAAGGCAACTAAAAAGCAAAAAATAATATACCTAGAATAACAAAAAACCATGAAATAGTAGTCTTTATGTCTTATTCGGCACCAACTTCAAAATGTTTAATTTGTTTTTGTTATTCTAGGTATATTATTTTTTGCTTTTTAGTTGCCTTGTAGGTATTTCGTTTTGAAGTCGGTAATATTTTTTCGTTAAAAATTTTTATTTGTCACTTTTTAGTGTTTTGGTTTGTAATTCACTAAGTTACAATAGGCTTATGTCAACTGCTCAAATCCTGTTACAAAATATTGCTTGCCCCGATGCAGGGCCGTTAATTGTTGAGGAGTTCACCATCAGCTCTATTACATTGTGTAATAGTAGGTAGTATGACAAGAATAAAGTGCTACTTAAAATATTGAATAGGTCTGCTCGTCATTTGTGGTCTTCATCATCAGTTCCACTTCACCAATTGGTGCTTTTTAAGAGTAAATGCACGAATCACTATGAAATATAATATGTAAATCACTGTAGGTTTGTCTTTAATATTTTAAGAGTTCCCTCGATTTCTCCAGGATCCCATCATCAGATCGTCATCTGATGAAAATGGGACCAACTTGGAAGTATACCTTTTCAAACAAAAAGATTTTTTCAAATCAGTCCAGCCGTCTTTGCGTAATCGGTGAACAAACATACAATAAAAAAACATACAGACGTACTGAGAACCTCCTCCTTTTTGAAGTCGGTTAAAAAGTATAACATAGGCTATTTTAGGGTACACCACGCTATGTTCGGTAAGAGTGAAACAGGAATAATAGAGGAACGCATGCGAACTAATGACGTAGTGTAATTTAAAAGTATACAATCAGAATTGTCGTGGATTAAGAACCAAGACGTTGCAATTTTATCAGAACGTTCATTGTAATAACTATGACTTGATAATAATAACTGAAACTTGGTTACATGGTGGTATATTGAACGGGGAAATGTGTAACGACAGTATGAAATGTTTCGCAACGATCGAGATTTAACTGCCAGTGGCAAAAGTACCGGGGGCGGTGTAATGATACTCGTACGACGAGAACTAGATGCACGGGCTCCCCCCCCCCCAGTCATGCGAATAACTCACACTTGGCCAGTTGAGCCAGTAGATGTCCCCCTGAACAAAGTTCTGGGTCCACGCTTGATTTTGTTGCGTAATATTCTAGATACTAATCTCCTAAGACATTAATTAAAGTCAAATGAATTAAGAGCAGTTTTGTTCAAAATCAAATAATTGTGATGAATAACGTATTTATTTAGGTAAGGGTTGAAACCATGTTTATTAAAACCCTTTCGCAAATAAATGCATTAATTTAGAACAAATTTGATCACCATAAAAAGTGAAACAGTGGGTCAACATTTAAAAGATACGCATTTGCTGTTGGCGTCTTATTTTAGAACTTTTGAAGAGAAACAAATCCGTTTTACAATAAATTGATGTGTAACTTTAACTGTTTACGCCGCGCACGCAACGGAAGCTCTCAAAAGGAATATTTTTTCTCGATTTTTGCAACATTTTTTATTGTTGCTCGACTCCTATTGATTATAGCGTATTGTTATATAGCCTATAGCCATTCCCGATGAATGGGCTATCGAACATAAAAAGATTTTTTCAATTCGAACCAGTAGTTTTTGAGATTATCGGGTTCAAATAAACAAAGAAACAAACAAACTCTTCAGCTTTATAATATAAGTTTAACTAGTTCGGCCATAAATACATACATAAAAACTTTTTCTTTTTTTCAAGTTTTTAATTACTTTAAATTTGGAACTCGTTTATTACCCGACTGTAAAGAAGGGTTATGTTTTTCGCGCGTATCTTGTATGTATGTATGTATGTAATATTCTTTATTATCTGATATCTTACAATCCACTGAACGGATTTGTGCAATTCACACGTCGTTAGATTCGTCTTAATCGCCCAAGTGTTCTTAGATAGGTGACGTTTTTAAAAAACAAACATACCGGCTATGAGATGTCAAAATAAAGAGGGCTGAAAAAAAAGTTTTTTCGAATACTGCAATATAGGTATAAATTTAAAGAGGTCATCTTAAGCATTTCAAAAAGGTATAACATGATTATGACTTTTATACTAAAAAAGTTAGTAAGCAACCATTGTTTTTTCAATTTTCAATACTTGACAATAGCTGTAATAAAAGTAAGTTGCCACATCGCTTACATCCTACAACTATTAAAGAGTATTAAATAAAAAAATAAATTATAAAAATAAAAAACACAAAAACATGGAAACAAGATCCCCTACATAATTATACAATTTCATGCAGTCGGAGGCATTAATGAAAGCTACATTTTTGTGAAAAAGGAAAAAACTCCAGCCAAAGTGTATCAAGAGAGTCTTGGATCGTGTTGTGAAACCTTTCAACAATTCACTTTTTAAAAATGTACCGTGGACTTTCTAGCAGGACTCTGGACCTGGTCATAAGGCACAGACTACCCAAGCCTGGCTTGAAACCAATGTTCCTCAACCCAGTCAGTCAGTCAGTTTAAGAGGACATGGCTTGCTCTAAGCGACACGGCGACCTTGAGTCTCTTAAAAAATCTCTAGAGTAAGCAATGGCGAAATTTTCCATGATAACAGTGCGTAAATCCATAGATTCGTGGCCAGACAGATAAAGGCCAAAGGTGGCCATTTTGTATAGAATACTGTTTTTATTTTTTGATGAGACTTTAGTTAATATGTACATATAAGATTTAATAATATTACATTACTTCATTAAAAAAATACATTTTCATTTGTAACAGAACTCATGGACGGACTAGGTAGATTACGATCTAAAAAAGTGCACCAGTAAAAGAGCGTTGGTACTTACGTCCATTTACGTACATTTCTTTAGGAGCGCACTTTTTCGGCAATATCTCAAAAACAAGATAAGGACTGATATGACGAAACTATAAGGTTTCCGTTTTGCCATTTTGGCTACATTTTGGCTAAACGCATAAAATCTGCCTCTAAAGAAAGGGAGATTTTACGTATCTACATTTATATATGTATATTCGAGAATTACTTGAACAAATCTTTAAGATATGTTATGTGGAATGCTCCCTTGTCGGTGTTGATATGTACCGGCGCCATTGTAAGATCACTCACGCGTCCGTCTGTCTGTCACTGTTGACATCACCGGTCGTCAGTGGCGGGTGAGGCTGAAACACAGTGACGTCACTTCACACGAGCAACATACTGTTATAGGTGAAGCCTTTCTTGTTGTACTCGACAATTTATCAAATGTTGTTTTTCAGCTGAAAATATACCGTCTTATGTATTCCTCTGTGTGAACATACACGTGCCCCGCCATTGACACCCCTCCGGCTTCACGCGATGTTCGTGATGGAGGATGTAAGAATAAGAATAAGATAAGATAAGATAAGATAAGATAAGATAAGATAAGATAAATTTATTTGTCTTAAACATGTGTACAATATGGTGTTATGGTAATTAAATTAGTTCAAACATGTCTGTGTCTATATTATCAGACGTACAAATATTAGTGTAAAAAAAAAAAAAATTATATAAGAAAAGGACATACAAAATTACAAATTACAATACCTTACATATTACTGTTTGCTTAAATTAAATATACATTTCATAGAATTAAGTAGAACATTTTACAAATCAGAATCTTCAAGGAAATCCTTTATGTTATAGTAACACTTACTACATAACAAATCGTTTAATTTTTTCTTAAATAAACACAAATTTAAATCTTTCAAAGTTTTTGGTATCTTATTGAAGATCTTTGGAGCCATACAAAATATACTGTTTCTTAATAACGTTGTTTTAGAGGAGTGCATGCACAATCTTTTATTGTCTCTTCGGTTGCGTACTACGACATCTGACAAACGGGGAAACAGTTGAGGGTTTGTTTTGACAAATAGTGCTGTTTCATAAATGTACAATGATGTTAATGTCAAGATTTTATATTCAATAAAATATGGTCTACAGCTATCCGTCACTTGTAAGCCAAACATTGCCCTAATGCAGCGTTTCTGTTGTTTAAAGGCTAAGTCTCTGTTGACAGAGTTACCCCAGAAAATGACTCCATATCTCAGTAACGAAGCAATAAGTCCATGATAAGCCGTAAGTAGGGTGCTAGTGTTTACTACGGGAGCAAGTTTATATAGAGCATATGATCCACTGCTAATTCTGTTGCAGAGTTGTTCTACATGATATTTCCAATTCAGTTTCCTATCTATTGTTAGCCCCAGAAATTTTGTTGTCTCTACTTCACCTACTTCAAAGTCTCCATATTTAATATTTGGTTGATTAGCTAAGCAAATCCGCTGGCTAAAGTGCATTATGTGCGTTTTATTGAGATTAATTCTTAGATTATTATTATTTAACCATGATATCATCGTCGAGAGCGATTCATTTATATCTTTTTCATATACTGCTAGTATTGAACATGGTACTGCAATAGTGCTATCATCTGCAAACAGTGTCATACGGTGATTTATAGATTTGGGCAAGTCATTTATATATAATATAAATAAAAGCGGTCCAAGTACACTCCCTTGCGGCACTCCATAATTGACTACACGAGCATTAGACGTATAAGTTACCTCTCTTTTTGTTTTAAAATCCACTCTTGTTATCGCTGTAATTTGATTCCTATTTGATAGATAGGATGATATTAATTCCAGAACATTACCTCTTATGCCGTAGTATTCTAATTTATTCTTTAAAATATCGTGCTTGACATAGTCGAATGCTTGTGTCATATCGCAATATAGTGCACAAGCAGGGTTTCTTTTGTCTACGTTTATTATTATTTCATGTAAGAAATTATATACGGCCATATTTATTGTTCTATTTTTTCTGAAACCATTTTGTTCTTTGCAAATTATCTCATTTATTTCTAAATACCTGTATACTTCTTTATATATATATTTTTCAAAGATTTTTGAAAATATGGGGATTAGGGCAATAGGTCTATAGTTTGATATTGTTTCTCTAGACTCCTTTTTAAAAATTGGTTTGATGATAGTAGTCTTTAAATAATCTGGAAATACCCCTGAACATATACATAAATTTATTATGTAGCTTAGATGTTCGCTAATTATGTCACCAACTGACTTTATTATTCGGGTTGAGATGTCATCATAACCTACACTGTTAGTATTTTTTAGATTTTTTATTATTGCTGCTATGTCCTGTGGTGTACTTGCTGACATAAACATAGATCTTTGTTTAGGTATTATGGTTGACGTAACTTTTATGCCAATGTTAGGTATAGGAACTACTTTATCAACAAAGTAGTTATTGAAACTATTGGCAATAACTACGGGATCTGTGACAGTTTTATTGTTTAATTTAAGCGTTTGTATAGCATTGGTAGGTGCTCGGAATTTTGAATTATTAATTATTTGCCACGCAGACTTACAGATGTTTTGTGCACGCTTGGTTAGTTTAATGATTTTCCTTAATAACTTTGAATAATGTGTAAATCTTTTTTTATTTTCGTATGACGGTTTAGCTCTAAATGTCCATAAGAGCTTCCTCTTATTTTTACTACACCTTTTTATGCCTTTAGAAATCCATGTAATTTTTTTAGAAGTTTTTATTGTAAGAAGTTTTTTGGGGAAGCAAAGATTGTAAAATAAATTAAATAGGTCAGAGAAAATACAAAATGCAGTGTTGGGATCATTGGTTTCATATATTTCAGAAAATGTTAGGTTTTTTATGCAATTTTTAAATTGATTTATATTTTCCAGTGAATAGTCTCTTTTTCAACCGACTTCAAAAAGGAGGAGGTTCTCAATTCGTCTGTATGTTTTTTTTTTTTTTTTTTTGTATGTTTGTTCACCGATTACGCAAAGACGGCTGGACCGATTTGAAAAATTGTTTTTGTGTTTGAAAGGGTATACTTCCAAGTTGGTCCCATTGCCATCAGATCACGATCTGATGATGGGATCCTGGAGAAATCGAGGGAACTCTTAAAATATTAAAAGCAAACCTACAGTGATTTAGGTATATTTCATAGTGATTCGTGCATTTACTCTTAAAAAACACCAATTGGTGAAGTGGAACTGATGATGAAGACCAAAAATTACGAGCAGACCTATTCAATATTTCACAGTTTGCGATTCAATTAAGTACTTTAATATGGTATTGAGTAGCACTTTAATCTCGATATACTACTATTATACAATGTAATAAAGCTGATAGTGAACTCCTCAACAATTAACGGCCCTGCATCGGGGCAAGCAATATTTCGTAAAAGGATTTGAGCAGATGACATAAGCCTATTGTAACTTAAGTGAATTATAAACCAACCCACTAAAAAGTGAGAAATAAAAACTTTTTAACAAAAAATATTACCGACTTCAAAAATAAATACAAGGCAACTAAAAAGCAAAAAATAATATACCTAGAATAACAAAAACAAATTAAACATTTTGAAGTTGGTGCCGAATAAAACATAAAGACTACTATTTCATGGCACCAACTTCAAAATGTTTAATTTCTTTTTGTTATTCTAGGTATATTATTTTTTGCTTTTTAGTTGCCTTGTATTTATTTTTGAAGTCGGTAATATTTTTTGTTAAAAAGTTTTTATTCTTTGTACCAATATTTAAGAACACACGTTTTAGCTACTGGGCATTTTAAAATTTGAGCAGTATGATCTGACAAAGCAAGTTCAACTATATTTGCAGTGCATGATTTGCCAAAGTTATGGGCAAAGTTATCGATACAAGACTGACTTACTAATCTGGTCGGCTTTTTCAAAGCTAATGTCATATTAAAGTTAAGTAATAAGCATTTGAGTTCTGATGATATGCTATTGTTTTTCATAACATCAATATTGTAGTCACCAGCCACTACAATATTTTTATATTTAATTTTATTTATTTTAGTAAGTAATTGTTCCAGCTTCTGAAAGAAAATATTTAAATAAGTTTGTTTTGGTACTCGGTATAGGCAGATTACAATTAATTTATAATGGACCAGCTCAATTGCACAGCACTCAAAAATACCGCTAATAGATAACTGAGCAATATCTGGTAAATCCTTCCAAGTGTGTCCTTCCCTTACTAAGATACACGTACCGCCACGTTTACTATTTACTCTACAGTAGAATGCCGCCATAGAATAATTTGTGAGATAGAGATGACTTTCCTGTCCAGCTATCATAAAATGTTCAGATATGCATAATATATCTACGTTTTTTTGATTTTCTGAAAGCTCCAATAATGATACAGACAGATCATCTGCTTTATTAATTAAACCTGCAATATTCTGATGCATTATATAAATTGTCTTAGTGACGAAAAAAGTTATCGTTACATATTATTGGTAAGTTATTCTTATTATCCTTATTAGACGGACTTGTTATAATGGATTTTTCACACTCTAATTCATTACATTTATTCGATGGTATTAAGTCGGTTTGTATACCTTTTTCTAGGCATACAGGGTTAAGTAAATTCGTCTTTGTTATGTAGTCATGATACTGTGTGTAGTAGTTAGTAGACAGTACTTCTCTTAGAATTAGTTGACTTATATGACGTGTAAAATATGGACGTCGAGGTCTCTCTACACTATAGCCCATGTCTAGATATTTTGCATTTAAAAATTTTGAACATAGTAATTTCATTTCATAATTTAATTTAGATTCCCTTAAGCTTTTATTAAACGGAATTTCACAAAAGAGTACGTTAGTACTCCTAGTTTGGCATAAAAAATTACTTATACAAATGTTAAAAATAGTTGGCGATCGGTCATGCATTCCTCCCAAGACAACAACATGATCTCTATTTGTTAAAGACTTAATTACAGTATATTCCGATATTAACACATCTTGTAGGGTTGCTCCCGATTTCCAGAAGCAGCTAACTTGGAAACGTTCACCGATTATACTTTGCAATGTACGTTGTAGATGCCGCCCCTGGTCATCTGCGATTATAACAATTTTGTCCTTTGTTTCCTTACTCGATACTTGGGATGTATTAGTGCTTATTTGTGTATAAGAAGGTGTTTGACTGGCACTTGGTAGATGTAATGTATCTTTGTTTTGGTCTATGTTTTGTGAAGATTGGGTGAGTAATACATTTGGCAACTTGTTACATGATGTGTTCGCCTGTTTATCATGAATATCGGCAATTTCCTCACTTCCGAGTTCTTTAACCATATTTATATTCTTTATGGATAATTGCTCATTTTTTCTTGCAGGCGTCGTGTTTATCTTTTTGCATTTTCCTTTTTGTTTACGTGCCGAAAGTGGTGTCATGTTAGTAGGACTAATTATACTAAGTTTTTTATAAGTTTCTACTATTTTTATTTGTTTTTGTAGATCCTTTTTTAACTGTAAGTTTTCAATATTTAATTCTTCAATTTCAGCATGAGCACTTTCGAGGTTGTTAGATATTTCCTGCAATTTTTCTTCCAAATCTATTATATTTTGGCTAGTGTTCAAACTATCTCGTAGACTCAGCACAGTAGTGTCAAATAGTGAGGCATTTTCTCCAGAGTTATCATCTAACGAACTGGTTTTGTGATTTTTTTTACGAACAGTAACATTTTCATCCATGTTTGTAAGTACAAGTCGTTCCATCTATTACTTCTCAAATAATATATAGTATTGTTTTACTCTTCGTAATTTATCATTCAACTTAGTAGTTTTTGTATTTTATGTGTTCGTTTTTAAAATTGTAATATTCAAGAACTCGCAAAAAGTGAGTGCTGTCCTTCGGGTTTGAACCTCTGACACCATGCGTGCCAATCCACACGTGAACCGCTAGTCCAACCGTTCTGTACGATAGTCGACGAAATTGTGTATCGCTTCGTAAGTGTCAAATTGAGTTGTAATGACTGGCGAGAAACGACGCGGTAATGCACAATTTAAAAAATGTTTTCAAGCAACCGTCACAACAATTAATATTTTATTGTTTCACTTTATTTACATTAATTTGAAGTTATTATGTTGTGTTTTAACGATGTTTACACTTCACTACATAGTTTCAATAGTTTAAAGCATAAGTTAGTAATGTTTTTAGCGATAAACTGAGTTTTTTTTACACAGCACAGTTAAATACTTTTTATACACTTAAGGTTGACTATTTCACTGAGATAACGTTAGTGTTTAATTATTCGAGCACTTGGTTCACACTTATTACTTAATTTCTATTAAACAAACAAATTAATATATTTTTAATCGAATAAATACGCGGAGCTGCTCTTACTCGTGGCAGTAGCGCCATCTAGTCCTTCTAAGAAGTCCTAATAAGAATTATTTATTTGTTAGACATAGGTAAAATTACATGTAAAATTACATTTGTGGTTTTTTTATACAATTACAGTCTGTTCCTTATGTCTTACCATTAGGTGTACAAATATTAATAAAATAACACAAAATTAAATTGACATTTGATAAAATAATTAAATACAAAAATTGATAAGATGTCACATTAAATTATATTAAATTAATAAAAAAAAAGTTGTTTGTAATATTGAATGTCTTGATAATAATAATACTAATACCTAAATTAATAATACAGCTAAAATTCTATTTGTCGTCACATACAGTTAGTTATTTAATTTGAAACATTCATTTCCAGGTACTCATTAATTGAATAGAAGCAGTGTTCTAATAACCATTTGCGTAGTTTTGTTTTAAATGGATTTGTTGGTAGATAATTAAACGAATTAGGGAGCTTATTATAGATTTGTATTGCCATTTGGAACACATTTCTTTTTACTAGTTGAAGCCTACAGTATTCAACAACCAGTTTTTCTTGTACCGCACCTCTAAGTCTTCTGTTGGATGCGAAAGATGCATCCAACCATTTTCTTAAAGTGTTCAGGATACTTTTTCACAAATAGACAGATTTGCAAGATGTACAAAGAAGGTAGGGGTAAAATTTTAAATTTCAAAAAGTATGGTTTACAAGATTGCCAAAAATTTAGCCCAACGATTGCTCTTAGGCACTTCTTTTGAACTTTAAATACTCTATCCGACTCAACAGCGTTGCCCCAAATAATCAAACCGTATTGTAAAACTGATCCAACATATCCGTGGTAGGCATTTAATGCAATTTCTACTGAAGATCTTTCCCTAAGATGTCTTATTGCAAAAACAAATCTGTTTAACCTACAGCATACATTATCAATATGTACACACATCAAAAGTGTCTAGGGATCAACATATATTTTTGCAATAACTTTTCTCCTGATTGATTTTTTTTTTTTTATTCATCAAATAAAGTGTTTTCGTTTGTCACAGTAACGATAAACCAAGTCACCTTTGCATTAATAAAGAAATTTGCCATTTTCCTAATAAAGGGATTTTTGACATTTGAACCACTAACATTAAAGTTCGAAAAAAAGACTGAAATAACAGTTTTCTTTAAAATTTTATTGGGTAACTTAAACAATTAATAATCCGTGTTTCTACCGCGAACACTAACAACACAAGAACATCGGTTTGGCATACTCAAAATGAGTTCATCCAAATCACGCTGTGGAATGGCCGCCCATGTTCGTTGCAACAACAAAAAAAGGTCTTCTTGCGACTGGATACCCTCCATATTCGGCAGAGCTCTTCTCTATAGCATATCCCATGCATGCTCAATCTGGTTCAAGTCTGGCGACTGAGCAGGCCAGGGCAGGACATTGATGTTAGCTGCGGCGAGAGTCTGTCTTACAACTCTTGCGGTGTGCGGTCGTGCATTATCATGCATTAACTGAAATAAGGGACCGATTTGCACTTGTAGAGGAACGATGACGTCTGATACAATCGTCTCAGCATAAATTTGAGCGTTGAGGTTGCCTCTGATCCAAATCAACTCAGTTCTTCCGCCGATCCAAATACCCGCCCATACCATGATGGTTCCACCACTATAAGGATGGACTTCCTGGCAGGATTTTAATCGCTGTTGGCGTCCAGGGGTTCTCCAGTGTCGCATACGTCTTGTATCCGGTCTCATACCAAAACGAGACTCATCAGAAAAGCACACGAAACGCCATTGTTCTTCTGCCCAATTTCTGTGTTCAAGAGCCCATTGATATCGAATCCTACGATTGTGCATTGCTATAGGTGGTACCCGTAGCGGTCTTCGGGAATGAAGGTTCACTTCATGCAAGCGGTTTCTGACTGTTTGGTCGCTAATTAAGTTCCCTGAAGAGTGATGAAGCCTCACGGCTAACATCATGGCGGTTATTGTTGGACCTCTTCGAGTTAAGATTTGAATGTATCGGTCTTGTCTCCGTGTGGTGCAGCGATACCGTCCTCCATGGCGCTCAGCCACGGTACCAGTGCTTCGGTAACGTGTCCAAAGTCGACTGATAACACTCTGACTTGTATTCAGAGCTAAAGCCACAGTACGTTGCCGGGAACCAGCTTCTATCATTCCCACGGCTCTGAGCATTTCTTCCCTGCTTAAATGACGTCGCCGCTCCATAATAACGTTGGTTTTAATCAGTAGTAGGGAAACAGAGTAGCACTAATAATGTCTTCAATGCGTTGTATGTTTTTATAGGGAAAATATTGACAGCTGATTTTCATCTTTTACTCGAATTTGATTCACAGTTCCTGATTCAAATTATGAAATGCACCAAAAAGGATCCATATAAATTTATAAAATCATAAATTTATTACAAAGCCACATCTCAATCTCAAGAAATCCGCATAAAAATGCTTGATCCCTAGACACTTTTGATGTGTGTAGTTTCCAGTTGCAGTTATTATCTATTATCAAGCCTAGGAATTTCGTTGACGTTACCTCTTGTAAGGGGATGCCGTCGTAATTTATATTAAGTTTTAATGGCTCCAACTTAGGGCTTTGAAATTGAACAACCGTAGTTTTTTTTACATTTACCTGCAAGTTATTACTTGCGAGCCATTCAATAATTTGTTTAGCAGTTTTATTTATTTCTGCTTCATAGGATTCTCTATCTTTACATTTGATTACAATTGTTGTGTCATCTGCGAATAAAATTGACTCGTGTAGTGTTGTATCGGGTAGATCGTTTATATAAAGTAGAAATAATCTAGGCCCGAGTATACTACCTTTGGCACACCAAAGTTATTTGCTCTATATTCCGATAAGCACTTCGTTTTTAATAAGCTTTTGGTCCATGAAGATATTTCAGTACATTGGAATCTTTCATCAAGATAACTACGGAACCAGTCGTTTAAAACCCCTCGCAACCCATATTTATATAATTTGTTTATTAGCCTGTTATGGTCGACAAAATCAAAAGTTAGTAACTTTCATCCACACAATACAAGTTTTCCGTGACTTATAAGAATAAATATAAAGCGAGTCAATCACTTAGACACATAATTAACATACTGGTAAATTATACCGTCGAATTGAAAAAAAAAACAAGAATGAGTGCCTATGCCATTTCATGTAGTTTCTACGATATTTCATACAAACAACGTAATGGCACATATTAGACGAGTCGGTAGTCAGGAGGGTCGCTGAATCGGCTCGTAACTCGTAAGTAGTACAAGTTGATATATACGAGTACGCGCGGCTTTACGCGGCCCGCGAGGTGCGTCGCGCTGCTAAGATTTATTCTTTTGCCCTTTGTCAGCTCCTTCCCCCCAGCCGTCCCGCACCCCGTCACGACCCCGCACTCCTCGCTGCTCCATTTGTTTTCATATTCAGGGACATTGCTCTCGGCGGCATTCTGCCTCGCGCCCTGAGTGCCCTGACACTTTCGATTAACGCGGGACCCTTTGTCATTGATACCTTTGTCAATTGTCCAATATGCTAAGATCTATTCTTATTTAAAATTTACTACATCCCTTTCCAGTATTTGAATTGAATTCAAACTTAGTAGTTCACTGTACTCTTTAGTTATATCCGAGTTACCTGGGATTTTTGTCAACACGGTATTTGATATATTATTGGTTCTGACTAATATATGCGCACTACGTTACTGTAGCGCCCAGCGACCTTTATCCAAATATGTTAAATTTCAATAAATGATTAGTTAACCGACCGAAAAATGAAAGGCGAGTGATTTGGCAGAAACAAGTGCAAATTGGAGTTTTGATGTGAGTACGAGGCTGCGTGAGGTGTGTATCGACGGGTATGAAGATCGGTGCAAGATCGAACGGCCTATTGACCAACATACTACTAATTAAGTCGCGTCAATATTGACATTTCTTTTTACAAGCTTTATATTAACTTGCTATGTTAGTGTGAGTATTCGCTAAAATTTTCTCTATTTTTTCGACCACTTTCAGGGATCCTATTGAATCAATGCAAAAAAATATCATGATAAAATTGTGCTGATCTGATGACACTAGGATATAGGAACTGGAACTGAATTATCTAGTTCAATTGGGGCTTGTATTTATTTTAATCATAAGTTCTTTCCATTTCACTATATGATAATGAAACAAAAGGATTGCCATAGCTAAGACTGTCTATTTTGGAGTCGATGTTGTCTCGAGTGCTTTCCATTACACATGATTAGGTAGAGTCGTCGTATATATACGTTCCTAGAACTTACTTATTTACATATATATGCCTTTATAATATTGATGATTTCTAAAAGAGGGGTTATTCTGAACTTAGAATTTTTACTTTTTAGTTCAAATGTTTTTATGTAAAAGTGATGATATGATGATATTTAGGTCTCGTAGACGATCGGCCCACGACAGTTACAAATACGGTGGGCAGTATAAAAAGCAAAGATACAAAGATTCTCAATACGTTGGTGCCAAAAAGCAAACGAATGTGAATAAACGTCGGCGGCAGGCGATGCATACACAAGTGAGGCAGGCGGGCGACACAAGCGCGCCGCCGGCCGCCGCGGGTGGCGTCCGCCTCGTCTCAGTCCGAGACGTGAGCGGCCTTATGATCGTATCTGGCCAGCCTAATCAGTGAGCGATTTTATTAGTAGCCAATAATAAATGTTCATAATAGCACTTTGTCTTCGATCGTTCGATCGTCGTCGGCAGCCGTCAGCTCCAGCAGCGAACATATTTAAACGTCTGAGTTAGCTATTCGTTTAAAGAGACTACAGATTTGTAGATTACCCTTTCTACTATTCATTACCACACAATACCAGTGGTTTTTTTTTTCTTCCTTTAATAATATAATAACTTATCTTTATATATATATTCCTACGGGCAAAGATTAAAAATGGTTATATGATGTGTAGGATTGTGAGTTTAAAAGATAATTACTCAATTATCAGATTGGATTTCAATTCTATTTTTTTGAGAAATAAGCCCTGTGAATTGTTAAAGAATTAACTGAAGCGACTAAATTAAAACGAATCAGATATAGTTTTAACTTATATTAAGTTCCGTGCATATAGTTGAACAATAGTTGGTGAGTATTAAAATACCTATTGTAGTGCGGTGGGCGGTGCGCGGCGAGCGCGTGGCATGATAGCAGGCGCACGTGTTGCGTAGATCTCCACAAACAAACGATTGCTGCCCCGCTTTGTTCACTCTATGTTAGTTTGCATATTTTGAAACGTATTCTATATACTTACAATGTAGTTACCGCTATGACGGCATATTTATTGAGGCGTTCGTAGATGTTTGTTAAAATATTGTATGTTAAACGAACAATTGTGCTATAATAAGCAAGATAAAAGTATCGAAAGGGGCCATCGAAAGAGAATCAGAGCTCAGTAGTCATCGTGAAGGAGATAGCGCGCGTACCAAATAACGTAGTCTGAGAGTGCTTCCGACATCGTCGTCGGCGGCGACGGTTGCGGGGTGAATGTGAAGGATGAGCGCTTAAGTGGGTGAACTTCGCTAGGCGCGATAACAGCATAAAATGGATCAGTAACTTCACAGCTCTCGACAAGGATACCTTCAGTAGTAGAAACAGAGTAGTTAATCGCTGAGTGTCACGTGTCAATGGTAAGCGAAGCGAAGCGCCAGTGTGTTGGTACCTAATTTGCTAGAATATTGGTATCGTTTTTCTAGTTTACAAAACTAGAAAAACGATACCGTAAACGATAAGGTTCTCTGCAGACCAGAACGTCGCACTTGCATTATCAGATGGGTTTGCTGGGACACAGACATTATACAAAATGTGCTTCAAAAAGTACTTTCAGATGAAAAGCAATAAAAATGTATGAGATTGGTAGGATCGCGGGCCATTCGCTGTTTGCTGTTTGTTATAGTCATAGTTTATGGAGCTAATGTAAGAATTCATTCAGGAGCAGTTCGCGCGGCCCCTACCGAGTACAATACTTTCCGACAGTACTGAGTTTTCATTTGGTTAAAAGCAATACACTTCTGACTCGCAGGAGGTTCTGAATGCCGCGTGGCATAGGATGTGACACTCAAAGTCAAGTTCAGTGGATCGTAACAGACATAACATGGTTATAATTAAAGTAACACCATGCATGGAAGTGTAGTGGAACCGGGCAACTTTATTCAAATGATGTGTATGATGTAAGTGAAGCTCACTGACGAGTACCAATACTCGTATATTTCCTGACATTTATTAATTTCGTATCGCCGTCGCTCGCGCTCGCCCGCATGCTCCGCACTCACAAAAATAGCTGTTTGGAGAGTTTCCGAAGTCGCTCAAGTGTGGCATCTCTGTCCGCAAATCTTTTGAAATAAAACTCGCGAAGTATCGACGTGACGAATGAACGAACGTCTGAAGGAATTTATAACTGATTTCCAGCGCCGCGAGAATGAAATAAGCATTAATGCCATCAGTTGGTACACCTGTGGATGTACTTAATGGATTTACATAATATATGGATGAACGTCACGATGTCCGCTTATTGGCTCACAGATGTAATAAAAGGGTTGTACACATTTTAGAATATCCCAATGAGTATCCCATAGATACAATATTCGTCTCTCGAGGGGACAGTTGGTAGCGCAGCAAACGAATTAATATAGGGAAATCAAGTTTTTTTATAACACATTTGCTCATAAAGGGTCTCTTATTTCACCAATTTTAATATCGTAATGTATCTCATTACGTACTTGTGCGTTATTGTAATGTAAAACGCACGGTTTATCAAAATGCTCCGTCTAAAACGAATTGTACTTTTTACCCGACTGTAAAGAAAGGTTATGTTTTTCGCGCGTATCTTGTATGTATGTATGTATGTAATATTCTTTATTACCTGATATATCACAATCCACTGAACGGATTTATACAATTAAAATGTCGTTAGATTCAAAGACAGATTTTGACTGCCTCTGTGGCGCGGTGGGAGTCAATCCGACTGCTACGCAAGAGGTCGTGGGTTCGATCCCCACCCAGGATAAAAGTTTGTGTGATGAGCACGATGGTTTATTCTGTGTCTGGGTGTTATTTATCTATAATATGTATGTATTTAGAAATATATAAGTATGTTTATCAGTTGTCTGGTTTCCATAGTACAAGCTCTGCTTAGTTTGGGATCAGATAGCGTTGTGGGAGTTGTCCCAAGATATTATTATTAAGATATTATTATTATTATTCGTCTTGATTGCTCAAGAGTTCTTAGATATGTGACGTGTGAATAAAACAAACATGGCGGCTGTGAGATGGCAAAATAGAGGTGTAAAAAAAAGAATGTTTTTAATACTGCAATATGGGTATGAAATTAAAGGGCTCATCCTAGGCATTTCAAGAAGGTATAACATGAATGTGACTGTAATACTATAAAAGTAAGTTAGCAACCATTCTTTTTTTTCAATTTTAAATACTTGACAATAGCTGTGATAAAAGTAAGTTGTTACATTGGTTAGGTCCTACAACCACTAAAAAGTAGTAAATAAAAATATATTTTTTTTTAACTTAGTTCATCTAGATTCAATAAAGCCTCCGACTGCATGAAATTATATAATTATGTAGAAGATCTTGTTTCCATCTTTTTTGTGCAGGTGAGTTTTTAATTTTTATAATTTATATTTTTTTACATCTAAGCAAAGAGTTTTTTATGTCAGAAAAGTGGTCAACATTTTATGAATAAAATTAAATTTGGGAGATAAAATATAATAAATAAAAATTAAATTCTTTAATTTAATAAATTTGACCATAAATTACAACCATTTATCTGTAACAAAACACAAAAATATTTATATAAAAAAATATTATTTGCATCTGCAGGGTCCTTACGTAGACTTTTTGCCGATTACCACTAAAATTGCGCTGGCGCAGTCTCTTCTACCTGTACTTGACTATGCTGACGCCAGTTATCTCGACCTTACCGAGGAGCGCCTTCAAAATTTCTGTATTAGATTTATATTTGGTTTGCGTAAATATGATCATGTTTCCGAATTCCGCAAAATGCTTAAGTGGCTCCCAATACGCCTTCGTCGGAATACTCACATTATCTCATTACTGTATAGTATACTCTTTAATCCTTTTACTCCCTTGCATCTTAAAGAACGTTTTAAGTTCCTTTATGACACACATCCCAGATTCCTAAGGTCATCGGAGGATTTGAGGTTAGAAATTCCAACGCATTCCACAAAATTCTATGATAGGTCGTTTACTGTAGAGGCAGCAAGACTATGGAATGAACTGCCTCTTACTATAAGACGAGCCCAATCGTTGACATCGTTTAAAAAATGTTGAAGGACCACTATCTCTCTGAGGAAACTGTAAATTTGTATTAATTACCTATCCGATAATCGTTGAGCCGTAACGTTGACAGTCGGCTCAAACACCTGAAACAGAGGCAGTATCCGTTCACGATACACAGCAAGGTTAGTTCCCCCCTCTGTAGCCGCATAATATGCCCGCATGACGTTCTCGTTTATCGACGTCGTCCATCGCATGCGGCGCACATTACCACCGATAGCGGGGGCCCTGTTTGAGGCCGGTGGATCTCGGGGTCCCAAGCCGGCCGGCGGCCGGCCTCTCCCTCGCCGACGTACAGGTGAAGGCGACAACGGCGGAGAGAAGTACTCGTCGCTCGATGAGCTCGACGCCTCAACAACTGCAAGTGATCCTGGAGGTTGCGAGGGTGGAAGCTTTGCTTGTAACTGGGCTCTGCTTCGAGTTATCATATTTTATTTCGTGCGTTTCTGATGTTCGTGTGGTTTCATCTAGACAGATGTCATTTTCCTTTTTTCTATTTTGTATGGTTTTCTTGTATATATTCTGATTTATGGCGTTTTTATAGTTTATTGTATGTAATAAATACTTTACTGGGTTGATATAATAGTTTATGTGTAAATTTGAGGTGATTCATTTAAAAATAATCGAAAATAATATTTTATTATGAAACGACGTTTGCACTGCTCCGTGTTGCCCCGAGTTGTTTTATTATTATTATTAAAAATATTAATTTACTTTATTAGTAATACTGGCTGTTTTTGGGCCTTTGCCTTCAAAAAAAACGCTGATGCACGCGCATCGCTAATTTGTGAAAAGTAGTAATTATTCCGCGCGCTTTTTCTTTTCGCTGTATGGTTTTTTGTTATTCCTCGCAAATATGCTATAAAACGTCACTTATATCCTAATGCACAATTATTTAACTAGCAAGCAGGCCCACTCATCTCTCAAACCCCTGGTAGTACTGCAAATACTATTAATTTAATTCTAACGTAGCCAGCTATTTAGATTGTGATTAACTATATTTTCTCTTACCATAATTTTACGAAAACTACGAACGCGTAAAACGAGGAGCAAATGAGTGCGGACACATGTGTTTGTGCGTGGTCAGCGGCGGCTACTACGCTAAGCTAACAAATCATGTGCCGGTGCGCGTTGTAAGCTCATCACTCTTGTGAATTTAGAGGCGCGGGCGAGCCGACCGGCACGATTTATACGAGCCGAGCTGCGGCGCTGACGCTGTGTGTTATGTATTGTATAAATATTGCAATTGTAGTGGCTTTTACAATGAGACATCACACGTGCTGGTTCGGCGGATAGAGCCGAGCGCACCGGCCATATTCTGTACGTTAGTTTGGTACTGTAGTGTTATGAAAGCTTAGATTGATTAGAGGGCTATATTTACAAAAAAACGCGCATAATTTACCTTAAAATTGCTTGACGTTTCGACCAGGTTGCACCGGCCGTGGTCACAAGCGGACTGTCGCAGCGATGTTAAGACTCCGTCAGGCCGATAAATCTTCATCCACCCTCACTTTTTTACTTCTCGAAAAGTTAGGGTCACTGCACACTACACTGATTTTGTCCATGTTAACCGACTGCGAAACAATACGAGGTTGTGTTTTACGAATCACTGGATTCCACGTCACGGATAGTTTGAAACCCTCTTCCCGATTAAAAGTTTTATGTTTTTTAATTTCAATCGCTTCACGCACAATTCTTGAGTAAAAATGGCGATCTGTGGAGAGGGTTTGTGGACGATGAAACTCAATCCAGTGATTGGTGTTCGATTGCAGTATGTGTTCTGCAATTGCCGATTTGTTCACTTGCCGGTTTTTCACGGTATTGTTTCTTAACTAAAAATCACCAAGGAGTCGTCGGTAGAGAGAGATGTGGCGTCGGTAGGTAGAGATGCGACGGCGACAGGTTCGCCCTTCGCCGTCGCTTCACTGTCCAATTTCGGAGAACTGTTGCCCACTGCTCACTCTTGGAGAGCTGCCCCTTCTCTCCTTTTTCTTCAGATTTTCCCTCATAAAGAAATCTCTCCAGAAGCATTCAATTTATTTTTTATTTTTATAGAAACCTTGAAAATATTTGTCGTAATTACAGATTTGATTTATCAAAAATAATTGTTGACAATAAGTATTAAAGAGATATTAGAGGAGAGATATTAATATTAAAATGGCGAAATACATAACCAATGGAATATAAACAGAAAAGGCACGAATTAACACTACAAGGATATATATACATAAGAGGTAATAATTATCACTACAATACTTCGCACAATGTGTCTTCTGAGAGCTAACTTGATAGTATGATTGATCTGGAAAGCTCTTGGACTCAGGTAAACGGAGGATAGATAGACAGATACTCTCTATTGTACACCAATGAAAGGACAATAACAAATATCATAGGTAGGTACTTACAGCTAGTGGTACAAGAGGCGGTCTTATCGCATTCTGCGATTTCTTCCAGGCAACCATGGGTTGGACTATAAATTTATAAGAAAAGGGAATTAAAATTGTACACACAACTTGTAATGTTAAATACAATTTAATTTAATTGAAATCCTACGTAACAATTATACGTATAAAATATATATTTAAATATATTTACCAACTTTTCACATCACCTTAATTTTAAAAGTATGTATTTTCATAATATTATGTGCGTACCGTTTGAGACATTTACACCCAAGTAGGTATATAAGTTTAATAAGTCAACTATAGATTGCGAAGAAGACATTATTTTGCTCTATCACACAACGGATTTAACGTTTGACGACATAGGACAAGTTATTTTAAAGTTCTTTTCTTTATCAATATACTTCTTAAGGTACCCACTTCTGGTTGTAACTATATCTGCTTCTGGCCCATTCTGTATTCGTCGACTACTGGATTGGTCAACCCTCGGTACAGTATTTTAGCTATTGTAAAGCAATCTTTTTTCTATATAAGCTGAAGAATGAGGCAATTCACTACGGTTTTATTATAATAGGAAGGAAATAATTTTTAGGTATTTTTGAAAAATTGGTTTATAGTAAACAAAAATTAAATTCGTATATCTTGTTATTTTCTAATTTTGAGAGATATTTTTAAACAAGGAACCCTTATAGTTTCACTATGTCTGTCCGTCCGTCTCCAGGCTAGCTCAGATACTCTTAGTACTAGAAAGCTCTAAATTGGCACAGATATACATAATTACGCCAATTATGTTTTAAGTAAAAAGGTACAGATAGGTTACATATACATCATCCGATCTTTAAGTAGCTTTAAGTTGTCTTTAAGTAGGTAGAAAGCGTATGCAAAAAATTAAAGATGCTCACCGCGGCAGTCCTCGAGTGCCACACATTTTTGATTTTTCATTTCTTGCTCTCATGGTTTTTTCTAAATAACTTTAAAATTACGATATTAAAATTATAAAAGATAATATATTTGACATCCTTCATCTTTAATTCTTCTTAAATTTACGTTATGCGACCATGTTTGGGTCATAGAAGTACGTATTGGTACCAAATTGGCTGTGGCAGACGGACAGATAGAAACACGGGTATATGGGTAACGCTTTATCCTTTTGAGGCACGTAACCTTATAAACGACCAACTAATGCACACTTATATAACCTACATTGCAACGCCCAGACACAGAATAAACCAGAATAAACCATCGTGCTCATCACACAAAGTTTTATCCTGGGTGGGGATGGGGATCGAACCCACAACCTCTTGCGTAGCAGTCGGATACACTCCCACCAGGCCACAGAGTAGTAATAGTACTACGGTAGGGTGTCCTTAACATAAAATGAGTAATAAAAAGTCTGAAATCAAAGAAAATTATTTATTGTTCTTGCGAGTACAACAATAAATTTTCTCGACTCTAGCTAGTTAGATATCGAGATAGAGTCGAGAAAAAGAAAGCTTGAGTTCTGACTACTACAGCCGGGTATATGTTTCTGAAACGCTAACTATAGGTGTCTAAGGAGCTCGGCTCTACTCGACAGCTGACAAAAACAAATAACTTGTGTAAATTTTATCGCATTTTAAGAGCACAAATTATATAAATTCACGTCGGCCGCGGCCGGCAAACATTGCCCAAGAAACCCTTGACAGAATGAAAAATGTCCCTCGGAGCGTTATTAAAAATTCAATTAATTTTGTTTAAACGTTTTTACGTGCAATAGTGACGAGTCACGTCCCCTCCCTACCCCTACCGCAACCACAACATGCCGCGGTGACGCGGCGCGATATGAAGCATGGTGTTTTGTGGCGCGTGTAAGTTGGTCTGAAGATTACAGCGCAAAGTTGGTGCGACCCGAGCGACGACGCCTCCACTCGCGCCTCATTCCTGCGGATAATGAGATAGCGAGCCTTCCCAGTCCCACACGCACGACACAATGCCGCTGGCACACAGCTTTGTTTAATATGTTACTTAAATACAAAAGCGTAGGTTCTTCAGAAAACTTACGTTGTTTGTTATATATTGAGTACCTGAAGTGAAAACCAGTATAACTGTTGGTACATTGTTTATAGTCAGCAAATTACGTTTTCATTCCTATAATGTTCCAGTAAAAACACACAACAGGCGCCATATTGTAAACAAGAAAAAACAAGATCTTAGTAACGTGCCTCCAACTGCATGTATTATATACCTATTATAGAATATCTTGTTTCGTTTTTTAGCAGGTGTAGTTTTGGACTTTTTATTTTCATTGTTATAACTTGTTCGGAACTGCCCATGTTTTTCCAATGTATTGCTAAAGAATGATTCTGGATGTTTATCGTAATTTGTTGGTGTTTACCGAGCAGCAGGGGACGTTATTAACATTAAAAGTTTGTTGCGCTCACGAGCGGCAAACAAAAGATTCGCTTAACATAGCGACTTGACGCGTACGGACCCAAATTGTATTGTTCACTTATACAATTTGCCACTTACTACTTAGCCGGACCACAACTAAAAAAAAACAGTTGTGTTAATCTACACATGCACATTTTATGATTGTCTTGCTGCAACTGTTTAAGACTTTTGAGTTTACTCGTATATTCCTAAGTCAAAAAAGTGAACGATAAGCATGACGGCAACATTGTATAGTCATCTATGTTCATATACGGAGCAGAGAGAGTATAAAGACCTTGATGGCACTTCGGCTCGCGACAATAAATCATAGCTTAAAGTTCAGTTTGGTGTCGCGGCGACAAATGTGCCGGCGGCTGTTGTCGCGACGTCGCGAGTGACGACAACTTCATTATAATCAATCACGAACGGGTGTTGTCGCAGACAGTTTTTATTGAGGTTGTTAGTTGTTCGTTGTCGCACCTTCATCGCGCGGCTCACCGGACCTGGTGCTGACTTCGTGTTGACAGCTGCCAGGCGGCCGCCCAGAATGTACTAATATAGTAAAACTCGCTTTTGGAGTTCTTCGGAACATTTGAGACATAATTCGGAAAGTTAACGGTATCTGCAGAATAAGTGTTTTTAGTACAATGTGATTATTATAAATGCGTAACGTATTACCGTTATTTCCGAGTATTAACTGGCTATTAAAGAAGGCAGTCAACAAAAAGGTCTTCTGCTGGAATATAAGCATTATTAGTTAATAGTGGCTTTTAATTTGACTCACAGTGATGGTATCAACATATATTTCAAAGGATTACTCAAAGATAAATAAGTAACAGTAGGATAGGTGGTGCAGGGGCCGGGCCGAGGGGGCGTGGAGGTGCGAGGGGCAGTTCGGCGCTCGAAGCTCAACACAATCTAATTCCGGCGTCTCGCCGAGGCTTTTAGCTTGCCCATAATAACGCATTTATGTTTTTAATCTCAGCTCAAAGGGTCAAATGGAACACCACTCTGGCATCTTTTGTCTTTTGAGTTAATCTTATAGTAGTAGTCGCATACTGATTTACTTACCTATATAACAGGTACAGGTGCGATACGTTACATCGTTGTTTTTTCAGTTAATGGTCGCATTATCAGTTATTGTACTGGCCACTTGCCAGCACACCAAACCATAAGATGTCCTATGTTACAAAAAGCATTACTGTAAATTGTTTGCTTGTTGACAACCCCCACAAATGAAACCCTCGATAGATAAAATACATTAATGAGCTTGACAGGTTTTTTTTTTTAACTATGGCAAATTTTGGTACCAAAAATCTTTTCGATTTATCATTATAAAGTCCGACCTAGGTATTGTGCTTGCATCTTCTCTAATAAAAGACGGTAGTCACGAAAATTATTCCACTGAAACTAAATTGAGATTGTTGGTTTAAGATAGATCAAGATGAGAGAATGAAGTGAAAAGTCTGTAATAGCAGTTAGCATCTCGCTGCGTCTCAGCTCGTCACCCGCGGGCGCGTCTTAATGAAGCCGAGAGACGTTGTTGCAATCGTAAATTGTAGCTGCGATTATAATTAGAGGCAGCGGCCGCGAGTAGCGCGGTGCCATATTTCGTGACCGCACTTAACTAGAATGGCAATTCATTATTAGTTACTCTGTGTGAAACATTAAAATCATTGTAAAGTTTATTAAAATACGCGAAAACAACTCACTTCATATAGTTTTCGTTCGTTCCAATGTTTTATTTAGGATGCCAAGACAATGCGGAGTATCGAGCACATATACCCGAATGAAATGTGATAGTACCGAGGACCGTCAACCGAGAGAGACGTACCTGCAAGTATCGTCGACAGAAGTATATGGGAGGATAGGCGCGCGGCGCTTTTGTGTAGTTGTGAATAAATGAGGCGGCGCGTCGTTGTCGAGACAGTTCTCGTGACGCTCGCTCGGAAACGTGCACTTCTGCCTTATCCAATTTCGTTTGATGCCGAGAATAGATGGTGCGGTTCACAGATATAATCATATTATCCGCCTTTGTTCTGCGCTACCGATCCGCGCGCCTATTGACGAACTATCCATCATTCAACATGCCATCAGATCTTGACTGAATTTTGTATATAAGGTTGGAGAGATCCGATATATACAGAATGATCTATATATACAAACTTTTTAGTCCTGACTGACTGACTGATGGATCAACGCGCAGCCTAAACCGCTGATTGTAGAAACTTGAAAATTTCAGGACGTATTTCTTAAATAATGTTGGCATTCGATAAGAAGGGATTTTTGGAAATTTATTCCCTAACGGGGTAAAATAGTGGTTTAAAATAATAAAATACGGGTTTCATGGTGCCGGTACGTAAAAATATGGGGGTAAAATAGGGGTTGCAAGTATGTATCAAACTTCGTCAGTTTTAAAGTAAGATCTTTGAAATTTTGTATTTAGCTTTTTGGTTTAAAATTAAGAAATATCTGTTTCAGCGTTTTTAGAAAATCAACCCCTAAGGTGGTATAATAGGGGCGTGGCAAGTTTGTATGAAATTTCGTCAGTTTTAAAGTTAGATCTGTAATATTTTTTATTTTTCTTTTTGATTTAAAATAGAGAAACACGTCTTTCAACTTTTTTTTGGAAAATGTAACTTTGTCAGTTTTTAAGTTAAATCAATGAAAATTTGACTTTGTGGATGTGTTAAGAAACACATCTTTCAGCGTTTGACAGTCTCAACAGTCAGACAGTCTCAGACAGTCAGTCTTCTATATTAATTTGATAAAAACTTGAACTATAGAAACTTGAGAATTGCTGAATTAACTAGAAAAATATCTGAAAAAAACGCATAAAGTCTATATTTCATTGAAACACCAAACTTAACAGTCTGTTACGTTTTCACGATTAGGAAACAGCTGAACCGATTGAAATGAAATTTAGTATGGAGATAGTTTAAGTCTCGGGAAAGGACATAACACATTAGTTTTTATCGCGATAACCAAAATCCACGCGGGCGGAGCCGCGGGCGAAAGCTAGTATTTAATATACTAATAACCTCCCCAGAAGCCACGACTTCTTTATGTTACACCGATATCAGTTTTGAAAATATTCTTTGTTTTGAAATAATTTTAACTTTTGTCCAACTGGAGATTGGTTCCGATGCTGGTGGGCATCGTATCTCTCATATTTCAATATTAGCTTTAGTGTCGTCTTTCTGACGAGGTTCTCTTTTCTTAGTTGTGCTTAGTGCCTTTACGACTCGTTTTTGGATACAGATGTGGAGAACAAACGAGGTAAGTTTTCCCAACAACAAAGAAGTCACGGAATATAAATATATATCGTGGTTGAAAATGTCTGACATAACCGGCAGGTTCTCATGTTCCTTTTGGAAAGCTAACTGCTGTTTTGCATTTATGAAGTCAATAGCAGTAGGTGCCACTTGCTTGGTAATGTTTAATTGTGTATATTTACATACTGTTCATTGTAGAATTTAGAGTCGGTACTCCAATATTTGTGCCTATAACACCTATATAACATTATTTTAGCTTCACATACCTAATCATAAATAGTAGATTTTTAGCACTGTCAAAATGTTACGCTTTTATTCGTCAAGCTGAACCTGCAAACAGATGGTATCGTACGATAAGGAACTACGTTCTACAAACACTAAAGGCAGTAAATCGTCTTTAAAATATTCATTTTGTCTAAAGTGAGTTACTTTAAAGCCTCCGCCGCGCAGGAGCGCGCGGCGCAGCCGATGAATCACATAAATTCCAGGTAATTTACGTTCATCGCAGTACTTAATGTTTACCTTCATAACTTCATAATAAATCCTTAAATTTCATAACAGCGGCTGTGCTCGCGACGACGCGGACGCGTCAAATTGTGCGAACGTCCTAACAAAACATCCGCTCGCGATTATTTATTCTATATTAAACGGATTCCGGGTACCCGGTGAACCTTCGCGGAGCCGAAAGACCACAACTATTTTTGCTGGAGCTTCGAATGTTTTTACATAACTTACCTACAGTCGAACGGGACGGGGTTGTTGGATAACAATGCGAAACTACCGATCGCCTTCAGTTTTTACTGAGAAAATATGAGAATGCGGCGATCGGCAATCGAACGAAACTAATTTGTACGATGCTTGAGCTAGACGCTGCAAAAAATATGTGGTTGCTTCTAAACACGTCTTAAACTTTACGGGGAAATATTATCTTGTAAAAGGTTCGGGCTTACTGTGAGATTCCGCGCGGCACTACTAACCGCGCGGTACTAGATCAACCTAAACAGTGTCTAGGTTAGTCTCTCTACGCATTTGGATCCTTAAATCGAAATACGTACAAAGATATGTAAAAAATCGGAAATTTTCCGTAGAATACAATAAATCAAAATACAAACAACTGGCATCATGAATTGGGTCCACAGTTGGCCAAAACAGGTATATTTCACTTTACTCTGTCCTGGTACATTAAATAAAAAAAAGTTTAAAACAAAAGTTGTAGAACTATTAAATACGGATCGATCTGTGGCGGTCCATGTCAAAAAATGAAATTACAAAATTTGAAAATATTGAATTTTTTTTTAATTTTGTTCTACAAACCTGTATTGACATGTTCACTATATCCGTGCGGTTTGAGATGGACGGATGCATAGATATAAGAAAAATCTGTAGCTATCTGATAATCTATGGAATCAAAAAGAGATGCCATTTGGAATCTTATCTTATCCAGCATCCAGCTCCTTGATATAAACTCGAGAAGAATAAAGAGAATTAAGCCGTTCGAGTTAGTTTAGTGTAATTAGTGTAATATGCTGTTAGCATGCAGTTACTGTTATTTACAAAAAACACAAGAATAGAGTGTCTTTCCCTTTTATCAGAGACAATAAGAAACGTGTTGGACAATTTCATAATTTGAAATATTGAACTTAGCAGATTAGGATAGAACTAAATTACTCATAAGTCTAACTCTAAAGACTAGATCGTAATGTCAAAGAGGATCCATGTGGACTCTTTATATAAAAAAATAAATTGGAATCTTAACTGAGAATTTTTTTTTCTGTGTAGACGCAGGTCGGGATATAAAGTTACAAAAAGACTTGAAGAAAGTCGTTCACTAAAAATAGGATGCTTTTAGTATCGTTTATGCCTTCTACTCTAACTTCTCAGTTTTTGGTATGCAATCTTTTATGCAATTTCCTCCAACACGTCCAATCTCTATCATTGTTGATGCCAGACTGCCACGCGTACCTACACATATTGTCATGTGAATGCTCTCTCCGCGCGGTCATGTGAACTTAGCCTTACAGCCACGCTTGTTGATACAACACTGGGGTGGGATATATTTACAGTTGCGCTCGACCATTTTAAAAAATTTAAGATTGCTTATGGACGATACATAATTTACTAAGTTCCGAGGTGAAATCACATTAATCATTCACGAAAGTGACGGACGTAAAGCTGTATCACTGATTGAGTGATGCAGCTTTACGTCTGTAGATACAGAAACAAGAAACAAGAAACATCGGCGCATTCAATAACTTTACAACTATCCATTCAATCATGCTCATTGCAAAAGTCTCACTCGTTGCATCACAAATGTGTCATAGTTTCTCAGATAGAGACATGACATACGGGAGTAAGAAATAGGGTTTCATTGGCAGTATTAGTTAGCGTATGTTAAAATGATGGCCTCCAATATACGGCACGTAAAGGCCTCACTTAAAATGAGAGCCGGTGTACATATTGCGGTGCAAATGCGACCATAAATCACGTAGAGGTTCACAGGTGCTCACCGCACACTCGCACTTTTCTTGAGCGCAGTAAAGCGCCATCGAAACTTATTATCAGACCATACGATAACTGCACGTTTGTATAATCATTATATGCAGGACTAGCTGAACCCGGCCGTGCTTTGTTGTGGCTTTTTGGACTAGGAACCCTCACGGGCGTCCTACCAAAGTTTCATCACATTCTGATCAATGGTTTTGGAACGCATTAAGGACAAACATACAAACATTTTATTTATAAGATAGATTGAAAACAGCAGATCCATGTCATTTAAGAAGCCAGTGAGCCGGGTTCTGTCCGCAGTCCTTCAGATGTAACCAACCCAAGATAGCACGCAACACATAACAATTTGTATGTCATGTTTAGCTCCATAGCCCCATGTCGCGTGATATAATGCGCGTGTAATCCATGTGCATGCGCGCAATGTACCGCGTCACATATGCGGGAGTCAGCGCATATGTGCCGCGTAATGGATGATGCGTTACACATTACTTACAAAATATTGTACACATGTACATTTTACTGTGCATTTTGAAGGTCATATATATTTTTTTCTTAAAGATATTAAAAGTAAGTCGTATAAAATGAATCAGTAGAAACGGTAACAAATCAGTATTATAATGCGCTGAGCAAGTTCGCTACTACATAAGAAGTTGGCATGTACAAGTCCGTAACAAGTTTATGTATACCTTGATCTGCGGATATGTCTCAGCGAGTCTGCCGAACTCGGGCCGCTGCAGCTGCCCCCCCTCTGCCCCCTGCCCCTCCCAGCGCCTCCTCTCGGTCTGCCACAATCACGATCGCTCTCTTCCGTTTGCTTGTATTTCTTGGTTAGCAAGTTTTTCCTAAGGCGCCTTTAGACGGTAAACCTTTGTATCGAAGTGTTATATGGCTTGGCGGTGAGCCAACCAGCACCGACGTTGCCCATTCGATAAGGAAACAGGGTAAAATAAAATACTGCATTTAAATCTGAATATAAAGTGGTTGATGTGTGAATGTTTTTAGAAAAACTTCAACTTGAATTGAGAAACTCTTCCAAGTCCAGACAAGGCATACTTCTAGGTAGGGACATATTCCGTACTACAAGTTGTCATATGCAAACGAATAGCAGGGAACAAAGGCTGCTCCACGGGTTTTAGATAACTGTAAACCATCACACGTTTGTCTTTACAAGTTTCTTCATTTTATCAAAAAAATATCAGACTCATATCCATTGGCTACGACGTAAAAATAATGCTCCATCAGATACGAGCTTAGCCATTTGAGAATACTGCCACTAAAACCGTATACAAAAGGTTTTTAAATTAGCACGGCATATGAAACCCTATCAAAAGCCTTACTTCGATCTGTGTAAATAGTAATAACCTGCTTGTTAGAATCGGACATCTGTCCCACCAACGGTGAGAAAAAGAGTAGCGAGTTTTATTTATCGTTCAAGAAACGTACATACTTATGTAGATCCCGTGTAAACAAAAGAGATACAGATATTAATAGTTGATCACCGGTCCCACTGCCGGCGAGTACGCTCTATACTGCATCTCTTTTGTTTACACGGACGGGATCTACAAAATTCATTTGCTGTACGTTTCTTAAGCGGTAAATCGCTACTCGGTTCTCGCTTATCGTCGTTTGTGGGACAGGTGTCTCGATCGCTCCGAAACACTATCAATAAAAGTTGCTATGTCCTAAAACTATTGATGAGTTTTATTTTGTCAGACCATCAGAATCTCACCTCTGGATTATACATTCAGTTTAAGTGTATAGTCGCTACAAGCTCACAGTTGCACACGTCCAAAGTGGCTCCATATATATTACACATACAATAACAAGGAAATACATAACAAACAACTTGTTTCAAACTTCGCCAAGGATTTCGTTTTTAAAATGTTACTTTTAATTAGGGGGTGAGTTTGTGGCCGTTTCATTGCGGCATTATTTACGAGTGGTACTTTAACAGAACATTAGAGAAAGCGCCCATTAACTGATTAATAAATAAATGCATAAATTCATGAACAAGTTGAAGCGGCTCTGCACCGAGGCCGACGTCACTGTTTGATCAGCATCAAGTTACAAATTAAATTAATTAAGAATAAAAAACCTTAGTAAATATAAAAGTAACATTCAAGAGTTAATTACATTGTATATTAAATGTTTATTCGATTCTTGTGTATGACCGTGTATAATCAGTCTAGCAGCTAATTAGCGGCGTTGCTAAGCGTACTGGGGCGGCTGGCGCGCGACTGATAACAACGGTTATGGGATAAGCAGACTGCGCACTCGCTCACTTCACATAAATTGAACTAAATAGAGACCGACAGTAGAGAGCGTATACAATGGTGCATTATATGCGAGGTGTACTTGTTGATAAATAAATGCATAAATGAACATTTCGGAAATAATCACTAATCCCAATGGGTAGCGTTACTTAGCTCGTTACAACCTTTATAAAATACGTCTTAATGAATACTTAAATATTAAACTAAAATTACGGTCAAAACCACTCACCCAAGCTCGCAGACGGGTATTATGACACCAAGGTTATAATATGTTCCCTACCTAACCCCAAGGCCTTACAGCGTGGTAAAAGTGCATACTATATACATTTCACCAGACCTGCTTTAAAGGGCCGGTTTGGCCTGCAAATCACTCAACCAACAATGTTACTTCCAATATAGTTCACTTATACGGAAATTATTAATCCTTTTCACAGTTTACAAGTTCGCACGTGTGCGTGGGTTTCACTGACCAGCCAAAAGTACAAAATAATAATCTCAATCTAACACTGGGGCGACGGCCAAAACCAATTCGTGCGCACAACCGCTAAGTGTTGCAACAAAATCAATTTATTACCAATTACATTACATTATGAATGGCATAAAAAGCAAAGACACATTGACCCAATTAACCAGTTGACAAATATCCTTGACAGGTGTATCGCCTTGACGTAGTGACGCGACGTTCGAAAACTTTTAAATTAATAATAATTATAGCGAACACCATTTACTTATCACAATTCGAACAATAACCGTTAAAACAAGGAACATAATAACAATCAGCAATAATTAGATCAGAAATTGTAGATAAGTATAAAAACACAATTCTCACGGCCCTTAAACCATGTTGATGCACCGAGCGACAAACGACAAATCTCTGTCATCGTATGCGCGCTCCTTTTATAGATGTTTTGATGACATTGTCCTGGGACTCATTTCCGGCACGGTTACTTCGTGTCTCGGATGCTGCTTCCCCATCGAGATCGGGTATGGATAGTCTAAACTCTACATCTTCAAGATCGTGGGTTGGGCCCGGGTTGCGGTCCACGTCTTCAGTGTCGTCAAGGAGTTCATCAAGAAGAGCCCCTCCCGTTCGAGGAAGTTGACTGGCATTTGCCCCCTATGATTTCTGCTTCCAAATCCATGGGATCCTACTACCGATTCGCTGCAATTTTGTACTCCCACTTTAGCGTTGAAGTCGCCCATAACAACGTTGTAGTGGGTCTTAGTGGTGGAGTGGAGGGCCCTCGATATGTCATCGAACATATCCTCCACTTCTTCGTCTGGATGTGCCGAGGTCGGTGCGTACACTTGCACCACCTTGAGTCTATACCTCTCGGTGAGCTTGATAATGAGGTACGCTACCCTATTCGACACGCTAGACATTTCAACAACGTTGTCAGAAAGGGACTTATTTACTAGAAACCCAACACAACCTTGGGATTGTTGGTCTCCCTCGCGGAAGTACATAAGGTGGCCCGACTCTCCCTCTCTTCGGACTTCACTTAACCCGAGGATATGCCACCTAATCTTCCCAAGTTCCACCTCAAGTTGTGCCAGATGCGAGTCTAGCCGTAGCGTGCGTCCGTTATACGTCGCCAGGGTCAGTCGGTTGGGGTGGCCTTCCATAGCCCGGAGATTCTTATCACCCCCGCCACGCCGTTACCGTGGACGCCACCATGTCCAGGAATAGCGTGACTGCCGGGAACTGGGGGCCGTGGCTTTTGTGCTTCGTGCATTTGGGGTAATGCCTATAATCGCCACGCTGGGCAGGTGGAATGGCGATCGCAGGGCGTAGCTCTTGCATCAGTGACGCTGCTGCCCTCTGCTGACTTTAGCTACGCCTTAAATTGGGATGGTTATACCGCCACCAGCCGGTCGCCAGAGCCTCGTTCGTTGTACACACAGGATGTACCGCGTGCAGGTGAGGTTGGTTTGAAGCGAAAGATGGTGGTACGCCCCCTAACATCCCCACCAAAAAGGGATGGACACGCTAGAAAAACGAAAACACAATAGCCAAAACGTTTGTGAAATGAACGCGATGGATTGCACATTGAGTAGATACTTTGCTACATGTCAGTGTCAATAAACTTGTAAATGTTTAATTATTTTTTGTTGTTGTATATATATTATTTTTTTGCTTTTTAGTTACTTTAATTTTATTTTGGAAGTCAATTTTTATTTTTTTTGTAAAAAAGTTTTTATTCTCACTTTTTAGTGTATTGGTTTGTAGTAGATTTTTGTTACAATAGCATAATACAAACTGCTCTTTTCTTTTTACAAAATGTTGCGTTTTGCGATACAAAGCCGTTGATTTTTGAAGAGTTGAGAGACCTGATACTAGACTATCAGTTCCATTATATGATTTGATGGAGGGGAAGAATCAGGCATCGAACATGGTACTCAGATCGCAACCCGCAATATTTATTGAATTGTTCCGCTTGTATGGTTTGTTGCCCACACAACTTGAGATTATTGAATGATAGAACTGATTGGAAGATTGAAATGTTATTTATTGTTTGATATAATAGTGAGTACAAGTAAACAGTATGAATGATGTAATTGCACTGAATGTAAGGCCGGGCGACACAGGTAAAGTGCTGACAAAGCTATGACCGAATTCTGTACATTGCTTGCACTGTACATGCTCCGGGGCCCGAGATGAAGGGATGCTGCAATGAGATGAATCATGAACTATTATAATGAAAACTAACTTAATACTAATTTTATATAATGCAATAGACTATGAAATTATAAAATTAATCGGAATTATATTTTCTTCGAATGTTCGGTGACGACGCCCTGTCCACAATGTTTGTGGTGCAGTGGTGTTGGATGGTGCTCGTAGGTTGTGTTTCGTTGGTGACGTAATGCACACTGGGTGTCGATGGCATCAGGCTCAGGACCCTGTAGTCTTGATGGTTCGGGTTCATGTCGAGGTTCGCGTTGGTAACGGACTCGCAGGCGTTGCCATATGTAAATGATACTGCCGAGTGCGACGATTGCTACCAGTACGTAAATAACGACGTAGTGATGAATATCGTTATATGATACTCGGTCTGCTAAAACACTTGCTTCGTCATCTGTGGTCTTCATCATCAGTTTAATTTCACTCAATGGTGTTTTTTAAGAGACTACACAATTATTTATTATGAAATTTGGTGAAAAGGTGTCTTGTGTAGCCGCTACTTGTTTGATAGCTAAATAATAAAAATAAACATGTTTAGGCACTCCATACATTTAACAAAAGCTGAAATAAAAAATCAGCAAAAATCACCATGTGGCTTCATTCGACTGGCCTTAAAATATGTAAGGTTCCAAATAAACTTATTTGATTGAGTGAAAATAATCGCCCCGAAAGGTGCAGAAATTGTGTCCCCTCCCCTTATTTTTTGAACTGTGTGACCAAAAAATAATAGTAATTTTATAGGCAATTCTTGCCCATCACTTTATTAAAAAATGCAATAATTGTATTAAAAATCACAAAGGTAGCGCTTAATAAATACTATAAACTAAAATTATTTTCGAAACCGGATTTTTTACGTCAACGGCTGCGGAACCCTACACTGAGCATGGTTCGACATCCTCTAGTCCTTTTTTTTTTGGTAAATCGTGTATTTTGGAAATTATATTTAGACACGCATTACATTCTTATGAGATATGAATAATGTTTTTGGATATTACAGACTAATAAAGAAATATAAAAAATGAATCACAAATCAAAATTTAATGTTTTTAAGAGACCTACAAGAAGTTTTAGCTTCTGTTATATGTATTAGGACTACGGAACCCCATATTGTGCGTGGCGATCTTACCGACATAATACAAAAAAAATATGAAAACAAAAATTTAAATATAAAAACCCGGGCAAGTGCATGTCGGGCCACGCAAAATTTAGGGTTCCGTAGTCCCCCATCTGAATATTGTGGCGTAAGAAGTGGGTTTTCTGTTGTTTTTGTTTCAACATCTACTTAATAATATTTTTCAATGGAATTTGTACGAAAATTTTGTTACTTCTCATTTGATCAGCTGTTACTCGTAAACTTGCAAAGCCTACTTAGCTGCAATAGTTTTCCTTTTAATTTGACTATATATAGTACTACCGTGATTTTTTTCACATACCCAACATCAACGATTTAGCTGGCAAGGGGGTGACACTTGACTCTAACCAAAATCACTTTTAAGCTTAATATTTTACAAACGGATCCCTAAATCTAAAAATCGTCTCACTTACCCCTAAACGTTTTTAAAAGACCTAGCTAATGATACCCCACATGATGGGGTAGGTGAAAAAAATATTACACCCTTTTTGATTTTTTTTGTATGTTTTGACGGTTCAATCGGGGCGGGGCGAGGACACAATTTTTGCAATTTTAGGAGCGATTATTTCCAAAGAAACTCATTTAATGTGTAATAAAAGTTTATTAGTTTTTACAGGACCTGTCACTTTGGCTGCACGTTGATGTTGGCTAAAAAAAATGTTTCAGCTTCTGTTACTTGATGGAATGCCACCTAAAAATATTAATGTTTATTAATTAGCTATCAAACCAAGTAGTGGCTACTACAAGATTGCCATTTTGGCTACGGGACCCTGAAAAGGGAAAAAAATAATCATCTGAACGCAAACCGTGGTGTTCTGATTTTGGGACTGCCCGATGTGCCATAAACATACGCTCTTCTGCTGGTGCAATTATTCAAATCGGACTTTTTCGTACGGCAACGGTTGCGGAACCCTACACTGCCCTTTTTTGGTACATCGTGATTTTTGGAAATTATATTTAGATACAAATGACATACTGATGAAATTTTAATACTATTTTTCGATCTTACCGACATAATATTAAAAAAATATGAAATAATAAACCACAAATAAAAAAAATAAAAAAATATTTAAAATAAAATAGGGAAAAAAAGTATATATTTATTCGGATTCGAATCGGGATCTTCTGCCTTTTTGGACCGCCCGTTTCCCACCTTAGCTATTGAAACAATGCCGATCGCGGCGAAATTTACCTTCGTATTCTAATGTTAATGAAGCAGTTTTTATTGCCTGAAAATATAGATAAAACGACGTTTTTTTTTAAATGATACCTAGCTAGATCGATTTATCGCCCCCGATCCCCCTGCATACTAAATTTTAAGAAAATCGCTAGAGCCGTTGCCGAGATTCAGATTATATATTTATATATATACAAGAATTGCTCAATTAAAGATATAAGATTTATATAATAATATAGGAGTAGAACAAATGGGAACTAAGGCTCAAACTAGGCAGAACCTGTTCTACAGCAATCAGGCTAATATTATAAATACTGTACTAGGTACTATAAAAATATTCTTACTTCTTATACTTTAACCCATAAAATAATTTAACACGTAGAATCGTGTTAATTAAATCATTATTTATATTGATATGGTTTTACCAACAATACACACCACCGCTGTAATTAATTTCGATATAAGAAGTAACTAACCACAACAACGTAACGTATTTGACATTTCAACCAGTGTCATACAATTGTGATCAGTGGAAGCTAATTTATTGTTTTAATTCATTCAACAGACTATGTGGTGCTTCTTTAATGAGTTATAATTGTCTTAAGTCATTAACATGTTAATTACAACATAAATTGTAGATACCTTAACTTTGTTATAAACTATTTCGTGACACAATTATTGTTCACTTTACTTAAAACATAGTTGACATAATAGACATGGCTACTTACATAGCCATGACTGTTATTTTAATATAAACAAACTGTACCAACTGCACAACTTATTCTGTCGTAAACCGTTCTGCGTTACAAACATTGTTCGCGTTACTTAGAACACAATTATTGCTTAAAGATGTGTCTACTTAAGTAGCCATATACAAATATGGCTACAAAAGTAGACATATCTCACGTGCTCCGTTTATAGATGTTCTGATGATGTTATGGTGATGGTGACGTATTACAGTCTATCATAACAATACATATAACGCTTGGGCGAATTGATACACATAGCTCTCTGACGTCACCGAAACATACGTTGATTGAAACTTTTTAAATAGTCGTAACACTCGTAGCGAGCGCGTAGAGCTCTCGTAGTGAGTGAATCCTCATGCAATGATTTACATTGTTGCGGTGTTTAGTGAGTGACGCAGAGCAGAGCTGCCACATTTTAGTGTTAGGGTTTCGTAGCCCAATGGCTAAAACGGAACCATTACAGTTTCATCATATCCGTCTGTCTGTCTGTCCGTCCGTAAGTCACAGGCATTTTACTCAAAGACTACACAATGAATATTGCTTAATTTTGGTAAAAAGATGTCTTGTACCATTTCACCCCGGAGGACGGGCAGCAGCGTCCTCTGCGTACTTAAAGCCTTACTGCGATCGCCAACCCGCTCGCCAAGCGTGGCGATTATGGCAATTACCCCCAGGATCTACATACTAGTAGGTTCTACTGGGGAGACCCGTGCCCAGCAGTGGGCCATCTTATGGGTTGATATGTATGTATGTATGTATGTCTTGTACTAGCCGTCTTAGTTTGATAGCTTAGTAATAAAAATACATATTTTAGCGGGGACACTACGTACAGGTAACAAAAGCTGATTATTATTCAGCAAACATCAACGTGTGCCACATTATACAAAGTGTCTTTTAAAAACATTTTAAAGTTTTTGATAATTTTTTTAATTAAATGAATATTTTTGGAAGTAATTCATCTAAATCAATTTAGCTGTTGAGAAGATGTTAGGTACCAAACACACGTACATAAGAATTATATACAACGTTATTCTTGGTATAATGCAAACCTGAAAGTAGTTTGCTCATAATCAGTAACGCAATCCATTGGGATGGTTTTTGGAATAATTAATTAATTAATTAATCATTCTGACAGTCCTAATCCTATCCGCAATTAGATGTGAAATGTGATCATTACTTATTTTTCAATACTTAATAATAATAACATTTATTCATAAAGTATAGGTACAATAGCATAACTTAGGTACACTTATAAATAATAAACGGCACAGTTGGATATTTGCCTGAACTAGGTTGAAACCTGTGTTTCAGGCGAGAAAGTAAAAAGTATTTAAAATAAATACTTTCTGTGTGTGTCATCGATAATAATACCGAGATATTTTATGTTACTAGTGTTGTGAATAATAGGACAGTTACAGCTTTATACATTTACACTCAGTTTACTAGCTTTATACATAACCTCCCTTGACTTCTTTCCTTTATACCTAATAACTTCGTAATATAATTAAAAAAAAATACATGATAATTTTGATAAACTTTACTGGTCGGTACTTCTACACACTACACTTACTAGGTACGTCTTTACACTGAGGCACGATGTCTATACGACGATTGCATTTGTTGATAGCGAGGTTCTAAGATGGTGACAGCCGGTATCCATCTTCTCGGTTGAAATTCTTGTATTTTTTGATCTCAACCTCCTCACGCACTATCCTGGAATAATAGTGGCGATCGGTCGGTATTCGGTCCAGTGGTTTGGTCCTGATTCACACTTGACAGTTTTTACAGCCGCGATATGTTCCTTGACTCTATCTGGGATTGTTCTTTAGTAAAAAAACGTCAAGTGTACAAGTCTGCTACCGCTGAGCATTTATGGGAATCTCCATGGTGGCTGCCAATGTGTCACTATGTTGTCTCGTCTGAGAGCTAAATTTCTTTTACTAAAAACATAAAATGAATCAAGAAACACCATAGAAAAAATGTACTCAGACATAGATGTCTGAGTACATTTTATCTATGGTGTTTCTCTGAATTAAACTACATAAACAATAGATAGTTTATGTAGTTTATTTCAGATATAAGTTGGCTGCAACTAGTAGAACCTATAAGAGTAGATTATAAGGGAGGGATACCACCACTCACCCTCGATCTGTGAATCACCACGATTGAAGTAGTAAGGAAATGCCCTTAATACATCCATTCCAGGAAGAAATTGTAACTTGTACTTCTAGTTTGACTTATTTTGGAGATATCACAGAACGTGTGTCGAAGGTATTGAAGGTTAATGGTATTTTTTCAGCTTTTAAGCCTCAAAATACGTTGAGATATTTTTGCAACAGCAAAGATAAAGTGAGCAAAGAGAAACAATATGGAACTTATAAATTAACGTGTGACGGCTGCAATAGTATTTACATTGGCCGAACTGGTCGGAATTTTGACACCAGATACAAGGAACACATTGCTGCCTTTAGAAACAATCATCCAGAAAAATCTCACTTTGCGAACCATCTACTTGAAACCGGACATGTCCTGAATAACAGAAATTCTTTTAAAATTCTACATATTTGCAGTAAGGGTTTCAGGTTGTGCGTATTGGAGCAGTTGGAAATACTGAAATAGGATAGAAGCACATTGCTGAACGAACAAACCAACTTCAATTCGTCTCCCCTGCTCAATTTATTTTCTTTTAGGCAACATTACTCATCGACCGGTGGCCGGAGTAGTGGGGATTGAACGTATAAAAGAGGCGCACACGTTGGACGAGCGCTCAGTCGCTGCCAAACTGTCCTGAGGATGCCTCGTGTAGAGGCGAAACACGTGTCGAAGTTTCACTTCGTGGAAGCGGAATATTGCAAGTCAAGGGTCCGGAGGTGCCTACCACTCGATTTGGTAAGAGTACCTGTCACTAATTTTCTTTGTTACAGGTCTCTCTTTTTGAGTGCGGTCTGTCAATCTATTTCGATTGTTGTATTAAGGGTATTTCCTTCCTACTTCAATCGTGGTGATTCACAGATCGAGGGTGGGTGGTGGGATCCCTCCCTTATAATCTACTTAAGATGGATTTCCGCCATGTAACGCCGGATTCAATCGGGAACCTAGAACTCGTTCATAAAGTTGTGCCTAGAGAGAGAGATAGAGAGTTATCTTAACATAATCGTATCAGAGCTAGCATTGAAGCTATATCCATTCTCATTTATCAATCTGTACAATTTACTTTTGGTATAAATGTTGTTATTCTCTACGTAAAGTATTTCGTTGCAATCGTATAAAGGTAAGGTATATATTACATCTCCGCCTTGACGTGGCAATGCTGACTAAACTTATTCATAGAAAACTAATATTATTTTGATCAAACCGCGATTCGTAGGTAGGTATACTATGTGAGAGCTGACTGATAAATTATTGCTATAATAATAGATTACATATTGACTATAAAATAATATATTTTTTCTCTCACATTTAATAATGACGTCTTAAAAGGAAATATTAAATTTAACAAAAATACTATGATAAATATTAAGTATAAAAGTTTGACAATGACTATCCTTTCGTTACTTAATATTATTATCATAATTATAATACGAAGCGCCCGTGTCCTGTCCGTTGCGTACTTGTTGTATATAATTTTGAGCGGCTCGTCACGGCGTATAAATTGGCGGTATCCTGACTGACATCATATTGAACATTGTGTTGGCACCTTGTTCTACAGGAATTATGTTACCTGTTAACCTTAATTGGTACGTAGCACATACACAGGGCCGATTTGTAATATACGAATAACCTCCGGCTCGTGGCTTTTTTACATAACACTAAATAACTTTGTAAAATCAATTTTGGAAAATATTTAATATTTTAACCCTTAATCACCTACCACTTGTTTTTGGAGTTAAGATCATGGGATCATAATTTCACCTACAGACTATTTTTCGTAACAACTTGTGGCCTTGTACAAGTAATATTAGGTATTCGCTCACAATATAATAACTGGAACCACGTGGTGAAACGCCCCGTACATTTTGTTTCGATTAAGAACGGCGGGAAAATCACATTAAACCCGACGAACTAAAAAGTAAATAAAAGGAACTGCCTTTTATTTACTTTTTATTTTTACCAAGCGCGAGCGAGACATCCTAATACCTATTTTTGAAATATGAAAGAGAGACAGGCAGATAAGAAGGGAAAAGATACGTCTGTAACGCCGTATAGCTAATTCGCGGGCGAGGCGGATAGGCAGGTAAATACAACTGGAGGGAGACAAACCAATCCAGATATGAAAAACAAATAGTAACAGACTGTTGGAGTTATAAATAATGACGGTTTCGACAAAGTCAGCAGACAGTGCACAATATTATGATTATTGAGTTAATAAGAGCCCTGCCAAACTTTAACATGTGTTAATACTCGTAGTTTCGTTCTCGTATTTACACACTAACATTACCACAAAGTACACTGTACATACATGCGACAATTATGCAGCACAATGTACGAACAGGGTTTAAAAATCTAGGTATTTGTGTATCAGATTAAATTAGTATCGTACTATCACGATGCTCCGCGGTGTTACCTTTAACAGAATACTTCTGTGAATGCGTTTGCACAAGCTTCCAACCGTTGTCCTCGCCCATACTTCGCCTAAGCCAATCATCAATACTCCCATTGCATTTCTTCCGTGAAAGGAAGGGTATTCCTTTCACGGAAGAAATGCAATGGGAGTATTTTAGTTGCACTTTGCTTTCGGTGCATGGTTCACGTCTATTGTGTCTATTTTTACGCACGAAAATATATTTTTAACGATTACGATTAATGTCACTTTAAGGTTGAACAGTTTTCTTTTTTTAGCATTACCTACTTTAGTTGTCTAACGAAACGTGGTTAGTTTTAATTACAAAGTTGTTTTTTTAAGGTCCAGTTAAGTTCAGTATTAGTTTTAGATTTAATTGTTAAATGTATGGAAGAAAAATTTATTAATTTAAGTGTTAGAGTTAAGGTGGTCATATTGACTGACAGTAAAAGCTCCCTACAACATTTGGCTCGATGCGCCTCTGGCTATGTAGGTGCATCAACAGCCTATGATATTTTTAAGTTAATGTGGTGGTTTCAAAATAATAACGTGGCTCTGAAATTGCAATGGATTCCATCAGACTTGGGTTAATGGGGTAACGAACACGTTGACACTCTGATCAAGAATGCGGTTAATGATGGCTTAGCAATTATATAAATGCATGTTATTTTGAAGTCTTGCCAAAATTTAATTTTGATTGCTATAAAATTTGGAAAGAAGATTTCGATAAAACATCAAAAGGGATCTCGATCTGGAAAAGGGGATTTGATACAAAATCATGGCAAGTGAACCTCCTCGTGTACCCTGGTTTGTCAATATTAAAATAAGTATAAGACTTGTAACTTTCGCGATTTTTATACATATTAGATATATTTCGGGACTTAATCGCGTGAATTATTAAAGGTACGAACCTTTTATTTAACCGACGTTTCGATCGAATTGCACCGATCCTGGTCAGGGGTCGACTGATGGCAGCATAGCGATGTCTCCGTGAGGCGCGGGGTTTTTCAACTACCTTCGCCTGGTCTTGATCATTTTGATAATTTAAATACCGAAAGTACAAATTATCAAAATTATCAAGAGGGGAGTAAAAGTAAAGAGAGAGGAGGAGTAAAAAACATAAAAAACCTTAGCATCTTTGTTCCTTAAGTTAATTAAATGAAACCTAAGAAGAAAGTGCTTAAAATTTACTGTATTTCCTAAGGCTATATTAAAATGTGGCGATTAATGAAAAAAGTGCGATTTTCCACTGAACTGAGACCCATAGATAACATTTTATTTACATTAATAATAAAAATAAGCTTTATTTCTCTTTTTACGTACGGCATTACATCCTAAATAAATAAATAAATAATAAGATACTTACTTGAAGCATTGACTTGAAGCACAAGCAATGTCAACTAATCTATCAAGGATTTACAATTGCTGTAAAAATTCCTTCTCACTTTCTTCATAACCCTTAGTTTCGTGTAACTCAGAATTGTAGGGTATTTGACAAACTTTTTTTCGTTGTGGTTTTTTTTAATGTGGCTCTCATGACTCTGATGTTTTTGTTAATTGTGACTAATAGATCAAAATTTAAAAAAACGGAATATTCCATGATATTGACTTTGTAAGCTCTCGGTCTTTTGCGGACTGTTTCAAAATATATAGACCACTGCAAGAGACAACAATATTTTTTCGCACTTACAATACTTTTTCTCTTTCGATAACAGCATGAACGGTATATCATCTGCTGATATTTTACGCCCATTATGCCCTTTTCTTCAAGATATTTCATTAAGCTAGTAGTAATTTCGTGGCTGCCTATCTGACCTTCACCAAATATTTTCTTGAATAGTATAATATTATACTTTGTCCATGCGGTGTATTCAGAACTTTATGTAAGTCAAAACTGCAGGTTACAGTTTCATTGTTAGGTGAATTAAGGGTTTGATGTATCTTAAATCTATTATTTGTAGCTTTCTTCTCTTTTTGATGAGAGGTCAGTAGCTCTTTGTCATTGTCACTCATTTGGTCTTTATTAATATCTGCTTTGACGCAAGTTAGGCATTTATCTTTTAAGGTATGAGAAAGCTTATATTATACTCTTTTGTTGCTGTTCCTGTTTAGTACAATATTTTAAATACATTAGATCTTTATATTTTCGGAGGCATATAACTTCTATTAGGAGCGATGGTACTGCTGACAGCTTCTCAATAAAGTTCTTTATAAACACATTGGCTTCTTCACTATATTTTTTGGTACATTAGGTTTTCAAAAATCTTTTTGGGCCCTGTCCTCTTTGGCATGTTCTTAGGTGCAAAAAATACATTTTTGAATGACCGCCAAAATAAATAAAAAACGAATTTCTTGCATGCTTGCTTGTGGCTTTCACTGTTGTTCATAAAATACTCACACGTAATATTTCTTCAACTGTATTCATTATTTGTTTTTCTTCTCTTTATCAAAGTTCTATGAGTAGAGCGCACTATCCAATCTTTTCTACGCTGCGAGTCTTGATTCCAATAATACTCGAATAAAAAAATCGCCTTTCTTTAGAAATGTCAAAGTATTCTCTCGCACACTTACCAGGGGTACGTGAATTGCATTTCATTTTCAAATTTTCAAAGTTTTCTTTTCTTAATTACTGTATTATTAGTCTCACTTCTTTTCTTTTTCTTAATGATATCTTGTATCTCAGCGTTACTGTTTAACTCTAATTCTTTATGTGACCAAAGTTCTGAACTACCTGGTAAATATTCTTCCTTACCCTCATCTGACAAAAAGTCAACATTAGCTTTTTTATTGATTGCGCCTCTTTCTTTTCGTTGGTATTTAACCAGTGTTATTGTTACTATATTCAGATATATTTGAGTCAGAAAAGAAGTGCCAGCTCTAGTAGTATTCGAAATATCTTCGTATGTCCCGGAACGAGTAAGTTCAGTGGAACAAATTTTAGCTACTGTAGAATGCAAGTTTAAGGGCTGCTGCGGAAAACGCAAAAGTGGCATCAGGTTTATCTTACAGATTTTCAGGTTCCGAGTATACTATCATACTTGTGTCAGTGTATTTACCTGCCGTAGGTAATGACATTGCAGGTTGCTAGAGAGATGTATCAGAAGTACGACCCGAGTCGTCATTGTGTGCTACTATAGAAGGTAAGTTTGAGGGCTGCTGCGGCGAGTCGCAAAAAGTGACATCAGATTTATCTTCCAGATTGTCAGGTTCTAAGTACACAATCATACTAGTGTCAGTCTACTTAGCTGCTGTAGATTTGCAGGTTGCTTGAGAGTTATATAAGAATCATCCGAATCATCATTGTGTGCCTCAAAACAAGTCTTCTCTTCTTAGGTAATGGTTTCTTTTACATGTTGCGTTAACTGCTGATTTTTATTAGCAGTAATTTGAACTGATTGGAGACTACTGCAAAAAATAAGTAAAATAAATTTAAACTTGTCATTAAAAATAATAAATCAAATTACGTTAACAAATTAGTTTATGACTATTTTCTGCACGTCTACTTGAGGGTGATATAGAAATAGAATGTGTAGCTGCAGGAAATTAATAACTTCATATTATTCTTAAGGTTTCTAATTTTTTTTTTTAATGAGTGAATATTTTTGGAAATGATCGCTCCGAAAGTTGCATAAATCGTGTAAAAAAACACAAAGGTAGCGTTTAATTAAACTAAAATTATTTTGAATATATACCGGATATACCGTCATTGAGTTATTGCCAAAAATCTGCATTTCTCAATAAAAGGGCGAAGTGCCATGAACATACGCTCTTTTTCTGATGCAATTGTTCGAGGCTGCGAAACCCTACACTGAGCATGGTCCGTCATGCTCTTGCCCGGTTTTTATTTTAAAAATGTGACACTGCCGTGTACGAAGTTGGACACTTCGTACACGGCTCACGCCGTACTGGCAGGAATAAGTTTGTTGCATCGAAATTTCCAGAAATTCAGATTGGTAATTTATGTTTTTGAATTAAAATTAATAAAATATTATATTTTAAAAAATCAGGAACTAAATACTTACATAACATAGCTTATTTTATCGTTAATTTTTTATGTAATTACGCTTTAATATATTTAAAAAAACGTCGTAAACTGGAGTCTGGATGTTAACTTTGTTGTACTCTCTTTGTGTAAGTCACTCATACTTACCGTGTGACCTTATGAGTACTGTTGTGCCTGTAGCGAACTATTTTACTGGTGACTTAGCAGATAAAAGTAGTTACAGACCGATCTCTCTGGCAAGAATTATAGCAAAGGTCTTTGACGGTTTGCTTGACACACAGCTTAATAAATATGTAGAACTGCATGATAATCAGTTCGGGCGTAGACCCAAATTAATATTTATCAAAATAAATATTTATTTTACGGATAGTGCAATACTGTGTCTCAAGCATACCGTTAGATACTATACTGATCGCAAAACACCAGTGTACGCATGCTTCCTCGACCTATCTAGGGCCTTTGATTTGGTGCTGTACAATGTGTTATGGCAAAAGCTTAAGAGTGTATACATGCCTTTGGAACTTGTAAATATATTCAAGTATTGGTACACACATCAGGTCAACTATGTCAGATGGGCGGGTGCACTATCGGAAGCGTACAAACTTAAATGCGGGGTTAGGCAAGGTGGTTTAAGATAAGATTTTTTTTATTAAAATAAAATAAAATATTAAAATGTGATTTACCCTCAAAATGGTCGATAAAGACTATTAAATACAAAACAATAGAATATATATATATTTATATATATATATATATATTTTTATTTTTTATTTTTATGTCTCTTTTATAATACATCTAACCAATTAAACAAGATATTTACAGAATTAAAATAAAATAAAAAAGGAGGGCAGAACCGTTTAGGCGTCAAAGAATTCCTCCCCATCCCCAGATATATATATATATATATATATATAGACGTTAAGATACTAATGTAGTAGTACTATACAATATGATCATATGATACAAAGAAAAAATAAAAACATGGTAATTATTTATACAAAATTGTGCAGATAGAATCTTCACTCAGTGGCACTGTAATATGCCTTATCGACTAAAATGGTTTTAATTTCTTTTTAAGTGCAACAATATTTAATTCTTACTAACATTTCGGTATTTTGTTAAATACTATTGATGTCATACAGAAAATGCTTTTGCGCATGAGTGCAGTTCTAGCGGGATGTAAACAAAGCTTCATGTTATTACGTCTATTTCTTGGTATGATATCAGCCATGCGAGGAAACAGATTAGGATTAGATTTAACAAATAATATAGTTTCTAGTATATAGAGAGACGGTAATGTTAGTATTTTATACTTTTTAAAATAAGGCTCACAACTATCAGTTGGTTGCAGGTTAAACGGTTAAACGGGTTTATCAATTTAAATACCTAGGGCATTGAGTAACAACCGACCTGAGGGATCATGCGGACATTGAAAGGGAGGAGCGAACATGATAGCCGGTAGGTTTGCACGATACACTTTATAAATACAATAATTGCATTATCACATGCGTCATCTAGTCGGTAGTTAAAGAACTATCACGGCTTTGGTTATTAATATTATTGCAAAAGGTTAATATTTACCCGAGAAGGGGTTCCGATCCATAGTAATGACGAAAATTGAGATAGCGAGTAATTAGTATAAAATAAATATATTATAACGTATTTAATAACATTTTGTGGATTGGAAATAAACGGGCTATATTATTATTATTATTGAATTAATTTACAAATATTGACACTATTTACAAGATGAAATATAAAATAAAATGAAAATAAATAAATAGAAAATCAGCAGGCTTCATAAAATTCCCCCGGATCGCTATCGACTGATATACCGTACCCTGAAGAAGGCTGGTCGCATTGCCATGTTGAATAGCAATGCTGATTTGTAATTGATTTAGTTTAGAAAGGGTTTTGCAAAAGGAACGTTCACTCGGATCCCACGACCCAGACGACCGTCTCGACTCCAAACGGCTCAAATACACAATCTTCGACAAGGTTATTGGTTTTGCACCGCTTGTTAGTCTTCGCCGATGCAGCAGCAGCGCCGGCACATCACGCTGTACCTGGAAGATGTGATGGCGCAAGGGTGTCGACGCAAGTTACGTCCCACATCAAAGGCCGGCTCATCTTCCAAGGAAACAACGAAATACCATCCGGTCTTTTCCCATTGCCTCTCCCTTCGCATTATGTCGTTGAAGTTAGTGTGTCGCCAGATGCGACTACGCTCCTACTGCATGAAAGTCTGTGGTACCATATTGTCGACAGCGTCACCACAGTTACACCGATGCAAAGAAATACACGCACCAAGACGTAGGCAAGTAGCGCTCCGGAAGGTTGTGTCTTCCAACAAAGTGCCTATGTTGGGTGACGGGAGTGCCTGAACCCAACGTCCAGACTCTCACTCTCCCATACCCAACAAACGCGCACGCTCTGCAACATCGAAAGATGTATTACATAACTTTTCTCTTACCAAACAGCAGACCGGTCTGCTTGCCTCTTAGAGCTCAGTATTCGGACAAGCAAGATATTTAGAGTTTTTTTTTATTATTATACAAATGTCACAGCGTTTAGATTGTTTGAACTGTGCCATTAACTCTGCGGTTTAGAAGTGAATACAATGCGGTAAGATGAACAAACATTATTCTGAATTAAATTACTTCAGCGTACTTTTATTTACTGAACAAAATCTATTAACTGAAAATTCTTTCAAACATTTTGTATTGTTTGCAATACAGATCGAAATGACTATTTTTCCTAAACTGAGCTTCGTTAAGTCGTCATGGGGTCAGCGGGCGCGAGGAGAGGCGCGTCCGGGAAGGGGGGGGGGGTGTTGGTGAACCCGCCGAGTGCGGTATGTACACGAACCTTACTAAAATTTTGCAACGTCACCACTTGTGAAAAGTATTCCGAAATTAGAGGAAGAAGGCTTCCATAGTGTGAGGAAATCAAACACAAAGTTTGTGGGCGATCGCCGGTCGGTGCTGAGCACTGGTCATGAACACGCCGCGACCGGCAACCTGGCTCCTTATTCACGTTCTTTTTTTTCGTTTTCGCAGCAAGCCCGCGCGAACTGGTGCATGCGCGTTGATGCATTTCTAAGCTCAGCTTTCTATTTAACATTATGATAAGATTTTGACAGAGTGCGCGGGCTTGCCGCGGAAACAAAAAAAGAAGTACGTGAATAAGGCGGAAAACCAGAAACCGGCACTCTGCTGGCGCACGTGCGTGACGGTGTCTTTGTATTGTAGTGTTATTTTGTTAAAAATATTGTTCGCTTAAAGTCGATCTAGTGTCTGTGCAATATTCCTTTAAGCGGAGTTACCAAACTTTGTTAAGAGTAATTCGTTTGGGAATAAGCCATTATAAACGATTTGCAGAAGACTTTGGCAAGGGTTTTTGTTAAGTATTACCTGCCGACGCTCGACGGCGACGGTGGCAGTTACTGCGGTTGTTTATTATTGGTCATAAGTAACAAATACTTCAAGTTTTACTAGACGCGTTGAGTTTGACGCATTTATGAAACGATACCATCGAGTTTGAGAGCGTGTTGTACTTTACTACAACTCGTTGTGTCGTCACATCTAGAAATCATTTACAAGCAATCAGTTGGCAACAGATACCTAGAGACGCGACGAACGAGCGATCAGATCGGCGAGTGGTATTTATCTTAAGAAAACAGTTTGTTTGTCAAAATAACTAATAAAAATCTAATAATTATAATGTGCCCCATACATTAGGCGTGGCACGTTAGATACCTATTGGAAAAAATCAAATTTATGACTCAGCTTTACAATGTAAGTTGGCACTCATCACAAAGGTTCTTTATACAAATACTCAGCACAAGTAAAACAGTAATAATAATAATAATTATATAAGCCTTTATTCAGACATTTACATTTTCACTTAATACTATTTTTTTTGTTGCTTGACTCTGTTGAGTCGACATCGACGACCTGGTCTGTTTGTCCTCTTTGACATAGGCCTCCTCCATTTCCTTCCATTCATTTCTATTTAGAGCTATCCTAGTCCATGTCTTTCCTACTGTTGTCACTATATCGTCTTCCCATCTACGTGACTGTCTACCGCGGTTTCTTTTAGAGTTTCTGGGGTACCAGAAAATCAATGCTCGATTCCATTTTTCAGTACCTCTAATAATGTGTCCAGCCCATCTCCATTTCAGCTTCCGAATTCTGGATACCGCATCGTCTAATTTTGTGCGCTTTCTGATGGTTACATTTCTTATTCTATCGCTTTTCCTGATGTGCAGCATACTTCTCTCCATGGCCGTTTGGCAGGTCTTTAGTTTGGCATTTTGCGCTTTAGTCAGAGCCCATGTTTGGCAACCATATGTGAGTACTGGCAGCACGCATGTATTGAATAGCTTCTTCTTGATCGAAATTTTTGTTTCTTTGTTTTTCATTATTTCTCTCAGTCTCCAATAGCTTTTCCACGCATTGCCTATTCTTGTATCTATCTCTTTTGACATTAAGTTTGTTGTGGATATTAGTTGGCCTAGGTACGTGTACTCGGTTACATATTCGATGGTATTGCCATTTAACACTATAGGGTCTTCAGTGGCGTTTGTCATGGCTTTGGTTTTTGAGATATTCATCGTAAGTCCAACCTTGCGACTTTCTCTTTCCAGATCCACTAACATGTCTTGTAGGTCGATTGTATTGGTAGCGAAAATTATAATATCGTCCGCGAATCGCAGATGTGTTAGATGTTCACCGTTTATGTTTAGACCGTATGGGTCCCAGTTTAGTTCCCGAAAGATTTCTTCGAGAATGGCTGTAAATAATTGGGGAATAAAGTAAAACAGTGGGTTAAGATAAATCCAACATAGTACGAGTAGGTACTGACAGAATAGGGTATTACACCCATTTATGAAAATTGTCTCAATTAAATTCTATAGCGGTAATTAGCAACAAAAAAATATTGTTAAGTGTCTTATAAATGCATTTAAATTTTACATTTTCAAATTTCACGCGTAATTTGACGAAAACGCTGAACGCAGTGGACGCTATATTACTCTGTGGTCATGACGTCAGTTGGCCGTGTAAACAAATGTGCTGACATTTTGTATGACAATTACGCCGGTCAGTTGACAATTGTAATTTTTTAGTTTACACCGTTGACGTATAGACCAGGACTGCCCCTTTCAATTAAAAAGTAAAAAATGACTGCAAAGTGTAAATGAGAGAAAAAACTCGGAGCGCAATCATGTTCTCTATGTTAATGGTTTACACAGCGGTATGACGTAATAACATGGCGACGACTATTTCATGGTGATAAGAAACAGATTAAAAAAATGTTTAACTTTGAATGGAATTTTAAAATTTATTTAGTTATTTTGTGAACTAAAACTAACATTTTCGTACTGCTTTTTACCTAAACTATCTCATTAATATATTTATATATTTTTTTTCGTACAGAGTAAAACACCCTATTAGTTCAGGCCAGACAACATTCCGACTTTGATCATAATCATGAAGTTGGTGTATTAAAGTCGAGTGCCCTCTTGTTCCAATTCGATGTAACTCGTGGTAGGAGCACGATCGAAAATGTAATATTTAGTTGTTAGGTCAGCGGCGCGGCTCTTTTGTGCGTCTGTTAATAGCACTGCTTTGCATTCTCTCATTCATTCTCTTTACTCGGTCACGGTAGACATTTCCATTTGATTGTCTCAGCGCGCAGTAAATAGACTGTTATGCGATGTCAAATTTGGACCATCGTAATACCTTAGTTAGTACCTCGTTTTGAGTATTCGAGTACTTCGTGAATTTTTATATGGGTAGGAGTTCTGAGGAAATAAACAATTTTTTGATGAACGCGGTCGTCTGCGGCCTTGTTATGATTTAGAGCATTCCCTTGTATGCTTGTATGCACATATACCTACTATGATTTTGTAGAGACATTTTTTCAAATATTTAATGTTATAAAATAGCAGGTTGTTTTATTTATGGTACGTCTGCGACGACATGATGACGTCGCGTAGTTGGAATGGAAACTTTAGTAATTGAGCGAGCGCCAGAGTTGTGGTTCGCTGCAAACTAGGACCTAGGATTTGACGACATAGGACTAGTTATTTTAAAGTCCTATTCTTTATTCTTCATTAAGCCGTTGCAAGTTTGTTTAGTTTCATGTTGCGCCAGCGTCCTTATATAGTTCAGTAGCACACAGAGCCAGCGGCACTCTCCAAGTAAAGCGCGCACAACAATCAGCATTTATACTATACTTCCGATAGTACTAGTAGATACTTAAGATGGCCTATTCTTGATTGAACGCAACAGCGTTTAGGCAACGGTTTGTACTTCAATCTGAGAAATAAATGGTTACCTGTGTTGGGACTGTAACCTAAATTAATGTTTCTAATGTCTTGCTTCATTTGCGGTATCGGTAGCAATTATTTGCAAACAAATTATGTTTTAGTACTTAGCAAGTAAGGCGACCTAGATGTGGCGAGGTTAACCAATATTCTAAGAAGAAATGCTCTGAGATAATTACCTCGTGGATTTCTTGTCAGTTTAAAAGGTTTTTAGATTAGTTCATTGAATATTCGCATTTCAGATGCCAGTCACTTGTTTTGATTGCATTTTTTTTCTCACTGCTGTGCGCAAGTTGTGGCGGGAATTAAATATTGATGAATCTTTTATCGTTCATTTCTGTCACCAATACCTAATGATTTCATAGTAGATATACGGGTTTACATACTATCGGGACGTAATCGCGTAAAATATTTAAAGGTTCGTTATGCACTCGACGTTTTGATCGAATTGTACCGATCCGGGTTATGTCATGACAATATTCTAATGAAATAGTGAAAATCGCGATTTTTTATAAAAATTGCAGGTGTTTTGACAATTATAGTTTTGTAGTTTAGGTCAACTTATAAATATAGATATGTTTTATTGGACATTATTTAAATTTTAAAGCATTTATATAAATGATTCTTGTGAAAATATTATAAAAAATATTAATGTAACAAAGGTAGATAATTAGATACGAGTTAACATACGGTCTTCTCGATACAGGCTAGCCTAGATAGAAGACCAACAGTAACACAGCAGTAAATGTCCACCCAGCTTTAGATTATGAATTATTGTTTCTTTGCATTTCATGTAATACTGTATCTATTGCTGCAATAAATATTTTTCATTTTTTTTTTCACAGGATTGTCGAAGACTTACTCTGTAAAGAAGAGATACCAAACAGTGAACTATGTGTTTCCATTGAGGCATGAGTCTATCTACTGTAGATGCATCCACTCATAATTCTTGGGCAATATCAATTAGAGAAGGCTTGACTGTTTTTAAAGTTTCTTCCACTGAAAACATAGATACTTTCTCAAGTACTTTAAAATTAATTGGTAATCTAGAACGTAGCTCTGTTACAAGTTTCAGTGTGAAATTCAGGCAACGTTGACGTAAATTATTTTCCATATTAAAGTAAAGTGAGTGATCCCGTGTACGGTTTAGGATCCAAATGACTTACTAAATTTTGTGTAAAAATATCGACTCTCGCAGTTGGGTTCAAAATACGCCGACTTGTAGATTGAACTAAGGTACATAAATCCTAGTAAAGTTTTGTTGGGTCAACATTGCTGCTTTCAAACAGCTTGTTTACAGCCTGAACTTCTTCCAAAAACAAGTTTTAAATACAATAAATAAAGATTGTGTGAGAGTGTTTCAGTATTTATCGCGCCTGGCAACTTCAAACAGGAATTTCAATTCCACATATTGCTCTATCCATCGGGTGTTGCACATTTGTGATATTAACAACTGTTCGAAGCCACAGTTAATTGTTTGATGTATACTTTTGTGTTGTAAGTCGACGATTTGAAGAATGACTAAATATATTGTAGGTTCCTCTTATAAGAAATTCAATATTACGTATTAGAGATTCTTCTGATGCATGAGATAAAGCCAACTGTTACTAATGACACACGCAGCGAACTAAAACCAAATTATGATTACCAGTTACATTTTTTAATAACGCATGTACTCCTTTATTAGTACCTGTCATCACCGTGGCATTATCTGTACCAATACTGATCATTTTTTCATTTCAATACTGAAAACTTACAATAAACCTTTAATACCGTTGACTATGCTGTTTTCAGTGCCATCTTCAATCTCCAACCCTAAGAACATGGATGTTATAGTTTTCAAAGATCGTCTGAAATATCTATTCGAAATTCCTAACATTTTACTAACAGTATTATCCGTGAATTCATCAAGCAGAAGACTGTACTCTCGGTCTGTCACAATTTCTATAATAAAATGATTCGCCAAAACATTTTTTTGTGCCTATGCATTTTGTACGATGGATTCTCAAGTCCTTTTGCTATGTACAGAATTGGTGTTTACATAATTCAGACAAATGATCGACAGCTATAATCAGTGAAGATTCAGCTCTCTGTGTATTCAGTTTTTTTTATTACTGTAAGAAAATTATTTGTTCTTTGACTTTTCACTGATTCGACAGCCTTTTTATTCTTAGCTGATAAAATATGTAACTTTAAACAATGAGCTTTCGCAATAATCTCGCACTTGCAGTACTTAAAATATATCAAAACGGTAGAAGGTACTATCAGCAAGACAATGCAAACAAAACTAGTGATACTAATATTATAAAGCTTAAGAGTTTGTTTGTTTGTTTGTTTGAATGCGGTAATCTCAGGAACTACGATCCGAATTGAATTTTTTTTTCAATGTTGGATAGCCCATTTATTGAGGAAGGCTATACAACATCACGCTACAGCCAATAGGAGCGGAGCAGCAATGAGAAATGTTGTAAAAACGGGGAAAATTTACGCAGACGAAGTTGCGCGGGACAGCTAGTTTATAAAATCTATTTACGTACTGCATTACTATACAAGTTATCTAGATACATAACTATTTGAAGCACAAAAAATATCCTGTGAAGTAAGTAAAAAATCGTCGTTACCAATCTTTAAATGTGCTGAACCCAGAAATCATAGTTCACACATACTTTAAAAAGCTTTATAAGGAACTGGCTTATGCCCGCGGTTTTGCCCGCGTGGATGCCAGTTTGTTGCCATAATATTTTAATGGCAAAGTTTCATACTAACTTTGCACTCCCGTTTTACCCCCTTAGGGGGTGAATTTTCAAAAATCCTTTATTTGTGTTCCCCTACGTTATAAAAGGAACCCCTGTTCAATTTCAAGTGTCTAACCCTTATAGTCGTAGTTTAGGCGCTGCGTTGATATGTCAGTCAGTCAGTCAGTCTGTGTCATCAAACTCGGTCACCTGCCTATCAGTTGTCGTTGTAGTATCAAAGTCTGAATCAATTCCAGTAGGTACCGTCTCTAAATGGTAGTCATAGAACTAAAATATCAGTCAAGCCATCTGATGACAAAGGTAAGATATGTATCTTCGCTGATAAAATAGGTGTAGGTTTTGGTCATTTAATAAGTAGTCACACAAATTAAATTAAAAAAAGCAAGTTTTAAATATATGTTCACCAGGTGCTAAGTTACATGATCTTATTAACAGTTTAAAAACAACAAATAATAATTTTATATGATCGATGGTCCCTATTAACAATGTCGGTACTACAAAAATACAACTTTTCAGTAGAGCATTTTAAAGTCTATTTTGACGATAAAAATATTATTAAAGATCACAGCCTCTTCAAATTTGGACTGATTGTTTTTTATTAAGTATGTTACAATCTGAGATAGAAAAATCTGAGAATTAATGAATAGTTTGGGAAATAAGGTACTATCGCCACTTTTATTTGGACTATTTTTTGGGTAAATTGTCAGTTGTGGCACTTACTACAATTTTATTCGGACTCTTAATAATAATTTAAGTAGGATATGGCATTTGCGACATTTTCAAATGTGGGTTTAAAAATACTTTTGTTGTATGTGTTTGTTTTACTAGGGTAAATTGAAAAAATATACTGCATTTGTTTCAATCATTAAAGTCTTTATTAATCAAAATGTTTAGAATTGTTATAACAATTTGTTTACATAACATTTCTATGTACTTAATTATCATTAGATATCACTCAGTCTTAATCACAGTTTATAGAGCCTTTATTCTTAATAATCAGCATCTATACTTTAGCTACCTGACTTCGAAAGTTTAATAAAAAAAAATATAAAAAAGACTAAAAAAGAGAATTATTCCACAAAATTAAAATTCTACAAATAACTAATCAACATACCATTATAAAAATAGAACCTGGTCTGCTTATAGAATCAAAGCACCTTTGAAAGGCAGGCCTTACAGGCAGATCTTAAAGTTTAAAGTAAAGTACCTACTTATAATAAATTCAGTTTCAAGTTCAGTCTATATTTTCTACTTTAAACATCAGTCTAATTTCTCTAACTAAGCTTTAGGGTTATTATAATATTATGATAACAAAATAAATAGTATTTAATAAAGCTGCAATTTCAAATCACAATCACCTTAGGTAAACTTGTATAAAAAATAAAAAGTTTCAAAAAAAAATAACACAGCCGTCCTTTCACTGTGAAAAATAAAATATAACTTGCTTATTATAATAAAATTACAGTCTCAGTTTTCTACCTTAAAAGCTAGTCTAATTTTAGTACTTAAAAATGTTTGTACGGTAAAACAGGAACTTTAAAATCACAATAATCAAAAATTATCTCCCATCAAAAGTCTTCAGAATCACTCATTTCTCTTTCTCTTACATTACTAGATAGATGTGGCAAGTCTCTGTAGAATCTATTATACTTTTTAGGTATAACACCTGATTTACACATTTCGTTAAGGTCTTTGTATTTGCCATGTGGGAGAAGAACAGGACCATCATACGCTGGAGATATTTTAAAATCATCGGTGCGTTGGGTGTTTCTTTTCGTGGATCTAAGCACCACTAAAGTCTTAGGCTCTTCATCAAAATTATATTTAAATTCTATTCGATCAAAAATATTACTTGTAACCCTAACCTCTCTTATTTGTGTCCACTTCATTTTCTCATTAGTTACATCTTTCACCCAGTTTTTGTTAGCCAACAAAATCTTTAAAATTATAGAAGTCGCCTAAAGTCATTTCTGTTACATTGTACGGTATACCTTCTCTTTTGGCCCAGCGAACCAAGCAGTACCACTCATCAGGAACGTAAATCAGTCTCTGCTCACTCTCTCTTTCTATAAGCGCGTGAACACTGTCCCCTTCATTTTGGGTGTGTCCCTTCTTCATAAATCTATGCGTTATTGTTACATCAAACTCTTTAGCAGCGAGCAAATAGGAAGCGAACACAATACGGTTACGATTCTGGCCACCGCAATTATCCGACCAAAATCTAAACTCTTTCACCCCCTTTGCCGCATGCATTTTAATGAAACTGTATAAACAGCTTGAGACTTCATTAACCCCTCTTTTAGCAGTACCCTCATGCCACATGTAACAAACAGCAGTTTTTTTTGCAAGCTCAAACAGTGTAAAGTTGTAAGTATTTAGTTTTCTTTTATAATAAAAGATGCTTACCTCACCATGCGGAGATTGCAAAACTTTTTGAAAGTCGAATGTAGCTGAGATGATTTGAGGATTATTAAGTGCTTCTATTTTATCCGCTTCTTTAAGTAACCGAGCTTTTTTCTTTTGGGCCTGATGTTCTAGAAAGATCGTCTTTTCTTCTTCCGTGGGAAACTGGTTATTCTCAAAGATGTGGCAAACTTCACACTTGTCCTTCTTAGGCTTGTGAAACGCCAAGTTAAAATTAGCGTTTACAATGTCACGGTATTGACGTATGTTAGCTGGATTAGTATTTACATTACGACTAGAATCATACCATTCAACATACAGTTTGTGCATCTGTGACGTACTTTTTATGTTATTTAAATACAATTTCGCGGAATCTTTACGTGCGTAGTGGGATTCCACTCTGTCTAAACAATTGACGTGGTCTTTCACACTCTGAATCATTACTTCATCAATAACTCTGGCTTTATGTTCATATTTTCCTCTTTTATCTTCTTCTACAGCCGCTATGCCATCGTACTTCTTCCAAGCCGTTGTTATAATACGTTCTCCAGACGATATTGTGCTTAAGAACATCTGCTTACAGACTCTTTTTGTTTCGTTTCTAACTACTGGAAGATAATAAACATAGGTGTACTCGCGTTTGTGTTTGGTAATTTCAGTGGTTTTACGCCCTTTACTGATCTTTTTAGTATATTTTATAACAAATTCCCAATGTTTATTACGATCGCCGAGTTTCCAGAATGTTTTAAAGATAGACTCCCTTTGGTTTAGATCGAAGTTTTCAGTGCACTTGTAACGACATTTGCTTTCACACGGCTGTCCCAATGCTTTTTCTGCTACTTGTTTCCCTTTTTTAGTTCTGTATGCCTTTCCTTCGTTCTTATTTTGTTTTCTTTGAATAACACCCCACCGCTCTTTGTGTAAAAGTCTCTTCTTTCCTATATCCGTCTTGTAAGTTTTCTTTCTGCCCGGTTTATTAGTAGTCGGTGTTACGTTAGTAGACGTAGCTGTCAGAGTTGAAGGTGTTGGTAAATTGCAATACACTTCATCGGGTCTTATAGCACATACTTCTACGCAGATAGAACAGAACTCATCATTACATGGGTCCTCATGAACTGGGACTGGTGCAGGTATTGGTGTTATATAATTTATTGTTATTATTGACTCAGTTTCTCTAACCTCGGCCTCTTTAGGACTGTGTGAAATTTCTTGATCATTGAATAATATACTTGAATCATTAATTAAACCTTGTAGACAATCTGCCATTTCGTCATCGTACGATGCAGGTACTGGTGAAGATTCTCGATCTGTAAAAAAAGTACATTCTTAGAATAAAAGCGTGTCTGGGTATAGTTTGTGTTTGTTACTTGCATGACTGTAAAAGTTCCCCGCGGCATAAGACTTGATCTTCCTGCGGGAGTTACTTTTAGAAAGAGAGAGTTACTTTAAATGTGGGAGCTTCTAATTAGCAAATTATTTTTAATGTTTAATTATGTTACTATTAGGGTATTAGTCTGTAAGCTTCCTTTAAAACAATGAAAAAAAAATACTACACAACCAAATTACCCAACCAAAGCTTTGTGTTAGTTAAGCCTACAGAAAAACGTAGGTTTTAGTACAAAAATTAACACATCCGACAGACTCATTAGTGTATTTACATGCAATAATGTCATAAATTACACTTCCGACAAAATATCCATTCATTAGTTTCATATAACAATGTCGATAGTGACATATACGACATAATAATGTGTTAGTATGTACAAGTAATAATGTTGGAAGTAACGCATTCGACATAACGATCAGCTGTTTTGGCATAAAATAATGTCGATAGTGGTAGATCCAACAAAAATATTTGGTTGAAGTCCATTGAAAAAAGTCGTATCTACCGGATACAACTTTATTAAAGGGAATATACCTGTATTATAATAAAATAATGAAAGTGGGGTCTTATAAAAGTAATAAGTATTAAATTAGAAAAAATATTGTTTGTTGTACGTACTAATTACACAAATATTAACATAAAAGGTAATTACCATGCGCTAAAGTTGTAGGAAGATTTTCACAGTCACCTGTTGACTTAGGCTGATAAATAAAATCTTGTTTTTTTTAATTTACTAAGTCTAGGATTCGTTTCGAGCGTTTCGACATTATTGAATATTAATAATAATAACTTATTGTCAACGAAATAAAAATAATAACGAAAAAAAAAACGCGCGAGCGCTCCGCCCGGTGACAAAGTGCGTAGTGGCAGATACGTACGACGCTTCGCTCCGCGCGCCCCGCTAACAACGCTCGTTCCGTCACTACCTACATTATTGCTGGGACGCAGCTATTACTACCTACAATGTTAATCTAGAAACTGCCTTAATAACAAGATTTTCAATAAATTAAATTAATAGGTATTAAAGAACTCTTTATTGTGATTACATTTACGTAAAAAAGTAATGTTTGGTAAAAATGTACATCCGACAATGTTAATAGGGACCATCGTGGTGATGGTTTGTTAGTGACAAACAGAGATATAATTGATTTGAATAAAGTGATATTATCACTTTACTACAAAACAGGATGTAGGTTCATTACTAATGCTTTGCCATATTCTAATAGATTAAATTAAAAACAAATAAAGCACATACAAGACATAAACTAACTTTTATATAATGTAACACATCGTCATTAATAATAATAATAATAATTCATTTATTTATCTCCACAAATTACATAAAGTTATATCTATGTTGACATATTTTTTTACTTAGTTTGTAATTTGCGGGAGATCTGGAGTCCAAACAGCCTTGGATTATCATGTTTGATTTACGTGCTCCTCCCCAAGTGGTAATACGAAATCTCAAAATAGATTGAACCATAGAGTCATAGACCATCATTATTGTTTGTTTCTCTGCTCCATCACGGAGCTCTTTAAAGATATAGGCTAGCTTACGAATCCTATGAGATAATGTGCATATGTGAGTTGCAAAGATTAAGTTGGCATCTATTTCAATTCCAAGATATTTTATGCATTGTGTAGGCTTCATAGTTAGGCAGTTGCAGGTAGCTATTGGCGGGAAGTTACATTTATGGGCAATTATATTATGGTTGTGGCTTATAATATTGCTAGTATTATGTATAGAGAAGGCAATGTATTTGGTTTTGTACCAAATACATTGCCTTCTCTATACATAATTCTACGTATATTTATTTAGGGTAAGTGAGTTCGATAATAGCCAGTGGCACACAGTGTTAAAACCTTTTTGAGCAATCTTAAAAACTTAATTCCATGAATCGGCAAAAAAACATAAGGGCAGTATCATGTTGATATACGACAATTTTTGAAGTTCAGTTTACCGCACGGTAACCAACACGGTAAACAAAACAAATTGTTGCGTGGCGAAGGGAGCTCCGGCTCGATCTCATGGCGTCGTGGAGGGAGCGACTGTCGCAACCACGAGCAGGGCACGCCGCGATAGCGGCGGTAAGCCCCTTCTTTGAGGAGTGGCTGGAGAGGCGCCATGACGTCCTCACCTACCGGCTGACGCAGGAACTCACCGGACACGGGTGTTTCGGTGACACCCGGGCGTTTCCTTCCGCCTGATGCGGTGCAGGTACCTCTACGGTGGAGCACACGGTGGAGGTGTGCCCCGCTTGGGCCGAGCAGGTGTTTGTCCTCATGGTAGCGATCGGCGGCGGTGACCTCTCGCGTCCGGAGCTCATTCGAGCCATGCTGCGAAGCGAGAGGGAATGGGAGGCAGTCGTCTCCTTCTGCGACGAGGTGATGCTGCAGAAGGAGACGGCGGAACGCGTGAGAGATAGACGGTCCTCACGCCCGGTCGGAGCGGTGCGGACTTGCGGAGGACGAGCAGTGGGTAGCTCACCATCCAGTTTAGAACCAGTCTCGGGTCGACGGAGCGCTAGTGTTCCACGCGTGCCTCAAAGAGGTGTTAGGAATTGACGGGGCCCCATTGGGCCGGTGCCCACCGGGAGTGCGGGATCGTTCGAAAGAGTTACCATGCTCCTGGAACACCAGGGCGAAAGAAGGAACACAGATGGGTTTTAGTCAGTTAGGGTCTGACACACCGTCCCGCTCATGCCCACAGGGAGAAGTCATTGGTAAAAAACGAATGATTTCAGCGGCGATCTTACAGTTTTTTTTGTAGTTGGGCAGATGTGAAGTGTGTGTGCCTTTGAGAAATAATCGTTTATTTGGTTCACCGAGGATTTAGGATCTTTTCCAGTTAATAGTTGGAATGGAAGCTGTTGTGGTTTATTTCTATTTGTAACTGTTTTGATGGTAGACCATAGTTTTTTTTTTGTATAATTTTTGTTGTTATTTAAGTTTTTTAACTAGGTTGTTACAATGATTTCGGTATCTTATGTATGTGATTTTTATCTGATCTTAATGTTTGGTGCATTCTGTCTCTTGTCCTTATGCAATGAAGAATGCCAATGTAATACATGGTTTGATTATGTGCTTATTTCTAGGGGTCAAGCGAATTATAGAATTATTTGCTATTAGTTGTTGTAGTGTATAAATAAAGTTATTAGTAGCAGTGTTCAAGTTATTTTCCCGACATATTTTCTGAAAACTATAAGTAAAACAACCCGATTTTAATTTTTCGCGGTCAATTTTAAGCCGTTGTTTTATTTTTATAGGATATATATTAAATAATTTCGTTTTAATACAAAATAGTATGGCTTAATGATCGGTAACACTAGTACCCAAGGAAAAAGTGAAAGCACTAAGTTTCGTCCTTAATATGACGTGGTCTAGGCATGATTTATTTCTAGTGGCGCTGTTGATCGCAGGAAGTAGACCGTGGAATGATAATATATCCAGGTATGATCTAGTTTCATGACTAGTTCCCAGAAGATCTATGTTTATGTCACCAACTATATATTATTATCATTGTAACTATATATATTATTTTTTGATACTAATAAATTTGTTAATTATATTGCCAGAAAATTTAATGTATTTGTCATAATTTGATAAGGAACAACTTGCTAAATTATAAGCGACTGTATGTTGTGCATAAAAAAATGCAGGGACTGTCCGAATCTAGTTTACTCTTAAAGACGCACAATGTACATGTCATGTGCATTACAGAACTTTGGCTTAAATCTTATAGTTACTTTTAAAAATACTGAAAATTACACTGCATGTAGCTCTTTTGTGAGAAAAAAGCCATGTACGGTGGGTCACTAATACTTGTTAGAAATAATATTACATGTCAGGAACACAAAGACTTTACAAGTTTATCTATAGAGCGTACTGCTGAGTTGTCTTGTGTTGAGCTTCAACAGTTTATAGTTATTTGTCAAAATGCTATAATCATTCAGGTTAATTTGTAACCTGATTGAATAAAGCATTTTGACTTTTTTTTACAACGCTTATGAACGTCAGACAAAATTTTAATTGAATGATTCTCAATTTAATGCCAAGTTCGCAAGAGTAAAGCCGTCAGAAAAGAACTTGGCAATAAAAACTGATGGCCACTTTTTTAAATGCTATTTATTATAATATATTTGTATTTAGAGTTTTTGTATATATCAGCCCGTATAGGAAACTTTAGGTAGTTTATTTGAGTCTGTGATAGAAGATGCTCTCATAAGAATTAAATTTAGCAAAAAAGGCATAATCATCGTCATCATCATCATCATCAGCCTATCGCAGTCCACTGCTGGTCAGTCCAGTTCGTGCACTACTCCGTATTGCACGTTCGCTTAATTTTTGAAATTCTCTGCGCGGGTATATTTGCTACTAGTGATGGGAAAGTGTACTATCGATAAAAAGTCATCGAACGAGTCTTACCAACATGGATAAGTTTATAACAAGAAGTCAGTCAAACCCATCTCTTGCTGTAAAACGGCCCATAGACATTGATGATACCGATCCCAAGACTTGGAATGTACCAAAAAGAGCAGCACGACCTACCACACTCAAGCCAGAGGTACCTTTACACATTACAAATAGGTTCAGTAACCTGTCTACTGAAAATGTCTTAACTGCCGACACCATGGAAACAGGTTTCGCTGCTTCGTCATCTAGCAGAGCAAGGGGTAAGATACCCGCTTTTTTCATAACTATGAAACCCGAATGGACGCATGAATACATAAAAACAATCATTGCCCGACACACGAAGGAGTTTCATCTAGAGTACAAAGGCAAAAACAAAATTTCTGTATATCCTCATGCATCCAACGGACATCAAGCACTGAAATTAGGTCTTCGTTCAGAAAATATCCCGTTTCATACTTTTTCCCGGAAGGATGAAAGAACTCCCAAAGTAGTAATATTTGGCCTACCAGATTTTGTTGATGAATCTCTTCCTACCGAACTGGTGTCTTTTGGTTTTCCTAACGCCAAGGTACGTAAGATGAAGGTTGCCGAAGGTAAAGACAAAACCTGCCCCCCTTATCTGGTGCAGCTCCCAGCAGGAGCAGACGTCTCCAAGTTTAAACAAATAAAATTCATCAGTAACTGTGCTGTTCGTATCGTTAAGTATCTTAACAAGAATAAATATGGAACACAATGCTACCGATGTCAGTCGTTTGGTCACTCATCATTTAACTGCAATTTACCTCCAAGATGCGTTAAATGCACAGATGCCCACCTTACTAAAGAATGCCCTAAGAACGACCGTACAGAATCCGCCAAATGTTGCAATTGTGGCGAAAACCACCCTGCAAACTATCGGCAATGCAAACAACGTTTGAACTATTTAGAAAAAATGCATATTCGGAGCGAAAAAATTAAAACTGCAAACGAAGCCCGTCGTGCCAAACTCTATGCAAAAGTGGATGGGCGTTCCTGGAACAGGATTGCTTCCATTTCAACTGCAAATACTGTAAACATTAAGCCCTTGCCCGTAGAACCTGCAGCTACGGATCATACTACATCTGAAATGCTGGCCATACTTAAAACCATTCAATCAATCAAAAACGATTTTACAAAATGTAACAACATGATGGACAAAGTTATATTAATATTGACACATCTTGGTCAATATGTCTGATGTAACAAGTGAACTTCGTTTTATATACTGGAATGCCGACGGTATCCGCACAAAAATATCTGAGCTTTTTGATTTAACGAGTCAATATTCAATAGACATTATTGCACTATGTGAAACTCGACTAAGTAGCCAATATAATTTACACACACCAGGGTTTACTTGCTACCGTTGCGATAGAAGAACAGATGGGCGTGGTCAAGGTGTGGCCATACTTATCAAAAACAATATTCCACACAACAAAATTAATATACCGGCGACTACCAATCTTGAATGCATAGGAATTCAGTTAATCCAACCGAACAATAATATAACTATTGTTTCTGTATATAATTCTCCAAATGCACCATTACTTTCAAGTGATTTGGACGTGTTACTTCAACTAAATTCCAAACTACTTATAATGGGTGACCTTAACGCTAAGCACGAATATTGGTACTGTCGTCAAAATAACACTCGAGGTGCTACTCTCTTTAGTCATATGATCCATCATGATTATCAAGTATTTGCTCCACCAACACCTACATTGGTGCACTATAACGTATCCCATGAACCTTCCACCCCAGACGTGCTGATAGCCCATAATATTACCACCATCTCCGACCTCAGATCCTTGGCTGCCTTATCGTCAAACCACTTTCCAGTACATTTTTCTGTTACCGAAAAATACCGCCGCATCAACAATGCACAATATTACTATGCCAATGCTAACTGGAAAAAATTTAGAAACCATATAGACGGCAATATAGTCCTACCAGCGTCTATTTATGACTCTGTAACAAAAATTGACGCCGCCGTTGACCAGCTACAAAATGCTATAATAAACAGTCGTGAATCTAACATTCCTTTAATAGGTAGCAGGTCCAAAAACTATATCTTACCAAGACGAATAAAAGTCCTAATTATAACCAAAAACCGCCTAAGAAAAATAGCAGCGAGAGAATCGAATTTCGTTATTAAAAACAATATCAATAAAGACATACGATGTTTAGTAACAAAAATCAAAATGCTAATCAAATGTCATAATGATAATATCTGGAATAAAAAACTAGCAAAGATAGATAATCCTGCAACTGATATATGGAAAGTAGTCAAATCTCTGACCTACAAACCCACAATAATACCTCCACTGAGAGATCACAATGGCGATTTTACTACATCCCCAGTCGAGCAATGTGAGGTTCTGGCCGACGCCTTTTTAGACAACATGACTTTAACTATCAACTGGCACAGTGACGACGATATTGAGACCTCTGTTTTAGATTCGATACAACGACTAAATAACCATAAGGAACAAAATTTACTAAATCCGGTACATCCTACTGAAGTTTCTACACTAATTAAAAACCTGAAATGTCGCAAATCTCCGGGTATAGACGGGCTACACAACTGCTTACTTAAAAATCTGTCCCGTAAGTGTATAGTATTTATAACCAAAATCTTTAATGGCTGCCTCCAAATAGGCTACTTTCCACTAGCCTGGAAAAAAGCAAAAATAATAACTTTCAAAAAACCGGGAAAGGATGATACAATACCGTCAAATTACCGCCCAATCAGTCTTCTATCCTCGTTAGGTAAATTACTTGAGGGAATTATTTCTACGCGACTAAGCAAAGCTACCAATCACCTTTTGCTTCCTGAGCAATTTGGGTTCAGAAGGGCTCACTCTACTGCTCAACAACTAGCTAGAGTTACAGAACATATAACACATCATTTAAACATAGGTCAGTCTACTGGAATGATATTGCTTGACGTTGAGAAAGCATTTGATGCGGTCTGGCATGCTGGATTATTACATAAACTTTTAACCAATAATGTACCTATTGGCCTAGTCAAAATTATTCAATCTTATTTATTACATCGGTCATTCTGTGTTCATATTGGGGATAGTGTTTCTAAGCCAAGATTTATACCTGCAGGCGTACCCCAGGGTTCACTGCTTGGCCCGCAATTATTTATACTATTTATCAACGACCTACCCAAACAGGCTCATACTCATTTGGCTTGCTTTGCTGATGACACAGCATCATATACCACTAGTGCAGACACCGATTTAATCGTACAAAGACTGCAACTATCGTTGGATCTACTCATCTCGTTCTTCACAAAGTGGAAACTTAAACTAAATGCTACCAAAACTGAAGCTATAATGTTTACACGTAAACGATCTTTACCTACAAATCAGATAAAGGTCGGAGATTTTTCTCTACCCTGGCGGTCATCGGTTAAATACCTTGGGTTGATATTAGATAATAAAATAAACTGGGCTAAAAATACCGATGCGTTACGACTTAAAGGAATAAGATCCCTTAACGCGCTCTATCCAATCCTAAACCGTCGATCACCGCTCAATCCCCATACTAAGCTAAAAATCTACACAACGCTAATAAGACCTTGCATTTCTTACGCTGCCCCCGTGTGGAGCAGCACCTGTGAAACCAACTACAGAAAGCTACAGGTAGTACAAAATAAAGCATTAAAAATTTCTTACAATACACACTTTAGAACAAACTTGAAAAAATTACACAATAAAATAAATTACCCAACATTAAAACAGTTTATTCATAAATTAACAAAAAGATTCTATTTACAAACAAATCCGGGCAATTATAACACTCTTATTGCGTCAATAGGTAAAACAAGATATACAAACTTAAAATATATCGACACTTATGGTCGATACCGACTACCCCATCACTTGATTCTGTATGAATAACAAAGGTGCATCGAATAGATGGCCGGACTGATTTTAATAAGTTCGACTAATGTAGGTAGATTAATAATCCGCTCAGTTCGCGACGAATGTTCACTTGCAATGTACTTTTTTAATATAAAAGTGATGTGCATGTGTAAAATTTACTAGTGTAAATATGTATTATTGTTTAGCGTTAAGTAGATGTAACAGTGTTTATGTAATGTTGTGCCTGCAATGCCCTCATTAACTGTTTCACAGGTATGTACTTAGCTGTTAGCCATTTATAAGAATTTTCACTCGTGTTATATTTGATTAAAGATTGTTTAAATGTATTACATAGGCACATAGCCTGCAGAATACGATGTTTTCCACATGTAAAGGGCATTTAGAATAAGATCTAATTGTTATTTTTCTATGTAATATTATACCATCAATAAAATCTTTAAATAAACAATAAAATAAGTCCACTGCTGGACATAGGCCTCTCCAATTGCACGCCACTTTGATCTATGAGGCATAACAAATTATGGCAAATTTAATATCAATATATTAGACTGTTTACCTTTTACTGCGAGATACATAAACCTTAATAAATCATTTATTTAAATGATTAATTTTTTGAGTCTAATAGAACAACATTATTAACTTCCACTTGTCTACACAAGATTTTTAGCAACTGTGAATGTTTACGTAAGGCAATTACAACTGATTTAACTAAAAAAAAATGCAATTATTGTATTTGATTTAACTATAGATCACTGTGGACAATTAGCAGGATTTTCTTATTTTACCTACAATAATACTCGAAAGATAACAGTTAGCCCATTTAAAAAAAAATAGTAATTGGAGGTTACTCGTTGACAAATTAATCACATGCCGAACAAATAAAATGATTGAGTTAGTTTGAGATTTGGTGATTTGAATGAAGTAATCAGCGATACTCTAACCTGGGTATAATTTTTATTTAGAATTGTTTATGTAATGTTTGCTTTAATTAAATAAGATTTGATACTAAGTGTGAAGTTCAGTTCTATTTTGAACCTTCTGTGACTTACACCCGAGGTAAGGTAAAGGACAGTGATGTCGTGTCGCAGTTCTAATTGAACGGTCGACGCGAAAGCACCCCTCTGGTGGACTTGTTGCTAATTATAATCGTGTGTGCAAAGTGTCAGTGATCTGTATCACTGACACTAGCATTTGTTTAATCGAAATGATTTAAACAATGAACTATGAAGGACTTTATCTTGCTCGAGGTATCAGCGTGCCGGTTGCGTCCACTGCGCGGCTCCGGTTGCGCTAAATTTGCATACGGCTGCTCTTTTGTCTGGTCCTCGTATGTTACTTCATCACCTAAAATATACCAAAACCAAACTTTTGTGGAATATTCAAAAAATTTAAGTTTTAACGCCCATTGTAACAGGACTACTATCAATCTCTAAAGCAATGACATTAAAACGGGTAGCAAACTGTAAGCTATATCACCAATGAAAGAGTTCTGGATCTCAATTATACACCCACAACATCGCCTGAGTACCACTATTTAGGTTCCAGACGTGTAGTCAAATGACGAAGCTACAGAAAATTGAACTGTCACAACATAATATATCTGGAGGTACATTGTAGCCACAAGATCGGGGCTATAATGCTAAATTGCCATTATAGGCGCAAAAGTAGTCACAATTTCGGGGCTATGAAGCCAAATTGCCACTATCGGGGCAAACGTAGCCACAATTTCGAGACTATGATGATAAATTGCTGCCACTGCGTTAGCGCCTCCTGTGGCAGCTAAAGCAAAAGCAAAAGTCATCGCTGCGTCTGCCGCAGCGGCTGACCATCGACGAAGACTGCTGGCATATGGCATCCACTCTCCACGCCACATAACCATGTTTGTTTCGCAGCTGCATGACCCGGGAGTTCTATTTCCGTAGATCTCCGCTAACTGCAACTCACAGCGAAAGTGAGCATTGTACGGGTCTCATAAGCCATAGTTTGTCTTGCTGGAACTCTGCGAACCACCAAATACAAAATTAAACAGGGACACGTGACTATTATTTACACAACTATGAGGCATTTTGGACTCGCTTTAGTACCATCAAGGGGATTCGCATGGGAATTTTCCAGGGCTACATACCTTACAAGCGTTCTCAAATAAATGATGTGCATCTGGATCGAGGGCCCATTTTTTAAATCCTTACATAACGAAATAAGATTTACAGGGATATTAGTTAAAATAGTAAAAACCTAAAGCAAATGGTCTTGAATTTCTTAAACGTGAATCAAAACTGTTATGATTAATTATCTAGGGCCCTCAATCCAGACGTATGCATAATGTGGCATAGTTTAAATCTCAGAAAGTACTATCTCTGGGTTAATCGTTTTTATTTAAGAATTTAGTTAAGAATTTCTTAAATATTTTAATAAATTCCCAAATCAGTAAAATACAACATTACAGATATATATCTAGGTATATCTAGGTCCCTCAATTCATTAATGTATTCACTAAGGAATCTGCAAAACATGAATTTATTTGAAGAAATACATAAATACGTCTTTAATATAAATACGTCTTTGATATATGAGACTCATTGTCGCCGTCTCGTTTAGAGCAAGCCATGTCCTCTAAAACTGACCATAATTTGTAGTCTAAAGGGTCTTTTTAAGCACTTTTAAGAGTACACGGTGATCTATTCTGTAAAAACATTCTTGGCCATTCCTTCAGATATAACTTCATTGGCCAGTATTAGATTGCAAGTGGTAGACCGTTTTCTGATACCGTGATGGTTGCCGTGATCGTCACTAAAATAGCATCTAAGTGTTGAGTAAACCTCAGTTTGTACCAAAAGTTCTAAAATCTTTGCAAACAGACACAATTTCGATATAGGGCGATAGTTTTCAACATAAGCTTTGTCACCTTCTTTAAGAACAGGTAAAACAAACACAGATCTTGGGAACGATTCCTTTCTTAATGATTTCTCAAAAAGCATACACACCGGGTTAACTAAACTATCAGCACATTTTGTAAAAACAGTGGAGATATTAAATCTGATCCGCCTGACTTAGAGGGGTCCAAGTCTTTTAAATGTTTCGCTACCGTGTTAGGAGATACGTCGACTGAGCTTAAACTTACTGGGCTATCTGCCTTATTGTCTAACAAAAAATGATCACCCATGTTTGAATTTTGATAGGTACGGTAATAATTCTACAACAGTCTCACCTGTATCAGCGTATGTTTTGTGGTAATGCGTCACGCTAGGGAAAGTGTCTTCTGTTTTTTCCTTTTATATTTAAACAATATAACAATTTAGGATTATTAGCTATAGATAATTATTTTTTTCCGATACTTATATTTTTTCGCCCTTCTACGTAACAACGAAAATGAGTGGCAGTCACTTACTTACTTATTTTAGACATTATTTATTTATAAAGTATAATAGCTATAGCTTTTATACTTGGCATGACATCATATTCTGAGAATTGGAACTTTCTAGCACTTACCAGACCAAATGTATAGGGGTACAAAAATACGACGAAATGCTTCGAGAAAAGGTAGGTAGTGGCCTTGGCGGGGGCATTACCGTGCACTCATATAATGATGGATAAGGTATATCAATACTCTGTAGCCGATAAAATAAAAATATCTTGTACAACGCGTTTCTATGTACTTCTTACAATTAGAAGGTTTAAACGATAAAAAAAGTTAGATTGGTGTGATTAGAATGATGTCGAGTCGTGGGCTCAGTGTTCCACGCTTCGCTCCACTCCTAATAGCTGTCGAATAATGCGCGACTTAATGGCATCTTCTACAGCTGATGTGGTTCGGACACAGTGCTGAGAGGAGCGGGCGAACACCGCACGACGCGGTGGACTTGCTTTAAAAGAAGGTTCATAAATCAGCTGTGTAAACTAAACTTTACACGCAGCTTTGTTCTCTTTTTAATCTACGCTTGATTTAGTTCAGGATTCATTCAATTCTCAAATTTTCCTATTCAATCTGAGTTCACTTGAGTATGCCAAAGGAGTACATCGATGATACGAGAAATGGCATGACCCGGATCTTGTTGTCTGATAAAAGGCTTCAGTTCATCCATATACAGCAAGTGGGGTAACCTGACCACCACGTCGGAACCTACAACCTGGCTCTGAATCCACTAGAAAGGTACTACGTGGGTTTAGTGCTAGGCAAAACCAAAGGGGACTCAGAGTATCACACTAGAAATACGGAAATATAAATATCACGCTTTATAGGCACGCCGCCACTCTCTTCAATCCCCGGCATCCTGGATACGTAACAACCGTATTCCATTGCCCCCATACACGACTTCGGGAAGGTACATAGAGTTGTATTAACTTTACACGACTCCAGCACCCTCAGAAGCCATATTATGTGGCACGGAGTCACATAATATGGCTTCTGAGGTACAGTACAGTACACCTTTTTACAATCTATCTAACAAGCCGATAGATGTTTTAGGTTATCCTTTATTCCTGCTGGCTAAAAATCCCATCGAGAGCGCGGGGGAGACGTTGTTACAAAAAAATCCCATCATCTCCCCTGGGGGAGCAGCTCAGGGGAGCAGACGGTCGGAAAGGCTAATAGTCATATCGATGAGGAGGAGCTCCTTAATACCGCGGGCCCCACTTCTACATCCTTTCTAAGAGGTACATATGATGGAGTTTGTGTGTAAATGTTTATTTATTTTAGGTCTCAGAATGGATGTCAGAAGGTTAGGTAAGAGATGGATTGGTAGTAAATAAGTTATTGGTCTATAAATATAATTAGAGTCCGAGGTGCTACCGATCTTATGGAGTAGGTGGGTCACTCCTTTAGTCGTTAATGCTAGGTGTGATGCAGATTCTAGGGCGGACTGGAATTGTGATGCCAAACAAGCATGCGAACTGAGTAACCATTTTAGCCAAAAGTTGTGCAGTCCGTCTGGACCCGGAAGTTTCCAATTAGAAAAAGGACGGACTGCACTGGCTACGTCTATGCTGTTGAATTTATGTCTTTCAATTCCGAAATAAGTTCGCATGCTTGTTCAACGTCACACATTCGTTTCCCCTCTGTGTGGATGACAGGCATCAACCAAAAGTTGCGCCAAAACGAGCTTGTCGCTTCAGCAATCGGTAGATGCCCGCCATCCACACCTTGTGTTGTGCCTTTGGAATATGCGGATTACATTATACCTACATGTTCATGCGTTTTTTTGTACCGTACTGTTACTGTACTTACCACAATTGCCGCGGCATTCGGCCCCTCTCAGTCAACTACATTTATAGGAGCCTGTACCGGGGCAGGGATCTATCTCACGGCTAGTCTGTCAGTCTAAATACTCTGAGTACTCCTTCATCCAGCCGTCCAGATGACAGCGCTGAATGGCCCACACTTGGTCTGATAATCGCTGTGCCATAACGTTATTGTTATTACTGCTACATTTTTTAAAATATTTATTTGATGTATGCGCGCAGTTGAAAATATTTCAATCGACAAGTCTGTGACGAAAGCGCTCATTTAAAAATCAATTTTGACTTTTGCGAGAGTAAAAAAATAAATTTACTGTTATCTAAGTGCTGTTAGCACCATTCAAGTGTTATGTGTTGTTTGATAAAGTTAAATATGAATATAAATGAAATATAAAGTAATGCTAGGGTTTGTTACTGTAGATACGACATTACCAATTCAATAAAAACGTTGTGGTTCATCGAACATCGAAATGTAGCTTGTACTGTTTACTCGACAAAGTTCAATAAAAATTGAATAAACCTAAGTGTCGCGATTCAGTTGAAAGCCTCGAGCGAATATTTGTAAAGTGCTCTTTGCGTCGCGACAACTCACAGGCAGAGGTACTTCGGCACACCGAACTGTGAACACCTCTTACTGTACTGAACCTTACTTACCTTATCTGTGGGTACATACAGGGAACCTGATCATATACATACATACCTATAACTTTCCTTTTCTTTTATTTAAATCCTTTTTTATTAATACGAATCCCGCGTTACTGGACCCCACAAGCCCTGTGTCGTGAAAGACTTTATAAACACAAGTCACGGACACAAAGTACACCCAGACTCGGAACAACAATTTGTGGATCACACAAAGTGGTGTGTCCCTTGTGGGAATCGAAACCACGACCTCTTGCGAAGCAACGGTTACGTAGGCACGGTGGGAATGTGTCCGACACACCCCCACCGTGCCACAGAGGCAGTCAGCCTTTGTTGTTTATACAAATTAAACAACCTAACTTAGTTTTAATTTGTATAAACAACAAAGGCTGACGTTTGTCTTGATTCAATACGTATGGATTGAATCAAGACAAACCAAAGCTCTCTTCAAAAAGGTCCCTTTTACGATACAATTTAGGTGTTAGCTATCATCATTATAAATTAATATTGAACGATGAAGTTAAAAACCGAGAGAAAGTGTACAAGTGACTGTAATTCAAACAAGTACCTAATTGTCGATAGTGTGTAGAGTGTCCGCCGCGCGGCGTCTCGCAGTGGTGTCGCATGTCGGTGTCTCACAGTCACTGTGACCGGCACCTAACGCCCGCCGGCATCGCTTTAAAATATTATAGCTGCGCAATTTTAAAGAGAGTCGTTACGACGATCCCACATGAATATTCCAACAGATAATTAACTTTACTTAGGACACAAATGCAAAGATGAAAGAAAGCATCTCTGACTCAGAGAGTTACAAGTAGCGCACTAGTAATTCTCAAGTCTAGCATTGCTGTATTTTTACTATGATTTATGATGTTTTATCTCATTAATATTTGCCTTGTTACGTTTGCACCCACTGCACTACTTCCTGACGAAAGAAATATATCAACGCTTTTATTGTTCTGAAGTAACAGGTGAGACTTACCTGTGGCACTGTACTTTGGCAAATGGTTAAGCACACATCTATAGTTAAACAGGTTTTTACAATAATTCTAGTGGATGGTGCTAGTAGCACTGATGTGTAAGAGGCTACTGTGTAACAATATTAACTTCACCAATTATAACCAACACTGGCAATTTCATAAGAGTGATCGCGAGTTTTATTTGCCTTGCTCTTTTCTTCGGCTTTACCTATTGCTGTGCCAACTTGATATTACACGTACACGTAGAATAGTGATTTATCACAAGTGCAGTATGTTGCTTCTAAAGTGAATAAAGAGTTTTGAACTTAAACCACCACCCCGTACTCTTTCATAATTATCATCTGCTCACAGTTCAGTGCTGTAAGCTGGCGAACATGATCAAGAAGGTAACCGAAATATCTCTCGCTATAAACTTAATCATTAACCCCAGATGTGTTGCGGTTGGCGACCAAACAGCATTCATACACTGTGTTCACCGCGAGTGGACAGTATAAACATGTTTTGTGGTTACCACTATTTAGCCCACATCTGTTATCTAAGTTCTGAGCAGGCCTGACTACACAGCAAAACTGACAATGTGATATATGGATTCAAGACTATATTGTACGTACTCAATAAAATCCAGGATGGCTGGTTTAGTGTACATCCGCGTGTGATGTTATTACGTATATTGGACTGGAGTGCTGTCATAGTTCTCGGGAGCTCCCTGTATTCTCTCGGGTGCAGTGCGGAGCTTAGATTTGATTTGCGTTCGACGTCATTTGACTCGCCTGCGCTCGAGGCGCACGAACCTATATAATAGTATATACAGAATAACACCTCATAGTATTGCAAGCTGCGGTTTGAGTGGGCACACAATAGTACATAATTCTAAATAAGGATGATATCGTTTTCTTTTCTTCTTATAACGTATTACTTTAACATTTTATAAGACTATATTAATCACATATTTAACCATGCGCACCCATTTAAGAATAGGTACGTAAATAAATGAATGTAATGAGACTGAGTGTGAAGCGTACAGCTATACAGAGCACATACAAGTTAGTGTACACACACAGGGTGAGAGACACAAAGGCGCGTGGCGCGCGAATGTGCCACCGCTGGAGGTTTGGTGCACGTCCCCACGGCCCGCAGGCCGCACCTCCTGGCGCTTTTATCTCGATTCTCGACGTGAGTGTATAGCACGGTATGTCTGCAGCATTCTCACACAATGTATTCCTAGGTATCGCGAAGTGTCTGCAAATGCAAATGAGATTACTTTTACGTAAGTTAATTTGAATGGTTCCAAATGTAACAAAAATGATGTTGTGTTAGTAATATTCATATTAATATATATATATATATATATATATATATATATATATAAGTTTTTTACTAAATGTGGCTTGGCAAGTCTACCAATTGGTATCGCGACTAAACTTAACTAAGAATAGAGACGCAATTGTTTAATTTCACCAAACTCTGAATTTCAAATGTCGATAGCCGACGCAGCGCCAAACTATAGATGATTCAATAACATGCAGTTTGTTCAGAGTTCCATTGAACTATGGCGTGTGGCGAGCGCCAGTGACAATGGTGGTTAACAATCGATGTATTTGTTCATTGTGAAGCTCGTCGCCTCACTCCTTTATTTGTATCCAAACAAATGAGTGAGTTCATATCTGAATGCCACTCGTGATTAGTGGCCGCGCACCCCTCCCTAAGGATGTTTTCACACGGGATAAGTCGCTACATATTCGTCAGTCGTTATCGCGGTTGGTGAATCGACGTATCTGCCTTCAGAATTAATCCATATTAGTGCTGCAATATGTTGGGCTGGGATGCAATCTGCTAGTGGATACAAGGATGTTGTTTTTTTTAGTTCTATGGAGTAGAAAACTATACGTGTATACACAGCGTCGTATTTGATATGTATTTACGTTTCCTACCGTGGCACCGAATCAATAAACATTTGGACAGCTAAGGGATAAGTTTGAAACCTTTGAATAGCGGAAACCGTCAGTCGCTGGTGACGTCTTTGGTCGACAAGGGTTATCTCAAAGCCGCAACATTTTTATTTACAACTTCGATCCCTTTTAGTGTATTACAGCGTGTTGGTAATTTATTTACACGGTTATTAATATCCCATTAAATTAATTAAGTAAGTAAGTTAGTTAGTTGTTTCAGTGAAACTTGAACTAACTTAGGGAACTAAACAGCACAACTTACCTTGATTACGGACGACTTTCGTCTTGTTCTGCTCTTTGTTACTTGTTGCTAATTAGTGAATGCCTTAGTTTCTTTATGGATCTTGTAGCTACACATTATTTACATCTAATCCAAGTAATAGTGTGTATTTCTTATATAATGCTTAACTATCTTAGAAATTTTCCCAGTAAACATAATTATTTAGTAATGTGTGTGATAGTGCGTCGCTGTTCAGTTGTAAGTTTATAATGGCATCCTCTATCGTTTTACTGGTTGATGTCTGTAGGCCGCGCTAATGGAGGGTCCCGACGTAATCATGGGGCGATTATGTCAAAACCTTTACTAGATTGATGATCGCTTACTGCTATTTGCATGTTGTTCTACATCGGCGCAAACTGGTATCCATCAAGTGGCAGCTTAAGAATTTAAATAGTGAAAACATTTTATAGTCCCGTCAAAATATATTTTAGAAGTAAGTGGTACATCGTAATTAAATAGACACGAGCACAATTAGTGCTTCGGAGTACGCCCATGTATGAAATGCATGGTTAATTAATTGCGATACGTGACTTAGGTGGAGACAACATGTTGTTCACCGGTACATGTTGCTACAATTATTTAGGTTTGTTGGATAATACTAAGCTATAGTAATAAGTTATATAAACTGCATTTCTGTTTTACAATTGAAAGGGGTATACGAGTAACTTAAATGGTATCTGATTCTGGCACAACCGAACAAATGGAGATGTCAGTGAGGTAAACCAATGTGAGTGTGACCACTGTCTCTCTAATAAAATTTATATCTGATTTTTATATGAGATTGGCCGATGTGACTGAAATCCGTTAGAAAATATAATCGAATGAAGGAGTTTTAAGAAGTAAGGAAATAATCATAATTTGAGTAGAATCTTTGCGTGATTTGAAGTGTACAAAAAAACGTCAGTCCTTGTTTGTAAGGTGCTTAACTGCAAAAATGTTCGCAAAAACATAACACACACCTTCCGCGTATCGCCCTCGCGACTGCGCGGCAAAAACTGAGCCACAGGATAAGAGGGAACATTACGATACAAACATACGTTAACGGTTTTTCTTTAAGCCTCTTTTCTCGCGTTCTGGGGGTTTAATAGAAGATGTGGATTCAAGGTTTGGATTTAACAATTTACTAAATCGGTTATTAACAAATTACTGAATTAGTAATGAGACTCCACTGCGACAATAAAGATTAAGACTCAGGGTTGTTCTTTAACTGAGGCGTCTGAGGTGGCCCGTTTCTGGAGAGTTGTGGCACTAAGCTTGACCTGCTGGCCAATGAGCGGGAGATTATAGTTCAGCAAGTTGAGACGATGCAGCCGGAGCTTACGGGTCTTAATCGCGTGAATAATTTAAGGTAGAATGTGTACAAATCGCGAAAGTTTATTAACTTTTATAATTTGGACTATATTAGTGTAATTATTAATTAATTGTTTTTAAAGTTGTTACAATGCGACAATACCCCCATTAATAGCGAAGGATTTTATATGAGGAAAATCCGCTTTAATATATGAGGAAAATTATTCGTAATGGGCCTTACTGCTACTATTTGTAGCGCGCCCCGCGTTCGGGTGCTCAAGACTTCTTCTAATCCGCCAGTAGTGTATCATAGAGCTGATATCGTTGTACATTCAGCCAAGAAAATGATCTACCAATTTTGACAAAAGTTCACTTTTAGCCAAAATAGCTTAATTTAGCAAAGAAAGAGATCCATAATAATGACCATAATGACGTTTTTCACTGAAAAAATAAAATATCACTGACAACTACCATTTTACGTAAATATAGTTATATTCATATTTATTTATTGATTTTTCTGTATTGCAATTTAGGAGTGGCTGAGAGAGCCAACATATTATGTTGGCTCTCTCAGCAACGGTTTTAATAACAGCGAGATAGATATATCGCTAGATAGGATATAAACGCCTAGATAGGATATAAACGCCAAGATAGGCGTTTAAATGTATCCAGACAAGCTTTACGTCTCTAGATTGTGCGTGAAGGCGAAGAGGAAAATTTAAACGATCACCAAGCCGTTGGCGGTCTAATATCTCGGACAGTGAAAGATCAAGTTTAAGACGTAAATAGGTACGGAAATAATACTTTAACGCCTACGAAATAATACTTTAATATTATGCAGAATTATTTGAAGTGTCTACTCAGATAATCAGAAACCACTTACATAATATGGGATTGCATTATAGGCATTAAGCAAAGAAATATATATGACGTACGCTCACAAAACTGCTTGACTTAATTTTGCCCGAGATTATTTGAATTTCAATTGAGATAGCACTGTGTTTTGTGACTTTTAAATCAAGTCAGCATGGCCATTTACATCTCTGAACACACCAGACCATGTAATACCCAATAGAGAATCCGGTAGAATGGTTAGATGACTGCTGCTGGTGTTCTGTACTGTTTGCCACCACTAGCATCGGAAATGGACTATATAGATGTTCTCCAAAACGCAATATTGCCAGCCGTTCGTATTTTTTATTCGGAAAGTGAAATGCCACAAGTTACCTACTTACAATACAACTTTCCATTTCACACAGTGAGAGTGACATGTGGGTGGTTTCATACGCATGCATACCAGGCGTATGAAACCACCAAACGTGTGGGTGGTTTCAAACGCCTGGTTTTATGCGCACGCAGGTATAAGGCTAATAAACCTTGGTCTGCAAAATCACCGGATCTCAACCGTAATAGAACATCTTTGGGATTTTATGGCTGCTAGATCATCAAACAGCATTGAAAGAATACGTGAAGTTCTGGAACGGCACTTTAACGAGGTGTGGGAAGAAATGCGCAAAACTGATATTTTCTCAAGACTTGTGGGTTCCAAAGGAGTCCGTCTCCAAGCTGTCATAGACATAAGTGGCGGCTACACAAGATATTAACATTTTAATATGTTGTGTATAAATATAATGACTTCATCATTATCTCCTATCTCTATTAAATTTTTCTTATTTAGTTTTTTGTATTTATTTTTTTGTAAATTTAATTTAATTTTATTTCTTTGGAAAGCTAACAGCTATTGTACAAATAGTTTTACAGTTGAAACAAGCTTCCACAGGTTGGCAGAAAACAATGTATACAAGAAAATTTTTGGTATAGTGCAAAGCTCAGACACCTCAACAAGATTTTACTTCAAGAAATCGTCGAGTCCCTACTGTGTGGTGTAAATGATCTATACATTTAATAAAACTGTAAAGTTCACGTGTCTGTACATGGTCGAACATAGTAAAAAAAATATTAGGAAATGTTCGAAAAGAGTATTTAAACACTTTGCTGCATTTTTAGAAATGCCTGTCTGTTTGTCTGTTTGTTTGAACACGCATCACGCAAAAACTACGGGACAGATTACGTTGAAATTTTGCACGTGCAATCTAATAGACGCGGACAACATTTAAGACATTTTAACATTTAGACTATAAATTATCAATTTTCCTATAGGAGCTAAGCAGTAAGGGATAATGTCTGTAGCTATTTTTCGTTATAAAACAGTAACTACTTGACGGATCTTTATGAAAATTTGCAGTTTTATAGTAAAAACTATAGGACATTATTTACACTATGAATCATTACGCTAACGTCTATGGGGAACGAGCCGCAACGTATTTTTTGTCGCACCATAATGGTTTATCACAAAATTTTCCACAATTAGACATTATCTATAATTGTAACCCATGGAGTACATAACTTCACGCTAAAACTATAAGGAGCTTGTTACGTGCCCGGCCTACACCAATTCCGCAGCATTGCATCTTTGCCTCGTGTCGATAATTTCACAATTGAACCTCACGTCTGCTGCGTTGCACCTTTGCCTCGTGTCGCCGGTTTCTGCAACTGCAGCATCAACGCCTCGTGTCGTCACTAATCAAGCTAACTAGTAATCATATATAAAGCCATATATTCATGTAAGAAGTCACTCTTTGTACTCACATCGTCAAAGCCTAGTTTTAGTAACTTTGTAATATTTTTTAATTTAATTAATTATAGTTTTTATACCAAATTGAGTTTCTTTCTAAGTCCTTCGGCTGTCACCTTCATAATTGGCGCAGTCGGTAGGATTCTCGAGACAGTGCGCGGCGCGGTAAAGGTTCCCAAATATCGTCAACCTGCTGACTCCGATAGTCGCTGTCGGTATTTGCAACTACCTGATCGAGGATCCGAACTTTGGAGACGCAACCGAGGACAGTATCCAGACATCGATACGCAGAAGAAACCATGTATTTGTAAGTACTTGTTACTTTCTATAATTGTTGCTTCCTTGTCTTGCCCCTCCTTGATTTAGTTAGGTTTTCAAAATTTTTCATCCACGGAAAGTTAGCGGGAAATCTGTCTCTGCTAGATAGAGAAGTAGATTTAAAGAAGTAGACAGTAGTAGATTTATAGAAGTAGGTAGTTTTAATTTGGATATATTATTTAGTTTGGATAATTGCGAGATGGCATTCAACCCAGATATTATATACAAAGCTTTGCGGGCAGTACAAGAATTTGATGGCAGTCCGAATGTTCTAACCCGATTTATCAAAATATGTGACCAACTTGTATTACAGTACGTTAAAAACGAACCCGGGTTTGAATTAAGTAACCTATGTGTTATTAACGGGATATTAAATAAAGTTACGGGTTCCGCAGCTCGCACAATAAACGCATACGGCATCCCAGAAAATTGGATAGGTATACGTAGTGCGCTAATAAATAACTTCTCTGACCAACGAGACGAGACTGCTTTATATAATGACATGTCCTAAATAACCCAAGGAAACAGCACCCCTCAGGAATATTATGACAAATGCCAGACTCTTCTCAGTACCATAATGACTTATGTTTCATTACATGAAAGCATACCAACTACTATAGAAGCAAAACGCGATCTCTATCGAAAATTGACCCTACAATCATATGTTAGAGGCCTAAAAGAACCTTTAGGATTTCGAATACGCTGCATGAGGCCCGAGACTATAGAAAAGGCTCTAGAGTTTGTCCAACAGGAAATGAATGTAGTGTATTTACAGCAACGTAACGAGAATATCCCCGAGCGCCGTACCGTTACTACACATAAATCATTGCCAATGGTCCCCTCCACCTTCCCATGGACCCACCATCCTCCTGGATATATGGTCCGAAACTTGGGAGAAGCGCGTGACGCGCTTTTTCTTGACTCCCTACAAATATTTTTCTATATCCTCCTGTCCCTACGCCCTCTCCCCGTTCTGAGGCGGCGCTTCTACAACGCCTTACGGGCGCTGAGAAAGTTCTTTTTGTTTAATGCTGGTTGCCGCTAATGCGGCCGTACGTCACTCCACGCCTTCGTCGCCCGCCTAGGTCCTTTCCTCTTGCTCGAGCCTGCTCCTGGTCTTACTCCAGTTGTGCGCAAAGTCTCTCAACCGTCGAAAGTTTGCCTCCGAGTTGACTAATTCCCTATAATATACTAGTCCCTCTACCCCTCCTAAGTCTATACTATCTAACATTCTACGCCTGATATCGTCGTAAAGGGGGCATCGCCACAGAGTGTGGTCCAAGCATTCATCCTCTTCTCCGCAGTAACACAGGGGATTCTCACACAGATTCATTCTATGTAACCTAGCCTTAAAACATCCATGATCACTAAGAATCTGAGAAACGTGATAGTCCGGTTCGACCCAAGGAGACTTGAGCCGATCCGCCACGTCCGGGAAGAAACGGAAGAGTTCCCTACCCTTACCCTCATTTAACCATTTCTGCTGCCACGAGGCAACAGTCTCCTCCGTATTTTTTATTGCCAATGGTCCATCCGACTGTGCCCAAACCTTTCACTTTTCCTAGCGCAGGATCAAGCTGGCATAGGCCCATGGGTACGCCACAGCCACAGCATCAGCCGTGGAGACGACCAGGTTTCCAGCATACACAGGTACCTAATCGTCCACCCAATATGTTCAATAATCGTACTCAACAGATGTTTAGCGCTCCCCCGCCGAACTACAACCCCCAAAGTAATGTATTCAAATTACCAAATAGAAACCCCCAAACCACGTACACCGGACCAAAACCAATAAGCAGTGTTAGCCATTTCACGTCGAAACCGATAGGGTTTTCGGGACATGACTGTCCTAGATCCGGAAACCCACCACCTAATAATTATTTTAACCCATTAAAGGTCGCTGTACTCAGTTGGGTACAGGTCAAAAATATTTTTTTTCTTTACAGGTGCATAATATTTTAAATGTAAACTATATTTTTTTCACAGGTAGTTAGAGATTCCATTGGAGCAAAAAAAATCAACTGAGGGTATATGAGAAAAAGTTATAATTCCGAATTGTCAAAGTTACGTGTTTTGAAAGTCACTACAGGTAAGTTTTCATATTGTTATTATTATTAAAAATAGAGATATTTTTTTGTATTTAGATATTAATTATGAGTAAACATATACTAATTATTTATTTGAATACAAAATTATTCATCTGTTGTTAGTAGCTAAACAGTTATTTCATTATTTACGTCACAGTACTCAACTGAGTACAGCGGCTATATCCATGTTAGAAAAGTACCACTTTTACTCAATATTTTTTAATTTTATTTCAGATTGTTCATAATGAGCCGTGGTCAGTTTAGAGCAGCTAATCGTTATAATGGCCTTGAAGAAGCTATCCAAGCCATATTAGAAGAGAGTGATGACGAGGCACAGTATGATTTATCTATAATTCCACCAGATCCCAGTGTGATAACTGATGAAGAAGAGGGTCCTGATGATGATATCATCCAAACTGCGTCAATGCCACAGGATGTACCTGGTTCAGTAGAAGTTTTTGTGCGTACTGAAGGTAATCTCTCTTCTGATAATGACAGTGACGACGAACCGCTAGCTGCAAAACGAAGCCGCCGTACTGATCAGCCAAAAGCCCCAGTGTGGCGAAAGTGTTCCCCGACATATTCTTCAAGACCTTACTCTATTTACGAGGTAAATGATCATCAGACCACAATAAAACAAGAACTCAAAGATCTAAGTCCAGTCCAAATATTTGAAAAACTATTTGACGAGGAGATCCTTGAATTTATTACTTCTAATAGTAAATTGTACGCAAATCAAAATAATAGGCATACATTTCAGCTGGATCATTTCAATTTGAAAAAATTTATTGGCATTTTGATATTGTCTGGTTATCACAAATTACCCCGTGAAGCTTTATACTGGTCGTTAGATGAAGATGTAGGAGTCTCGATGGTTTCAAGTGCTATGTCAAGGAATATGTTCCGAGATATAAAAAGAAATATTCATCTCGCCGACAACAATGTAGCCATAAGTACGTCCGATAAGATGTTCAAGGTAAGGGCGTTTGGGCGAACTTTTGATGAAGAAATACCTTCAGTGGGGAGTTTTCCACGAGAACATTTCCATTGATGCATCAATGGTGAAATACTTTGGACATCATCCTGCCAAACAATTTATTCGCGGTAAACCTGTAAGATTTGGTTATAAAAACTGGGTGGCAGCCAGCTCAACAGGTTACTGTTACACTTTTGATTTTTATTGTGGAAAATCTATAAATTCCACCGATGAACCTCTGGGAACTCGAGTTGTAAAAACTTTACTAGAAAAACTTAACACGAACCCAATCAATCACACCGTTTTTTTTGACAATTTTTTTACAAGTCATAGTCTTTTGGTAGATCTACGAGAGCTTGGATATCGCGCGACAGGAACCCTGAGAGAAAATCGGACAAAGAAATGCCCCCTTGTAAGTACGAAGGATATGAAGAAGAAAGAAAGAGCTGCCTATGACTACAGGTTTGACAAAAGTAATGAGTTGCTAATGGTAAGGTGGAAAGATAATAGTGTTTGTACGATGGCAACCAATTATGATACCATAGAACCAACTGGCACCGTGAAGCGGTGGTGTCCAATAAAACGTGAAAAAACAGATGTCTTGATACCGAAACTGTTCCAAACGTACAATAGATGCATGGGGGGAGTAGACGAGCTTGACCAGTCTATATCATTGTACAGAATTGGAATCCATGGCAAGAAGTGGTGGTGGGTGCTATTTACTTACATGGTCGATATGACAATAGCAAATGCATGGCGTCTGCATTCATTGAGCAATGAGGATCCAATGGATCAACTTATGTTTCGTCGTACTATAGCACGAACGTATTTACGCCAGGGATCACAAGTAAGGAGCCACCCAAGTACGTCAATAGTACCAGGAATGGCTCAAGATGGAATGGGGCACTTTCCTAAAAAACTAGAAAAACAACTTAGATGTGTAGTATGCCATTCACGAGTTAGATGGGAGTGTAAGAAATGCTGTAAAACACTTTGCGTGGAAAAGTCGTGCTTTGAAAAATTTCACCTCTAAGTGGCCAGTGTACTCACTTGAGTACACCCCCTGAAAACCTTGATTTTTTTTAAATATATTTTTTTTCTCTTTCCTATGTGTTTGTATACCTTATAATTAAACTAGTAATAAACTAAAACCTAAAAGAAAACCTGTAGTTTTAAGTTGGCCATTAATGGGTTAAGACCCGTGAGATTAACTTTAATGAAACGACCCAATATGACGACTCGTATTATAATGACTATCAATATGAATATACTGACTACCCTGACCATTACTACGACAACTCTGACTGTTACGACCCCGATAATTATGCACGCGAATTTTATTCATGCGAGCCAAATAGTGTAACGGATCAGGACCCGAGTAATGGTATTTGCCCACAGGCACCTAAATCATGTAACTCAAACGATAAGGATTTTCACAAAGATTCGAATCCAGGAAAATCAAAATACTCGTAGAATTAAATTTACAGTCTAAAAGAGAATTACGCTATATTCAGATTTTAGACCCTCCTCTTAAATTACTTATAGACACCGGCGCAAACCAATCTTTTATGAGCCCTAAAGCTGTTGAAAACTACTTTTCACATATCCCGTTGAATTACGATCCATTTGAAGTAACCAACGCGCGTATTACCAGTACACATGAGCATTCAATCACTTTGCCGAATTTTGTAGAGTTTATTAATAACCAATCTAATGTAAAGTTTTTCATTTATAAATTTCACAATCACTTTGACGGTTTATTAGGGTTAGATCTACTAGATGGAGCACAAATGGATCTTAAAAATAATTACATAATTACCGAGTACACCAGGATCCCTATTCATTTTTACCAACGTAAAAACCCTAGTTATCAAAAAACAATACCAGCTAAGTCTTCGATATTATTAAGTATACCTATACATAGTCCCGAAGGTGATATCTTAATACCGCAACAATTTTATTGTAACTGCATTATTCATGAATGTATTACTAGAGTAACAGATTGTACTGGAATCATAGAAATAGAGAATCCAACTGATCACAATATTCCTGTCACATTTGAACGCCCTCTAGAAACTCAACTCTTTAATATTGAATATACTCGAACTAAGTCAAACCCAGAACGTGTTAAACATGTCCTATCGCGACTACGTACTGATCATTTGAACTTAGAGGAGAAGACTAACCTAGAAACTTTATGTGCTCGGTATGCCGACGTTTTCGAAGGAGAATCTCTGACTTTCACCAATAAAATCAAACATCGAATCAAAACGACTGACGAAATTCCCGTATACACCAAAAGTGACAGATATCCCTTTATTCACCGACAAGAAGTTAGGGGCCAAATGACCAAGATGTTAGACCAGGGTATTATAAGACCTTCTGAATCAGCATGGAGCCCGCCTATTTGGGTGGTTCCAAAAAAGGCAGACGCGTCAGGTAAGAAAAAATGGCGAACTGTGAAGGATTTTCGAAAACTGAACGAAAAGACGATCGACGACAAGTACCCAATCCCTAATATAAATGACATCCTTGATAAACTTGGCAACTGCCAGTACTTTACTACACTAGACCTTGCTTCCGGATTTTACCAATGCGATATGCATCCAGACGATATCCCCAAAACTGCTTTTAATGTTGAAAATGGGCGCTATGAATTTTTACGCCCATGCCCATGGGGTTAAAAAATTCTCCATCTACCTTTCAAAGAGTAATGGATAATATTCATACAGGCTTACAAAATGAAATCTGCTTAGTGTACTTAGATGACGTAATCATTTTCAGTACTTCACTTCAGGAACACATGAGTAACCTGGAAAAAGTTTTTAAAAGGTTACGGGATTCCAATTTTAAAATCCAAATGGTTAAATCAGAATTTCTTAGTTAGAAACTGCATTTTTAGGTCATATAATCAGTGGGGATGGCTTAAACCTAACCCCGATATAATTTCAGCAATTGAAAACTACCCTTTACCAAGAACCCCTAAACAGATTAAACAATTTTTAGGATTATTAGGCTATTATAGAAAATTCATACCAGACTTTGCCCGTATTACCAAACCCATGACAAAATGCTTAAAAAAAAGGTAACAAAATTACTCTAGACACTGACTATATTGACTGTTTTAATAAATGTAAGACCTTGTTAAAAAATGACCCTATTTTAAAGTATCCAGACTTTACTAAAAAAATCATTTTGACGACAGACGCATCAAACGTAGCTATAGGCGCCGTATTATCTCAAGGAAATATAGGATCAGACAAACCTATTTGTTACGCCTCTAGAACATTAAACGATAGCGAGACTAACTATAGCACAATCGAAAAAGAGCTTTTAGCAATAGTGTGGGCAACCAAGTATTTCCGGCCTTATATTTTTGGACGCTAATTCAAAATTTATACAGACCATAAGCCGTTACAATGGATAATGAACCTAAAAGAGCCTAATTCCAGACTGACTAGATGGCGACTTAAATTAAGCGAATACGACTATATTATAATCTATAAAAAAGGCAAATATAATACAAACGCAGATGCCTTATCACGAATAGAAATTAATAACGAAGAGACAGAATCACTAATAGTTAACTTACCTGAAATATCAAACTCGCACTCAGGGTCCTCAACAGCCACCGCACATACCAGTGTTGAGAATCCTATTCTGGAGGTACCCATAGTGACCCTTTAAATAAATTTCACCGACAGATTTGTATGACCATTGTAGGTGACATTAAACGAAAATCAGTAACCACTAAACCTTTTGACACACACACTAGAACTTATATCCAAGTTTCCGAATGTAATCTAGAACAAGATGTTACGAATGCGGTCAAAGAACATGTGAACCCCAAAGTCAAAACTGCCTTGAAAATAACTCCTCCTCTTGGAATGTATTCAGTCGTTCCCATTATTCAGAATAACTTTAAAAACTCAGCTATAAACTTAGTGCGAGTAAAATAAGAATTAGAAGACATAAAAGAACACAGTTCCCCCAGCTACAAAACCATTCGAAATAGTGCACATGGACCTTTTTACTGCTCAAAATGAAAAATATCTAACTATAGTAGACGTGTTCTCTAAATACGGATAAGCTTATTACGTGAAGGATGGAACCGCTACCAGCATCCTTCAAGCGGTCTTAAAGTATTGTACGCATCACGGACTCCCCTTAACGATAGTAACCGATAACGGTACAGAGTTCACCAACCAGTTATTTTCTGAGTTCATTAGATTACACAAAATTAACCATCAGAGAACATTAGCCCATTCCCCTAATGACAACGGTATTGTGGAAAGATTCCACTCCACGATTCTAGAGCACTTACGTATCTTACGACTACGACAAAAAAACGAACTAGTAGTCAATCTTATGCCTTACGCAGTACTAGCCTATAATAGTTCAGTCCTTAGCTTTACAAAGTGTAGACCTCATGACATTATAAGAGGACATTTTGACCCTAGAGACCCAATAGACGTAGATTTATCAGAACACCTCATGCAACAGTATATTTCAAACCATAGGGACCAAATGAAGACAGTATATGACCTTATAAATGACTTTACCCTGACCAATCGCGCTAATATCATACAGAACAGAAATAAGGACAGGGAAGTCGAAACAGAATATCAACCAGAACAGCAAGTGTTCATTAGTAACCCGGCAGCAAGCAGACAAAAACTAGCGCCCCGCTACACTCACGACACCGTCCTAGCCGATCTTCCAATTCACATCTATACATCAAAGAAGAAAGGCCCTGTAGCAAAAGCTCGACTAAAACGAACCCCTAATAGTTCCAAATTGTTTCAGCACGCCGGCCCTACTACTAGCAATAACGTTCCACTTAACAATGGCAAACGAGATAAGACTTGAGAGTTTAGACGGAGAACCTGGACTGTTACCTTTCAGACTCGGACAAGCGAGACTTATTACACACTACCATTCCTTCCTAAAATACATAGAACTCACTGACATAGAAGACAGACTTGACTCTTTAGACAATCAAATTAATTACTTTAAAAATAAGTTAGATAATAATACGTCACCTTTATTCGAATTCAAGATTTCCCATTTATCGGCAAAATTAAACGTAATTAAAATACAACTTAAGACATTAGAACCCAGCCGTTCTAAAAGAGGTCTTATTAATGGGTTAGGCTCCATAATTAAAAGTATAACCGGTAACCTAGATCATACGGATGCCCAAACATACAATAAAGCAATACTTCTACTACAAAACAATAATGATAAAATAGTTTCTGAGTTGAACGAACATATCAGTCTTAATCAAGCCTGGATGACTCGGCATAGTAATATACTTACAGACATTGTTACGAATCAGGAGAAAATTAACTCCACTTTAGAACTACTCTTAGACGAAAAACTATCCTATCAGACAGATTTCGTACGGTATGCTAGACTGTCTCAACTGTTGTAGACGACTTACTTTTAGAAATAATTAGAATAGAGAATACCTTAGGTTTCATACGTGCATCGAGCACCCACCATAGTTCGTTAGATATATTTACCTTAAGTAACATGGTGAACATGGTTACCATAAAACGACGACATAGTATCTGTAAACCAAAAACGAGGAAGGAATCACCAGATGACCAGGAAAAGACACAGGCACCAAAAACGAAGAAGGAATCACCAGATGACCAGGAACAGACACCAGCACCATTTTCGCTGAAAGTCCTCAAATAGTTGTTGGTCTGTTACGTGCCCTGCCTACACCAATTCCGCAGCATTGCATCTTTGCCTCGTGTCGATAATTTCACAATTGAACCTTGGGCATGCAGCCCTGTTTCCGCCGATTTCGCCGCACATCATCTTTGCCTCGTGTCGCAGATTTCGCAACCGAACCTCACGTCTGCTGCGTTGCACCTTTGCCTCGTGTCGCCGGTTTCTGCAACTGCAGCATCAACGCCTCGTGTCGTCACTAATCAAGCTTACTATGTAGTAATCATATATAAAGCCATATATTCATGTAAGAAGTCACTCTTTGTACTCACATCGTCAAAGCCTAGTTTTAGTAACTTTGTAATATTTTTTAATTTAATTAATTTTTTTTTTTTTTATTTTTTTTTTAATTGGTTCACAAAACTAGATACAATCATCGATTTACATAAATATGAGAGACAAACTGTAGCATTTCTTGATTATACCCTACTTGATGTGAACACAACTTGCTATGTTAGGTTACATTGCTTACACATTATTTGTAGTAACTAAATAACAGAAACAATTTCATTAATAAATAATTAAAATAATAAATTACAATGAAGAGTACAATGTGAACTTAATGTTTTTTCTCAGTGAGGCTAAAGAAACGTGCTGAACAAATATATCAATCTTATTTCGTATACTATTTGATAAAGTACACATACGGTAAATGGGAGAGTGCTGGCCAAGATTAGTTTTATAATAGGCTAAATGAAATGTTTTACGGTTACATAACCGACTTTCGGAGCGAGGTACGATCAGCGATACTCGTTCAAGGATATCGGCAGAGTTTACCAAACCATGGACGATCTTATAAAGGAAAATAATGTCAGTAATTTTACGGCGTGTACTCAGTGGTTCCATTTCATAAAATAAAAGGCGTTGTTCATATGATTGTAATTGGTGACAGTTATTGTCGTTAAATGCTAGGTGGTACAGGAAACGTTTTTGTATGCGTTCTATTCGGTTAATGTGTACTTGATAACCGGGGCTCCAAACAGTGCCACAATATTCCAAAATCCCTCGAACAACAGAGTTATAGATTAAAATTGTGAGACTTGGTTGTTTAAAGATTTTCATATGTCTGTTAACAAAACCAGAAAGACGGGAAGTTCTACTCGTGATGTTGTCAAAATGGGATCTAAAACTTAAAGCACTATCGAGGATAATACCTAAATCGCGAATAGTAGTTACTTCCTCTAACGGTTGATTATTTATGAAGTAGGTTATACGAGATGGAGATCTTCTTTTTGTAAATTTTATATGGTAACATTTATCTAAATTCAGGACCATGAAATTTTGATTACACCATTGTTGCACCGAGTCGATATCCGTTTGAAGGATTGAAGTATCACTTTGATCACTTATTGCTCGATAGATTTTTAGATCGTCAGCATACAATCTGAACTTGGATCGAATAACATGTTTTATATCATCTATATACACCAAAAAAAGAAGGGGTCCCAAATGAGATCCTTGGGGAACGCCTGATGGAACAGTAAATACACTAGATTTAAACCCTCGTATTTGCACCAGTTGAGAGCGATTTTGTATATAAGATGTGCACCATCTTAATAATGAACCATGGATACCTAAGTTTGCAAGCTTACTCAATAATCGGTTATGATCTACTAAGTCGAAAGCTTTTTTAAAATCAGTATACACGGCATGTACCTCACCACCATTGTCCATAGTGTCTACAATGTCACAAATATAACCGACTAGGTTGGTACAAGTAGATTTGCGGGGTAAAAACCCATGCTGATTTTGATCAATTATTTCCCGAAAATGAGCTAAAAGGTTTTTATTAACCATGGCTTCTAATATTTTCGCAAATCCAGATAGAATAGAAATAGGACGATATTGGGCAATATCATCCAATCTGCCTCCCTTGTGTACCGGGGTTAAATGTGCTAATTTCCATTGTGTAGGGAAAGTACCACTCTGTAATGACATATTATAAATTATGGTTAGGGGCTTACTTAAGCTTTGTGCACAATTCTTTAAAAATATAGGCGGTATTAAGTCAGGACCCGGTCCTTTACTAATATCTAAGATCGTTAATTGTTTTAAAACCTCGTCTTCACTAATTTCACAGCAGCAGTATGGTGCACCGTTAGATGTATTATTGAGATAAGATTGACAATATATGGATGGACTCCTATTGATAGAGTTGTAAATGCTTTGAAAATGTTTCGAGAACAGTTCACAAATTTGTTGTCCTCCTTTAACTGTTGCGTGATTAAGAGTCATTACATTGGGTAAAAAACTAGTGTTTGTAGTCTTATCTTTAAAAATCTTCCAAAAATATTTAGGGCGACGTTTAAGATCTTCTACTGCCTGCGTTTTGAAATTAGAATAACTTTCTGCTATTAGTGTATCACATCGTTTCCTTGTAATATCAAACTGTAACTTATCCATCATATTGCCGTATTTTTTGTATCTCGAATGAAATTTACGCTTCTCTTTAAGTGCTTTCAGTAAAGAGCGACTAAACCACGCAGGGTAGCAATCATTACGCCGACGGCGGAGGGGTGTGTGTCTACTGATTATGGGTCTTATTGTATTGTAAAAGGTATCTACCATATAGTCTACTGAGCCGGAATCTTTCAATACAGACGGCCAGTCTATATTATTTAGGTCTTCATTCAGAGATTCGTAATTTGACTTGAAATAGTTTAAGGAAGGAGTGGAACAAGGTTTCATAACACTTTCAGATACATATACTACATCAATATTCAGTGGTGGGTGATGCAAATCTGGCGAGGGTGTCATACTATTAGCAGGTGAAACAGAAATGTTTGCCAAATCATTACTTAAAACTAAGTCTAAAATTCTATTATTAATGTTAAGTATGCTGTTATATTGGTTAAGATTACAATAAGCCATTACGTCCAAAAAATTTGTAATGAGAATGTTATCGGTTGATGTGGGAGATAAAAATAAAGAGTTTGTATCTTTTTGCCAGTTAAAATCTCCCATGTTGAAGTCCCCCACCACTAAAAAAAGAGGTTCATTGGTGCGATTGGTCTTATTACTATTTATTACTTGCGTGGTATTTAAAAGAAAGGTATCGATATAGTCTTGATTTATAGGGGGAGGGACATATACCGCACATATTTTTATTAAAGTCTTACCAATTTTTATACTCAGCCAAAGATCCTCACACTGTGTCTCCCAAGTACTTTTACGCACGACGTCAAACGATTTTAAAATTGCAATTAGGACTCCCCCTCCATCCTTTTTTGATCTATATGAACAGGTAGAAGATCTGTCTCTGCGAAATATGTTGTAGCGCTGATCAAATAACTCGTAATCGAATACGCTGTCACTTAGCCAGGACTCTGTTATTATAATGATATCGTAATCATTTTTTAAAACTGATAAGTAAAAACTTTCAGTTTTCGTTCTTAAGCCTCTCACATTTTGGTAGAATATTTTAACATTGAATTTTAATGATATATTATAAACTTAGGAAACTAGATAGAAAGGTAACTATAACTTCTGTAGACTATCTACGCTTTTAATAATTATGTGGTCTGCAGACTCGTCTTTACGAACGAAAATGCGGCTATTGCGAATCCATACGAATTTGTAACCTTTTTCCTTGGCGGCCAGTCTGGTTGCAGCGTGGAGTTTCTTGTTTTCCGGAGACAAGTGTTCTGTTAAGTAGATTGGCTGTTTAAGACCTGATAATCCTGCATGAGATGTATTTAGTTTTTCATCTTTGGTTTTATTAAACATTTTTACTGAAGCCAAGAAGTTGTCGCGAGTTCGCTGGCTATTCAGTTTGACTATGATGTTCTTCGGACGATTTGATTCAGGCTTAAGCTTAGCCACCCGGTGGAAGGACATGATCTCATTACCTAGTAACTTGCAGGACACAGTTTTGCCAATTTCTTGAACTATAGTGAGCAGGTTTTCGTTTTTGCGTTCAGGCACACCTTGAATTTCCAAATTTGCATCTCTTGCATACTGCTCTAATTGAGCGATCTTATTGTTTAGTTCAAACATCTTAGACTGCATTGTATTATTTTGCTTGACTAATTCTGACATATTGTTTTTAAGTTCATCATTCAGTTTTTTTTGATCATCATGAGATCCAGACAGAAATTGAAGAGTATTAAGAGCCTCTTCGAGATCTTTATGCATTTGGCAGTACTTCGAGCCAAGCTGACTAACATCTGACTGGACTTTAGATAGCAAAGTGCTGAAATTTTCGAACAACGACTTTTGATAGTCAAATTTGTCCGCCATTTCTAAGCGCAAGTTACGGATTTCCGTTAAAATCAATTCTTGGTTCATTACAGGCGACCCAACTGAATCTAAATTACCGGTACTCATAGCTATCGGGCTAGGCGTGTTCACATCCCTCTGGCACTCAACAGTGCATACAGTACATATCCATTTGGAACGAGCGGTGGTTGTCTCGTTATACTTTACACAGTCCTGGTGGTATTGTTGTTGACAGTTAGGCTTGGAACATTTAATACGTTTATGGGTGACTGAAATGTTCAATTTACATTTGGAGCACTGTACCATTTTGCGTCCGGAACTATATTCAGGCAAAGTTATGTAAACCAAAATATAATAATTTTGATAATATGTGATTTACTTAGTAGCACACTAATAAAGGCCCACGAAGAAAGTTATACTTTTTGTGATTGACCAAATCGCACACTAATAAAGGCCCCCGTTAAAATAAGGAGGGTATTAAGTCTTTTTTTCGTAAATGTCTATCACTGTATTGAAAGTAATGTTTAATGTTTTTTAACCTTTTTACTGCACTGGTAGCCAAAACAACACTTATTCACTGTACACGTTAGTTACTAAGTTCACTTCAATATTTGAAATAATGATTTACGCACTTTAGACAGATTTAGAAAATTATAATCGGGAGCAACCTCGCAACACAACCGTTATGTAGTATCAATTTTGACAGAAAAGTTTATAATTAATTATGGTTTTTATACCAAATTGAGTTTCTTTCTGAGTCCTTCGGCTGTCACCTTCATAATCAGCTAAACACAACATTTTTAAATTTCATAAGAACAGTTATTTTGCCGTGCGAAGTAGCGAGCCGTATAGCCTCGAAGCTATGCTAGCGGCCTTTGAAGGCGATGCGATCGCGATCTCAGGCTCGAGTCTGATGTCTGATAATGTTCTTTTTGTATTTTTTTAAATTGTCTTTTTTCTTTTTAATATTTTTCTCAATTTTATAGTTATTTTTTCGTTATAGTTATTTTTCGACCGTAGGTAATTTATTTACTTTGGTTATTAATTTTTTATATTAAAAATCAAGTAGAATATGCATCTAGATAAGATATTTATAGGTAGTGCATGCACTGATGAGAGTAATGAATGAATCGTAGTAGAAATAAAAACAATATTACATTACAATTAAACAGTATTCGACATTTTTCAGAATTTATGTGTTCGTTGCTAAAAAAAAGACATTAAATACGTAAAAAAAAACATGTAGCGCCATCTATAAAATCAAATTGTTCACCGTGATCAAATAATTCCATAAATGTGAAAACATTTATTAGGGTATAGGTGCTTGAGATGACGGATTCGTTTCTTGCTGAGTGGCAATATTGTCCTATTTATTTAATTATGGTTTTAATGTACTAAAACCATCTTGCAAATAATAATAAAAAAACAATAAGTATTAGAAGAAACTTCACTGGTTTTGAAAGTAGATGGCGTTGTATTCAATAATGTTCTATACTTAGTAAAATAAATTTTAAAATAGTATTTAAAATAAACTCATTGCTATCATTTTTAGAAATGTTTGTCTGTCTGCCCGTTTGTTTGACCACGCATCACACAGGTGCATCGAGGATCATGTTCTGGGGTTATGGTTGGAGATCAAGGTGTTCATCAATTCAACGATAATAAATGATTCAACATCGGCCAAGTGTGAGTAGTTCGGGCGACGGGAAGAGGGGGGTGGGGTCATTTTCTGTCAAGGCGGACCAAATATATAGCGAAGGCTTGAAAATTCATGAGCCTGGGGTAGGGATGGGTGTATGTCTTTTTTTTATTACTTGCATCATTGTAACGTAAGAAAACATATAAAAATACTCCGCGGAGAACAAATTATTTTTTTTAATTTTTAAAAGACTATTGAAAACATCGCTATTATTATCTATTATTTGACCTATTGGGACGCTACCCATAGATTAGTATGTACTTATATAGACACATGACACGCTATGTGTTTGTTTACTAAAGTCTTACAACAGTTTTATAAGCATTTCAGTTGTATATATTTGCAGACGAAGGAAAAACCTGAAAAAACATTTTATAAGTATTGAGTTACATTACTATATGAAGTTCACCCCATTTTTAGCCAAAATGGCAAAACGGAACCCTTATAAGTGGTTCCCTTAAGTCCGTCCATCCGCAGTTTAGATCAGAGACGATTAGTGCTAGAAGGCTGCAACTTTGCAAGATTACACATATTACTTACGCTGATAAAGTAAAAGATTATAATATTAAAAATATTTTTTTTTAAGGGTACCTCTCTTAAATGTAAAGTGGGGATATGATTTTTTTTCTCACCTACCCCATCGTGTGGGGTATCATTAGATAGGTCTTTTAAAATCCGTTTAGGGTTTGTGAAGACTATTTTTAGGATAAGGATTCCTTTGTGAAATAATAAGCTTTATAGTGAAAATTTTTGTTAGAGTCAAGCGTCCCCCTGCCAGCTAAATGGTTGATGTTGGGTATGTGAAAACATTCACGGTAGTTGTATATATAGTAAAATTACAAGGAAAAGTATCACAGTTAAGTACTTAGGCTTTACAAGTTTACGATGAACATCTGATCAAATGGGAAGTAACACAATTTTCGTACAAACTCTATTGAAAATTGTTAGGTATTAAGTAGGCATAACGTTGAAAGAATGAAACAAAAACAACAGAAAACCCACTTCTTAAGCCGCACACCAAACTAACTATCTAAAAGAATAGAATAGAAAGATTTTTTTTAGTACACATAAGACACATAGACATTATTTTAATTTAACAGGAAAAGTCATGCAGAAGATAAAAAAAAACAAAAATAAAACAGTAAATAACAGAAAAGAGAGTCTGTTTTTGGTACTTATTTATTTTCACAAAGCTTTTGGGCGTTGAAGCTATCAATAGATAAGTATATGATGATTCTCCGCTGCTGAATCACCCGACAGGACTGTTTCCACAGAAGTAATTTCGTAACATAAACTTCCCTAATTTAAATCCGACTTTCACGCGAACGAAGTCGCGAGCACAGCTAGTACGAAATAAAGTTCACTGAATTACTCGGTAAACCGCTATGATAGCACCCACAAAATCATATAAAAAAACCGAGCAAGTGCATTTCGGGCCACGCACAATGTAGGGTTCCGTAGTCCCCCCCCATCTGAATAATGTGGCTTAAGAAGTGGGTTTTCTGTTGTTTTTCTTTCATACTTACGTTATATGTACTTAATAATATTTTTCAAAGGAATTTGCACAAATATTTATTACTTCTCATTTGATCAACTGTTACTCGTAAACTTGTAAAGCCTCTTTAGCTGTGATTGTTTTCCTTTAAATTTCACTATATATACTACTACCGTAATTTTTTTCACATACCCAACGTCAACCATTTAGCTGGCAGGTGGGGGACACACTTGACTTTAACAAAAATTTGCACTTTAAAGCATAATATTTTACAAACGGATCCCTGATTTTTTATAAGTTATACAAACCTTATCTCACTAACTATACACACACAATCAAGGAGTCAACTGATTGTTACACACAACTTTCACACGAATACAATCATTCAAACTATTCCGTCAACTATTTTAATTGTGTTAATATTGGACCGACTACTTTAACACGTACATACCTATGGTTTAGTATAGACTAGTGCCGAAGCAATGTACAATCGGCCTACTCGGCGGTCGTACACCCCTAAGGCTATAATGGCTTACGAGAAACGTCCGCTCTGTACGTAAGCGCACTCACACAGGAACATCTGCGCCTTATCGGATGCAAGGAGGCGGGGTCTTTGTTTTTTTAGTGCGTTGATTTGTTGTTGGGCATATTTCGAGCCGATTAGAAGATTGTAAATACTATTATAGGATTGTGACTTTTGTTGTAAGCGCGCTTTTTGCAGTTGCGCGAAATAGCAATGAATTATTTTTTTGTAATACATACAAATCTAAATTAATGTTATAAATAGTTTATATTGTATATTTATTCGTTTGTGTTGTTGAAATAGTAAAGAAGTAGTTTAAAGCTTGGAGAGGAATATAGTATATTTTGCCTCAATACCATTATACATGTGAAATTGTGGACGGAGGTGATGGAAACCGTTAGATTTTAATATTTTTTTAAATTACTTTTTGATCTGTAATCTATCTTTTCTATAAATATGAGTTAGTAGAGGAGTTTAAAACTAGAGCATGTAATTTATGACCTATTTTCGTTGTTTTATATTGTGCGTATGTTTTAGTATGATTCTGTTAAGTAGGTTCATCAAAAATATTTAATTTAATTTTTGTAAAATTATTTTGCATTTTTGAAACATATCCATACTATAATATTATACGTGTGAAAGTCTGACTAACTCTGTCTGTCTGCTACGCTTTCACGCTCAAACAGCTAAACCGATTTAGATGAAATTTGGTATGGAGATAGTTTGAGACCGGGGAAAGGACATAGGATAGGATAGTTTTTATCGCGATAACCTTTATCCACGCGGGCGGAGCCGCAACATATATGTTACAAAACGATTATAAATATATTAAAAAATATTTAAGTTATTTAAGTCTTTATTTTGGCTTGCCCTCCGTAGGTATTTAAGAGGTAGTTCAACTCATCAGCAACTATGAGTTGAATGATTAATCTATACTTAAATATAATATAGTATATAGTTTGTTTGTTTAAACGCGATAATCTCAGGAAGTACTGGGTCAAATTAAAAAAATCTATTACTGTTGGATAGCCTATTTATCGAGGAAGGCTATAACATCACGCTACAACCAATAGGAGCAGAGCAGCAATGAAAAATCTTGCAGAAACGAGGATAATTGAAGCAGACGAAGTTTACGGGTCTTCGTCTGCTTCAGTCAGCTAGTATGCTATATATAGTTGTTCCCAGTGACTCCGCTTGCGTATATCTTAATTCGAGTGATAAGAATCCTAGGTCCTACACCTACATCATTTTTGTAAGTTCTTTGTTTTAGGTGTTTTATCTAAATTTAATTTCAAATAACCATTGGATTGATTTAACGAAATAAAGATATTTGAAATTTAAAATTTAAATCGGGCTAGTAGCTTCAGGGTAAACCTCTACATACAACTTTAACTATTTAATATTAATAGTATAAGTATGGTTTTAATTCAGCAAGTTATATTTAATTTTTAACCACAGATTATTTTAATACAAATAAATGTATTACCTGGAATGAGTGCAAGAAATAAAGAAAAGAGTCAATTGTTTTATTAATTTTATGGATCAGTCAAACAATTTCATAACACATTTGTGCATATATAAATCATTTAATACTTAATTATACTTTTAAATTGTGGATGAGGTATGCAAACTAAAACAATAGGCCAAAATCATATTAATTAACAATAACGATATATTTTTAATATTATTAAATTATTATTTTATCATGTTATATAGTCATCAAAGTGTTTAATTACCAATTACTTCATCAATAAATATTATATTAATAACGTCTTAGTTAATGAAAATAGTCAGTTTCATTAAATTAAGTAACAATGTATAAATTATTAATTATCTCAGATGCTAGCTTATATTTATTACAGTAAAATAACCAATAAGTTTAATTTAGATTACAATTTAAAATAATTACAAATATTTAATTTCAATACAATCCTTTGGCTCTACCGTCAATATATATTAACTGTGCTGTTAACAATAATTCGTCCTCACATTCAGTCTTCCGGCTTAACATTTCTGGGCGTGTATCTAGTATTATTTACAAGCCATAAGTGCTGACGAATGTGTGCACTTGATTTAAAAAAAATTTACTGAAAATTTAGCGTGTGATAAATCAAAACCTCTGTACTCGCGAGCGAAACGCACTCTTGCTTCTTGTAGTTCTTGTCCTAATTTTTGTAGCGGAATAATGCACACATTTCTTATAGCCGGCATGCCGCAGTCAAATAGTCTAGCGAACTTCGACGTCTTGGTAAATGGCTGCACTTCGTATGTGCTGACCACTTGCGTTTCATGATCTGACGTTAAGACAGTCCTCCTCAGCATCCAACTATAGCCAACTTAGCTTACAACGTAGCTCTCTGAAAAAAAATACGAAGTTAAAATAAATGTATAAAAGATCTTCGATACCCACTCATTAAAAGTTTGAATGAATAGAACAGTAAGACAAGCACATTTTTAAAAAGGTGTTATTTTAATATACCTAATATTATTTCTTTACAAATCAACAGACAATGAACGAGTTGTCACTGATAAAATTAGATAATAGTTCTTAAATAGTTGGAATATGATTGAAAATAGAATAAGCGTTAATATGAGAAGCTACCGACTGCGAAAACCAATTCGCATGCAAACTATTTTCAATTCTATTTAATTGATTTTAAAGATGATAATTGCCTTAATCGTTTCCAGTTTTAGGACATTTATTGTGCGTAGGTATCATGAACCTATTTCTTCGGCAAACATATTTATGGCACCTGGAATTACCGAACCGTGGGAAAGCAAAAACTTATTGTATGCAAACTATTTTCAGTTCTTGTGTAACGATTTAAAGACGATAATTGATTAAAGGATACTCAGTTTTACAACTTTTACTAGGGGAATAATTTAACTATTGTTTTATCAACACAATATACTCTTTATGATTTCTAAAATTGACTAAAGCGTGTGAAAGAAAACAATTTATTTTGTCAAAAGTAGTTTCAATGAATTAGGATTTTCAATACTTCAAAAAATTTTACATAATTTATTTTGTTTAAACATAAATATTTTAAAAATAAAATAAAATTTATGAAAAAGACATTATAATATTACATTTATAATATTATTTACATATCAACCCATAAGATGGCCCACTGCTGGGCACGGGTCTCCCCAGTAGAACCTACTATGTAGTATGTAGATCCTGGGGGTAATTGCCATAATCGCCACGCTTGGCGAGCGGGTTAATTAATATTATTTATTTGTTGAAAATCATAAGTAGTCCTATACCTATGTGTATATATATATATATATATATATATATATATTATTTATAAAATTACTTATTTTCTTAAATTTCGGTAGTAAATTAGTAGAATGATTTTTCAACAATCATCGTCATATTTAAATATATTTCATAAAATTTTAATAAACTAAGCACTTAAATCTTTCTCACCCAGTTTATATTAAATATTAGGAATAAATAACTGAATGAAACAACTTATCCTAATGTCTGCCATCATCATTGAGAATATTATTATATTATAACAACGGAACAAACCTTAGCTATGAAATTAACCATAGTCTTCAAAAATATTGATTATATTATTATTTGGTCTCCCCCAATTACTTTGTAACCAGCCAATTCTATTGTCAAACATAATTAATAATTATTGTAATAAAATATAATTTGAATTTGACTTACCGTAACATTTAACTCCCGCGATATTTGGTAAAGGTTTGTCCTGTATCCTTGGCCATGAAGATCCAAAATTTGATTCCCGGTTTAAATTTCGGTTAATTGTGAAGACTCGCAGAGGTCAGCAAGAAAGCACCCAACAGTCCAATAAAACACAGCCACCACAGGTAAACAGATGAAGAAGAAACGGTCCACTAATTCACACCACAAGTCAACGAGAGTTCAATCAGTAGTTTTGGGGTCAACAAAACGGCAAGATATCGGAATCCGTAAACAGAACAAGTCGTGAGCAAAATACAGTAAACACGCGCGCGTCATCATACAAGGAAGTGCAAATTGCAACTAAGTTAACAAAAATGTTTTATGTTCCCGTTCCCACACCTTAGCCCCGTCCTAATTGGTTGGAAGTAAAATGTGGGAGTGGTTTTTGCGTTTGTGTGTGACCGAACCGTTGTGAACCGTTCATAGTAAAATATTTTCAGGTGGTCGAGCATCAAGTGGGCCGATTGTACATATATCTATGGTATTATACAGACTACTAACTCGGACCCGAGCTGCATCAATAATGGGCTTTTATATTATAAAATTCATATATAGTACATAGTTTTGCTTCAAGTGTCATAGGTGACCTGGAAGGTACATGTGAAGCTGGCTGTATCATGATTGATGACTCGTCGCACTGCTCGCGTTATTTGAACTACGAGAAAAATTCATTGTGCATATTGTGCCTGAATATACGTAGCATACACTGTAACTTTGAACTCTTTCTTGCTTTTATGTCAACAATAAACGTACATGTAGATGTAATTATCCTTACTGAGTGTTGGACAAAAAAGGATATTGATCCACCAGGATTATCTGACTATAACACGCACTTTTCTAAAAATATCATCAATTAAAACGATGGCATAGTAGTATACGACCGTAAATGCATCAGTGATACATCTTCTGAGCCACACATCGAGGAAAGCAACTGCCTTAAGCTTGATACAGAAAAATATACTATAATCTGTTCCTACAGGCCACCTTGTTACAATAACCCTCGTAAATATATTGAATCACTCGATGATATTTTCAAAAATATTCGGAAAAGGAATATTATCTTTACAGGGGATATCAACATTAACACTCTACCTAGTAACGATAGCAATAGCTATGTTAACGAATATTTATGTCTTATGGCATCACATGGCTTACAACAGCGTGTAACAATGCCTACAAGGAAAAACAGCTGCTTAAACCATTTGATGATTCGGACAAACGAAAAATGGCAAACCCTTATTTTTCCAGAGCTTACAGACCACAGTCCTGTTCTTTTGCGTATGAAGCACACAGAACTATCAAGAAAGAATACATATATATCGTATTCTATGCTAAATTATACATTGGCCCTTGATGAACTTGGCAAAGTCATCATCCCTTAAAGTAAATAGCTCGCCTGGCCATGACGGAATCTTCACAAAACTAGTTAGGTTAGGAAGTAACATACTTGCAGAACCAATTACCCACCTTTGCAACCTCAGTCTAGAGCTAGGCATTTTTCCGACCGTATTTAAAACGACGATTGTGATTCCTATTTACAAATCTGAAAGCAAGAAAACGGTATCAAATATTATAGACCAATCTCGCTGCTCTCGTGCCTTTCGAAGATTTTAGAGAAACTGGTCAATTTAAGGCTCGTCAATTACCTAGAAAAAAATAAACTTTTATCAGACTGTCAATTTGGGTTTCGCAAAGGTACCTCAACAAACGACGCAGTTCTAAAACTAGCCTCTACAGTAACCAAACAACTAGACGCGGGCAAAAAGGTAATTGGAGTTTTCCTGGACATAAAGAAGGCCTTCGACACGGTCTCTATTCCTATCCTCTTATCTAAACTGCATGGTTTGGATATTAGAGGGCATATACAGAAATGGTTTCAGGATTACTTGACGGGACGAGAGCAGAGAGTGAAAATTGAAAATCACACAAGCGAAGCTACAAAATGCACATTTGGAAAACCTCAAGGAAGCACAACCGGCACTTTTCTTGCATACATCAATAGCCTAGCAGAAACTTCCCTAGCTAACGCAGAACTTATAATGTTTGCCGATGATACGGCTATACTATATAACGGAAGTTAATGGGACTATGCTAAGGCAGTCACCGAGAAGGGTCTTGCAAGTATTACAAACTGGCTCGAAAACAACCTCCTGGCTCTTAACACAGCTAAGACAACCTACTTGTGTTTTACCAAGACTAATGTATCTAGTCCGAATTCGAATATCTTTAATATTTTTTATTTTCAAAACTGGATAAGTTTCTTTTAATACTTGATGATATTATATTAAATTATACTTATTTAGTAGGTACATGACGTTTAAAAAACAATGTAAGTAATTAATTAAAACTAAAAACTAACACTAAATAAGACTAAAATATATCCAAAAAATTGGGGCCCCTGGGCATGGTTCCACAGATGCTGGCAGCATTTCCTCGCTGTATAGCTGCCAGCTCTACGGTCACCAGTGGAGTCGACCAATTTTTTGGAAATTTCTTTAAAAAATTTGTTTGCGCTGGGACCCCATGGGCCAAGGGTCTCGACGCCAAATGGTACAAAAATATATTCGCTGCCAAGACCCCTGTATTTAACAATTTTTAAATTTTCGGCCGCTTTAGCTGCCGCCCCAGCTTGAACGCTGGTTCCGTGGAGGTGGGAAGGAGCAAGTGTGTCTACACACGTGGCGTCCCACACAAGCACCCTTCCCATACTCCAAGGAATCAGTGACATCCCATCAGGTCTCTTGACATCGTCCCTGGCTAAGCCGGTAGGTTCCAGCACAGCTGGTATGTTTACAGAAGCAAGAGACCGACGGATGATATCATTCAGGGCGGCGTGCCTAGAAAAGCGGCCGGCACTCTTTTGGCAAGAAAGCCCATGGTGTCCCAGTTGGTCGACTTCGCTGCCGCAGAGGCAACGGTGCAGAGAACATATTCGCAGCCCTAAGCGCAAACTGATAGCAAGCCGGAGGGTGTCAGGCTCCAGAAATGTGCCAGTGTTTGGCGACGGGTAAGCACGAAGTCATTCACCGGATTCTCTGGAGCTAGAAGCCATCAGTCTAGCGCGCTCAGAACCAGAACTAGCGTCCAGCAGAGTGTTGTAACAAAGTTGGCACAAAACATCATCCCAGCTTCTTTGGAAATTTGAATGAATAGGAAAATCTTTAACTGGGCATGCTGAAGACCATGCTTTTTTAGCTTCCTCCAAGCCCGCAGTCTTATTGTTTGAGTGCAGGATTTTACCAATAAGACTAGCTGAGCTGTGGACAGAAGACAAAAAATCTGGTAAGGAGACACTTGAAATTTTGCGGATCCCTAATCCACCATGGCGGATGGGAAGGGATGCTTGGATCCAGGCCTTATCACTGAGCTGTATGTTCAAAATTGAATCTAAAGTTGACCTTATAAGGTCGTCCAGTGGTGTCAGCAAATTTTGAAATTTCCATAGGGGGCAGCAGCGAAGTACATAAGTTAATTTTGGTACGAAAAGGCAGAATTTTAGTAAAGTTACACCATAATGCGGGCTTATGTCAATAAGGCGATTTGAAAAATTTTTAAATTTTGAAATGCAATTCTGCAAATATAACGGAAATGAGTTTTCAAAAACGGGGGACCCAAGGAGACAAAGTGAGTCTTTGGTTACTATATTGATGTTTGGAGTTATACTATAAAATTTCTGTATGATATCATTAGAATTTGGGAAAGAAGCATGAAAGTATAGTTCGCATTTGCCAAAATTTAATTCTAAACCGATATTTTGAAATTTTGACTTTATGGTTACAAGGTCTGAAAAAACAGTATCAAGGTCGCCTCCTAGGGTTCCGTCGTCCAAATACCAAACGTTGAATTTTGACTTTAAATTTTGAATAATTGGATTTATTGCCAAACTGAAAATAGCTGGTCCGAGAGGATCACCCTGCTGACAGCCTACTTCTGAAGAAAGAACGTTCTCGCGGTAAAGCAATTTTGTAGGGTCGGCGTAAGAGAGAAGGAGATAATTGTAAACTTCGGGAATGTGTTGTTTAATTTCTGTCAGCAGAGCGTCTCTATTTACAGAATTAAAAGCGTTTTTGATATCAATTTTTACCAACACTTCAGGCGTAGCACTTGTAAGGAATGAACGCAGGGAGTGAACGGCGGCTTCACATCCCCCTTTGGTTCCGAAACCGAGTTGTACAGGTTCAAAAACAGACTGCAATTTTGAAAAGATATGCCGAACAGCAATTTTGGAAGCAAGACGACGAAGTGTTGAACCAACGGCTATAGGCCTCACCCCTCCATCTTTTTTAGTGAGAGCGATCAAGTTTGCGCCGAACAAAATTGGAACAATATCCGAATGAATGTTGCCAGAATACAATTTGTTAACTAATTTAGATAATGAATTTAAAAGTTGAACGCCAGCATCACCAGCTGAGACAGAAATGAGATCTTTTAAATGTTGAGGTGAGATACCATCAATGCCAGCTGCCGAACCAGTTTTGAATGAAAAAATAGCGTCAAAAGTGTCCTTATTATTAATTTGTAAGCATGACTGGCTAGCCGTTGGTGGGTCAAGAAAGAGCGGATAAGGAGGAGCTGGGGGATGTTTTGATTCTAAGGCCGAGAAGGTGTCTGGGGTGTCTGGTGACAACACGTCGTTTGAAAAAAGGAGTCGGGCGGCGCCTTTTAAATCACCGTCGCTTATTTTGGTTTCTATGGTTTTTCGACGATTAAAAAGAAAATTTTTGATTGATTTGTCTGATGATAGGTTAGATGATTGACCGAAACAGTTGTTTTTTATTTTTTGGGTGAGAGAAACGGGTGAATTATCTTTCGTGATATGAAGAGTGCGATAAGCAAACAGTAAAAGATTGTGCCAGTCTTCTAAACAATTTTTTTCTACGCATTTTTCTATGAGGCGGGAAAGATGGGTCGCAACGGTGATTCTTGCGCCGCGGGGAATCCTTTTGACAACGGGGGTAGTATGCTTAAGGTTACTTATATATAGATGGAATGGAATGGTTGAATGGTTTGTGGCTGTGCGTGCAAGGGGTGGAATAATAGGGCGATTGGAAATAGGTGGGGCATTTTGGCTGTGACAATTTTTATGAGATTTGGTGAAGTGTATATTAAGTCCTCTTACAGATTTGAAAGTTTTTCTACATACTGAGCATGTTTGGCTGCACGTGCTGTCACCGGGCTGCGAAAAATTCTGCATCTACTATAATATTGTTTCTAAGGATTCATATTTACACATTTACACAAAAACAAACACAAAACATATAAAAAAACACTTAAATAATAATGTTTGACACTGTCACAAATGTGATTAAATTGTACAAAGATGCGTGGCAATCTGCGTGGAAACGACGAATATGAAGGGAAGCAGAGCAGGGCGCAGGCGTAGGCTACAAATAAGCCAATGGCGAGTCGGTACGGTATGTTTATTGTGGTTCATTGAGTGGTTAACTGTGGTTGCCTAGGGAAACGGTTTGAGGCGTCCTTTAAAAAAGACAATTTTTATGGGTGCAAATGAACGGCATTCGCCGCCAACACTTCACTGTAAGATATGCACAATCATAAACCCATTACACCCACAGAAAATATAGAACCATACAAAAACACGATAAAAACATTTTTTTAAAATTTGCAGCATAAAATGACAGCCGACTCTATCAAGCTACGTTTAATTATATGACTTTAATATTATAGTCCACACTTTCCCTTGCAACCAACATATTCATAGCCATACTCAGTGTAACTGTAATTGATTGGCCAGAACCTCTTCTGCTAAGTACCTAGGAGTTACAGTGGACGAGAACCTACGTTGGAATTGACATATCTCATATCTCATAATCTGAGCACTAGACTTCGAAAAAATATATGTATTTTTAAGGAATTAAGATCAGTCACACCACTTAAACTTCTAGTACAAACCTATAAAGCAGTATGCGAGTGTGTTGTTAATTATTGTATCAGTTCGTGGGGAGGAGCTTCGAAAACCATTATAATCGAACTGGAACGTGCTCAACGAGCTGTTCTAAAAGTAATGTTATATCTACCATTTCGACATCCAACAGCCGATATTTATTATGCTATCAACATTCTTACTGTACGTAAATTATGCTTTTACCAAGTATTGCGTAGATATCATAGTGTTTCCGTCCCATATTTACTGGATACCAACAAAAGGAGGTTCCGTTGTCCAATACCACCCGCGAAGTCCAGTTTTGCGCATCGTCAATATGAATGTATTGCTCCAACAATTTATAATAATATTATCTAATAATAACAATAAATATACATAGGATAAGTAATTATACATTTAAAAAAATCAGCCTAAATAAAATGAATTACAACCAGATAGAATCCATTGCCATAAATAAATATCTATAACTTATGATTGTTGATCATACGCAATACGAAGCATAGCACAGTACAACATACACACACTTACACACACATATACACGCGCGCGCTCACACTCAATCACACACACACACACACGCGTGACCTCGCGTGAGCGCGTGTGTGCACCTACTATATATTACTTTTTTTTCTTTGTTATTAATTTCATTTATGTTTGTTTTGTTTTTATTATTAACACTGTTTTTTTGTAATCATTTATAAGCTATAACTAAATAAGACTATGTGAGGGAAGGAACTGTCTCCTGAGACACAAGTTTAAAACTTAATTCAGGAGGCAGGTCTTCTATTTAAAAAGTGTAACCAAAGAGCGATTAAAGATTTATTATTATTATTAAATCTAAAAATCGTCTTCCCAACCCCTAAACATTTTCAAAAGACATATCTAATGATATCCCACACGATGGAGTAGGTGAGAAAAAAAATGACATCCTCACTTTACATGGGAAGGTGCCCTAAAAAAAATTTTTTTTTCAAGATTTTATTATTTCATTTTGTCGGCGTAAATAATATATATGTGTATTCATGCGAAATTACAGCCTCCTAGCACTAACAGTCTCTGGGCAAAGGTGCGGACCGAAAGGTCCCTCTGTCCGTCCGTATTTTTGATTTTTTAAATTTTAATCTATTTATTTATTATATTGCGTTTCGTAAAATCGATCCCTCTCTTTTTTCTTGGGACGTCTCCCATAAGGCCCCGCGGCCATTTTAGAATTTGTTCGGCGGTAGGCAAGAAGAAGCATCGTGCCCCTCAACGTAGCGCATTACCATCCTCGCGTGTGTGTTTTACGGTCTCAATAATCTAACTATCGATGGATTTGGCTACTAGAGGTATATAGTTGACATAAGCTCCATACAAAAATATGTCAAAATTCTACCTCTAGTAGCCAAATCCATAGATAGGTAGGTTATTGAGACCGGCCGGGTTAGTGACGTCGTTCTATTTCCCCCGCGACAGTGACGTGTTAGTGACAGTGTTAGTGGTCGGCCGTTAACGGGAATCTGTTCGTCAACTGAATTAGGTTGCCATCAGGTCTCTGGTCGTAACCAGGAGCCTGGCCACCAACAGGCGCGTTCACCGTGTCTAGAAGATATCCCGAGACTTAGAGGTTGGTCGGCGTTCGGGTGAGTCGAACTTTAACTTTAGGTCGCTTCCGTGTCGTTTGTTCGTGCATCGCACATCATATATGTGTGGGCACGCTAGTGTATACCATCAGTGGTGATAAAATTTTCGTTCAAAAACTTTTTATTTATTTAGGGTTTTTATAATACGAGTAGTATACGTGTTTTTCAGTTAGCTTTTCTCGATTTTTCGTTATTTAGCTTAAAATTTGGGTCAAAAATAGTTTTTCGGGTAGTTCGTGTATTAATTTTCGGTTTGTTCGTGTATTACGCGATGCCTAGTGCCAAAACGGGAAAAAGAGGCTGTTCTGTAGCCGAAAGCTCCTGACCCAACCCGGCGATGCGTGGTCCCGGCTCGGTCAACTGTGGCCCATCAACCCACCAGCATCGCGACACCTACCTCTGCACGCACTCATGAGGCTGGGATGGGCCTTCTTACCATTGCCGAGTTGATCGATACCGCCACTGCCGCGAAGGGAGGTCGTGAAGTCATGGACGCCGTCAGGTCTAAAACCAGTCGGCTGAACAAAAACGAGGTGGCCTCGATTGACTACCATATAAATAGCTTGGGGTCTGTTCTGACCCACCTGGTACTGCGGCTCACCGCGGCCGAGCAACGTGCTGCGGTAGCAGAGGAGCGGGCCAAAGCGGCAGTAACAAATATAGCGACAACACCATCCGTCGGTGCTGCAGCAGTGCTACAGAACCCCGTGCCTAGCCAATCCAGCTACGCCAGCGCTATTAAGTTAAGTAGGAACACCGCTCCAGTGCAGATGCCAGGACGCCGAGGTCCCGCAGTGGCAGTCTTCCCCGCCGATGAGCAGAAAGACAAACTGAAAACAGTTTTCATAGTACAACCTCTGCCTTGATTAAAACTATGTACTTAAAAAAAAAGAGGCATCCCACTGAAGATCTTTATAGAATTAGTGACATATTATCTGTTAGAAAATTATATATTACATCTACTGTCCTGAAAAAGCATAAAAACTTGCCATATAACAAGAATATAATAATAAAAAGACGTAAATATAACGTTGCTAAAATACCGCCAACAAGAACAACATTTGCAAACAGACAATATAACAAACGTTCTGCAGTTTTATATAATAAGATAAATAAAGAGATACACATACATGACAAACATCTATACGAATGCAAGAAAACACTGATAAATTGGATCAAACCCCTCTCTTATGAGGAAACTGAACAACTTTTACAACTTATGATATAGAACACTCTCACACACACACACACACACACACACACACACACACACACACACACACACACACACACACACATAATACATAACAAAAGTAGTCGTAAATGTTTAACTTAAGTATTGTAATTACATTGGTAACCTTGTGTTAGCATAATCGATTAAGTTATTCTTAATAAATCATTTTCAGTGGCAACACAGTTGACCGTTAAAGATTCAAATTTAAAAGCGAGTCTATAAAATGGCTGATCATAACGTTTTTTACTCAGTTTTGCACGAACGGTCGTCAACGGCGGACTCGAGTTCTTATTCGAGATTTCGGTAGTTGTGAAGTGCTTAGTATTAAGTGTCTCTTGTATCAGAGTGAATATGAACATTATAAGTATATTCCGTGAATAATGACTTTCATTTCCACAAATCAGAAGTGTGATTAGTGTACCCTCGCGCCCGATTTTGCCTGCAGCGGACGATCGAGTAAAAAGGTCAGACACTATTATTCTATCTGCCTACATTACACTGTTATCGAAGAAGTATTTTCATCATGTGAATTTTTGTTCGACTACTGCTTCCGGAAGTGCCCAAAAACTGATAGTGAAGCATATTGCGAGTTCAGTGACTATTGGACATTAAACGCTGGCAAAAACATTATTTTGTTTAAGAAATAATTATCAACCCTCGATTTACTTTTCGTTTATTGATTTTGTTATACTGTGTATCACTGCTTATTGCCAAATATATTTTCTTTCGTAAGACATGGGTCGTTCTAAACATAAGCGATATCAAAGTGAAAATAGTACCACGAATGAAGACATTTCTAGCGATAGTGAGGATTATAGTCATAAGCCACGACATCGCAAGCGGCGCCGTCGTGATCGCAATAATGGCAACGCACATAGCAAGCAAAGAATGCGTTCTAAGCACCATAAGCGAAGGTCGAGTAGGTGGAACGTCAATCGCGAGTCCACAAAAACTCCCCCCTTAGTGTCTCAACCCATTATACCGGACACAAATACTGTCTATCCGAACCAAAGCGATATTGCAGCAGTAACTACCTCAGCTGCTAATTTTTGGGCCCAAAACAATTTTCCAGTTACTTTTAGTGTAGTACCCGAATTTGATTCTAGTGACAACAGTCAAACCGTTGAAAATTGGATTAATAAAGTTAACGAATGTGCACAAATTTACTCGTGGAACGACCGTCAGGTTTGTCATTATGCTCTTCCCAAACTGATTGGTTTAGCAAAGAAGTGGTATCAGGGACTACCCTCAGTTTTGTACACATGGGGACAATGGACTCAAAAATTAAAATTAGCTTTTCCCTCTAATGAAAACTGCGGTGATTTATTATCGGCGATGCTGAAATTGCGATGCACATTTAATCAGTCGTTGGTGCATTACTATTATGATAAAATGGCATTAATAAATAAATGTGAGATAGATGGAAAAAAGGCAGTAGGTTGTCTTATTCACGGCATAGACGATAAATTTGTTCGAATGGGAGCAGGGACTTGTATGTTTAATGAACCGGATCAGGTTTTAAATTATCTACGTACTGTTTCTCAAAATGAAAACACCCCTGTGATTGCACGTAGCCGTAATGGTGCGCCGTTTAGGCAAGTTAGTAGAAACAACAAAGAAACGAAAAACTATTCAGCAGATAAGATTAGGTGTTTTAACTGTAATGAATTAGGTCACATAAGCTTAAAATGTGACAAACCCATTAAGAAGTGTAGCTATTGCTTGAAATTTGGACACGTTTCTAAGGATTGTCGCAAACAAAACAATACTAATAGTACAGATGCAATGAAAACTAATAGCGATATTGATCAAAATAAGACAATCATGAGTATTAACGATAGTGAAGCTGGTAATGCAAAATATTTTAAAGATATTAGAGTGAATGGTGTTCTGATGAATGGTTATGTTGACTTGGGCAGTAAATGTTCCATTGTGCGAGAATCTAACGCTAAACTATTATGTTCCGAGTGGGATACCAGTAATTTACCTATTTTACAAGGGTTTGGCAACTCTGCAGTTAGGCCTTTAGGAAAATTAACTGTTAGTTTAGGTGTTGGTTCAGTGGAAGCCGAGACAGAGATTCTTGTAGTAGAAGATCAGTATTTACGAACACCTCTCTTGATAGGGCAATCATTTACGGAGAAGCCAAATATAATGATTTTCAAAACAAAAGACGAATTGTTGTTCATACACACGCCAGATTTTAATGACGATGAGTTGAAAGTCAAAGTTTATGTAAATGCTAATACATCTTTGCCACCCAAAACAACTGTGCCGGTTAATGTGATCGCTGAAGATAACTATACGGGTGGATTGTACGTACAATATTGTATTCGAATGTTACCTAACGAAGAACACGCGGTGTTATCCGGGTTATATAAATTTAGTGCAGGAAGGGGTTATATAATGATAACAAATCTGTCATGCAATGTTCTCAATCTTAGGGAAGGGTCTTTGTTAGTCAGGGGTTCCAAATACTATGAGGTAAACACTGAGTATGTAGGAATAACTAGCAAAGCAAAGGACTATGAACCATTATGTGAATCAGAGGTTAAGATAAGTACTGAAATTACCGAACAACAGAGACATCAATTAATTTTACTTATAACTAAATATAGAGACTGTTTTGCTAAGAATCTGGCAGAGTTAGGAAAAACAAACTTGACAAAGATGGATATTACCTTAACAGACAATAGGCCAGTTGTGTATAACCCCTATAGGATATCCCATAGTGAACGCGAACATCTTAGCAAAATTATTAATGATCTATTAACTAATGGTATTATACGTGAAAGTACATCTGATTATTCTAGTCCTGTGATATTAGTTAGCAAGGAAAACGGTGAAAAGCGACTTTGCATAGATTACAGATCTCTAAATAGGAAAACACTCAAAGATTATATATACCCATTGCCACGAATTGAAGATCAATTGGATAAGTTAGGAGGGAATAAATACTTCAGTAGTTTGGATCTCGCATCTGGTTACTACCAAGTACCGTTGACCGAAATGAGCAAACGATTTACAGCGTTTGTTACTCCTGATGGGTTATATGAGTTTGAACGAATGCCATTCGGGTTAGCTAATGCGCCTAGTGTTTTTCAACGAACAATTAACACTATGCTTAAAGGTAAACAACACCTAGCACTAGCATATATGGATGACTTATTAATAACGTCAGGGACAATCGAGGAAGGGTTAAGTAAATTTGCAAAAGTTTTTTAGCTGTTGAGATCCGCTCAACTCACTTTGAACTTGAAAAAATATAATTTCTTTCAGACTCGTATAACTTATCTAGGATATGAGATCAGTTCAGGCGGAATTCAGCCTGGGGTTGCTAAAATTCAGGCGGTAACAGAATTTCCAGTACCCAAAAATGTGCACGAGGTGCGCCAGTTTGTAGGCCTTACAAGTTATTTTAGACGATTTATTCAAAATTTTTCGATAATTGCAAAACCCTTGACTATGCTAACTAAAAAGAATGTTCCATGGAGTTTTAGTGATCCCCAGATGAATTCATTCAACGAATTAAAATCCAAACTGACAACAAGACCTGTTTTAGCGTTATACGATCCCCAAGCTGAGCTTGAAATTCATAGCGATGCTAGTAAAATAGGCATTGGTGCAATTTTAATGCAACGTGTAAATTCGGGAGTCATGCATCCCATAGGGTATTATAAATATAAACATAAACTACATTCTTATGAATTAGAAACTCTGGCGGTAGTCAGTGCATTAAATAGGTTTCGTGTCTATGTACTAGGTAAAACTTTTAAAGTTGTAATCGATTGTGCTGCCATACGCAGCACAATGACGAAGAAGGATTTAATTCCCAGAGTAGCACGCTGGTACATATTAATGCAAGAATATGATTTTACCGTAGAACATAGGGGTGGCGTTAGGATGGGTCATGTAGATGCTTTATCTCGTAACCCAAGCTTGACAGCACGGGAAACTATCGAAGTTGTAGACATTTTTGGAATAGATGACGATGCATGGTTATGTACTGTACAGGAACAGGATTCAGAGATTCAAAGAATTATGAATATCCTTAAGGACACTGGTACCAAAGACCTAGTCGAGATTCATAAGAACTATACTATTAAAAATGGCCGTCTATATAGAGTAATAAGAGATAAAAATGATTGTGATAATTTAAAGTGGGTAGTGCCAAAGTCAGTTCGATGGCAAATCGTTCGTATGAATCATGACGATGCCGGACATTTTGGTTTTGATAAAACTTATAGTAGGGTGAGTCAGGCATATTGGTTCAAAAAAATGAGACGTTTTATTCAAAAATACTGTAAGTCCTGTTTAAGTTGCGCTCACAATAAAGTACCCGCTGGAGCTAAAGAAGCCGAACTTCATCCTATTCCCAAAATTAATAAACCTTTTGATACACTACATACAGATCACTGTGGTCCATTTCCAATCAGTAAAAGGAAAAATTGTCACATATTGGTATTAATAGATGCATTTACAAAATTTATTTACATAAAACCAGTGAAAAGCGTCAAAAGTAGTATCACTATAAATATATTTAATGAATACTTTTCGCTGTTTGGAGTTCCGCGTAGAATCATATCGTGGTAGTAGTTTCACGAGCAAAGAATTTTCGAATTTCATAAATAAAAAGGGTGTTAAACATATACTAAATGCGGTAGCTTCACCTAGGGCTAACGGTCAAGTCGAAAGATATAATCGGACAATACTTGATGCACTGACGGCTGCTAATCACGACAGACCTGAAAATGAATGGGATTTACAGGTGCCCCAAGTACAGTGGTCTCTTAATAATACGATTAATAAATCTACCGGCCGTACACCGTCGGAAATGTTATTTGGTATACAGACAACTGGCATTTCCGATAGTATCATGAATTCAGTTGTCTCTGAATCTCGTACTCCACTAGATCGCGATGAAATTAGAAAAGATGCAGACTCTAGGATTCAATTAAGTCAACAAAAACAGAAGGCACGTTTTGATAGATCGCACAAGATACCCACTCAATACAAAGTAGGTGATTTAGTTCGTGTTGAAAAAGATATACGAACTGACCCCGGTAATAGTCGTAAATTATTACCCAAATGTGTAGGCCCATTTAGGATTTCGAAAATTATTGGCAATGATCGTTATGAAATCGAAGACACACCTATCACAAGGAAAAATGGTCGTAAACCTTATAGATCTACATATGCCGTTGATAAACTTCATCCTTGGCTAGTATTTAATCATGACGCGATGGCAAGTGATTCAGAGTGAAACTGTGCTTAATCATGTTTTGTTATAGTGAGCGTAATGGGAGACATTCTTAATTACAGCAATATTTATTATAGTAGAGATGTTTAACAATGATCTATAGAGAAGAAATTGTAACAATTATTTATATATTTGAGAGATGAAATGAACTGAAAGATGACATGTGATTATAATAGTGAGTCGCTACTGGCAAAAGTGCCTTTAAGTGACATTTATTTATAAGAGTGAGTCGCTATTGGCAAAAGTGCCTTTAAGTGACATTTATTTATAAGCGCGAGTCGCTATTGGCAAAAGTGCCTTTAAGTGACATTTATTTATAAGAGTGAGTCGCTATTGGCAAAAGTGCCTTTAAGTGACATTTATTTATAAGAGCGAGTCGCTATTGGCAAAAGTGCCTTTAAGTGACATTTATTTATAAGAGTGAGTCGCTATTGGCAAAAGTGCCTTTAAGTGACATTTATTTATAAGAGCGAGTCGCTATTGGCAAAAGTGCCTTTAAGTGACATTTATTTATAAGAGCGAGTCGCTATTGGCAAAAGTGCCTTTAAGTGACATTTATTTATAAGAGTGAGTCGCTATTGACAAAAGTGCCTTTAAAGTGACATTTATTTATAAGAGCGAGTCACTTGGCAAAAGTGCCTTTAAGTGACATTTCATTATAAAGTGGGCCACTATGGGCGAATTTGCTTGTAAGTGATATTATGCTGTAAAAGTGATCTATTCTGGTTGAATTTGCATGTACTATAATTTGAAATATTGTTTTCTGTAATTTTGTTTCTTTTCTTTTTTTTTTCTCTTTTTTTGTGTGATGTGTTAAACGCGAGGCCGCGTTTGACGTCAGGATTAGCCGAATGTTAGCATAATCGATTAAGTTATTCTTAATAAATCATTTTCAGTGGCAACACAGTTGACCGTTAAAGATTCAAATTTAAAAGCGAGTCTATAAAATGGCTGATCATAACGTTTTTTACTCAGTTTTGCACGAACGGTCGTCAACGGCGGACTCGAGTTCTTATTCGAGATTTCGGTAGTTGTGAAGTGCTTAGTATTAAGTGTCTCTTGTATCAGAGTGAATATGAACATTATAAGTATATTCCGTGAATAATGACTTTCATTTCCACACTTGTATTGAAGTTATGGAAGAGCGGCGTCTCCTAACACAGACACTGATTTGTCTAAAAGGAGGCTCCAATTACAATTTAATAACAAATGTACCTACCGGTTAAGGAAATAAATATTTTTGTATCTTGAGTATCTCTTTAATCTTGTGAAGCAGAAAATGTGGTATTAACCTCTACTGCTATAGAGTCATTATGGTTTGTATTTAAAGATAAAGTGTTATTTAAGTAATTAAGAACCATTAAAATAAATAAAAGATTGAAAATTTATATTAAGCATATTAAATAAATAAACTTGGAAACAAATTGTAACATTGCAAACATGGTTACTAAACTTAGACAAGCAGTTGTTTGTAAAACATAGAGACTTAATCTTGTGCTATGAAAATACTGTTGAGGGGGTGTTTCAAAATTAGACAACAGTTATTTTCAACCGACTTCAAAAAGGAGGAGGTTCTCAATTCGTCTGTATGTTTTTTTTTTTTTTTTTTTGTATGTTTGTTCACCGATTACGCAAAGACGGCTGGACCGATTTGAAAAATTGTTTTTGTGTTTGAAAGGGTATACTTCCAAGTTGGTCCCATTGCCATCAGATCACGATCTGATGATGGGATCCTGGAGAAATCGAGGGAACTCTTAAAATATTAAAAGCACACCTACAGTGATTTAGGTATATTTCATAGTGATTCGTGCATTTACTCTTAAAAAACACCAATTGGTGAAGTGGAACTGATGATGAAGACCAAAAATTACGAGCAGACCTATTCAATATTTCAAAGTTTGCGATTCAATTAAGTACTTTAATATGGTATTGAGTAGCACTTTAATCTTGATATACTACTATTATACAATGTAATAAAGCTGATAGTGAACTCCTCAACAATTAACGGCCCTGCATCGGGGCAAGCAATATTTCGTAAAAGGATTTGAGCAGATGACATAAGCCTATTGTAACTTAAGTGAATTATAAACCAACCCACTAAAAAGTGAGAAAAAAAAACTTTTTAACAAAAAATATTACCGACTTCAAAAATAAATACAAGGCAACTAAAAAGCAAAAAATAATACACCTAGAATAACAAAAACAAATTAAACATTTTGAAGTTGGTGCCGAATAAAACATAAAGACTACTATTTCATGGCACCAACTTCAAAATGTTTAATTTGTTTTTGTTATTCTAGGTGTATTATTTTTTGCTTTTTAGTTGCCTTGTATTTATTTTTGAAGTCGGTAATATTTTTTGTTAAAAAGTTTTTATTAATCTGTAAATTATGTAGCAACACTATTTGTATTTTTATATTTACTCTCTGTTTTTTTTGCTGTAGATAAAACAACATGCTGGTAAAGGCAATTATAATAAAAGATTAATTAAAAACTTCTTTATCTCTCATTATTAAAATACCTCCTGCAAAACATATTTATAAAATGTATTAGCTGTCGCCCATAGCGTCGCCCGCCTGGGTGACTTTTCTCGTTATGGTTTGATTTTCGCTTTCAATCGAAATGCTGAAACACTTGTATTTTTATTTTTAACCACAAAGCCAAATACAGTTTTTACAGATCTAACTTCAAAACTGACGGTGTTTCATATCAACTTACATCCCCTGTAAAAAAAAAACCTCTGTAAAAACGCTAAAATACGTGTTTAAATTATAGAATTTTTATTTTTAATTATATAAATTGCCAAATACAAAATTCCGCAAATCTAACTTAAAAACTGACGAAGTTCCGAACAAACTTGCAACCCGTTTTTATCCCCGTTATGGGTAGTTTTTCCAAACATTCTGAAATATGTGTTTCATTATTTTAAACCAAAAATCTAAATATCTAATTTCAAAGATCTAACTTTTAACTCTCTGTAACGAAGCAATAACAAAAGCCCTAATAGTTCTTAAATTATCGGTTAGATGGCGCAAGCGAGGGCCTGACTCGCGTACAGGAAGTACTTAAGATGGCTCGATTCCGGCTTCGGTTTGGCATACGGAAGTCTCTCTCTCTTCCTGGGCCTGGACTTAATTTTTTTTTATCTTATAAATATGCAATTTTTGTACTATTAAAGTAATTGGCAAGCAATACCTATAAAAATTACTATAATATATACTTATTGTCTATAATTGATTTGTTTTATATATTTTATATTCCATTCGCCAAGAGGTTTGTTAGTGCTAATGGAGATTTTTTACAAATAATATACCATTTCAAGAATTTTGAGGGCAACTTCTTATTGAAGTATTTATCTTTATCACTAAGATACGAGTAGAAGGTTCGTTTCCATACAGTATCTCCCATATTGTATTCGGCAGGCTTTCTACGTAGATTGTAAGTATGACAGTTTATTTTGCGAGCAGCCAGTAAAGATGCTTGTACTTTATCAAATAGGGTGGCCAAGAACATTGTTTTCCGCGTCAGTATCACTAGGTTCAAATACAATAATATTATTTTGTTTAGAAATAATGTAAGGAGATCCACACGTTACTACTTCCCTGCCAAAGATAAGAAACGACAGTGTTTAACCAGTTACTTCATTCACCGAGCTATTGATAGCAAACTGAATTTGAGGCAAGGAGGAAAATACATCCCATACTCTCTTGTCATTTTGAATCAAGGTGAAAATTACAGTACCTAACTATAGTTTTGTTTTATCTTTCAACAGTATTTACATGAGGAGTATACTTGGGAGTAAAATTCAAATTAGGTACTATGTATTTAGTCAATAGGGTTTTAGGAGTAGAAGTAACTTATTGCTTTGCTTGCTTTCCATTATCATTAATTATAGTGAACGGTATACAATGAACAAGGAATATATTTTTCTTTGAAAAAGTGGCAAAAATTAAATATGGCGTAAGGCATAGACTTCCGACACCATAGATAATTAGTATGACTGATTTTTAGTCGATAGTACCTATGACTGAGTTTATAACAGTGGTAGCCTAATGGCTAGGGCATCGGTCTCGCAATCGTGCGGTCGGGGGTTTGAATCCTACCCATTATACTACCAACGTGAACCCACTCCTAACACAAGCCATTGAGCTTAGGTGCCGGTGTTATCATTATTGCCAATAATGTGGTACTACAATCCCACATTGCTAGATAACTTTAAAAAAATATACAGGGTGTAACAGAAAGGTGTGGTCAAATTTCAGCAGCGGATAGTGTATGTTGTCAGTATTGCACCTACCATGGTGCCATAGCTGGTGGCATTATTATTACATAGTTATAGCATATTCTTTTTGCCCAAATTCAGTAGTGAAATGCGTATGGCATAAGAATTATACCTCCCCTGGTACTAAATTCGATTAGAGGGTGTATTATTATGGCTTAGAACTTTTTAAGTCATACTTCTTTTAACTAACAACTTTTTCATTCACAAATAAACGAATGAAAAAAATAATAAATATTTTTAAGGTACTCCGATTTTGATAAAATTTGGTGTGTGCACTCAGTATCATGGGCACATACCAACCCTTGAATATGACCACACCTTTCGGTTACACCCTGTTTTGATTATGGCTTAGAACTTTTTAAGTCATACTTCTTTTAACTAACAACTTTTTCATTCACAAATAAACGAATGAAAAAAATAATAAATATTTTTAAGGTACTCCGATTTTGATAAAATTTGGTGTGTGCACTCAGTATCATGGGCACATACCAACCCTTGAATATGACCACACCTTTCGGTTACACCCTGTATATTCCATACTACGATTATCTAATTTGGACTATATTAATGTTGAATTGCCAAATGAGGTGTCATTATAATTATTTATTTTTAAAGTTGCCACAACGTAACACTTTAAAACAAAAACATCTTGAGCTTGACTAAGGTAGATATAATTTGTCAACTCACTTCCTACAATGTGCAAGTTTATTAGCCTATTATAATCTCTTATGAATGGGTAGGCAATTTGATATTTCAAAATTAAAACCGAAATGACGAGTTTCTGCACAAGAAAGAGATTGTTCATGTATAAGAATTGTAGAAAAATAAAATACTTTGGCGCAATTTGTTAAATCTTAAAATAATGAGTGCAGGTGCGATCATTAGTCTCGCGAACTATCAGCCGAAGCCATTGCGCTAACTCCTCGAGCAAGTACAATGTTAGAAAGTTCACTGCATCGCTGCGTCGCCGTCGCTTTGCTCGCTTTTTAGAACAAAGTCTTTAAGACGATGCGACTTTGTTACTTCACCTGGACAAATAGAGCGCTTTTATTTCTTTGGAAACTGGAGTTAAGGAAGTCTTCTGTGATGTGGTACTTTGTAGTAACAAGATAGCTGTTGCAACTTACGTAGTACGTATGTATAGGGATTTTTCATATTGCTATCCCAAAAAAGGATTGTGTTTTTAGGGTTCATTAAGTTTTATGACTTTTGATTCATAATGTATGAGTCATTGAAAATTTAAACATAGATACAAGATATAGAGTTTCTTTCATTGCTTATATAAATAGATGATCCGAGAATAACATAGGCTCAGGTTATTATTCATAATTACATAATTTATTTATAACACGTCATATGATATATTTACTTAACCCGCCACGGCAACCACGGCTACCTTAAGTGCAGAGCTTAAGTTTGTAGTAGCAAATCTACATGTGCCTACGTATAACGCTAGTACGAACCTAATCTCTGAGCGAGCGCCTTATCGTCGTCGTCGATACAGCTCATCGGCGAGTTACTGCGCGCGCCCCTTGCGCCCCTTCGTACACGGCGGAGCGCACCGAGTTGGGACCATACAATACTATTCTATATGTGCCACAAACTTATTTAAAAATAGAAAGCAAAAAGCCAGGTTGCTGGTTTAAAAAATATTAATGTTCCAGTCGTTTTACTACGAGGACTCCAGTCTTTTTCTTTGCAACGATGGAGCGTTCGATTATTTGCGTACTAGGTATGATAAATTATGTACATATTTTAAATTTCGTTTTACTGAAAACTTAGCCTTCAACGATTACAATCAGCGTTAGGGGAGTCTGCCCCATCTCGAGCAACAATTTTTAGATCGTTCAGTGAACTGAAAAGGGATAAAACAAACCTCAAAGACGACCATAGACATAGTCGCCCACAACGTGCAGTAACTGCAGAAAATGTGTTGACCACTGAAATGATGGTGCGAGAAGACCCACGTATTACTTACTCGCACATCGAGAAGATTGTTGGCGTTAGTTCGGGGAGCGTTAAAATTATTTTGTAACAGCATCTTTGAGTGAGGAAGTTTTGATGTCGTTGGGTCCTGCGTTTGCTCTCAGACCTGAAAAACAAACCCGTGTGGATGGGTGCCGCGAAATGCAACTATGATTTGAAAACGGAACGTCACGACGTGTTTCAGAAATAATCACATTGATGAAACGTGGATTTATAATAATAAAAGAGTCTTCAGTATGGGTCTTTTTAGAAGGAAAGTTGCAGACAAAACTGCAAAAATCTCGTAACGTTGGTAAAAACATAACCCTTCCTTACAGTCGGGTAAAAATGGTGGTTACTTTTTTTCGCAGCGGGCATGTGTCGACAACAATGTTGGAAAATCATATCTGTTAACGCGGAATGGTAAACAACAGTATCATTGCCGAAAATTTCCCAAGCTATGCGAGAGAGGAGACCAAAGACTGGGCTTCGGGGAATCATGCTGCATCACGACAACACTTCGTCACAGACGTACCTCAGAACAAAGGCGTTTCTTGAGGAATCCAGTGTTAAAACCTTGCCCCATCCACCGTGCAAGTCCTGTGATTTATTTTTGTTCCTGATATTCAAGGTAAAAATAAAAGATAATTTTTTTCGTGTGCCGTAGTGGCCGTGGCCGCCTACGAAGTCACAATTTCGGACCAAGACTGGCAAAAGTATTTTAGTAATTGGTTTAGGCGAATGGAACTTTGCATAGAGACTGTAAGAGAGTAATAGTAGTTAACATCTTTTGTTTTTTATTGTCTCAAAAGTTATCGAGTTACTTACGTAGAATACACTAACACGTGAGTTCGAATAGTACAATCAAACGCAAAAGTAGATGATCAAAAACGGGATGTCAAAATCATTGAATTATATTTGTGGCAAATATAGCTAATGCTAAAATGTCCCTAAAGTGAGTGGTGGAATAAGTTACCGATAAATTTATCTGATTGTACTGTCGACTGTAACTTAATGAAAACCTGTATTTTTGCATTCTTTGACGAGTTCCAACTGCCATTCAAGTAAATAACAGTCTTGAAAATCATATCTTTATGAAATCCTGTATTTTGACATTCTTCGGCGAATCGCATGATGATTGATGATGCAAGGAGTAACTTAGGCTGCTTTTAACATCACGCTAACGTGTATAGGGAGTAAGCAGCACTGTAACTATACGTAGTTGAAGTCGCGGGCACAGCTAAGGTTTTATATGCATGAGAATATGTCTACTTTATTTTTTCATCCACTGATCAAAATTGTATTAATGGTCTTAGTGCGATACAATGTATATATTTACACCATGGGCTCTGGGCAGTATCTATTTGTAACGGTTATGAGTTTAGTTATTAGAGGGTTTGGTGTAATTTAAATAACTAAATTGGATATCTGCGCGCCCATGAATACATAATGTGCGATACTCGTATGTCTCTAATGCGTGAGCCCAATATACACGAGTTAGAACCGATACATAGGAACTACTAGGTATAACTATGTGGAAGAAAGTAAACGTAAGTTACATCATCACTAATGTAACCATGGATCACTTGCAAAGTAAGAACTACCTGCTAAAATTGTGTGGAAATAGTGAATAGATAAAAACATTTGTCAAACATTAGTACAGCGCAGCGTTAGTAGCTCGACTCTAGATACTTAATTATTAGAAAACTTTTGTGCAGAACTAAGAAGCTATTTCCTCTATCTCACCTGTGTACAGTAAACCCGTAGCGGGGCATTAGCAGGCGAGTCACGGGGCGGCGACACAATCGCGACATCGCTGACGCTCCGGTTTGAACGTTACAACCGTCGAACTTGTCGACCGTCACATTGTAACCGAACGAGCGCACTCTGCACCAGCAACCTCACTTAGCCGCACATCACGACACGCCCTCCGCACTGCTCCACAAAGTATTTCAACAAGAACGCTAAATATTTCGCATTTTACCTTACAAATTAAAATTATTTAATAAATTAACCTTATTGAAGTTTATTATGTACTCGGGTGAGAGCACTCGCTTTTCCGAACCCTAATTAAGGTCGATTATAATTTAAGAGCCTCTAAAGGAGTGTAAAACACCTTTACACGAGGTCCGGATCCTTCCACAGACGTACATCATTAGTAAGCTAAAAAAGACATGTCTTCGTACTTAAGCGGTTAAATGTGCGGTACAAAGAGACTCGGGACTAAGGAGCAATCAGTGTTGTCCGCTCGGGACCGGCCGGTGCGGGTGGAGGGGAAGAGAGGTGGGGGGCGGGAATGCTCGCTTTAATTTTATATTCACTATCCGTCAATAAGCTGTTTGTGATATTGCGCTTAGTGGCTATGGCGCGAGTCCGCAGTGGCAAGCGGGCGCGGATGATGAAACTTATATTTTTATGATTCGATAAATCCTTTCAATTTAGAGCCGTTGGAGCCCGTCAGGATCATTAGATCTTTTTGAATCGATTATAGCCTTGACGACATCCACAGGAAGAGGGATGGGGTAGCACTATTCAAAAGCCATTAAGTCTCACACGGCCAATTTAAATCGATGCCTTCTGTGATTAGGAGGTCGTGTTATGTTATATTGACATATATGGCAGATTCGAGGATAAGTAGCTACGGCTTAAACCAAAGAGGCGGTTGATATCGCACGGTTAAGGTGTTACAACTGGCCAAAGCCTGCTAGAGGTGAAGGCAACCATTCCGCAATAAATAAATGAGTACGCCTAGGTCTTCAAGTCCGCTTTGCTCATGGCAGCGGTCACCGGCTGCGGTTTGGTCCCGTCCAATCCTTCCCGTTTAATGTATGTATAGAGCGGGCGCGGCGCACACACGGATGCGCACCGCATACGAAGTAGGGAGCGAGCCATATACGACACACGGCTGGCCGCCGGACCGGCCTCTACGACCAACTGTTTCAATAAGCTTTTTTATTAAGATAGTAAAAGCTGCGAGCTTGGGTAATCTCGAGCGCGGTCAGTCTAATGAGTCTCCGTTTAGTACCAATTGCGGTGAACGTCTGCGCCTACTAAGTGCGTAAAGACGTCGGCCTTGGTTGTACGTATCAGACGGTTGTTAAAGAAACGCTTTTGGATATTTAGATATGCATCACAAGTTCCTTCCAATATTTGTTATACATTTTTGTATAGGTACTTTTTTTTTAAGACGACTCCCGCACTAGGGTAAAAGCCCTGTGTCGCAGGGTACTTTACAAACATACAAGTCACGGACACAAAGTATACCCAGACTCAGAACAACAAATTGTGGATCACACAAATTGGTTTCCCGCGTGGGAATTGAACCCACGACTTATTGCGTAGCAGTCGGACACACTCCCACCGCGCCACAGAGGCTATTTACTACTTGTTCTTTAATTGCTTACCTACATATTAACGGTCAAAAGCATAGTATTGATTATGGTTTTGTATAGCTTGTTTGTTTAACAAACAAATGTGTATGCTACATATAATCAATCACTGAAAATAGTGGTTAATTACAGTACAGTCTCGTTAATTCTTATCGGTAGTCTTGCCGATAAAAACCTTAGCACTGGAGTGTAGTCGATTATAGGATTGTTTCAAGCACCTAACCATCAACCTACAACATTTTATTATTTTCGTTATTTATCGATGATATACCGATAAATAACGAAAATAAAAATATTATATGTTTGTACAATTTGACACGGGAATAAACGCGTTTAATCTAGGTTAAGTTGTTTATATTATATATAGTTATATATATTTAATCTAGATACAGTCAGCTTGTGACCACGGTCGGTGTAACCCGATCGAAACGTCAAGCATAAGGTAAATAACTTTACAAATTGTATTTATAATGCAACGCGTAAGTTTAAAAGTTATAATTATATATTTGGTTAGTGGCAATCGTTTGGATTGCTTCGGTTATAAGCAACGTTCTTATAACTTATGTTATAAGTCTCCTTATATTGTTGAGTGAGGGGGCAGAGCGGACAGCCGCAACCCAATGTAATCTAGATCTCCAACTATTACTGTAATAGCAGAACCGCTCCAGACAGTTGCGGTCTATTAAACGTCTGTTTCACAAAACAGATTTACTTGAGCTGTTTCTAAGGGCACACATACAGAGACACTTGAAATGGATATCGTCGTGTACTTACATACATTTCTAACTTTAGAATATCAAAAATATTATCTATCTTTAATACGTTCATAAAACTGTTTTTGTTGCTACTATTTACCTCAAAAAGAGAGTGACGAAACGAGAGATGTACAATACACGGGCAGAATATAGAATGCAATTTAACCTTTATCTATTACATAATATGACCAACATCACTGTCAAAGTCATGTGTTCAAGCAGTTTTAGACTTTCTATGTACTGAAGCGATGCGGTCAGTTTGGTAATTAAATAACAAGCCGGTGTATTGGCTCCCTAAGGGACGGCTTCATATCTACAATCGATCGTGCATAATTACTCTTGGTACTGTCCGCGGTAGAGTCATTACCATCACGAGGCAGGCGTGGATTTCTCAAACAGGCGCGTAATTTTATGAGGTTGAAGTAAATTGTGTTTGACCCTTTGTGCGTCGTTAATTGACTGCGATGATCGCATTTACCGTCTACTTGTAAGGACTGGTATAATAGGACGGATTAGGAACTCTCTCGTTCTATAGTGCGGCAGGCAGGTATGCTTAACTACGGTAAACCAACTAAGTACAACTGAATTAATCAAAATGTTACTGGCAATTTGTAGCAAATTGTGTATTCCGTGATTTGGGTGCCTCCAGGCCACTCCACGATTATGAAACAAGATATTATCCAAAGTAAAATGTATTAAACACAGTAAAATTATAAAAAAATGAAAAAAAAATAACAAATTAACAAAATACGATTAAAAATTACGTTAGCAAAAGAAATGAACAACGGCAATCTGATAATGCAATATTCAAAAAAACATTTAAAGCGCAATTTGATACATGTGTGTTGTGTAATGTGTAACGAGCGCGACGCTGTGTCGACATCGCGAGGCGAGCCCTGCCCGCGAGCCCGGGGTGTTTCATTGCCATTTGTAAACAAATTCAGGAAAATATGTTTCTGCTGAAATAGCTTATATCGGCGCGAATGTTCATTCTAGTTTTAGGAAAACTATTGTTTGCGTACAAACTCAATTAAAACTTGTGTTCTCGGCGGCCGTAGGGGCAATTATAGTAACAGTACGGTGACAATTGAACACCTACTTGAGTGTCACGGGTCGGGCACCGCGGGCGTCGCAGGGGGGGACATGCAGAACATAACTCAACGCTTTCTTGAGAAGGGTACATTCAGACGCCACGTGTTAACACAGAACCTTTTAAGGTTGACGTTGATCACGTTTAATGTTGTTTCACGGAGTACCGAGGCAAGTACTGACGATTATAATCCAATATGTAGGTAGGTGCTTACTGTAGGTGTTTAACCATGGCCTCTGTTGGCCTGCCGTACATCGGAGGCATACAGAACTAACATGTAGGAGCAGGACACAATGAACCGAAGCTGGTGATTGTCTCGGACGGACCGTCTACCGCGGAGTTTCCAATTTGTAGACAGATCTAACAAAAGACCTGATGTATGTTGTGGAAACTAGTCTTGCCACACGGTTGCCGCATAGTTGCTACTAATAATTGAGAGCTTGGCTCACAGTTCTACGTTAGAACTTTGTTATACGAGTTTACTAACAAGCGCCTGCAACAAATTAATATTAATATTTTTTATTATATTAGTTGCAACCAAATAGGTAAATGAAAAGTATGTAAAATTAGAATGGATAATAAAAATAACTTGGAGTAATAACTAGGGGTTGTCTAGACATTAAAATTACATTTCATTAATTTGCGGTAGTGTGTGTATTGTTTATTTAATATATTCCATATGCATATTATTTAAAAATATTAACTTCTTTTTTTCTTTCTTTCTTTGCTTCTCCATTTACACTTTAAGTATTCGGCATACTTCTCTAGTTTCTCCGTGGGCACGATATTCTTTAAACTATACAAGTGCATGTCGGGCTACGCACAATGTAGGGCTCCGTAGTCACCCCCCCCCCCATCCGAATAATGTGGCTTAAGAAGTGAATTTTCTGTTGTTTTTGTTTCATACTTACAACAATATATGTACTTAATAATAATTTTCAATGGAATTTGTACGAATATTTTATTACTTCTCATTTGATCAGCTGCTACTCGTAAACTTGTAAAGCCTACTTAGTTGTGATAGTTTTCCTTTTTATTTTAGTATTTAAACAGCTACAGTGATTTTTTTCACAAACCCAACATCAAACATTTTAGGGGGGGGCACTTGACTCTAACAAACAAAGTAACTTTAAAGCTTAATATTCCACAAACGGATCGCTAAATCTAAAAATGGTCTTCCCAATCCCTAAACGTTTTAAAAGACCTATCTAATGATACCCCACAAAATGGGGTAGGTGAGAAAAAAACCACATTCCAACTTTACATATAGGGCAGGTACCTAAAGAAAATGTTTTTGGATATTTTATCTTTTCACTTTGTCGGCGTAAGAAATATGTGTATCCACGCAAAGTTACAGCCTCCTAGCACTAACAGACTCCGAGTAAAGCTACGGACGGACGGACATGGCGAAACTATAAGGATTCCGTTATGACATTTTGGCTACGAAACCCTAAAAAGATATTCAAAGATTCCGCTCCACGTATTGATATACCTAACTAGTCAATTTGAAAATACATTCCTGTTGAGAATACAGCTAAAATGGCAAAACGGAACACTTATAGTTTATCTCTGTATGTTTGTCAGTCTCTACTCCCAAGGTTAGCTCAGAGATCCTTATTACTAGAAAGCTGTTATTTGGCATGGATATACGTGTTAGTTACGCTGTCAAATTGGTAGAACAAAATCTTGAAAAAAAAAAGTTATAGTCAAGTGTTCAACTAATATAATAGTTGTAATTTTTCTTCATAATTTCGTTAGCATACAAAATAAATTTTAAAGTAGATAGATAGGTATTATATTTTAATTAAAGTATAAGTAAGTGTTCACATCGCATACAAAACGGCGTCGCTTCCAAGGCCTAGAAATACAAGAAGCAAGTCGTTAAACAAAGAGCCAGTGTAAACTCCATTCGCCTTTATGTAAAGTTTAATGAAAGGGGTTATTTCACAGTAGATCAGATCGAGGGCAGTGCAAGCGAATAATTGTGTTAAATTTTAATTAACGTGCGTACCTACGTGCCGAGCGCCGCCGGACACTCAGCGCGATTTGTGGACACGAGATATTGATGAGTTAGTGGTGTTGGAGTGTACCTGTACTTCTGCCCCGCGACTTCATCCACCTTACATTTAGAATATATGTTTTTTTTACAATATCTTGCATTTAAATTATATCCCCGTTTTACAGAGCTTGTGCCCTACGGTGGGAATCGTCATTTTAAAACAAAACTCTTAAAACGTTTTATCTCAGTGTCCATGCCGCAGAGTACATTTTTATTTAAAGGAATAAAAGACCAAGATCTCGCGCGTAAAATGTAGAAACGTTAATGAGCGCCCTCTATATTTAAAAATTAGCAACTTTCCAGCTGCCTACACTATATAGGTAGGTAGATAGCTACAGTTCGCTACTTTCATGAAATAATCTGAATGCGGTTAATTGATATTTTAAGATGAGATGGGTATAGTATGGTTCTCTATTATTGTTGCGACTATTTTATAACTTGTAAATTGTGAAATCATATTATAATTATACAGAGAAAAACTTTAGACGTCATGACTCTTTGGAGTTGCCAGGTGATTCGACGCTAGCGACATCTTATTATTATTATTATAACCTTCTATAACCCTCCTGCGTAGTCGGATAAAAAATAGGCTTCTGTCTAATTAAGCCAGAGTTAGAATTAAGTACCTACCTATGTATAATTTTATAAGACCCATATTAGGGTACAAACCCCGTGTTGCGTGGGATTTAACAAACATACAAATCAAAGACACAAAGTACACCCAGACTCGACACAACCATTTGTGGATCACACAAAGTGGTGCTCCTCTGAGAATCGAACCCAGGACTTCTGGGTAAACAAAAAGTTTTGGGTAGTCAGAATAAACATTTTTTTTTAAATTTGATGAAGTGGCTACAATTTTGAAATGTTTTGATAGGCACATACTTTCACTTTCAATTCAACACAACCAGGCACACAACAATGGTCTCTATAGACATAGTGGCTCGTCGAAGTTTCAAGCTGGAAATAAACAGAGTCCTGTCTTAAAATTCCTACACACACACACACACTTTAATAAAGCACACAAATATTTCCGTAACTGTTTGATAAAATAAATACCAGTAATGCCCGCCCAGACAGAAAATGTACTCAATGACTTTTTTTTTAATCTGTCTTTATAGGGGCAATAAAAATATTCTAAATTTATTGTTTTATTTTTATGGGTGTATAGAATAAGTAACGTTTACATTTATCAGATATAGATAAATTCAGAAATGAAATTGTAATTATACTACGACGAATACATGCCTGCTTAATAAAAACGAGTTAGGTTTATACATTCTCTCGTACTACAATATATGTTTTTTATTGATTCGTATTATGACGACGCTAGCGACATCTTTATTCTTTACGTAGGATCGTACAATTAAATACTCTCAATTTGAAAAACCGGTCAAGTGCGTGTGGAACTTGCGCAATGAGGACTCCTTACTAACTAATATCTAAGTATGTAAATAGTTCGACCAACACGGGCATCTATCTAGAAACACGGCAATGTATCAACCAAGTTGCAAAAGAACTCACCGACCGTGGTTACATGAAGAATTTTGGGCCACATTGCTAGTAATTAAAAACTTAGTTGCTAAATTGCTCTATTGAGTCACAAATAACAAACTATTAAAAAAAATGAAATACGTTATATGATAGAAGCTATGTATAATTTTTGGAATTTCAAAGAAAGTTGATTTCAGTTAGATTTTACTTCTGTTATTAGCGGAACCTTGGCATATTTTCACATTATTTTTAACGGGATCTCTGTAACAAAACAATATCAAAAGTTTTAACTTATATAAGACAACTCACACAAGACCCAATGATCCCAAACTAAAGAGAGTCTACTATGGCAACCAGATAATGATACTCGTAATGAATAATTACTTGCGAAAAATAATGATGCTACTTGTACATGAAATGCCTGTTCGCAAGCAATAGGTAAAGTCAAAGACCAAGGCAATAAAAATTCGCGACCACTCTTTTCGAATTGCCAATGTTTGTTTGTATAAGAACTGTATGTAAGTAGGTAGGTGCTGCCACCATTATTTTATAAGTACACCATATTAGAGGACTGGTGCAAAGACAAGAGATATCATTATATTGAAAAAAGAAGACTTGAGATTCAATATATCAACCTCAATGTAAGTGAAGTAGTAGGATGTACCTATCCTAGATGGGAATCGAACCCACAACCTCTAGCTTAGCAGTCAGGGTCACTAACCGCTAGACCAACAGGCCAATCGACTTACCACGTTATTGCCCTACGTTTAAAACTTAGACGCCTTATAGGTTTTCATGTAATCTATGGGTTAAGAACTATCTTTTGTATTTTTACCAAAATATTAGGCCCCATAGCTTCGGAGATATCCTGAGAGGAATGGTCTATTTTCATGGGATTTTCTATATAACTTTAAAAATAACAAGATTAAAATCAAAAGTATTTTGCGAAACATTTTTTTTAATTTCCTAGTTTACCCCCCAAAACTTCTTAATTCTTATATTTACGTTAAAATTTTTGTTCTGTTACTGTACTTTTTGTACTTCTTGTTTCTATAACCCTAATACGGGCGTGTTTGGGTTGCAGAAACACATATTTGTACAAAATTTGAACTTACTCGGTCCAGTAGATTTGGTTCAAATTGACTGTAACGGACAGACAGACAGAAACATGAGTGATCCTATAAGGGTTCCGTTTTTCCTATTGAGGTACGGAACCCTAAAAAAGTACCATCTCTACTTTAGTTGGAGGGCGGTAAAAGATATTTTGCACATTGTGGCGGAATGTGTCCGGAACGAAGACGTCAGAAATGACATGTTAGTTAAAATTACGAATTTTAGAGATCAGACGGTGTAATTGTATTTGAGATTAACCACTGTCAAATACAGCAAAATGAATATACAAAATTGTAGAAGTAGGCATGCGACGAAGGTAAAAGTTTATAGAGACCGTTGTTGTATGTCTGGTTGTGTTGAATTGAAAGCGAAAGTAAATGCCTATCATAACATTTCAAACTTGTAGCACTTAATCAAATTTTTGAAAAAAAATGTTTATCCTGACTACCTAAACCTTCTTGTCTACCCAGAAGTCCTGGGTTCGATTCTCAAACGGGACACCACTTTGTGTGATCCACAAATGGTTGTTTCGAGTCTGGGTGTACTTTTTGTCTGTGATTTGAATGTTTGTTAAATCCCCCGCAACACGGGGCTTGTACCCTAATGCGGGTCCTTAAAATTATACATAGGTTGGTAATTAATTCTAACTGGGGGCTTAATTAGACAGAAGCCTGTTTTTCATCCGACTACGCAGGAGGGTTATAGAAGGTTGTAATAATAAATGTCGCTAGCGTCGAATAACTTGGCAACACCAAAGTGTCATTACGTCTAAAGTACAATCGGCCTACTCGGCGGTCGTACACCTCTAAGGCTATAATGGCTTGCGAGAAACGTCCGCTCTCTACGTAAGCGCACTCATACAGGAACATCTGCGCCTTATCGGATGCAAGGGGGCGGTGTCCTTGTTTTTTTTAGTGCGTTACGTTGTTGTTGGGCATATTTCGAACCGTAAATACTATTATAGGATTGTGATTTTTGTTGTAAGCGCGCTTTTTGCAGTTGCGCGAAATAGCAATGAATTATTTTATTGTAATACATACAAATCTACATTAATGTTATAAATAGTTTATATTGTATATTTATTCGTTTGTGTTGTTGAAATAGTAAAGAAGTAGTTTAAAGCTTAGAGAGGAATATAGTATATTTTGCCTCGATACCATTATACATGTGAAATTGTGGACGGAGGTGCGGGAAACCGTTAGATTTTAATATTTTTTTAAATTACTTTTTGATCTGTAATCCATACTAACATTATAAATGTGAAAGTAACTCTGTCTGTCTGTCTGTCTGTTACGCTTTCACGCTCAAACAGCTAAACCGATTTAGATGAAATTTGGTATGGAGATAGTTTGAGTCCCGGGAAAGGACATAGGATAGTTTTTATCGCGATAACCGACATCCACGCGGGCGGAGCCGCGGGCGAAAGCTAGTCTTTTCTATAAATATGAGTTAGTAGAGGAGTTTAAAACTAGTGCCCGTAATTTATGACCTATTTTCGTTGTTTTATATTGTGCGTATGTTTTAGTATGATTCGGTTAAGTAGGTTCATCGAAAATATTTAATTTAATTTTTGTAATATATTTTGCATTTTTGAAACATATCTATACTAATATTATACTTGTGAAAGTAACTCTGTCTGTCTGTCTGTTACGCTTTCACGCTCAAACAGCTAAACCGATTTAGATGAAATTTGGTATGGAGATAGTTTGAGACCGGGGAAAAGAAATAGGATAGTTTTTATCGCGATAACCTTTACCCACGCGGGCGGAGCCGCGGGCTAAAGCTAGTAATATATGTTTCAAAAATGCGAAATTATCGTTTTGTAACATATATGTTACAAAACGATCATAAATATTTATCAAATATTTAAGTTATTTAAGTCTTTATTTTGGCTTGCCCTCCGTAGGTATTTAAGAGGTAGTTCAACTCATAAGCAACTATGAGTTCAATGATTAATCTACACTTAAATATAGTATTAAAATATAGTATATAGTTTGTTTGTTTGAACGCGATAATCTCAGGAAGTACTGGGTCAAATTAAAAAAATCTATTACTGTTGGATAGCCTATTTATCGAGGAAGGCTATAACATTACGCTACAACCAATAGGAGCAGAGCAGCAATGAAAAATGTTGCAAAAACGAGGATAATTGAAGCAGACGAAGTTTACGGGTCTTCGTCTGCTTCAGTCAGCTAGTATGCTATATATAGTTGTTCCCAGTGACTCCGCTTGCGTATCTCTTGATTCGAGTGATAAGAATCCTACGTCCTTTACCAATGCTTTAAAACCTATATCATTTTGTAAGTTCTTTGTTTTAGGTGTTTTATCTAAATTTAATTTCAAATAACCATTGGATTGATTTAACGAAATAAAGATATTTGAAATTTAAAATTTAAATCGTGCTAGTAGCTTCAGGGTAAACCTCTACATACAACTTTAACTCTTTAATAATAATAGTATAAGTATGGTTTTAATTCAGCAAGTTATGTTTAATTTTTAAACCACAGATTATTTTAATAGAAATAAATGTATTACCTGGAATGAGGGCAAGAAATAAAGAAAAGAGTCAATTGTTTTATTAATTTTATGGATCAGGCAAACAATTTCATAACACATTTGTGCATATATAAATAATTTAATTCTTAATTATACTTTAAAATTGTGGATGAGGTATACAAACTAAAACAATAGGCCAAAATCATATTAGTTAACAATAATGATATATTTTTAATATTATTAAATTATTATTTTATCATGCTATATAGTCATCAAAATGCTTAATTATCAATTACTTCATCAACAAATATTATATTAATAACGTCTTAGTTAATGAAAATAGTCAGTTTCATTAAACTAAGTAACAATGTATAAATTATTAATTATCTCAGATGCTAGTTCATATTTATTACAGTAAAATAACCAATAAGTTTAATTTAGATTACAATTTTAAATAATTACAAACATTTAATTTCAATACAATCCATTGGCTATACCGCAATATATATTAACTGTGCTGTTAACAATAATTCGTCCTCACATTCAGACTTCCGGCTTCACATTTCTGAGCTTGTATCTAGTATTATTTACAAGCCATAAGTTCTGACGAATGTGTGCACATGATTTAAAAAAAATTGTCTGAAAATTTAGCGTGTGATAAATCAAAACCTCTGTACTCGCGAGCGAAACGCACTCTTGCTTCTTGTAGTTCTTGTCCTAATTTTTGTAGCGGAATAATGCACACATTTCTTATAGCCTGCATGCCGCAGTCAAATAGTCTAGCGAACGTCGACGTCTTGGTAAATGGCTGCACTTCGTATGTGCTGACCATTTGCGTTACGTGATCCGACGTTAAGACAGTCCTCCTCAGCATCCCACTACAGCCAACGGCACGCTGTAGCTCTCTGAAAAAAATACGAAGTTAAAATAAATGTATAAAAGACCTTCGATACCCACTCATTAAAAGTTTGAATGAATAGAACAGTAAGACAAGCACATTTTTAAAAAAGGTGTTGTTTTATAATACCTAATACTATTTCTTTACAAATCAACAGACAATGAACGAGTTGTTACTGATGAAATTAGATAATAGTTCTTAAGTAGTTGAAATATGATTGAAAATAGAATAAGCGTTAATATGAGAAGCTGCCGACTGCGAAAACAAATTCGCATGCAAACTATTTTCAATTCTATTTAATTGATATTAAAGATGATAATTGCCTTAATTGTTTCCAGTTTTAGGACATTTATTGTGGGTAGGTATCATGAACCAATTTTTTCGGCAAACATATTTATGGCACCTGGAATTACCGAACCGTGGGAAAGCAAAAACTTATTGTGTGCAAACTATTTTCAGTTCTTGTGTAACGATGTAAAGACGATAATTGATTAAAGGATTCTCAGTTTTACAACTTTTACTATAGGGATCATTTAACTATTGTTTTATCAACACAATATACGCTTTATGATTTCTAAAATTTACTAAAGCGTGTTACGCGTCGGTGTTATAGACGGACCGTCGACACCATTTATCTACGCTTTGGTGTAAGAGGCGGACCGTTGACACCATTTATCGAAGCAGTGCAGTTGCGGACCGGCACGAGGCGTCGAGTCAGCGCTACGTGATTTCCACATCTCGCCACTTCGATTTCGCAACCGTCTTTCCATAGTTGTAGTTTTAGATTTTAATAAAGAACGATTCATTCTTGGTACATACATCGACCATTTATCACTAGTTTTAGATTTTAGTTTAATGTAATTTATAATTAAATTTATTTAAGATGTATAGACTTTCTCTGCAACCTCCGGCTCCAGTTAACGTAATTGGCGCAGTCGGTAGGATATTCGCGGGCCGGTTCGCGATAATTAGGAATATCTCAAATCGATATCCGCGTTCGCGAGTCACCCGGGTGGTTTCCAAGCACCTTCAACGAATATCCGGATCTTCGGAAGCTGAAGCCAGAGGCGTATCCAGACATCGATACTGCAGAGGGGCCAACTATACACTTATTGAACCCAGACGGAACATCCGACCAGAAGAAGTAAGATGAACACCAGTGGTCTGGCAGCAATATTTGCCACTCCGCTTGACAAATAGTTGCTGTTCTTCGGGGGGAGGTGTTACGCGTCGGTGTTATAGACGGACCGTCGACACCATTTATCTACGCTTTGGTGTAAGAGGCGGACCGTTGACACCATTTATCGAAGCAGTGCAGTTGCGGACCGGCACGAGGCGTCGAGTCAGCGCTACGTGATTTCCACATCTCGCCACTTCGATTTCGCAACCGTCTTTCCATAGTTGTAGTTTTAGATTTTAATAAAGAACGATTCATTCTTGGTACATACATCGACCATTTATCACTAGTTTTAGATTTTAGTTTAATGTAATTTATAATTAAATTTATTTAAGATGTATAGACTTTCTCTGCAACCTCCGGCTCCAGTTAACGTAATTAGCGTGTGAAAGAAAACAATTTATTTTGTCAAAAGTAGTTTAAATGAATTAGGATTTTCAATACTTCAAAAATGTTTAATTATTTTATTTTGTTTAAACATAAATATTTTAAAAAGAGTTATGCATAACATCTTTAATGTGAGAAAAATAAAAATGAAACACCATGATTTAATAAGGGTGGATTTAAGTATGAATCATAGAAAAAAAAATATAAGTGTATAAAAGCACGAAATTCCTACTCTTCACATTTCAGTAGAGACAGCCTTTTATATGTTGCCACTCGTTATACAAAATAGTTTTTGTTCCGATAAGTACTACGTTTCGTTATTGTATTTATTATATTTATAATTGAACGAGTGAAAGTCTAGTTCCAAGAAGTTCACCTTTAATAAATTTACGAATTACCAAGTGACTCAGAACACCATGTTTAAAGTAAACTAAATGTAAATATTATTGGACATCAAAAAATGTAAATGAACTTTCACTTTACATTGATTTATGAAAAACACATTAACAGTATATGAATTTATAATAAATCATTTATAATATTATTTATTTGTTCAAAATCATAAGTAGTCCTATATTAATTATTTAAATATTTATTTATAAAATTACTTATTTTCTTATTATTTCGGTAGTAAATTAGTAGAATTATTTTTCGACAATCATCGTCATATTTGAATATATTTCATAAAATTTTAATAAACTAAGCACTTAAATCTTTCTCACCCATTGCACCGTCTATTAACAAAAACCATTTAGTAGTTATTGTTTTTTTTAATTATATACGAAATAAATTCACTTCTATTTCACTTCACTACATAGTAAAATTAAAATAATAAGTTTATATAAAATATTAGGAATAAATAACTGCGAATGATGAAACAACTAATCCTAATGTCTGCCATCATCATTAAGAATATTATTATATTATAACAACGAAACAAACCTTAGCTATGAAATTAATCATAGTCTTCAGAAATATTGATTATATTATTATTTGGTCTCCCCCAATTACTTTTTAACCAATAGCCAATTCTATTGTTAAACATAGTTAATAATTATTGTAATAAAATATAACTTGAATTTGACTTACCGTAACATTTAACTCCCGCGATATTTGGTAAAAGTTTGTCCTGTATCCTTGGCCATGAAGATCCATAATTTGATTCCCGGTTTAAATTCGATAAATCGGTTAATTGTGAAGACTCGCATAGGTCAGCAAGAAAGCACCCAACAGTCCAATTAAACACAGCCACCATAGGTAAACAGATGAAGAAGAAACGGTCCATACCACAAGTCAACGAGAGTTCAATCAGTAGTTTTGGGGTCAACAAAATGGCAAGATATCGGAATCCGTAAACAGAACAAGTCGTGAGCAAAATACAGTAAACACGCGCGCGTCATCATACAAGGAAGTGCAAATTGCAACTAAGTTAACAAAAATGTTTTATGTTCCCGTTCCCACACCTTAGCCCCGTCCTAATTGGTTGGAAGTAAAATGTAGGAGTGGTTTTTGCGTTTGTGTGTGTGACCGAACCGTTGTGAACCGTTCATAGTAAAATATTTTCAGGTGGTCGAGCATCAAGTGGGCCGATTGTACATCTCTGTTTAGGTAATTTTAATATAATTTCATAATTTACAAGTTATAAAATACCAGCCATACTATACCCATCACTAGTATTTTACGAGACTTACAAACCTTATTCTTCATATTTGAAAGTAAACCAGAAATGATGACAGTATGATAAACGAAAAACATTTTAAATACAAACATAAAAGATGCACAGTTATAATTTAACGACTTTTATCTTTGTTATATGTTACTCATGTTGTAAGACTGGTCTAATGCAGCGGCATAGTCTGCTTTAGACTAAGGTCCTTAAACAAAGGAAAAAAAAGTTTTATCTCGTTTTCCCAGTACATAAATAAGTATGGACAAAGTTTTACTTGGTGCTCGCAAAATTTTATAGTATCGAGTAAAGACAAAACGTGCTGCGATCCCGAAACATGTTGGAAAAATAGGAACAGATTGTGAGCGAATGTAATGAAACATCGTCAAATAACAAAGTAGGGTGTTTTCTCAAGTTAAGAGCCTCTCTCGATATTCTCGCAGCGCTTTATTAGATAAATCCGTAGGAAGTTTATCATTGACGCGCTATAATACAGCGCTACTCAATTGTGTACAGCGCACACTAGAAACACTCTGCACGGCTCGAAGACCAAACCTTACGTGAAATGTACTAGCATTGTTCTTCTAACTAAATAATACGACCCACAAATGCTGACTCCTCTAAACGAAGACAAAATCCTAAAAAGTTCACAAAATCTATGCACCGGCAGGGAAGAGGAGGTCAGCTAACCTGGTCATATAAATATCGAAATGCGCGCGGGAAATCGTTTCTCTGATGGCATTGTGGGAGGATAAAATCGATTACCTCGGAAATATTCGATACTGGTGAACTCTGTGATCTGCGATTAATTGATTTTACGTTTTAATGGTTTGAAGAGTAAACGAGCCAGTTTTAATTGTACGACACGATTTTCGTATTCTGATCGGTAATAATACAATACCTACCAGTTGTGAAAGTCGTTCGCCATATGCGAATAATAATGAAAATTAAAACAAAGTAAGCGTCAGTAAAGGACATACTGACGCTTACTTTGTTTACATACATAGGTACCGAACAAAAAATATATAACATTAAATAGACCCCCATTGTATTTCGCCTCTTGGATAACCCCTTGAACCATTGTCGAATTTTTGAATTTGACGTTTCTTTGATATTTATCAGACCAGAAACGTCAAATTCAAAAAGTGGTCGTATTTTATCCGATATTGATAAATCTAGTTTGGTTTTGCTGATAACTTCGCATTAAACAATGCCGTTTGTAGTATTTTACGTATATTTAATCTCAGAAAATTAACCTATTTAATATTAACAAGCATTTAAGAAAAGCATTAATTTAAGACGCGTGTGATTAAAAGTTAGTTCCCCCAATTGAGATTATTTGTTTAATTATTTAGAATTAGACATTAGAATGGAAAATGTAATATCTCTTTAATTTAAGCATAATGTCTGAAACTGGTAAACATCTATCCTGCTTAAGCGCAGTGGCGCCAACATTGACAAGTCAAGGGACCACAATAAACGCACATAAATGGTAGTGTACATTTAAAGTAGCATAGTTTACAAAACAGCGACGGTGAAGACGTGATTGGTGGCATTTAGACTTACCCCTTACCTTGCAAAAATTGGCCGTCTGACGTCTATTATTTTATGTTATGATTAAATCTTAAAATATATCCATTAAATGATTTACTAAATGATTATACCTATCAATTGATTTCTTGATCCGTACAATGTTAGGTATGCGACCCTTTATCCATATTTAGGCAGAGTGCTGGTACAGCTTGGTAGATGACTGTGCCTATATTTACGGTACGTACTTACTTACGTACGCTTGCGGGTAGCAAGACGTGTCGTAACGTCACTCGGTCGGTAATACCGTGGTCGGAATAAAACCATTTAATTGTGTTATCTGTATCGGAGAGGTTTCTGTATCGAGTTACTTCTCTTGTTTTATGTTATAACATTGGCGTGTTCATTCACAATGGAACGTGGTGCGAGCTCGAAGTGGATGAATTTACATTACATTCAATTGGGTAAGTACGAGCATTTTATATTAACAAAAGTGTCATTGAGAGCAGACTCAAATATCTGACTGTATCACTGACCAGAAAGAAATTCAATAATTTAAAGCATGCAACTAGTAACTTAATTATAAATCAATCTTACATTTTTACCGTCCAACCGTCAGCCGCATGGACCTTTTACAGAAGCGAATCTTTAAGCAAATCACAGATTAGTAATATGTACTACATACAGACGTAACAGTCAGTTTTGTCCTGGTTTACAAATTGTATTGCTGCAATCACACATTCTTCTTCTTCTTGACATAGGTAGTTTTTTTTTTTTTTTTTTTTTTTTTTTAAAAAGACGACTCCCGCAGTAGGGTACAAGCCCTGTGTCGCGGGGGACTTTACAAACATACAAGTCACGGACACAAAGTACACCCAGACTCGGGACAACAATTTGTGGATCACACAAAGTGGTGTCCCGTGTGGGAATCGAACCCACGACCTCTTGCGTAGCAGTCGGACACACTCCCACCGCGCCACAGAGGCAGTCGTTTATAGAAAACTAGAGCTGGATCCAGCCTTAAACGTAACCAGCGTTTGTAGATCTTTGTTACTCTGTTTGTATGGATTGATGTTTGTTGCTCTTTCAGAAACTACTGAATAGATTTTGTTAAAACTTTACAGTAATATAGATTACCTGTACATTAGATCATGGCACAAGGCCTATAAAAAAAAACAAATAGTACGCGGTTGTCCGCGTAATACAAACGAAACATTGGGCAATAAACAAGGTATTTTACTTTTAATTATTCACGCGATTAGGGGTCGTCCACCGGAATCCCCATAGCCCGATCTTATTAATTTTGACTGCCTCTGTGGCGCGGTGGGAGTGTATCCGAGTGCTACGCAAGAGGTCGTGGGTTCGATCCCCACCCAGAATAAAACTTTGTGTGATGAGCACGATGGTTTATTCTGTGTCTGAGTGTTATTTATCTATAATATGTATGTATTTAGAAATATATTAGTATGTTTATCAGTTGTCTGATTTCCATAGTACAAGCTCTGCTTAGTATGGGATCAGATAGCGTTGTGTGAGTTGTCCCAAGATATTATTATTATATTATTATAAATTTTATAAAACATTTAAAAACTTGACTTGGATGATTAATAGAACGTTTACTTCTGTGAAAATTGAAAATGTTCAATTGGCATAATTGACAGTTCAATCAAAATAAAATGGTGGTGCGAATCAGATTACAGCAACATGCGATACAATTGGAACTTTAACTGTCGATATGAATTCATGTATGTTGAAGGAGATTGGGTGTATTCACCCTATAGGGTATATGACGCTGACATTCACAAGCGAGCTGCTGATAATCAATGCAACAATAAACCAAGCGTCGAGTCGAGCTGGTTTTGACCTAATGTCAGGATATACTAAGCTGCACTGCGGAGGGACACTCTGGTAATTGCAACAGAAACGTTTGTATACATTACCTGTGATTCCGTATATTTTCGCTACCAAGTGCTACTGCGTCGGCCAAATCTGATTAATCCAAGATACAATTAAACTGTAAATGAATTTTCACCTCAATATTTTAAGCAGAGCTCAATGATATCGACTGGCCGGCTGCACTTGGCACTGACACATTTGATGATGCTGTGGATCTATCCACAAAATTACCTATCTCTACGGTCTCATTAAAAATTCAAATTATCCTCCATGTTATAACTCCGCTTTTATAAAATGGATCAATGAAAAAGTATTTAAAAAAATGTAAAACGTATAACAAGGGGTCAGATAAACAAACTTTAAATTTACTTCGAGAAAGAGATAAAAACCTGAAAGACATAATGTTATAAAAACTATTTAGAGACAGATTAAAAGTAAAAAAAAAGTTAATCTCGCAATTCTAAGTATTTTTGTTCGCATTTTAAGAATAAACGAGAACGCAGCACTTATCTCTCGTTAATGACCTATGCTGCCCAAAAAGGGTCTAAAAGTGATATTAATATTTATAGGTCCATTTCTAAACTATGCTTGTTGCCAAAATTAATTTACACGCATTATTTTCAACCAACTGTATGACTCACTTGAATCAGTATTTATTCATAGCTTCTTAAAATGGTAGGTATTCAGTATTTATTCATAGCTTCTTAAAAAGGTAGGTATTCATGGCTTCTAACTTAGTAGTATGCAACGAATACCTTACTATCCAAATGGACAAAGGTAATCAGATCAATATGATCTATATACATAATAGTAAAGCATTTGGTCGTATAGACCAACAGATATTATTGTCGAAGCTTCTAAACCTTAATGTTCACAGGAAATTGTATCGGTGGTTCTCTTTTTATATTCTAGACAGGTGTTAATTGGTTACTCCTCATAGAGCGCTACTGAAGGCCATAGATACACTAGATGTAGTCTTGCTCAATAGTGGTGACACACCAACGTTTATCAGAGGCGAAGCTAGTTCTATTGTGGATCTCACTTTCGTCAGCAGTAGCCTTGTTAAGAAAAGCCTTCTTTGGAAGGTGATGGATATCTACACAGCTAGCGATTACAACGCAATACTTTGGGAAATATCAACTGGCCAGAATTCAAGAAGAGCAAACAGGCAAACCAACGCGATTGGGTGGAAAGTAAAATCTTTTGACCCAGTTACCTTTGTCGTAGCCTTGGATAGTGACTCGATCATCACTGGAAATGCTGAGAAGAAGACCGAGAACCTAATGAAAAAAGTTGCCCAGGCCTGCGACGCGAGTATGCCCCGAAAACTCAGCATAAATCAGCGTCCTTCAGTGCACTGGTGGAATGATCATATCAGCGTTCTTCGTACAGAGTGCCTCAGGAAAAGAAGAATATCACAGCGTGCCTATCGACGACCAAACTCTGCAGAACAAAATCGCGCGTCAGAAACTGAAAATGGCCATCAAAGATAGTAAGAAAGAATGCTGGGATGAACTCATCAACGAAGTAGAGAGGAACCCGTGGGGTAGGCCATATAAGGTGGCTATGATTCGCTTGAAAAGCCAACCAATGCCGTCACCTACATGTCCACAACTTCTGGAGAGGATCGTTACTATGCTGTTTCCTCAACAAAGGGAATCCAACTACCCACCAGTTCAGTGCCAATTGGAGGAAATCTTGCCTATAACAAAGAACGAGCTGATGGAAGCATGCAATAGAGTGGGGAAATAATAAAGTTCCGGGATTGGACGGCATCCCAAATATTGCTTTAAAAACAGCTATCAAAGCAGCACCGGCATTGTTTCTAGAAGTCTACAATACATGTCTCAAAGAAGGTACTTTTCCTCAAAAGTGGAAGCAACAAAGACTGATACTACTCCCTAAAGGAAAAAAACCACCAGATGAACCGTCATCCTATCGTCCACTATGCATGCTAGACACGGCTGGCAAGATACTGGAACGAATAATACATCAACGGATTGAGGCAGCAGTTGAACCGCTGCTGGCAGACAACCAGTACGGATTTAGGAAAGGGCGATCAACCTTAGACGCGGTCAATTTGGTTGTGACTATAGCCAAGGATGCGATCTCAGGAACCAGATGGAAGGGAGGTGCAAAGAAATATTGCTTGGTGGCTACACTAGACATCAAAAATGCCTTTAATTCCGCCAATTGGGACTGCATTATGCGGGCCCTTGAAGGTAAAAGCGTACCAGCGTACCTGCGCAGGATAGTTGCGAACTACTTAACTAATAGGCTCCTGAAGTACGACACAAAGAACGGTCCGAAGGAATACAAAATAACTGGAGGAGTACCACAAGGTTCGGTTCTAGGCCCCTTACTGTGGAATATCATGTACGACGGTCTACTGAGATTGGTATTGCCAAGAAATGTCAAACTCGTAGCATATGCAGATGATGTGGCCGTGGTGATTGTCGCAAAGCATCTTGATGAGATAAATCTGGCGTTTGACATTACCTTTGAAAAAATCAGACAGTGGATGAACACGGTGAACCTGAAATTAGCACAGCACAAGACCGAAGCAGTGCTCATCACTAGCAGAAAACAGGTGGAAACCATCACGCTGAGAGCTGGAGATCACGATATTACAGCGCAACCGTTCACACGGTACCTGGGAGTGATGCTCGATGCCCGACTCAATTTCAAACAGCAGATAGAGCATGTAAGCATGAAAGCGTCTGCAGTCAGGGCATGCTTATCACGATTGATGCCTAATGTTGGAGGCCCAAAACAGAGCAGGAGGTTATTACTGTCGTCAGTAGTCACGTCGGTGTTGACTTATGGAATTTCCATTTGGGCTGACGTCCTCCGAAACCAAGAATCCGGGAGAAAAGTGGCATCAATATATCGACTGGGCGCCCTGAGAGTGGCCAGTGCCCTTCGCACGGTGTCGGAGGAAGCGGTCTGCGTAATTTCTGGAATGCTGCCTATTAGACTATTTGCTGAGGAAAGGAAAGCTCTTTACGAGCGACGGAGATCATCTACGTCAAGCCCTGATGAACTCAGAATTGAAGAACGGCAGCACAGTATACGTCGATGGCAAACGCAGTGGGATACCGCAACAACGGGTAGGTGGACGCACCGTCTCATACCTCAAATAGATGCCTGGCTGAACCGAAACCATGGTGAAGTGAACTATTATCTGACCCAGATGCTCTCAGGACATGGCTGCTTTCGAGCATATCTCCATCGCTTTAAACGCGATGATTCTCCAGAATGCCCAGCCTGTCCCGGAGTTCATGAAGACGCGGAGCACGTCTTCTTTGCGTGTTCTCGTTTCATCTTGCCACGTAGTGCTCTGGAGACTGTCCTCAACCAGAAAATTCAACCAGAGACATTGGTTGATGCGATGCTCTTATCAAGGGATACCTGGAACGCGATCAATACCTTCGCCACGGAAGTCCTCCAGGATCTCCGTACCTCAGAAAAGAAGCGTGCAAAAGATAAAATGTTATGATGGTTAGAAGCGAAGAAGCAGTGGCTTCAACTATTTGAAGGAAGAGCGACAGCTAAAATCCTCCCCCCGTGAAGTAATGCCTAACGGCGGTTTCCGCGGCGGAAACAGAGGCTGGAGACAGAGGAGGTTTTTTAGTCGGTATTGAACAGCTACATTATCGAGCCCGACATACCAGGCTAGTCCTGACGATACGTAAAAGTATTTTTCTACCTCTATAAAAAAAAAAACACACACACACACACAAACACACACACACACACACACACACACACACACACACATACACATGCTAACATACACTGGGTTCCAGTTGAAAACCAGCGCCAGGCTCTGTCAGCTTGGCAAAATGCTGAACTGGAAACCCATTTGTTGCAGCCGCGAGGCACAGCTTTTGTTAATAAGGTTTTCTTTTCCTTTTTTTTTTCCAACCGAAATAATTATTATTACTATTTTTTAAATGATTTACTTTTTATTATATTCTGTTATTTCTTTTTGTTTTAATATTTTATGTAATTCTTTATTGCTGTGACTTATGTGGTTCAACAAATAAATGTTTCTTTTCTTTTCTTAAGTGGTATCGCCTCAGGTCAACGAGTAAATCAGTCGATAACAATGAGGCAGTATTGATACCCGTGTGACAATGGCAGTGGGCCAACTAAGTCTATATATTTTTTTTTTTTTAAACTTTATTTAAAGGAACTTCGTCAACATTGACGATGTCGTCCTATAGTAATTTAACAAAAATTATACTATCTAGTTACAAACATACTTATTGTCTATTTCTACCCTGGTTTCTTGCGAGATATAGCGCACACAGATTCTTGGCTTCCTCAGAAAATGGGAGAGACAAGAAACTGTTGCACATCCCGATTTCAAGTCCTGGCTTAATTGACTGTTGGCGTTGAGACTCGTTTAAGGCACATACCTGGCATGGCATCAATAACATTGCAGTGTGAATAATTAGGTGTATCGGATTTGCCCATTAAATGTGTGAACTTATTACACGGGGTGTGACCCGAACGTGGTCTCAGCAACGTTACAATTGTTTTTCTCGGTGCACTCATTTCTTGGAACCACGGGTAACGAAGGGTTTCAGGTTGTATGGTTTTGTACCATATGCCCTTCGTAAGAGATCGTTCATCGAAGTGTTCCTGCCACATGTTTTTGCAGAATCTTTTAATTGTATGTATGTGATCTGTATACTGTGGTAAGTATGAATATCTACAACCCTCAGTAGCCGCTATTTTTGCTGCCTGAACTAAGTCTATATGGATGTGTGCAAACCTCGTGCGTGATACCTTGAATGTGCCCACAGGACGTGAGGCGTGACGGCTGATTTTGAACCGCTGGCATGCTAGACATGATTGTGTCCACGTTCTGCAGTCTTTTCTTATACCTGGCCATACGTACCTCTCTGATACGATTTTGGTGGTTGCGTTGGCCCCAGGATGGGCTTAATAACGAAATCCCTTGGGAACATAAGGTCGGCTGTGGTTACCCCTTACGTCACAGAACAATTCAGCATCTGTACCCGGGATCACCTTGTTTTTTAGGCACAGTGAAGTGTCGCTATCCAGTAATTTGTTCAGGTCCATATTGGCGTTTTACACCCTTGCTAGGAGGTTAGTGTTAACCGGTTGAACAATTTCGTCAATTTGCGAGCGACAGTGTGTTAGCGACGACATTTTTCTTACCGGAAATATGCATGTGAGTGTGTTAGTGGTGAATTGGGATATGAAGTCGAGGTCTCTGAATTGCCTGTGCGAACAGTTCTCCTTGCTTAAGTGGAAGGCGTAGCAGAGAGGCTTATGGTCGTAAACAACAAAATCTCTAGCCCCAACCATATGACGGAATTGTTTAATGGCTTCATATATCGCCAACAGTTCGTGGTCATATGGTGAGTATTTATTCTGTGCAGGGCTAATTTTGCGGGAGAAAAATGCCAGAGGTTGCCAAGCATTATCGCTTCCCATTTTCTGCAGTGCTGCGCCTATGGCAGTATCGGACGCGTCAGCTACAATGGCTAATTTAGCCTGACTGTTGGGGTGCGCTAACAGGGTGGCCTTACAAAGACCCTCTTTGCAAGCTTTAAACGCGTCGTGCTCAGCTTCTGTAAAGGTGACAGGGTGTAAACCTTTCACCGAACTTTCTAGGGGTGCTTGGTGCTTGGCCGCATCAGGAATGAACCTCCTATAAAAATTAATCATCGCGAGGAACCTTCTCAATTCCTCTACTGTTTTTGGTGTCGAGATGTTCTGGATAGACTGGACCTTAGCGGGTAAAGGTGTGCTACCTGCGGCTGAAATACGGTAGCCATAAAAGTTCCTAGATAACTTTTATGGCACCAAATACCTATTTTGAACGACGATTACCATGCCGTACTCCCTCAGCCTGGTAAAGATCTGTTTCAGGTGGTGTTTATGGGACTCCTCGTCTGCTGAAAATATTAAAAAATTATCCAGATAGGGGTAGCAGAAGTTCAGTCCTCGCAACATCTCGTCCACGAACCGCTGAAACCTCTGTCCGACATTTCAAAGCCCGAAAGTCATAAACGGAAATTCAAAACGTCTGAACGGCGTTGAAATGGTGGTTTTCGGGATGTCTTGTAGAGTCAGATCTATTGTAGAGAAGACTTTGCACCCTGAGAGGCTGTACGCGAAGTACTGCCGGATAGGATATTTATCTGGAGCAGTTCTAGCGTTCAGCATTCGGTAATTGGCGCAGAGGCGCCAACCGCTGTCCTTCTTTGGGGTCAGGTGGAGTGGAGTAGCTCAGGGCAAGTCGGAAGGCCTGGCTGTGCCCATTTGCAATATAGTAGCAAACTCTTCCTCCTTTAATTTGTCTGGAGCCAACCAACGTGGTGTGCACGACACAGGAGGACTAACTATAGGAATAATTTATATTTAATCATTCGTTACAAGTACTTTGGCCAATATTTAAGCACATATAGTGTTTACCTTTGTTGTAAGTAGTGGTCTGGAGTAGTGCGGCAAAAACTCAAAATGCACAAAACAAAGTAATAAAAACATCATTAAGATACAATTTCTTACCTAAAACTTACTAGTGAACTATATAGTGGAACTAAATAAACATTGATCAATTTAAAATTTAGTTGGTAAAGTATAACCACGGGTATACATTTCACTAGAAACTTACATCTGTTTACAACTTAGTTTATAGGTAGGTACCAAGAACTGAATATTATGTTTGAAGGAACTCAGCTAGTTAATACATTGCTAAAATATTCCTTTTTAAACATAGTTTAAACACTTAAAAAGAGACTACAGATTGGTTACAGGTTATTGAAATTATGATGTAATAACTATTATGCACTACCTAACAGTTTAGATAATTAAATTTATGATTCTCATGAAAATGAACTATGTTCTTATGGAGAATAAATGGTATCTAATAAATATTAATTCTATGTATATTGTACCTAAAACGTACTAGTGAACTTTATATTAGATCTAAATAAAAAATGATCAATTATTGATTGATTACTGTTTAAATATTATACATAAAATGCCTAATTAAAAATACACATACCCTTTTACTAGTGAACTATAATTACTCTAAATGAAAAATGATCAATTTTATTGTATAAATATATTATTGATCACTGTTTATATATTTTACAAAATTGAATACAATTTAAAATTTATTGTAAATGAAATATCTATACTAATATTATATAGCTGAAGAGTTTGTTTGTTTCAAGTTTTTTTTTTTTTAAAGACGACTCCCGCACTAGGGTACAAGCCCTGTGTCGCGGGGGACTTTCCAACATACAAGTCACGGACACAAAGTACACCCAGACTTGAGACAACAATTTGTGGATCACACAAAGTGGTGTCCGTGTGGGAATCGAACCCACAACCTCTTGCGTAGCAGTCGGGCACACTCCCACCACAGAGGCAGTCAAAAGGTTTGAACTTGGTAATCTCATGAACTACTAATCCTTCTGAACTTTTTATTGTTGGATAGCCTATTTATCGAGGAAGCCATAGGCTATATAATATCATGCTACAACCTGAAACGGAGCAGTAATGAAAAATATTGCAAAAACGGAGAAAATTTACGCAGACTAAGTTGTGCGGGACAGCTAGTTATGTATAAAGAAATAAGGGATATCAACTCAATATTCCTTTTCAAACATAGTTTGAACAGAGAGTACAGATTGGTTACAGGTTATTGAAATTGTTAACATCCATTTTGTTGTCAAATGTAATAACTATAAAGTATTACCTAACAGTTTAGATAATTATATTTATGATTCTATTGAAAATTAAAAGAATAAATGGTATTTAATATATAATGAATCTATGTAGTAATCTAAGAATTTAATTTCATAGCAAGCTCACTGTTATTAAATAATAAATATATTCATAAAATTTGTTTCAATTGTTTGTTGTGCTTCAGCCGTAGCTTCAGTAATCTAGGCATACTTTCCCCCATTACATTCAGAACAACAAGTGCAACAAAGAAAACAGTAAGTATATTAAAAATGGATTATCTTATTGAGTAAGTACCCTTAAAACTATTAACGGATCTTTATCCAACCATGCTAAGAACTATTTCAATGAAACTAGCTTTGTAAAAGTTCATCTATGTGTTTGGGCGCTATAATTACACAGATTAAACTTAAAATATCCCTCTTATTGTCGGAGTTAATTCAATTTAGGTTATTATCATTTGTTTACATTTTTAGTACTATTGATAACTATATATATGTAACGTTCCGATCCTGACAAGAATATATTTTAATATTCGTAAATTGCAGGCCGAGGGCTTTTATGTCAGGCTTTTATTTTGAAAATTATGTAGTGCTGGCGAATAATTTAGCTACGTAGAACGTCAAAATATTTTATTCTCTATGAAAACTATTCTTTCAAATTATTTTGGTAAAAAACGGAATGTTATTTTTGAATGATATGACAAATGAATGAACTAAATTGATTATAATCTGTGGCTGATTGCTAGATCCTTTGGTATGAGCTGGTCCACGGATTATTTATGCTTTGTAATAATACCAATAGTACTGTACTATATCCTGGACTTGAAAGTCTTGGTTAAATCTTTATTTGAACTGCTCTTTGTAATAAGATGGTGGTGGTTTATTTATCAATCAGTAGGATAAATTTAGGCCGGGTTTCGCAGCATGAAGTTATCTTAGCAAATGTTCTGTGGTATGAAGTTCCTCATGAATCGAACGATTTATAAAGAAATGTCAAAATTGTCATATTCGTGTCTCAATGAACTTTCCTGCGATTTATTTCTTGGGTAAAAAGTTTGTGTTGTTATTTGTTTTTAAAATTGAATCTGTGTTTTAGTAAATAAATAATATGGTAGGTTACTTCACGATGTAAGGATTTAAAGTGGTTTCGAATTTGACGCGAAGCAAAGGTACCTAAAATATTTTAACTTTGTTTCGGTATGAGAACAACTTATATTGTGTATTTACTGGATTAATAGTCAACTATTATATATTATAGTCTAAAATAACACATAGGCTACTTTTTATTCCGGAAAAATATTACCGGGGGACAAAATTTTCAAAATTTTCCCTCTCGGAGTTTAGAAGTGTTAAATTATTTTGAAGTAGGAATTCTACCAATTACTCTCCGTTTTTTCGGACTCATGGCCAATAGCTAGTAAAAATTTATAGGTAGGTATATTAGTAAGTAGGTAAACTAACCCACTTACGATAACCGATTGAATCAGGCGTTACATGGCGGAAATCCATCTTAAGTAGATTATAAGGGAGGGATCCCACCACCCACCCTCGATCTGTGAATCACCACGATTGAAGTAGTAAGGAAATGCCCTTAATACAACAATCGAAATAGATTGACAGACCGCACTCAAAAAGAGAGACCTGTAACAAAGAAAATTAGTGACAGGTACTCTCACCAAGTCGAGTGGTAGGCACCTCCGGACCCTTGACTTGCAATATTCAGCTTCCACGAAGTGAAACTTCGACACGTGTTTCGCCTCTACACGAGGCATCCTCAGGACAGTTTGGCACCGACTGAGCGCTCGTCCAACGTGTGCGCCTCTTTTATACGTTCAATCCCCACTACTCCGGTCGATGAGTAATGTTGCCTTAAAGAAAATAAATTGAGCAGGGGAGACGAATTGAAGTTGGTTTGTTCGTTCAGCAATGTGCTTCTATCCTGTTTCAGTATTTCCAACTGCTCTAATACGCACAACCTGAAACCCTTACTGCAAATATGTAGAATTTTGAAAGAATTTCTGTCATTCAGGGCATGTCCGGTTTCAAGTAGATGGTTCGCAAAGTGAGATTTTTCTGGATGATTGTTTCTAAAGGCAGCAATGTGTTCCTTGTATCTGGTGTCAAAATTCCGACCAGTTTGGCCAATGTAAATACTATTGCAGCCGTCACACGTTAATTTATAAATTCCAGATTGTTTCTCTTTGCTCACTTTATCTTTGCTGTTGCATAAATATCTCAACGAATTTTGAGGCTTAAAAGCTGAAAAAATACCATTAGCCTTCAATACCTTCGACACACGTTCTGTGATATCCCCAAAATAAGTCAAACTGGAAGTACAAGTTACAATTTCTTTCTGGAATGGATACAACATATGGTTGACTATGTTGTGCTGCTTTTTCTTAATCAATGAGTCAATTAATCTCGTACTGTATCCATTTGATTGAGCTATATGGTAAATAATACTGAGCTCTTTTATGTAACTTTCTTCGCTTAGGGGCACATTATATAACCTGTGGATCATACCGTTAAACGCGGCTAGTTTGTGTTGCCAGGGATGACATGATGATGCAGGAATAGTAGAGACCGTATATGTTGGTTTCCGATTGATTCCGAATATATGTCTGTTGTTCTTCCTTGATATAGATAGATCCAAAAAGTTTATTGTGCTGTCCTGTTCGATTTCCAGTTCGAATTTTATGTAACCCACTTACATCAAGTTTAACATCTTCCATACAAATAAATAAAATTGAAGTGTCTGTAATGCCAAAATATTTTTTTTTACTATTTGCATATAAAATGAGATATAACATATACATGTACATAGATAGCAAAAACACAATTGTACTTGTTTTTGTCTGTCTGTCTGTCTGTTTGTTCCGGCTAAACTCCAAAACGGCTGGACGGATTTTGGCAGGACTTTCACTGTCAGGCAGCTGAGGATGTAAGGAGTAACTTAGGGTTTTTATCATCACGCTATATTTTATTTAATGCAACAGTAGTTATATTATAGATTTTAGATTTCATTGATTTTATAATATTGACATTTATTATTTTTTTCTTCAACTTTATGACAATTTGTGCACCTGCTTAGGTATTATAAGGATGTATTTAAGACCTCATTACACCCTAATTTTATACAAATAAATCATGATTATTATTATTATGCTTCAAATGATGATTATAACAGAGAGCAGCACTGCAACTTCACGCGGACAAAATCACGGGCACAGCTAGTTATAATATACTAGCTGTCACGCGCAACTTCGTATGCGTCAATTTTCCCCGTTTTTACAACATTTTTAATTGCTGCTCCGCTCCTATTGGTCGTAGCGTAATGTTATATAGCCTGTAGCCTTCCTCGATAAATAGGCTACCCAACAGAAGAAGATTTTTTCAATTGGGACCAGTAGTTCCTGAGATTACCGCGTTCAAACAAACAAACAAACTCTTCTCTTAAACTTTTTCTCTTCAGCTTTATAATATTAGTATAGATAAGGAAGGTACCTATTTTATATTTAGGTAGTTAACTAGTCTCCAACCAGATTAGCCACCGTGACCGAAATTGGATAGGTCTCTGCGCTTGCCCCAAAGTCAAGGCGAAGATACACCGCTGGTAACAAATAAATTAATGTAATAGTTTCCTAGATGTTAGTGTTTGTGATGTCCCGTCACAGTATATTACTGTAGTACCTATCAAGTTTGAAGCGTTGTTTGCATTTTAATGATACGGTATAATAACAACGTACAGCCGTATGTTCCTTAGTCACTTTGACGAAGGAAATAAACATTGTCAATTTTACGCGATACACGTTATTATAACATTATTGCGACCATTTAATTTAATAAACCGCATAATATGTGTTTATATTAACTTTGTGATTGTAGGGATCCTACAACAACATGTAGTACACGCCCTATTCGTGCGACCACGGAGCGAGATCTTACATATTTATGTAGGTATTTGTTGTGTTTTTACGACGCACACCTTTGTGTTACATATCCGGACGTAATGACGTTAATTAAGTTCTGTGATACGTAGCATAGCTTAAATGTATTCACAGTTACAATGTCGATGTTATTGCATGTTGTCATTATTGTACCAGACATTGTAATACTTTATTAACTCACTAGTTGAACCGTGTCCACTTCTCACAAATAACGTGGCTTCCTATCGGTTAAAAAAATCCAAAATCGGTTCAATAGACCTAGATATTATCCCTTACAACCTCACAAACTCACAAACTTTACCTCTTTTTATTATTAGTATAGAGTATAGATTTCAAACTAATCGATGGCGTACTGTCCCACAATGTTGCCAGCTTGCTAAAAATGTGACTAAAATTAAATATTTATGTCTCATTTATTAATTTGAAATGTAAATGCATTATTGATAATAAAGCTATTGTCTTAACCTAATCTATACTAATATTATAAAGCTGAAGAGATTATTTGTTTGAACGCGGTAATCTCATGAACTAATAGTCCGACTTGAAACGCTTGAACTACATTTGTGTTACACGTATTGATACCGCATTAGGTCCGTAAACCGCACAAATTTTATTCATGGCGTTTGGTTCACAGGTTCTCAATTCGTCTGTATGTTTTTTTTTGTATTTGTTTGTTCACCGATTACGCAAATACGGCTGGACTGATTTGAAAAATTGTTGTTGTGTTTGAAAGGGTATGCTTTCAAGTTGGTCCCATTGTCATCAGATCACGATCTGATGATGGGATCCTGGAGAAAGCGAGGGAACTCTTAAAATATTAAAGGCACACCTACAGTGATTTAGGTATATTTCATAGTGATTCGTGCATATACTCTTAAAAAACACCAATTGGTGAAGTGGAACTGATGATAAAGATCACAAATGACGAGAAGACCTATTCAATATTTCACAGTCTGTGATTCAGTTACTTTAATATGGTATTGAGTAGGTAGCACTTTATTCTCGTTATACTACTATTACACAATGTAATAGAGCTGATAGTGAACTCCTCAACAATTAACGACCCTGCATCGGGGCAAGCAATATTTAAATTAAAAAAAAAAGAAAATAAAACTTTCATTGTTTAATAGCCCATTTATCGAGGAAGTTTATAAGCTATATGACATCACGCTACGACCAATAGGAGGGGAGCAGCAATGAAAAATGTTACAAAAACGGGGAAAATTTACGCAGGTTTAGTTGCGCGGGTCAGTTAATAAGCTTTTTGAACTACTGTTAAAAACATTCGCGACTTCCTTCGATTTGTAGCACTTTGAAGCAAATCGTCGATCTAATCCGTAGAGCTGATGTAGACCTTAAACATCGACTACTACCAAATGTAACTTTTAGCAATGTAGTAATGACCGTGGACTGAAAGTCAATTGTGTGCATTAACACACACTTGAGCACCATAAGTCGACATCCGTTCCACTTCGCTTCTGTTCCCTAAAGGACAAGCTATTGTACTTCGTACCTCGTGCGCACATTGTCTTATCTGATTATGAAGTCTGTATACAGTATTAGCACCAACAAGGTATGCTTTGTATTATCAATATACCGTAAATGAAATGTTGCAATTAGATGGTTGTACTTCGCACCGCGATCTAACCGCCAGTCGCCGGCGCGCGGCGGCGAGGCGCGATATAGATGTGCACTTTGCGTGCAAGCCGACACGAAATTAATACGTAAGGTTAAAGTCATTGATCTTAATTTATGACTGTGTTCCTTTTAGCAGGGCCTCATGACTGCCCCTTGTTTATTATGTTATTATTCTTTGTGGCATGTGGCTTTTAAGTTGTTTTACGCAATATACGTGGTTACGTAATTCGCCATTACAAATTTTAATCAGATGATTTACTCCGGATAGACGTCTGGTAGGTGGTTGTGTGACAAAAGTGGGTGGTAAGTGGTTCAGGGTTAATATGCATTTTTTTCAAAAAATATACTTAAATAATAATAAGTATAATTTTTTAGGTATAATATTTTATGTGACTTTTGATCGATGACTTGTTGCCATCTTGTGGGTAGTGCCATGATCCCACTGCTGTAATAATTTTAAGATTTTTAATCAGAAAAATCTGACAGGAAGTTTTCGCAGTGTTCTTTTGAGGTTAACTTTATGCTTCCTAAAGAGGTTTGAAGAGACCAAAACAGGCAAAAATTTGATGGAGCAAGATCAGAGTTATACGAAGGATGCATCAACAAATCCCAGCCATGTTCTCTCAATTTTTCAAGCCCTTCCTGTTTACCAGCTCCGGCCGGTTTTTTTCAATGACTTCTTTTAACCTCATCAGTTGCTGATAGTAGAGGTCAGAATCAATAGTTTTACCCAGCGGCAAAAGCTCATAGTGGACGATTCCTTTCCAATCCCACCATCTGTGTGTATGGTGGGATAGGAGATGAATCATCTACTGTGAGCTTTTGGCGCCAGATAAAACTATCGATTCCGACCTCTAATGTCAGCAACATCAATTTGTTCCGAGTCAGGCCATTCTTTGCCACGGTCTGTGAGGCTTGTCTATGCTTCGGCCATTCTTATCATAAATGACTCATTTCATCACCCGTACCTTAACCGTTTAAGAAATGGGTCGGAATTGTTACGTTTCAACAAAGAATCGCAAATTGAAACAAGCGTTGCATTTAAGTTTCTCTCAGTGAGATCATGTGGTACCCAAATATCAAGTTTTTTCTTATACGCAGACTTATGTAAATGACGTAAAACTGTTTTGTGATCGTCATCCAGTTCTACAGCAATATTGTAACTACCAATATGTCGATCTTCTACCTCTTTTTCAAAGATGGCAATAATTTATCCGTGACAGGGCGTCCAGAGCGAGCCTCATTCTTTACTAAAATTTCCAGACTTGAAACGCTTGAACTACATTTGTGTTACACGTATTGATACCGCATTAGGTCCGTAAACCGCACAAATTTTATTCATGGCGTTTGGTTCACAGGTTCTCAATTCGTCTGTATGATTTTTTTTTGGATTTGTTTGTTCACCGATTACGCAAATACGGCTGGACTGATTTGAAAAATTGTTTTTGTGTTTGAAAGGGTATGCTTTCAAGTTGGTCCCATTGTCATCAGATCACGATCTGATGATGGGATCCTGGAGAAAGCGAGGGAACTCTTAAAATATTAAAGGCACACCTACAGTGATTTAGGTATATTTCATAGTGATTCGTGCATATATTCTTAAAAAACACCAATTGGTGAAGTGGGACTGATGATAAAGACCACAAATGACGAGAAGACCTATTCAATATTTCACAGTCTGTGATTCAGTTACTTTAATATGGTATTGAGTAGGTAGCACTTTATTCTCGTTATACTACTATTACACAATGTAATAGAGCTGATAGTGAACTCCTCAACAATTAACGACCCTGCATCGGGGCAAGCAATATTTTGTAAAATGATTTGAGCAATTGACAAAAGCCTTTTGTAACTTAAGTGAATTACAAACCAACCCACTAAAAAGTGAAAAATAAAAAAACTTTTTTCCAAAAAAATATTACCGACTTCAAAAATAAATACAAGGCAACCTACCTAGAATAACAAAAACAAATTAAACATTTTGAAGTTGGTGCCGAATAAAACATAAAGACTACTATTTCATGGCACCAACTTCTTTTAAGTAGATATTATTTTTTGCTTTTTAGTTGCCTTGTATTTATTTTTGAAGTCGGTAATATTTTTTTATAAAAAAAGTTTTTTATATTTATTGCATCTTCAGAATGTCAACAAATAGTATTAAAACCGGCCAGTTATGTTCAGTTCAACCAAAGAGGTTTGATTACTAACACTGTATAATCGCTTCAATAGTCCTTTAAAATCTTTTCAGCATAATGATTGTTAGATGATACACCCAGTATTGATAATGTTACAAATAAACTTGTGCTACCTTAATTGAATGCAATTAAGTAGATACACATTTTACTTACGCTAACAAAGTAAAAGAATATAAGGTACCTCCCCTATAAGTAAAGTGGGGATGTGATTTTTTTTCTCACCTACCCCATCGTGTGGGGTATCGTTAGATAGGTATTTTAAAAACGTTTAGGAACTGGAAAAACTATTTTTAGATTTAAGAATCCGTTTGTGTGTCAAATATTATGATTTAAAGTGCAAATTTTTGTCAGAGTCAAGTGTATCAGCTATTGAGTATGTACAAAAAAATCACGGTAGCAGTATATAGTGAAATTAAAAGGAAAACTATCACAATAAAACAACAATGTTTACGAGTAACAGCTAATCAAATGAGAAGTAACAAAACTTCGTACAAATTCCATCGGAAATTATTATTAGGTATAACTTTGTAAGTATGAAACAAAAAGAACAGAAAACCCACTTCATAAGCCGCATTATTCGGATGGAGGATAACTACGGAACCCTATATTGTCCGGTTTTTTTATTTATTTTCTCAATATGAAGTCTATCCAGCTGAATTTGAAAACCCCTATCTAGTTTATTGCAGTCTGTTTAATAAATATTTAAATAGACATACAGCTTTCTACATTCCACTAATTCAATTCAATCAATTCAAGTCAACCAAACTCATTTGATAGTATTAGCGACCGCGCGTGTGCACTCGCGGCGCGCTGCGGTGTGGCTGCATGATCTTCATAAACTGGAACTGTTACATTATTTAACAGTAGCTCGGCTCAGCGGTTAAAACTATTATAAATTCAACAATTATGCCGGTTAATGTACGTATTGTAATCGCAGTTCAAACTGGCTGTGCGATGCCTTTAGGTATTGTTAAAATAAGTTGGTCATTGCATTAATAAATAAATACATTTTACTTACGTACTTAATTGCATTCAATTAAGGTAGCACAAGTTTATTTGTAACATTATCAATACTGGGTGTATCATCTAACAATCATTATGCTGAAAAGATTTTAAAGGACTATTGAAGCGATTATACAGTGTTAGTAATCAAACCTCTTTGGTTGAACTGAACATAACTGGCCGGTTTTAATACTATTTGTTGACATTCTGAAGATGCAATAAATATAAAAAACTTATTTATAAAAAAATATTACCGACTTCAAAAATAAATACAAGGCAACTAAAAAGCAAAAAATAATATCTACCTAGTTATTGTATACACTTTAAGAATGCAATATAATTATATTTTAGGACTTTAATTACTAAAAGTAATCAAAGAGCTAAGGTATCATTATTTTGAATTCTCAATTTTTTTCTGAATGTTTTGTTTATTAGAAGATATATAAAGTTAGCGTCACAGCTGTCACTAACTGTTTCAATACATTGCATTGGCTGGCACATGCCCAACCTAATTCCACAATACATCTAGTATGTAAATGTTTTCATGTGTTTATGTTGTACGCTTAACGGAGCCAATTTATTTCGTATCACGCGAGCATGTCAGGGTTGGGGAGTGGGAGGGGGGGCAGACGAGTCGGACGGCAACGACATTCTGCCCTTTATTATTATTAAAGATAAAAAGACGAGCGATGCGCCACGAGGACAACTGACGCGTTACGAAAGTATGCGGAATTTCTAATTGCTTACTTGTCAAATAACTCAAAGGGTACAGTGAAATTAGTCTCGAGAAATTTTTGCATATGTAGTGGTGTGTATGTTACTTAGATATTAGAGCGCGTTTCCACTATATCGTTCTGGCCCTTACAAAAATGTTTCAATATCCTAACATTACTATTTAATTTAATACTTATCCCTAGCAACACTCTGATTTTTGTTTTCAATAAAAACAAGTTTTTATTTTAAAGAAAAAGGTTTTGACTTTATTAAAAAAAATATGTCATTCAATTTCACGTCCTTGAGCAAACGACAAGGCGACTACCGTGAAACAATAAAATATCGTGTCGTTCTTTAGATGATAGTAGTTTAGCTATAGGTAAAAAGTTTTGACCATAATAATTACGAAACAAAACAAATAAATAAATCGTCACTTGATAGTGGAAAGTGGAAACACGCACAAAACCAGAATAAACCAGTTTACTCTGTCCGCAGGTGCCACGTGCAGTCTGACGTCAGTCGCTTGATACCGTTAGAACATAAAGCACGCATTTCATTAAAAAATTATAATTATTAGATACGTAGTAGTTTCATTGTGAAATTTTGTATTTGTTGATTGTTGTTATTGTTTGTTATTATTGTTAAAATATTTGTTGAAGTGTTTAATTTCAAGTGTGTAAGTGTTGTAACTTTATATTGATAATTCAAAATGGCTCCAGTGTTAAAACATGGTCGAGGCAAGCCTTTGACTTCTCAAACTAAGGAAGTTTTGTACTGTTTGTACAAATATTTCGAAAATGAGTGTAATAACAACCCGAGCAGTATTATGACCCCCACTCAATTAGTTGCTAAATCAACAGGAATTTCAATAGCATCCGTCAGAAAGGTAGTATCAGAAAGCAAATGTCGTCCTTCAGATCAGGAAGTAACATTTAAATCTCCTAAAAAGAAACCGAATCGTAAACCTACAATAGTAATCGATAACTTTGATCAGCAAGTTATCAGAAGAACAATTCATGACTTCCACATCACAAATAAAGAAGTTCCCACTTTAAAAACTTTGCACTCAAAATTGAAAGAAGATATCGATTATAAAGGTTGTGTCAGCACGTTACGAAAACACGTCATGTCATTAGGTTTTAATTGGAAGCAAACAGAAGATAACCGGAAACTTCTTATGGAAAAACACGAAATTAGATACTTGCGAATTAATTATTTGATGAAAATTGCTGAATATCGTGAACAACGCCGACCAATTGTTTACACCGACGAAACATATATACATACATCACATACCCTCTCGAAATCTTGGTCAGATGGAAGCACTTCAGGTTTGAAGCAACATATATCGAAAGGCAACCGCTTAATCATTGTTCATGCCGGTGGTATCGATGGCTTTATACCAAATGCATTGCTTATGTTTAAAGCCGACCAAAAAAGTGGAGATTACCACAACAATATGAACTATGACAACTATTCAAGGTGGATTCAAACTCAATTAATACCCAACTTACAACCAAATAGTGTTGTTGTTGTTGACAACGCACCATATCATAACTCAATACAAAATCCTGCACCGAATAGTAATTCTAGAAAACAGCAAATGATAGACTGGCTGACATTTCGAAACATTGAGCATTCATCCACGTTGCTTAAGCCTCAATTATATGAACTGATTCTGCAAAACAAGGCGAGATTTATAGAGTACAAGATAGACGAAATATTACGACAGCACGGTCATACTGTGCTGCGTTTACCACCATACCATCCGGAGTTTAATCCTATAGAAAATATATGGGGGATAGTGAAAACATATGTCGCAAAAAAGAATGTCGCAATGAATATGAAGGTTATAATGTCATTAGCTGAAGAAAAAATGAACGCCATAACTGTAGAGGAATGGAGAAAAGTTTGTTTGCATGCTATTGAGGAGGAAAGCAAATATCAGGGTAGAGACGCAGCTTTAGACACAATATCAGAACGAATCATAATTAATTTAAATAATTCATCTGATGAAAGCGAGGATTGGGATGATTGTGATATGCCTGGGGTTGATGAATTATTAGAATAAAACATTTATGGCCGGAGAACACCTAATTCATACACGTCTTCACTGAAGTGAAAACCGGCATTCAATGCTTGTAATGTTTGGAACTGGCTTGTCTGCCTCATACAGTTCCATAGATTACAATGCGGTGGATACACATTTTCACGACCGTATTAGTACGTAGTGCGTATGCGTAGACGTGCACGCATTTGGTGTGCTCCAGCCACAAACGTATATTACCTTTAAAACAATAAAAACTAAAAATAAAATGTTGTTTTTTTTATTTGCTGACCATACACTACTACAAACGCAAAAATTTCTTCAAGCTAATTTACCTGTACGGAGCGAACACAGAGCAGTTATTATTTCCCTTTTGCATACCACTAATCTTACGAGTGAAATACATTTAAAATGATTATCGATTTTTTGAAACACTTACTAGATATCGCATACCGACCACACTGCTTACTAAAAAGAATATGATAATGGGAATTTACTACCTCGGTGGTTCAGTAGGAGTGTGTACGACTGCTGCGCAAGAGGTTGTGGGTTCGAGACACTACTTTATGTGATGCACAAACTGTTCCTCCGAATGTGGGTGCACTTTGTGTCCATTGATTTTATGTTAGTAAAGTCTTTGCAACACAATTTAAATTATGATTCTACAAAAACTGTACAACTATAGTATGACCATTAGTGCTGTGCACTCCCTGAGGTATGCGCGCGGTGAGACGGGGGGGTTAGAATCGGCTGCTGCGCTGTCAGTGCGCCGTCAACGCTTGTGACGGCAGGTAGTGTTATTTGTATCGGACTGTCTATGTCAGACGCACACGAGATAAATATTCAAAGATGGGTCGTGCGTTATCTCGTGATATGAAGACTGTCATTTTTAAGGTGGCTGAATATTTTAAGAAAAGAAAAGCAGACAAAGAAAGCTTTGAATTTAAAAATGACGTGAATATTGCTAAAATCGTTGCGGAGGCTACGGGATACAGCAAAAGAACCGTACATAATGTGATTTCTGCGGGCTATTTATCAATTGAAAATTCAAGCCAATTAAAATTTCAATCGCCAAAAAAACCAAAAGTTCTAAAGAAAAAACACGTTATGGATGATTTTGACCTTGGAGTTATCAGAAGAAAAATTCATCAGTTTTACGAAGTTGAAAAAAAAATACCAAGTGTCCGTAAGTTACTATCAAGTTTGAGACAGGATGGCATATTGAATTGTGGACGGGAATATTTAAGACAGCTTTTACACAAAATGGGCTACCGTTACAAAAAATGCAAATCAAAGAGACATCTCCTTATAGAGCAGCCTAATATTACAGTGTGGCGGAAAAAATATCTTACACAAATCAGAAATTACAGAACGGAAAACCGAAACATATATTTTCTTGATGAAACATACATCAACGCCAGTCACCATGCCAGCAAATGTTGGCAATCATCGTCAGAACCCGGTATTCATGCTGATATTGGGAAAGGACGGCGACTAGTAATACTCCACGCTGGGTGTCGAAATGGCTTAGTGGATGATACATTGACTATATTCAAATCCGATGCTAGAACCGGTGACTATCATGGAGATATGAGCGGACCTACTTTTTATAAGTGGGTAGATGAAAAGTTAAAAGATAAGTTGCTGCCGAATTCTGTGGTTGTAATGGACAACGCGTCTTACCACAGCGTTCAGATTGAGAAGAAACCAACTATATCAAGCCTCAAAAGTGAAATGCAGAACTGGTTGCTACGCCATAATGTAGAATTTTCAGGAACCATGTCAAAGGCTCAACTGCTACTTCTTATCAAAAATACACAAAAAGAACCCGTGTATAGAATTGACGAACTCCTGAAAGCCAGTGGACACACTGTTCTGCGTTTACCTCCGTACCATCCAGATTTAAATCCAATCGAGTTGGTCTGGGCTGATATTAAAAACAACATAGCCCAAAACTATATTAATTCTTCTCTAGACGAAAAGATAATCTTATTGGATAAATTGTTTTCGGAATTCACGGCGGAAAAATGGCAGAAATGCGACGATCATGTCCAGAAAAATGAAAATGATTACTGGAGTCGCGATAGTAGGTTCGATAATGTTATCGATTCATTCATAATAAATTTGCAAGACTCTGATTCAAGTTCCGGTGGCGAAGAGGAAGATGAAGATGATGACGAAATGGAAGATGAAGTTGAAACAGAATCTATGTCAGAATAACTTTCGTTAGAATATATAATTGTTTGTAAATATAAAAAATGTTTAATAAAACAAGTCCTGTTGTGAATTATAACTTTCAATTCTTATTTATCACCTGCATATTTTTAATAAAATATGAGTATATTTGGGTTACATTTTAATCAACAAAGTAAGTATATATTACAGATAGATAGCCTCCGACCAACGCAACGTCCCGCCACAAGTCTTGCCTTAGAAATGCAAACTGATATCGTAAGATCTGTCCGACATGTATCGACCTCATGTGAACTCATGCACTTTTTTCTTCGCCCCCCACCTCGCCGTGCATACCTCAGGGAGTGCACAGCACTAATGGCCACACTATAGCGCACATACCACACGTGCGGTAGTTACAAAATGTACATTATAAATTCATGTTTAATTTTGCGAAATTGAATGAAATGTGAACAAAACGTAACATAGAAGTGAGAGCTAAACCTATTCTCTGACGAAGTTGTTCGCAGCGGTAGCGAGGCACGGTGCTAGTAGCGGTGCGGCGCGGCGCGGTGCGGTGCGGTAATGCACACATTTCAAGAGTTATTTAATACAGTTCACAATGCTCGTGCTTATTGTTATACTATGTAAGGCTCTGCTACACTGCATCTATTGTAGCTGCACTACTTCGCACCGTACCAACCTACAAACAACGTTGTTAGCTGCAATCCTTATAGCAGTCTTCATAAGTAAATGTACTTCAGACACATTTGAAGGAATTGAATGCAAATTTAACGGTAACCGAACAAATCAATTAACATTCCTTAATAACAGTGAGTGGTCTCAAGGGGCAATGAAGGTAAATAAGAGAATGAATGGTCGAGAACAGTTAATTGTTGGCGCTGTTCTCACGAGCCACGAGCGAGCGCGCCGTCAACTCAACGGTGAACTTAGAGCTCGGTGAAATGTTGAAGCCGGGGGCTCTGGCGGGCGACTGCCTCAATCTCACTCAACAGAAGCTTCGCAATAAAATGTTTTATATCTCTTACAGTTTTTGTACCTGTAACAAATCTAATTAAATAAGTTTTGAAATATACCAAGGAAAATTTTGTAGTCCGTACAAGTTTGCAATAATAAAAAACCGACCAAGTGCGTGTGGGACTCGCGCACCGAGGGTTCCATACAAACTTATAGGTATGTAAATAGTTCGAGTATCTACCTATATATACACACACCGCACTGTGTCAACCAGGTTGCAAAGTGGTGAGTCACAAGTCGTGTTTACTCAAAGCATTTCAGGCCACAGTAATGTACGACCCTCATTGCGAGTACAAATCGTAAAAAAAATGTAAAAACGTCATAGGAGCTATGTACGATTTTTAGAACTTAGATGAAAAAGATTTCCAGTTAAGTCTAATTTTTGTTATTAGCGCCTTATTAAACCGATATGACATATTTTCAGATTTTTGTTTTTAACGGGATCTCTGTAACGAAGACCAAGCCTAAGGTTGTAACCAGAGAAACAACACAAATATAAAACAAAGTCGCGATAGTTACACCATTTATAAAACAATAACGTGTGGGCCAATTTTCAAAATCTTTGAGTACCCAGACACAGAATAAACAACCGTGATCATCACACATATTTATGCTTGATGAGAATCGATCCCACGACAACTAGCTTAGCAGTCAGGCACCCTTACCTACTCATAATTAGTAAATAAATTAGCAGACGTTTTAAAAGAATTTTAAGTAGCAAATATTTTGTCTTTATCTATTCTGTTTTAAAAATGGAATAAAAAACAATGACAAAACATTCGCTACGTAAAATGCTCTTAATACATCTGCTAATTTATTCATTTTTTATTTTAAACTATGTAGTGCGTAACTTTATACTGTGTACGTATTTTTCATACTATAGGTACAGATACATACCTACAAATTAATTAAATAACCTAGCTAAGAATACAACACTTCACCCAATGTGTTATTATAGTCTTTGTACACCCTCCCTCTTTATTTATAACTAGCTGTCCCGCGAAACTTCGTCTGCGTAATGTTTCCCGTTTTTACAATATTTCTCATTGCTGCTTCGCTCCTATTGGTCGTAACGTGATGTTATGTAGCCTATAGCCTTTCTAGATAAATCCTCGCTATCCAACAGTAAAAAAAAAACAAATCCCGTTTTTGCAATATTTCTCATTGCTGCTTCGCTCCTATTGGTCGTAGCGTGATGTTATGTAGCCTATAGCCTTCCTAGATAAATCCTCGCTATCCAACAGTAAAAAAAATCAATTCGGATCAGTAGTTCTTGAGATTACCGCGTTCAAACAAACAAACTCTTCAGCTTTATAATATTAGTATAGATAAACAAATACATTAACGACTGCCTCTGTGGCGCGGTGGGAGTGTGTCCGACTGCTACGCAAGAGGTCGTGGGTTCGATTCCCACACGGGACACCACTTTGTGTGATCCACAAATTGTTGTTCCGGGTCTGGGTGTAATTTGTGTCCGTGACTTGTATGTTTGTAAAGTCCCCCGTGACACAGGGCTTGTACCCTACTGCGGGAGTTGTCTTTAAAAAAAAAAAAAAAAAAAAAAAAAAAAAAAAAAAAAAAAAAAAAAAAAAAAAAAAAAAAAAAAAAAAAAAAAAAAATTAACAGACGTTTTAAGAGCATTGCTAACGAGCTTCTATTTAATTTTGAAAAAGAAATGAAACAAAATGCTCTTACAATGTCTGGTAATTTATTTGTTTACTATGAATAAGGGAGTAATTATGATTGTAATCAAATTGAACTACATTTTTTTTTGTACTAGCATAAAAAAATATTATTATTATGTATTATGAATAAGGGGTACGACACCAACCTTTAGCTTGACCAACACCCAACAGGCTAGGCGATGTACCACATTATCTTCACTCTATTTCAAAATTGTAGGCTCAGTAATTTTTTTCGATATTCATGATTGTTTTAAATAATTTTATGACATAATATTTGAAACTTTCCTTCCACCAAATCCTTTCATTTGTTTTCATATTATACCTCACCGTTTTCAAAGGTTTTTCGAATTTCTCCATTCACCCCAAAAGTGACCCACGTGTTCAAAATTCAGACTTCTTATTATTTTTCCTGCAATCTATAGGCTAAGAACTATCTTTTGTATTTTTATCAAAATATTAGGCTCAGCTAACATTTAAACTTTCGCGTTGCATGATTATAACTATTTATTATACGGGAATTAACGCGCATTGTTTACTTTAAAATTGCTAACAAGTCCGCCTGTGACCACGGCCGGTGCAACCTGGTCGAAACGTCAAGCAATTTTAAGGTAAATAATGCGCGTTAATTCCCGTATAATAAATAGTTATATTAGGCTCAGCTTCGGAGATAAAGGAGGGATGGTCTTCTTTCATGGTTTTTCTCAATAACTTTAATAAAATGAATAAAAAAATATATATTTGACATGCTCACGGTACCGTTAGTTTATTAAATTACAGTTATTTAAAGAAGTCTAGATTTGCCCCCAAAAATGGCTCAATTTAAAAATCTTTTATTTAGGTTATGCGTCCGTGTTTAGGTCACATAAATACTTAATATAAGTGTATTCAATTTGAACTTAATCGGTCTAGCGGATTCGGGCAAATTGGCTGTGAAAGAAAGACAGACAAAAACACGAGTGATCCTCCTAAAAGGGATCCGTTTTTTCTTTTTGAGGTACGGAACCCTAAATATAAGCCTTCTAATTATAAAAAAATAGAATTATATTTCATATTTTTACCATACCGGTTGCGTCCTCAAAGTCCACAATTTGTATCGGTCATAAAATATTCTTATTTTCGTGCGGCACAATCTGCGCACTAAGCGCTCATTTAAAAATCACATTTCAATTGGAGCGTCTGAGACGTAAACAATTTTCGTTTCATTTAAGCCACGCGGTTTACGAGGGCTATTACTGTAAACAGCGCAGCGGTTGCCCTGCTCTGCTCCACACCGGTCCGCGCACCGCACCGCGCCGCACCGCGCCGCACCGCTCTGTATCGCGCCGTTCGCTCTCCGCCACTTAATATTAGTAATTTTATATTTACAATTTTTGTAGTAGTAATTGTGGGAAACAAACACGTGTCCTCTTTGATGGTACACACATAGTTATCGTTCTGTATAAGAACATGGATTTGTTGACCCCGACCATAACAAGTATCATGTCAATGACACATATTTTTATTGTAAGTAATTTAATTTGAATTGTACCCTATCTAAGTGTCACAGTACTTACACTGACACATAAATAATATTAATAATAATATCTTGGGACAACTCACACAACGCTATCTGATCCCAAACTAAGCAGAGCTTATACTATGGAAACCAGACAACTGATAAACATACATATCTATTTCTAAATACATAGATATTATATATAAATAACACCCAGACATAGAATAAACCATCGTGCTCATCACACAAAGTTTTATCATGGGAAAAGACATGAAAAAGTTCAAATTCAATATAATTATCTTTGTGTCAAATTTACAAACGAAAAATTAACTGACGACAAGCTACCAGAAGAGCAGGCACCAGGACTGTACCTCAGGATCGTAGATAAGATGTGAGAATCAAACTAAAGATTTCCCGGTTAAGAATATGTTACTCTTCAAGTCAAACGTTTACAATAATTATATAACACCGTTTTTATGTACCTACACTCTATTGAAATAAAGATATTATTATTAGGAAAATCTGGCGTAAGCTTTTATGTCGTTTAAATGGTACAATGTAACATATTGATGGATTTGTTTTAATTTAAAAAAAAAAATCCTTTTTATGCATTCAAATAAAAGATTGTTTTTAAAAATAATTATTTTAAGTAGGTGTCTATTTATTTTCTGTGAAGAATGTCGTTACTAATTTTGACAAAATAATACGTAGTAAGCGAATGAACTCCGTGTTATGCGGCAATATGCGGAATAAGCGGAGAACCTTAAATATTGGTGACATTTTATTCGCGCTAAATGAGCGTTGAGTGCGTTCCAAAGTGTTGTTAGTTATAACTGAAATATTGGCGGCGGTGATCCTTCAAAGCTGAGTGGACTCGACTGCTCAGCAAAGATAAATACCTATATAATATTTGGCGAACGTAATTTTATTATAATTTATGCTGTATGCAAATGTAGCAAAGTGACTTTTTAAATAATTACTCCCGCACTTGATATTATTCGCACGCGTTGATAATTTATGTTCTGTAGTAAAAATAAAACAGTTTTATGAAAGCCAGAGCTCAGCGGTGAACATGTGAGCCGACAAGTGTTCCAGTTATTAATTATGAGTCGCGGCTCAGCGCGAACGAGGCCGCTACGAACACTGCTACGAACACACGGATTAGTTTTAATGCGCCGTAGCACCTGCGTAGCCCTTATGTAGCGGCTTACACTGTACTACTTCACATTTCTAAGGCATTTATTTTCTTGTATGAATTCCTCTAGTTGAAATAATATTAGAATTTGTATGGGGTGTTTAGTTATACGTAGAGAAAATAGTGTTCGGGAGGATTACCTGCAAATAGTATCATAGTGGGTACGCATCATTGAGTTTATTAGGTAAAGGGCGCATAGCTAAGTCGGTGAAAGCCGTTTTTTGTCTTTGGCTGAGCTACCTACCTGCTTCTCAGTTAACATGCACACATATCAAAATCCGACGAAAGTCATTATCATCAAATATCTTTTTTTTTCTACAAGGAACTTTTTTTCCATGGACAAACTCAAACTCAAACTCAAACTCAAATATCTTTATTTCGTAAAATCAGGTTAATGATTGTTTGAAAACGTCAAATTAATACATACTAAAAAAATTATAAAATTACGATTGTTTGAAAAAAAAAAAAAAATGAGGTTAGGTGGCAGTTCCAAGTGTAAAGCTCATGAGAAGAAGCTGCCAAGAAACTCATGTGCCACTCTTTTAAAATCATCAAGTTTTTCCTTACAAAAAATAAATTTTACTGAATGAACCAGTGTGTTTGGTGAGTGTAATCGTTTATAAATTAAGGATAACTAAATAATAATACTATTAGTAACTCTAAAATGAGTATATATAAACGTATTCAGCACACACAGTACTTCACTTCTTACAAAGTAAATATGCATATATACATATAATCATAAAGTACATTTTAATAGCCTGTGAGAGAAAGCAGTTCAATCCCAAGCGTTTTTGTCTTCCATATAATCAATTATTGAGTAGTAACTTTTCATACACAATTTTTTCTTAATGGTACACTTAAATTTATTACGACTTAATTTTTGAATATCGCTAGGGATTTTATTGTAGAAACGTATACATTGGCCCCGAAATGATTTGTTTACTTTTTGTAACCTTGACGCTGGTACAACAAGTTTATGTTTGTTCCGCGTGTTAATATTATGTATATCACATTTCTTACAGAAACTATCAATATTTTTGTGAACATATATAAGGTTTTCATAGATATACTGACATGCAACAGTCATGATATTGATTTCCTTAAATTTTTCTCTAAGTGAGTGTCTACTACTAAGATCGTAAATTGATCGAATAGCCCTCTTCTGCAGAACGAAAATGGTTTGAATGTCGGCAGCATTCCCCCACAGTAGAATACCGTACGACATTAAACTATGAAAGTAACTAAAATAAACTAATCGCGCTGTTTCAACGTCTGTTAGCTGACGAATTTTTCTAACTGCGTACGCTGCAGAACTGAGTCTATTAGACAATTCACTTAAATGTGGGCCCCACTGAAGCTTAGAATCTAGAGTAATTCCTAAAAACTTTGTGGTCTCTACAGGGTTCAACTCATCTTCTTTTATTTTTATAGTGGTTTTTACTGGTTTCACGTTAGGTGTTATAAATCGAATACATTTAGTCTTGCCCTCGTTTAAGAGTAAATTGTTAACATCAAACCAGTTAACCACTTCTGAGATAGCCATATTTACATCTTCAAAGTCTTTTTGCTGGCGTTTTAATTTAAATAAGAGTGATGTACGAGTATCATCTGCAAACAGGACTATCTCATGATTATTATTAACTAGATATGGTAAGTCGTTTATGTAAATTAAAAACAATAACGGCCCGAGAATAGAACCCTGTGGGACTCCCATTTTGACCACAGACCCCGGGGAGCGTTTACCATTAACATCAACTTTCTGAATCCTGTTACTCAGATAGGACGTAAGAAGATTCAGAGCTGTGTTTTGAATACCATAATGTTGCAATTTCCTGATTAATGTTTCATGCAGAACACAGTCAAATGCCTTAAATAAATCACAGAAGATGCCTAAAGCATCTTGCGATTCCTACCAGGCGTCAAAAATATGTTTTAAAAGCTCCACACCAGCATCGGTTGTAGAGCGACCCCTAGTAAAACCAAATTGTTTAAAGTGTAATAATTTATTTTTGTAAAAGAAGTTCTGCATCTGATCATATATTATTTTTTCAAAGATTTTACTAAATGTTGGTAGTACTGATATGGGTCTAAAATTAGTGGGGTCAGACATACTACCTGTTTTATACAATGGTATTACTTTACTATATTTCATTAAATCAGGAAATACACCACAATCTATACATTTATTAAATATAAAAGCCAAGTCCTGCGCGATAAAAGAAATTATAGACTTAGTAATCACAACTGAGTTACTCCAGAGGTCGGTAGTATTCTTAACATTAATAGAATTAAAAGCTTTTATGACATCTATATGTGTAACATAATCAAATTGAAAAATGTGATGTCACATTGATTTACATTTTTAATCAAGATAGATTCAGCTGCAATAGGTGAGGAATTCAATGACTTTGTAGTGGAGACTGGAATGTCAGTAAAGAATTTTTCAAACGCAGTGGCTACTTCTATGTCCGATGTGATGGTTTTACTATCTATTTTAAGACAGTAATCATTATTCTGACTTCTGACTCTTCCAGTCTCACTATTTATAATATCCCAAGTCATTTTAATTCTATTATCACTGTTTTTAATTTGTGAACTAAGGTAGCAAGCTTTTGCTGTTTTGCAAGTCTGCCTAAATGTTTTAGCATAATTTCTTACATAAGCTTGAAATCTTTCACAACAGTTATAGTTTCGTTCATCATACAGCTCATATAATCTTTTTCTACTTTTATGTAGGCCGACAGTAGCCCACTCACTAAAAGTTGCATTCCCCTTAACCATAATCGTTTTGGGAGTGAAAACCGAATCGAAATTATGACAAAATTTATTAAAGAATGTTTTATATAAAATGTTAGGATCACTGTCCTCATTCAACAGCGGAGGGTTACAAATGAGGCGGCTTTTGAAATTCTCAAATCGACTGACAGTTTTAGGGATAACAGTTATACATTTTTTAGTTACTTTTCTAGTTTTAATATCAAAAGAAATAAGTTGACCACAGTGGTCAGAATCCATTTGATTAATTACTCTCTTGTTATCTACAATAATATCTGTGAATATATTATCTAAACATGTGGCTGTAGTGGCAGTTATACGGGTAGGCTCTAAAAATAAATAACACAGATTAAATGATTTGAATAGAGCTAAAATCCTCATACTTGAAGTAGTATTCTCTAATAAATTAACATTAAAGTCACCACATATTATTACATTTTTATTAAGGTTTGTTACCTTATGCAAGACTTCATCCATAACATGTTCAAAAATATGATATTGTGCTGAAGGTGGTCTGTACACATTCAATACAATAAACCGCTTCAACTCTACACAGGCTATTTCTATGCTTCGTTCAACAGAGAAGTTAACAATAACGTTCTTTGAATTTAAGATTTTTATTTATTAATATTAGTGAACCACCATGTATAGCCAGTTCCCTGCTGAACGAGCTGCCTATCTGGTGATTGTTGAAATTGAACATGAACTGATCGCTCTTTAGCCAGTGTTCAGTAATACATAAAATATCAATAGCTTCAGCATTCATGAACAATTCCAATTCCAAGTCTTTTCCTGTCATTCCTCTGATATTCTGATGCACCAGGTTAATTTTATTAATATAACTATTGTTCTGTTTTGACATAACAGAATAATTTTCAAGTGGTAGTGCACAAGTATGTGTGCAAGAGGTACTCTCTATTGTCTTAAAATTTAATTTAAATTATTTGGTATGTCAATATTATAATTATTATTAATACATAAATTATCATTATTAATGTCAGGTGCTTTAGCCAAATTGTTGGCTAAGTTAAACTTAATGTCATAATTTTGTTGCTCAATAGAAGCAACTTGAGTAGCCAAATTCTTGGCTGAAGTATTAATATAAAAAGATAGCGAAACAGCTATCTGTCTTTTACAACTATTTTTAAGATAATATATATCTTTTGTCAAATAAAAATATTTACTAACAAGTTTGTTAGTGTCAATAAAATGAAATTTATTATAAAAATGTCCATTAATTTGGCATGTCAGTTGATGCATAAGGTTATTCAAATTATATCTAATAGAATTTTCTTCCTGTGACAATCCATTACTAAGGGGAAATGAAAACATAACAATTTTTTTTACATTTAAATTGGACAACTCCTTAAAATAATTTAAAAACTTATTTTTGTTTACATTTCCCCTATCACCGACAAAAATAATTATAGTGCTGTCCTGACTAAAATTAGATCTTAAAATATTTTCCATGATATTACTATAGGACAAAGCAGGCGTGCAATTATTGATGATTCTAGTTTGTCCCGTACTCAACTTTGACATTAGGGATCCAATGCCCTTACCGATTTCATCACTATACATCATAATAGTACTTAATTTAAAAGAACTGCTAGTTTGTACATAGTTATTATGGAGTGCTGGCAGTGGAGAGGGATCAAGTGCTAGCGATTGGCAATCTAGTGATAATCTACAAATTGGACTATGCCTACTTGTTAATGGAGTTGATTGCTCATTGTTGCAGTTGCAAGAGTTGACCAGCTTACCTATAGCCAACACCTGCTCCCTGCTCTGTTTTTCAGTTACTTCATATTTCATTGTTAGAGTCTGTAATGATTCACGGAGGCGGTCAATCTCTAATTGCATAGCCCGTGTATCCTCAACATACTGCGATGAGACATTGTCCAGCTCCAGTGAATACATTTGAACCTGATCGATTAGTTGCAATCTCTGTCTATTTAATGCCATGCTATCAATAAAGAATTTGTGTTTACTAATTAATTTTTTTGTTTTTGTAATATATTTCTTAATTTTTATATACTTTTTAAGCTTATTTCTGCTGCATTTAATAACCTTGACAGATTTATTAGACTTTTTAAATTGCACGGGCCCATCCTCTCCGGTAAGATCGATAATAACTGAGGAATGTAAGTTACCAACTGCAGCATCATTTATGACCGGGCCAACCAATTCACTGAACAAGCTATTGTTACACTTTACAATATGATTATGTTTATCTGACTCAAGTTCTGATATTTTGTTGTGCGCTTGAAGTAGTTGTCGTTTCAAGGAGGTTATGTGGTTAAGAGTCTGTGTGTATTCATCCATACAAGCATCAAAGCTGTCTACTGTGCGTTGAAGTTTGTCCCGGTCATTTAGGATATTGTTATATTCAGAGTGCAACTTTGCCAGTTCATCTCTCAACCGTTCATTGATGTTTAAAACGTCTAACAGTTCTTTTTCATTGCCCTCTCTTTCCCTATTAAGTTGATCACATCTTTCTTTGGATGCCTGTAGTTCCCTCAAAGTCAGTTGTAGTTTAGTTTGTTCCTGACGAGCCAAGGCTTTGCGAGTCATCATTTTTACTTTAATAACAAGTTAAACAGTCTATTAAATTAATGCCAATAAAGGTGAGATCAAACAATAGGAGGTTAAGTATGGTATTTGGCATAAAAACAAAACTTAAAATCGTTACTAAAACAGTTTGTAATGCAAATAAAACATAAATAAATACCGTACCTTGTAAGAGAAGACAATAATACACAAATAATCCTTTAAAAAAACCTTTGCCGGTGTCCAACCGTCACTTCACAAAATAAAACTTTTAATTTTGTTTGTACACTTATAAACCTGTTAAACTTTTGTACGCTTACTTGAAGTTAATCAAAACGTGTGAAAACGGAAAACGGTTTAATAAACAAGATTACTATTAGATTTTTAATAAATTCAATTAATTTAATCGGGACAAATTTGAATCAGCTGTTACCTCGAGGGTTGCCAAAGGAAAAAAAAAAAAAAAAAAGTTATTAATAGTTCCCTGAAGGATCAAATATCATGCATCAATTTATGATATATCTTTGTAAATGTTTGTAGTGGAACAGATAAATCGCGTACATTTTAGGCAAATCTTTAGGAATCGGTTTTCATTTTTTATAAGTCATAGCTTATAAACGAAAGCTGTAATATTTTAATAAACTAACAAAATTTAAACATGTAGCTGTCCCACGCAACTTCGTATGCGTTAATTTTCTCCGTTTTTGCAGTATTAAATAAGAATATTTTGATATTTGGGTTTTTTATAAAGGTAGAATTTACGCGAAATTTAAACTAAGCAGACTTTTAAAAGCGGATATTTCATTTGTTTAGCAATGTGAGTTTTGTTCGAATTGTGGTATTATAGGCCGTTTTAGTGCTCTATTTTGGATGGTAACTCGTTGTTGAGTTTGCACCGGACGGCGGCTGCACAAGTGAGGTTAGGTTTAACTAGTGTAGTATATATCAGTGGTTTGGTGAAGTAACTAAGTACGTATTTGCGATTTAAAATGGGCTTTTACTAGTTTAGAGCTCTTATGCATCTTCCGTGTTTATTTGCCAACTCAAACGCCTATCTAGAGTAACTTTCATTGTTCTTGTGGGCAATGTACGCTTTGTTGTAAAAATAATGGATTCAGTTTTAGTGGAGTTTAGTTATTTATTTATATAGTTTTTATTTATTTACTTTTAGTCTTCATGTTGTAAAAAATGTGTGTCAAAGTTCTAGGGACAGTTGAAGGCGGGCACTAATGATATTAACATCTTTGTCAGTTGTAAATGTTGCTGTATCACCTGAATATATAGCGAGATGGGTATGTGGTTTTTTAGGTATATCTTAACGACATACCTAAACAATCACGAATAGAAAGGGATCTAGGATTGAGCCTTGGGGCACACCAGTGTGTTTCATTTTTGGAACAGTATATTCAGAACCAATAAAAACTAAAAAGGAACGACCATGTTGATAATTTATACTAATATTATAAATTCGAAAGTTTGAATGTATAGATGTGCGGATGGATGTTTGTAATTCAATCACGCCACATTGGGTAAACAGATCTGGACGAAATTTGGAACAGACATTAGATTACAGTCTGGAATAGCATATAGTCTATTTATTATCCCGAAAAAAAAAATTACAAATTTTCATGTAAACGTAGTCGCGGGCAACACCTAGTTTTGAATAAATTTAGGTAACAAAAGAGGGATATCATATTTTATTAGCATTTATGTAATAGAACTTGATGCCCCATGTGGCATCAAGGTCTATTACATAAATGCTTATTATATGTAGTATGTTATATGCTCTTTTTATATGTAGAAAAAGCATAACAAATGCTTTTTCTACATATAAAAAGACCATGACCGTAGAAAAGACTAAATTAATCCCTTCAGATGTGTTCAATGATTCTGGCTAGCCATTGCACGTTGTGTGGTTTAGTAAAACCTGCGAAATCCAAACTGTATACATTGCAGTATTTCAAACTGAAAGTGTTTATCTTATCAAGTGGTTCAATTAATGCTACACGTCACTCTGCGCCCTCAAGTCTCGGCTCCTCAACTTGTTTATTTAACAGCAATAACTGAGCCGGGAATGCGCCCCCTCTCTCGTCCTCCACGCCTCGCGCGTCGACAGTCAAAGACGCTCGTATTTGACTCTGTGAGTTACTTCGAGAAGTGTTATAAAATAGAGATAAATAACTTCATCGAAGTATAAATAGTCTGTAGTCGTACAGATGTTGTGTAGCAGCAATGTCTGCATCCAAGCCAATAGGTTCAGTGCGGCCGCGTCGCTCGCTGCGAGGACAGTATGTAGTACTTAGTATCGGCGGTTACCATGTTGTACAGGTCTGTTCATTCGCAGCGGCGCGAGGCGGTCCGCGCCACTCCACCGCCCGAATTAGCACTTCAAAAGGCGCCGAGAACTCCTCCATTTTGAACACGTTTGATGTTGCATTTAGTGCGAATTTAAAATACGGTTCCGCTTTCAAATAGCGAACGTAATACGTCCTGCAAAATGTATGAAATGCGCTGATTTTAATGAGCCAATTACTTATTCTGTGTAGTTACGTAAATGATGACGACGGGTAGTTTCAGTTCGAATGAGATTTTATTAACGGAATGAATTGAAAGCTTTTACTATGAACGTTGAGGTCAAAAGAGCAATTTCAATAAGTTGCAGCAGTTTGGTGCATCGGTGGAGTGGTTACGGCTGCGAGTGTAGCGCAGCGAACTGTTCCATCTCGTATTGATAAAAATAAACTCATAACCAAAAATAAATACTTATTTGACCACCATTTAGCACCATTTGTTTCTGCGAAACTTGTCACAATATTGCCTTTCCAGGAGCAATTAATAAATAAGATAAGGAAGTGTAGCCATATTATATAAACAGAAAATCTGTATATTCAATACTAGCTGACCCGCGCAACTTCGTAAGCGCTTATTTCCCCGTTTTTGCAACATTTTCATTGCTGCTCTGTTCCTATTGGTCGTATCATGATGTTATATAGCCTATAGCTTTCCTCGATACAGGGGCAACTCAACAGTAAAAGATTATTCTTCAGCTTAATAATATTAGAAGACAGTTAATAATGATAATGTCACCATGAGATCTCGTGCGTGTTTTCATGAGTGTAGAAATTCATTAGGATTTTAAACAGGTTCAGTAAGTGTGGTGTGAACCGCGATGACGCGATGCGACTGTGCCACAACAACTAATATAAAACGAAAAACAGCCAGCCAGCCGACAATAATGCACATTTGACCGTAGGAAATGCTACCGCACCGCAGCGGGTGAAGTGTTATGTACAAATTGTACGCACACTGATGTTCTATTACTTACAGTGTTCATGGTCACTACCTTTACCTTTACTTTAATAGGCTGTCCATATAATGTCTGAGAAAAAGCCAAGACGCTAAACAAAATAAACTAGTAGGACTTTCTTCTATTGAGATTTTTTTAAATGATGAAGTTATTTAAATTAAACGACAGGTAACATAAAAGGGTGTGGAGTGTAGGTGCCCTGTCGACGTGAACATCGAACACCAACAATTTGGAGCGAAGTGGCTCACACAAAGGGACGACTGACAATTGGCTCTTTGAGTCTCGCGAGAGTGACAGGTTGACGGCACTCAATCATACTTCATTAGCGACCTTCATCAATAGCTGAGGGGAACTTTTATGATCAAATAATTACCTGTTACACACTTTGCAGATTATTTGAAGGCATTTAAAGGAAATTAAATTTTGATTTACGCTGCGAGTCGGATTTTTTTTAATAAATTAGATTTCAACATACAACAGCTTCAATTAAACAGACTTTAAATCAAATCAAAATGTATGTATTTTTATTTTCTTAATCTAGGTGTTTTTGCTAGGCAAAGGTCTCATTACTCTTTCAATTTAAGTATTAGTGATTAAAAATAATTAGTTTTAAAAACATTTACTACTAACATTAATATCTATTACTCGTGTTTACTGTCCAAAAAAAAAATAACTCTTTTAAATACCTACTCATGATAATGTGTATTTTTCCTGATATAACAACGCTTCGAGTTCGATCTTCTTAGGATGAACGCTTTGCGCATTCTATTGTAATACAGTTATGGTGACATGCGAGTTATTGTGGTGCATAATTGCTTGATAAAATCACAGCAAGGCCCGTCTTCAATGTATTTCATTACAAGCGATAGTAACCTTCCTAAAATAATACTCACACAACTCATAATCTTATCTTCTATCTTCTTCTACAAATACTTTTCTTTCAGCTTCTTAAGTAACAACCGCCAAACATCTTTTCTTTATAATCTGGTCCGTGTTGTCGTCACTAACTTCTGTTATGTAATCAAAAGTGCTGTCTTCCCTTTCTTTTAACCCTTTTTTCTATTATTGAGTTTTTGTCGTTAAATAAATTTCTAAATGTAAATTTCTCTTTAGCGCTTTTCTGAGTATTATTCGTCACTTTAGCATAAGAGGGACTTTTAGAGTCATGTACCTCTGTGTCTATTCCAGTTTCCATCCAAAGATTTGTATGAAATCGAGTGAGGCAGATCTTGTGAGGTCTCTAATGGGGGAGGAGATGGCGGTACATATAAAGTAAGCGTTCTTTTATAAGAGCAATTAAACTCTGCCATTGATTCCCATATTTTCTTCTCTTTAATAAATATAGAATAGATTTTCGCCACAGACATATATACTTACCGGAACAGTTGTTACATTGATACTCAGTTGTGTAATTTGGGTGATAATAACATTTCGGGCAGATTATTTTACAAGAGGGTTACATTATAACTGTATGTCCAAACCGCTAACAACGGGAACATTGTTTTGCTGGGTATGTATAAGGGCTTACCTGCACTCGTGTGTCATATATGATGTAAACATAGGTTGGTAAAGATGATCCCTTGAAATAAATTCTTATAGCATCACTTGTTTCCCAGCGCCCATCGTTTATGTTATGTTGTAATATTTCCTAATAATTCGAGATCAATGTCTTTTATAACACCTTAAGACTGGCTAACATCTAGAGTTTTCTGGCACTTAAAACAATTCTATATTCTATATTATACGTCTGTTCGATATGGTTAGTACTCCTTGTCAGCTCACTCTCATTCTCACAATCAGATGTCATGTCGTTATGCCCCTGATCGTACTCCGAACTCATATTATTGCTATTCGTTAAAAATAGCAACCAAAAAATACACATCGTAAACAAGGTGCACGTGCGAGCGAAGCCCGCTTGTTAGAACCGGTTTATAGATGAGCGAGAAAACAAAAGATCGGTTCGTCATCCGATAACCAACGCCCGATCGCAACAAAACAATCCAACATGAACCGTTAATACTACCTTGGATCATTCATTGTCAACTAAGTAGACAAAACTCTGTAGTGGCTATGAGAGTACGTTCCGATCCCATCTAGAAAAATTACTAACCTGATGGGCATATCTGCAACATCTAACTGCGAAGTATGTGGGTAGCGAAAGATTTAGGGCATATTTATTATATACTAAACAGTACAATATTGGTTTTCGTAACAGCGTACTGGCAATCCATTTGTCGAATTTAGCGAGGTATTTTTATAAACTATACAATAAGCACAAATAATTGTAATAGTACGAAATGCAAAAAATGGCTGTGTCGAAGCGACAAAGTCATATTTTGTGATAAAGATCCTTAAATAAAGAAAAAAACCTTTGATGTCGCTTATGTCTGTCATGAGTCGTGACTGACGACGAAATTTGTGCATTTTTTACTGTTTGACAGATTGAACGGTAATGTTGTATGGCGTAGTAATGTTATAATTTTAACAAAGTATGAATCAAAGTCGTTTCCCACATCAAACAGTGGGATACGACTTTGACTATAAATACTAGAAAAAGAAAGAAAATATATTCGTTGCATTACATTAAGTTACATAAAATGGTGTACCTCGCGGTTGCAAGGAATGGGTGTCCAGTTCAGCATAAGCTAGACTTAAGAGCCTGGCGCTGGTTTTCGCTCTCTTTCGAACCCAGCGAAACGTGTGTGTGTGTGTGTGTGTGTGTGTGTGTGTGTGTGTGTATGTGTGTGTGTGTGTGTGTGCGCGCGGGTGTGTGTGCGCGCGGGTGTGTGTGCGCGCGCGCGTGTGTGTGTCAGTGTGTGTGTGTGTGTATGTGTGTGTGTGTGTGTGTGTGTGTGTGTGTGTGTGTGTGTGTGTGTATGTGTGTGTGTGTGTGTGTGCGCGCGGGGGTGTGTGCGCGCGCGCGTGTGTGTGTCAGTGTGTGTGTGTGTGTGTGTGTGTGTGTGTGACCTTACTAGTGTATGCTGACATCTTCTAATCTACATTTTTTTTACTAATCACGATTTGGATGCGATTATTTTTTCGGTAATTTCTGCTGGATGTTTTGCAAATTATATAATATAAATATATAATATGTACAGTAGAAATAACTTCGCCCCAAGGCGGAGCCAGTCGTTATTAATAGATATAGCGTACCCAAATCTTATTATATAGTATATATAGTTTCTCACTATATAAACAAATTAACGACGATGTCATTGAAACCTAAATGTCACTCGGTGACGCGTACGTATATGTTGACATAATTTTACCGAATTAAGACAATAAACCACATGTCTCACACCGGCTCTACTCGTTGGCCACAACGACGGTCCCAATCCAACACCACTTGCCAACGTGTGGATCTAGAAAATAGCATTGTCGCGAGTTGGGACGAGCGCTATTCTATATCCACACGTTGGACGAGTGATGTTGGGACAAATGTTGGTGCCAACTTGTGATGCCGGCGTCACTGCGTTATTTATCGAATCCTTCCATTCATATACAAAACAAACAAGTACTCGCGTGTATAAACTAGCTGTGTACGAAGTGAGCTCTATCCTCAGATTGTGTGGGTTCACAGAAGTCTCCCACAAGTTAGTTTTAGTATGAAGATGTAGCCAAATATTTGACATCGATTAAGTAGCTTTAACGTCAACAAATGAACAAACAGATATACTAACGCGTAAATAATTTCAGTCACTGATAGCTGTTTAGTATTAACTATTAACGAAAGGGCTTAGGAACAATATAAAACGCTGAATGTCTCAATGATGATAACTGATTAATAACAGAGCGCCGTAAATTCTATCGAATACATAAATAAAGCGAATTTATAATTTTATTTTCCCTGCTATAAAACCATAGACTTAGGATATACTAGCGAATAGACGAACAAAGAGCTTATTGACGTGTGACTAATTTTGATTTATCAGTGTATGCGTGAGCTAGTGACGTCCAAAAGTCGAGCAATATCGATAAGTACCTACTATTACAAATAGTATTTTTAATAGGCATTTCTTTCCAATTACTTTATAAATATATAAGCGGCGGTAGCTTAATGGCTAAGGCATCGGTCTCGCAATCGTGAGGTCGCGGATTCGAATCCTACCCATTATACTACCGACGTGAACCTTCTCCTAACACAAGTCTTTGAGACATAGAAAAATTTGAAGACCAGACCCACGAATCGAACCCGAGACTGCCGCATGCCAAACCGGGGCCGGAATCGAACCATCTACTCGGACTATGTAACTAAACCTCACAAATACAGATTTCTTGGATTCGGTTATTGGGTTTGGACTGTAAATGTATTAATAAAGAAATCGGCAAAAACTGCTTTTAAAATTACTACAAAAACCATAAAATTACAAATATTTTATTGAGTAATGTTATAATACTCATCGTAACGGTAGGTCCTCTGACTTAAAAGTTAGGTAAGCCTGTGTTTTGGCGATCAGGATCCTAGTGTAATTACCTACAGGCGATGGCGGCGGCGAAGCGCCGAAAATGTTTTTGGTTAAGAGTTAGTCAGTCTGTTATTTTTGGCTGCCAAACTACGTAGGTATAAGCATATGTTTTACTACTTTCTTCTGCTTCAATATTTAACTTCAGCTCACCTTTTTGCCTAAAGATGACGACGACGGTGAAGTAATGTCTCTAATGTCTCGATTTACGTACCTTCTCAGGTTTAAATTGCACTTGTAATGAAAAATATATTAAATTATTAATGATATTGTTATTACTGTTATTATACAATCGGCTATGTTTATACGTTTAAAAGGATTATAAACATTATTTACCGATTTTAACTATATAACCCGACCCACACAAAATCTACCTTCTTTCTACCAGACCGTAATAAAGCTTATGTAAACAAAAGTTGATTATTTATTACATTTGAATACCGAGTTAGACGAATTGCAAATCGCACTCTCACTTTATTGTTGTGTATTGTTGCACAGTGCTAGTTCATTTAAAATAATTTGCCAAAATATTAGGAGTGTGAACGAGTGCCAGGCTTACATATCTTGTTGGAAAGAGCTAATACAGACTGGGATTTTATAGTTTTACAGAGTGCTGGCTTTCGTGTACACGTTTGGTACCATATTTACAGAACTAAGTTTACTCTAGTGCTGTTAATAATAGCACACAAAATGAAGGCGTGGTCGTATACGAAAAAAAGTAACCCAAATGATAGTAACGGAACCCACCCTATTAGATGCTAATTGCTTATTGCTTAAGACTAATAAGATTAACATTGTTCTTGCAATATACCGGCCTCCCGGATTTAATTGGTAGATTTATTGAATCACAATCACACTTGAGCAGCTTTTATCAACTTATTCGAGATACCCAAATATTATTCTAATTTCCATATCCAAACGGATTTAAATTCTTTCTCTTACATAAATTTGTTAGCATCACATGGTATGTTACCAGGACATAATATGCCTATGCCCAAATATATAGTTTAGATGTAAATATAGCTGAAAAATGATTTTATAAGTACACTAAAACCAAAAAATACCGAGAATACATCCGTTGTTAAAACAACAACAAAGACAAAAATCAACATGCCGTGGATTAGTAAAAGACTGTTAAAATGGTTGGGGAACCGCGATTAACTACATCAACTACGTCTTAAAAAAAAAAAACAATATGAACAATCCGAAATAATAAAAACCGTTACAGAAGGTAATAAAAAACTATGGGAAATGATCAAGATGGTGACTAACACAATAAAATCCGTCACGACAGTCCAACAGAACTACTGCCAAAAAAAAACCATGATTTGAATAAAATAAATACGTTTTTATATTAATATAGGGAAATCATTAGCAGATATCATACCTATTATAGACCATAAATTTCCAAATATACACAAGCTCAGTACTGCGAGCATGAACATTCGATACCTACGTCACGTATTCGTATCGAGCTAACTATACGAATACGGATACTATACTTTGGTCGGCAGCACGGACGCTTTATGTTACTCTCGTAGAGACTATACGATAACGTTAGTAAAGCCCAGTATACATTATATGAATTGAACGAATGTAAATGAATTACACGTTCAAAAATTGCTATCGTTCTATTTAATTAGTAATTTATCTTGCTAATAAGTCTTGAAAAATAGAAATACATTAAACAAATCGTATCATATGTAAAGTACATTGATAATTAACTTGAAATGGATATTTTGTAATTATATATTGTAAACAGAAAAAATGTACCAAGGTTTATAATTTCTAAACGTGGTCGTTTTTGTCTTTGACCTTGACAACCCATGTCAGTGCAAATTAACGCGCAGGCTTTAAATATACATAGTATTATTCAATAATTCGTTACAAATTAATAAAATAAAAGTAAAAATGTCACCAACCACTATCACACAATTTACGATTTTGGTAGTGTTTATGGAGAAGTAAGTATTTTTCGTTTCCGTTGTTTCGTTTTATATAGGTACTAAATGGCGAACCTATAAACATAATCATTATTATTTTAAGACATGGAGATTTATCAAAGCCCCAATATATGCCCAACGGACGGCAGTGGACAAATAAAAAATGGCAAGAGCTGGCGGAGTTGTTAAACAGCCAAGGGATAGGCGAGACTCGCACCGAAGAAAATTGGCGGAAAGTAAGTTTCAGTTGGCACACAATTTATAAGCTTTTCATACTTCTTTATTCACCATTTTTAAGCGTTGTATACGTAATTATTTTATTTTATTTGCTTAAGGTTTGGAGCAGTTTTAAAAACAACTCAAAAACAAAATGGGCTAAAAGCAACCGAGGAGTCCAGGGTACAGGTGGTGGACCAGCCCAAAATATATACCTGACGGACCTCGAACAACGCGTTTTAGCGATTACTGGGGTCCAGGCAGCTGTGGGTATGGCCATACCTGAAGTTGGCGTTGACGTGTTTTGTAAACTTATATCTACCTAATGTATTGTATCTAATAATATGTTACGAAAATTGGAAATAAGATTGTGGATTGACATCCACGATCTTAAAAATATATTAAAGAGAATTCTATTAAAAATATATTATAGAGTGAAATCAAAAATCCAGCAAAGCCGACAAACCCAAAAGGTAACTATCTAGATTACTCGCTACAAACTATGGTTATAAAAGAGAGGCAGTTTAAAATTAACTTATGCGTTGTAGTAATTTAATATTACAATATTAAACTGCTACAACGCATAGTTTGCAGTTAATATATTATTATTGTGTAGGTATACTTGTAGTCTGCGTCTGTACCTACTTAATAAAATAAATAGTATTACTTGTAATAAGAGTAAACGTGACTTTTTTATCGTATGCCTACAGGTGATGAAGGCTGGAATATGCCTAGCCACAGTAGGGACGAAGGACATGTGCCATCACCTATACCCCGAGTTTTACCAGCACCCACCGCATCTTCGAGATCCGATTCACTTATATTCCCCACAATTCAAGCAACTCCGCCATCTCCATCAATCATACTATCGCAACCATCCCTACCATCTCAAACATTTTTACCATCTCCACAACCTCCACCATTGCCACCACAAAAAAAAAATGAAAACAGAAAGCGCAAGGCGAACATTTCCGATTATTTTCTTGAATGTGAGACGAATGCAAGAGAGGATGCAAGGGATAGAGAAAGAATGTATCTGGAATTAGAAAGAGAGAGGATCCGGCAGAGAGATATTGAGCTTCGTCAGCGGGATACCGAATTGCAGCTGCAAGCTCAGTGGATGGAGATTATGAAAGCGGCGTTAAAAGTGTTGGAAAAATTTTTGAATGAAAAGAAGTGAATGTTAGAGATGGAATGATAGTCTATTAAAAAATTCAAAGTTCTGACCGACTGACTGATTGACTAATGGATCAACGCACAGCCGAAACCTCTGATAGTTGAAACGTGAAATTTAGAAGACGTATCTATACTTATATTATAAGGCTGAAGAGTTTGTTTGTCGTTTTGTTTTAACGTGATCTCAAGCACTACTGGTTCGAATTGAAAATGTTTTGTGTTGAATATCCCATTTATCGAGGAAGGTTATAGGCTATATAACATCACACTATGATCAATTAGGACGTAAACGGTCAAAGTTACACAACAACAATGTATGACGGAATGGTTCCTCTTAAAAAAATCTAAAAAAAGTCAGCGACAGCAAATGTCTATCTTTGGTCGTTGTTAACCCACTATTACCTTTTTAATGGTAATCAAATCTGTTATAAATAATGCATTTATTAGCGAAAGTATTCTAATAAACATGGTGTTAACCCTTATCCAAATAAATACGTTATTCATCACAAATATTTAATTTTGAACAAAATTGCTCTTACTTCATTTAATTTCAATGAATATCTTAGGAGATATCATAGTTTTAAAATATTACGCAACAAAATCAGGCGCGGATCCAGAACTTAATTCATGGGGGACAACTATTGACTCAACGGGCCAAGTGTGAGTTGCTCGCATGACTAGAGGGGGCGGGGGGCATTAGATTCAACTCGAGCACAATAACCACCGAGGGGAGGGCGGGGGAGGAATATGTCTGAATATGCCGCCACACAAATACCTACATATATTATTATATGCCTATTTTTTATTTTTAAGCCACAGTATCGTATCGTAGCCACCGAGCGTTTTTTTATTATTCCTGTTTCACACGTACCTTTCATAGCGTGGTATATGCCTACGTTATACTTTTAACGTTAATAATAATAAAAAAGTATTACCCATTACATACATACAAACACTGTTTTCTCTGGTACCAATTTTTATCAAATTTTGTTAAATTGTTCTCAAGTGGTTCATGGATACAACACCATCCTCTACAGAGCCTCAAGCAAATCTTTAAAGGGGTGAAATGGCAATCCAAATTTAACGCGAATGAAACTGCAGGTGGAAGCTAGATTCTTATATAATGTAGATATACGATAAAAAGGGTTTTTTTGGAAATTCATCCTATATGGTGGTAAAATGGTGGTTGTAAGTTTGTATAAAACTGCATCAGTTTTAAAGTTAGACATGTGAAATTTCAAATTTGGCTTTTTGGTTTCAAAATAATGAAAACATTCCCAAAAATTCCAAAATATTCAAAAATGCACAACGTTAATGTTCAAGTTTTTACTTCTGACGGCACTCCCGGAGTGCAACCCCTTTTTTTTAGTATATTTTTTATTTTTATTTAGCACTTTTTAGTCATTGTAAGATAATTAAAGAGCTATTTAATAAGTTTTATTAAATTTGTTTCATTACAACTTTGTTTCAATAAATTGTCACTCCAAACTTTTTTCAAACTTATGGATCATATTTTCGAACTCGCCTTTAATATGATACTCCACTCTAGGGTCTTCTAAATATATTTTTTCTCAGACCGCACATCAAAGCTCATAAAATACGCCACAAAGATTTTTTAAAGAATTTTATGTACCCAGTGATACTCGCGTCATCGAGGTGAATCTAATGACGTATCATTTATTAAAATCGGTTGAGCCGTTATGAAACTATGAAGGGACATAGGAACATTGGAAGGTTATACGTTAAACACATAACCGGGTCAAAAAGCAGTTCGAAAATTGTTATTTAACTGGTCGATTACTTGTTACTATTGCTAGAGGAAGCAACTAGAAGAAGACATTGGACTTGGATTAGATCGCATACTTGTTTTAGGGTTCCGTAGCCAAAGTGGCATAAACGGAACCCATAAGGTTCGTCATGTCTGTCTGTCTGTCTATTTGTCCGTCCGTATGTTACAGGCATTTAACTCAGACTACTCTATGAATATTGATGAAGTTTGGTAAAAAGGTGCCCTGTAGTAGCCGCTACTTAGTAGACAGCACACACCATAGAGATATTAACCCGGATTAACAAAAACGAGAACATCATGGAGGAGATAGTCTCTATGGTGAACATCGTGAACTTACGACTCGTTGTCATGGTGACGTACGTAAGCGTTATCAGTTTTATATTCTCTTTGGTTCTCACTATCATTTATGGTGAGTTTATATCAAAGAGTTTAAAAACATACTACGGAAAGTTTTTATTCTCTTTGGTGAGAGTATTATTGTTAGGTGTAATTTACATAAAATTTAAGTAAAAACGTCCATAAGACCCTATAAAATATATTTTGGCTTAGGATGCAAAGAAGAGGAAGACGAGAATCATCAATAATAAAATCATACTCACAAGAGTTTTATTAAGCGCTTGGAACAACAAAGTTTTTTTGGAATTATCATTTGATATTCAAAATAAGATATAGACCAACCAATGAAAGTCTTAGGTACACTTCGCTTTAAAATGAACTCAAAAACGAGTAAAAGAATTAGCTTAGAAGTCATTAAATATAGAGTATAGATACATCCTTGATTAATATACAGGACATTTTTTGTCTACATATGAGTTTTAAAACTGCGTTTAAATTACAGATTCTTTGTGCTTTCGGCATAATATAACGCTACCAAAGCGTGGTTGGCATGGATAAACATTCAGACCAAACAAAAGTCCGTAAAAATGTGGAGGAAGAAGTTGCTGAGACATTTAACAAACCGACAATGAGCACATTACATACATAGCACATTTATTAATGCCCCTTTCTAAACAAAGCTACCTGCATGCTATTTATATATAAGTAAGTGAAAATAATTTTACACAAAAGAATGATATTCATTCATTCAAAAATAAGAAAAAAAAACATTTGCAAAAATAAGTTCTTTATTTTGATAAAACAATATGTATTGTAAAAAAATGTGATTTAATATGATTGCAGATAGTTTGACGTTATCCACAAAGATCCTGGTTAATGACAACCTATCCAGCAGCATTGGCTGCTGAGGGAAGACGATACACCAACTACACCTCGCTTCTCGGGAAGGCTACCTTTAGCCGATTAAATACTACGCACTGAGAATCTTGCTTGTAGTCTTGTCTGTACCTAGAACCTATTTAATCAATAAAGTGCAGTTTTGTAGTATAATTGTATTTATTGCCTTTATCTTTTCTCCAACTGTATTATTACATATAATGAACTTGTCTTAATGTAAATGAAGAATCACGTCAGTTATGTCGACGATGTTACGATGACGATATTACACGCATCGCAATTTCTTCCTACTAGCATAAATATTTTAGAATTTCATTTTGGTTTGAGCAACTAACACCTAAAATAAAATTATAAAATTAGTAACTTAAAGCGTTGCGCGTTATGTCACTCTGACGCGGATTGTCAACGACAAAAGGTCCATGTTCAGAAATCGTAACAGTTGGTTTTTTTTATTTTGTTCATATTATATAATTCCAAAATTGTAATTTCAGTGTAATATTTTAATGTACATTATATATAGTGTATTATAGTGTATATTTCTAGCAAGATAAATGATTTAATAAATGGGACGATAGCGATTTTTGAACGTGTCATTCATTTACATTCGTTCAATTTATATTATAAACTAGGCATTATATAATTAAAAAATAAAAAACTTGCGTTATCGTGTAGTCTCGTATGTTTCAAGTGTTCGTGCTGCCGACCAACTCTCGTATCCGTATTCGTATAGTTGACTCGATACGATTACGTGAGTTAGGCTAAGAACTCACGGTGCGCTCATACGATCACGTAATCCGTGAAAATGTTGTTAAGTTACTTCACGACGCGTTTCATTTCCGCGGCGGTCGCGAATGTTTGCGGTCCACGAAATCCGCGACATATTCGGCATTAATTTGCTCTAAACTAATAATTTTACTCGTTTTTGAGTTAACTTTAAAGCGAAGTTCTAAGACATTCATTGGTTAGTCTGCATCCTAATTTAAATGTCAATTGGGATATAAAACTCCTGTGAGAATTGTTTAAGGATGTAAAATCTAAATTAAAAAAAACGTAAACCTTCTTCTGGCTCTAGAAGTTTGTAACGTAAACTTTACGAACCTTGATTCTCGTCTTTCGCTTCCTTGAAAACCACAGAAAACATTTTATGTGGTTCTGAGGACATTTTTAATTCATTTTTAGTAAATAATACACCTCACAATTGTAATCTCACCTTAAAAATTACAGAGAGACGCTAACGTGCGTCTCCATGGCAACGTGTCGTAAGTTCACGATACCTTATGTCAAAAAATGTTCATGCTGCCGTTTTATATACATTTGTATGGTAACTGTTCTATTACGATACTATTACTACTCGATGACGAAACTACGGGGTTCATGCTGCCAAATTTTAGTTCCCTTGACGCACACCACGGCGCTGATCAAGTTTTCATACAAAATCTTACCGTTTCTATTCGAATACGGAAACGATAGGAAAGTGACAAATGTTTCGTGCTCGCAGTACTGATCCTTTCACAAAACATTTGTACTACTACCAACAGACAATGTAGAAATAGGAAATATAATACTTTCTTTAAAAAATGATTGCTCAGTAGATCGAGATAGCATTTTCATAAAACAATATGAGGAACTCCTGGCCCCAGCAAATCTGTAATCTTACAATTAACACAGGCGTCTTTCCTGACACTCTTAAATTCGCGGAAGTGATTCTTATTCCCAAGGAAGGCTACGTCCACAATTATAGACGCATTTTTATACTGCCAACAATTTCTAAAATTTTGGAAAAGCTTATAAGCGAACAACTCGTTACTTACCTTAAAACAAACAGTCTAAAAACTTCATCTCAAATTGGTTTCCGTTCCGGGGTTTAACTAACGACGCTGTCCATGAACTTGTCAGTTATGTAGCATCTAATTTGGACAAGAAGCATAAAGTGTTAGTGATATTTTTAGACCTAGCCAAGGCCTTTGACACAGACTCTCCCCCAAATTTCTAGAGAAGCTCGAAACTCTTGGACTTAGAGGTTATACAACTCAAGTTGATGGCCAACTATCTCACCAACCGTTTTCAAAGAGTGAGAGTGGGTAAATGAGATAAGTGATGATCTAGCTATTACTCATAGGGTGCCCCAAGACAGTATTCTAGGTCCGACTCTTTTTCTGGCCTATATAAATGGCCTGTGTGACCGCGACCTACAGAACGGTAGGGTCACCTTTGCTCATGATACCGCCCTTCTTTTTCAAGCGGATACGTGGGAATAGGTTTTGATAAAGTCTCTGAGGGGCTTGCAGTCAACAAACCTACCCTGAACGTAAAAAAAAACTAGGTACATTATTTTCTCAACCATGAGCGATACAGGTCCTAGATCCATCCCTTAACATTGTCTACCACATTTGTATGGAATTAAACAAAAAACAACAAACGTCTAGCCAAATCGAAAATAAGTTAAGCTTCCAACAACAAAAGTCTGACCTTTCGTCTTTGACGTTTTTTTCTAACTATGGGGTCCCTAATTTCTAATGGATAAGTGTGACTTTTAGATGATCTGATTTTTAGGTCAGGTGTGTTATTCCAAGCTCAGTGTTGAATGTTGTTTTCAAATCTAATCGCTTCTTATATAACGTTGCATTTTGTTTATCTTACAGCACAAAGTAATTCCTTTTCTTCAGTTGAGGTCAGCCTTGATCCCCATTGGGTATTTTTAGCATTGAAATCGCCTTCTAAAATGAATTTGAAGTAATTTTTATAGGCATTTTTTGCTAATTACTTTACAAATACAATAATTGCATTTTTGAAATATAGAAAAATTTGAAGTCTAGACCCAGGAATCGAACCCGAGACTTCCGTAGCCAAACCGGGGCCAGAAGCGAACCACCTATCTGGACTATGTTACTAGACCTCAAATTTTTCTATCCCTTGATGCTCGCGAGTTTGGGCCCTCGTATGCGCCATTTAGTCGGTAGTTAAGGAACTATCACTTTTGCTTTTGTTGTTGCTTTGTTGCAGAGAGCATATTAACAAATTATGATGTCGCAGATGATGATGATGATGAGATGTCGATTCCTGGGTCTGGACTTGAAATTTTTCTATCTTTCAAAAATGCAATTATTGTATTTGTAAAATGAATTTGTTGCCAAGGTCTGACAAGAGGGTTATATATTGCTCTGATTTAAGAGCATGCTTTGGTGGACAGTATATAACAGCTATAGTGACTTCTTATCGCGTAGTTCTAACTCGCACAGTCACAATTTATGCGAATACTTTCTCATATTTGTGTTCTACCTGATGGTAAATATTCTCTTTAATGATTACAGAGCTACGCGCTCGTGCAGTATTGACCGGGTGCAATTCATAATAGGTTTTAAAACCTTTACTATTAATGCGTGACTCCGATATCCGATATGAGACACACATTTTTTTTTCCATATGCAGGAACGCCTGAAGTTCGAGTCCGTTTGCATTCCATGCCATAATTTTCAGTGACTTAGCTTACTAGCATTTTTATTTTTATTAGATAGGTGTTTGGTCCTAAATTATAGTTATTTTAGCCTATTGTTGAAAGATGTTTAATGGCTAAGAATTGTATTTATATTTTTATCAGTTTTTCATTTAGGCTATAGTTGAGTGTTGCACTGGTTGAACTCCTTTTGTTATATGCGCGTAAGATACATTATTTTTAGTACGCTGCGTTCTATGTTGAGTGTTATTTGAAGTACTTTTTGATTTTGTCGAACTTGAAATTTGAACAGTTGATAGTGAGACATTATTTTTTAATGTTTTAATTTTTATATCTTCGAGTTAATTATTTACTGCACACCCCCTGTAGTTCGCAGGGTGTGGTTCGCCTCAGTGAACACATTTTGGTTTGGCTCTCTAGTTAGATGTTTGCCGGTGTACTTCACACATCTGGGCTTCTTAAAGCAATATTTTTGTGTGTGTCCGTATGGTTAACACTGCTTGCACTGAGAAATTAGTTTGAACATTTTCAATGGCTGTATATATAGTATTATCTTTATATTATAAATATAATATGTCTTCACCTTTCTCAAAAGAAAGTGTAAACATGTAATAGAGGTTCCTTTTCCCTAAAGATTAATTAATAAACTGCATCCGGGATTTTAAATACTTTTGAAGTCAAGTCTTCAATAATTTTCAGAATCAGATACAGCTACTTTGGCGTAAATAGTTAGCTAAAGCTCTATGAGGCTCTTCGTCCTTAGTGTGAACGTGTCTTTATTCAGTTTACTTGAGAGAAGATCGTAGAATTGCTGATAGTTCTTGATATTTTCCACCACATTAGGCGGCGGTGTAGGAGGTTTTTTCACCTTAGGCTTTTCTATTGCTTTTTCGCTGAAGCTAGCTCTTTGTCGCAGTGGGGACGGTGACGCGTTCAACTTTCTCCTTTTCTGCTTTTTTGGGGCACTCACTTTGTCTCTCTCACCAGATCATCTTCGCCATTTTCATACACATCTCTGGCCTCTGGATGTTTCTCGCTATTAGAAACCTCGTTTTTTTTAATTTACATATTTTTGTTCCTGCATTTGTTTCAGCTGACCTTGTAGTATCTATATCTGATTACTGAGATCTTTGACCAGTTGTTGCAACTATTTGCGCTCGTTTTGCTCTACGCTCTACGGAATGCGCTGCATCAGCTCTTTACCTAGCACTAGCGCAAGATCATTAAAATATATATATTACGGGTCTTAATCGCGTGAATAATTTAAGGTAAAATACCTTGTAGACTGGTCGGTCTTGGTCAGTCTTCCCGTGACCACGGCCGTTGCAATACGGTCGAAACGTCGGGCAATAAACAAGGTATTTTACCTTAAATTATTCACGCGATTAAGACCCGTAATATATATATTTTAATAATGTGTACAAATCGCGAAAGTTTATCAACATTTATAGCGCAAGATCGTTTGCAACGCGACCGTTCTTGCTAGAAGCCGATTAATCATACACACACACACACACACATGCACACACACGCACGCACGCACACGCACACACACATACACAATCTAGCAGTGCAACTACTTAATATTAAAATAAGGCACCAATTATATTTACAATGTAGAGCTTATGTAGCGATATTAAATTGAAACACAGCTATAATTACCTATTTAAATGTAGTTTGCAGCATGATTTCAAAAAATGGTTCATAAATTTTTTTTATTATAATTACGAATAAAATAAATATAAAAATGTCGGTTACAAAATGAAACACCATTTGTAAAATTCAGACACTGACCACAACGACCCGATGAAACGGCGACGTATACTTAATCTGCTCCTTATAATGGACCCTATGACCTACCCAACAAATAAAGGGTGGGAGAGCGTTGTGAGTGGTCATGGGCAGGTGCACCATTTTCGCCACATAATAAATTGAGTTCAAAAAATTTGATTCGAAACTACTATAGTTACAATGCCTTTTTGGAATGAGAATCAATTAATTGTGTAGTATATATTAGGTTATCATATTATATGTAACTACTTTTATCTGAAAATAGTTTAAACTTTATTTTCAATAAATAATATAGTTAGGTAGTTGCTACATTGAACAAACCTAACGCACGATAGCGGAAAGGGTCATGGAACATATCGCGGCTGTGAAAAATTGATAAACAAACAGCTGAATGCAGCGGAACACTTGCTGAATATATTTACGCAAAAAATGTATAATGTGTACCAATACACATATCATACATATTTTATTCCCATATACGGTTACAACATAATTATCATATTTTATTTCCAATCCCTATAGTTTTATATTAGTGCCTTGGGTTATCGTTGTAGAGAAAGTTTCTATATCTTTGAGGCAATGCCTTTTTCAACCGAATTCAAAAAAGGAGGAGGTTTTCAATTCGACTATATGTTGTTTTTTTTGTGTTTGTTACCCAATTACGCGAAAACGACTGGACCGATATAATAAAATATTTTGTGTTTCAAAAGGTATACTTCCGTTCGGTCGCATTGTCATCAGATCAGGATCTGATGATGGGATCCTGGAGAAATCTAGGGAACTATTCAAATATAAAAGGCACACCTACAGTGATTTAGATGTATTCCATAGTGATTCGTGCATTTACTTCTACGAAGACGACAGATGACCAGCGGTACTATTCAATATTTCACAGTTTGCGATTCAATCACTTATCATACTACTATTACACCATGTAATAGAGCTGATGGCGAGGCATCATGTGAACCCCTCAACAGTTTTAGGGCCCTGCTTCGGAAAAAATATTATTTTATAAAACAATTTCAACAGTTGGCATTCTATTGTAACTTAGATGAATTACAAGCCGACCACTAAAAAGTAAGAAGTACCAGTAAATGTTTATATATTTTTTGTTGTTCAATATTATTTTATTCCTTTTTAGTTGCCTTATATTTAATTTATATTAGTCGGGTATATTTTTTTGTAAAAGGTTTTTATTGTATAAAATAACATATTTAAAAAAAACGAGCAAGTGCATGTCGGTCCATGCACAATGTAGGGTTCCGTAGTTGCCTGTGCCAGTGTGACTAAGAAGTGGATATTCTGTTGTTTTTATTTCATACCTACTATATACTACTAAGATGGTGCGTGGGTGCGTTGAGATGCAACGTCAGTAGGTAAAGATGGGGCGTCAGTGCGTACGAAATGCAACGCTGGTAGGTAGGCGTTGGTTCATATGAGATGCACCGTGGGTGGGTAAGATTCTGCGTGGGTGCGTCGTGATGCAACGTCAGTAGGTAAAGATGGGGCGTCGATGTGTATGAAATGCAACGCCGGTGGGTAGGCGTTGGTTTATATGAGATGCACCGTCGGTAGGTAAGATGCTGCGTGGGTCCGTCGAGATACAACGTCAGTAAGTAAAGATGCCGCGTCAGTGCGTACGAGATGCATCGCCGGTAGGTAGGCGTCGGTGCGTATGAGATGCCACGCCGGTAGGTAGGCTGCAGCATCGGTGCGTATGAGATGCAATGGCGATAGTTGGAAGTGCTCTTCCTATTGTTCATTATTTGGGAACTCTCGCTTCACTGCCTTTTTTCTGATTTTTCCTCATAAAGAAATGTCTCTAGAAGCATTCAGAATTTCAAAACGTATCATAATTTCAATTTAGGATTTACTTATGGTAATTACTCACTGCCAGTTTAAAATAGATAAAATAATAGAATGTATTTTTTTACAAAAATACAGAGACCTCTTTGCTAACCTATTGTCATCAACAAAGAAAATTTTTATGTCGAAGTGACAGTTAATTTTTTTACAATTTCATAATTGTTACCCGACTGTAAAGAAGGGTTATGTTTTTCACGCGTATCTTGCATGTATGTGTGTGTAATATTCTTTATTACCTGATATCTCACAATCCACTGAACGGATTTATACAATTCAAACGTCATTAGACTCGTCTTAATCGCCCAAATGTTCTTAGATAGGTGACGTTTTAGAAAAAACAAACATGGCGGCTGTGAGATGTCAAAATAAAGAGGTGTGAAAAAAAAAAGTTCTTTCGAATACTGCAATATGGGTATCAAATTAAAGGGTTCATCTTAAGCATTTCAAAAAGATATAACATGATTATGACTGGTATACTAAAAAAGTTAGTTAGCAACCATTATTTTTTTCAATTTTCAATACTTGACAAGAGCTTTGATAAAAGTAAGTTGTTACATCGCTTACGTTCTACAACTACTAAAAAGTATTAAATAAATGTGATATAAATATACAATGCCTATCATTTGTTTTCATGTTACACTATACCGTTTTCATAACGGTTTTTCAATTTATTGTTTTGCCCCTAACATGACCCTCATGTGGGCACATGAGGGTCATGTTCCAAAGTCAGACATTTAATAAGTTTTCCTGCAATCTGTAGATTTAGACCTATTTTTTTTACAAAATATTAGGCTTTGTAGATAAAGGGCGGGAATGGTCCACTTGTACTTGTTGTTTTACTCTTCTTACCACCCAAAAATGATGCCCCATGTTTAAAACTCAGACTTTCTATAAGTTTTCCTGTAATTTGTAGGCTAAGAACTATTTTCTGTATTTTTTTCAAAATATTAGGCCCAGTAGCTTCGGAGATAAGCAGGGGAGGAATGGTCTATTTTCATGGTTTTTCCTGAATAACTTTAAAAATTATACAATAACTATATACGAATTATACAAAAAAATATATTTGATATCCTTACAAGAAGCCCTTTCATTTGGTATGTACACGGTACAGTGTGTGAAACTTTTTTTTTAATTTTCTGGTTTCGTTATATCGTTCTGGAGAGCCGTTTTTGGGGGGCAAAAACGGCTCTCAAGTTCCAAACTCTTCTATTTATATTCAAAGACCGTGTTTGGGTCACAGAAACACATACGTGTACCAAATTTGAACTTAATCGGTCCAGTAGATTCGGTGTAAATTGGCAGCCGGACATACAGAAACACGAGTGATCCTATAATTTTTCCCTTTGAGGTACGGAACCCTAAAAACTGACTTGACTTGACAGTCATCATCCTCATTTTTGTTACCGAGTCTTCCGATCTTTGTGAGCGTTAGTTATATGATTGTAGAGTCCTATTACAGAAGTTGTACCTTCAAAAGAAATATAAATAAATCGATATATAAATCCGCTGTGTAATTTAAATAGCACACGAAGAGACAGATGCGGAAGAGCACTTGACTTTATGCCATCTAATGATGGCGATCATGGTAATAGATTGGCGTTAACTTGTCGGTTCGTGAACTAAATAAACCAATCACACAGTGACAACAACGCGTGTACGTCGTCAGCAGGCTCACCAAGCACGGACACCTATTTAATTAGCCCAAAGCGCTGCGCCGCACGCCCGCTTTGCAGTACCGACTGTGTAACGCACGCCCCCGGGCCACGCCAGAACTGTAAATAATTCTGTTTGTGTCACGTCACTGGAACTAACACTGGACGTGCCCTGTGTTAATGCACTGGAACACACTACTACAATGTATTTAGGTGCTGGTTAACTTAATTTATTTGAAATACCTGGAACAATTATTGGTGTTTTTCCTAGTAGAAGTCAGCTGGTCAGTGTCATCAATTGCTTGACTGACGAACTTTTCATTTGATTTGTCTACTTGTTGTTTCACTAACTACTCGTATTAATTGTTGTAGAGCCAAGAAGATTTAGATGTCCACGACTAAAGCAATTTGAAATGTGATCTTCCCTGTTTCCTATAAATAAATTTAAAACAACTTAGTTGTTAGGGTACGTCAGGAAACGTATACAAGGTGTCCGAAGATGTCGCCATGCAATGGGTTTCATTCGTTGACCTCTATACTTAGTATATAGCTTAGCAGTCGTTCCAATAATAAGATGACGGAATAAAAAAAACTAAAAAAAAATCATATGAGTGCCTTATAGAATACAATTTACATTGTTCAACATATTTATTTATGTACGTTTTATGCTTTAACTCTATGTAAGTTTATTAATATTGGCTTTAAATATAACTTTCTACAACTGTTATATAACATTACATGATAACAATAAAACTACCATTTGTAAATATTGTAACAGTGTTGTAGAATATAATATAGCCATGTCTTTTTTTAAATAAACCCATTTGCAACGAATATTGTTTAATGTCAACCACACGTTAATAAGAATATAGTAATTATGTTCGGATTCGCTTCATTGCAATTTAATATAATAGCATGTGGTTAACTTGCACACACAGAACTCCTAACGAACGTCGGTCGGTAGTAAAGCAATTAACACAAGTACACAAAGTACACAAGTAAATACACAACACATAGTGATGGGTAGGTACGTATGCAGCTGAGCAGAGGCCACTTGCGACACTTTAAGGACACATTGTTTGTTTGATCTACTCACTAGTATATCCTGCAGTTTCGAAACTGTAAAACTTAATTTAATAAAGTCGAAGAATACCACTGTATGTAATTGCAATTTAGTGTTGAGAATTTATTCTCTGAAGATGATATTTTTAATCGACTTGAAAAAGAAGGAGGTTCTAAATTCGTTTGTTACCTGATTACTGGAAGACAACTGAACCAATTTGAATTCTTATTTTATTTTAAAGAATATACTTCTAGACTGGTTGCATTGTCATAAAAATTAGGATCTGATGATGAGAAATCAAGGGAACTCTTTAAATATTAAAGGCATTTACTCTTAATAAGCATCATTGAGTAAAATGGAACTGATGACGAAGACCACTGATGACCAGCGGAACTACTCAATAATAAATATTGCAGTGTGGGGTTTGAGTACCGTGTTCTATACCTGATACTTCGCCTCCATCAAATCATGTAATGGAACAGTTGAAACTCTTCAAAAATTAACGGCCTTGTATCGCAAAACGCAACGTTTTGTAAAAAGAAATGAGCAGTTTGGATTATGCTAACCTAACCTAACCATCACACTAAAGAGTGACAAATAAAAGCGTTTTTACAAAAAAATACTAACCGACTATAAAAATAAAAAAAGGTAACTAAAAAGCAAAAAATAATATAGGTCCCAACAACAAAAATAGGTAAACATTTTGAAGTTGGTGCCAGGAAATGTAGTTTTATGTTTCAGGTACCAAATTCAAAATGTTTCATTATTTTTTGTTGTTTATTAAACATTATACATACATTTGTAGTGAACATACGTGCATTTTAATATTAGCATTATTTTACACATGCTTATTAAATCTGTGACCTAGATTTCTAAACGATTGCACTTTATAGTGGATAAGTAAATCATAATATGACAACCGACTAAAACAAATCATGGCTACTATGGAAAGTAGTCCTCGCAGCCCTCCCAACACACCTCAGTCATAACAGAAGAAATACCTCACCGTTAAAGCCTTGAGGACCAGCCATATCAAGAATAGGGTGGATATCATCAATAGAACAATGTCTAAATGAGGTATGCCAAATTGATGCAGACGGGAAACTGAACTCTGAACAAAAACTGAGGGTCAATTGTATTGCGCGGAAGGTCGAAAATAGTCTATCAGATGGCTGTGCACTACCAGTCATTGAAAGAAAAAGCTATTTTAATTCACACTTCACTTGAAGCCTTGAAGGAAAACCATGACCTTGCTGATTGTCTTAATGATTTAAAAAATCTATATGAGAGACCATGGAAGTAAACAGCAAATCAGCAATGAATCAATAAAACAATCCTTTGCGGAAATGGTCAAGACTCATGACAATAATTTTCTGTGCCCTAAAAGGTTGTGCTCAATAGCTATTTACCCTAAAGATAGTCAAAAATCCAGTGACGACACCACATCTTTAGTCCATAAGATTATCTGCCCAGAGCAACTGAAATTGCACGTAAGAGGACTACGTAGGACCAAGAACGGTGGTGTAATTATCACATAGGACGACATAGAGAAGCTCCGAAAGGCGACCCAGCTAATCAGTCCCGGACTGCAGATGGAAGAGCTACATAAAAGAAGACTTGGGATCATAGTCATCGGGGTTCTACGAGAATATCAGCGTTGCAGTTTTCGGACTGCAATAATAGCTGACGTAGGTCCTATTTGTCCGGTACAAAATTACTATAATATGTACTTTGTATAATTTTTGTTCTGTATATTGTGACAAATACAATTATATTTATTTTCTTTCTTACTCTGCGAGACCAGGAAGTGTTTGACCGCATATTTGAGCAAAATCTAGCCGACAAGATGCCTAACCTAACGCTTGAATCGTACATGTCCACTATGAAGTTAAGCCATAAATCTGGAAGAAAAGACGTACCAACATGCAACTTTGTACTGTAATTGACAGCTAGCATACGAAAGACCCTTATAAATCAAGACCGTGTCTTCATCAACTGGGCGTCCTGTCCAGTTCAGGACTTCACGTTGATGACCAGATGCTTCAAATTAACAATATGGAGACGCAGCTCGAATTTGTCGCGAAGTTATCTACACGTGCGGACAGTGCGGTGAACCAGGTCACCAGGTAAATGAGTGCACTAAGAAAATTGACTCACCAAAATGTGCATTATGCGTACCTACTATTTATGATAAATATTGTTACAAATTATAGTTCACTACCAGTTCCCCTAACACCTGTGGCACAGGTTTTACCCCAGTACAGGTACCCTGTTATTATCCCTATAAAATATATTATGCTTTATGAACTAAATATATGCATTTGTAATTATAATTACTTATATTTAATACATTAAATAGTTGTCTGATTGTCATAGTACAGGTTCTGTCTAGTTTGGGATCAGATGACCGTGTGTGTTGAGTGTTGTCCCAACATATTATTATTAAACGTCATTATGTATCTGCAGCCGAATTTTGTTTGTTTTTTTTTGTAAAGTTTTAGTGTTTTGTCGTAAAATTAAAAGAGGTGAATTCGCTTAAGTTAACAGAAGCAAGAAGTAACCGCAAACAAGAAACAACTTGGTAATGTGTCTCTGTGAGGTTGATATTTGTGCAGAAAAGCGTCGGGCTGGTTAAACAACATGTCAAGGCTTACTAAACGTTGTCCATAACTGTACAGGACAAAATCTAACACTGTTCATGTAAACTACGTCACTATTACCGAACAGAGTACAGTCTAATACCTCGGGTCTATCTGCCAAACGCCTATAAGCCGCTGTGACAGCGATCCTTGAACGTGCACAGAGAATTTTCGACCTTATGCTTTAGTAATACAGTCCGCGTGACGTATGGCATTCGGTCCGGGCCGAGAGCGGGATTAGCCGGGATTATCGCAAGCGCGCACATTCACATCTGACGCAGTCGGTGTACTCGATATCGCTCTGGTAGTGGGACGACGGACGATTGCTCCGAACTAACTGCGAGGCTTTAATATGAAATGAACTGGTGACTGTGTCGGTGTAATAAAATCGACCTTTGATGAAGGCGAGACCAAAATGTATTAATATTATCGGTTCGGTCACGTTCTCATGGAGTGTGACCGTATAAATTGCTCACGTAAACGTTTAAATGAAACCTTCTTTTTAGGGTTCCGTACTTCAAAAGAAAAAAAAACGAAACCCCTTATAGGATCGCTCGTGTTTCTGTCTGTCCGTCTGTCACAGCCAATTTGTTCTGAATCTACTGGACCGATTAAGTTCAAATTTGGTACTCAAACACGTACGCGTAACGTAAATAAAAGTATTTAAGAGCTCCGTTTGGTGGGCAAAGTAGATATTTAAAAAAAACGTTTCGCGAACCGTATCTTGTAAAGGGTTTGGTGTAAGGAATCAAATAAATATGTATTTTAGTTATTTAATAAATAATGATAGACCACGTAAGAATCACGGGAATGATAGGGCACACCTTTACTCGTTAGGACCAAAAATGTATGAGTATTGTGATCAAACATCGTCACTTCAGTACTCCTAAAGGTGAAATCATAGCGGCTATAAAGCATATAAAGCAAGCGGGTAACTCGGTTCAAGGAGAAATAGTAACAGCCCGGAAACCAGAAACTGAGGAACCCCTTAACGCATTCTTTGTCAATATTGCCCTGCATGAAAAAAATAAACATGTGAAAAATATTAAATTCGTCTATCACCAAAAAATTGTAAAAGAAGACCCTAAAAGGACAAACTCAGTTGTACAATGCAAAAGATGTTAACAGTATGGATACAGTCAAAACAAAGTCGACATTGCTTTGATCTCTGATACTCACCTTAATCAAAGAAAGAGTTTTAAAATGAATAACTTAAGCGTATACTGAGCAAATCATCAGGATACCATAAAAAATAATATTAAACACCATATGCACAGTACATTGCAAGAGGATTGGATGCAATCAATAATATATATATATCAGTAACTAACAATAAAACATTGGGGCCAATAAATGTAAGTGCCGTCTATTACCCATCACAACATAAGCAACCTTTTTCAGACCCTGGGAAATCGGTTTATTAGTGGTGGAGACTAGAACTGCAAACACACGAACTGAAGGTCAAGACTAACAACAACAAAAGGGCGACAGCTAAAAGAGAGTGTAGACAAACACAAACTTACTACAGTAGGAACAGACCAGCCCACCTAGTAGATTCCTTCATAGTCAAAAGCCTGTTGGAGGTATACTTCGCAGTGGAAGTATCACTTGACTCAGTGTCTGATCACACTCCGATAATTGCAACATTTAGCATCTCACCAAAGCGCTCCCACTATCGCCTTAAAATAATTTACCAGGTACCGAGAAAAGGAGACAGACTTAAGAATTAAACTTAAAATAGGAGAGGATATAGACGAGGCAACATTTAGTATCACTAACCTCATTCAGGTTGCAGCACGGCGTGCTACGCCGACCCTGAGCTATTTCACCCCGAGTAGTAACAAATGGTTGATCTTTTGCTAGAGTATTGCTGTGTTGTCTTCGTAGACAACACAGCAATACTCTAGCAAAAGATCTGTTAAAGAACAAAACCATGTTAAACGCCTCAAAAGATGGCATATACTCTCACTGAAACACAGATATTAAGTTGGTCCTTTCGTTTCATTTCATTCCATTTTCAAAATTGAATAGAAGCTCGATAGTTAAAATGCTCTTAAAACGTCTGCTAATTACCCGACTGTAAAGAAGGGTTATGTTTTTCGCGCGTTTCTTGTATGTATGTATGTAATATTCTTTATTACCTGATATCTCACAATCCACTGAACGGATTTATACAATTAAGACGTCGTTACATTTGTCTTGATCGCCCAAGTGTTCTTAGATATGTGACGTTTGAAAAAAACAAACATGGAGGCTGTGCGATGTCAAAATAAAGAGGTGAAAAAGTTCTTTTGAATACTGCAATATGGTTATCAAATTAAAGGGCTCATCTTAAGCATTTCATAAAGGTATAACTTGATTATGCATTTTTATACATAAACTTTTTAATTATTTCACAATATTTGAACGAAAGTTACAATGTTTGCATAAGGCAGTAGGTAGGGTTCGGTAAGTGTAAGCAATGAATTCGCAATAGAAGTAAGTACACATACATTAGACTAACGTAAAGGTAACCATCTACTGTGTAATATATAATTAATAAACTTATACTTACTACAATTTGTTGTTTTATTTTGTTATAACACGGTTTTGTTATTTCTACAATGATGTTATTTAACAATTAAATCTGACTGGAAGTTTAACATGTTTGACCTGCGTTTTTTAGTTCAAAGTTCATGCGTATAAATTCATAGAGTCTGAATTGAGTAATTACTGCAGTTTTTTCTCTATCCTCCGGTGCAAATTTACATAATATGCGGATATATGCGGTCCGAATTCGCGGTGTGGAACCGCGAATTCGGACCGCACGTAGTTTTCGCACTTCTTCGCCCTATACTGACATCTGCAGTGAAATTTGCAGTCAGTGCCACTTGGCGTTCTTGACTTCGATCTCGATCTAGAGTTGATCTCCCAAAACCATGTTCGCGATTTCGATAAGCACTGCGACTATTTAACCTCTTCCCGTAAGGATGCTATTTTCATGTTAAGTTTGTGAATTGGCTACTCCTTTCTGCGATGACTAGCGCTACACTGGTACTGACCTCGGCTACCTTCTCTTATGTATTCCATCACCTTGTCCGCTATGTCTTCCCTGGCTGCTAAGCCGCAAGTCGTGGGTTCGATCCCCACTCAGGATAAATCTTTGTGTGATGAGCACGATGGTTTATCCTGTGTCTGGGTGTTATTAATGTACAATATGTATGTATTTAGAAATATATAAGTATGTTTATCAATTGTCTGGTTTCCATAGTACAAGCTCTGCTTTGGGGCCAGATGGCGTTGTGTGAGTTGATATTAAAGTTGATATTTCCAAGATATTATTATGTTTGACAAATTTTCCAAGATCTGGCCTTGGCTGAAATGATGCAAAGTTTTTTCTGATATTTGTGTATTGCGTCCCAATTTTCTCATACGCCTTAGCAGTTGCGATGACCTCTGTGCACCTAATTCCAATTCGCCTTCTTATTTCTGGAATTGCCTTTCCGCACTTTCTAAACGTTCTTTTCAACTGACCTCAAAAAAGAGGTGGTTCTCAATTTGAATGAATGTTTTGTTGTTTTTTGTATGTTTGTTCACCGATTACGCAAAGACGCTGGACAAATTGGTTCCATTGTCATCAGATCCTGGAGAAATCGAGGGAACTCTTCAAATATTAAAGGCACACCTACAAATATGTGATTTGTATGATGATATATGACAGTCTATCCACGTTCATACCGACCGGTCAGCGCGCAGTAACAGGCCGCGTCACTTACGCACTTCTCGCTTGTACACAAAACTGCTGATAAAATATTTATTTCTCGCATACAGAGTCCCTACACACCTATAAGTTTGTACAGAACCTCCAGTGAGTCCCACTCGCACTTGGGCGGTTTTTTATTCAGGGTATTGCCAGACTACTAGCAATAATCAATTTAAGCTTAAGCTATCGGCTAATATTCAAAGTTCTGCAAAATCCCAACTAGCTCGTTTGCAGCGCGCGCGTTTTGCGTCATCATAACATGGGTGCATATTAGTGCACCAATAAATTCAAGGCCAAGGTTCTTTTGTTTATTATAAATTGTGTTTATCTCATTTGGTCGTCGTGGTTAGAGCAAATCGATTGCGCGGCGGTAAAAAGCGGCAGTAGCCTAATGGCTAAGAGATCGAACTCGCAATCGTGAGGTCGCAAGTTCGATCCTACCCATTATACTACCGACGTGAATCCACTCCTAACACAAGTCATGGAGCTTAGCTGAAAGGGTTAACAAGATTGGTAGTAATGTGGGATCCACAATCCCACATTGCTAGTTACCTTTTTAAGAAAAAAAAACTAATATCGAACACCGCCTCAGCGTTTTTACTGTAATGTATTATGCATGCTAGTCACCCTTGATATTAGCTTGATATTGTCGCTTCATAATTTTCAAAACATAAAAATAATGTTCTAAGACTGGCTGATTCTCATTACTAAGATGACTCGGTCGGTCTCACCAGGTTCAGCCAAATATTTACTTTGCCACTAACTTCCATCAAAAATACGTTAATTAATTTGCGTTTTGTGTCTTTGTTACCAGACTGCGGTGAAGTCAAAAAGGGATATGTTTAGTTATGTTAAGTTAGCAGTTTAAGTACGTTTCTATTTACGTATGTACCATCATAGTGCCTAAACTACTCATCCAATTTCGATGAATGAAGTGTTGAGCGATTTGTTATTATAATTCGGGTAACTTAGGCTATATTTTCTTTCATTATGAATGATCAGCATATAGGTAGGGTATTCATTTTTTGTTTTAAATGTGATGATCTCATAATGAATGATCAGCATATAGGTAGGGTACTCATTTTTTGTTTTTAAATGTGCTTTTTTCGGTATCAAATGAAAGGGCTTAGTCAGCACATTAATTTCGTTGTATTTAATTTTAAAATTACAACCTAATTTCGTTTGTACTTAGTATTTACAGTTTAGGACATAAAAAACTTTTTTACAATTAACTAACACCGACTTCAAAAATAAATACAAGGCAATTAAAAAACAAAAAATAATATACCTAGATTATCAAAAACAAATTATACATTTTGAAATTGCTGCCGAATAAAACATAAAAACAACTATTTAATGGCACCAATATCAAAATGTGTACACCAATTGGTGTACACATTTTGAACTTTACAAAACAATACTTTAAAATATGTTCAAAGCTATGTTTACCTGGGACATCAAGTATATTTCTCTAAGACAAGACACGAAAATGAGGTTAAAAGACGAGTTAACATGACATGGAACAAATTCTGAAGCAATAAAGAAACCCTAAAATAAAAACTCCTTATAATACTGAAAAAAAAAACAATGGACTCATGCTTACTACCCTGTCTTACATATGGCTGCCAAACATGGATATACAATAATCAGACAAAAACAAAATACAGGTATGTCAAAGAGCAATGGAAAGGAGTTTATTAAACATACAAAGAACACACAGAAAAAGAAACGCAGAAATAAGAAATTCAACAAAAGTAATAGATGCTTTGGAACATTCCCAAAAAAAAAAATGGGCATGGGCATGGGCAAAGAAAAATGGACACACAGAGTTACTACCTGGCAAAGACCAACAAACAAAAGAAAAAGAGGTAGACCGAAAGAAAAATGGGTTGATAAAATAATAAGAAAAACCGGTGAAAACTGGATCATGAAAGCAAAAGACATGGAAAAGATTGGAGGAGGCCTTTACCCGTTATGGGGTCCATAAGGAACTTTAAATTAATTTTAAAAAAAAATCCATATAATATTTACAAAATTAGCTTTGAATTTAATCAACCATGAAATTATTTATTATGTGATTGTAATTTAATATTTATATAAATCAATTCTAGTATTTTATTGTTTTATGCATGCACATAAATTTGTAATATTAATACGTCATTTTTTTGATGAGTAATTCATTATGGAAATAAAGAGGCTATAATAATAATAATATAGACTAAACTACAAGATCTTGGAGATAATCATAAATAAAAACCTTATCAGCTTTCTTACCGTAAAAACATCATAGCCAATAATAGATATGGCTTTAGAGCAAATATGAGTACTAAAAAAGCTGTAATGGCCATTTCTGAACACGCAATTAGAACCTTGAACAAGAAACACAAATGGCATTTTACTTGACCTGTTGAAGGTATTTGACACCGTGTCTGTGCCACTTCTACTCCGAAAAATGGAGTTCATGGGAAATAAATTAATATAATATTTAACTGCTAATAAAGAAAAATGGGGCCTGGTTTTAAATATATTTATAGACTATCTAAGGCATCGTTCACGAATCTAGCAATGGGCACTCTATTACTTATGGAGTGCCCTAGGGCAGTATTTTGGGACCTACTCTATTTCTCAGCTATATTAATGATCTTTGCAATCTCCGTATAGAACACTGCAAAATCCTCACGTATGCAGACGACATGTTTTTTAATGGATGGTTTTAAACTGGCAACAATGCTATAGCAACGTGGAAGCACCGCTCAGATGCGTAATGAACTGCCTAACAGCAAATTACTCTCCTTGAATGTTGCTAAATCTGTCTGCGTACCCTTTGCCATAAGGTGAAATTTACTACCTCCAACTACTCTACATCTAAATGTCCATACATGCTCCAACACTCATGACTGCGCCTATTTTACGTTAACTATGGCTAAGAGCGTCAAATATCTAGACATACATATCGACCAACACCTAAACTGGCACAATCATATATATATCCTATCAAACAGAATTCGTAAATTAATGTGTACACATTCAAGTTGTTGTATCAGGCTATATGCCAATCAGTGTTGTGTTACTGTAAACCAGTATGGGGAGGAGCTACCGCTTACATGTTTATTAGTCCAAAGCGTTCTCATGGATCTGTTCTAAAGGTAATGCTCAGTCGACCACGCCGATACTCAACATAACAACTCTATTTGGAATGCAAACTTCTTGCTGTCAGGAAACATTATGTGTTACGTGCTGTCCTTCGTAAACATTCATCTAGACCTTTGACATTGCCTGCTTAAAGGGGCGTTTAAACGGGCCATTTTTTACGGCAATTTGTGGCAGCACTTTTTGCTCGGCCCATAATGGCAATATGTCTGCAATTGTATGGCGCGTGATTCAGTCTCCTACACAACCCGGCAACAATAAAATAGAGAGCGACTGAAACAACAACAAAATTGGGCGGGCAACATTGCGGAAAATCGATCGCTCAGTGATCATCCGGCAACCATCAAATATCGAAGAGTACTGCCATGTTGCTGGCCACAGCATTGCCACCACGAATTATCGTAAAAAATGGTCCATTATGACGCTCCTTAAGAAACATGAACAATTTTATTTTTTCCGGTATGTAGGATGCCGCTCAGAATGTGGGGTATTTGAAATAAGATTTAACCACTTTATATTTAAACAAAGATAATTTATTTCCTTCTCCACATGTTTTAATTTTACACATCAGCAAGAAGTATAAACAGTACTTACATGTTTACAATTATCGAATCAATCCCTCCGATATTTATTACCTCTCCTTATTTTATCACAGTTATATACCACTCCTTAGTATATCACAACTCCATAACACTCCACTCACTTTTGGTAGATGTTACTTGCTCGAGAGCTCAACTAGGACTGCCGACCGTTAGCGTTCGTCCGGCGTTCAAACGTTTCTGACAGGTAGATGACAGCTCGAATAAACGACTTAAAGTGGTGTTGCCAGGATAAACCTAACAGCACGGCCTTCCTGTTTAGTGCGCGTCCTCGCGCTTTTATCTTAACATTTAAGTAGTTTTAAATATAAATATTTACAAGTATAAATATTGAGAGAAAAGAAAAATACATTCAAATGCAGATTCACAATTAATTGAACAATTTTATTGAATTTTACCACAGTTGACAAAAATAATGGTATAAAGTCGACCCCTGATAAATTAAAAGTAATACCCACACTACACACACTATATTTCCTCAAAGTAGAAATAACACAATAACGATAAAATCATTTCAGGAATCTATATAAATCTATAATAAATTACAATAATCTAAATCATAGTTATCGATTACCTACCTTCTAATTTTATTCAATCAATAAATATCTCAATTATTACATAAAAATAAATTTGTAAATACACAATTAGTTCCCAGTATCGACTTCATCATCAGTGTCTAGGTCCCGATTAAACGTTAACCAAGGTTGCATTTTATCAACAGCAATTACGGCTTCGTACCTACGGCCGTTTTTTTTAGTTAGCGGAGTATTTTCGATCACATATCTATCATTAGGAAGCACTTTCATTACGCGATATGGGCCTTGAAATTTAACCACTAATTTTTGCGATTTGCCGTCGTGAGGTACTTGCCTCTCGATACGGACTAAGTCTCCAACATCATATTTTTTTGCTGTTTTCCTACGACTATTGTATCTCTGAACGTCCCTAAGCTGTTGAGTTTTTATATTTTCACTAGCTGATTGTCTAACGTCGGTTAAGTTTTCTAAGCTAACAGGGTTAGTGGTATCTGATATTATGGGACTTAATATACCCTCAGATCTACCAGTTATGTTGAAGCCGAATAATAACTCTGATGGGCTTTTCCGAGTAGTTTTGTGTACGGTGGTATTTAACCCAATTTGAATATCGTAAATTTGATCATCCCAGCACCTCTCGTCTTTGTCATGCGCGCAAGTCGAGAGAGCTTCCAGGATAGTCCAGTTGAAACGCTCAACCTGACCGTTAGCCCGAGGCGTAGCAACAGCATTTAAGATGTGTTTTATGCCATACGAGGAAGTAAAGTCCTTAAATGTGTTGCTAGTAAAACTAGTACCTTTATCAGTTATGAGTCGGGTAGGGACCCCAAAATAACTAATATGCTCTTTTATCACACGTATACTAGTGAGAGACTTTGTATTCTTGCGGTAATATTGATAAATTTTGTAAAACCGTCAACTACGACTAATATGTAACAATTACCTCTTTTACTCCTAACAAACGGACCCAAATGGTCTGCGTGTACCGTATGAAAGGGGATGCTAACCTTTTCGATGGGATGCAACTCGCCTTCCTTTTTACCGCCATTAGTTTTGTGGTGGGCACATTCTAAGCACGACGTACATATTTTTTTACGAAACGGCGCATTTTTAGAAACCAATAGTGTTGTTGAATGCGCTGTAGAGTTTTGTCAAAGCCAGTGTGTCCTATGTCATCGTGGTTTCTTTTTAAAATCTGCCAGCGGACGCCTTTTGGAACTAACCATCTTATCTCGTCACCGACCATACGATAAACGCGACCGTTTTTTAATTTATAATTTTTGTGAATATCCATAACCATGTCAGCAGTTTTATCTTCTAAAATATTCCTAATCCTTCCTACTTCCTCATCCGCATCCTGTACAGTGGCGATTCAATCCTGATTTGCGTTTTCGATACTCAAAACGTCTAACACATGCGTTTCAGGAACAGGAGCCAAAACTGGTCCTCGACTCAACGCGTCAACATGTGCCATTCTAGAACCGGGACGATATTCTACAGTACAATCGAACTCCTGTATTTGTACCCACCAACGCGCAACTCGCGGAATTAGATCACGTTTTACAAATGTACATCTCAAAGCGTTACAATCGGTATAAATCGTGAATGATATCCCTAACAAATATACCCCGAAACTTGCTTAAGGAGGCTACTACCGCCAACGTTTCAAGCTCGTAAGAGTGCAACTTACGCTCATCGGGTGAAGTTTTACGGCTAAAGTATGAGACCGGGTGGAACGCCCCTACCGAGTCGCTTTGTAAGAGTATGCCTGCTAGCCCGTCTTGACATGCGTCAGTATGTAACTGCGTGACCGCTTTTGGGTCATATAGTGCTAATAAAGGCCGTTGCGTGAGCATTGTTTTGACCAAGTTAAATGACTCTTCCTGACTATTGCCCCATGTCCATACTACACCCTTTTTTAAGAGGTTGGTCAGTGGCGACGTTATAACAGCATAGTTTTTTATAAAGCGCCTGAAGAAACCAGATAACCCAAGAAATTGCCTCAGTTCATGTATATTACGAGGTGTGCGAAATCCAGATATAGCGTCTGTTTTCCTATTACCCGGCCGGATTCCGGTCGAGCTAACTTCAAAACCGAGGAAATCTATCGTATTTTGGAAAAAAGTTACATTTACTAAGCCTAAGCGTCAGACCACCCTCTTTGAGAAGCTGTAAAACTTCTTCAAGTCTTTCTAACCCTTCGGATACGTTTTTGCTGGGTATAAGAATGTCATCCATGTAGACGATCGCGTATTTGATTTTGGCATCATGAAGTATTTTATTGATTGTCCTTTGAAAAACTGACGGTGCGTTAACTAGACCAAATGGCATGCGATTATACTCAAACTGACCATCCGGAGTGACAAAGACAGTCTTGTGACGCGATTCTTCACTAATCTGAATTTGGTAGTAACCTGAAACCAGGTCCAACGATGTAAACAACTTATTGCCTGCCAGTTGGTCTAATTGATCATCAACGCGCGGGAGAGGGTAATGATCTTTTTTTGTTTTTCTGTTAAGTGCACGGTCGTCAACACACAATCGCTTTTCACCAGTTTTCTTTTGAACTAGCACGATAGGGCTAGCATACGGTGAAGAGGATTCCCTGACTATACCACTATGTATCATTTCCCGAACCATGTCATTCACAAGTACTCTTTCAGAGTGGGAAAGATGGTACGGTCGGTACACGACAGGTTCTTTATCTTCCAACTCAATAACCATCTCGCTGACATTAGTATAACCAAAGTCCTTCAGACATTTAGAAAAACAAGCTCGATATGTATTTAATAATTTTTGCAACATCAGGCGTTCGTCGCCAGTTATGTCTTCACTACAGTTAATTTGCTCATCGGAACTAAGTGAATCAAAAGACATTTGACAACAATCTAAAATATCTCGGTCAACAGAACATCCACTTCTTGTGGATCGAGTTATCAACGCATCTTTACAGATGGTTATATCGCTATCAGACGCGTTAAGAATGAATACCGAGCCGATTCCGTCCATAATGCTGTATTCGCCCGGTAAAAGTTAATATTCCCTACCACTTTCTCCTCTGAGTGAACCACGCACAAAGACGTCACCGCTAAAAGATAGATTACTTTGTACACGTATCGGGCGTAAAGAGCATTTCGGAATGCAAATGTCATCATAGCACTTCAAATACACTTTAGTGGAATCTATCTTATTAAATATCAATTTAGTCGGCGTCTTTGTAATTATTAAATCCGGCATTTCAGTAAAGGAATGCCCTAAAAGGGCTGGATTGCTAAGTACATGGTCCTCGACTGCATAGATGTCTATAGTTTTAGAAATCTCTTGGACTTCGACGTTGCCAGTGATTATACCTAAAGGACAAGTCAGATTAGCGCCAATGCCTCTGAGTATCGGAAGATTTGGAATATGCCTAACGTCTAATCCGAGTTCATTAGCTTTACTAATTCTAATTAATGAACACTGACTACCTAAGTCTATATGGCAGGGTACACTGTTACCGTTAATTTTGATATTAAGGATATATTTGTTGATAGCTTTATCTACTGTACTTAGCTCCGACACCTGTTTCTCATTGCTATTCTTTGCTTGGGGCTCATTCGGGAGACTATCATTTTTATTTTTATTTTTATAGCAACTATTCGCTTGATGTCCTAACCTATCACAAAGTGTACATTTGACTAAAGGTTTATCACATCTAAAACTAGGGTGACCCATCTCATTACAATTGAAGCACCGTAGATTTGAGTTTATCACACCGGTCCGAGAGTTTGCGGTACGGTAGGATGTGTTGCCAAGGCCCTTGCGGTCGCTCCTATTCCTAGCACCAATGTCTAATAATAATAATAATAATAATAATGTATTTATTCACTCCCAAAAACAAACAAAAGTTTACAAAAATTTAGGTAGGTACACAATTGACAATATAATTAGTTAATGGGAGCCTGGTTTCCAAGCTAGGTTTAGACCTGTATTATGGATAACCAGACCCCATCCACGGAAACGGCTGAATATTGGTTGTACACAATCTATAAAAGTACAGGAGTACTTGGAATCGTTCTTACAATCTATGTATATATTTTAGGTATATTACATTAAATTAAATTAAAAAGTCTAACTAAAATATGTTTGGTTTTAGTAGGTGTGTGTGTATGTGTGTGTGTGTGTGTGTGTGTGTGTGTGTGTGTGTGTGTGTGTGTGTGTATGTATGTGTGTGTGTGTGTGTGTGTATGTGTGTGTGTGTGTGTGTGTGTGTGTGTGTGTGTGTGTGTGTATATGTATGTGTGCGTGCGTGTATAGATGTTTGATAAATAAGCTGCTTTTTAGTTCTATACTTATTATCTTAAAAGGGATTCTGTTTCATCATAATTGAGGGTAGGTAAAAAGTTATATAAGGCTGTTTTCGTACATAGTTTAGTTTTAGGATATATGTTTAAAATTTTATTTAATTTATTATATAGGAAAGCGCTCAAAAAGTCAAATAATCTATGGGAGAAAGGTGAAAATGTTGTTGTGCTGTGGCATACATTATGTTTTCGGCGTTTTGTCATTATTCCAGGATCATAGTTGAGCGATGAATGCTTCTTCATAACCGCGCATAAAATATAAAGCTGCCGAACAGTTAATACTGGGAATTTATTATACAGCTCAGCTGTCGGGAAGCGATAGGGAAGAGATAGTGACGTTTTTAGCACTGCTCTCTGTGCTCTCTCCAATCTAAGGAGTGATGTTTTAAAGGTTCCACCCCACACCGTGATGCAGTATATCAGCACCGATTGACAAAGAGCAGTGTAAACGGTTTTAAGAGTGGCACCATCAGCTACGCTACGGAGACCTTTGAACACATACATAAGCTTGCGCAGACGTGTAACAAGTACATCAATGTGACTGTTGAAGTTCAGATTGCGGTCAATAGTAACACCCAAATATTTAATGCTACTTACATTCTGTATTGTTTGGCAGGCACATTGCATATGATAGGACTGGGTACAGTGGTGCGCCACAATAGAGCTATGATTTTCTGGTTTGCGCTGCTTTGAAAAGGTTATGAATTTAGTTTTATCTGTATTTAATGTTAAGACGTTTCCTTTCAACCAGTTCATGACAACATCAAAACCATTCTGCGCCTGAGTAAAAGCCTCTTCCCACGTCGGAGCAGTGAATGTTAGGGCAGTATCATCCGCAAATGTGTTAATTAAGCCTTTCGTCAATTGAAGATTACAAAGGTCATTAATATAAATAAGAAAAAGGGTAGGACCTAAGACACTGCCCTGTGGAACGCCGTATTCAATGAGTAGGTCATCACTCACACTGATACCGATCCTTGTTCGTTGAGTTCTGTGACTCAGGTAGTCTCTGAAAAGGTCCAGTTGCTTCCCTCTTACACCCACACGCTCCAATTTACCAACAAGCGCTGGAATAGAGACTGTGTCAAATGCTTTGGCCAGATCTAGGAATATTGTTATGCACTTCATGCCTCGGTCAAGCTCCCTAAAAACGAAATCTGTCAGAGCATGAACCGCATCACTAGTGGAAATCCCAGAACGAAAACCATACTGTGCGGGAGACAATATTTTGCTCGTCTCTAGATATGTTACGAGACGGTTGTTCATGATTTTCTCTATGATCTTAGACATACAAGGTAGGATAGATATTGGCCTGTAATTATTGACACAGTCTCTAGCCCCCCCCTTATGCACAGGAACAATCAGAGCCCTTTTGAAGGCCGAGGGAAAACAACCATTACGGAGGGCTAAGTTACATATATGAGTAAGAGGTGGTACAATGATATCTCTATGGAGTTTCAGTAATTTAGCACTAATACCGTCGCATCCCATGGCGTCACTTTTCAATGAGTCTATAAGTCTATTTACTTCAGTTTCATCCGTAGGCAACATCACAAAGGAGCTGCATCTATTAGCTGACGCACCACCGTTACCTACACTTAGTGTGGGAGCACTTTGTACTACGTTTTGAGCTAGATTCTTACCAACATTAACAAAAAATTCATTAATCCCATTTAGCGCTATTTTAGTATTATGATTGTTATTAATTAATTCAGTTGCGGTAGCATGTGATTTTTGTCTATTTGTAATATCATTTATACATTTCCACAATTGCCTAGTGTTATTTTTAGCCTGCTTAAGAATGTTTGTTTCATAGTTTTGCTTAATCTTTTTAAGCAAGCTATTACAAAAGTTGCGATAACGTTTGTAAGTTACAGTGATAATCTCATTATTAGGATATTTTCTTGCCTTTTTATGTAAATTATCTTTATTGCGTATACATTTTAAAAGGCCAGGGGTGATCCAGGGTTTTATAATAGTTTTTCTTTTAGATCGGGAGATCTGCCTGGTATTTGACTTGATGGCTGAGGTAATGGCTGCTATAAGAGAATCAGTAGCAAAGTTAACATCATTAGATTCAATCTAATCTAATCCCTCTCGATTCTGACCTACCTTTACAGTTCTAAAATATTTTAGAATCTGTTCAGGTTCACTAAATTGGGCCGCCTGTGCGCCTACTCTTATAGCTCGATCGTCTACGCCATACAAGATACAATCAACAGCCTTTTTGCCATAAATTGCACACCTATTCAATAAATTTAACTTCGCATAATAATAGTGTTCCAAGGACTCCCCGTATTTAACGCGTTTGGTCAACATTTCCGTCAAGAGTTCAGCGTAGTCCTCGCGACAAGGAAAAGATTCAATTAACTTCTTTTTCCATTCACTCCAAGTGTGTAATAAAGTGGGCAATCCCTGATACCAAGTTTTAGCAAGGCCCGTAAGTTTTGGCAAAGCGTAATGAATAATTTCTCTTTCAGACCACCCATATATTTCAGCGCATTCCTCAACTTTAGTTAACCATACTAGTATAGTCTGCTCTTTGCTGAGAGGATCAAAATCTGGTATCACGTTGTTAATGAATGACAGCCTAGGCTTTTTTGAACTCTTGACAGAACTTAGGATCGACAAAAATGTATCTTGTATAACTTTAGTTTCGGATGTAGATCTCGTGGTGGTTATTAGAATGAGAAAAAGAAAGAAAAAGAGAGGTAAATGTCTAATACCGTTATCTCAAATTAATTTAAATATGTTGGATGTAAAATCAATAACCATTTACAATTATAATATCACTATTGTAGACGTGGAAAAGAAAATTATTATAATTTTCTAGCGATCGCACTTCTGAACTGTAGGATGCCGCTCAGAATGTGGGGTATTTGAAATAAGATTTAACCACTTTATATTTAAACAAAGATAATTTATTTCCTTCTCCACATGTTTTAACTTTACACATCAGCAAGAAATATAAACAGTACTTACATGTTTACAATTATCGAATCAATCCCTCCGATATTTATTACCTCTCCTTATTTTATCACAGTTAAATACCACTCCTTAGTATATCACAACTCCTTAACACTCCACTCACTTTTGGTAGATGTTACTTGCTCGAGAGCTCAACTAGGACTGCCGACCGTTAGCGTTCGTCCGGCGTTCAAACGTTTCTGACAGGTAGATGACAGCTCGAATAAACGACTTAAAGTGGTGTTGCCAGGATAAACCTAACAGGTAGTAATACATTAGACCTCTTTTGTGAAAATATTTTTTATATATCGACCACAAAACTGTTTAACCTTCTAAAGCAATTGAATATTTCATGAAAATCTAGAAACCACTGTAAATATTACTGAATATCTCCTAATGGTGTCTCAACAAACTATAGAATATTTCTGAAAAGATTGGCTATCGTAGTCGGGTATATCTAAGTATTGGTAAGACTTCTGCTTGTTTTGCCTTCGGTTTCAATACAGAATAAAAGGAGACAAGGTATTCGCTAGTTGAATTTATTTTATAAAATTATCTTAAACGAGAACGTTACCAATTAACACCTGGTACGGACTACAGGATTATATCAACATTAATATTGTTAAGTCTAATTCTATGATCAGTTGTGTATCTATGAGTCGATATTGGTGGGCTTTAAATGGTTTGCGGCTTGCGCCGGCTCTGTTTGCGGTCGTCAAACTATTTGTATATCTAACTTTAATATACCATCGAGGACCTTGATGCGGTTATACCCTCAGCGGTCGGTTAGTTATACTCACAGTCTCAAGCTCAGAACTTTTCTTCATTCATTATAAAAATAAAGTTCCATATGTTGTTAACCTCTAAAACTGTATTCAGAAACGTAATTTATAGGCATGAGGTAGCTGAAGTAATCTATTGCGAAGCGAATTATTGGTGTAGATTTGACACACGTTCCGAATGCAATTTAAGGAATAATTACTGACATTCAAACGCAAGCTACCGTCACATCACAAACCGCGGTGTACCCATTCATCACAAAGCGCCACAGCGCACCACAAAAGGTCGCTGCAAATCGCCGCAACCCCACATCGGCGCGAAGTGTCATTATCGAAGCTTCACTGCTTATTGTCGACCCGAATCCCGCGCGGATTATGTGACAGTATTTCCTGACGTACACTGCTATAGTCATACACTTTTTGAATAAGGTTTTATAGAGCTATACAATTGAGACGATGCAGTCAACTAAAACTTTTAGACTTACGAGTTGCATTGAATACATTGTAGTAAATTTGATTGATTGTCTAGGTATAATATCTAGCAAGGCTTAGGCAAAGTATGAAAATGGGTATATATCATTCGAACAAGTAGTAGGTATGTAGTAAATCAAGTTTAAAATATGACCAAACCGAACCGGAGGTAGTGCAGCCTCCGCTCAAAGAGGCTTCACTTACCGCAACGCTGGAGAAGATGCAATTCTTAAGATCTGAGCTATAAAGTTTGGCCAATGCAAACTTGACTGTTCATTATCATCGTGATCAAAAATCAAAGTCATCATTAAAACTATTTATCAACAATTATCGTCACCAATCATTATTACCAACCATCATCACCAATCATCATCGTCAATCATCATCATCCGTCATCATCAACTTGTGATCGGTACTTTTCCTAAGTTAAACTACCTATTTATATTATACTAGCTGACCCGCACAACTTCGTCTGCATACATTTTCCCTGTTTTTGCAACATCCTATAGGTTGTAGCGTGATGTTATATAGCCAATAGCCTTTCTCAATGAATGGGCTATCGACCAATGAAAGATTTTTTTCAATTTGGATCAGTAGTTCCTGAGATTACCGCGTTCAAACAAATAATCAAACAAACTCTTCAGCTTTATAATATTAGTATAAATAATTATATATTTATATTATGATTATTCTGAATAATAGCTAGTTAAAATTAAAAATAGACTAATATGTCATAATTACTACGCAACTTTGTTATTATTCATAATGATTAGCTATAAACCATAATCTCGAATAAATCATATTTACTGTGAATATACACAATTGCAAGTTTAATTCTCTGTCAGCGTGTGACCACGGGTGGTGAAACCCGGTCGAAATGTCTGCGGTATTTTAGATTTTAGAATGTTCACTTTTAAACATATCGTATAGATTAAAATACATAGTTAAGCTTGGTAGAAGACATCCTGTGCGCCAAATGTAGGCGAAGGGTCATTTAACGATTATAAAAATAACTTAGCTGTCCCGCGCAACTTCGTATGCGTAAATTTTCCCCGTTTTTGCAACATTTCTCGTCACTGCTCCGCTCCTATTAGTCGTAGCGCGATGTTATATAGCCTATAGCCTTTCTCGATAAATGGGCTATCCAACAAAAACATTTTTCAAATCGGACCAGTAGTTCCTGAGATTAGCGCGTTTAAACAAACAAACAAACAAACAAACAAACTCTTCTGCTTTATAATATTAGTATAGATAGGTGGTTCCTTAAGATTTGTAAGGATGGCGCCGACGAGTTTTACAGCATTGTTTTAAGTTTTTAACGTAAGGGTATAGTTATGTGCGAGCATCAGTCGTAGATGCACACGATTTATAGACGAGAAGTAGTTTAGGATGTGAATAAGTTTTAAGACGTTTAGTGAACTCATATTAAGTCGAACTGTATAAGACTAGTAACAGTTTAAGACGTAATGTTGATATAAGACTGTCATCTGTCTATAAAATAAATGAAGCATACACAGAAATATTTTTTTGCCCTGTGATTCCATAAATTAATAGTATCATTAACCACCACCACTACCGATACTACATTTTGGGGGTTCGTCCGGTATTGAAAGATTATCGTCCGGGATCACAGCGAGCAAGAAAATCATGAGTGTATAACGACATAAAGATGAAAGATGTACACATAGTCTACATCTTTCATCTTGATCATCATCTTTTTTTTTTGGAACGAAGTTCCTTATCGCGCGTTGTGAAAGGGGCTAGACGGAAAAAAAATTCACGAAAAGTTTTAACGACACCTTTTGACACACACAAGCCATGCGGTGTGCGCGTAAGATATGAATATCTAATTTGACGAAGAAGTCACCTGTCGATTTGGTCTAGAGGCATAAATTCGGTACACAGTATTGGTGACAATTGTGTAGTTGTGGGTTCGAGCCTTCGGTATACAATCGTCTTTTTGTAAGTTATTTTCGTTTCGTCTTTCTGTTTCACATTGAACAGTGTGGTGTTGCGAAGATTATAAAAAAAATAAAAAATAAGATAAGAACTTCGTTCCATCCGGGTGTCCCTTGACACCTCTCAAGTTTTTTTAAGATAACTAGCAATGTGGGATTGAGTCCCACATTACTGGCAATCTTAGCTCAAAGGCTTGTGGAAGGAGTGGGTTCACGTGTATGTGTCATGGTAATCTGCCTCGCCCGCGGCCTTCCGTGGAGGCGCGGCACCCTGTGTGTCTCCAGGGGCCGCGTAGGTGTGAAATGCCCGGAACGCAACAACATCGCGTTCGGGCATTGCCACTGGGCGGGTCGCCGACGGCATAACAAATTCCGGCGGCCCGTTCGCGAAGGTGGAGGGAGATACACGGCGGGTTTTTAGTGGGTGCAAACCCCACACTACCTCCACTGTCTTCCCCGGATGGTGGAGGTGTTCGTCAGGAATTTTTCCCGTCAAATCAAAAAAAAAAAGGAGTGGGTTCACTTCGGTAGTATAATGGGTAGGATTCGAACCCGCGACCTCACGATTGCGAGACCGATGCCTTAGCCATTAGACTACCGCCGCTTCAAATATTCTATCCTCATGGACAAGACTTTAACGCCGCCAAATAGATCAAAATAAAACCCGAATTACATAATGACAAATAGGGACGAAATTACTGAACAACAAGGTCCTAGGTCCTAGAAAGTAATCATTGTGAGACTTACCAAATAATAAGATATATCTTCATCGCAATATTCTGTAACTGCAGTTTCGATGTCAGAATTACTGCCCAACAGTTTTGTTGAAACGAACGATGATAACGACGACTATCACTTATCTAGTACAAAAAATTAGTTCGCAAACGACAACGAGATAAAAAACAATGGATAGCCAATAAATCTAACGCACTAAAAATTCTTGCCAAGCATACATGTGATACCTTTAAAAAAAACGATACCTTGCAAAGACAGTAGGACACTTGTAAATGGAAATTGAACTGTATAGAGGAATTTTTCTTTGATAGTAGAAATACCATTTAAAAAACATTTTATAATTTAGGCGACGGTAGTAAATTATTAAATATATCATAAATTTCAAATTAATAAAAATATACGTACTCAAACTTTAAACAATTTTTTGCCATTAGAAGTTAATAAAATCCATGTATCTAAAGTATTTTTCCTTAGTACTTTAAGTAATATCTGAACAAATGGTTTATACAACAAAACAACAAAAGAGGGGAGTATCATGTCCCATAAACAAATTATTTCCATTAAAAAAGCGCACTACGTTACAAAATCTTCTAATAGGAAATACTTATGCAAAACTTTGAATATTTCGAAAATATACCGTTTGTATACGTACTAGTTTAAAAAAGAGGCAGAAGAACATAACGGCGGAATACAAATAATAATAATAAACCCCTCGGGGCTAATCGTTGTCTCCCTATATGAGATTAACGCAACACTCTAAGGGCATAGTAGCAGCTCTTGAAATCCTTATGACACCAATAAAAAATGTCTTATGAGGGTGAAATAAGAGTACACAAACCGCAGGGCAGCTTTGTGGCAAGCTGAATGTGCGTGGCGACACTGCGGTCCCGATGCCTCAGAGAGTCGATCAGGGCCTCGACTCCCGCTTGCCTTCACTGGCCGGCGGGAAACCAAGAGCGCCCGCAGGACTCTCAACTCTGTCTTGTCTTAATCGGCCGGCCAGAGGGAGGTCGCCAGAACTTGTATGCTCAGGGACGGAAGTGTCATTTTCAAGGGCATAACTACGGGGAAACCCGCTCACGGGCCTTCTTTGTGATGGTGAAACCGGCGCCGCACCGCTCGACACCTCGCGCTGCTCAAACCCATGTTGCTCCCTGTCGCCTGTTTGGCTGTATGCTTGTGGCGGCCAGAAGGGGGCCCATCTAGTGAGTGGCGAGTCACCGCCTGCCCATTTGTCCCTGTGTATTTACCATGTATTTGCAGGGCAGGCGCCATAGTCCTTCAATAGTACCAGCTAACCATTCCACTAACACATCACCTCAATAACCCAGTTTCTTAGCTACCACTTTTTGACAATAGTTTTTACACTAACTGGGGAATGTCGTTGAGTACATTTATATAGTGTATACAACGATATTCACCGGTCTGTGTCACATAGCCTTTAGATTAAAGTGTCTAAAGGGCCTCTACGTGTTGGCTTCGGCTCCATGCATGCCTCCCATAATGACCGAGTCTCCATAGTCCCGTGATATGGAAACGACATACATAATAATAATATCTTGGGACAACTCACACAAAGCTATCTGATCCCAAACTAAGCAGAGCTTGTACTATGGAAACCAGAACCAGACCTTATATTTTTAAGACTATTCTTGTAAAATTTTTAACACAATGTAACATTGTTATGAAATAAATTGAAATTGAAACACAGTTTATTATGACGGTAGTACGGGTCAGAATCGTTTCATAATTGAAATATATCTTTATGCTGCTACTAAAATTAAACTGGAAATTACTCATTACTTTTTTTAATTCGGACATAGAAAAATGAAAAGCGATTCTATGCACGCATGCATAGAAAGAGCAATGAAAAACCAACAAATTTACACACCCGATCAATTCTACGGGATATTCATGAATGCTAAACAAACAGGTAAAATACAAGTCTAGGGTAATGAAACAAAGCCATTTTTATGACATAAAAGCATTGAATACAGTACAGAACTGGGTGAACTATATAAAGGTAAACAAGATATATTGGTCTAAGATCAGAGAATTAAAGGTAAATTACACAAGCCACTATCGATTTACTACAAATACAATTATGACGATGGATTTACTAAAATGGAAACTGACAGACGAAAAAATAAATCGCAATACTGGCGTTAATGAAAGTTTATCCATAGATGATCACATAATATTGAAACCAGCCTATGATGGTCCTGTTCCTATATCAATAGCCCTACACGATGAACTGATCAATCTTTGTCGGATTAATGCCATACCTCCTAATAACCACACTTTTTATAATTCCTTAACTAGTATAAGTGGCGTAGAAGCTGTTCAATGGTGATAATGATGATGTAAAAAGTGAGTGCAATGACAAAGATTTTTTTTATATGTTTATTGTTGTAGGGTATTTTTTGTATAGTTGATTGTAATTAATTATTTGATTAATTATTTGCTGATATAAAAAGTCAACTATATGATGTTTCGAAAGTCCGCTGATGATACACAAACATTAATATTTTTATCCTTAATGCAAGTAAAGCGTTTCTCGCACGTATTTGCATTGTGAAGTTGGTATACATGATAAGGCCAAGGTAATTCTGCCAGAACTGAAAAAATTACAATAATATATAATATTTTTGATTATTTTTCTATAAGTTGAAACAACTATCACATATAGACACAGACAACAATATTTAAAAACTAACTAATTTAGTGCAAGATTTCCTACAAGCTGCAAAATTATAATACAATAAAAGATTTAGACAGTTTTATACAAAGTAGACAGTAAACACGCGATAATTACAGCACTTTTAAAGAGCAAGATTTTTTTATTTTATTTTATATACTGCCAACTAGATACAAAGTGATTCTTTATTTGTTATATCTTACAAATGCTGGAATAAAAGCATTTTACTATATTGTAATTTTTTTTTCGCCCTGTTGCAAAAACATTTTAACTAAGAAAAATTATGTGGTCGAGCTAGTTACCTACTCAACCAAAAATTACCGCCTTTTATAGAATATCACTTGACCGGTCACTTTTTCTTGTCGTAATATATGAGAAAATAACTTTTATAACTCTATACCTGACTTACTGAAACTAGAAAGAAATAAGCACAAAGATGCCGAAATATATTATCTTTGTCTAGACCACTGACAGCTAGATATATCTATCGATGTAACTTTTAAGACATCTAATTAAGTAGACTTTTGTCTTTATCTCTCACACAGCGCGGTGCGTGACAACTTTGTGTTTGATTATACTGTTCTATTTCTATGACATGTGGAATTATTTGTTTAAGCTCGTAGTCTGTTTATTTTACGGATAAGTGAAGAAATTCGGTCCTAAGTTTGCGATCAAATCGCGAAAACTCTTTTGGAACATTAAATTCGTCTATTTTGTGTTGTTTCACGTTTTATCTGTAGCAACTTAATTATCGGAAATTAAACAGTTCTGTTCCTAAATAGGAGCAATTACGATATAAGTACATTTTTGTGGGATAGTTGTTGATTGCAACCTATGTTAAAAAAGAAAAAAACCGGGCAAGAGCAAGTCGGACCATGCTCAATGTAGGGTTCCGCAGCTGCCTCTACAATGAAATGCACTGCATATGAAAAATTACGATCTGAAAAAGTGTACCAGCAAAAGAGCGTATCTTCATGGCACTTGCGTCCTAATATAATATAATAGCCAATAACTCAAAGACGGTACCTATATCGTGTTGAAAATAATTTTAGTTGAAAGTATTTATTAAGCGTAGTTTTGTAATCTTTTTCATATTTTTTAGGCTATACGCTTTAAATTATAAATATTATTTCCAAAACTATTCACATAACCTATCAATCAAATCAAATGCATTTATTTGTAGACATAGGAGAACACAATAGTGTGTCATATATTACAAAGTTAAGATGTGGTGTACAAATATTTGTGTAATTAGGTATATGTCGTTTATTATTTTATTTATTTATTAAATCATCAGTTCATCATGCACGTATTATCCATTTCAAATTAAGGCGATTAGGTAGCTACTTAATTTCGGGCTGCAGCGCATTCCAGACGGAATTAAACTGAACAAGGTAACAGGTACCGACGAATCCAGAAGAATGAGAGGAATATAAAATAAGGAGATTGTTGATAGATCGCAGATCTCTACTGTGAGAGGAGTGCAAGAATTGGAAGTTGGAAGTCAAGTATAAGGGGGCAGTGTTATACAATGGATTGTAGTGAGAGAGAATAAGGAGCCAATTCAGTTTGGAATGGTAAGGACAAACATGGTCAAACTTATGAAGATTAAAAATAAATCTAATGCAGTTATTTAGAAGCATATAGCATAGTCATATTTATTAAGGAACTCTACATTCAGGTCAATATAGCATAGTCGATCAAGGGAAATATAAGCGCCTGGACAAGCATTAGCTTAGTATTAGAAGGAAGATAACTCTTTAGACGGTCACTAGTTACCTGAGCTTGCCAGTTTTGGTAGTTAACCATATATTATCATAAAGTCAACACAACAATATATTAAAGGAGTCATACATTCACAAAATACAATTAAGAATTCATACCTTTACAAGATCCTCATTTAGGTATTCGGTTATGGAGTAGTACTAATATAATAATATGTATTAATATTAATACGTCGCGCGGTGGGAGTATGTCCGACTGCTACCCAAGAGGTTAAATTCCCACACGGGACACCATTTTGTGTGATCCACAAATTGTTGTTACGAGTCTGGGTGTAGTTTGTGTCCGTGACTTGTATGCTTATAAAGTCCCCCGCGACACAGGTCTTGTACCTCACTGTTCAAACTTTCTACTGTAGGTATACGTAGGGTAATTTATTAAATATTTTTTGAGCCACATAAATAAAGCCTTTCCTTATTGTCATCTTGCCGTCAGATATTTCGATTTCTAATTTATTTTTGTCCACTAGGTGTCTATATTGGCTTATGTAGGCTGGTTTCGTATAACGAAATACGAGTATTTTAAATGTTGATAAACTTTCGCGATTTGTACACATTGTGAAAATATATATATTACGGGTCTTAATCGCATGAATAATGTATATATTTTCATAACGAAATGTTTGTTTTTAATCAATGTTTTCAAAAGACCTGTTCAATTATGTACTAAATCTTGCCAATAGAAATAATAATAATATCTTGAGACACCTCACACAACGCCGTCTGAATTCTGATCCCAAATTTAAGCAGAGCTTGCACGATGGAAACCAGACAACCGATAAACATACTTATACATTTCTAATGTATGTAACATATCATAGATAACTAACACCCAGAAACAGGATAAACCATCGTACTCATCACACAAAGTTTTATCCTGGGTGGGGATCGAACCCATGACGTCTGCCTTAGCAGTCAGGGTCACTAACCGCTAGACCAAAAGGCCAACAGGCCAGTCAGCCAGTTTATGATTTAACTATCAAATTAAGTAGCAGCTTAAACAAGACACCTGTACTTCAATATCATCCATATACCTGTGACATACAGGTGGACAGACGGACGGACATGACGAAACTATAAGGGTTCCATTTTGTCATTTTGGCTACGAAATCCTTTATAAGTTACTCTAATACTTCTTACTGCCAAAATGATTTTCTAAAATCATTTATGCCAGCAAAATGTAACTAACGATTATACAGTAAGTCAGATGCAAATTACGTTGTTTTAGCCTTAATTACAAGATTGGAATAAAAGTTGTGCTCTAACTCAAGTAAGTGGAACCAATCACAGAGCGTCACAATGTAAGAAGTTGGCGTGTAATTTTAACTTCAGTTCGTGTTCAAGTAAAAGTAATATCAAACAAATTCAAGTCATACTTGACAAGTTCTTAGCGCGGCGTTCTTGTAAAGTGTGGTATAGGTGCGGGATATTGATTGGTTCGTGTTTGTATCTGACGTTGACGGGCCTGTACGCTCCACACACACACACGCACACACACACACTGTCTATTCAGGTGATAATATCTACCATTGTCATGCTTCACACGAAAATGAAACGATCATGTTCATTCACTTCAAATTCTCATGAAAACTGTGACGTTTGTACGGATAAAAGGCGCCGGTGTCTTCGCGATTCGTAAACTACCATAATGCAAAACAATAGACCTTGAAATAGTCATGATAGGAGGTTAAGCCAAGTGTTGTTTCACTGTTCAAGCTATAACTACAGTGAAACTAGATAACATATTACCTAAGGTTGAAAATATGTTTTGCATCTACAAAGAACTCTGTTAAAGCACTTATAGCCACTGGTCCTGCCCGCGCGCCCTATGCTCGCAGTACGAGCGGCGCGTTATCACCCGCTTCACTTATCAGCACCGCCACCCCCCCCCCCCTCCCACCTCGGACGTCGCGTGGCCGATAAAATAAAATATTTACTCCCGACGGTCGACTCCGGACCGCTGAAATATTAAAATTTCTTCAGCTGTAGAAAAAACAAACAAGAGCTCTCTGAAAGAAAGCTCTCGTTTCTTTATTAAGTTTACATTTCATTTTGAAAATAATTAAAATTTGGAAACTGAGCGAGTAGCGCAAACACATACTGTTTTAATAAGTTGTGAACGACTGTACCGTGCGTCGGGAATGTTTCATAATTCAACCAATGTTTCTTATTAAACAAAAGTGGGTTCCAAAACTCTTTAGTAAAACTAAAACTCTGTGAAGATTTTTTAATTTTTGTTTATAAACTTTCACAATTTTAGACATCTTTATTATAAAACTGAAGAGTTTGTTTGTTTGTTTGAATGAGATAATCTCAGGAACTACTGGTCTGAATTGAAAAAAAAAAAACTGTTGAATAGCCCATTTATCGAGGAAGGCTATAGGTTATATAACATCACGCTGCGACTAATAGCAGCGAAGCAGCAATAAAAAGTGTTACAAAAATGGGGAAAATTTACACAGACGAAATTGTGCGGGTCTGCTATTAGATATATTTCGGGACTTAATCGCGTGAAATATTTAAAGGTTTTTACCCGACGTTTTGACCCGAAATATATCTAATTATTATTTTTTTGCTGCTAAGCTGCTATTTTTTATTTAATTGGCGGGTAAATCAAAGCGTCGTTTATCGTTTATGATTAGTAAGGTTTTCAGAAAATATTTGGTTATTTTGTTTATGCTGTACAAAATTATTCACACACACTAGTAGAAATATTGGAAAAATACAATATGCAAATTTACCATAATTTCAGTAGAAAATGTCTCATCCCCTTGCTAGTATTATTGGAGCCGTGGGATATTCATGTAATATTCAGAAATGTAATTTTCGAGTAACTGTCGAGCGTCAGGTGAGATCATGTTTGACTGGTCATAGTGCGGCGTGTGGTACGATCGCTCTTCGTCACGGCATGACGGGTGAAATAGCCGCATTATATCGATGAGCGTGTATCGTGCTGTGACGTCACGCATATTGAAACACTTTAATCGAATAAAAGTGTGATTTATCGATGTCGCGTCGCGTCGCGTCGCTCAGTGCGGTGCGGTAGCGCGGGCGACGTCCTCTTAACTTGTGTCATATTATTGATATTGGAGTCGATGTTGCCACTCATTCCGAATGATAAATAGCTAATAGACAGCGACAAAATGCTCGCACATTCGCGGTATGAAATATCATGAATAATTCATTATATGGCCGTATGTTCTTACTACTATTTGTTCCTAAAAATATTCAGAAAATTCACTTTATGTACTTTGATTTGGTTGTGAACACAAAAAATGTTAAGAAAAAATATTCTTTTATCGAGAAACGATTGTCCAAATAAAAGAGCGACATTATCAGCGGTGTCCAAACAAAGTAGTGAGCCTCGAGACACGGCGGACGATGCGCTAGTATTTGTTCCCGTAATTTTAAAGACGCTTCTCGCGACGACAAATAGATTGTCGCAGTGTTTTTCCGCTCAAGCCTTATTATGTATTAACTGGTTACAATAACTTCTGATTCTGAAGTGAGTATTTAAGATTTCGTTGGATAATATAGTTCGTCTTTTTAGGTTTCCGTACCTCAAAAGGAAAAAACGGAACCCTTATAGGATTAGCACACGTGTTTCTGTCTGTCACAGCCAATTTGCACAGAATCTACTGGACCGATGAAGTTCAAATTTGGTACACATATGTGTTTTTGTGACCCAACTACAGACGCATAACATAAATATAAGAATTTTGAGCTTGAGTTCTATTTTTGCGGGGCAACTAGGAAATAAAAAAAAAGTTTCGCAAACTGTATCTAACAGTCTCTAACATATCATATGAAATGGCTTGTTGTAAGAATATCAAATATATTTTCTTTTATAATTTTAGTATCGTAATTTTTAAGTTATTTAGGAAAAACTATGAAAATATCCCATTCCTCCCTTATCCCCAAAGCTACTGAGCCTAATATTTTGGAAAAAATGCAAAAAATAATTTAGTAAAACCTATTAGAAGTGTGACTTTTGAATATGAGGGATATTTTAGGGGCAAAAAATTAAATTGATATAATTTTAAAAGATAATCTATAATGTTCTTAACATTTTAAGTGGATGCTCATTCTATGTTGTGCCCATTGAGGTTGACATATCCAATCTCGTGTACTCTTCTTTTAATATTTTTGATCTCTTGTTTTTCCATCAGTCCTTTAATTTGGTGTATACTATAATCGTGGCAGCATCTTACCTACATATACAGTTTATAAACAAAAAAATATTATTTATCAGTTGTCTGATTGTTAGAATACAGGCTCTCTCCAACCCGGAGTCAGATGCCCGTGTGTGAGTTGTCCCAAAATAGTAGGGCTCTTCAGTAGAAAAATGCGTACTAAATTTTATAAACGATGGCAATTTGAAAAGAGTGGATATTTGTTTATCTTTTTCGGCTTTCGCGAGATTTTCGTCATGGGGGATGGTGATGTCGACGATCATTGCACGATGCTTTGATCGGTCTATCATCACAATATCAGGCTTGTTGGCAACAACAGTCCTGTCTGTGATGATAGAGCGATCCCGTACAGTGTGATACGACTATTTTCAAGAACTGGCTCAATAACGTACCTGTAGTACGGTACATCAACGTCCACAAGGTGGAATTTCAGAGCCAGTTGCTGGTGGATTATCCTGGCTACTTGATTGTTTATGTCCAAGTACTCGCCGTTTGCAAGACGTGAACAGCCGGAAACGATATGTCTGAGGGACTCACCAGGTTGGTGACATGCACGACAGATGTCAACAGTGTCATCCCTCAGTATAATATATTTCCGGTAGTCATTCGTCATGATAACTTTGTCAGCAACTGCACAGACAAAACCCTTGGTTTCCCCGAAGAGTTTACCTAACCGTAGCCAGGCCACAGATGCGCCATAGTGAAATTGCCTTATGTCAATAGTAAAAAAATAGTTTCTATCACAAAATAAAAATATTTGTCTAGCGCATAGGCTACGGCTGAAAAATTCGTTCAGTGAGTAAAATGTGTTTTCCAGTAGCCAACAGCTTAAGACTGGTATGAATTTATTTGGAGGTAGTGTTTTCAAGTGACTTGGTAATTTATTATAATTTTTTATACACATGGCATTACTTTTGTAACCGACTAGTTCTAGGTACAATGTCTAATACAAGTCTATCTGGATTTCTAATGTTATGAAATGAAATGAAATGAAATGAAATGAAATGAAATGAAATGAAATGAAATGAAATTTATTTGCACGAAATATGGTTTACAAGGTGGTATAAATTAGGTAGGTACAGTCATATTTCGCCTTGGTAAGGCATGCAAATTTTTTATAACTTAAGCTAAAACAAAGATATCATTTTTTTTAAATAATTAAATAAATTGTTATTAATTAAGACACACCATAATATTATTATATGCATTCAAATAATATAATTAAAAAGAAATGTAAAATGTCAAAATAATCAGTACATTAATTGTCAAAATGTAATAGATTTATAATTTTTCATGTCCACTTAGCAGTAAATAAATAACTTGGCAAAGTCCATAATAGTTTATAATTGACGGTCATTGAAAAATTCTGAAATAGAATAATAACATTTACTGATTAATAATAATTTCAATTGTCTCTTAAATTGTTGTACTGTTGTATTTTCTCTAATTGCTTTTGGAATTTTATTATAAATTTTAGGTGCCATACAAAATACACTTTTATGTAATAGGGCAGTATTTGCTGGTAACACACATAGTTTGTCTTTGTTTCTGGTGTTGAAGGTATATTTGTGGTTCAGTGTTTCAAACTTATCTAAGTTACATCTAACAAAAAGGGCAACCTCGTAGATGTATAAACTGGGTACCGTCAATAATTTCAAAGATTTGAAGTGTGGCTGACAACTTTCAGTAGGTAGCAGTTTACAGATTGCTCGTATGCAGCGTTTTTGCGCAATTAGCACATGTAACTGGTTACTTGAGTTCCCCCAAAACACTATCCCATACCTTAACACAGAGACCACATATCCATGATAGGCCATCAGTGTAGTTTCACGACTAGAAACTTTTGATAGTTGATGTAAAGCAAATGCGAAGCTATTAACCCTGTTGATTAATTGTTCCGTATGAGTGCTCCATGTTAGATTACTATCGATCCATAAACCTAAAAACTTAGCCGTATCGGATTCTGTAACAGTTTCATTATTGTAAATAATATTTAAATTAGTATTTACTGTACGTTGCCTGAATTGCATAATTTTAGTTTTATTTACATTGACGCGAAGATTGTTTGAATCCAACCAAGCAATAACAGCGCCAAGGGTATTGTTTATTTCGCTGGAAAAATCAAGATCCTTTTCTTTTTTTATTATTACCGTGCTATCATCGGCAAATAGTACCATAGGATATTTAATGTAATTTGGTAAATCATTGATATAACACAGAAACAATAGAGGACCTAATACACTGCCCTGTGGTACTCCATATTTATTTATTTTACACTTTGAATTAAAATGCTCTTCTAATCGAGTTTTTATATTTATCCTGCTAATCTGTGTATACTGTTTTCTATCTGAGAGATATGATTTTATTAAGTTTAAGACATTTCCCCGTATTCCATATTGCTCTAATTTAAGTAGAAGTATTTCGTGTTTAACAAAGTCGAAAGCCTTGGACATGTCCATATACATGGCACTAATAGGAATTCTACGATCCATCGATATCATAATCTTATATAAAAAGTCATATATAGCTAAGTTAATTGATTTTCCTTTTCTAAACCCCTTTTGTTCATCAGTAAGTATGGAATGTTTTTCCAAATAGTCATACAGGTGGTCATAGATAAACCTTTCGTACACTTTTGAGAACAGTGGAATTAGAGCAATAGGTCTATAGTTACACATTAAGTATTTTTCCCCCTTTTTAAATAGTGGCTTTATGACAGAAATTTTTAATGAATCAGGAAAAATACCTTTTTCATTGCACAGATTAAAAATATAGCTCAGAGGAAAGCAAATTATATCCCCAACGCTTTTTAGTACTTGAGTTGTTATGCCATCATAACCTGTGCTTTTTTTATTTTTTAAGTTTTTGATTATATTAAACACATCTTGTGGAGTTATTGGTGATAGAAACATGGATGAAGATTTTTTATGACCAGAACACATCGTCTTTTGCGGTGGTTTACTTAGATTTCGTTTGGCTGTATCAGGGTCTAAGTCAATGAAATAATCATTAAATGTATTCGCAATCCCCGTAGGGTCGAATATGATATTATCGTTAATATTTATTTGTGTTATGTAATCTTTTACCAAATTTGTTTTATTTTTACCTATAACACTCCATGTAGCTTTTGATTTATTACTAGCAAGTTTGATATAGTTATCATTCTGAGCTTTTTTTGTATGCCTTATGATTTTCCTATAAAGTTTAGAGTAATTTTTCAATTTTATTTTATTAACTTGTGTAGGACAGAGGCGATATTTCCAAAGTAGGTGTCTTTTATTAGAACTGCACTTTCTGATTCCCTTTGAAATCCATCTCGTTTTGTTGTTGCATCGAATGCTTTTTCTACAAAAAGGGAAACAAAGATTATAAAACATTAAAAAAATGTCTAGAAATATGTTAAATGCTATGTTGGGGTCGTCCTGGCTATAAACATCACTAAAGGATAGACTAAACAAACATTCTCTAAATTTTTCATTATGTTCTTTGCTTAAATCCCTCCGGACTCGTGGTCCCCCTGTGATGTTCCCCTGGGGGGACCACGAGTAAATCGCATTAAATCACGTATTACAATAAACCATGAACTAAATTTACATGTTAATTTTACAGGGCATCTATATAGTTGCGAAGCGTGGTCAGAAAGGGCCGCTTCAATGACTTCGCAGTTACCTCCTTTCACATTTGTTATTATATTATCAATGCAGGTCATACTTAATAACCTTGTCGGCTCTCTAAGAGTAAATTTTAAATTATAGTGCATTAACAAATTTTCAAATCTCAATGTCAAACTATTTTTTTTCATTATGTCAATATTAAAGTCACCACACAGTATTATTTTTTTGTTTGTTCTGTATGAAACTTTAAGTAATATTTTTTCTAGGATATCAAAAAACTCGTTTAAATACTTTTGATTCGGTACTCTATAACTAACTGTAACTAATAAATTATGTTCTATTAGTTCAATTGCACAAATTTCGATCAGATTTTCTATTGACATATCGGATATTCTAGGAAGTTCTTTATATTTATGTATATTTTTCACAAGGATGCAAGATCCACCTTTCCTTTTTTTTCTATAATAACATGCTGCTAAACTATAGTTTGTTATTGGTAGACAAATTTCATCACCTTTTTTCATATTGTGTTCAGTAACACAGATTACATCGACCGACTTGCCTGACTCTTGCAATTCCGATATATGAACGATCAATGAATCTAACTTGTTAATGAGGCCTGCAATATTTTGGTGCATAATGTAGATGTGTCTAAACACGAAAAAACCCGTTATCCTTGAACTCGACACTCTTTTGACTGGTTGGCTCTATACTATTATTAAATTGAGATTGCTGAATGCTATCCTTCAGATTATTTTTATTTTTAACTACACTAGCCACTGGGAAGTAATCTAGAATAGTTATTTTATTTTTCGCCCTAACGTTATTAATCGGATTGCCATTCGCCTTACTATTCTGATGTGCCTGTGGAAAATAGTAAGGGATAGTGCCTTTCGGGTATTGTTGGATTCGGTGCATCTTAGGATTAACATGTGGTACAATTTTTTTAGCATGGTTAATATGGTTATTGTTAAATGTCAGGTATTTCTTTTTATAGTCTAATGTATCTATAAATGTGCTAATTGCTTCACATACATATTTTCCTTTATAGGTACACAGTTCAAGAAAATGACAATCTTTATGTAACGATTGCTTTGTGATAAATTTTAACATTTCATTTAGTTTGCCTTCATTAATATATTTATTCTTGGATACGCTTAATACAACAACTGTAGGAATATGTAATAAATTTAAAGTTACATATAGTTCGTGTGATAGTCTAATTGGGTCTTTTTCTGCTTCTCCTACGCATAGAACTAATATATCTGCTGTGTTAAATGATTGATTTTTGCATAGATCTAGAAGAACATCCGAAGGTGCGTCTGGTATTGTGAACCCAAATACGTCGTATTTTTCATACGCTGTGTTTATTCGAGACTTGTGTAAGTCTCGAATAAACACAGCGTTATCCCCTCGTGTTGTATTTTTTGCTTGTGTAAATTATTTTGAGTGCTGATTAACAAATTAACCTACCTCCAATATGTAAAGGCTAGGTAGTGGAAGAATTAGTTAATAACATTTTGAAATAGGGACGACATGATACATCTCGGGCTGTGTTACATATTGCCCTTTTACACTGCTTCTGTACAATAGACGCTTTATGGACATCAGGGGGCCTAGCCAAAGCCACGTTCGAATAATAATGTCGTTAATGAAAAAGTAGGTACAAAATGTATGGAATTGAAATGTGTCACGTGGTCAATCCAAGTCGATGCGTAGATAAGCTGGACTATTGACAGTAACTTCGCTATTTTTTTCCATTCGATAGATCAATAATCTAGCGAATGCTAAGACCATGTAGAAAACCAAATAAAATGGTGGATTTTTTAAGAATTTGACACTTGTGGTGGAGTATTAGCATTTTTTTTTCGAACGATTGTTTTGAATTGATATTGTTGGCGTTAGCAAATTCTTGTGTAACCCCCCTGTGCTATTTCCCTGAATTAAAAGGCCGTATCGAAAAACATACTCTACATAGGCAAACAGGCTGTGCATGCAGTATTAACTTTGTGACTTTTGTTAATTTACCTAGTCTGGCCATAAATACTGTTACAATTAAAAATAAGAAAGATATTACATTTGAATTTGGAATCTGTCATTTTTATACGATTGTGTTTTTGTTCATTGTATTTTCTAATTTTGGCGCCAATACATTGTACATTATTTTGCTATATTAAAATGGAGTGGGGTGATAAAGAAAACCGAATCGCTGTGATTGCATTACACAAAGTTGGTATGGAGCCGAATGTAATTTTTAAAACTCTCCATACGCTTGGTATTAGTCAAATGTTTGTGTACCGGGCTATTAATAGGTACAATGAGACCTTCTCTGTTTGTGACAGAAAAAGATCTGGCCGTCCACGTAGTGTTCGTACGAAAATGGTGGTCAAAGCAGTAAGGGAAAGAATTCGAAGAATCCTGTCCGAAAGCAAAAGATTTTATCTCGGGAGATGAAGATAGCACCCAGAACCATGTCACGCATTTTAAAAGATGACTTAGGACTTGCAGCCTATAAGAGACGCACTGGTCATTTTTTAACTGATAATTTAAAAAAGAATAGGGTGGTAAAATCGAAGCAACTACTGAAGCGGTACGCAAAGGGAGGTCACAGAAAAATGTTGTTTACGGATGAGAAAATCTTTACAGTTGAGCAACATTTTAACAAACAAAATGACCGTATTTATGCTCAAAGCTCTAAGGAAGCTTCCCAATTAGTCGACAGAGTGCAACGTGGGCATTATCCGACTTCAGTGATGGTTTGGTGGGGTGTTAGCTATGAAGGAGTGACTGAGCCATATTTTTGTGAAAAAGGTATCAAAACATCGGCACAAGTGTATCAAGATACCATTCTTGAGAAGGTAGTTAAACCCCTTAACAACACCATGTTCAATAACCAAGTATGGTCCTTGCAACAAGACTCAGCGCCGGGTCATAAAGCTCGGTCCACGCAGTCTTGGTTGGAAGTGAACGTTTCGGACTTCATCAGAGCTGAAGACTGGCCGTCGTCTAGTCCCGATCTTAATCCGCTGGATTATGATTTATGGTAAGTTTTAGAGAGTATGGCTTGCTCTAAACGCCATGATAATTTGGAGTCCCTAAAACAATCCATACGATTGGCAGTGAAGAATTTTCCCATGGAAAGAGTGCGTGCTTCTATTGATAACAGGCCTCAACGTTTAAAGGACTGTGTTGCAGCCAATGGAGACCACTTCGAATAAGCTTTTTATATTTTGAATTGTTTTTTATTTATCTATTAAACTAACACACTGTAAAAGTAATAAATATTATTTGCAATAAAAAAAAATGTTTTTTCTTCGTAACAATATTTATGGCTAGACTAGGTATATTAAATATAATCGGCTCGAGAAAAGGCAAGCAAACGGCGACATCGCTTATATCTGTCAGGCATTGTTATTAAACCAATCTAGAACTAGGCATGATGACATATTTACAAGATTATCTCGAATTGAAGCCACATGTTTTGTATGTCAGTTTCATGGAAAACCGACTGTTCGTATAAAAAATACATCAGTAAAGTCTCGCTGCGCTCGGCGCGTCGGTCGGAAGCCCCAAAAAGCGGTAATAACCGGAATATTCCGGCTCGACCCGCTTTTTATTTGTGTTAGTCTCGTTAATGGCAGCCGCCGTCAGATTGGTCCCATACAAACTTTCTGTTTCAACTTATTGCGGCTTCACTTTTGAATTCCGAATTAATATTTTTGGAGAACCGCACTGGCCGTGATTACAAGCCGCCCGGCGCGATGTATGCTTGCCTCCGACGTTTATTAATGTCTATTATTTTGGACTTTTTTGACCATTTGATGCGGCTTTTTGTGTGATTAGTAGCTCAATTAGCATCAAAAGATGTTACAGGGTTTCGCAACTTTTGACATTACTCAATTAGTTCGTTTCTTTTTGTTTTATAACTACCTGTTTCTTGTTTGAATAAAATGCCGTATGCATTTATTGCACTTTATACGCTGTTGATATTAAAGCTCATAAATGAAAGAAAAAAAGAAAGAGGCGTAGGCACCCGGTTGGAGCTTACCTAGTTTCTTTTGCTATATCTTTTTTGTGTTTATATTAGCCAATGATTTAAGAAGATAATCTGAAAACATAACATTTTCAAATTTGTCTTGTTTCAAATATATTACACACAGCCAGTTTGACAAAGTAAAATAGACATTAGGTACAACCCTTTCAAAAATACAAAAAACCTCTTTAACACAACCTCTTTATTCTGGCTTCACATAATCATAAATAATTGCTTTTTGGTCGATGAAATGAAATGATGTGAAGTGCAGTAATTGTGGCATTAAAAAATATTTGGTCTTAAAAGAAATGGTCCTCATTAGGCATGCAATTTTATTTTAGAATAATTATATGATGATGACAGTAATAAATTCAACATATTTATAAAATACTCTGTAAGGGTATAGAAACAACGATCTATTAACATTTTTAAGGTTCTCTTAATCTGGGGCATATCTGATCGCTTTTTGTAATTTGGTAAGTGGTTGTAGATTTTTATACTAGAAAAGTATATATTATTTAAAAATAAATCCGTTCTAGCATTAGGCAATATTAATTTGTTTCCATTTCGTAGTCTTTTATTGTAGTCTATAGCATTTTTTTCGGAAAGTATGCGCTGTTCTTTTTACAAAGCTAGCTGCCTGTAGTATGTATACTCCTGTTAAAGTAAGATATTTACGAGTATGTTCTCTAAATATTGGTCTTTATTAAGCTATTGCATAGCATTTATCGCGGGCTTTGAGCGCGGCGACCGAATGAAGAAATTTCGTAACGAAAAAAACCTAACACGCCCCACTCCGCCTACCATGTAGCTCAGCCGAGCGTTCGCTTAACGTATATGGTACGATTGTACGAAGCTCGCACGGATCGAGACGAGCTGCTCCGAAATGTAATGAAAAAAAAAAACTGCATAAATAAATAAATAATTATAATTGCATAAGTTGATAAAAATTGCTATGCAATAGCTTTACCGCGGCAGTCCCCGAGTGCCACACATTTTTTTAAAATTTATTTTTATTTTTAATGCATGATGTTTGACTGTCAATGTTATGAATGATTCGAAAACATGTTTTTGTAATATAAATGTGCTGTCAGAATCTTCAGCAATTCCCCAATACATAATACCATAACTCAACAATGAATAAATCAACTCAACATAATAGGTATGCTGACTGCGTTGTTTCAATATTCGTTGCATTGATTATTATATGTAATATATAACAGTATGACCTTATTTCATTATTAAATGTTCTATATGCATTTTTTAATTAAGATGGTTATCTAAACGTAGACCTAGAAATTGAGTGTTCGTTTCATATATGGGTTGTCCTTTGTATTGTATTGCTAGTTTTATTTGTGTAGCCTGATGTGGTCAAAATTGTACATACTTTGTTTTTTCTATATTTATTGTTAAATTTAATTGTCTTAACCATGCAATTACTTTTGATACAGTATTGCTTAATAAGCAAAATTATATAATATATAATTTTTATGTTTGTGTTAAGCTACAAACAGTAATTAATATAGATACATTACCGGCAAACCGGCAAAGATTAGAACGCTTCAGTTTTGTATTATGTTTGGAAGTTTTTGTTTCTTCATTTCATTTATGTAAATTAAGAATAGCAAGGGTTCTAAAATTCTTCCTTGCGGCACTCCAACTTTTATTACGTTGTAGGAAGATCTGGTACTTATAACAGTTAATATTATAATAGTACTTGTGTTAATATTACGCTATTTCAGTCGCTGACCAGGCTGACTTTTTAACAGTGGATCATATCCAAGTTATACAACAGATTCTAGAGAAACACAATGAGCACAATAGGACATTATACATAGCCTATATTTATTTTGCAAAAGCATTCGACAGTATATTACACATTTATATCTAGACAGGACTGAACGAATGTCAAATTCATGAAAAATACATAAAAATCTTGAAAAACATCTACGATGGAAGCACTAGTCGAGTAAAACTGGAGAAAAGAGGACTAGACATACCAATTTGCAGAGGTGTGAGACAGGGTGACCCGATATCGCCCAAACTTTTTATAGCTGTGCTACAAATTGTCTTTGGAAAACAGAAGGAATCAAGGTGGCCGGCCGCTACCTTAGTCATCTCAGGTTTGCGGATGACATCGTTCTCTTTCATCATTTAGAGACAACGTCATCACTTAGAGACAAAAATGATGAAGAAGAGGTCGAGCTACGAGTAGCTATGAGCTGGAGAAAGTTCTAGTCACTGAAAGAAATACTAAAGGATAACTTCCCCATCCATTTAAAGAGAATAGTGATGGATACTTGCATCCTACCGACGCTTACCTATGGGTGCCAGACTTGGACTTATAACACAAAAACTGTTTTCGTGCTAAAGGGCAATGGATTGAAGCAGATTTAAAAGTGAGGAAATTAGATAAGATAAGAAGACAAAAAACAAAGGTAACTGATGCGATTATGCACTTCGTCTAAAATGGCGATAGGCGGGGCATCAGGCCAGATGCACAGACAAAGGGTGGACAACGGATGCAACAAGATGGACTGGTCCGAATGGCAAGAGGGGAAGAGAGCGGCTTAGGCGTAGATAGGCTGATGACCTCATAGCTGTCTTGGGGTAGAATGAACATCAAAAGCAATTGATAGAGATGGCTGGAAAGAGCTGGAGGAACCATATAGAAAAAGAATATAATGAATTAATTAACTTACATATTTTTTGTTGCACAAACTTAAATTAATCTAATAAAACTAAAATGATATAATGTTAATAACGAATAAAAAAAATAATGGTGATTAATAATTGATAATTTATACCTAATTGATAATATATTTTGTAAAATTAAATGAAATCGAAACAATAAATTAATGTATTTTAAGGTTAATTCCATTGATTTCCTAAATTATAGCAATGTTATTTTCGCTACAAAACGAAATCAACTAGCCGACCAAATCTTGTAATAAACATGTGAAATTGAGAGTTCGCTAGTTACGAAAGTGGTAACAACCAAATCTCCACTTAACTCTTTGTTTTTATATCCTACATCTAGTGTTGAAGTGGAGAACATAATTCATCAATTAAATAGTGGCAGTACTCCCGGACTTAAACATTCATATTTAATCTAAGTATCTCATCTGATAAATTTCCTGATATGTGGAAAGTAGCAACAATAACACCTGTTCACAAGGCAGGAGATACACATAATCCGAACATTAACATACCAATCTCTCTTCTATCTGTTTTTAATAAAATGTTGAAAAAAAAAATTAATGAACAATTCGTATGTTTTCTGGAAAGCCAGAAGCTATTATTACCTCAACAATTTAATTTTAGGTCAGGCAGATCCACTGAATAGGCCGTAACCTTATTAACTAATATTATCACGTACGTTGGAGTACCGCTGGGCAGTGTTTTAGGCCCAACACTCTATCTCGTTTATATTAAAGATCTCTCAGTAAGTCAACACACAGGAGGTGCTGATATTATTAACTACGCTGATGACACTGTGTAAATTTACAAAGAAGAGTCGAGGGACAAACTTTTTAAAACCGCTCAAAGGGCTTTAAATCTTGTAACGGATTAGTTGAATGACAACTTGTTGTCGCTAAATGCTGATAAAATCAACGTAGTATGTTTTCACAAAACTGCACATACAGCACCGACCAATGGGCTTAAAATCGTAGCACACGACTACGTCTGTGACAGTAGAGCGTGCACCAATTCATCCCCGGGCTGTAAATGCATTCTGTTAAATATCTGGGAATCATCATAGACGAAAATCTATACTTTGGCGAGCACATCGCAGCGACATCCTCCAGGGTAAGGAAATTAATCTACGTAATGAAAATACTAAGAGATGTGGCCCCGATGAATTCGCTATATATTGTGTACATGCCTTTATGCCTGGGGAGGCATAGCTTCTACTTATCTTTTGACTCTGGAAAGAGCACAACGTGCAATGCTTAAAACGATGATAAAAAGACTATTCCGGTACCCAACCACACTTCTGTATTCTGAAACTTAGGTTCTCATTGTTAGAAAGCTTAACAGCTTAAAATTGTTACTTAGAGCGCACAAAGAAATTATCAACTCTAGTAACTATGAAGATATGATCGGGAAACGAGTTTTTAAACTTCCTATTGTCAGAACGGTGTTCAAAACGGTTTTATTTCTACATGAAACCTTTTATTTATAACAGATTAAACAAAATCTGCAATCTATCCAACCTAACATTTCGGACTGACAAATCTAAGACGGAAAAAATATTATTAACGTTTAACTATTTATAATACAGGAATTAACGCGCATTGTTTGCCTTAAAATTGTTTGACGTTTCGACCAGGTTGCACCGGCCGTGGTCACAAGCGGACTGTGGGTGCAACCTGGTGCTTCGCGTTAATTCCCGATAAATAGTTATAATCATGCAACGCGAAAGTTTAAATGCTAGTATTCTAATTAGTTTGTTTGTCTGGATGTTTGTTGAAAACTGTTAAGCTAATAAATTAAATAACATTCAATAATTAACTTTTAATAAACAATCATCAAATTAAATATATTATATTTTCTTTAATTTAAAGCATGACTTATTAATATATACAAAAAAAAAAGCTAATGCTTCATTCAAAATTAAATGTACCTATAACACGATAATATAAATTTAAGTACCCTCATTGGTACCTCATTTATTCTGGTAATCTGTTAATAAAACTTCCTGCGCGACAGGCTTAGCCTAGTGTGGGAATATTTTCGTAAAACCAGACAAGTTCCTAAATGTAAGAACCAAATTGTTAATGAAATTGAAACAGCCTTAATGTTAAGAACAGTACAATTATTTTTAATGGAAATAAATAAAAAATATTATTATTAATAATTATTTTAGTATTTAGTTTTTAGTGATTGTTATTAGTACGTTATTTATTAGTTCGATGATGTTACGAGATGTGCATAATTTTGATTATATATGTATATATATATACATATATAAATATATATATATATATATATATATATATATATATATATATATATATATTTTTTTTTTTTAAAGATAACTAGCAATGTGGGATTGAGTCCCATATTATAGATACATAGCAATCTTGTTTACCCCTCCAGCTAAGCTCAAAGGCTTTTGGTAGGAGTGGGTTCATATCGATAGTATAATGGGTAGGATTTAAACCTGCGACCTCACGATTACATGACCGATGCCTTAGCCAGTAGGCTACCGCCGCTATTATTAAATAAATATATCTATTTAAAAATATATAAATCTAATAATAAATGTATTAAGTTATTAATATACAAGTTTGCTAAGTTAGTTGGTTTAAAGTTAATTTATTTAAGCATGATTAGAATGTGTCGATATTAATTAATTACCTATATTATATTAAGTAATTACCAAATGTTAATGTTTATGGAAATATATGCTTTATTATTATTATTTCAGTCGCTTGCTTTCTATTAGTCAAATAACTCTCAAAAAGTTTCAAAGCTATTCCTCTTACACCCATTAGCTTCAACTGTTTGAGTAGAATTCTAAAATGACAGTAGTGGTGGGTAGACATAGAAGTGCAATATATTTTTGTGTGCTCTTAAAGAAATATTATAAATAATAGTTATTTAATAACATTAATGAAATAAAACAATTTAATTCTGTTTTAAACCTCCCCACACTCGCTATTTATTATTATCAAGTCTGCAACACTTTTAATTAAACACTTATTTATTAAAAATATGGACACAAAACTTGCTGCTAGCCTGGAAGAACTTGAGCAGATTTTCGGCTCCCGAATGCAAGAATATGAGATGAAATTACAAAACGCCACCACTGGTGGTGACACTGCTTCACCAGATATTGCAGCCATCGCTCAAGAGTTCTCCAAATTCAAGAAGTTTGTCTATCAAGCACTGTCCAATTTCAAGACACAGATTGAGCTGCTTGCTGCTGGGTTCGATAGGCATGAAACTATCATGCGTAGAAAAGTCCTGCTGCTTCATGGTGTGCCAGAGAAAGCCAGTGAAAAACTGCATGATGTGGTCCATGGCATATTAACCAACCATATTAAAGTGCCAGAGGTAAACAAAACCTCCATCCATGTCTGTCATAGGCTTGGTTTCTCACAGCAAAAGGCTCGACCTATACTAGTTCGATTCTTCAGGATGGAACATCGGCAACTCGTGTGGGATAGCAAAAAATCGCTCAAGGGCACTGGAATCACCATCTCTGAGTTCTTGACGCAGGTTCGGCATCGGACGTTTACAGCTGCGCGTAAGCATTTCGGTATGACAAATTGCTGGTCCATGGAGGGCAAGATTGTCATTTTATGTCCTGACCAATCCCGCCGAAAGATTGAGACTATGGGCGAACTTCATGATTTGATTGCCAAGTTCCCGTTATGCACAGTTGTTGACAATGACGATTCTACGAAGTCCGAAGATCCCGAATCCCCAAAAGGCAATACGTTGGCGACTCCTGCCAAGAGATCGAGGAAGCCCCGTCAACGCAAGTAACACAAGCGATTTGTTGTGATTCTGTAGGTACTACTAGCGTACGCTTCTCAATTTGGCCGCGTTGCAGGATCACAATGTTTTACTTTTGTCTTGAGCCGGTAGTTAGTAATTACTTATTATCTGTCCCACTCCACTGCCTTTTTATTTCGATAATTATATTGCCGGTATAAAGATTTTTACTTTGTGTCGTCCGCAGTCATAATATTTTTGACACTTTTTTAAATGTGACAGTGACACTTGACAGTTGCTGTGAGATTTCGATTGCGTTCCGTTTCACTGTCAATTCGATTTAATGAATCGATTATTATGGGTCGTCTTGTTCTTTTTCTGTGTTTGTAATTGTTTTGCTTTTCTTCTAAATTGTATACTGTAATATTTTGTTAAAATTTCTACCAATACACCAGCGAGTTGGGGTGGTTTTCAATTTGAAACCTACTTACGTAAAAATAATATATAAACTTTAAATTTGTAATATATAACAATAATATTTATATTATATATCTATTTATAAATATATATATATATATATATATATTTTTTTTTTTTTTTTGTATTATTATAATTATATTTTTAAAACTATCTTATTTATTATGGATGATGTAGCTGATTTTAACGACAGCTTCTTCTCATGCTCTTCTTCTGATAACTTTGTTAGTGAGAACAGTGACCCTTCTCCACCGCTTACTTTGCATGATAAACTCTTTTCTCTTTTTTCCAATGACCCTAAGAATCTGCATATAGCTCACATAAACGCTCAGAGTGTTCCTAGCCACTATTCTGATCTTCTGGCATCCTTTAGCAGCGCTCACCTCGATGCCCTTTTGATATCAGAATCCTTTTTGAAACCTTCTCTTCTCTCTACTCAATTTTCTCTCCCTGGATTTGTGTTGATCCGAAACGATAGGACTGGGAAGGGCGGGGGTGGGGTTGCCATGTACTTGCGTGCTGATTTACCCTACAAGGTGATCAGTGCATCGCCTTCACTGTACTCTGAGTCGGCTGAATTTTTATTTATTGAAATTACTGTCCATCATACAAATATTTTGCTCGCAGTGTTCTACAGCCCTAATCTCCACATCGATTACTTTGAAACTTTTGACTCCATCCTCAGTAATCTTTGTCCTGTATACGAACATGTAATTATAATGGGGGATTTCAATACATGTTTGATTAAAAATGATTCTCGCTCATCTAAAATCCACTCACTCTTGTCTTCTTATAATCTTGATATTCTGCCTCTCTCTGCAACTCACAATTTTCCTAATTGCTCACCTTCTCTTCTAGACCTTATGATTGTCTCTTCACCTGATAATGTTTCCTACCATGGCCAACTAGCAGCTCCTTTTTCATATCATGATCTCATTTATCTATCTTATCGCATACGTGTTCCTCGGCGGAAGCCCCAGTTTCTTCTTCTTCGTAACTACAAAGGCATAGACCTGGAGGCATTGCGGCGTGATGCTGATGATCTTGACTGGTCTCCCCTGGTCGAGAGCAACAGCATCGACGACAAGATTGAGTATTTTAATACTTGTATTCTTAATCTATTTGACCAGCACGCGCCTGTCAGACGAGTTAAAGTAAGGCATGACCCTGCTCCGTGGATATCGCCTCAGATTAAAGAGCTTATGGGATGCAGGGACAAAGCTAAAAGTAGGTATATACGTAGACCCTCGGAGCTTAACCTCGCCTATTACAAATCGCTGCGTAATCGCTGCAATCATCGGTGTCAAGATGCTAGGAGACGCTATTTCCACGACTCACTTAATAACCATAGTTCTTCTGATATATGGAGATTCCTTAAATCTGTGGGTATCGGTAAATCATCAGTTAACCAGTGTAAAGACGTGAACCTAAATGATCTCAATAGGCATTTTTCTCTTCTCCCTTTTTCTCTTGATCCAGGTGTCAAGGCTTCGACACTGGATAGTCTCTCTAGACTGCCGGTTCCACAATACTCTATTTTTAACCTGTGTGATGTTACTGAGGAAGATGTTAAGAAATCTGTACTGGCGATTACTTCTTCAGCAGTCGGCAATGACAAGTTGTGCTCACGTATGATTACTCTCATTCTTCCTTCAATACTTCCTGTTATCACTCATATTTTCAATTACTCATTTACCTCTTGCTCCTTTCCTTCAGCTTGGAAACAGGCACACATTATACCTTTACCAAAAACTAATAATCCTACCTTATTAACTCACTTTAGACCTATTTCTATTCTTCCATTTCTTTCTAAAGTCTTTAAGCACATAGTACACAAACAACTATCATTTTTCTTAACATCGAACTCAATCATTTCCTCATTCCAATCAGGGTTTCGCGCTGGTCACAGTACAGTAACAGCACTTCTAAAAGTTACGGATGATATCCGCTGGGCAATGGAGAATAGATCCCTTACTGTTCTTGTACTGCTTGACTTTAGTAGCGCCTTCAACTCTGTAGATTTCGACATACTACTAGGTATCCTTAAATCTATAAATTTCTCTTTTTCTGCTTTAACCTGGTTTAATTCATATCTTCGGGGACGCTCTCAGTGTGTTCGCCTTCAGGAGTCTCACTCTGACTGGTGTAACCTCACCGAGGGTGTTCCTCAGGGTAGCGTTCTCTCTCCTATTCTATTTTCAATATTCATTAACTCTGTTATTAAAGTTATCTCTTCCAGTTTCCATCTTTACGCAGATGACTTGCAGCTTTACCGGCATTTCCCTGTTGCTGATGCTAGTTCGGCTATTGCTGCAATGAATCATGACCTTGCTTGTGTGAGCGATTGGGCCAAGTCATTTGGTTTGCAAATAAACCCTGCTAAGTCACAGGCCATGATCATAGGCAGCAGATTTCTTCGAATGCGGTGGATGTTACATCTTTGTTGCCATTATACCTTGATGGTATTCGCATCGACTATACCGAAACTGCTAAAGATCTGGGTGTAATTATTGACTCTAATCTTTCGTGGAGTACTCATGTCAGCGAGGTCAGTCGAAAGGTACATTTCTCTATGCACACATTAAGATGCCTTCAGAGTTTCTTGCCTTTGAAGACCAAAATTTGTTTGGCCCAGTCTCTTATTCAGCCGATTATAGACTATGCTGATGCCTGCTATTTGGATGCCACAGAGGAGCTATTAAACAAACTTGAGCGTTTGCAAAACCTGTGTATTCGTTTTGTTTTTGGTCTCCGAAAGTATGATCATGTCTCTCACCTTCGCAAAGAACTCAAGTGGCTCCCAATCCGACTTCGCAGGAACACTCGCATTCTCTGTCTCCTTTTCAACATCCTACATAACCCATCTTATCCTCCTTACTTGCAAGAGCGGTTTTCTTATGCTCGTACTAACGATGCTCCATGCAGGTCGCATCTTAGATCCCTCCTTAAATTCCTTCCTCATAAAACCGACTATTATTCTTATTCCTTCTCTGTTCATGCTGTAAGATTGTGGAACTCACTTCCGCCTAGCATACGCGACTTAAAAACTATTTCTCTCTTTAAGAAACGTGTAAAAGAGCATTACCTTTCCTCTTAATGGGTACATTTTAAATATTTATGTATTAATATGTATTTATTTATAAGCATAAGCATTATGTATTTATATAAGTATATATTTAGATATTTGTATGTATATATAGTTATATTTCTTAGTTTAAGACGCTAGCATATTTATTACCTTCTTTTAACTCTCGCACACTATTAGTCTACATTATTCTTCTACACTTTTCCTTTCGCAGGTCTGCTGGCAGAAATTTCTTTAGAAATAAGCAGTACTTTTGTACTCAATTGTATTATGCCATTTATAATTGTTGTTACAGTGTGTACATAAATTATAAAATAAATAAATAAATAAATGACTAGATATCCAAAAGTACAGCTGGCGCAGGCATTCTCACATTCATTGCATCAAGTATACATTTTAGGATTTTAAAATTAGCTAGTGAGGTGGAGCTTTTTTTTGAAATCCACATTAAGCTTCATTTTAGCAATTTGTGAGTATACTTCTGTAGATAATTGTTCAAACGTGCGTTTATCACTTTTTCTAGCAACTTCGAAAAAAACGGGTAGTAGCGCAACTGGTTGAAAAGGGGAATAAACTCAAAACTATAGGTTTTGAGTTTATTCCCCTTTTTAAACAATGGTTTAACGATAGCCTCTTTTAATTTATCAGGAAATATACCACTTACCATAGTATTCGCAATGTTGCTTAATGGTTTAACTATTGCTTGTGAACATTTTTTAATTATAACTGTTGTCATTGCCGGTACTTTGTTTGTTTTGTAAAGCTGATATATGTCCTGTAATTTCTTTTTCATCTGTAGGTTCCATAAAGAGAGAATTTAGTGTACTCATCCCTTGAGGTTTGTAAATTTAAACATCAAAGTTGGGATCGTAGTTTAAGTTGATATATTTTTTATTAAAAACGTTTGCTATTTCTTGATGTGATGTAATTACCCCTATTTTTAGGTTTTTTTGTAGTTTTGTAAATAACATTTTCTATCGTTTACATAATATTTTATTGCCTTTTGGAGTCCAAAATCGAATATCATGAGTTTTTATTGACGGGAGTGTAAAATAGTTTAAATTCTGTTTAAAATATATTGTAGGCAATATTTGGGTCACCAGTTGTATATATTTCACTAAAGCAAATTTTTGATAAAGCATCATTTAACTTTACTATGTTTTCGAAATGATAATCTCTTTTAGAATGGAATTATATTATTATTATTATTATTATTCCCTTTATTTAGCATTTCTCTAATTTTTTACACTATTAAATATTTATATAAAAAAAATAATAAAAACATTTAATTGTATAAAAAATTGCAAACCCACTGGCGTCGGGTACAGGGACCAAGCCACCGGTGGTTAGGGCTTCAGGGAGAGGAACCTCCTCACTATACGTGCCGTGTCAAGGAGTACGGCCTTCTGCATCAGGCCCTTGACCCAGCTACCCAACGCGAGCCTCTGTAGATGTTGGTCCAGGCTCTTCGCAACAAGTCCGTGGACTGATACAACTATCGGCACAATGACTGCTGAATCCACATCCCACATGTCAACAATCTCGCGGGCTAAGTCCAAATATTTTATTTCCTTATCTTTTTCTGCCTTCACGAGATTATTGTCATGCGGGATGGTGATGTCAACAATCATTGCGCGGCGCTCTAATCGATCTATCATCACTATGTCAGGCTTATTGGCGACAATAGTCCTGTCAGTGATGATAGATCGATCCCAGTACAATGTGGCACGACCATTTTCGAGAACAGGGTCGGGTGCATACCTGTAATATGGTACCTCTGTTTCCACAAGGTAATATTTCAGGGCAAGTTGCTGATGGACAATTCTGGCTACTTGGTTATGTCTATGCAAATACTCGCCGTTAGCAAGACGAGAACAACCAGAGATAATATGTCTGAGGGATTCTCCGGGATGATGGCATGCCCGACAGATGTCAACCGTCCCATCCTTCATTATATATCTCCGATAGTTATTCGTCTTAATAACTTCATCCATAATCGCAAAAACAAAACCTTCGGTTTCCCCAAATAGGTCACCAAACCGTAGCCAGGACACAGATGATAATGTGTCTACATCCGGTCCATTTAAGGCCCGATAGAAGCGTCCATGCAGTTCCTTACCCTTCCATATTTCCCGGCGGTCATCAATACCAAGTATCACAGGTTTGCGCTAGTTCTCTTTTGCCAGAGCAAGCGGGGTGAGTCCGTTGTCCACGGCAACTACATCTCGGTGCATATCAGCGTCCACGTGAAGGAAATATTCCCTGAGGTTGCATACCTCGCGGTTGTGGAGGGTCTTGGCATTTAGGAAACTACGACCGCCACACTTCCGCGGGATATACAACCTCATCACTGACGAGCGCGGATGATGCATTCGGGATGCAGTCAACAGTGACCGGACGCTCCTATCCAAGGCGTCCAATTCGGTCTGAGTCCACTTAAGTATGCCGAAGGAGTATATTAAGAGCGGCATGACCCAACCGTTGCCGGCGCGCACCTTGTTGCCGCCTGAAAGAAGACTGTTAAGAACTTTTTTAAGACGGCCGAAGAAGCGCTCCTGCACCACTTGTTTCATATCTGCATTATTAATACCCAAAGCCTGCGACATACCTAAGTATTTGTAGGTGTCAGTCCCGGAGAGTGATCGAAGTTGAGTGGAATCCGGAAGCTGTATTCCCACGGATTCCACCACCCTCCCTTGCTTTACATGCATAACCGCACATTTATCCACCCCAAATTCCATCGTGATGGAGCTGCTGAAGGCTTTGGTTACCTTCAGCAGATCCATCAGTTGTGTACTGCTGGTGGCAAATAACTTAAGGTCATCCATGTATAGCAAGTGAGATATCCCCCGACTACCTTTCCGCAACTTATAGCCTAGTCCTGAATCCTCCAGTAGGGTACTGAGTGGGTTCAGAGCCAGACAGAACAACAATGGGCTCAGACTGTCGCCCTGGAAAAATCCCCGCTCGATCCTCACAGGCTCGCCGTTGCCCAGAGTCCGGTGACACCCTGGATAGTGAAGGACCGTTCTCCATTGCCCCATACACGACCTCAAGAAGGTACACAGAGTTGCATTAACTTTGTACAACTCCAGCACCCTCAGGAGCCATGTATGTGGCACAGAGTCATAAGCCTTCTTATAGTCTATCCAACATGTCGACAGACTCTTGCGGCAACGGTGAGCCTGTTCACTAATGGTCATGTCTATGAGGAGAAGCTCCTTAGTACCACGGACCCCACGCTTACACCCATTCTGAGATAGTGACATGATGTTATTGTCTTCGATATGTTTATTCATTTTGTTTCTCAGAATGGATGTAAGCAACTTATACAACGTTGGAAGGCACGTTATTGGTCTATAGTTCTTGGGGTCTATGGTACTACCGGTCTTGTGGAGCAAGTGGGTAATGCCTTTTGTCATAAAGTCCGGTAACGAACTGGACTCCAGTGATTCTTGGAACCGAGAGGCCAAGCAAGCATGTGAGCTACGTAGCCACTTAATCCAGAAGTTGTGCAATCCATTGGGGCCCGGTGACTTCCAATTTGGTAACTGTTGGGCTGCTAGGGCTACGTCTTCGACAACGATATTAGTTGTCGGCATTTCTGCAATGGGCTCACATGCTCGCTCAACAACTCTCATCAAATCACCTTCGGTGTGGACGACGGGTACCGACCAGATGTTGCGCCAGAAAGTCTCCATAGCATCATCATTCGGCAAGCACCCATCGTCACCACCGGGATCCGCTCGCTCCCATGTTCGATAAACCCACTTCGGATCACTTTTGAACATGCGGTTCTGGGTGTATCTCTCCACACGTCTCATACGGTTTGCCCACGCATAATTTTTTTGTTTGTAGTAGTCAATGTGCTCCGTGACCCGAGTGGCATATTCGTGGGGCCCAATGCCGGTCCCCATAAACGCTCGGTTCACATAGCGCATTATCTTTGGGCGTGTATTGCCCGACCTAAAGCATATTAGCTTGCCGATGAGTGCCCTAGACTCGCCGATACGCCTTTCAATTCTGCACTGCCACGCCGGCTCGGCTGCTTTTGGTCGCGTAGGCGTGTCCTGGGGAAACTTGACACGAGCTACGCGACATGCCGCAATGGCGGCGCAGTACATAATTGAATGCGCATCAGCCAAACTGTTGCACGAGTCAAAATAACTACTCAACTGTGAGTCCAGGGCACACACCAGCGCTATATTTTTTCTATGTGTGGGCAAACAAGGTAGGCGTGGTCTGTTTGACTGCGTGGAGTGATACTCCCGAAGCGCATCCTCAAAAGAGCTCCTCAGTAAATCATTGCAATGGGTACTCACAGTGGTAATAACATCATTCACTTCCTCATCGGCGCACCTAGGGGCCGCTGAAGCTGTAGCGGCGGCGGTTTCAACTACATCCGATGAGGTAGGTACGAGGCGGTTGCACTGTGCGTCCGAGCGTAGCCTCTCAAGTACGTCATCCCCCAGCATACGATTCCGCTGGATGACACGCACTTGATCCGACAGTCGTTGAACTGAAACGTTGAGAGATGGTTCAAAGGTCTGAAAGAAAACAAGTATCCGACTACGATACGCAGTGAGGTTAGTGCCTCCCTCTGTAGCCGCAAAATATGCGCGCATGACGTTTTCGTTAGTGGATTCCGTCCATCGCATGCGCTGCACATTACCACCGGTAGCGGGGGCCCTATTCGCAGCCGGTGAGCCACGGGGTCCCAAGCCTGCCGGGGGCCGGCCTCTTCCTCGACGACGCGCAGGTGTTGGTGACGCCGCCGGGGAGAAAAACTCGTCGCTCGAGCTCGACGCAACTGCAACCGCAGCTGATGTACTGTCTGACCTGACATGATCCTGGCCAGGCGGCTGCAAGGCGGAGCTGGGCAACGAGCCCGGAGATGGAAGGCGTGCCTTTGTTTTGGCTCTTGTCCACATCGTCTCGTATAAAATATTTTAAAGTAACACGGTTGTTATGGTTACACATTTATCCACATCACACTTTTTTTTGGAGATCTTCATTGTGTATTTAGCGCTTATTTACGCTGCTAATCTATTGTGGTGTATAATAATGCAATATTAAAATATTTTTTGATGATAAAACTGACTGACATGTTTGCGGTTGCCATGGTTCTTATTATTATTATTATTTTTATTATGTGGGTATCGTTATAATATGGGAACGAGTTATCTCTCTCACCTACATGTCTATGTTATAAAAGGTCCCGGTAATACTTTTCAATTAAACATTAATTTATTATTGCATGTTACCCTGTAACATGATTAGGGTAGGTACTTCAAAATGTACGACACAATGTATTATAAATGTTTATCAAAAGTCATAAGCCGGTGTAATTAACTGGGCCCCGTGTCCCTGAGGCCCGGGGGACTGGGCTGGCCGGTGGGGCCCCGCGACACATAATTACTTCGAAACGTTGTTTTTACACGTTGCGGCCTCTGAAGTATGACGAATGTACAAAATTAAATTAAAAAATGTACCTACTGTGTTAAAAATGTACTTATCGGAATTTTAATGGTAAATATTAAAGTTTTAAAGTAATCCTTGAAAAACATTGTACCCTTTTTAATTTCTAATACATATTAAAACTACGTAACAGTATGTTGCACCTAAAAGTTGTCTTCGTGAAAATTTATATAAGTACATGAAAATAAAGTTAACTAATAACTCATTAGTATTGTAGCCTAGCGCAATGTTTCTCAAACAAAATGTAAAATACCACCCCCATATTGTATATTATCTATTTTCATATTTATGCTTTATTGATACAATTCAGCTAAATTAAAACGCATATACGGAATTGCACCCTAATCAATATTGATAAAAATCTGTTCATAGTGATACAACTTATATCAATTTTCATGGTAAATATATAGAAAAATAATTTGTGAAAATAAATATAATCGCGCTTATATTACGAAACATAAAAAATACTGTGTGTAGCAATTATTTAAAGAGGTTCAAAGTCAAAGTACTTTATTCACTTAAGTTATAAAATCCAATGCTTATAAACGTCAGACAAAATTTGGAATAGAATTATTCTACATTTAATGCCAAGTTCGCAACAGTAAAGCCGTGAGAAAAGAACTTAGCAATAAAAATTCATGGCCACTTTTTAAATGTATTTTTTTACAGTTATGCAGTAAGGTGCTGCAAATATTACACATTAAAACTCACGCAAGCTTTAACCATAGTTGATGATTAACCCTACATAATGTAGGTATAATCAAATTGTTATTTTATCACATGTTCCAACTTTTTAATCATATAATATTTTATCTATACAAACAACATTTTAATATTTAACACAAATACACTATTCTGCATTTTTATATCTACGACCATTTACGTCGTAAATGGTTATTTACGGTTACCACTTGAAATATGATTATTTATATTTAAGTTATTTTTGCAAAAATCCTGCTAGTCATATCACTTAGCACAAAAAAAATTTCAGAAACGACACGAAAAATAAAATAATAGGAATTATTATTTTATTATTATGCAAATTTCTATGTAAAAATCACAAAAAGGGTACCACTCAACTTAAATCACTTATCACAGAAGTCACAGAATTTATCTCTAATATGTATGTATTTTGAAATAGGCAAGTATGTTTATCAGTTATCTTGTTGCAATAGTACAGGTTTTGTCTAGTTTGAGATCAGGAGGAAGTGTGTGAATTATCCCAAAATATATCAAAAAATGTTCTAGGTACAACGCATAGATAAAGAGGGCAATGAAGGGTTGAGTCAAGATAATAGTGACATTAACTGCACGTTTGTGTGTGCCGATGTTAGTGAGAGTCATTGTAAGTGCGGTGACAAGTTCTCAGTTGTGTTGCGGCGCGATTGTGTTAACTTATGTGGTTTCAGTACGAGCATGTCACCGGCACCGCCTCTGTATCGCCACCACATGACACTGTTCACAGCTGATATGAAATAATTATAATTTAGTACTTATGAGTGTTGGAGCCCCAAGGTGGTTTCATACGGTTATGTTGTCTAACATACATACACGGTAATCTATTGTGCTTATTAGTAATTATTACTTATTAGTAGTATCCTAAATTATGATATCCCCTTTTAAAGTGAAGTTATGAAAACCATCTAGTTAATCTATATAGAGTATAAACACCGATTACAAATTAATTGGTGTTTATACTTTAAGTAGCGCAAGTTTTACGCAATTTATAAAATACTCACAATTATTCGGTTCTAGCATTAAATTATCGTATGCAAGTTTAAAGAGAAAATATTATGAAGAATTATTAAGTGTTGGCTCGGCACAGCGATGCTCATACAATATGCAGTAAATAACGTGCGCTTATTGTGCGCCGTAGCGATTGGATACGAGCTACGAAACACGCACGAACCGCCGTCTCTACGAGAATGTGCTACGGCACCTCAACGCGTTTGTAATAGACAGTCCCCACACGTTTGTATAGAATCACGTTCGACCGCAGCTGTGTCTTGTGTCCTGTGCCTTATTTCGCTGTTTCTGTACGAAATTGCGTTCAGTTAAACATCTTATTATTGACCCTCAGGGAATTGCCAACTATATATAACTAACTATAACGAAAATAGAAACACATTTTGTAAATAAATAACATCGAATTTACTTTCTACATTAGAATAAGGCATGATAAGATGATATTCTAGAAATAACAAACATTCTTTGAGAAATGTGATGTCATCTGATAAAATAAATTAGATTGTTCAGTAATAAAACCCTGTCCAAGCCAAAAGGGGGTTTTAAGCATCCAATTAACAATACTAAAACTCACAATAAAATTATATCAACTGTGAAAACGACAATTTCAATGGATAATATATATATGAATTTACAACGTATGTATTTTTTTCGAACTATTTATATTATTTTTAATAAAAACATAATAAAATATAAATACTTGGTTCCAAATACTCGCAACAAGAGTTACGCCGGGCATGAGAGTGGGTCAAAACCAAGTATCAGTTTGTTCTCTTGTCAGGTCGCGGATCTGCGAACACTGCACCTACTACTACTACTACAGCATAAAAACGAATCGCTCAGGATTTTTGTGTACACGTTGTATAACTAGTTCCTCTCACGAAAATGTTGAAGACGATGCGTCTTTGTGATGTTAGAAAATTTGTACAAATTTACCTAGTTTGTACAGAGATTATAAAATTACATAACTAACATAATGCAGAAGGCACACATAGACATCGCTTACAAAATCTCGGTACGCCTTTGTAACAAAGTGGTCTGAGATTAGTGGACTCTGGACTGGCCTGTAATTCTAGTGGTTAGTGGTCTTGCTGCTAAGGCCATGGGTTCGATCCCCATCCAGGATAAAAAATTGTTGGATGAACACGATGATTTATTCTGTGTCTGCGTGTAATTTATAAATAATATATGTCAGATAATTATGAAATGGCTAATTGATATCCGTTGACCTAATATTTGTTTTGATTAATTAGCAAGTCTATTGACTCATTAAAACATGGCCGGCGCAAGACAGCGTGCATTTAGTTTGACGTTTACATTTGAAGTGCCGGTAGTGGGGCAGTGAGTCTCATTTCGTAGTCTTAATCGAGCAATCGTAGCGACAACACGTCTTCCGATAGATGTCGCTATATTTATAGTAGTGTGTGCAAAGTGTTAGTATGGTTATAATGTCAGCGATGCAGTGGCATTTGTATAATCGGAATGATTAGAACCTTGCTCGAGGTATCCGCGTTCATATGATCGATTACCATAATGCTAATTTGAATATTGAGCAGCCAATAGCTCATAACACATATATATGTATTTAGAAATATTTACGTTTGTTTATCAGTTGCAGTTATTATTATTTTGTCAGTGAATGACAATGTGTGCGCTATTCTGTACTCTCAGTATTTTGTTATAATGGTGCTGTGGAGGGCAAGGTGTAACGTCTCTAGAACACAAAGGGAGAATCCACCAACCAGGAAAGGTGATGGCTGGCAGGCCGCAGCCAAATGGTAAACGTTGGGTACTTGTATATACAGAGTGTCGATTTAGTCAGACGAATCTATACCGGATACTGAACCAATTTTTACTAACCTACACCGCGAGACACGAGGCCCCAACCGATTTCAATAAATAAAACAAGCGTTCCTTCAAAATGTTTTATTGCCGTTCCATTCATACAACACAACAAACTAGTTATAGTTGTATTTTATATTGTTCTTATTCTTTTGTTTATTCTTCTTGCATAATGGATTGATAGATTGTACAGACACTAAACGTAACGTTTTTTTTCAGTGTATTTGTTTGAACAAGACACTATGAGAATAAAAGCACGGTGGTTTATTCTGTATCTGGGTGTTATTTATCTATAATATGTTTGTATTTAGAAATATATAAGAATGTTTATCAATTGTCTGGTTTCCATAGTACAAGTTCAGCTTAGTTTGGGATCAGATAGTGTTGTATGAATTGTCCCAAGATATTATTATTATTTTTATTATAAAGCTGTTATAACAAATTAAAGAAAAGAAAAAAAAGCATATTTAAATATTTATTTTGAAACCGAAAGGTATATATAACGTAGTTTACAATAAATAAAGTCCTTTCCTTATTTATGTATGTCATGTACTTAAAACATGCTTAGTTTTGTAAGTATAAGAATGGTCTTATGACCGATTTCTGCTTTCAAATCTTATCAGAGACTATGCAAAAATAATACATTGTACAAGTGTATTCGTAAACACAAATTCAGGGGCAGAATTAGCGCCTTATATCGTATTTTTTGTAAACATTGCTTAACCTTGCATATCTCTCGATGTGCTCGGTCACCACTAAACCACGAGATCCATCAAAACTTGAATAATAATCACACAAAAGTAGAAATAAACAAACACAACAAACAACAGCGCAAGCAACTTGTGCTAACTGCTCGATTGCGAGCCGCGTTTGTTAAAACTGCGTGAAATGAACTGCTGAATACAACGAACCACATATATGCGTTATATACGCCGACAACGCTACTATATTACTGAAAAATAAATGAGTGATCAGGATTTTGAGCTTAAGATTAATCTTACATTAGGAAAAATCAGAAATTAATAAGAGTCCATAAACCTAAAAGTATAATTTCTTAATTGCATTTTTTTTATTTTTGAAAGATTAACTTTCAAATACAAAAATGATGAAATTTCAGGCGTCTGATTTTAATCAAAGATCTGAGTCAATTTTCGAAGAGACATTTTTGCCAGCCCGCCGCAGACACCTCTTCCAAGGTCTCCTCAAACGTCTTCTGGCGATGAAAACTGTATCCGTTCCAGCAGATTTTTTGTTTTAGGGAATAAAAAGAAGTCACACAGTGGCAGATCAGGACTGTAAAGAGGGTGCTGATGTTGATGCTACTTTTAGTCTCGTAATGGAATTGAAACCAAATACACCGTCAAAGTGAAGAAACTAGCGATCAACATTTTCCCCGCGCTTCTCGATCGCTTCACTTTCGTAGGCGTTGGTTCATTTTAAAACAGCCAAACTGTAGAATGACGCTTTGTTTCTAAAACGTATTGATACACCCAGGATTCGTCACTTGTCACAATGTCGTAAACGCGCCGAGACGAGCCTGCTTCAAATTTTTGAATCATATCACGGCACCACTCCACACGGGCCTGCTTCTGAGCTTTGGTGAGGTTGTGCCCAGCGTGAAACTATCACGCGAAAGTGCTCGTGTAGAATCTTGTGAAAGCTTCCCAAACCAATCTGCAGTGTATGCTGAATCTCTTCGTATGTAATTCCCCTGTTTTCTTGACTTATTTTTTATACTGACAGTACACTTTCTTTCGTAACAGTCGTCGTAGGTTATTACTCCACTCCTTTGTTAATCTCCCAAAGTAAGGCAACAAGCGGAAGCTGCCTGACTGACTGACATATCAACGCAGAGCCTAAACTATAAGGGTAAGAAACTTGAAATTGTTCACAGAGCTTTCTTTTATAACGTAAGGGAGGTTTCTTTTATAATAAGAAAGGATTTTTGAAAATTCACTCCCTAAGGGGGTAAAACGGGGGTGCAAAGTTAGTATGAAACTTTGCCGTAAAATATTTTAGTAACAATCTGGCATCAACGCGGGCATAAGCTAGTACAATATAAACCTACCCATTATTAATAACATTATGATATACTATTAAAGCACGTATATTACCGCTCTAAGTGTATTTAACCATATTCAAATAGAAAATAGAAAATTAAAAGGTAACATCTTTAAATATACTCGTACTCTGAAAAGATGGCTAAATAATGCGTTTTACACACTCTGGGTTTTTTTTTTAAAAACACACAATAAATGTACCATTAAAATTTATAGTGTGTTTTCTTGTTTTGATAATTTTTGTTCCGGGTCTGGGTGTAATTTGTGTTCGTGACTTGTATGGTTGTAAAGCCCCCGCGACACAGGGCTTGTACCCTCACGCGGGAGTCATCTTTAAAAAAAAAAAATTGCATTTCCCGAAACGGGTAACTGTCGATTCTACATAATCTAGTTTATAACAGCCTTATGCACAAATGAATGTCTATGTCTATAAAGACATAGACATTCATTTGTGCTTTCTTTCTTTCTTTCTTTTTTTCTTTTTTTTCATACCCCCCCGCTGGTGACGGTATCGATACATTCTCTGTCTATTTGTTACTTTAAAAATTACATAAACGCGTTTAAAGACATTAATGTAATCAAAAACAGTTAAAGTGCAGTGCGTGTCAAAACATACATTGTTAGTAAGTGTTAAGTGTGTGTAATAAAGTAAATATAAAGCTGTTGAAATCAGTACTACAATCTGTGCAAAAATCTACCCTTACATTAAAAATTAAAAATACAACATTGTAAAAATCGGCAAAAAAATAGTTTACGACCTGCTGTGTAGTACGTGCGTGCGTGCAGATCAACATTTATTCGTGACTGTTTATTGTACAGCTATCTGTAATCGTACCTATAAGCCCTTCTAACAATAACAACGTATAACGCCATCTGTGAATTCACCTGCGAACTAAGTGACGACACTCAAAGTGTTCATAAACCCTGCGCCTGCGTTACTCGGCCCCTAGTACTTGTGACGCCCCTAACGCCATCTGTCGTTCACATACTGTCAATATGGTTAAGTGTGGAGTATGTGCAAAATTTATGGCAGCAAATGTAGCCGTGAAATGCACACAATGCTTGCTATCATTTCATCGTGGTTGCACCGGCCTTACTGAGAAGAGCGTACTGAACAACAGGTGGATCTGTTCTGGTTGTAGGAACAGTACACTCACTCCTCCAGAGGGACATACAGGTTTTCATACCCCTCAGTCGAACCCTAGTCCTTGCCAGACAAGCACATCCAACTGCTCTTCAAATATAGATACGGCAAGCAACCCCGACTTGATTAAGGAAATCCGGGCTATGAGAAGCGAGTTGAGCTCCCTCAGGGCTGAGTTTCGACAGTATAGAAAGGAAAATGCTGAACTCAAGTCGGCCGTAAATGAGGGGTTGTCTGCAATGGACATGCGAATCTCGGCCTTAGAAGTTAAATTTGAACAGGCTGTCCCAAAAAAAGTAGACAATGTAGAAGATGTCATTGCTGACCTCAAGCGGCAACTAAATGATCGAGATCAGGAGATGCTGCACGCCGATATCGAGGTGTCCGGAATTCAGGAACTAAGGGAGGAAAGCCCGATACATCTCATCAAATTATTGGCAACGAAGCTAGGAGTGAACGTTGAACCTAGAGATATTGTTCACGTAGAACGTATTGGTTCGACGCGTCGTAATAGAGTGCAGGTGGACACCACTGGCGGCCCCGTTCCTTCTGATCGCAACGCCGACGGTGCAGCGCTGCGTCCGCGACCCATACGCGTGCGATTTTCGCGGCGCGAGACTCGCGACTGCATCTTGCGCGCGGCTCGGGTGCGCCGTAATATCACGACTGTCGAGGTGGAAGTGCCCGGCCCGCCCCGCCGAATCTACGTCAACGAGCGTCTGACGCCCGCAAACAGGCGACTGTTCTACGAGGCGAGGCAGGCCGCGCAGCAACACCACTGGAGGTACCTGTGGACACGCGACGGTAAAATATTGGCACGTCAAGAGGACGGCAAGCCAGTTGTACGCATATACTCAAATAAAGACTTGATTAAGGTTTTTGGTTAGATATATGTTTGTTCATCATGTTCTCTGTGTCTCGCGGGAGCCCATATTTGCATACAAAATGCGATAACACCACGTGTACCCCATTACGTACACATATAATTACTCGATTCACAATCACAACTCATACACTACATCATACAAAACTTTTTAACAAAAAATATTACCGACTTCAAAAATAAATACAAGGCAACTAAAAAGCAAAAAATAATATACCTAGAATGACAAAAACAAATTATACATTTTGAAGTTGGTGCCATGAAATAGTAGTCTTTATGTTTTATTCGGCACCAACTTCAAAATGTTTAATTTGTTTTTGTCATTCTAGGTATATTATTTTTTGCTTTTTAGTTGCCTTGTATTTATTTTTGAGGTCGGTAATATTTTTTGTTAAAAAGTTTTTATTTTTCACTTTTTAGTGGGTTGGTTTATAATTCACTTAAGTTACAATAGGCTTATGTCATCTGCTCAAATCCTTTTACGAAATATTGCTTGCCCCGATGCAGGGCCGTTAATTGTTGAGGAGTTCACTATCAGCTTTATTACATTGAATAATAGTAGTATATCGAGATTAAAGTGCTACTCAATACCATATTAAAGTAGGTACTTAATTGAATCGCAAACTGTGAAATATTGAATAGGTCTGCTCGTAATTTTTGGTCTTCATCATCAGTTCCACTTCACCAATCGGTGTTTTTTAAGAGTAAATGCACGAATCACTATGAAATATACCTAAATCACTGTAGGTGTGCTTTTAATATTTTAAGAGTTCCCTCGATTTCTCCAGGATCCCATCATCAGATCGTGATCTGATGGCAATGGGACCAACTTGGAAGTATACCCTTTCAAACACAAAAACAATTTTTCAAATCGGTCCAGCCGTCTTTGCGTAATCGGTGAACAAACATACAAAAAAAAAAAAAAAAAAAAAAAAAAAAGAACATACAGACGAATTGAGAACCTCCTCCTTTTTGAAGTCGGTTGAAAATACCACAATACGATTTTTTATTTTATTATAAATACAGCTATAATTAATCGTATTATAGACTTTTCTATATATTTACACCATGACTTATACTATTATATATTTTATTTACCTTTTTATTTACAAATTATCTTACACATTACTGCGATTTCTTACACTATAAGTTTAATAATTTTCATTCAATCGTTGATTCAATATATTCAATTTATTTATAATAATATAATAATCAATAATCCTTATGCTAAAGTTAATAATAATGAAATTAATAATATAATTGTTTTATGTGAATATAATGTAATAAATGATCAATGAAAAATTTTTTAAAAGTTAGTTTTCTCAATGCTGGATCATTGGGAACATATCACGATGACTTTATTCAATTATTTGATAGGCATAGAGTTGACATTTTTGCTGTAAATGAGACGTGGCTACGTACGGGAGAGGAGGGGCGCGCGCCGAACGTACCTGGCTACCGTTTGCGACACATTCCGCGCCCGACGAGCGTGCGTTCAGGCCGCGGTGGCGGTGTTGGATTTTACATAAGACGGGGTTTAAATGCGCGCACCTGGGTCTACCCTGTGGACCCCAAATATGTATCTGTCGAGCAAATGTGGTTAACGCTTGTGGCAAATGGTAGAAAAATGGCGATCGGAACAGCGTACCGGCCACCTTGGTTAAATTTGGAACTGTTCCTGGACGCTGTCGCGGACGCTATAGGTACTTTAAGTCATTGTGACAATATTATATTGTTAGGGGATTTTAACGTGAACATGTTGCACGATGATAATAAATCTAAAAAGATAATCGAGGCTATTAACTGCCATAGTCTGAAACAGTTAGTCACATCTCCGACTCACTATGTAGACAATAGTGTAAGTCTTATCGATCTTGTATGCACTAATCTTCGCGCTAAGAGCACCGTTGTTGAACCTTTTAGAACCACAAATGGTCACTCAGTTATTACATGCGAGTTTTGCATCAAAAGGGATAAAACTAGTCCATTTTATGTTAGATATAGACCGTTAAAGGATGTGGATCGAGACAGTATCATCTCGGACCTATCTAGGATGGACTGGAGCATAAGTGAAACGGGTACGGTGAATGCTAGGCTTGAGACGCTTAATAGCAATATATTGGCAGTGCTCGACGTTCACGCACCGGTTAAAATTAGCCTTATTAAAGAGCCCTCCTATCCGTGGATCACGGATAATATCAAACTTATGATGAGGTTGCGAGACGATGCACTTGCTAAATATCGTAGCTCAAGGTGTGAATCAAAAAAAATATATTATAAGCAAATGAAGTCATTGGTGGTTGCGTCTTTGCATGCAGAAAAAGCCGCTTATTTTAAATATTATATTAATAATAAAATAAATAGTCCTAAACTTTTATGGCGTAACCTAAAAAGAAATGTTTATAATGTCAAATAGACAAATGACCTTCCCCCTCATTTTACCAACCCAACACTCATAAATAAACATTTTCTGGACGTGCCAGGTAACCAAACCACAACCATCTCACATTTAACATACTTTGAGTTCTGCAACATTTACAATAACACCTTTACAATCACGCCAGTATCACAACTCGTTATTTCACGGTTAATAATGCAATTAAAATCTAACGCAGAGGGGTATGACAATATATCCCTTAATATGCTTTTATTATCCCTTCCCTACACTTTGCCATATATAACCGATATAATTAATCGGTCTATAGAGACATCTGTATTTCCCGATGTTTGGAAGATTGCCATTGTTCGCCCTCTGCCTAAAAAGTCGAATCCCGCTGATGTTGGTGACCTTAGACCAATCAGTATACTGCCGTGTCTTTCTAAGGTCATGGAGAAGGTAGTCTGTAACCAGTTAGTAGAATATCTAGAAACACAAGACATATTACCGCAGCTACAGTCGGGCTTCAGAAGGAGACGCGGCACGGCTACTGCCCTTCTTGATGTAACTGATAACATCCTAAACGCACAAGATAAGGGCATGTGCACGCTGCTCGTATTATTAGACTACACACGTGCTTTTGATGCAATACACACAGATCTTTTATTATCCAAATTAAAGTATTATGGCTTCGACTGTAAATCGATATCGTGGTTTCACAGCTATTTACATGATCGGAAACAACTTGTGGAACTTAAGCAAAATAACGGTGCACACATTAGATCGGCTACTGCCCCCCTTAAAAGGGGGGTACCACAAGGATCGATACTGGGTCCAATTTTGTTTATTTTGTACTGTGCAGATATTACAAGGTGCCTAAAAAACACTCAGTACCATATATACGCTGACGACATCCAGCTGTATATTTCATTTAAACCCAGTGAGTACCGGAGGGCTGTAATAGAACTCAATGATGATCTCAATCGTATAGCTGAGTGGTCTGCGATGAATTGCTTAGTTCTAAATCCCTTAAAGACTAAATATATGGTATTCGGTACCAAACATCAAATCGGGAGTCTGCCGACATCGTTGAATATCACGCTTATGGGAGAGCCAATAGTTAGAGTAAATGAAGCTCGCAACTTAGGGTTGCACGTTGACTCAAGTTTAAGGTTTGAGAAGCAGGTTGCGGAGTCGGTACAAAACTGTTTTTATCGACTCAAAGTTTTATATAGAATGCGACCGTACCTGTCTGAGGAAATCAGAGTGCGACTGGTCGAAACATTAGTACTATCAAAGTTAAACTACGCAGACGTTGTGTACGGCCCGCGACTGCTCGCTCGAACTGACCGCCTAATACAAAGAGTACACAACGCCTGTGCACGCTTCTGTTTTGCCATACCATCGCGAGCCCATTTCACTCCATTTTTCAACGAACACTCAATGCTTAAACTGAAATATAGACGCAAATTACACTTGGCTTGCTTGCTATTCGGCGTTATCAAGTACAAGGAACCGTTGTACTTGCATGATAAGCTCAACTGGGTAACTCGCGGGAGAGAATGTGAGAGAAGGCAGTGCTCGCAACAGTTAGCAATACAGCCACACAAATCGGCTTCGTTTAAGGGCAGCTTTCGTTACGCCGCGTCCAAAATATGGAACAACATTCCACCACCACTGAGAGCCCTCAGCTCCATAGCAGTCTTTAAAAAACGACTACGGTGCCATCTTTTGGATGCGCAGCGAGAGCTGGCCAACACGAATGCTAACATCTCCATTATATAGTACCATACATAAGGGTTGAATACACAAATATTACAGCACTAAGGCACATATTTATGCACGCACACACACACACACACACACACACACACGCACGCGCACACACACACACACACACACACACACACACATATACACACACACATACACACACGCTCACATACACGCATACGTACACGTTCGTTACGTCCCATTGGGTTCCAGTTGAAAACCAGCGCCAGGTCCTGCCAACTTGGCATAATGCTGAACTGGACACCCATTTGTTGCAACCGCGAGGCACAACAAACATTTTATTTTATTTTTTTATTTTAATTAAAAATAATTCATAATTTTAAGTATATATAAATGGTAATCATTCAATTTTTTTAAACTTGATTATATTTTATTATTATTATTATTATTTTAAATTATTCTAATTGTATTTTTATTCTGATTGTATTTTATTCTAATTGTATTTTTATTATAATTGTATTTTTAATATTAATCTGTAAAGTTGTGACGCATGGTGCAACAAATAAATGCTTCTTTTCTTTTCTTTTCTTTCTTTCTATCAATATATCTATCTAAGAGCGTTTGTCCGACTAACTTAATGCACAGCTAATATTCTGGTCTAGCGTTAGAACTGGCGCGACTGTGGGAGACGGAGCTAGCGACTTTAATAACTTCATTAGACAAGCAAGCGATTAAATGTCGATAAACTTTTCCGATTTGTGCACATTATACCACTAAGTATACTCCGAACGTTTATTGCCGTTGCAATACGGTCGCAGCGTCGGGCAATAAAAATGTATTTATCTCAAAATATTTACGCTATTAAGACCCGTAGTTCATATAAAGCGAGCGATTCTAAGTTTCTCTAGTTAGTGTTATAAGCACAGCTGTATTTCTAGCTAACGGCATATTTGACCATTTTTGAATCGACCCCGTATTACAGAATTCGTTCACACATCACGCGATGTAACAACAATGTAGGTATAGTATGACCATTAGTGCTGTGCACTCCCTGAGGTATGCGCGCGGTGAGACGGGGGGGTTAGAATCGGCTGCTGCGCTGTCAGTGCGCCGTCAACGCTTGTGACGGCAGGTAGTGTTATTTGTATCGGACTGTCTATGTCAGACGCACACGAGATAAATATTCAAAGATGGGTCGTGCGTTATCTCGTGATATGAAGACTGTCATTTTTAAGGTGGCTGAATATTTTAAGAAAAGAAAAGCAGACAAAGAAAGCTTTGAATTTAAAAATGACGTGAATATTGCTAAAATCGTTGCGGAGGCTACGGGATACAGCAAAAGAACCGTACATAATGTGATTTCTGCGGGCTATTTATCAATTGAAAATTCAAGCCAATTAAAATTTCAATCGCCAAAAAAACCAAAAGTTCTAAAGAAAAAACACGTTATGGATGATTTTGACCTTGGAGTTATCAGAAGAAAAATTCATCAGTTTTACGAAGTTGAAAAAAAAATACCAAGTGTCCGTAAGTTACTATCAAGTTTGAGACAGGATGGCATATTGAATTGTGGACGGGAATATTTAAGACAGCTTTTACACAAAATGGGCTACCGTTACAAAAAATGCAAATCAAAGAGACATCTCCTTATAGAGCAGCCTAATATTACAGTGTGGCGGAAAAAATATCTTACACAAATCAGAAATTACAGAACGGAAAACCGAAACATATATTTTCTTGATGAAACATACATCAACGCCAGTCACCATGCCAGCAAATGTTGGCAATCATCGTCAGAACCCGGTATTCATGCTGATATTGGGAAAGGACGGCGACTAGTAATACTCCACGCTGGGTGTCGAAATGGCTTAGTGGATGATACATTGACTATATTCAAATCCGATGCTAGAACCGGTGACTATCATGGAGATATGAGCGGACCTACTTTTTATAAGTGTCAAAAATACACAAAAAGAACCCGTGTATAGAATTGACGAACTCCTGAAAGCCAGTGGACACACTGTTCTGCGTTTACCTCCGTACCATCCAGATTTAAATCCAATCGAGTTGGTCTGGGCTGATATTAAAAACAACATAGCCCAAAACTATATTAATTCTTCTCTAGACGAAAAGATAATCTTATTGGATAAATTGTTTTCGGAATTCACGGCGGAAAAATGGCAGAAATGCGACGATCATGTCCAGAAAAATGAAAATGATTACTGGAGTCGCGATAGTAGGTTCGATAATGTTATCGATTCATTCATAATAAATTTGCAAGACTCTGATTCAAGTTCCGGTGGCGAAGAGGAAGATGAAGATGATGACGAAATGGAAGATGAAGTTGAAACAGAATCTATGTCAGAATAACTTTCGTTAGAATATATAATTGTTTGTAAATATAAAAAATGTTTAATAAAACAAGTCCTGTTGTGAATTATAACTTTCAATTCTTATTTATCACCTGCATATTTTTAATAAAATATGAGTATATTTGGGTTACATTTTAATCAACAAAGTAAGTATATATTACAGATAGATAGCCTCCGACCAACGCAACGTCCCGCCACAAGTCTTGCCTTAGAAATGCAAACTGATATCGTAAGATCTGTCCGACATGTATCGACCTCATGTGAACTCATGCACTTTTTTCTTCGCCCCCCACCTCGCCGTGCATACCTCAGGGAGTGCACAGCACTAATGGCCACACTATAGGTACGAGTACTGTCAAATACGCAGAAACTGTAATCACTGTGTTTGTCAAACTGTCGTGGCCTACAATTTTTTTCGTGCAATTTTCACACTTATTTAAGAGTATGTATACTGAGAGCAGTAGTCGAATTACCGATGAAAAAGTCGCAGTAGTTCAACGTTTGAACTAATTACTCGACGTAGTTGAAATAGTAGGTAGAGGTTTGATAGTAGATTTCTGTATGATTATAATCGTTCGCCGCTGTCACTGAGACGCTGCGTATGGTTACTAGTGTTGATGCATTGCTGCTGCGCTATGAAGTTTTGATTGGTTGGCACTTTTGCCAGTTCTGTGCCGCAACGCCGCACTCGTCGAGCACTTTTGTTAAATAAAACTCTGTTTATGTTCACGATATTGTTAACGTCGCCCTGTTGAAACAAGTTCAATGTTTTTCCAATAAACAGTAGTTTCAATAATATCATATGTTGATAGGATGGTTTGTTATGTATAAAGTTCGTGTTTTCAATATACTTAATAATAGGATATACTACTACGCATAATTAATAACAATATACTAAATATATACAGTTATGAAGCCAATCTGACTTCATAATTATAAGGTAATATTATCTCAGTCTGTCACGTGTTGTAGCTGACATCTATCACAATAGGTAGCTATCTCCAGCGTCACACATCACACATACCTATCACACATCGCCCTTACAACATATTCCAATATGGTAAAACAAACAACGCACTTGTATATTCAATCATACATTCTGCGTCTGTTCAATATGCAACATGCCGTCGCGGATTTATACTTCTACTCATTCAATGTTAATATATTTAAATACAAAACGGGAATGCTACATATATTACACACGCGTCTATGTAGTATTCTTCTCTCCTCCTGAGTTTAGTCGCAGCAACTTGGCACAGACAATGTTTTAGTATGGTACTCTTATACCCGTCAGTATGACTACATTGTTCTTTTCATTTCCGTGTGTTATTACAGTCGACGTGTGTTGATATACATACGATCAGACACACAGTTGTCCAGGTATCAATGTTCTGTGCAGGTGCCTCTACGTCACAACACAAACACTTAATTATAACACGCGTCACATTTACTCGCCGCCTGCTAAGTTCGTCCGCGACAGGCGTCAATTCGATCGCAGCTCGTGGCTCACTTCAGACAATGGCTTAGATATTACTTTTGTTTGTAAGAACTTCCACTAAGAGGGCTTGTTATCTTGTTTAAGTACTTTATTTTCTATTTTGAGAGGATTTTGGTTAGTAGTGGAAGTCTCGGTGGTCTATGATTCAGATTCATTTATTGCCTTAAATATTGTTACATATGGTGTTACACAAATACAAAGTATCAAACATTAAGTCATGAATGATATGGAAATACTTAGGTATTTGCATATCATTCATGACTAATTGTATTTAATAAATACAAATCATTCAGTAAAAAATAAATAAATATCATAATAATCAAAATAGTCTCAATTAAAGAAACAATAATTTTGTCATTAGAAATAATAAATTTAATGTCAAAGTCAATATAATATGTGCCTAATTTAAATGTCAAAATGTGAATTTCATGTCATATTAAATATCCTATAAAAATATATCTCACTTACCCAGTTACACAATTTACATCTAAATAGATTTAGAGGAAGCGTAGTAATACATTCTGGTAGCTTATTATATATTCTTACGGTAATTTTGCTGTTTAGAGCTGTTTTTGAAAGAATGCATTCACATACGGTGGTAATTTTACTTAACTTTACTGATCTTTTTTCTACTCGGTCCTGTCACGAATTTACTGTAACTAACAGGATGAACCTACGATAAAGAAGGAGACAGAATGAAAGCGAAACCGCGTGGTAAGGATAATGTTGTGGATGATGTAGTGTTGTGTACGGGTGGAGCTGGCGCGTGCTCGAGACATTTATCGCGCAACTTGTGTAACTGATGGCGACACTATCTCTGGAGCTGCTCGTAGTACGATGTGATCACGTGACGCGACGCACTTGACGGACTGTTCACGAGACAGAGTGGAAACATTCTTGTATAAGACGTTTATTGGGGATACTGCAAAGATATATTGTAATTCGTGTAAGTTAACGGTACGGTCTCTTACTTTAGCAAAAGGAAAGATGATTAATGCACATGATTTAATTGCTTGTGTGTATATTTGAATCTTAATTATCACAAAATATGTTATTAGAACTACAATTTCCTTTCCTCAATTACAAAATGTAACTTCATCCGGGTAAGCCTCAGGTACATAGCAAACGTGAAACCTTAAATTCCGAAATAGGATAAGGAAAATTTATTGATTTAAAACTTCTTTCAAATACATTGCAAAAGACGGACTTAATGTCATAGGTACTCTCTACTAGTAAATTTTTGGTACAATTATCCTGCTGCAAAAGTATAAAGTGCTTTTTTAATTGAAATGGTGATGAATATGAGTGCTATTGAAACATCCTTACATGACGGTTATACTCGTACGGTGCAGGTCACACTGTGCACTGTCCGACACCGGCTACTGGTAATCAAATGTATCGCATCGCAAATGAAACTCACGTTATTGGATTATGAGTGACTTCGAATGTGGAGCATTTTATTATAATATCATTATTTTGAACAGAGCATTTTATAAAATGGCTAGCTGCTAATTATGACGAACAGAAAGTATTGCTGTTTATTTTTGTAGAATTTTGACTTAACAGTGTCTCGATGTTACACTAGCGTAATAATAACGGTAGGTTAGCTGTTGCATCTTCGACGTACGCTAGGAACTTAAAATTTATTATTAAAATTTCAACCAGCTAAGCCTATGTACAAAAATCCTTGCCAATATACCTACATGTCACAAAAACTAGACAAAAGCGATTAGTGCGTCGCCGCCAGTCATAAATCTGACTAAATAATTCAAAACAACCCGAATGTTAAAACACTTGTTCCAGCACTGTTTGAACAATTTATTCAACAAACGAACATTGGCACACACCGGATTATTATTTTAATTCAGTAGCAGCGTTTGTACGCGTCATGAACGTGCGCCATTCCTATTCGATTACATTTGCATGTCCGCACTATTCTCGAGTGTAGCAAGGTATTTTTAATACATTACTCGTTCGATATGAGGATACATAGCACATGTGTTAAGTGAACGTACAATGTATGTCGCACCTTTGCTGTTGGTCGTCCCTTGTAGGTACAGAGAGCGTCACGCGAATGAACAAACATAGATTGGTATCGGGGGCAGCGACAATTTGATTTGGACGGCGCCGGGCGGTCAGCTAGCCGAGCTAGCCATGGATACTGCAATATGATTTCAAACGAAATCACGAGCACGTATCTTGTGCACCGAGTCCCGCAAGACTTTGATGAAGCTGCGGGGAAAAAGTTGGAGTTGCGATGAGAAATGTTAGGAGTTGCCCCTCGATACTCGCTCCGAGGTAAGTTTAATCAGAGACGTAACTTCGTATTGAGTTGGATTAGCTGCTTCTTACTGCGCTGGAATAACGCACTGCTTTCCTTTTAAACTTTTGCTACAGTGAAAAAGTATTTTATGGGACACAAACGAACACCACTCGAAACCAACATTAATACTTATTTTATTTTTTGTTTTTACATTATCAACTGCAAATAGCAGTGAAGCAAGTCTCATCAACGCGTTAAAATTTATAATTAGGTAAGCAAGTTAATCAATAAATTTAATTTTGTTATATTTGTACATTCCACTAAGCTTAAACACTAGAGCCTACAGTAGAGTTAAGAACATTTAGGGTTAACCACTTTTCCTCAAGTCAGCACATAAAACCTCAAAGATTGTAATATAATTTAATTTCACTACCAACTCTCAGTTGAAGTTACAAGACTTAGTCAAATATCAAATTCGTCAAAGTCCATTACATGTTTAATTCCATTGGCTTTGTGTGTTCGGTTTTACTTCGGTCCGTCTAGTATTAAGTGGCGAGGCCGCCAAGTTTGCCTGCCGATGGCACTGCCAAGCAACTTAGCAAGGCCAAGAGCTCGGACAAGTATTTGTAATGGTATTAGCTGTGAAGCGACTTGGCCCGAAGCTTCTTGTGCTCGACAGGAGAAATTCAATTTTAGACCGAAACTTTCGCAAAAGGTTTTTGTAAATACGTATTTTGGAGGTTGTTGAGAGAGTGCACTGTGATGGTTGTGTTCTAAGACTTATGGGACACGTTATCTACGTTAGCTGTGATATATTTTTCATATTATCTAATCTTAAACTTTACTGAAGCGATGTTTCAGTTACAAACTGCTGTATTCTAAATTATATACAGATAAAACCTATAGCTAGTTATAGTTTACGATAAACATTAATCGTATATGACCTACGAAAAGGTGTTAAAAGCTTCGGTAAGCATCTGAAATATGACCAAACATTTATACATATTATTGATTACCTTTGATTCCATTCTACTACCTTGCATCTGTTGCAAAGTTGACGGATCAACAAACGCGCTTCTACACAACCGTATACCGGCATTCATATCACTGGGTTTCAGTAAATATGCAGAACTGGGATAACTCGGCGTATATTTTTTCCTTCTAATATGTAAATGTTTGAGTCGCCAATACGCGGATACTCCTGTGGTTGGGATTGGATCCGCGGATCGAGCCGTTACTTGTAATTGGAGTTAGCCAATCTCTCGCGAATGTTCATATCTGTATGAACCGGAATGTTTAGAGTTGTTCCAATCACATTTTGTAGGAACCACAGTTTTAATAACCGACTGCGCAAGAATAAGTGTTATGTTTTTCGAGTGTGTGTATGTGTATATGTACATACATACACTCAATACTCGGACTCGAACTGGGATCTTCTGGTTTTTGGACTGCCCGATTTCCCACCTGAGCTTTAATAAAATTGTAGATGGTGTCGAAATTTACCTTCTTAATTTAATATTCGTTTTTCAGTGCTCACTCTCAGTCTTACGATTTTTTGATCAGGGTCACATGATCTACGAATTTTAGAACCGAGTCACGTGATCTTGACGCGAGTTTAACATTTTTTTACCCATACCCAAAAAAATGCACAACGCTGCTGAAGAAGTTTTCACTTCATAAAACAACGGCTTGCATTCCGAGAGTGCCGGCAGAAGTGAAATCTTGAACATTATTTTACATACTGATGAAATTTGAATAATATTTTTCGATCTTACAGACATATTAATAAAAAATATGAAATAATAAATCACAAATCAAAAAACCAAAAATAATAATTTAAGTAAAAAAGGGGAAAAAATAATCATTATTGGGACTCGAAGGGTCTTCTGGTTTCTAGACCGCCCGATTTCCCACCTGAGCTATAATAACATTGTAGGTAGATGGTGTCGAAATTTACCTCTCCCTCCGTGGTACGAATTTTTTTGCAAAAATATGTTTGAAAGTATCTAAAATAAACATAAAAAAAATAAAAATAAAAATGGTTTATTTACTTTAACTTACATGCTAAATTACAAATAATAATAAGAGCACTCCTTTTATGTAAACAACTAGCTGTGCCCCGCGGTGTTATTCGCGGTTTATTAGCCAATGTGTTAATCCAGGGTGTCAGCTAACGCCATACCAAATTTTATTAAAATCTCTCCAGTTGTTTAGACGAGAAGAAGTAACAAACATACACACTCACATACTCACAAACTTTCGCCTTTATAATATTAGTGTGAAGTGTGATACTTGTGTTAGGAGGCTCTTCTCTTCTCTTAACAATATAAAACCGCTAAACAAGTAAGTAAGTACTTATAAGTTTGTTATTACTAATATATTATTGAAAACATAATTAATTCTAGGTGAGGAAGTATGTGCGTGTGTATGTGTGTGTGTGTGTGATAATGTGCGCTTATGATCATGTTAACAGTTTACTATTAACATTTTATCAGAAATATTATCAAAATAGCATACTCAATTAATTATTTATTTCGGACCTTAACTCGTGACATTATAGTTATGTCGTGGTTGTAGTTACTTTTTTATTTTTGTTTTGTGAAGCGAACATAAATAAGAGGTGCTCCATCATTAAGAAGTGACATACAGTGCTGCAGACGCCCGGGCAGATGCACCATGTTCAAATATAAATTAATCAATATTTTAGCAATCTCACAAATATTTTAGCAGTAGGTAACTTTGTGAACTTCTCAAATATTACACAGCCGAACAAACCGATAAAACATTTCACGAACATACGACCAGTTTGAGTTAACAACTCAATAATTCCTTGGCGTAGTTTGAAATGCAATTGAAGATAGTTAGGAATAATACAGAAGTTAGAGCCTATTATGCAGCGATTGGCGATACGACGAGTTGGAGCGCTTCATCGATAACCGATGTACTGAATACTACATCTCCCAACGACGAAAGGATGAGGCACCGTTAAGAGCTTGCGATATAAGATTAGTGGAAACGTAGATGATACCTATAAAGCAAACCGTTTGTCATACCCAAAAAATACTGCACCCTCGACCAAACAAAAACTAGGTACTATAAAAATGTTATTATTCATACAGTTTGACGAATGAAGCTCTGTGCAAATTCTTGTCATAGCGTCTACTACTACTACTCACTCTAAATTAGACAGTTAAAGCAATGAATACCCAAAGTAAAAGTACCTCCTATACTGCTACTATTATGGGTCACCTCGTAACTCGAATTGATACTTATTTTTTGCCACTAAGTTCGATGACTCATTGGGAATTTAGTTTGAGTCCTCTTTGTATTTAGTTTTACTAAGCGACGTTTCTAAAGTGAGACAAAACAAGTGAGCATGATGAGAATGGGTCCTAACCGTTCATTTGTGAGTTGAGGTATTCTAGATATTCTGCAGATATCGGCGCTAGTGGCGAACTTTGATACAGCTATGTGCTATCTACGGGTGCGGTATGTTCAAGCGCTGAACAACTTACAAGTGCTAGAGATAGATAACGACCGTTGACCGATACTCGCTTACTGAACAGTATTTGATTATCGGAATAAGTATAACCATTAAGTTCTTTAATTTAAGTGCTTGTCATAAAGATCGTCTCTTTACTTCAATAACGTGACGAGCACAACGGTTTTTATGTTCAGGGTTCCGTATTCAAAATGGCAAAATATTTTTTTTTTCTCAGCAAACATCAACTTGTGTCACCTAATTCGACAGGTCTTTTAAAAACCTTTTAATTATTAACTTTTGAACCGTGTTACCAAAAAACATGAAAAAAATCACAAAGGTAGCGAGCGTTTAATAAATATTTCAAACTAAAATTATTTTGAAGTAATTTTTATAGGCATTTCTAATTCGAAATCCAAAATAATTTTGCAAAAATGCAAAATTATTTTGGATATGATCGAATATACCGTCATTGAGTTATTGCCGACTTTAAGTTACCGATTAAAACTGCGTTTCTGAACAAAAGGGCGTAAGTGTCATGAACATACGCTCTTCTGCTTATGCTATTATTCAAGGCTGCGAAACCCTACACTAAGCATGGTCCGACATGCTCCTGCCCGGTTTTTTTTATCGCTAAAACCGCCATGTCGAAATTTATTTTCTCCAAAAGCTGATATCTATCAAGCTAGTAACAGTAAAACTATTTAATTAACGAAAATAAACGTCGACAACTTCTGGTGGTTCTGATGATCGAAGGTTCATTGAAAGAGGCAAGATGTCCAATTACGTAGATGAAGCGGTATTTGAATGGCCTTTAAAGATATGAAGAAATTGAAATTACCATGAACTCTTTTGACCTAAGTCTTAAAATAACCGATTGAATCAGGCGTAACATGGCGGAAATCCATCTTAAGTAGATTATAAGGGAGGGATCCCACCACCCAACCTCGATCTGTGAATCACCACGATTGAAGTAGTAAGGAAATGCCCTTAATAAAACAATCGAAATAGATTGACATTTGAGCCTAACTCTACTACTAAATTGCTTAGTCGGTGCCAAACTGTCCTGAGGATGTATGTGTGATGTGTGCCTGTAGAGGCGAATCACGTGTCGAAGTTTCACTTCGTGGAAGCGGAATATTGCAAGTCAAGGGTCTGGAGGTGCCTACCACTCGACTTGGTAAGAGTACCTGTCACTAATTTTCTTTTTAGTGCGGTCTGTCAATCTATTTCGATTGTTGTATTAAGGGCATTTCCTTACTACTCAATCGTGGTGATTCACAGATCGAGAGTGGGTGGTGGATCCCTCCCTTATAATTTACAAAGTCTTAAAATCTATACTAATATTATAAAGCTGAAGATGCTTGTATGTTTGTTTGAACGATCTCAGGAACTACTGATCCGAATTGAAAAATTATTTCTGTTAGATAGCCCATTTATCGAGGAAGGCTGTAGGTTATATAATATCATGCTACGACTAATAGGAGCGGAGCAGCAATAAGAAATGTTGAAAAAACGAGGAAAAATTACGCAGTCGAAGTTGCGCGGGACAGCTAGTACTAAATAGTTTGAACGTATGGGCGATCTGCGACGCGCTCATTCAATGCTTCTGCTGTTGACCGTTAATGAAAAGGACTTGGAAGTCAATTATCACACGTAATTCTACAGCGTTACATTAACTGGAACATTAGTCGATACAGAGTAGTAAAAGCACGGTAAATAGTAAATTTATCTCAGTAATGAGTATTTCATTGTATCATTATCGCTGTTGCTGGTTCGTAATGGACACAAAGGATTTAATTAATTATTTGTTCGACTGTTAATATTGTTGTTTTGATGAACAATACGCAGCGCTGTACTGGGACCAAAATGTATATATCATATTATTGGTTACATTTATGTAAGTTACATTAAGGTAGAAGCAATTATTTTATATAGCAGTATAATATAGTAAAGCTTTATCGAAACCTCTATAGTTACACCCCAACTCATTAAAAAGGCATGAGTAACGATTTCATTGTTAAAATATGAAACTACGAATAGAAAATGGATGAAAATAAATAAAACTAAGTGGCGACATCTTGTTGAAGTAACAGAGAGTGCCATAAACCATATATCGTAAAAACTCAAACAGCTAACAAAAGATAACAAACAGAGGCGCGTGGTATGCGTCCCTTCATTCACAAATCACATCGCAGGCCACCCACCATTGGGACCGACGATGCAAAATAACAATCCATGTTTTCCCTATCACTCGGCCTCGGGAGGGAGCCAATCGTGTTTATTTTATTTTTATTGTAAGTATAGCCGGGATAAAAAATGTGCAGTGGCGTCACTTTGTTCTTTTAATAGCGATTGATTAACAAAATGAATGCACAGTAAACGATGTTTTGCATTACAACATAATATCTTTCAAAGTTAGTGCATAATTGAAAAGTTGTATTAGCAGACAGAACATGTCAGGATGTTGCTCTTCAGGAGTTTATTCATCTTCAGTGGACTGAAACATGAAAATGTGAACTTTTCAAATACGCGGTTGTTTTATTATACCTTAAGCAAATATCGAAATAATATATTTTAATTTTCTTCATTTTACCGTATCTCGGTGATACTAAGTAGGAAAGTTAATAAAAAAAAACATAAATGTCAGTAGTATATTTTCCTTTCACAACAGAAACCCAATATTAGGTAAAATTGAAATGTAAGTTGTTTACCTACTTGAAAAGTTGTTGTAAACAACTTTCTAACTGAATGAGAACGTCCTTTAGCGGATCACGAGAAAGTGATTCCATAAGTCGATGGAGCCATAAACATTCAGTTCCCGGCAGTACGTGACCGGAGCCGCGAACACACCTAATTGTTAAAACAATGTTTATGGGCGGATCTATGGCGCGCGGCCGCGGCGGTCCGGCGGTCCCTTTCCTCACAAATAATGGCACAAGCGCAGCGTAGCACACCGCCCTCTGGTGAATTATACCAATAGTCCAAGCACGCTGGGATTTTAAGGAACAAGCGAAATACCGACCGCTTGAAATTGACGAAAAGTTTTTATTTCAATTGCCATAATTTGCATGCCGTTTCATGCTGACATACGTTTTATCATTATTCAATTCACGTTGTCAGTTTCTATCAAGTGAATTACTGCAAGTTAAAGTGTTGCAGGTCTAAATGTAAGCGGCCTGTTAGTCTAGTGGTTAGCGACCTTGATTGCTAAGCCAGAGGTCGTGGGTTCGATCCCCACATCCAAACTTTGTCGTGGTCGGATCATAGAATTAAACATTTCGGGTTGTGGCCAACCATAATATTATATGGAGATATTTCATGATATTATGCAATTCTTAATATTGAAGAAAATGTAGTTAGTGTACCTAGTCCGGCCATAAGTTCTGTTACAAATGAAAATGCATTTTATTTAAATTTAGTAATGTAATATTACTAAAACTTATATGTACATATTTAATAAAGTCTCAGCAAAAAATAAAAACAATATTCTATTAAAAATGGCTACCTTTGGCTTTTATACAGGCCTGTAATTTGTATGGCCACGAATCTATGGATTTACGCACGGTTTAAATGGAAAGTTTCGCCACTGCTTGCTCGTTGGTGTTTACTTCACCGTACCTACGATCAGCGCTCTTGATAGCTTTTACGCATTTAAACTTCTTCGTTATTTCAGCGCAGTATCGTCTACAATCACTTAAACTACTACTAAATAAAAATTGTAAATAATAAAGTAAAGTATCCCTTGATAGCGACGTCAGCGCGAGTCACAGCGGTGTGCGGTCGTTGACCTCGGCGAGTGAATTAATTACGTTATTAACCGGATCGTGCGGCGCATCGCTCATCTGTAATGGACGCCATTTGTTTTTTGTTATCATTTTGTGAGCCGTTACGAGGATGATAGCACAAAAATACACTTATTACATCGTAATATATTGATGGTATGTGCTAATTAAGGGATTAATATAATACCACAAATAAGGAAAGCAAATTACACCCTTGAACAGTACCAGTTTTATCCTTTAAACGTTGCTAATACATTTTAAGCTTCAAACCTTAATTGTTTAAGCTTATGCGGCAGTGTCTGACAAAAACTAAGTTCAATAACTTTATAAAATAATGCGGGGTGGTCACGCCTTTTAACAGCTTATAAATAAAAAATCGTAAAAGTAAACTTAGTAGAATATTACGAAGGTGACCTTTTTATGCCATCAAAGAGAATCCTGTTAAATAATTGTAACAATTCACGGCGGAGGCAACAACCTCCCGTAATGTACAGTCGGTACAAGAAACAGGCGGGCTCGCGGCTCTATCTAGAAAAAATTTACTCCACTTGCGCCTTGCGTTTGCATAAAAACAAAGGCATTTTGATAACCAGAAAGAATTCTAAGACATTTTTAGGGTTTTGTAGCCAAAATGTCAAAAACGGAACTGATTTTGCAAAGACTACCCAATAAATATTGATTAAATTTGGTGAAAAGGTGTCTTGTAGTAACCGCTACTTAGTAGCGTATAGCTAAATAAGAAAAAAAAAAAATAGGGGGCGGCACTCCATACACGTAACAACAACGCATCGCGCATCATTCGCCAGGTCTTTTTAAAACATTTTAAGGTTTCTAATATTATTTATATGGAAATAATCGCTCCGAAAGTTGCACTAATTGTCTCTTTCTTATCTTTTGAACCGTGGGACCAAAAAATATGGAAAAAGTAGCGCTTAACTTAAAACTATAATTATTTTGAAAATTATCGGATATACCGTCATTGAGTTATTGCGGAAAACTGTGTTTCTTCAACAAAAGGGTGAGTGCCATGAATCCCTATATGCTCTTCTGCTGGTGCAAATCGGATTTTTTCAAACGGCAACGGCTGCGGAACCCAGTGAGCATAATCTGACATGCTCTTGCCCGGTTTTTGTTAGATTTTTTCTTCGTCCTTGACTCAGTAGCTACAGAACAGATAAACAAGTCAGCGAGGTTAAGCAATGTTATCACTGTCAATGTATAGATGGGGTCAGCGATTATAAATATTTCACACCCTTCCGTAGCTCAAGGAGTACGTTGTACCGTAGAACCTGCGCCTAATCTCTCTCTGGACTATGGGAGTGAGGGTGACATACACAGACGGTGCACCTGTGTCTGCATACACACTAGTAGTAGTCTTTGTAGTCGACTGAAATGATTGAGACTGGCTTGTAGGTCTAGGTTGTGGTTAGTGTCACTGACTACTAAACCGGAGGTCGTGGGTTCGATTTCCACATACGATACCACTTTGTGTGATACACAAATTTGTAATTCCGAGCACTGAACATTGATATCTTCTGAGTTCCGAGTCTGGGTGTACTTAGTGTTCGTGACCTGTATGTTTGTTAAATCTCCCGCGACACAGGGATGACGAAAATCGGCAGTGAAAACATTATAACATGGTACAATTAAGCAAATAAATCAATTTCGTTTATTTTTTGGTCATTAAATTACTCATCTATCTCGAATTAGCTTTAAGTTTAAAAACGAATTTATTGACTACTGTGTTCTATATAACGAGTGTAGAGTCTTGACCCAGATTCCATTGCAGAAGCGAGCCGTTCTACATCTGTACGTCTCTAGGTAGAGTACTACGTCGCCGTAGAGACGTCAAGGTCTTCTGAGAAACTCTCTAATTTGAGAACAATACGTAAGTGAATGAGTAAGTTTGGCTGATGGTAGCTTGCGAACAGAATATTTATCTGACTATAACTTCTGTTAGTAAAGGTTCTGCGTGACGAATAAAGGCCATTCTTTTCTTTCTTTTGATATTAGAATTAATATTTTATTTATAATCATTCGTTATCAGTTAAGTACCTTGGCCAATATTTAAGCACAAACAGTTTTTTGTGAGGGGTGTTTGTGTCTGTGTGTGAGTGTGTGTTGCTATTTTTCTTGAAACGGCAGGGTCGATTTCGAAACGATTTTTTGAGTTGTCTTATCACATGTTCTTAGCTCAGTTTTAATGTTCTAGACGGCCGAAGTGCGCTACAGTGTTCATGTTTCTCCAAAACGGTTATTATTTTTTATCTAGGATATGTCTAAAACTATTTGGAAATTGTTTTTAGCTTAAGCTATAAGTTCAGTTTTAATGTGCCAGACCGCCAGAGAGCTCCACAGTACACGCGTTTGTTTCTCCAAAACGGTCAAGTTCATATTTTTTTTATTAAAACAGATTGAAATTTATTCCGGTTATAAATTCCCCCCCCCCCCCATCCCCCATTATCTTTTGAACCGTGTGACCAATAAAAATGGGCGTAAGTGCTATGAACATACACTCTTTTGCTGGTGCAATTATTCAAATTAGATTTTTTCATACGGCTACAACTCCACAACCCTTCACTGAGCATGCTCTGACATGCTCTTTCCCGGTTTTTTAAGAAATCTGTATAAAGTACGAAACAAAAAACAAAATTGTCAATTTTGCTAAAATACACGACAGGCGTAAAAAATAAGTAACTAAAATTTTAAGCCCGTCGTAGGTTTTATTATAAGTAATATAATTTTCATCAGTCCTCTAACCCTGGCTACACATGCTAGGGTTGGGATGACAATTATAACCTTACAAGCTTTGCCTGCAGGCAAAACTTTACAAAGGTTATAATTGTCATGCAAAAGGTGCTTAAAGGTTTTATGCAACACACGCTAGTTGCATAAAACTGTACAGTTATTTGTACATTGTAACTCGGTTATGCCTGTCGGTTATGCTTGTCAGTTTGTGACCGTCGAACAAACCCTACCGTGTGTGGCCGCAATCAGGGTAGGTGTACACTTAAGCATTTGCTAGACACTTACAATACAGGCAAATGCTCAATTTCTTATAGTTTTTCCACGTAATGTGACGTTCTTCCTAATGCTTGATGCTGTGTTCGACGTAGTTACAGTTAGGTAAATGTAAGACGGGTGAATATTTACCTGTAACATTTCTTTATGTCTTGCATACAGCCGCGCTCGTGCCTTTGCTCGATGAAACGTTACACCAAAACGCTCTTTGTTTTTTAAATCAGTATGTAACAAAACATTGAGCTTCATGTTCGAAGTGTGTTTGAAGTAAATTTCACAATAACAAATGCTCGACGTTCTGTTTCTGGTATAGTACATAAGGGGTAGCAACTTACGAACATATCAAGTTTATAAATATTCAAACATTGTAAAAATTGCCAATTTGAAAAGAGTGGACGCGAAAATTTATTGACTTGTTCTTTTTTCCGTTTACTCTTTACCTATTGTTTGCAAATTTGGCATGACATGTACATGTACAATCATGACATCATACTGCAAGTGTTATTTTGCTTCCTAAAAGAAGGGAATAAAAAAAAATATTTTTGAATTTTTTGGGCCGTTAACTGTGATTTAATATGCTTTTAAATTGATATTATTATTTTTATTTTATTTTTTTTACTTAAGTTGCAAAACAACTCTTGTGATACTACTACTGGTCTAGTTAATTTTACCCCCTGAAGTGTTGATATATCACCTTCGATCAAAACGCTAAAACACGTCTTTCTTTATTTATAGTCATATAGGCCTTATCCAAAATTCCACAGATCTAATCTCAAAACTGACGAAGTTCTATACAAATATGCAACCCAGGAGTTACAAGTTGCTAAAGTTTAAAAAAGCAAATACGATTTTTTTCTAAACTCTAAAAAGCCTAAAATGAAACGCTAAAAAGGTGTTTCTTTTTTATAACCAAAAAGCCAAATCCTAAATTTTACAGATCTAACTTCATAACTAAGGGAGTTCCATACAAAGTTGTAACCACAAAATTACCCCCTTAAAGGTCGATTTTCCAGAAATGCTGATATCTAAACCAAAACCCCGAGTACGAAATTACACATTTAAAAACCGCCGGAGTTTATACAATATTGTGACATAAACCTGCAACCCCTATTTTACATCGTTACGGGTTCATTGCTGAAACATGTGTTTCTTTATTTTTAACAAAAAATCCAAAACACAATTCTACAGATCTAACTTCAAACTAATGGAGTTCAATACAAACTTGCGACTCCTATTTTACCCTCTTAGGGGTTGATTTTCCAAAAATGCTGACACATATGTTTCTTTTTTTTTATATAAAAAGAGACGACTCCCCCAGTAGGGCACAAGTTCTGTGTCGCGGGAGACTTTACAAACATACAAGTCAGGGACACAAAGTACACCCAGACTCGGAACAACAATTTGTGGATCACACAAAGTGGTTTCCCGTGTGGGAATCGAACGTGGGTTCGATTCCCACACGGGAAGAGGTCGTGGGACCTCTTGCGTAGCAGTCGGATACACTCCCACTGCGCCACAGAGGCAGCCAAAATATTTTAAACGAAAAAGCTAAATACGATTTTTTATCGATCTTACTTCTACAAAACTGATGGAGTTTCACGCTTGTAACCCTAGCGTTTTAGTATCTGCATTGGTGAATCAGTCAGTCAGGACAAATTATTATATATGTTTAGATTTTGCAGTTAAAAATTGTCTTTAACTTTAGGTAACTGAGATAGAATGCAACAAAACACTGTTCTGTTAAGCAACCATTATTCTATATTTTCTAATAAAGACTGTAAGGAAATCAAACAATAATAGTTTTTTAAAATAAAATGTATTAATGATTATCAACTTGACAACTACTTTCGTAGCCGTCGTACCGGTGTAGCACCTTTGCAAATACAATGGTCTATGATACAAGTTTTCGTTAGTTCTGCCAATGTTAGGGTATTTGTAATTGGGTGGAGCGATAATTCTATAGGTAGATAATATATTACAAATGTTATTTTTTTTTAAAGACGACTCCCGCTGTTGGGTACAAGCCCTGTATCGCGGGGGACTTTACAAACATAGACATCACGGACACAAAGTACACTCAGGCTCGGAACAACAATTTGTGGATCACACAAAGTGTTGTCCCGTGTGGGAATCGAACCCAGACCTCTTGCGTAGCAGTCGGACATACTCCGTCTTGTACTGCGGGAGTCGTCATGTTAGGAAAAAAAAATATGGAACTCGAAAAGAAAAACATATACAAACAAGTGAACAATTTCATTAAACAAACTAGATGACCCGTGCAATTTCGTATGCGTCAATTTAGATATATGCGATGAACGCTCGATCAAATAAACATTCGATATTTTGAACACTTGATGGATTGAATGTACGATATATTTATTGTTAGATTTATAGTAGTCGATCAATTGATATTCGCATTCTATTTGGCATAATCTTGTATTATGTCAAACCGAATGCCATATAATCGAATATATCAATTGATATTCAGTACAAGAAATTGAAGCGCAAAATCAATACATTGCGTTCAAATTAAAAAGAGTCTTAAGCCTGGGATGTCAAGAGATGACGTGAACTTTTTTTGCGCAGTGAATGAATAGTGATTATAACAAAATACTAGCGAAGCAGCGAGCGACGCTGTTTACTACACTGCAATATACTGAGACTGGACTAGAAGTGCGATTAAAATGCATTATTCGATTTTTTTTTATCGATCATGCAGCATGCTAATTCACGTAAGCGTATGTCATGCCGCATGATCGTCTAGGGACCGTTTAAGATAAGCTAGTTTTAAGTTTAGATAATGTAAAAAATATTTATTTGGCGCAGATCCTGCGCCAAATAAATATTTTTTCTTTTCTTTATTTCTTTCTTTTATATTCCTGTAATGAATAACCGAAGGTGGGATGGTATTTTTGGAGCAAATTCTGTTTTCATCACAAAATCAAATTATCTTGTGATAAAAGATCCAAACATTATCAGTCATGAAAGTTTAGAAAACGTGCCGTCAAAAAATATCATCATGGAATTGCAATCTTAATAAAGTTGCAAATTGCATTATGTACAAGTTACAACTTATATGTGGTATTCGATCTTATACAAAAGATTGATATCCTATTGATTTAAATCTTTTGATGGTTGGATTGTTTTGATGGTATGAACATGTTTTCAATGCAAGTAAGTTGTACGCACATATGACGTCATACTTTTGTGCAAGTCTTGCATAATGGAATAGCGCCTTTAGCAACACGACATCGCCGCTGTCAGTTGGCGCGGACGTGCCGCGTGGCGACTCGAGACGCGACGTGGACGTGACGAGAACGCGGCTCGGAGACCTAATGGAATATAAACGTGCGACTGAGACCGTCACGCTTTCACTTTCATTTTTTAATAGAAATAAATCAAGATAAAAATGGAATTAGGCTTCTTAATTATTTATTCACTTCAATGCTAAGTTGGAGTTTAATCAAGTTAAGCGACCCGCGTCTCAAATTTAAAATATGAACATTCATATTTATGTACAACGAAATAACATCAAGCCTTCCATGTTTCTACTAAAGCAACCAGGTATTTGAGTATTTTAAACGATTAAAAAAAATACACCAACTATTTAAGAGTACTTTTTTCAACGCCAATTTACATGTATTGCACACAGCCCCAGCCATAGAGCTGGGATGAAATCATTTTCGCATGCCCCATCGAGCGGAATAGCTTTTAAAACCGGGTTGGTTTTTATCAGAATTTTATTATAACAAATTGTGCATACCGTACCAAATGATGGGAGTAAACGGTATTACATACATTATTAAAATATTTCAGGAATACTATTAAAGTCAAAGTCAAATATCTTTATTTCGTAAAATCAGGTTAATGATTATTTGAAAACGTCAAATTAAAACATACTAAAAATTTTATAAAACTATGAATGTTTGAAAAAAAAAAACAAAATGAGGTTAGGTGGCAGTTCCAAGTGTAAAGCTCATGAGAAGAAGCTGCCAAGAAACTCATGTGCCACTCTTTTAAAATGATCAAGTTTTTCTTTACAAAAATAAATTTTACTGAATGAACCAGTGTGTTTGGTGAGTGTAATCGCTTATAAAATAAGAATAACTAAATAATAATACTATTAGTAACTCTAAAATGAGTATATATAAACGTATTCAGCAAACACAATACTTCACTTCTTACAAAGTAAATATGTATACAGGGTGTATTTTTGAAACGGGTCAGTAAGGGCAAGTACCTTAACCGTTGCAGTTACAGCAAAACGTTCTTAGAAGACCTTCCCTAACTTTTTGACATACTTTGAACTGCATTCACAGATTTTGTAAAAAACTTACAGTTGGCAAAAAAAATGCAAAAAGTCCAAAAAATTTTTTTTTATGCCAATCGATTCTATTTTATGTGGGGATCAAAAAACTCTATGAAACCATTTTAGCTTTCAGTACTAGAAAAGACAGAAATCTCCAAAAACGTTTCCCATACATTTCCTACGGAAATATGATAAATCAACTCGAAACTCATAGGACAGGTAAAATTTTAAACTTTTTTAAATAAAAAAAATCATTTAAACATTTTAGAAATTGGTTTATGAAATAAATTGCTCAAAATGATTTCCATTTTCACGAATACATAAGTCTATCCTTTTTCGCACTGAACGAATGGCGGCTAATAATGTTCTGGGATGAATATTACGTAAAATGGTCATTAATGCATCCTTGAGCTCTTGAACACTGGCGTACGTCGTCTTATACACCTCGTTTTTCACGAAGCCCCATAAAAAAAAATCAAGTGGTGTTAGATCGGGGCTACGAGGTGGCCACTGTGTTGGACCATGTGTACCTATCCACTGTGTACCGAATAGGCGGCTCAAATTGGAACGTGAAAGGTGACTGTTATGTGGCGGAGCACCATCTTGTTGAAAATGAACTTTTCGCAATTCCGACAGGGGCCATTCGTCCATCTCGTTTTCAAGATGGTGTAAAATGACTTCATTATACATGGCAGAATTCAGTTTCCCTTCATAAAATTCCACCATTATAACTCGATTGGACATTATACCACACCAACAGTTGAATGAGAAGCGAACCTGATTATGACTTGCCGTAACTCTTAGTGGATTTTCTTTGGACCAATAGTGGTGATTTTTTCTGTTGTACATACCGTTATTGGAAAAATTCGTTTCGTCTGACCACAGTATGTAATTTAAAAATTCATGATCTCTGCTTATTTTTCCTCTTAGCCACCTGCAAAAAGTAAGCCTTCGAACATCATCACCCGGATGTAACACTTGAACTATGCGCCCATATCGATAGCACTTGTAGCCGTATTTCTTCCATATCTTTATCACAAGGGAGTGGGATACACCTACTTCAAAGGCGACATGCCTGGACGATACCTCTGGATATGCTTCGACATAAGTCAGAACCGCAATCTCCGTGTCCATGTCCACACGAGGCTGCCGCTTTCTTTTGAAAGAACCCTGCAATTCCAGGTTTTTCAAAAGATTTCTAATAACCTTTCTTGTTGGCACATGTCGCAACGGATACTTATTGCGGTACCACACTAATGCAGCTCCCGCATTTCGATTATTGACAAAATACGCTTCTAATAAGTCAATTTTTTCACGATTAGAAGACATTTTAGCGAAAATCCTTAATTAATAATAACTCATACGAAGTTTCTCAGCTGACACACAGATTTTCGAATGAAATTCGAAATTTGAAGGTAAAAATTATTTTTATTTACTTTACAGTCAATTCTACCCACTTCCTGGCCATAACAAAAAGTTCGACCATCGTAGAAATTTGTTTCTGTTGCCGAAATGTATGGGAAACGTTTTTGGCGATTTCTGTCTTTTCTAGTACTGAAAGCTAAAATGGTTTCATAGAGTTTTTTGATCCCCACATGAAATAGAATCAATTGGCATAAAAAAAAATTTTTTGGACTTTTTGCATTTTTTTTGCCAACTGTAAGTTTTTTACAAAATCTGTGAATGCAGTTCAAAGTATGTCAAAAAGTTAGGGAAGGTCTTCTAAGAACGTTTTGCTGTAACTGCAACGGTTAAGGTACTTGCCCTTACTGACCCGTTTCAAAAATACACCCTGTATATACATATAATCTTAAAGTACATTTTATTATTAAAACGAGTCACATTTACGTGGTATTGTTTGGCACATTTAGGGCCAAAGTTTTATTTTAATCTTACGTTCAGAGATATCGAACCCCATTACCTACTGAAATATTAACGAGAAGTTCTCAAATAAATATAGCAGAATAGCATCACATATTTAAATATATAAATATATGTCCAATTAAGCGAGCGGGCGCTGAAGCAATTCAAAGACTTGTGACGTTATCGTAGTGTCGCTGCAGCCGCTTATTTGTACGACCGGTAAGTTGAACGTGATAGATAAGGGATATATTAATGGCTATTTACATAGATAAATATCAATCGTAATAAATAAATTCAGGTAAATATTATACCTGTGTACTAAGGGATGAATATGTTTGATGAATTTGTTTAGCCTGTCGATAAATCGTAGACATAATGACCACTTTAATAAGGAATCCTAAATACCACTGTAATGTTGTTAACTGTAGAATATGTGACAGTATTTGTACATTAGAATATGAATATGAAATATGGCAGAGTAAATTGACATTATAGAAGTAGCTACAGGTTGTTTATATTATAACAATAGCCATGGATATGCAAGTAGCCATGTCTTTATGTCAATTGTATTTTTAGTAACCTGAACAATAATTTGTATCACGGAATAGGTTATGACAAAGTACAAGTACTTACAGTTAATGTTGTAATTAACATGTAAATTACTTAAGATGATTATAACACATTATAAAAGCACCACACAGTATTATAAATGAATTAAAACAATAAATATCCACTGGTCACAAATGTAGGTACTGCTTGAAACGTCAAATATTGTTGTTGTGATATTTCACTTCTTTTATTGAAAATTAAAAGGTCGTGTGTTTTATCTGTGTAATAGTTTTATTATTATTCCTTTATTTAAATAACATAATTCTGTGTATCAAATTATTTTATGGGTTAAAGTATAATAATTAGGAATATTTGCGAAGTACCCACATGTTCTTTAATATTCAGTGTATTTGTTCTATAAAAGGACTGACAGATTGTGATCGAGGCTCAGTCTGATTGCAACATTTGTGGATACAGGTACGATCCGATTCAGATTATACTTATTGCTGGTTATTTTGTGCTGATATCCTATTATTGTGTATTATGTATAGATAACAATAGATACTAATAACAATATATTGCAATGTGATATGATTTGATGAATATTGCTTGGTGTGATACTTATCAGCTGTTCTACAGCGATATGGTCGTACATTGCAATAATGTTGTGAATTGGTTATGTTAGAAAGTATCTGTGGTATATTGTAGTTAGGATGTATGAAATGTAGTACGGCAAATGTTTATAAGGAGACTGGCTATTATGAAACCTTTGATACAACTAGACCAAACAAGGTTAAAAATATATGATACTTGTCATTTATTCCTTTGTATTATTTACCTCCCTAATTTATTCTATTCCCTATTGATACTATACTGATTGATAAGGTTAGATTGCAACTGATTGGGTATATAATCCAAATATCCTGACACAGTAGTAAGTGTAGTTCTGCGATGAGTCGTAGTGGTCTACAATGAGTCGTAGTACTACTACGATGAGTCGTAGGACTTCTACAAGGAGTCGTAGGACTTCTACGTAGTTCAACAATAAAAGCTTTAGTATTTTATTACAAATCGCTACGACCCCTATGTAAAATCTAACAAACGCAAGTGCCGAGTGAGTACGAGGTAGGTACAAGTGAGTACCGAGCTTGGTGAAAGCTAACGTTTGTAAATCTGATGACCACGAGTCACGGTCACTTTGCGAGACAAAATTTTATGATTACTATGCCAAGTTGTGAACAACAAAGTTCTATTTGAACGAGTCAAAACAACTTTAGAAATTAATATATTTAGGAGGCAGATAAAGTGAAACGTGCTATTTATATCAGTAATGTTACATCTTCGTTATTGCGATACATACAATCTGGACAGTGATCACTGCCAAGTGTAGTTTACGGACTCTTGTGTCTTGCTATGATAGATGTTTTTATACTGTCACTGATACAAACAATACTTATCGTAATAAAATCTACAGCTTGTTTTTTTGTAGGCTGAACACATATAGGATCACTCGTGTTTCTGTCTGTCCGTCTGTCACAGCCAATTTGCACAAAATCTTTTGAACAAATTAAGTTCAAATTTGGTACACATATGTGTACTAAATTACATATATGTATATTTTTATGACCCAAACACGGACGCATATAGATATAATAACGTAAATAAAAGTAATACATTTTGAAATTGAGAGCCATTTTTAGAGGCAAACCAGAAAGTCTTCGAAATTACTAAGCCTAATGAAATAAAAATCTTGGCAAAAATACAAAAGATAGTTCTGAATCTATAGATGACAGGAAAACCTATCAAAAGACATTTGAATATGAGGGTTATTTTAGGAGTGACTGCCTCTGTGGCGCGGTGGGAATGTGTCCACAAATTGTTGTTCCGAGTCTGGGTGTACTTTGTGTCCGTGACTTGTATGTTTGTAAAGTCTCCCGCGACGCAGGGCTTGTACCCCTAATGCGGGAGTCGTCTTTTAAAAAAATAAAAAAACAATAAAAAATTAAGATTTTTTTTTATTGAAAACAATATAGTGTAATTTGAAAACAAATTTAAAGGCTTGGTGCAAGGGTCTCAAATATGTATTCTTCTCTTTCTTTATGAAAATCTACCCCCTCCCGCTTTGAAATGACTGAGTCATCCGTATGTCACAGATATTACTCAAAGACTACACAATGTTTATTGATTAAATTTATTGAAAAGGTGTCTTGCAGTAGCCGCTACCTACTGAGTATAATAGCTAAATCAAGCTAGATAATAAAAAAAAATATTTTTAGAATTGACACTCCATACATGTAACAGAAGCTAAAAAAAAATGTTGTTTCAACAAACATCAACGAGTGGTACATCATTCGACAGATCTTACAAGAACATTTAAAGGTTTCTAAAAACTTATTTGATTGAGTGAACATTTTTGGAAATAATCGCTCTGAAAGTTGCTTGTAATATATCGTCATTAATTATTGCCGAAAAACTGCGTTTCTCAACAATAGGGAGTAAGTGCCATGAACATTCGCTCGTCTGCTGGTTCAACTGTTCAAATCGGATTTTTTCATACGGCTCCGGAACGACATGCTTTTGCCCGGTTTTTTTTTAAATATTGTGTCCTCTAATATGGTGTTTAATATAATGGTGGCAACACCTACATAATTATACATTCTATAAAAAAACCAACATTTTAAACATTGGCAATTTGAAAAGGGTCGTCGCGAGCTTTTACTTACTTGTTCCTTTCGACGGCTTTACTTTATTTCACAAGTGTTGTATTTAATGTTTACGAGTAACAGTTGTTTGACTGCCATGGTAGACGCTCTCCTTAGTTTAGAATCACATGGTCTTATGTAAGTTGTCTGATATAAGTTAAATCTTTCTTTATAGTTTCTCTACAAAGACTCCGTTAAAAAAAAGTAAAAATATGCTAAGGTTAATAAAAGGTCATGAAATCCTAAAAATCATAACTATGTATGATTTTTAGAATTTAATTTCACTACATGACGTATTTAATTTTTCCGACTTCAAAAAGGAGGAGGTTCTCAATTCGTCTGTATGTTTTTTTTTTTTTTTGTTCACCGATTACGCAAAGACGGCTGGACCAATTTGATTTTTTTTTTGTGTTTGAAAGAGTATACTTCCAAGTTGGTCCCATTGTCATTAGATCACGATCTGACGATGGGATCCTGGATAAATGGAGGGAACTCTTAAAATATCAAAGGCTACAGTGATTTAGGTATATTTGACAGTGATTCGTGCATTTACTCTTAAAAAATACCAATTGGTGCAGTGGAACTGATGATGAAGACCAAAAATGACGAGCAAACCTATTCAATATTTCACAGTTTGCGATTCAGTTACTTTAATATGGTATTGAGTAGCACTTTATTCTCGTTACACTACTATTACTCAATGTAAACGAGCTGATAGTGAACTCCTCAACAATCAACGGCCCTGCATCGGGGTAAGTAATATTTTGTAAAAGGATTTGAGCAGTTGACATAAGCCTATTGCAACTTAAGTGAATTACATACCAACCCACTAAAAAGTGAGAAATAAAAAACTTTTTTACAAAAAAATATTACCGACTTCAAAATTAACGACGACGACAAGGCAACTAAAAAGCCTAGAATAACAAAAACAAATTAAACATTTTGAAGTTGGTGCTGAATAAAACATAAAGACTACTATTTCATGGCACTAACTTCAAAATCTTTAATTTCTAATTGCTCTTCCCCCCGGACCACGAAAGTGTATAGACGTGTGCATTTACCAGATTAAATTAATTATTTTACATTTTTACTGCCAAAAATTACAACAAATGAAATTGAGAAGTACTAGGCGCACATAACGCAGCAGGCGTATGCAAGAGCTGTGGGAAGAAGACAACAACAACTGTTTTTCGGAGATAGTCCGCTGTCAATAAGGTACGTCACACATGACTTATGACATTATCCCAACCGCCAAAACAAGAAAATCAACAAAGTTTCCTTTCCGTCCGCCAAAAACACAACACGCAAAATCAACGAAGTACTAGGCGAGCATAGCGCAGCAAGCGTAGATCACGAGTCGTGTGAAGAGGACAGCAATACGAGAAACGGAGATAGTTTATTGTCAAACAGGTAGGTACGTCACCTGTCACTAGTCATCTGCAATTGTCAAACAGGTAGGTACGTCACCTGTCACTTGTCATCTACAATCTGTCAAATCCGTCATCTATTAACGGTGTCAGTGGCAATCTTCCGAAAGTGTTGCCATAACGTCATTCGCAAATTCCACATCAAGTATTTACAGAGTACAATAAAAAGACATAATTATACAGATATAATGCTCGAACCGAATAAATCTCGATCCGAGTCAAATATTTCCGAGCAGCCGGAACAACGCACTCCTCCCTCATATGTATATCAACGTAATAAACGCGCAAGAATTGAATCCTACAGCGCTGATTTTAAAGATTTTAAGGAAGAAATGAAGAATATGATTTCAGATATGATGAAAACTCAGCACGATGAAATAAAAAAATCTACCCGAGTCTTGTGGATATAAAAAATACAAACATAAACATCGAAAATGCAATGGTCAATCTCACTGCGCAAAATGAAGAACTTAAGAAGAAAATGGAACAACTGGAAATACAAGTGAAAAAAGATAACGATTATATATTAATTTTAGAGGACAAGATTGAAGACCTGCAAAGGGAAAATCGTAAATCCAGCATTGAAATAAAAAATGTACCTATAACAGGTAGGGAAACAAGGGAAGACTTAGTCAACATGGCCATAAAGTTATCAGAATCGGTAGACTATAGATTTGATGCAAAAGATATTAAGGACCTATATCAAGTACAAAATAAACGGAATAAAAATACAACCGGCACAATAGTGATCGAGCTGAGTTCAACTCTCACCAAAACTAATTTTTTACAAAATTGCAAAGGATTTAATAGAAAGAACAAAGAAAAAATTTGTGCTTAACATCTTGGCTTCAAAACGAATGAATATACTCCAATATTCGTCTCTGAACAATTGACCACCAAGGGGTCTAAACTTTTCTTTCTAGCTCGCGACCTAGCTAAATCCAAAGCTTACAAATATTGTTGGACCTCCTACGGCAAGATCTTTGTCAAAAAAGATGACAACTCACAAACCATATTGATAAATCACGAATCACAAGTTAATAGTCTGATGCAGCTCAAGTGACTAGACTGCATTTCTATACAAAGTTTGGATTGTAAAGTTAGTCATTCACATAAAATCCCTTCTCATTATTATTTTATAATTTATATTAACTCATTTTTATGTTAAAATTTACATACCATGTCTAATGATGTATATGTAGGCTCAGGATGCCGCAGGTTATAGCTTGCCATCGTTCACGAACACCGGGAGATCACTAGGTTTAGATTTTACCATTACTAATTAAATTAAAATCTTAATTTCACCACAGATAATTTAATAAACGAAATAATACTAGACGCGTCTAAATTATATAGCTAATAATTGATTCCACATATCACTATATGAAAAAATAAAATGATCGGGTCGGAAATTAGCGATTCGTCGGGCACGTGGTGCGCAAACGGCTCTCGTCGGCGAACTGCCTACAAGATGGCCGCCCCGCCATCACGTCCATGTGACGTTCCGCAAGAATGATCAACTACCCTCATTCTTTTCCGACGTAAATGACAGTGAATGTCAAGTGTTGCCATATGTTGCGCCGTCACGGCCAGACTGACATTCGACCATCCTCGGGCGATAATACATTATGGTCGTCCTGAAACAACGCTCGTCCATCCCTGACGAACAGCCTGATTATGTGCAGTCAATGAAAGCTTTTCGATCACATTAATTATAATACTTCACACAAAAGGTGTGTTCCTTCGGCCAGTTTCAAAGTGCAACGTGGACCGAGCGATACTTTTCTATTAGTTAATAACTTCAGACAGCAACCTGGACCGGACGAGTGCGTCCCTTCGACCAGCCCCACAAGCGGCGTGGACCGGACGACACTATCCCCTCGACTAGTTGGACCAACAAACAACTGGACAGGACGAGTGCGTCCCTTCGACCAGCCCTACAAGCGGCATGGACCGGACGACACTGTCCCTCCGTACAGTGCGTCCCTTCGACCAGCCCTACAAGCGGCATGGACCGGACGACACTGTCCCCTCGACCAGTTACACCAACAAACAACTGAACCGGATGAGTGCGTCCCTTCGACCAGCCCTACAGGCGGCATGGACCGGACGACACTGTCCCTTCGACCAGGTTCAAAATCACATAATTACAACATTACAATTATATTTAACAACTACTGCTCACTATGAATTTCCACTCCATGTTGCACTTTGAGTGTGTCGGGATCACCGCATACACTGAGTCCGGCAGTAAGAGTTTCTGAATTGGCTGATGCTGTGTCCGAGTCTATGCAAGGTATCATCTCTGACAAGTAAGCTATTGTCATGGTCACTATGTCTTTGAGATGAGAGGAAATTACCGTCAGATCGACTCCCTTCAACATCTTCCAGCGCCGTCTTGGCCTCCTCTTCTTTCATTAATCTAGCAGCTATTTCTAATAAAACGGTATGCCCCGAGGTACTAAACGCAAATACTCACGTGGATAATTGAAGACGCGGTGTGGACCTCTCACACTTTTTAATTCATAGCGGTCTTTTTCTAATACGGAGGTTATGAAAAACGGTCCCTTATACTTCCTATCTAACTTAGTATGATGCCGTTCACCCGTTAATAAAAACAAAATCACCTTCGGCTAATTGTTTGATATTAGCGCGACCGCGATCAAATCGACGAGCATCTGCTGCAGCAGCTTTTTGGTTATTCTCCGAGGCATTATTTCAAATGGTCTCTAAATCTAACGAGTTATTTTAATCGTCACAGTGAGTTGTTTAATTAGTTCTAGAGTTGATCTTAAACATACCTAATCATTGTGCGCGAATACCTCACTACAGTTCTGTTGGAGAGTACTTAGTAATAGTAGATTTCGTACTACCAGTGGGTAAACCAAACCAGCACCTAACAGTCTCATGCTTATGGCGACGCACTGCTTATTGTTATACCGCAATATAGGTACCGCTCAACTATCCTGCCTGACCAAATCAGAACTATTACAGAAAATGATAAAAATAATCTAATCTTGATCGACATTAAACATTGGTACTATTGCAACTACAGTCATAGTCATTCCTGTGACTATCATACAAATAGTTATCCTTGTGACTATCACACAAACATAGTTATCGCAGTGACTATCATACAAACAGTCATTGCCACACAGGCTAATTATTGCCACTCATGCTATTCATCGCCATACAGGTTAGTCATTGCCACACAGGCTAGTCATTGCCACACAGCCTAGTCATTGCCACACAGGCTAGTCATTGCCACACAGGCTAGTCATTGCCACACAGGCTTGTCATTGCCACACAGGCTAGTCATTGCCACACAGGCTAGTCATTGCCACACAGGCTAGTCATTGCCACACAGGCTAGTCATTGCCACACAGGCAAGTCATTGCCACACAGGCTAGTCATCCTCACACAGGTCAAGTCAATAATACGTAAGTTAGACCAGCGCTCAAATCCTAGTAGGACTGAGCAGCCCCTTACCACCTTCTACCATACACCTCAACTCATAAACGGTTGCTCCCATTCTCCTACCCTATTCACGCTAAACACTGGGTGATTGACTGGAGCCCACTATATCAGGTTAATTGAATCAATTCAAACTGCCTACAAAGACGACCGTATCGTTAGTAACCGACCCTTTAATACCTACCCAATCGGAACTATTGCATAAAATAATATTACGCATTGTAACTGTCACAATTATAGCACTTAACTGTGTTCTACCGTGTTCTTCTTTCTTATTCTGTGATATTTAGTATTTTACCATGTTCTACATTGTTCTACATAACTGCTTAACCAGCAATCCAGGAAGTACTTAACTAGTACTCTACAACACAATGCTACAACAGCACTTAACCAGCGCCACTCAACCCATCACATAATTAGCGACAGATTCGTACTGTTTTATCCACGATACTGAAACATGTCCACTTATCCAGTGGTACCATTACTGCTTAACCAGAGATACTGTATTAGACCCCATAGTAGACCCCGCAGTTGACACCCCTTTGACCCACTGTTGACCCACAGTTAACCTCGCAATTGACCCAATGTTGACACACAGTTGACCCAGAGTTGGCCCATTGTCGACCCCACAGCTGAACCACTGTTGATGACTAGACTCGATGGATACCACATTGGCCCCACGTTAGACGCCTCTGTGAACCCCGCACTGAACCTCTCGGTGGAACCAGCATTAGGGGTACTAGTACTAGCTTGGGACATTAGTAACGGCGCCAACGGTTTAACTGCCATGCATTGAATTAAATTTCACGTCCAATCACTATGGCGTGTTGATGATTTTCGACGTTATCAATATTCACACAAGTTAAAATGTTCACATTACTGTTAACGGTTGATCGGCATATGGTAGTGTTAAGGATAGCATAAACAGTATAAATACTCAGCACAAATGCTCACTACTAAATTTAAACGAAAGAGAATTTCTAACTAGCCACTCGTCACGTCACATGAGAGGCTATACACCATATGCTAAGAAAACCGAAAATTAATTGAATTTAACTGTTTCACGAACATTGTTTGAACTACTGCATGTACTCGGCTCAATCGCGAAATGAAATAACCCTTTCTTGCGCCCCACAACTATTTAACGTAACGGGACTACACACGCGAGATAAAATATATAACGACGCATTACACACAACACTTTAAGGATAAGATTTGAACATTTTCGCAACGCTCACTAGCGACAGTTAATTACTCGTTTACTGCATGTTAATTACTCGTGTTCAGTGACCATTTTTTCTGGAATGCGACAGTACTCGGCTTCAAAATGTTAATAAAACAAGAAAGACTCACCTGTGTCTATGAACAGTCCCTTAGGACAACTCACATACCAGAGATCCGCGACGAAACCGGATATACCTGATCCGTAGACACAAAACGGCCAAACTGGACGTAGAATAACGTCCAACACGTCCACACAACACACGAATATCACACGCGACAAGCAACTTTTTTTTTTTTTTTTTAACTATATATGAGCACGCGTCTCCGTCCGGCTTACAGGGGTATTTCATCCCACTTCTGATGTAGGCCCGGATGCCGCAGGTTATAGCTTGCCATCGTTCACGAACATCGGGAGATCACTAGGTTTAGATTTTACCATTACTAATTAAATTAAAATCTTAATTTCACCACAGATAATTTAATAAACGAAATAATACTAGACGCGTCTAAATTATATAGCTAATAATTGATTCCACATATCACTATATGAAAAAATAAAATGATCGGGTCGGAAATTAGCGATTCGTCGGGCACGTGGTGCGCAAACGGCTCTCGTCGGCGAACTGCCTACAAGATGGCCGCCCCGCCATCACGTCCATGTGACGTTCCGCAAGAATGATCAACTACCCTCATTCTTTTCCGACGTAAATGACAGTGAATGTCAAGTGTTGCCATATGTTGCGCCGTCATATACTTTACAAAGCGCACACATATTTCACAAACACTTGAACTTATTTACACACCTCAAATTACACAATTATTTTCATAAAATGTATCATTCACAACACTTACTCACCACATTCCCTAAAGACTTGTTTTATAGCCCAGACAAAAATACATACCAATATGGATAGCACCTTACAAACCTTGAACAATATTGACAACTGTGTCAATGCCCAAGTTTATAACTGCTCCCCCGAAGATGTCTCGAAATTGCAGTAAAACAAAATGATTTTATCATCATATCCCAAAATATTAGAAGTATTTACTCTAACTTCTACGACCTATTATTAAATTTACAAAATATAAAACTAGATGCTGATCTCATTACCCTAAGTGAATGCAGACTAAACCAGAACAAACCTGTGCCCCAATTATATAATTACTCCTTATATCAAACTACGAATCACATAAATAAAGCAGATGGAGTGGTCACTTATGTCAAAAACACACATAACGCCAATATGTCAGAAGTAAAACTTACACATGCATCCTGCCTCCAGGTCAATATAGTCCCTGATATTACAATTTTATCAATTTATCGTTCCCCCGCAAATTCTAAAGCTGACGATTTCATTAATTCTCTTGATCAGCACCTAGCCACCTTAACATCTAGTAAAAATGTTATCATAACCGGTGATATAAATATCAATTTAATATTTGACGAAAAAGAGAACTCATATGATCGCTCAACTAAATTACTTAAACATGTTGGCTATGCACGGTCTGCTACCAGGTCACTCGTTACCGACCAGAGGTAAAAATTGTCTCGACCACTTTATAATAAAGCTTGACACCCAAAATAAAAATGCTTCTGTAGCTACTCTTAACACTACTGTAACGGATCACTTAATGATTCTCCTAAAACTATCAAACTCAATGGCCACTCGCACAGTTTCTTTCACCAAAACAACTCTTAATCTAGACAAGGCATTTGAAAGTTTAGCACAAAGTGATTTTAATTATATATACATTAATAAATTTAAATGACCCTAACTTACTGACTGACCTCGCAGCCCACACTCTTGCTAAAACAATTTATGTTAAAACTAGATTGCTGAAACCTTGGATGACATTAGGTTTACTTCGTCGCATCCGTAATTGAAATTACATGCAAAACCGCCTAAAGTTAGACCCATTCAACAAAATTCTGGCTATAACTTATAAACGCTACCGTAATTATTGCAACTTTATTATTAAGAACCAAAAACGTAAATATGACAAAGAAAGCATAATTAAAACTCAGAAAAACCCCAAAAAGTTATGGGGTACAATTAACAATATAACTCAACGAAAAACAAATAGAACATCAAATATGGATCTTTTAAAGCTGAAGCCTACATCCGTGGAGTCTACAAATGCGGTGAACCAATACTTTTCTAATATAGGCAGAAGTCTTGCTTACGAAATCCAATCCCAAACTACCGCTGGCTACAACGCCGTCAGGGATACAGTCGAAAGTTCGCCACTATCATCTCTGGTACTACTAAACGCGGATCATGAATAGGTACATTCTATCTTAATGAGCCTCAAATCAGATAGTGCACAGGGATGGGATAATATTTCGGTCAGCTTCTTAAAAGCTGCACATAGCCTCGTTGTCCCAGTTTTAACTCACCTGGTAAATATATGTATTGAACAAGCGATTTATCCCACTGCAATTAACTGGCATTAATAACACCTGTCCATAAGAGTGGGACACGACCGACCCCTCAAATTACAGGCCAATATCTGTTTTGGCGGCTATATCTAAAGTTTTAGAAAGATTAATTGACTCACGGCTCATATCTTATCTAAACAAACACAGCTTACTATCGCCTTCACAGTTTGGCTTTAGGCAACGTCGGTCTACTGAGGACGCAGTGTTGGCACTCGCCTCTACTATTACTAACTTAGTGGACCGGGGAGATAAATGTTTAGCTGTCTTCCTCGATTTCAAAAAGGCCTTCGATACGGTCTCTGTTCCCATTCTTATTAACAGACTAGAAAATTATAGAATACGCGGATCACCCCTTGCTCTGTTTAAAGACTACCTTACCAATAGAAAGCAAAAAGTTAAGATAGACGATGTTGTTAGTTCGGAGGAAAATGTTGTATTCGGAGTGGGTCAGGGCAGTGTACTCGGTCCGACATTGTTCCTTGTGTACATTAATGCCCTCTGTAACTTTAACTGAAAATTGCTGGAGCCCATATCTACTCATATGCCGACGATACAGCTATAGTTTTCAGCGGTACCACATGGAACAATGTTCGACAAGCAACTGAAGTAGGCCTCTCTAAAATAGCAACTTGGCTTGATCAAAACCTCCTAACACTGAATACCTCTAAAACGCACTTCATTTGTTTTACCAAATATGAATGTTCTCAGCCGTCACTACATTTTAAAATCAAAATCCATCGTTGTCGAGACCCATCCAACCTACTCTGTGCATGCACTGAGATTGAAAAAGTAAAATATACCAAATACCTAGGAATAATGGTTGACCAGCGACTGTCCTGGCATGTCCATACAGAACTTTTGATGACCCGAGTTAGGAAAATGATTTGGACATTTAAAATCTTACGACATGTGGTATCCAAAGACCTACTTCGATGAATTTATATTGCACTTGCTCAATCGGTAATAACTTATTGTCTACCGGTATGGGGGGGTGCAAGTAAAATTAAATTTCTAGATCTAGAAAGAGCTCAGAGATCTTTGATGAAGGTAATGCTATCTAAACCATTTAGATTCCCAACCGAAAGCCTATATTTGTCTATTGATCTTCTGGCCGCTAAGAAACTTTATGTGCTAAGTACGATTGTAAAGAGACATCAATCTCAAATTTACGACCCTAAAAAAATAACTGGTAGACGGAAGCACTTAATTGCACCTGTTGTTAAAACAAAATCTACTTTTGCTAAGAGACAGCACCCACGACAGTCCTCATACCTGTATAACTTCGCTAACAAAGAGTTAAACATCTACTCGCTCACCTTGAGAGACTGCAAAATTGCTTTGACAATCTGGCTAAAGACGAAAACCTATAGTGAAGTGGAAGACCTAGTGCAGGCAATAAGTTTATAATAAAGCCCAATAATAATTTACTACCAGTCACCCTAAATTACCAATACCTACATATATAAAATATTAAATAATTAGTGGAAGTTGAGGTTTCACACCTCAGCTCCCGACCCCGAGACAAGATCGTAGGGCTATTCACAATCACATACATGAGTTAAGTAACTAGCTAATTATTTTCTCACCCTTCACGGTAATAGTCCACTACCACTAGTATATATTTATACTCTTATTCACCACAGTCAAACACGCACACACACACGCGCGCGCACAATGCAACAACCTCGCACTCTCCCCCTATGTGCTTGTTATATTAATTTATATTACTAATTTTTATTTTAATTTTTTGTTTTTAATTATTTAATGAGAGATAGTAATAATAATGTTAAATTGTTTAAATTAACTTGTATAAACTACCAGTTTTAAAGTTACACTAGATACTGTTACACCAAATAAAGATGTATAATATTACTAAGTAAACTTAAGTACATTCAAGAACAGTTCTAAATTAAAGAAGAGCGGAATTTCCAAACACAAGCACTCTGTAGCTTAAATGGAAGTTCCAGTAGAAACTTACATGTTAAAATTTGTTGATGAAATAAACATTTTTATTTTTATTTATTTATTTATTTATTTTGTTTTTGTTATTCTAGGTATATTATTTTTTGCTTTTTAGTTGCCTTGTATTTAATTTTGAAGCCGGTAATATTTTTTTATAAAAAGTTTTTTATTTAAATGATTGTTTATTTGCTATTTAATAGAGCAATTCGGCAACTAAGTTTTTTTAACTACTAGCAATGTGCGTCGCACATTACCGTGGCCCTAAATCCTTCGTGTAATCACGGTCGATAAGTCGCCCTTTTGCAACTTGATTGATAAAGATGATCAACGTGATGATCAAACTATTAGTTACTTGGTCTATTCGTCACTTGGCCGGTTTTTTACTTCAAAATTGTGGATACACTGTTAAATTAATATGGTACTCGTATTATTTTAATGTTCTCGTAATATTAATCCGTTTTTAAATTAGGTATTCCTCTGTCATAGACTAATAGAATTCCTAACCTGTGGTCACTTTGTTCCGCAATCGACCTTCAAATTAACTTTCCGGTAAACAAAGCTGTCGCCCGACATTAAATTTACTTGGTATTGTTTGTCATTATAAAGTAATGAATGATGAAATTTGCAGAAGGGAAGCTCCGCTACGGGAAGTAAGTTTGTTTTTATTACGTCTCGATGAATAATACCCGCGGAACTGGGGTTACCAATGAATGAGAAATAGTGGGACAAATTTTAATTTTAAGGGGTTATGCACCTACATAACCAAGAAAAATTTTGTTGCATACATGGTTTGCAGTGACTTGAAAGTCAAAACCTTCACTTTATAAACATTTGTAAATTATGATTAGATTTATGGTCTGTAGCTGTTTATGGTTGTCAAATAGAATTTGTCATAAAATAAAAAACTATTCACAGAGAAAGTAATCAATACTATTAAAACCGATTCTCATAAAAGAGAAACGGTCAATAGTTAATTTGTTTAATTAAACATCTAACAAATCGTTTTTATGTCATCCGGACGACTTGAAAATGCAGTTAGTTCAGGTGCGAATTCACATGACGAGTGAATAAAGGTAACTTGGAAGTAATAAAAGTCGCAACAATTTGATTATTATTATAGGATATTGTTTATGGGTTTTCACCAGAATATCAATATCATAAAGATCTAGTTAATATTGTCGTAGTGAAAAATGCCTGCAAAGCTTTGGTGAAATAGGGTCAATATCGGAACATCACAGTCACATTGCCAACTGAAATAGTTCCTTTATATTTTGATGAAGAGAGGAACTTTGTTTTCAAAGATGTTTATTTTAAAACAATATTTGAAAATCCATGTAGTGTCCGAACAGAACAAGTTTCATCAGAGAAAGAAAGAGTCGTGAGTCACGGAATTATCCAGGTCGTTTTCATCAAGTGGACTATTGCAGATATATTATGGGATGCAGTGTTGGTATTAAGAGAGTAAATATAACAGAGATTGGAGAAACTACAGTTAATGCTGAGGAAGAAAAAAAAACTAGATTATATACCACTAATTAGATTAACTGTGACAATAAATGATCATAAAGTCACTGGAATTTATGACAGTGTTTCCAACTTAACACTGACACACTCAAAAATGGTAGATAATATTAAAGAGAAATGTGGAAAAACTAAAAAATGTTTAAAACAATTAGTGGTATGATAATAAAATAAAGTTGCCTATACGGATTCATAAAATTAAAAATGAAATAGAAGCCTATGTAATAAAAAATGATAACTTCTTTTATGATGTATTACTGGGGTCAAACACGCTATTAAAAAAAAAAAAAGTAAACATTACAAGCAATCGGATTAGAAGGATTCCGTCCAAAGTGGTCAAAATGTAACTTAGCTCAATTTTCAGTCAACTACTTGGGTAATAATTTTAGTTATAATGCAATTTTCCTAAATTTAGAAATTTTAATTTAGAAAAGCATACGCCAATTTTTGGGTAAAGTGATTTTTTATTAGAAATATAATCCAGATCATGCAAGGATGCTCGAACCTAGTTTGACAGGCCTTTTAAAGGCTTTGAACAGACTAGGGGCTACGCCAAAGTCCAATTCTATCCATTTTTGACCCACTGAAGAGTACATATGTTTTTACAGATGCCAGTTCGCTCGGTGTGAGGGCAGTTCTTAAGCAAACTCATTTAAAAAAAAAGAGTTATTTATTTGGATATGATTAGCTATAAAAGAGGCGTTACGTTAGATCATAAGCCCTTAGAGAATTTGAAAATAAAAGCTAGAACTGATGAAGAGTTAGGCGATTTAGTTTATTATCTATCTCCAGTATGATTTCACTATCACCTATTCAGCGGGTAAAACAAATCAGGAAGAAGATGCACTTTCTAGAAATCCTATCTTGGAGTCTTTTGAGAATACTGAGGATTTGGCGCGGTGGGAGTATGTCCGACTGCTACCCAAGTGATACACACAGGATAAAACTTTGTGTGATAAGCACGATGGTTTATTCTGTGTCTGGGTGTTATTTATCTATAATATGTATGTATTTAGAAATATATAAGTATGTTTATCAGTCTGGTTTCCATAGTATACGCTCTGCTTAGTTTGGGATCAGATAGCGTTGTGTGAGTTGTCCCAAGATATAATTTATTAAAATAGTAGGCAAATGAGGAAGAGATGGTCTTCTTTCCGGCAATATAGTTCGATATTCCCGAATGGCACATTCCAAGGCGCAAGGCGCTCCTAAACGATCATTGTCATGGGTGCTTACGACTACAACCTCACCGTCATCGTCCACCTCCTCATGATGTAAGATTAGTGGCACAAGTGATGTAGGCGCCAGTTGGCCTGTGCTTTAGGTGGAGTAGTGACAGTGAGGTTACGCCGTACGTCAGAGAGTAGCCGCTCAAGTGCGGCATCATCCAGCAGATGACATCACTGAATAGCCCGCACCTGATCTGACAATCGCTGCACCGATACGTTGACAGCTGGTTCAGGGGCCTGTTGGTTCCTCCCTCTTTAGCCACATATTATGCCCGCATGACGCTTTCATTCATTGTTGACGTCTATCGCATTAGGGCCGGTGAGCCTCGGGGTCCCAAGCCGGTCGGCGGCCGGCCTCTTCCTCGCCGACGTACAGGTGGTGGTGACGACGGTGGAGAGAAGTACTCATCGCTCGATGAGCTCGACGCCTCAACAACGGCTGGTGATTCTGGAATTTTCGAGGCGGAGCGGAGCGACGAGTCCGGGGGTGGAAGGTGTGCTTCTTGTTGCACCTGGGCTTTGCTTCGTGTTTACATATTTTATTTCATGCATTGTTGTGGTTCTTGTAGTTTCATCTTGACAAATGTCATTTTTTTTCTGTTATGTGTGGTTTTCTTGTCGACAAATATGTTTTATAGCATTTTTTATCATTGTCTTTTATGTAATTAATACTTTATTGGGTTTATATGATAGTTTTGTATGATATTGAGCTGATTTATTATAAAATAATAGTAAAAAATTGAGCTGGATGCGAGAAGCCGAAGATAGAACAAAGTGGCATGCAGTTGGTGAGGCCTATATCTAGCAGTGGACTGTGATAGGCTGATGATGAGAAAAAAAAAATGATTAAGAAACAACGTTTGCTCTGCTCATTGTTGCCCTCTTATTATTATTATATACTGCAAGTGGTTAACTTGATTTCGATTGGAGACCTTCAGTAGGATCAACTAGATCAACTAGATAATCAAGATAAACTAACTCTTTATAAAGGTGCGTACAAAAAAGAGAACTTTAGTATGAAAGGTGAGAAACAGAGAACGTATTTTTGTGTCTAAAAATTTATATATAATTTATATACAACTAATGGGAGCAGAGCAGCAAGGAAAAATGTTGCAAAAATGGGGAAAATTTACGCAGACGAAGTTGCGCGGGTCAGCTAGTCTAATATATAAAATTCTCGTGTCACAATGTTCGTTCCCATACTCCTCCGAAACGGCTTGACCAATTCTCATTAAATTTTTTATGCATATTCAGTAGGTCTGAGAATCGGCTACTATCTATTTTTCATACCCCTAACAGTTTTTTTTGTTTGTTTGAACGCGATATTCTCAGGAACTACTGGGCGGCATTGAAAAAATATTTTATTGTTGGATAGCCCATTTATCGAGGTAGGCTATAGGCTACAACATCACGCTACGACCAATAGGAGCGGAGCAGCAAGGAAAAGTGTTGCAAAAACGGAAAATTTACGCAGACGAAGTTGCGCGGGTCAGCTAGTATCATATATATGCGATATTTGTGAGAAAAACAAACCCAGAAGATGTCGAGGTATTAGACGTTTATCCCAATTGGGTCCAGCCAGAGAACCATTTGAGATTATGTCGCTAGACACAATTGGAGGCTTTGCAAGAAATCGTTCTCCTAAACGGTATCTTCACCTTTTAGCAGATCACTTTACAAGGTTTGCATATACCTATCCTTCCAAAAGCCAGCAAGCTAAAGATTTTATTTATTTTCTACATCCTATTTTAGAGAAGAATAGAGTAAAAATTATTCTCGCTGATCAGTATGCCGGGATAAATTCTACGGAATTTAAAAGGTCTTCGGTCAACGTGGCTACGGTGTGAAACTTATTTTCACTGCAGTTGACTGCCTTTTTTTTTAATGGGTTTTAATGAACGTCTTAATCAGACACTTGTGAACCGACTCCGATGTAAGAGTAGTGAACAACCACGTCGACTTTGGCCCAGTCTTGCTATGGAATGTATCGACGAATATAATCGATCAACCCACAGTGTGACAAAATTTTGGCCTATGTACTAGATTACAGGGAAACAATCATCTAAACTCCCTCAGACTCGGTGGCGATTGCGAGACTTGCCGCAAGATAGATTATAAGCGTTCGAAAATTCTCAGAGAGATCATATGACTGATAAAGAAAGAGCGGATCAGAAAACAAGAAATTATGATCTTCAAGTACTTAGTATATGTAGAGATGGGTAATTGTCTTAACCGAAACAAACTAGACTCAATCAGAAAAGGACCATTTACTGTTTTAAATAAGATATCGATGCCTCCTAAGTAAACTATCGTATGTCTAAAAACCCAACTTTACAGGAGCGGCATTTAAAGATATTTCGAAGTGCAGTTTTTCTGTCTTTCAAACTAGCGATATAATTTTTTTACTACATATAGTCAAAATAAGGTGGATTCTTATGCAATGGCAAGTATATAAAAATTTATTACAGTTTTGGAGATATTGTTGTTACAGTATTTTACGGCGGATAACAAATAGTCTTGAAAATTGTAACTCAAACATACAATTTTTTACTTCGTATAATTGTAATTTGAATATATGGTAAGAGCCACTTACTGCATTTTACGGGAACATTTTGTTGATAGAATATATAGTAAGGGTTACTTACTCTACTGTACGAGAATATATCACGTTGTTTTCTTACGTATGTTACATAATATATAAAAGGACAAAAGGACATACCAAAAAAAGAACTTTTATATTGTTTATTTTTAATTATTCGTACCAAACAATCACATAATAACAATTTTCTTTCATAATTATACTCTGAAATACTGTAAAAGTCTTCTTATGTATTATTTTTACATATTTTTCACAAAGATATATGTTTTATAATTTGTATCAAAAAATCACATGATAGCAGTCATCTTACATAATGTTTATACTCTAAAACAAAATAAAAATAAGTCTTCTTACATAATTATAACACTCTAAAACAAAATAACCGATTTCTTACACAATTATTACACTCTGAAAAAAATAACAGTCTTCTTAAGTATTATTTTTTTATTAATTAGTAAATGAATCATAATTTAAATATAATCCTAATAATTTGTACCTATAAATCACAAAATAACAGTCTCCTTACATAATAATTATGTTTTATTAACCATAATTATAAAACAGGCTATTTATTTTAAGGTAATACTAAATGTGATGTCATGACATAATTATCAAATTAAATCAGAAGTATTTGACTGATGAGACCGAATCACAGAATAAATTTGTAGAATAAAGCTGTTCAAGGTAATAAAACGTATCTTTTATTGATTAATATAAACAAGCCCTTCCTTAATATTTATTAAATTTGCAGTTATTTTAACTAACATGATTATTTAAAATAAATGAAAATCAAAGCGTCTACAATATTATTAATAAATCACAAATACCTAACTATCAAATTCGGCTGATAAGAATAAAATATAGGTCATAGGTACCTCTTACAAAATTAAGTTATAAGAACGTATGGAATACCAAAAACTAAAGTACAACAATAAAAAAGTTATTCTTCATCAGTCTCGGCATTTAAATTAGAAGAATCTACAAGAAGATTCCGATAGAAGTTGTGATGCACTGCTGGAATGACACCATTGTTACAAAGACTTATTAAGTCATTTTTTTTAGCAATGGGTATAGATAACGCATGATTATAAAGATGGGCTACATCAGTGCAATCTTGCTGTCGTCGCCGCCTTGTATTAGATTTAGTTAAAATGGTCATATATTGTGACTCCTCCAAATTATATTTATAATGAAGTTTGTTAGGCTCAGATGGAACAACCAAGACTTCTTTTATTTTTGTCCATTGCACAACATCACCGTTCAAATTTTTGATCCAATTTTTATTACCTAATATTGATTTGAAATCGTAAAATTTGGTGTGATCCCACTCAATTACAGTATACGGTTTCCCATCTTGTTTAGCCCACCGAACTAAAGTAAACCATTCTAGTGGAGTATAGATGCATTTGTTTCGGGCACACCTTTCAATTAACGCATGAACACTATCTCCTTCTTGTTGGGTGTGCCCCTTTTCCAAGAAAGTATGTTTGATTGTTATATTATATTTCTGGGCCATCAGCATGTAAGTAGCAAACACTATGCGATTTCGGTTTTGACCTGTGCAGTTATCGGACCAAAACCTAAACTCAACTGCCCCTGTATCCACACATTTGGATATAAAATCTGAAAGACAGCTTGACACCTCATTGGCCCCACGCTTTCCTTCAGCTTCATGCTACATATAACAGGTCGCTGCTTTTTCAGCCAAATTAAACACCGTAAAATTCATAGTACCTAATTTTCTTTTATAATAAAATGTGCTTATTTCACCATAAGGAGAGTTTAGTACTTTTTGAAAGTCAAAAGTAGCAGCAATAATTCTTCCATGTGAAGATACATCCTCTGTTTTATCGTCAGCCTTCAAATTACGAGCCGTATTTTTATTCAGAATATGAGTGGCGTAGGTTTCGCGATCTATATTAGAATGAGATTCATTGGTCTTGTATGTGTGACATAAGTCACACTGGTCCTTCTTTGGTTTGAAAAAACTTAGTTTAAAATTATCATTTGCAATGGTTTTGTATTGACGCTCCGTTTCCGCTTTAGATTCATAAATATTGGGATCAAACCATTCATTGTACAATACAAAGAGCTTGTGAAAGTTTAATTCGCTGTCTAAATATAATCTAGATGTATCCTTTCGTACATAATGTGATTCCACCGGTTGCAAACATTTAATATGGTCACATACGCTTTGTTTGACGGCATCAGTTAACTTACGGGGGTGATTATTGTGCTTACCTCTGTTATCTTTTGTCACAATGCCTGTTGAAGAGTCCGTTTTCTGTAACGCTGTGTAAACAAATTGTTCACTAATCGACAATGTAGATAAAAATTGTTTTTTGCAAACTGTCAAGTGCGCGTCTTCTGAATTGTCTACATCTTGATAAGGTAATCTATATTTCATAGTATATTTTCGCCGGGAATATGTATCAACATACACCCTTCTCTTCAAATTTTGGCTAACTAGTTTGGATAAATAAACCCATTGTTTTTGGTGATCGCCTAGTTCCCATAAAGCTTTAAAAATAGTTTTTCTTTGATCATTTGTTATTTTTTCGTAACATTTTAGACGACATTTACATGGCGATTTCATGATTTTTTTTGGTTTTTGTATACCTTTACGAGTCACGTACGGCTTACCGAGGTTTTTTAACGTCTTTCTCTTCACATCAATCCACTCATTCTGATGCATTCTTCGTAAATTGCCTTTGTCTTTTCTTACTACTTTTTTTCTACTTTGCGGAGTTTGAGCATCGCTTGAATAACATGTCAAAGGCGTATTTGCTTGTGGCGTCGAATAACCAGAAAATACTGAGATCTGAGATAATGGTTCACGTATTTGACTACCAATAAAATATGGACAAAAATCGTTACAACAATCTACGTCTAAATGGTTTATTGGGCAATCAGGTGAAGATGGGTGAGGAGTGCCTATATTCATAATTTTATCAGGCAAAATTGGTGGCTGATCACATACAGCAGGAGGCATAATATTTTCTGTTAAATCTTCGCCTGAAAAGAAAACAAACGCTTCAGTCATTTATGTACATAAATATTGTCGTATTTATAGTTTAAATCTGTACAACTCAGTTGACTAGAATCAATAATTAAATCAAAATAAATACCTTCATCGTTTCTTGGGCAATCAGGTGAAGACGGGTGAGGAGTGCCTATATTTATAATATTATCAGGCAAAATTGGTGGCTGATCACATACAGCAGGAGGTATAATATTTTCTGTTAAATCTTCGCCTGAATAGAAAACAAACGCTTCAGTAATTTATGTACATAAATATTGTCGTATTTATAGTTTAAATCAGTACAACTTAGCTTGACTAGAATCAATAATTAAATCAAAATAAATACCTTCATCACTAAGTATGTCATCGGATATCATATTAGAAAGTGTTTCTATTTCTATTAAATCAGCTCCTTCGGGCAATGGCGACTCTAAAATAATAAAAATAAACATAAGATACTACTTTACTTTGCAATAACGACGAAAAAAATCGTAACCAAAAGATACGATAATAATTAAATCATCGTAAACAACAGTAAGTTGCACATACAATATCGAACGCATGAAAATAAACCATGTAAATAAGCGTATCTGTTACATACGATAAAAAATAAATTTGATTGACAACGTATAAAATGGTATGTAGAACATACGATATTTTGTTTGCATAAAAAATAAACGTAAATAATCTTATCTGATAATTACTTTAGTTTTAAATACCTGGTAACAAAATATAAGTCAATTTTCAAAAATAAAAGGAATACGTGTATTTACAACTTACCTACTAGTCTGTTGATTTCTTCTAGGTTATTACTCAGCAATAACTCTTCTTCATTATCAGAAAAAGACTCAGAAGACACAATTTCATTTTTAGACGTGGTCGACTTTAATGCAATATCGCATAGTTTTCGACCTCTTGAGTGCAATTTTAAATAATTATTGTCCTTGGTTAGATTCGTCATGTTTTAAAAACTTATCCTTACAGAATCATCCACATTAAAAGGTAATTCGCGCGGATAACGCGGACACGTGCTCACTAGCGGTGTACCAAGCCGTATGTGACCGATCCCGCTGACACCGCGCCCCGCGCCCGCGTGCCCTTCCCCTGTATACGATCGCCCAGGACCATAAGCTAGTGTACACCGCGCGCGTTCAGTACATACGATTAAATACGCGCCAAAACTTTTTGATTTTAAGTTATAATCTATTTTTTGTTGGCAGGTTCGATAATATATGTTTAATTAATTACAAAACACTAATAAAACGAAAATTGCGATTTTGTGGCATACGATAGTGTACTTAGGAGGCATCGATATAATCAACTATTTATGAAGTAAGTTGCGGTAGTCGTAGACCTCAGGCTAATTTTGTACATAGTAGCAAACTTTTGCCAGTCCATGGGGGGAGATGTAAAAGTGAAAACCTTCAATTTATTTAACCTTTGTGAATTATGACTAGATTTATGGTTTTTACCTGCTTATGGTTGTCAAATAGAATTTGTCATTAAAATGCTTAAGTTAGTTTGTTAAGTGAAATAAAATACTATAAAAACCGATTCTCATAAAAGATAAACGGTCTATAGTTAAATTGTTTAATTTACCATCTTATATAATAATAATGTATCCAATAGTATGTGTTCATTTCTTCTTTCTATCTCCGTCTATTTACATTAAATTAACGTAAACAAGTAACACATAAAGTCCAACCAATATTTAGCAATGATGAAATAACAAAAAAAAAAATTATAAACAATTATAATCCTTAAATTTTATTTATTTAATATTCAATTACAACACCATTACAGTTACCCAATTTGATGTTGTAATGAGCTGTCATAAATAAATCGTAAGTAGGAGGTATAGGTCATGAGATATTACAATATGTAAATATAGCTAAAAAGATAAAAATAATTGACATCTTTTAAATATTTTTAAAGATAAAATACAAAGGTAATCTCGTGCAAAGTGGCAAGTTCCAACTAAAACACTATCTAAGAATCTCATAACTTAGAGTTACACTAATCTGGATTGAACTGGTTGTTTGTCTTCTCTGCTTGATCATTATTAACGGATCGACCAGCAAATAACTTTTATATCTACTTTAGTAGCGAACAAACCGAAAGAGAATTTTATAAATGAAAATCTAAGAAATTAATTGAATTCTTGCTTAATAGAAAATGTCTGCGCTTATTTATTGTAACAAATTAAAACACAATGATAAACGCAGCAATTCTACAATGTTACAACTTTACATTTATTTTCACCTCAACAACATTTAATACAGTTGGATAATTTGACATTCGTTCTTCTGTTACATCGCACAAATCTGGCAAATAAAATGCAGGTAATAACGTTAAAATTTAACAATATTTGAAATAACGATATCGTTTAAGACAGAGTTCGATGCCTTTAAATCTAAAATCAACTATGAAAAAATATTAGAAGATACTCTGAAATAAGGTTTTAGCATGCAAACAGGTTTTTATGGTGGCATTAGTATGGCGGCGACATAGTTATCGGTAATACGTGAACGTTAGGGCATTGACGCCGGGGTCGGAAGCTGGCGGCGAACCATGCGAGTAAACTGTGCGACGATGTGATCACCCCACACCTGAGTGCTTGCAAATGTTACGGTCGTGAATCGTGTGCTCGGATTTCACTCACTAATGTTCATCCTTATCTTTATGGAGTGTAAAATTTTACATTACTTTTAAGAAACAGTTCTCTCTGTGTCCTATTTGTGTGCACAAAGTTTATGATCGAGTAATAAATCTATGATTTAATTATAGTAAGAGCTGTAACTGAGCTGTTGTTACCAGTAGTAATTTTGTACCGAACAGACATGGCAGGGAGCCAAATTGTTCGCTACATATTACTTTATTAATACAGAATTATGTTTTCAATTTTTTATTGGCATTAACAAAATAACGCTAATCCGGGCGTACTGTGCCCATAAGTAATATATTGGGCCGTACCTACAGAATGAAGAATAGCTTAATAAAGTTACATGTATCTTAGTTCTCTCAGTATTTAAGCGATTTCGTTTATCCGAAACTTTTGAAAATACCTAAGGAAAAGTAATTTCTTTTGAAAATGTATTTACATAGGTTATGTCTACCACATCCCGAATTCAGAAAACTTTGTCTCCTTTCTTCAACGTTAAGAAACAAATACATTATTTATTTTGAGTTATGTCATTTCTCTGTTAGTACGGAGAGAAGGTACAAAGAATATGTTATCTAACCCGTTCATAAAGTTCGTTATTTATGTGTTTAAAAAATATGTCACAAGCTTTCTACGATAAAATGATTGAAAGCAAGCTGATTTTTGACGTAGAAACATAAACATAAACCATAAAGACGTTTATGATGTATATTTTTAGATCCAAAGACATCACAAGACCGCTACTAAGAGATGTTGTTTGTACAATGTAGTAGTAAAATGAGTAGTAGTACAAAGTGAACCCGGCGTGTTACTAACGTTACAGCGCGGTGCGTCCCACGCGTCCTGTACCTTGAGAGAACAAGGCACGGACTTGTATTAATCAACAATATTACTATTACTGCTTAGTAATAAACAACATAATACCAAATTGTATTTCCCTAAAGATTTTGCCAACACTTTGTTTGAAACAGTTTATTAGGTACATATACGTGTACATATTTTGATTTTGAATAATGCGGCAAAGGGAATTTTCGGGGTAAAACACTGCGAGTATTTTTTTTATATTAGTGTCAAATTAGTGTACGGCTGACTGGGCATCACTGAGTTCTTTACGAATGTAATTAATTAATTAAATTTCTTAAGAAAAATAACATCAAAATTCACTGAAACGTCACCAAAGTAAAATGTAACATCAATTTGTCAAAAGAAAAATACAATAGGTCTGGTCTCCGGTCAAAGCTCGCCATAAAAACTTGTTGGTCCGCGAAACGTGGTGATTGATTCGACGCCATTGACGATTATTAATTAAACGACAGTTTGAGCAGCAGTTTAATCACCGGCGACCCTTCTTAATGGAAGAAGTTTGTGTCGCGGCCCGAGCGCCCTGAGCGCCCTCACTGCCTGTAGAGCGCAGTAGTAACACTGTAAATGGCCCAGAAAACAAGGACTTGTGATTGTGACAAACTTTACTAACTACTGATCGAGAGCAGAGCGATACTTCGGCTCAAGTGCGAATAACGATGCCCGGTCTTAATAGAGAACAAAATGTAAAGCTCCGAATAGTTCAAGTCATAATTTGAACATTTTCAGAATATCCGAGACGAAATTGGTTGACGGGGTAAATTATGGTGTGCAATTTTGCTGAATATTTGGAATATTGGAGTGCTAAATTATTTTATAAAGATAACTTAGGATTGATCCTACATCAAACAATAAATAAATATAAAGTATAAAGATGAATTAGAAAATAATTCAGACTCCTATATGTATAGATCAATCGGGTATATACATGGATGTAGTAACAATATATTCGTGTGTGTCAAACTATGGACACAATATTCGCTAAACTATGTTAAACCATAACCATTCAATTGATTAACTAATACAACACGTGAACGGTGCATTGCTCACTAACATTAGGAAATGGAATCTGAAATATAAACGTCCATAGCAGTAAGTGCCTATAATAGGAAAGCCAAGCTCGTGTGTATTGTATCGCTCAGGGGCACGTTACACTAACTGCCTGAGTTGGCACTGAGGCAGCTAAACGCTGATGTACTTAATATTATGTTTAGTAACGTTTACAAAGGAAGGAATATTTGTACTTATATCTGTGAAAACGATACTGGCTGCTCCTGGAAGTCTATGAATATAAACAGTATTTATTTTAAGGACATCTTATTTAACCCTCGACACAAAATGAACGGTTTTATAAATATAACATGTTTATGTTTATTTGAAAGATAGTTTGGGATGATTTTTAGCTCGATTTAATGATTTCAAACAATATTTATTTTATCGTGGTTGATTTTCTAAATATATTTTTATATCTTTGTAAGATTCGTAGTTGCTAATATGTTTGAAGCTTTACGACATAGGTCAAAGTGGCTGTCATCTGGGGCAGTTAGTAAAGTAATGGGCTAACAAGTCGGAACTATCGGTGCCCGTGAGTTATGGGCCGGTGGAACATCGACCACGCATCGACAAAGGCGGTACGACGGTGTCGGCAGGGTAATGGCTCAACAAGATTTAAGATGAAGTACGCGTACAAACTGCGTTTACTATTTATTGCATAACTTTTGGTTAACAATTAATCATATTTCATTAATCGTACACAACATGAGTTATCCATATATTTTATTTGGATATAAATTGTATATTAGTACAGACATTTTTTTCTAAATAAAAGAAACAGAGAAATAAATAAATAAATATAGGAACCTGTTAATAGTTTAGAGCCTAATGCTGGCAAATAAAAAATATTATAGATATTCTCAGTTAAATTCTAGTAATATTTTTTTCAGTGCTCACTATTGTATGTAGGTATTTCAAGACACGCCTGGTATAGTGCAACAAACTATTATAGCTATAAACAACTTATAGCCAGTAGATAGTAATACAACTGTCGCCACTATTATAATAATTAAATAAGTGTAAGGGACAGAGTAATCCCTTCAGCACTTTGCTCTAAAGCAACCGTTAATTGTCTCTAATATACATAACAAAGAGAGGGCACGGATGCCGTAATCGTGTGAAATCTCGCTAATCTGCATACATTCTCCCTTCGTGCATTATTAACCGGGTACACACGCGACACCTCAACTATAATACCGACCTAAAAGGAATTATAATTTGTCGTCAAATTACTCTCCGACCTTTCTGGGCGTCGTCGGTCCAGTCGCGGTACTAGGTATACTGTGACGTTACCACGAACTTAACTGTATCTTCGTTAGTTAACCCAATTTGGCGCACGATGCGTGTATTTTAAATAGAAATATGAGAGCTTCTGTCTTTATTTGACGTATGCTATCATAACTTTAATATAGAGGAAAAATTATATTTAGGGTGAGAATGCTATCGAGAGCTTACAGAAATACAGACATCAGCTGTCGTATTTTAAGAGCCAAGCTGCCATACGATATAGGTCTATACCATAGCGTGCGTTCTTTGTAACAATAAGATTTGCGCAATTGCACATTACAACATAAATAGGACTCAATTTGCTACTGAAGTAAAAAGACTTAATTAATTAATCATGTTGTCCTCGTTTCTCTCATGAAATAAAACCGTTGCCTATAACGGAAGAGACAAATGAACAGAAATGTGATGAAGACAATCATTCGATACTATTGCAGTGTGTGTTGGTGAGGGCGGAGGCTGTGAGCACGCGAGCGTGACGGGACTACGTGATGCGTGGTACGTGTCGCTCACTGATTGTTATCGTATCGCTTACCTCACCGCACTCGTACCGACCAATATACCCCACAAAGAAGCGACACTTAAACACGTTCTCGATAGATTAGCTCCGTCACTATCCTCGAGCGTCGCACATAGCCGTATTTTGCGTTCTAATGTTAATAAATTTTCTTATCATTTTCTATCATAAAGTAACTGATCACTGATTCTCTGAACCCGACGGGCTCACGGCTTTTTATGAAAGTTATTTACTGTAGTATATTTTGGATAGACATTTCTTACCAGTATCAGCTTCAAACCGCCTGCAAAGGAATGACAAAAAATTACGTTTAAAGTTTAACGTTTAGTATGGTTCTGTTTTGCTATTTCGGTGACTAGAGATTTCCGCAGCCCAGACCATCGATTGAATATCTCATGTTCCACTCCTGCGTCTGTAATTCAAACTTGTATTGTAAGTATGTGCCGCCATCAATCATGAATAGCTTGCCTATCGAAATCTGTAAATCCATAACCGCAGAAAACTGTAAATAAATTCTGGTAGGATACTTATTGTCCTCAAGTAGTCAGTAAATATCTCCGCAGTTTACTTTTTGTAAACCTACCTACATTTTTATATTTTGTACCGTAACGATCTGTTTAACATACTACTGATAAACTCACGATAGTTTGTGTGGTATGTTTATCAACTTCTTTGTTTATGAAATAATTTGTGAAAATAAATAATAATAAAAAAACTATATATATATAAAGTTCTTTACGTAATATAAGTGAGCATTATGAAAAGATATTCCACCCCTAAGGGGGAAGCCACAAGCAATATCCAGTTACGTATATCCCTTTACCCGCCTGCCCACATTCTCTTTTTGTATGATCGCTCCAACTAAATAGAAACCATATAGTTTTCATTCGATTACACATACACTAAGTAATTGCGCCGGCCGCGGCTGAATACAGAACAGTTTTGTCCGTTCCTATTTAATACCGCACTCGTACTCACACTCGGGTACATTTTTTCGTATTTCTTTGGAAGGCTTTACGTGCCGCGCTTATAGACAGGTCAATTTATGTATGAGAGTATTGATATCATATAAGTAAGATGTTGCTTTTTGTATTAGGTACAGCCATTTGCTCTGTCTGAAATACAATGACATTTATTTGTTTGTATTATTTGCAATACAATACTTTGGAATTTTTTCTCATTAAAGTATTGTATATTTTTTATTTACTTTATCAATGATCTCTAAACGTTTAGTTACCACTCGTTTGTTCATCACCTATCGAAGCACATCCTGCTGTGCAAGTTAAGTATTAGACATAAACATAACAAATAATATAAAATTGTATTGGCACACCGGGCACTGGAGAGTTCGCCACAGAACGTCCACGTACGCATCGATACGTTATTACTTAATAACAGTAAAAAGTATATAACTTGACGCAGCAAATCAACCCAAATGTAACATCCTTCAATTACCACTCACTCCCCGCACAGAAATAAAATTGTCGAAATGTTCGAAAAGCAATAAATTGTGTGAAAACCGATGACCGCGGTCCCTCGGCGCCGGCGCCGTACGATCGTTACAACGCTATATATTTGAAGCGATCGCCATCACTCTCTAAGCTCGGCAGTACTTTACCGGCACGCGGCACATTTGCCGAGTCATGCAAAAATTTTAATTTCCTCCTCCTACTCGCCAGTTATAAGCTTAGTTCGTTCATTCTGTGCATGTGTGGATTTCAATGACCTTGAGCTAACTACTATGCTATATAGTTAAAGTTCAAAATGCGTTATTAACATTTTTCTCACTACTGAGTACTCTCAGAATACATCGGCCACATAGATTACATAATCTTTTGTTTGAAGAATGCTTTATGTCAAAGTTACCTGTAGATAGACTAGCATAAAATCCGATTCATATACAAAGTTCTTTACAAAGTATTTTTTTACATAAGATGGCACTTTGATAATGAGTAAAGAAGCCATCGTAAATTAAAGTTTTTTGTAATTAATTAATACGAAATAATTTCAAAACCCTGGGCAAGTAGTGTCATTTGAATTACATAATTTAGTTTAAATCTGTCCAACAAAGTAATTCATATTGAAACGAACAGTCCAGTAGAGCATTACTATAATTTTGGAGAAATACGGGAGTTGCTATGTCAACGAGTGATAGTCTTCTTCTATATCTATACATATAATAAAATTGTAAATTTCACGTGTCTGTACATGGCCGAACTTAGTAAAAAAAAAAATTAGGAAATGTTCGAAAAGAGTATTTTAACACTTTGCTGCAGTTTTAGAAATGTCTGTCTGTCTGTCTGTTTGTTTGAACACGCATCACGCAAAAACTACCAGACAGATTCGGTTGAAATTATGCACGTGCAATCTAATAGATGCGGATTAACATTTAGGCTATAAATTATCACGCTTTTTCCCATAGGAGCTAAGCAGTAAGGGATAATGACTGTAGCTATTTTTCGTTATAAAACAGTAACTACTTGACGGATCTTTATGAAAATTTGCAGTTTTATAGTAAATACTATACATTATTTACACTATGAATCATTACGCTAACGTCTATGGGGAACGAGCAGCAACGTATTTTTTGTCGCACCATAATGGTTTATCACAAAATTTTCCACAATTAGACATTATCTATAATTGTAACCCATGGAATACATAACTTCACGCTATAACTATAAGGAGCTAAACACAACATTTTTAAGTTTTATAAGAACAGTTATTTTGACGTGCGAAGTAGCGAGCAGTATAGCCTCGAAGCTTTGCTAGCGGCCTTTGACGACGATCTCCAAGGTTCGAGTCTGATGTCTGATTATGTTCTTTTTGTATTTTTTTAATTTGTCTTTTTTCTTTTTTAATAAATACCTCTATCCAATAGTTATTTTTTCGACCGTATGTAACTTATTTCCTTCGGTTATTATTTTTTTATATTAAAAATCAAGTGAAATATGCATCTAGATAAGATATTTATAGGTATTGCATGCACTGCTGAGAGTAATGAATGAATCGTAGTAGAAATAAAAACAATATTATATTACAATTAAACAATATTCGACATTTTTCAGAATTTATGTTATCGTTGCTAAAAAAAAGACATTAAAACGTAAAAAAAAAACCTGTAGCGCCATCTATGAAATCAAATTGTTCACCGTGATCAAATGATTACTTAAATGTGAAAACATTTATTAGGGTGCTTGAGATGACGGATTCGTTTCTTGCTGAGTGGCAATATTGTCCTATTTATTTAATTATGGTTTTAATATATTAATAAAAAACAATAAGTATTAGAAGAAACTTCACTGGTTTTGAAAGTAGATGGCGTTGTATTCAATAACGTTCTAAACTTAGTAAAATAAATTTTAAAATAGTATTTAAAAGAAACACATTGTTATCATTTTTAGAAATGTTTGTCTGTCTGCCCGTTTGTTTGACCACGCATCACACAGGTGCATCGAGGGTCATGTTCTGGGGTTATGGTTGGAGATCAAGAAGTGTTCATCAATTCAACGATAATGAATGATTCAACATCGGCCAAGTGTGAATAGTTCGGGCGACGGGAGGAGGGGGGTGGAGGTCATTGTCTGTCAAGGCGGACCAAATATATGGCGAAGGCTTGAAAATTCTTGAGCCTGGGGGAGGGGTGGGTGCATGTCTTTTTTTTATTACTTGCATCATTGTAACGTAAGAAAACATATAAATTAACTCCGCAGAGTACAAATTAATTTTTAAGAGACTATTGAAAACATCGCAAATGTTTGACCTATTCCGACGCTACCCATAGATTAGTATGTACTTATATAGACACATGACACCCTGTGTTTGTTTAATAAAGTTTTACAACAGCTTTATAAGCATTTCAGATGTATATCTTTGCAGACAAAGGAAAAACCTGAAAAAACAATTTATAAGTATTGAGTTATAACACTATATGAGGTTCACCCCATTTTTAGCCAAAATGGCTAAACGGAACCCTTATAGTTTTCTCATGTCCGTCCATCCGCAGCTTAGCTTAGAGACTATTAGTGCTAGAAGGCTGCAACTTCGCAAAAATACACATATTACTTACGCTGATAAAGTGAGAGATTATAATTTTAAAAATCATTTTTTTTAAGGGTACCTCTCTTATATGTAAAGTGGGGGTGTGATTTTTTTTTCTCACCTACCCCATCGTGTGGGGTATTATTAGATAGATGTTTTAAAAACCGTTTAGGGTTTGTGAAGACTATTTTTAGGATAAGGACTCCTCTGTGAAATATTAAGCTTTATAGTGAAAATTTTTGTTAGAGTCAAGTGTCAAGGTATGTGAAAACATTCACGGTAGTAGAATATATAGTAAAATTATAAGGTAAACTATATATATATAACTTAGGCTTTACAAGTTTACGATAAACATCTGATCAAATGGGAAGTAACAGCATTTTCGTACCAACTATATTGAAAATTATTAGGTATTAAGTAGGCTTGTAGTTGAAAGAATGGAACAAAAACAGCAGAAAACCCACTTCTTAAGCCGCACACCAAACTAACTATCTAAAAGAAGATTTTTTTTATTACACAGAAGACACATAGACATTATTATAATTTAACAGGAAAAGTCATGCAGAAGAAAAAAAAAATAAAAAATAAAACAGTAAATAACAGAAAAGAGAGTCTGTATTTGGTACATATTTATTTTCACGAAGCTTTCGGGTGTTAAAGCTATCAATAGATGAGTACCTATATGGTGATTCTCCGCTGCTGAATCATATCGCGGTTCACCCGACAGGACTGTTTCCAACATATTTACACAGAAGTTATTTCGTAACATAAACTTCCTTAATTTAAACCAGATTTTCACGCGAACGAAGTCGCGGGCACAGCTAGTTAATAATATAATAGTATCTTGAGACAATTCACACAACGTCATCTGATCCCAAACTAAGCAGAGCTTGTATTATGGTAACCAGACAACTGATTAACATACTTATATATTTCTAAATACACACATATTATAGATATAACTCCTAGACACAGAACAAACCATCGTGCTCTTCATACAAAGTTTTATCCTGGGTCTCTAACCACTAGACCAACAGGCCTGACTGACGTCAGTTAAGAAATTGCATGACATCGTTGTATTATTTGTTATCGATTTCTTTCGTTTAACACCAAAGAAATCGATAACATTAAATATTTTTCATTTTTTTTATTTAGTACATACTTTTAACGTTTTTTGCCTGATTGACGTAACTTAAATACACGTTGAATTCTTCTTGGAACCTTAGGATTTCCTTTGATTTTATAAAACGACGTCTTTTGCTGCTATTAGCCATACTCTTTACTCGTATTACATCTTTTCTATGAAGCATCTGTTAACTTCAATTCGAAATTCGATTTCAAATAGCGTTGATGTTTGGAGCTCAGACTATCTCCATACCAAGTTTCATTTAAATTGGTTCTGCGGTTTAAGCGTGACGCAACAGTCAGACAGACTGAGTCACTTTTTAATATTATTTCGGGTTAAAAACAAAACTCGAATTGGTATTAAGTTTTGTTTCTTATAATGACGTCATTCGATTAAAATTTGCTTAAAATGGTATTCAAAAATCGATGTCCACTAATAACAATTAGGTACAATGATACTTCACTAGTAATCTAACTAGACATATGTCAAAAAAGACTACGTATTTGAAACGGAGTTATAAATTGTTGCATTTTAAAGGTAGGTACTGTAAATCTGACGACATAAGGTAAGGATTCTAATGATGTGTGTGTAAAATGTAAGTAAGAAATATATATAAATATAATAAGCTACATAAAACTCATTCATAACTTATGCTTATGACTAGGTGTGCGCTTTTACAATACGATCCCAGTTACCATTACGAGTCTACCAATATTTATTTTTTTAAAGATAACTAGCAATGTGAGATTGTGGTCCCACATTACTAGCAATCCTGTTAACCCCTCCAGCTAAGCTCAAGGGCTTGTGTTATTAGTGGGTTCACGTCGGTAGTATAATGGGTTGGATAGGTTTATGAATGTAGTCAAAAGACATCTTATACAAAGAGCTTACCTACTATTTAATCGATGTCGATCGATCAGTTCCGTACTCCTTATGAATGTACTCGTATGTTATAGTACAATTTACTGTATTTTACTTAGGTACTAGCTAAGAATACGATTTACTTTTGTAAGTAACGATTCTGCTTAAAAAATTAAGGTCATTCTTTGCTTTCTTTATCTGAACTTTTATAACTATTATTTAATTAGCAGTAATTTGGACAATAATTAAGCACATATAGTTTTTAAATAAGTGGATACCCCTACTATGTTGTACCAAATGAGGTTCATAAATTCAATCTCATATTGTTTTCTTTTACATAACTTGTTTTTGCATTAGTCCTCTAATATGGTGTTTAATATAATGGTGGCAGCACCTTACTTACATAATTATACAGTTTATAAACAAATAAACTGAGCAAAGAAACATTGTAAACTCAGAACACACATTGTAAACATAAACCGCCTTATTACAAAGAAAAGACCAAATCAAAGTTTAAACCAAGACTTTCAAGTCCAGGATATAGTACAGGTAAATTAGCTTGAAGAAATTTTTGCGTTTGTAGTAGTGTATGGTCAGCAAATAAAAAAAACAACATTTTATTTTTAGTTTTTATTGTTTTAAAGGTAATATACGTTTGTGGCTGGAGCACACCAAATGCGTGCACGTCTACGCATACGCACTACGTACTAATACGGTCGTGAAAATGTGTATCCACCGCATTGTAATCTATGGAACTGTATGAGGCAGACAAGCCAGTTCCAAACATTACAAGCATTGAATGCCGGTTTTCACTTCAGTGAAGACGTGTATGAATTAGGTGTTCTCCGGCCATAAATGTTTTATTCTAATAATTCATCAACCCCAGGCATATCACAATCATCCCCATCCTCGCTTTCATCAGATGAATTATTTAAATTAATTATGATTCGTTCTGATATTGTGTCTAAAGCTGCGTCTCTACCCTGATATTTGCTTTCCTCCTCAATAGCATGCAAACAAACTTTTCTCCATTCCTCTACAGTTATGGCGTTCATTTTTTCTTCAGCTAATGACATTATAACCTTCATATTCATTGCGACATTCTTTTTTGCGACATATGTTTTCACTATCCCCCATATATTTTCTATAGGATTAAACTCCGGATGGTATGGTGGTAAACGCAGCACAGTATGACCGTGCTGTCGTAATATTTCGTCTATCTTGTACTCTATAAATCTCGCCTTGTTTTGCAGAATCAGTTCATATAATTGAGGCTTAAGCAACGTGGATGAATGCTCAATGTTTCGAAATGTCAGCCAGTCTATCATTTGCTGTTTTCTAGAATTACTATTCGGTGCAGGATTTTGTATTGAGTTATGATATGGTGCGTTGTCAACAACAACAACAACACTATTTGGTTGTAAGTTGGGTATTAATTGAGTTTGAATCCACCTTGAATAGTTGTCATAGTTCATATTGTTGTGGTAATCTCCACTTTTTTGGTCGGCTTTAAACATAAGCAATGCATTTGGTATAAAGCCATCGATACCACCGGCATGAACAATGATTAAGCGGTTGCCTTTCGATATATGTTGCTTCAAACCTGAAGTGCTTCCATCTGACCAAGATTTCGAGAGGGTATGTGATGTATGTATATATGTTTCGTCGGTGTAAACAATTGGTCGGCGTTGTTCACGATATTCAGCAATTTTCATCAAATAATTAATTCGCAAGTATCTAATTTCGTGTTTTTCCATAAGAAGTTTCCGGTTATCTTCTGTTTGCTTCCAATTAAAACCTAATGACATGACGTGTTTTCGTAACGTGCTGACACAACCTTTATAATCGATATCTTCTTTCAATTTTGAGTGCAAAGTTTTTAAAGTGGGAACTTCTTTATTTGTGATGTGGAAGTCATGAATTGTTCTTCTGATAACTTGCTGATCAAAGTTATCGATTACTATTGTAGGTTTACGATTCGGTTTCTTTTTAGGAGATTTAAATGTTACTTCCTGATCTGAAGGACGACATTTGCTTTCTGATACTACCTTTCTGACGGATGCTATTGAAATTCCTGTTGATTTAGCAACTAATTGAGTGGGGGTCATAATACTGCTCGGGTTGTTATTACACTCATTTTCGAAATATTTGTACAAACAGTACAAAACTTCCTTAGTTTGAGAAGTCAAAGGCTTGCCTCGACCATGTTTTAACACTGGAGCCATTTTGAATTATCAATATAAAGTTACAACACTTACACACTTGAAATTAAACACTTCAACAAATATTTTAACAATAATAACAAACAATAACAACAATCAACAAATACAAAATTTCACAATGAAACTACTACGTATCTAATAATTATAATTTTTTAATGAAATGCGTGCTTTATGTTCTAACGGTATCAAGCGACTGACGTCAGACTGCACGTGGTACCTGCGGACAGAGTAAACTGGTTTATTCTGGTTTTGTGCGTGTTTCCACTTTCCACTATCAAGTGACGATTTATTTATTGTTTTGTTTCGTAATTATTATGGTCAAAACTTTTTACCTATAGCTAAACTACTATCATCTAAAGAACGACACGATATTTTATTGTTTCACGGTAGTCGCCTTGTCGTTTGCTCAAGGACGTGAAATTGAATGACATATTTTTTTTAATAAAGTCAAAACCTTTTTCTTTAAATAAAAACTTGTTTTTATTGAAAACAAAAATCAGAGTGTTGCTAGGGATAAGTATTAAATTAAATAGTAATGTTAGGATATTGAAACATTTTTGTAAGGGCCAGAACGATATAGTGGAAACGCGCTCTAATATCTAAGTAACATACACACCACTACATATGCAAAAATTTCTCGAGACTAATTTCACTGTACAGTGCTATTGGTCTTATTACAAAACTTAGATAATCCGTGGACCAGCTGATACCAAAGGATCTAGCAATCAGCCACAGATTATAAGCAATTTAGTTCATTCATTGTTCTTATCATTCAAATATAACGTTCCGTTTTATACCAATATAATTTGAAAGTAAAGTTTTCATTGAGAATAAAATATTTAGACGTTCTATGTAGCTAAATTATTCGCCAGCACTACGTAATTTTCAAAATATTAACCTGACATAAAAGCCCTCGGCCTGCAATTTACGAAAAATCAAATAAATTCTGTCAGGATCGGAACGTTACACAAGTAGTTGTCATTAGTACTAAAAATGTAAACAAATGATGATAACCTAAATTTAACTAACTCAGACATTATTAGGGATGTTAGAAGTTTAATCTGAGTAACTATAGCGCCCAAACACTTAGAGGAACTTGGATGCGAGTTTTTATTACAAAGCTAGTTTCATTGGAACAGGTCTTAGCATGGAAGGATACTTACTCAATAAGATAATCCATTTTTGATATACTTACTGTTTTCTTTGTTGCACTCGTTGTTCTGAATGTACCTATTGGGAGAAAGTATGCCTAGATTCAACATAGGTACTGAAGCTTCGGCTGAAGCACAACAAACAATTGAAACAAATTTTATGAATATATTTATTATTTAATATCAGTGAGCTTGCTATGAAATGAAAATCTCAATTATCTACATAGAATCATTATTTATTAGATACCATTTATTCTCCCTAAGAACAGAGTTCATTTTCATGAGAATCATAAATATAATTATCTAAACTGTTAGGTAGCACTTAATAGTTATTCCATTTGACAACAAAATGGATGTTTACAATTTCAATAACCTGTAACCATTCTGTATTCCCTGTTCAAACTATGTTTGAAAAGGAATATTGAGTTGATATCCCTTAATTCTATTTAGATAGACTAGCTTTCCCGCACAACTTAGTCTGCATAAATCTTCTCTGTTTTTGCAACATTTCTCAATGCTGCTCCATTCCTATTGGTTGCAGTGTGATATTATATAGCCTATAGCCTTCCTCGACAAATGGGCTATCCAACAGTAAAAAGTTCAAAAGAATTACCCCGTTCAAACAAACTTTTCAGCTTTATAATATTAGTATTTTACAATAAATTTTAAATTGTATGCATTTTTTGTATAATATACATATAAACAGTGATCAATAATATATTTATATAATAAAATTGATAATTCTATATTTAGATCCACCTTATAGTTCACTAGTAAGTTTTAGGTACATTATACATAGAATCATTATTTATTAGATATCATTTATTCTCCCTAAGAACATAGTTCATCTATCAGAGAATCTTAAATATAATTATCTAAACTGTTAAGTAGTGCATAATAGTTATTACATCACAATTTCAATAAACTGTAACTAATCTGTACTCTCTGTTTAGTGTTTAAACTATGTTTAAAGGAACATTGTAGCAATGTATTAACTAGCTGAGCTCTTATAAACATAATATTCAGTTCTTGGTACCTACCAATAACCTAAGTTTACATCTGTTCCTAGTGATAGGTATACCCATGGTTACACTTTACCAACTAAATTTTAAATTGATCAATGTTTATTTAGTTCCACTATAATATGTATAGTTCAGTAGTAAGTTTTAGGTAAGAAATTTTGTCATAATGATGTTTCTATTACTTTGTTTTGTGCATTTTGAGTTATTCAACATTGGTTTTTGCCGCACTACTCCAGACCACCTATCAGACATTCCAAATGTGATTTTCCAACTTCAATATAAATAATGTGACATATTATAAGTGGAATGCATCAGATTGTTTTACATAGAGCACACGTTAATGATACTATTGTCGAACAAAATTAATCTGTGTTGATCTTCAACTTTCCACACTGCATAGGTACACTTCACGTCGAGTCTGGTTGACCCAAACATTGCACAGACCACTTTAATTTTAGGACATCTCTGAGTTCTGTATATTAAATCTTCTCTCTCAATTCCAAGCTGTGATAAATGTTTTGAAAAACAATAATAAGCATGTATTATTAAATCTTTGGTCACACATCGCATTTCACTCGATTTTTGCGTTTATTTTGTTGCCACACCATATTTAGTTAGTTAATAATTTAAAGTCACTAAACACGCATTATTCGTCATTAATAATTGAAACTAAAATACGCAAAATTGTAAATAAAATAACCTTAAAATGTCAAAATTTTTGACATTTTAAGGTTATTACCATAGTTAAACTAGGGTGATCGAAAGACTAATCTATAGACCAAAGAAGATCATCGATTAAGCGATGAACCTCGTTTTGTAATAAGGATTTTCGGTTTAAACTAGGATTTTCGTCAAACCAGGTTTAGTCCAGCTTTTGGAATAAGGCGGAAAGAGTTACCTATTGTTAGCGAACAGGCATTAACATTTGTAAAAAAACAATTTTACATGTACATGCATGTAGAATTGATTTTTCACAAATGTTTTGCTTACTAAGTGAATAAAGTTTTCTTAATAATATTATGAGTTTGGTTCTGAATTAAACCTCACCACTTCTTGATTTAATATAACTTCTTTTTATAGAAAAATGAACCGACTTCAATTGAAAAAAAAAAACAAACATCACCAAGTATAGTAAGAGTTGGGGAGGCCAACGTACTAAATTTGGATTTACTCGGGCTAGGGACCTATTTTATTAAGATTCACCTTTCAATGGGGGTAAAGGGAGTTGGCAACGGGGATGTTATGTAAACCCATTCAAAAGACTTATGAATCAGACATATTGCAAGCTCATGGCGGTCATTAAAAAATAAAATGCACGTAATCTTTGGAATATTAGATCAGCGTGTCTATGACATTAAGCTGAACCATCTAGGTAATCTAATGTGCTCGATTATCTCTCTATTTATATTTTTAGGGTTACGTAACCAAAAAAACGGAACCCTTAAAGTTTCGTCATGTCCGTCTGTCTGTTTGTCTGCTCATCCGTATGTCACAGGTATTTTACTCAAAGACTATACAATGAATATTTATGTCTTTGAATTAATGCCATAAAAAACTGTTTCTCTACAAAAGCGCTGTGAACATACGCTCTTTTGCTGGTGAAACTATTTAAATCTGATTTTTATATAAGCAGTGCATTTATTTATAATAACGGCTGCGGAAACCTACACTGAGCATGGTCTGACATTTATCGACTGCCCAAGACACGTGTCACTATTTAATGACGAGTTCTCCCCTTATGTTAATGTACTGCGTTCGAGTAAATCCAAGAAACTCATAATGGGCGCCTCTACTACAACTAATGCAAATTTTACAAATGTCCCATAGTGAACCTGATTGCTAAGCTAGAGGTTATGAGTTCGATTCCCATCTAATGTTCGATGATAATATTCGATGCCCGATGCAATAACAAAAGCCGTGATAGTTCTTTAACTACCGACTAGATGGCGCATGCGAGGGCCCAAACTCGCGAGCATCAAGAGATAGAAAGATTTGAGGTCTAGTAATATAGTCCAGATAGGTGGTTCGCTTCTGGCCCCGGTTTGGCTATGGAAGTCTTGGGTTCGATTCCTGGGTCAGGACTTCAAATTTTTCTGTCTTTCAAAAATGCAATTACCTATTGCATTTGTAAAGTAATTGGCAAGGAATGCCTATAAAATTTACTTCAATCAGTCCTTTATTAAAGTATACTTACAATATAATGGTAGCAACATCTATCTACATACAGTTATAGTATTTTGCTTCCTAAGAGAAAAAAATATTTTTTGATTGATTTGATAGAATTATAAAAGGATGTTTACGTGAATCAGTTGTCTAATTGCCATAGTAGACGCTCAGTTTGGGACCAGATGGTCTTGTGTGAGTTGTCAGATATAAGATAAAATCTTTCAATAGGTATTGAAAATGAAAAAAACATGCCAAGGTTTCGCTAATAATAGAAGGGAAATCTAACTGGGAATCATTTTTTTTTTGAAATTGTAAAAATTGTAATTTGTTATTTGCGACTCAATAGAGCAATTCAGCAACTAAGTTTTTTACCGTGCCCCAAAATTCTTTATGTATACAATCAGTGAGTCGCCCTTTTGCAACTTGGTTGATACAGTGCCGTGTGTCTAGATAGATGCACGTGTTGGTCGAACTATTAACATACTTATAAGTTAGTGACGAACACTCTCCGTCGTTTCTCCTCTACATAAATGATTTGCCCTCTATAACAAAACACCAGTGTATTTTGTTCGCTGATGATGTGTCAAATAATATTGCAAATGAAGACAAATCGAGGCGATATGAAAATGTATTGAATGCTGAGGTAGAATCAATTTCGAACAGGCTAGAATGTAATAACTTAAATCTAAATTAATCACCTTCCACAATTATAATAATTTTGACCAAATAAAGTATGTTCGTAAACTTTCGCGATTTGTACACGTTATTGAATTTTGCAATACGGTCGAAACGTCGGGCAATAAACAAAGGTATTTAGCCTTAAAATAAAATATTTACGCGATTAAGACCCGTAGCTTATAAAATTCTATACAAATAAAGTATTATAGTAATTTATAATTGAAGGGTGAAATTATAGCAAAAAATGAAGAAATAAAATTCCTGGGATTAACTTTAGACAAACACTACACTAACTTGAAGGGAGACATACAATCGCTCTGCAAAAAACTTAATAGGTTCATGTTTGCACTAAAAAAAAATTAGACGTAGCTCTGGACATTAAACGGCACTAACTCCATCGCGGTTATGTTGCTTCAGTTTTAAGATATGATTTATTACTCTAGGGAAATTCACCAAACGTAAATAAAGCTTTTGTTCTCAAAAAGAAATGTATTAGGGCTATATGTGCAGTTGGGACATTAACATCTTGTAAACCCTTATTTAAAAAACTAAAACTTCACACACTAGCAGGTCTATACATATTACGGGCGTACTGTTTTGTGAGAGATCATGCATATTTATTTAAATAATTTGAGGATAATGTAGATTCCAAATTCAGAAAAAGACATCCAACAAGACTGGTAATGCCTATAAGAAAAACCGCTTTATCTCATAGAAATTGTCACATCAAGGCAATCAGAATATTCAATGGAATCCCAAAGGCTCTAAGAGAATTTCCAGATAAGAAATTTAAAAAAGTGCTCAGTGGCTACAAGAAAAATGTTTCTATAAGATAGATGAACTCTTCAAATTGTGACATGTGCATTTTATTGTTAAATGAATATGTTGTGTATTGTGTTAATTATTGAATGGATTAATTGAATATGTATGTAAATATACTTATGTAATAAAGTTCGAAGATTCATTAATGCCGTCGACTGCATGAAATTATAAAATTATGCAAGGGATTTTGTTTCTGTTTTGTGCAGGCGGTTTTTTTTCTTTCTGTTTTGTGCAGGCGGTTTTTTTTCTTTTTTAATCAGAGTGGGCAAGTTGCTATTAAAAAATATTTATAGTGTTTTGTTCAAATTTTTATTCGTCATGTTTCATTAATACTTTTCTAGAGATTGGCATCGAGTCATCTTGTCGCCACAGCCTCTGCCCTCTGATCTCAATTTCTTCGTGCCATGAATCTTGAGTTTTCCTGCAACAAAACGAAAGAGAATGCGACTGTTACAGGATCGGTAATATGACTATCGAGTCGGAAATGTGACACTTAGGTCCTTTTCATACGTTACGGTTTCAACCGGCACTGGATTGAAACCCGGGTACTCAGTGCTAAGTATTTATGGCGATGTACGGTTTTCTCTTGTTTCGACGCCCGTCTGTCCGGTCGCCATACAGTCTGAACCATCCGTATCAAAAGGACCTTAAGGTGCAAATTATTCGTCATCGGCGAAACGGAAATGTTACCAGGTCATATGTTCTCTGGAACATGACGTCTTAGGACAAAACAAGACAATTTTTCCCTCTTTATTCCATAGAATTACATACTGACTCTTCATCCGAGTCTACCGCCAGACCGTAGACTCGGGTGAAGAGTTGGTATGTAATATGGTCGGTAATGTGACACATACAGGGTCGGTAATGTGACTCAGTGTACAATGTACAGGATCGTTATGGGGTCACAGGGTTGACAATGTAGTATTTACTTTACAGGGTAAGTGTTCACACCATCTGTGAGCTGCTGAAATTAAATTAACAGGTACGTCCCTTATTTTATTTATTTATTTATCCGCCAATCCGTACATATAGTGACACATACAGGGTCGCTCATGTGACAGTTATAAGTTCCATAATGTTAAGTTGTTACACACTTGTTCTATCGGCATCATTTGGCACAGGCTGGGCGGTATATGTAAATAAACGTTCGGGAAAAAGACGACGCTCCGCTTTGTAAAACGGCTTTTTTTGAACTGCGTGGTGGTTAGTTTCGGTTCGGCACTTTCGATTCGACAAATACCAAAAACGTGCCGAATCGCTCAAATGTGTAGCCCCCCACCCCCCCCCCCCATACCGTCACAAGGTCAGTAATGTTGCAATTACAAGGTCGGCAAAATTAACGTTTCATAGTCAATAATGTGACAGCTATCGGGTCACCAAGCTGACAGTTACATAGTCGGTAATGTGACATATCGGGTCACCAAGGTAACAGTTACATAGTCGGTAATGTGAGTTATGGGGTCACAAGGTCACAGTTAGTAGGAAGCGGCGGTGGCCTAATGACGAAAGCATCGGGCTTGCAATCTTGAGGTCGCGGGTTCGAATCCTATCTATTATGCTATCAACGTGAACCCACTCCTAACATTAGCCTTTGAGCTTAGCTGGTGGGGTTAACAAGATTGCTACTAGATAGTTTTTTTAATTACAAAAAAAAAATTGAAAGTTACATAGTCGGTAATGTGACACTTACCGAAGTGACAAGTTGGTAATGTGACAGTCATTGAGTCGCTAAGGTAACAGTTACATAATCGGTAATGTGACAGTTATCGGGTCGCCAAGGTGACAGTTACATAGTTGGTAATGTGACAAATAACGGATAGTCAAAGTTACTGTTAGTGTCGGTAATGTGACAGTTATGAAGTTGGTAAGGTGACAGTCCATCAAGGGTAGACCTCTTGTCTGCTATCATACCGGCTCCCGGTGTTTGACAGCTAAGCCGCATCTGCTACTATACCGAGAGCCGGTATGATACCAAATAAGGTCGCCGAACGGCTGCGTATTTTTAGTTTATGTTTTTAATAGAATTTTAAATGTATTTCTTGTGTGTGTTGTCATATATGAATATAAAGGTGAATAAACAGGTAAGTCAATAAAAATTCTATGATTATGAGCTTACTTAACAAAATCCCGCGTAAACATCGATCAAAAAACTGCCTCGTTAGCGAAAATTTCGCGAAAATTTCGCAAACTATTACAAATACAGGGGTATGCCCACCAGCAGTATCGCTAGTATTTACGTTGTGCCACAAGTTGATTAAATGTATAATTCTTGTTTCTAATTATAACGTTATTATATAATGATATGGAGTCTTACATTTACGATAATATTTATACACTATACTTTTTATTAAGCATATTCTTTGATACCTTTACATTAGGACCCGGCTCGATTAAAAATAAGAACATACTAATGAATTTTAATAAAAAAATCGATTAGGATATGACAAAAATTATGGCAACACTGAAATGCAATGTCATGTCACTTGTTGTTGTTGTTGTTTGGCGTCGGTCCATTATGAAAACAGTTGAAAGTATTAATAACAAATAGCTTTTGTTATTTCTTGTGTTGTGTATGATATTGTGGTTACATTACGTGAGTTTGAGATAGAGACTCCATATATACATAGTAACAATCAGAAATATTTTGTGAGACAGAGACTCGTACCAATATTGTGACAATTGTGAAGTGTTTGTGAGATAGAGATTCGGATTATATACACTGACGGACTTATAAACTGCATCAAAGTAATAGACGACTTTGAAATAAATATTTTAACCAAGTATGCAAACTTTCTATACAGATTTAAATTGAAACCTCTAGATTGGTTCGTGAACTTTAAAACAGCGTAGGATCATATCTTTAAGTTTAAGTTTATGTACTGGAAAGGACCTTAAGACCTTTTTTGAAGAAAAAACAGAAGTTTAAGGAAAAATTGTTTAATTAAAAAATTGGTTTTAACAATAGACACAAACTTTATGCAAGGGTTTATTTGTGTTTTAATAAGGTGTATTACCCCCACGTGCCCTTATTACGGATTCTAATCGGTTCCGCATAGATTTTATAAGGGTTTTTAAAAGATCTTGCGGAATATTGTCCCATTCTTCTGAAAGTGCTGTTCTTAGTGCTGCCACTGTCGTAGGCGAAGGGTTTCTCGCATATACAGCTCTTTTTAAATTGTCCCAAACATGCTCGATGGGATTAAGATCCGGGCTGCGTGCTGGCCAATTCATTGTACGTATCCCAACCTCTTCGCAATAATGTTGAACTTGTGCAGCTGCATGCGGCCGGGCATTATCCTGCATTAAAGTAAAATTTTCGCCTTTGAATCCCATGTAAGGCACCACGTGATCTTCTAATATCTCTGTTATGTAGCGATGTGCTGTCAAACCCCCTCTATTACCGTTTTGACGGACCATGTCTATGAACACAAGTTCTGTTCGCCCGTTCATCGATATGCCACCCCAGACCATACATGAACCGCCTCCAAAAGGAACACGCTCCTCAATGCAACTTTGAGCATATCGCTCCCCACGTCGACGATAGACTCTTCTGCGACCATCTGCACCATATAAACATGTCCTACACTCGTCCGTGAACAATACAGAGGCCCACTGCTCTTCTGTCCAATTCAGGTGATGACGCGCAAATCTTAAGCGAGCTTGTCTGTGAGCTGCAGACAACTTTGGACCATTTGCTGGTCTAAAAGGGGTGATAGCCGCTTCCTTTAACCTTCTTCTTATTGTTCGTGCACACACGTTTTTTCCACGCACTTCATTAAGCTCGGTTTTGATGTTAACTGACGTGAGGAAACGATTTCGCAGGGAAGTTGTAACAATAAATCGGTCATCACGACCTGTGGTTGCTCGAGTTCTGCCTGTACCACGTCTCCTCCTGTAAGAACCTGTCTCTACAAACCTTCTGTATATTCTACAAACCGTAGACTGGTTTAAATTTAAATTTCTACCAATCGTTCGTTGATCCAAGCCCTCCCGCACCAATGCTACAATTTGTGCCGCTTGTTCGGACGAAGTATCCATATTATGGTTCAAAAACTCTCGATGTGTTAAAAAACTAACCCAACAATTATGCTGGTAACAATAATTCAATTGACCAAACAAAAAAAATCAATGAGAATTAATTTAAAACTTTGCTATAAATAACACGCAAATCTGATACTACGAGTAAATTTTCTTTTCCCGGCTATATTCATTTGTTTTACCGCAGTTCTATTTTTAAATTTTTTTTTTTTTAAGATTAAGAGCCAGTCTTTCCATATTTATATAATTTAATCTAAAAAGTTTGCATACTTATTATAAAAAAATCCTTTTAGAGTAAACCTGAACTTTGATGCAGTTTATGAGTCCGTCAGTGTATTACTGCAAAGCTGAATTCATAGTCATAAACTAGTGTTACACATCATGTGTAATACATAATTAATACGCAATATCATAGTTATGTCCTATTTTCAAAAAAAAAGTGTATATAAATATTTCGATTTTCGAAGTTCATCCACCCATATCAATTAAACCCGGCAAATTAGGGTGTTGGTTTTTCTAAAAGTATATATTAATGTCTACATAAATCAGTAGTTTTCATCTTGGCACAACAAAATTTGTAGCGATACTACATAAATTCCATAGTCACTTGAACAATCGCCTTTGTATCGTAGCATATGATTATTTTAATTAAATTGTATTGAATGGTTATTAATGTTAAATTTCTAATATTTCTTTATTTTATTTATATTTTTTGCAAAAAAAGGCGCTAAGTGCGACCATACATCTCAAAAAACTGTGAACGTCATTTTATTTTTTTCATATTTATACGTAGAAGCAATATTAATACACTTTTGAATATAAAGCCCTAATTATTAAACTTTAGATTGATACCATGTTAAATGTGTATATTTGTTTAAATAACGTATTAATTGATTATAAACGGAGCCAAGAAACTCTCATACCGGGACCCGGTATGATAGCAGACAAGCATTTGTATGGTCAAGGTCAATTACTTTGTATGGAGTTTCGGGTAAATTATGTTGTTCTTTATGAGCTTATATTTCAAATATTTCTTAGAAAGATGCATGTTTTTTGTGTTGTAATAGATAATTAGTTTTATAAAGAAATTAAAAACATTATTGTTAGTTAGTTAGTTTCTATACCTGGATCTTCATTTATACCTAAAAAAAATTAAAAGCCGACCGACTGATTTATGACCTTAATATTAGTACTTTCTTTATTCCATTGTTATTTAAATCAAGAAGAATCAGTTCGCTCATCATCATTAGCGAGTACGGTCGCGTCGCACACGCTATTACACTAAATCGCGCTCGCGTAAAGCGCTGTCGCAGCGCATTCCGCCGCGTTTAGACGCTGGGCAAACGCAATGACCCAGATTTCGGTAGTGAATCATGTGTTTTTGTATAAATAAATACCTTTAATTGTACAGTTTATACAATTATGGCAAGTACGCCAAATAAAATTACAATAAAAACTGATCTAGAACATCAGTTATATACCCGGTTCAAGGAGGAACAAAATGAGCGCATACAATTGCAACAATTGGTTAAGGACCTCAGTGGTCAAATCGAAGCACTGCAATGCCAGTTAAAACAGATGCAAGAAAAAGAACAAAAGAGTGTATCTCAAGCAATAGAGCATTCTACAAGCGAAAAGCTCCCTGAGCCAGTCGAGTACAAGACTGACGAAGAAGAGCTTGCCAGTGAAACGCAGTGGGTACGACAGAAAAGTAGAAAGAAAAGAAAGTTGAACTCGTCGCTGTCCCCGCTGCCACAAGGAGCGAGCTCCAGTGAAAAAAACAATGAAACCGTAAAGGTCAAAAAACCACCTATGCCACCGCCCATTGTGGTCGAAAATATTAAAAACTACCAACAGTTCTACGACTTTCTGTTGACTAGCCTTAATAAAGACTCGTTCGTTGTCAAAATGATGAACGGAGATAGAGTAAAAATAAACGCCAAGAACGAAGATTCGTACAGACAAATAAGTAAATATTTGTCACAAAATAGCTGCCTGTGGTATTCTTACGAGAATAAACAAGACAGGCCGATCAGAGTGATGGCAAAAAATTTGCACTCGTCTTGCCTGCCAGAGAGGATAATAGAAGATTTGACGGCTAAAGGATTTAAAATCCAGGATGCCGTTAATAAACTAAGCTGGAGGAATAAAGAACCTCTTAATATGTTTATGATCTCGTTTGAGAAAGGCGAAAATATAAATAATATTTATAATATTAAGTCAATATTAAATTGCAAAGTTGACATACAGCCAATTAAAACATCCAAGCTTATTCCGCAATGCAAGAGGTGCCAAGCTTATGGACATACCCAAAAATATTGCTCCAAGGAACCCAGATGTGTGAAGTGCACCGGGAAGCACCTGACCAGAGACTGCAATAAATCAGCAGAAGTAAAGCCGAAATGTGTCCACTGCGGTGAGCCACATCCTGCCAATTACAGAGGGTGTATCGTGGCCAAAGAACTTCAAAATATGAAAAACAAGATCATGAAAAAAAACGTGTCCACACCTACTGTCCAAGTCCCAAGCGGGAACAAAACAATCACCACCTCACGTAGTACGCAAGGTAACGTAAAATATACAAGTAATAAAATCTCTTATGCAAATATGGCCAAAGGAGCTCAGCCACTACCACCATCACAAACGCAACAAAAAGTTAGCTCAAATACTGAGGAGAATATCAACAAGATTCTCACTCTCTTATCATCATTCGATGATAGGCTGAGAAAACTGGAACATAGCACCAAGCAGCTACCTACCCATAAAAATGCCTAAGTTTCTAAAAATTATGGCATGGAATGCAAACGGACTCTTGCAGCATCAAAATGAACTTCAAGCAGTCTTACATACTGAACAAATTGACGTGTGCCTTATATCTGAGTCACATTTCACTAAAGAATCATACATTCAAATTAAAGGTTATAAAACTTATCATGCATTGCATCCCAATAACACCGCTAGAGGGGGTAGCTCTGTTATCATAAAAGAAAATATCTACCATCACCTTGAGTACACCTGTGAAGAACAGTTCACACAAATTGTAGCCGTTGGTATCAGAACTAAACGCTATCAAGTTACTGTAGCAGCTATATATTGTCCCCCAAGATATGCCCTTAAAGCCGAGCAGTATAGTAATATATTAAAAAATCTTGGCAGCAAATTTATTCTAGGAGGAGATTTCAATGCCAAGAATACCCACTGGGGTTCAAGACTAACCTCAACTAAAGGTAAAGAACTACTTTGTGCTGTTAAAGAATCAAAATGCAATGTCATATCAACAGGTAAACCTACCTACTGGCCTACTGATACACAGAAAATCCCGGATGTCATAGATTTTTTTATATATAAGAATCTATCACCAGGATTTATGCATATTGAAGACGGGTTTGATATGAATTCAGACCACTCGCCAATTATATTGAATCTGAGTGAAACTGTAATATTGAGAAAAACCAACCCGACTTTAGTTAACAAAAATACAGATTGGGAAAGTTTTAAGCTTGACTTAGACTACGTCATAGACCTTAAAGTACCCCTAAAAACCACTTATCAATTGGACTCAGAAATCAGTCAATTTGTAAGCAACATACAACGCTGCGCTTGGGACAATACACCCAGCCTTAAAATAAAAACTACCAGTCACTCCTATCCAATAGAAATCAGGAACCTTATTGCAAAAAAAAGGGAACAGAGACGAAGGTGGCAGCAATCAAGGTATCCGCCTGATAAAACCGTACTTAACAACCTAACGAAAAAGTTAAGTAGAGAAATCCAAAATTTTCACAACGAGACTATGAACACTTATCTTAGACAAGTAACTAATAACAAGGTAACAGATTACTCACTGTGGAAAACTACAAAAAATATAAAGAAGCCCATCATGCATGTTCCTCCCATCAAGGAAACCAACGGATGTTGGGCTATTACTAACCAACAGAAAGCTGCTAGATTTGCACAACATCTGGAGCAAATCTTTCAACCATACGACGAAGAAGATGGGGAAGACCTTACACTGGATGAAACTCCCCAAGACAGTTTTGAAATAAAATTGGTTACGCCCAAAGAAGTTCAGAGCACTATTAAAAAGCTAGCTAAGAAAAAATCGCCTGGATACGATCTTATTACCGGCGAAGTTTTACAAAACCTTCCAAGAAAAGCAATAGTAAAACTTACCACACTTATCAATGCTATGTTTAGACTCAAATACGTACCTAATTTGTGGAAAGTTGCAGAGGTAATAATGATACCCAAGCCTGGTAAACCACCTCAAGACGCAACGTCTTACAGACCAATATCTCTCTTGCCAATATTGTCAAAACTATTTGAAAAAATATTCTTAAGGCGACTGAAACCCCTGATAGAAGAAAGAAACTTGATTCCCGATTACCAATTTGGGTTCAGGGAAAAACATTCTACCATTGACCAAATACATAGGATTACGAACATAATAGAAAAAACATTAGAAGAAAGAAAAGTCTGTTCTACTGTCTTTCTAGATGTAGCACAAGCATTTGATAAGGTGTGGCATGAAGGCCTCTTCCACAAACTAAGGAATATGCTCCCAAAGCAGTTTTCAGATATTATAGAATCTTATCTGTCAGATAGATCATTCAGAGTAAGACAAGAAGATGCATATTCAGAACTTAAACAAATAAAGGCTGGAGTACCACAGGGAAGCGTTCTTGGTCCAGTATTGTACTTACTGTACACCTGTGATATTCCAAAACTAGATGAAAACACTATTGCAACATTCGCAGATGATACAGCCATCATGGCCACTGGAGTGACACACGAGGATGCAGTAGAAAAGGTCCAAATAGGCGTCAATATTGTCGTTAATTGGACAAAAAAATGGCGAATTAAATTAAATGAATCTAAATCAATCCATATAGATTTCACTAATAAACACCCGAAATATCAACCGGTATATATCCACAGCCATACTATACCGTACGAAAATACAGCCAAATACCTGGGCATGACACTTGACGCTAAGCTTCGCTGGAAGGCTCATGTTAAAAAGAAACGATCTGAGTTAGAATTTCGCTATAAAAATATGAACTGGCTACTCGGTAAACACTCCACACTATCAGTGGAAAACAAAATACTTTTATATAGACAAGTCCTCATGCCAATATGGACTTATGGTATTCAGCTCTGGGGCTGCACCAGACAAAGTAACATTGACATCATTCAAAGGTTTCAGAACAAAGTACTTCGGGGTATTGTAAACGCTCCCTGGTACATTAGAAATGAGGATCTCCATCGTGACCTGAAGGTTGACCTTGTTGTAAATGTTATAAAAAAGTATGCCGAAGCTCATGAACAACGACTTCTCCAACATGTGAACGTTGAGGCTATCCAGCTCCTTGACACCACAGACATAGTGCGAAGGCTTAGGAGGACTAAACCTTTTGAATTAACTTAGTGAAGTTAGTGTTAAGTGGTATAGTGAATGCTACTCGTAAAGAACACAAGAACAAAGTGTCTGACCTTCACTAGAGACAATAAGAAAAGTGACTATGGACACACTCTTAATATTATAAAATATTCACCCTAGCAGTTTAAGTTACAACAAAATTACTTATTAGTCTCAGACTAGATTGTAATCTCAATGAAAAAAAACCTAAATAGGTTCTATCATTTAAAAAAAAAAAAAAAAAAAAAAAAAAAAAATTGTTATTTAAAATCTATTCAACTCACAGATGTGCGACTTTTATTACGTGTAGCTGATAAGCTGAAGATCATTTATAAAATAAACCTATGTTTCTATTATCAATAGTTATTAAGTTTATTGAGTACAAACGAGCCCGACTTTGAAGACACATGGCGCGCACGTCCGCGAGACCGACTTTTATAAATGTTTATATTTTATTTTATGATAAATTTAATAATGTTTAAATAAAATAAAATAGACGGTGCCAATTTTGTCTTGTTTTATTTCTATTACGAAAATAATAGTACGAGTTATCTACTCTCACATTAAAAATCATATCTTGCTTACAATTCATTAAAATAAAAATATAAAAAAAATATATCTGAATAACCTATTTAATTGACAATAAGTCAGAAATAAGAAATAACTTATATTCTTATGGTTTTCCGAGATACATCAATAAAACCAAAGCACGCGCCAAAAAAATCCCTTGTCTGATATCATACCGGCTCCAGGTATAGCAGACAGGTATCCGTCTGACGTTTGACGTTTCGCAGATGTAGCAGACAACATGTATGTCAGGTTTCATGAGGTTAGGCGCCTCTTCCCCCACGAGAATTGCCAATGTCACTTACCTGCAGTTATCAGTAAGTTCGGCGGTGTTAGGCAAGATAGTCTGCAGCAGCATCAGGCACGGGAGCACCACGACGGAAAGGAACTGGATTTGTTCCGCGGGCTGGTTGATCTTGCGACGGCGATCCATCATGCTGAGGGGAGTGTAGCCCATCGCGCGCTCTTTGTCTCCCTGCGGAGAGGGGTAGGGGAAGTTGTTTATGATTAGGAGTTGCTTCGCTTTCCAGTGTCAGAGATTAAGCCATAAATAGGGAGCATTTCTTGCTTATTTCCAATGTATAGTTTCTAAATAAAAGAATAGGCATACAGTAGTTATGTAAAGTAACTTTATACCTACTTTCTGTAACAGGTCGACGATTGTTGACTTGACTGACTGTTACGATGGGGATATATAGTTAGCCAGAAAGACCAAGACGGTACCTACACTCGTAACACCCTTAAAAAGAAGAGATAATCTACAGAAAATCTCTACCAAATGAGTAATTAACTATCAGTTAAGAAATCGTACTAAAATCTCCACAGTTCTAAAGAAACACAGTACCCTACCATACAATGCTAAAAAGACCATAAGAAGGAGAAATGACATCATACGAATTTTCCAAACTTGGGCTATGTTTGGCTGTAGGCAAATCAACAAGCGATCGGCCTAATTATGTAATAACACTAGCTGTCCCGCGGAACTTCGTATGCGTCAATTTTTACCGTTTTTGCAACATTTTTCATTGTTGCTCCGCTCCTATTGGTCATAGCGAAATGTTATATAGCTTATAGCCTTTCTCAATAAATGGGCTATCGCAACAGAAAAAGGAACCACTCGTCCAAATTTTTCAATTCGGACCCGTGGTTCCTGAAATTACCGCGTTCAAACAAACTCTTCAGCTTTATAATGTTAGTATAAATATCAAAAAGGTTTATAAATATTCAAAAAGAGCAAGGCTTAAAAAAACTACAAATTAGTTAAACATTTTAAAACTTTATGATGGGACAGAAGCATTACTATTATTTATATAAAATGGTCATATGTCAAGTACATATGAATGATCTTACACACACATATACGAACATACACGCACGCACGTGCACACACATTGATTGGGCACTAATTTGTTATAGATAAAAATATTTCCATGGATCAATCAACTATTATTATTATTATCATAATCTACACCTGCTCCTATCGGCTTTTAAAAACAATGACGTTCTGTACGTATGTAATGCCTGACCAGCTTTTAAAAAAACCGCGCTATTTTGCAGAAAACTAATTGAATTCTTTAACTATAACATCAAAACGTCCACTAGTCTTCATTAGACAACACATAAACAAACCATCGGAAATTAGTGTTTTTATGGTTCCGTAACCAAAATGGCCAACATGGAACCCTTTTAGTTTCGTCATATCAGTCTGTCTGTTTGTCTGTCCGTCCGTCCGTATATAACAGGCATTTTACTCAAAGACTACACAATGAATATTGATGAATTTGGTGAAAAGGTGTTTTGTAGTAGCCGATACTTAGAGTGACAGCTAAATAATAAAAATAAATATTTCTATATATAAAATTTCACGTGTCTGTACATTGCCAAACTAAGTGAAAAAAAAATCGGAAATGTTCGAAAACATTGCTATTTAATTAGAAATATCTATCTGTTCACACATCACGCAAAAACTGCCAAACGGATTCGGTTGAGATTTTGCATGCGTATTCTTAAAAGACTTGATTTACATTTAAGATATAAAATATCACGCTATTTTCCATAGGAGTCAAGCAGTAACGGATAATAATGTCTGTATTTGTCTGAGTAGTCAGCTATTCATCATTGTAAAACAATAACTACTATATGAGAGATCGACGATTGACCATCTACGAGATCTTCATGAAAATGTGCAGTTTAATAGTAAACTAGGTGTTGCCTGCGGCTTTGTCCGTAATTACACACATTATCCCGTTAAGGGTTGATTTTCGCTTTCGATCAATACGGTGAAATACTTGTTTTTTAATTTACAACCAAAAACAAATTAATCAATACAGCCAAAACCAATTTTCACAGATCTTCAAACTGACGAGTTTCATTTTAACTTCCAACCCCTATTTTACCCCATTACGGGTTGATTACTCAAAAACACTGAAACACTTGTTTCTCTTTTTGGAACCCAAAAGCCTAATACGAAATTTCATAGATCTAACTTCAAAACAGACGGAGTTTTACACAATCTTAGAATGGAGTTTCACAAAACTTGGCAACTCCAATTTTATTCCTTTGGGGGCTGATTTTCTAAAAACGCTGGAACATATGTTTCTTTATTTTAAAATAAAAAGATAAATACCAAACATCAACTTCTAAACTCACAGAGTTTCATACAAACTTACAACGTCTATTTTACTAAGGCGTTGATTTTACAAAAACGCTGATACACGTTTTCTCCATTTTAAACGATAAAGCTAAATACAAAATTTCACTTATCAAACTTTAAAACTGACGGAGTTTCATACAAAGTTGCAACCCCTATTTTACCGCCTCATGTTCCAAGACCAGGGATCGTGCCAGACCTATTTTATTTTCTGACAGATAAAATGTGGGTAGTGTTTTTATATGTACACTCAATGCTAGCATACCAGCTAAGTTGTATAGACGGCCAATATTCAGGTACCAGGTGAGAAAGGTTAAAAAAACGGACTACAGTCCATCAAATCTAAGAGGTACCGTTTGACGTTTCATATTTTTCAAACCGAAACAACTTTGTTCATACGTACATTATTCAGTTTCGATAACCTTTTTCATAAAACCATGAATTTAGAAAGATTTCATTATTGTATCTAAAAATGTACAATTCTTAATATCTAAATGTAATTGAAAACTTTCAAACAAAGCAAAATAACACATATTTACACAGTAAATAATTTCTAATAGTTATATTCTTGACCTCATTACAAAGTTACGTAGTTAGGTCACTGCACGTAGTGTTGCGACTCTTCGGATACACTTGTATGCAAAAAAATCGTTTACATATACGAAAAATCGAATGTATTATTTACAAATTACACTTGACAACCAAACAAATATTTTTTCATGTGAATGGGATTTATCTCACATATTACGATTACATAACTAAATAGTTATGTAATCGTAAAATATGAGATAAAACCCATTCACCAAAAATACGTATTTATAAATCAAATATATTTGCTTCTTTAAAAAGTTGTCGAAAGCGATTTGTCGATTTTTGATTTTCGCGCCCAAATAAGTCGGGGTTTCTCGCGCTAACGCTGTCGAAATAGTAAATGGAGTCAGGGATAGTGTTTTTTACATTTATTTTTGTGTATGATAGTATGGGTTTGCATATTACAGAGAAATAAACAAATTTTTAACAAGCACATCCATTGATTTTACAATTACAATTTTTTCTTCTAAGTCTTATTTCTACGTCTAAAACTAATAAAAATAAGGTATGTAGAACCCATTCACAAAAATGTTGTTGCCTGATGTTATAAATTAACGACGTTACTGCGCGACCGCATAATGCACTGAATACACAGATACCCTAAAATAAATTAATTTAATTATTTTTAGGTCAATAGGCAAAATCGCAGGTGTCCAAGTCTCTACAATTTTTTTTTTCTGGCAACACTGCCAACTACAAGCGCACGCGGTCCGCTCGGTCGGTTCGGCGTCAGCAGTCTCTCGCCATCTTGGAAGCTGACTGTGCGCGTACTTGCTTTCTCGTTTGTGTTTTACAATTTGTGACTTGGCTATTACTTTTCTGGACTGATCATTCTTTATCCGTTTACCTTGGCAATATTTATACTGGACTCCGAACTAAGCAAGTGTTTATTAATAATGTCGAAAAGAGGACGTACTTTGAACAGCCAGGCTCGTGAATTGGTGGTGAAATTACACGAGTATTTTGAGCGTGAATCTCAAAATGGTGGACTTCTACTGCCAGTTACACAAGTTCGGGATCGCGTCGGTGAAGCTCTCGGTATTGGTAGCCGCACCGTTGGCAAAATATTAAGTGAAAAATATGGGCCTTCGGGGAGTGACAGTAACGTACTTCACACACCGAAAAAACGAAAAAGAAATAAACCTGTGACAGGCATCGATGAATTCGATAGTCATGCTATTAGAAACCATATATACGGGTATTTTACAAGAGGCGAATTTTCAACATTGGCAAAGTTATGTGCAACTTTAAAAGATGCCGGGCTGTATAAGGGAAGCATAGAGTCGTTGAGAACGGTAATAACAGGAATTGGCTTCAGATACAAAAAAGTTGACAAACGAAAAATTGTTATGGAGCGACATGACATAATTATGCAGCGACTAACATTCCTGCGCGAAGTTAAACAAATTATAAACTGGGATAATGTAATATTTTTGGACGAAACCTGGCTAAATTCCAACCATTCTGTGCCGAAAACATGGACTGATGATTCTGAAGCTTCGTGCTCGAAGGTGCCGATAGGAAAAGGTGGACGCCTCATAATATGCCATGCTGGGTCAGCGTCTACAGGCTTCGTGGAAAACTCTTTATTAGCTTTCCAATCCAAAAGCACTAAAGAGTATCATGAAGAAATGGACGCAGTAAGGTTCCGAGAGTGGTTCTTAAATTTATTACAGAATATCCCTCCTAACAGCACAATTATAATGGATAATGCCCCATACCCCTCTGTGCAAATTGATAAAGCACCTACGTCAGCCAATAAGAAAGCAGATTTGGTGGCATGGCTGCAAAGAAAAGGAGTGGATGCCGACATGTCACTATTAAAAGCTGAATTATTACAGTTAGTGAAATTGCATAAACCACCAAAACCGACATATGTAATTGACCAATTGGCCGAAGAGCACGGGCACAAAGTCATACGACTTCCTCCGTACCATTGCCAATATAATGCCATTGAACTGATTTGGGCCCAAGTTAAAGGTAATATTTTATAATATTATAATAATAACACGAGTACTTCTAACATTTATAATTTAAACAATGGTTTTCGTCTGCTATCAAATAGTTACATTATTGTTTTACAGGTTATGCAGCAAGACACAACACAAAACCACCCTTCAGTGTCAAGAAAATGGAAGGTTTAAAGGAAGCATGTGCCCAAGTTACACAGGAAGATTGGAGTAAAGTAGTACAAAAAACAAAGAAAATAATAATGGACGACTTCGAAAGAGACGTACACTTTGATAATGTAATGGACAATCAACTGGTCATTAATTTAAATGACGATGATGACGAAGACGACGATACTAGTACTAGTAGTGAATAAAAAAATATCCTAAACATTTCTTTTATTTAATTATAACAATTGATTTCTCAAAATTCGGATATTATAGTAATCGATCTCTTAAAGTTCGGATATTATAGTAATCGATTTTTTCATCCCATCCCTATCATTCAATTGTCAGAACTGTCAAACGGTACTTCTTAGATTTGACGGACTGTAAGTAATCTTATTTTCTGACAGTTGATTTTTATATATATGGTGTAAAATACTATAAAAAAAATTATATTCAGCATTGCCAGACACTTCCCGCCGGCCATAACTTCCGCCAGACACTTGGCCAAAAAAAGGTGACAACTTATCTTATTTTCTGAGAATTGCTGCAATAATTACACTATGAACCTCACGCAAGCAGTAACCATAGCACGTAAAGTAGGTACAACCTAAGTTTAAAATAAATTAGCCTCCCACAGAACTTTTGCATCAACAAATATAATATTAATTAAAAATAAACCTCTAAGATGATAATAACTAGGCCGACCAGTCAACCAAATAGCAAACTTTCACGAGTGCGATATTAGATGTAACTAGGGCCTGGACCGGACTGCATTTTTCCCTACTTTTAAAAACACATAGCTGAAACAATTTGTAAACCTATGCAAATGATATTTAATAAATGTATAGATGAAGGCAATTTTCCCGCGCTTTGGAAGAAGGCAAATGTAAAACCCGTATACAAAAATGGTTCAAGACAAGACGTTGAAAATTACCCGACCTATTTCGTTGATAAATTCTATTGCAAAGCTGTCTGAGAGCCTTGTACATCATGCGATTAATCCATTAATTCAGAAAAACTTAATACCTATAGGTACAACACAGTTTTTTCAAAATAAATCCATACTAACCAACTTAATAATCTATACTACCTTTTTGTTTGACAATATCGGTAAACGGACTCAGACAGATGCCATATTACTGACTTTAATAACAAAATTTTGTTAAACAAAATAGCCTTTAACAGTACAAGGGGTAATTTATTTCATTGGTTCCGGTCATACATAACCAGCCGTAATCAAATAGTCTTGATCAACGGGCATCAATCGGACGCATTTCTTGCTACTTCAGGGGTCCCACAAGGGTCAATACTCGGTCCGATTTTGTTCATTATGTACATAAACGATATTCGGAGTTGTTTTTACATCGGTTAATACCTGCTGTATGTTGTACTGTTAATAACATACACTTCAATTTTATTATTTGTAAGTATAGATAGCGTGGATGCAAACAAGCGCTATTTTGTAAAGCAACATCTAGATAGCTATGGGCACTAGAAACAACGCAACGTGTTAGTGCGTATTTTTTTTATTTTAAATATTATCAAGTATTGTCAGTGACAAGAACGTAATAAAGTTGGTACCTGATCATAGAACTCCTCATACACAGACTCAGCTATAGCCTTCGAAACTCCGAACGGCTTGCAACACCCAGACAGATCACTCGTTGTCATTAGGATACCCTAGAACAGTATAATATATGCAATATAATACTATCCTTATCTTTCTAATATATACAAATCTCGTGTATGTGGTCAAACTCCTACAAGAACTCTGGACCTTATTATGCTCGATTTAAATGCGTATACAATTTGGTAGGTATGAGAATATGTCATTCGTTATTTTTCCACCATGTAAAAAAGCACATATGCGCCGAAACCTTAAGCATCTTCCGATGCGAGATATCTTTCCAGTTGAACTGATGGTCAACGAGCACCGGCGCCAGTTGGGCGCGGATCTGGAAGTAGACTGCCAGGTCCGTGCACAGAATGTTGTACTTAATCTCCTCCAAGATCAGCTCCTGGTCGCTCTGAGGCAGCTTGCAAAGGATGTTCTTGTCCTGAAATATGGAAAAGGAATGACCGCTAACATTTATACTTATCACCTTTATTGTTCTGTACCTTCCAACTCTTTTCACCGCAGAATAACCAAGAGCACTGTGCGTTTTTTGTGTCTATATTAAGATAAACTATTGGTTATTATCTTTTTTGTCACTTACGCCTTTTTATACAGGGAGCATGGCGTTAAAATATAGATAATTCATATCCGTAACTTATCGAATATAAAATACAGGAACTATATTTAGAAAGGAAGAATATACAAACCTCAATGATTTTCTTCGCAATGTAATAATGATGGTATTCCAGCATAGAATTCTTGTACAATTTGGCGAGAGGATGTTTACAGAGCGCCAGAAAGTTGTTATTGAATCCTGGGTGGTCTATGTCATGACAGAGACCGGCTAACATGAGACCAATGATCTGAAAGGTAAGGTTTAATTAGGTTCCTTTTTTTGCCTTTATTACCTTTCTTAAGAAAGTGAAAGAACTGAAATAATGCTGATTTCATGTTTTTGCGAGAGAAGAAGATTAAGTATCTATTAAAGCTTACAGTGTTGCATAACAGTGGTAGAATAAGTAATGTGCGTGCCCTAGCTTAAAATCATGGGTAGTAGAATGGATAAAATGCGACGTCGCAAATTGCTCAACTTGAGAGTAAACCATCTTAGAACGAAACAAGCCAGTGGCTGATCAGTGTCCCCAAGAGTTTCTTAATCCTCCAGTGTATGCTTTTCTCTAAAAACCTTCTTCCTCCAAAATGTCTGCCCTCAGTGAGGTTCCCTCTCGCAAAATCAATCTTGGATCCACTGAGACCAGAACTCTATCGACGTTAAACTTTTTAAATATGTGAACATCATGGCTCACTGATATAAAAACTCTCAAGACATTTACAAGTAAATAGATCATAGATAAAATAATATAGACATACCTCAATATAATCAAAGTATTTCCTATTGTTAGTTATAATCAAATACATAGTATGAGTAAAGCAAAAAGCGTGTTCTGCATTATGATAAGCATTCTCCCGGTAACAGCCAAGCACAGTGAGAATGTACTCCATTAAGGTCGCCCGTTCGAAGTTGGCGTCACCAAAAGTTTCGGTGAACATGTAGTACACTAAACTTGGCATTTCCTCGCGGCCACTGTCGGTTATATGGTAATTGTAGCTAGCGGACAAGAAATGGCTTTATTATTGTCAGGATGAAGTATCTGATTTAAGGTTGTAATCGATCTATTTTTTTTTATTTATTACTAGCTGACCCGTGCAACTTCGTCTGCGTCAATTTTCCCCGATTTTGCAACATTTTTCATTGATGGTCCGCTGCTATTGGCCATAGCGTGATATTATATAGCCTATGGCATTCCTTGGTAAATGGGCTATCCAAGACAAATATTTTTTTCAATCCGAACCAGTAGTTTCTGAGATTATCGCGTTAAACAAATAAACAAACAAATAAACAAAGTCTTCAGCTTTATAATATTCGTATAGACTAGGACGCGACGGTGGCGAACAGGCATTTGGCCTATCTGATGCTAAGCCTATGGACACCTGAAACCATCATGGGCGCGTTGCAGACCCTTTTAAAATCTATTTTCTCTATTCTTGAAGAACCTCATACAGTAGTCTTTTGGGTAAACCTTATTTGAACGAAGCGGTAATGTTTTGCCACTTCCATTTTTCCAAATATCGGGACTACCTACGTAACTCCGATTGCGTATCTGTTAGAAACAGCTACACTATAAGCATCATGCTATGGTGCCAGCGGGACTCATTTTGAGCGGTCTAAAAAACCAAGTTGCCAAGAGATATCTGACAGTCCGACAACACTGTCAGATATTATTTTCTTTACGTGATTTAATACTCAACTATGACTGTAGTTGAGATTCCGTCGTGTATTTTTTTTAATTATATTAAAAATGTATTTATTTAGCACTTAAAGTTTACAAGTCTGTACTCAATCTTATATAGACGGACATTGCTGCTAATAGCCACTTGTGACAGAAAGTGGTAGATTAAGTACAGCATTATCTGAATACAACGTCGGCTAGTTTTGGGTACAGACAGGTTTACCTCTGATTCTCAAACTAGGTTGTAACCTGTGTTTTGAGTTAAGTAGTGGTTAGTCGGTCTGACTCTATTTTGAAATTAATTTCTTTGTATTTAGTGCACAGAAAACTTAAAAGGTAGTACTTAACTAACTATAATTAAACAATTATTGTGAAAAATGAAATGAAACAGAAGAAAATTATAGGTTTGTGGTGTTTTATTGGTGTAGTGGCGTGTAGGTGTAGGTGTAGATATGTTAATTTAAAGGATACTTTTGATTTGCGTACCTTTGTCTGAAACTTTTAGATTTTTGGCAATCCTACAGTAGAAAGGAGGCAATTGACGTATGTACAGCAACATGGCCGTACTTTAAAAGGTTTAGGGTTAGAAACCGTTAAAAGTTGATACCTCTCGAAATCGTTAAAAGTTGTACACAGTACACTGCCGGCAGTACCGGCCGGTGTTTGGTTATTTAGTCAATTGTACCAAGTAACCCTTGCCCCACCCCGAAATTACGAAACTTCCCCGAAAAGTGAGCCTGGGTTACAGCTTACCTTTTAAAATGAACGGGTGGCACGACTATACCACCGCTACTTTCCATGTGCTCTTCCAATTCGTGCTTGCACGGCTTCAGGTGCAAGCTCATCAGCTCTGAGAGAACTCTGTTCATGTTGTGCTGTAATTATAATGACGATAAAGTTAACAGTGATACAGTATACAGTGATTTTTTAGGTTCGACTTGAGGAAGCCGTGCTTGGGTACCACCTCTTTTAGAATACTAAGACAATGGAACTATGAAATGCTGTGTTTCTGAGACTCACTTAATTTGACAGCATTCTTCCACTAAAAACCTCCTTAAAGTGTTGAACAAAAACTGGATATATTTTTATAAACACGTGATATATTTTTATACATACGTGATATATCTTTTTCTGCTGCATATTATAGAAGTGTACGATGAGAGAACAGTAGCTGACAAACACTGAGAAAATCAACTCGTCTTCAGCATTAAACGGCAGGGCGTTTATTTTGTTTGTCAGTTGTACTACACCTGGGGGCAGGTAATAAGATCATTGGATTGAGCGATAAGCAGTTTTTCTAGGTACTTTCCGGAAATTATAATAATGTGTAATATATATATATATATATATATATATATATATAATCTAAGTAGGTATAGTAGGTACCTACACAATTTAAAATTTTAGGTTCATGGGTATTTAAATACAATTCAACTTCACTTGAATACAAATAAATACAGCCAATAACGTTAGCGAAATTAAAATACATCCAACATGAACAGATTCAGACTAAGATGGAGCGGGCACAGTACGGTTTTAAGAATCTTGGAATACCCTTACTACATGTGTATACCTATCGGTGACTATAAGGATATACCTACCTGCTTACAAAGATTTTCAAATGCATACAAAAACGCATTAGCTGCTTGGAAAACCTATGCTAAACTTCGAAAAATCTCCTCCATCAACTGTAGACTAAGTGTTACAGAATAGTTGGTAGTCAACGGAGGAGATTTCTAGCTATTTTATCCAACAGATTTCCATCTACGAATAACATAACTTACCAATAACTCCACTTTTATCAACAATGGGCGATACCAAACAGGACCTGACAACAGTTCCCGTTGTAGGATCAATCTCGTTAGAGAACCGTGCGTCTTTGTAAGCGTCAATTACGTTTAATTTCACTCCTGTTCGCGCCACCAAGGCCGCTGGGGTCTGTTCTTGAGTTAGGCTGTGAAAATCGTCCTTATAAATGTAGGGTATGTATACCATATACCTTTACGCTATTATTACCATTTAGAACTCGTCTACAAACACATACCTCTTAAGTTAGCAGCAGACAATGGAAAATAATACATAAACATATATAAAAACATTTAAATACTTTAATATTTACCCTTTATTTATTTTTGGACTACTCCATTTGTTAAATCGGTATGTTTATATATTTTATACCTATACTTCTATTACTATTAATTATTATAATATATCGTTTTAATTAATTATTTTTATTTAAAACAACACTTATCTTCACCAAATTATTCACCTACACTGTCCTTGTTTATCTAAGTATTTGTTTTGTAAAATCTACTACGACTACACATTATCTACATTATACTTTGAATAAATATGATGGAACACACTGCACGTTTCACTCCTATTTTAATGTTTCGTGGTTCACAGGTTTCAGGATTGAAATCAGCGTCAAGCAGTAAGCAGTTTTTGCTTCATATATTAGCTGATCTGGGTACCTTTTGAACTCGGCCTTAACACGTTAATACGTTAAAGCTGTATAACGTATAATTGTGTTGTTTTTCCTTATTATTACAATTTCGTAAAAACTTCAGGTTCAAAAACTTTTGGATTTGGAGTGTATGGAGGTTTCCGATGAAAATGATTATTAAGGAAGAATTCACCACTCACTCTGTGAATCACACGGTATAGAAATCAAAACAATTGATATAGAATTACAGGCTAAAAACAAAGTGTAAGGTATTCCGACCTTCAACAACTCGAGGGGCAGGAACCTCCGGACCCTTGATGTGCAGGCCAGTATTCTGCTTCCACGAAGTGAAACCTCAACACATGTTTCGCCTCTAAACGTGACATTCTCAGTAAAGTTCGGCAGTAACTGCCTCAGGCAAAACACGTGTCGAAGTTTCACCTCGATGACGCCCATTGATTAACCTTTTCTGATCTAACGCATGATTAAGGAGTGGACATTATTATGACATGACATCTTGTATCCACTTACTTGACTTTAGTCTTTTTCCGCGGCATGGTGCTCTTCTCGCCGGCCCACCCATCGTCCCACATGTCGGCGTGAATGAATTCGCTAACGTTGTCCTTATCGATTATATAGAAGCTACTGCGCATCGCTCCGATGAAAGTTTTCAAAACTGTCTGGGGTTGCATAAAATGTAAAACAATTGCGAGTCAGACTAGCTCACCGAGGGTTCCGTACAAATTTGTAGGTACATATTATAAAATAGCTCAATATTTTTTTTGTGATGATTTTTATCATTCACATGTGAATGTTATAACATACACCATGACGATTTGGTAAATATTGATTATTTATATGCAAAATAATTGGCCAAATTTTGATTTTTAGATATTATTGATATCAAAACGTAATGTAGTAAAGTAGTATCTACAACCGTTCAATCATTTAAACATAGTTTAAACAAATAAAAAACGAAAATAAATTCGGTTAGGTTAGGTTAGAACAGTGTCCCCCGCGCCACAAACATCAGATTGTTTTAATAACCAAAAAGTAAATGCAAGGATTTGGGGTTTCGCTTGGCTTGTCATTGATATAAAATAAAAACAGTAGAGGCCCAAGAATACTGCCTTGAGGCACCCCTGTGTTATCTTACACCTTCAAACGAGCAATTCTTGTATGTATGTATATATATATATCTCTCTCTCGGCAACGCACAGTGTTTTTTTAGCCCTTAAAATCGGACATGCCCTTTTTATTCCAATAATAGATGCTGTAACATGTTTGAAATGCGAGAGAAGAACACTCAGAGTTCAATTTTATTTAGAACCAAAGTTATGGTCGTTTTTATTATTTTTCTATGGAAACCAGAAAAATCACAAAAACATTAATATAAAAAAAAGTATTGAATAATTAAAATATATTTATATACAGTATTATAAAACACCATTTTGTCTTTATTTTAAGATAATACTTGTAATTTTTACTGCATTCAAATGGGAGTTATGAATTTTTTAGCTTCATTTCGTATTTTATTTTTTATTTTTTTATCTCAGCGAATATGGATTTTAATTCTTAATGTACTTATTAATTATATCCTTATCTATTCAAATTCAAAATATCGAATCCATATCTAGCAGGATCTCGAAGCTATCGGATTTTGAAAATGACGACCTAGGGTTGACACAAATAAAAAATTACAAAATATTTTCCTAAAAAATACCTAATTGTGGACAGGTGATAGCAATACGTAATAATAACGTTTTGCGCTTTTAATATGTAAGTTAATTAAAATAGAAGTAATTTTTCAAAATATTGTTATTTTTGGAGGTAGTACTAATCAATAAGAAATAAGCTATTCTTGTAATAGGTACGTGCAATATGGGTTCAATACTAACCTAAAATGTCAATGATTAAATTTTACTTTTCCTCTGCATCATCCAAAGTTTGACTAGTAGAAAATTACTTTTATGACTTTAGAATTAAGTCCACCTTATGCAATTCATTTACATTAAGTTTTAAATATATGAATAAAAGATACTTAGAAATTCAACAAATACCATGAACGTTCTTTTTAATTTACAATATTTGTAAGTATTTAAGCATAGGTTCCTTCTTCATAATAAATAGGAATATTTTAATTTTCTATTTTTATATTAACGTAAGCAAATGACTCTATTCCACCTGATGTTAAGCGGAAATAGAGTCCAAACGTAAGGCCGGACAGTGCAGCACTATGTGCAGCCCTATCCGTCCTTACCTTGCTCAGAGATGTGCTAGTAGAGAGTTCCATTTTTTGGAAGTGCGTCATGGAAATGAGTCACCGAATTTCTTTGTTCGGGATGGGATGGTTTCCACCGTCCACAATGTCTGTTCACATTAAAAGTGATTTAAATCTGATGAAGGAGATTATTTGGTAAAGGGAAGGGGTCCGCCCTCGTTAGGTTTCAACTAAAACCCTTTACTGTTAAATAATCTCTGGAGGAACGGGGGTGAGGCACCATGGAGCCGTTAAAGACCCATGGTACCATTTCGCCTCAACAGGAGTTGACCCACCCTGTTGAGGGATGTCTGTCCGGGCTCCGACCGGCTGACTTAATGCAAGGAGGGCAAGAGGGCGCCAACCCTCTTGTTGGTCAGCGAGCGGCAAATGAAGCTGTGGATACCGCCACAGCCGGTGCTCTTCAGTCTCCGAGAGTACCCGCAAATGCGCAAGGAGAACCTTTAACACCTAATTTTACCAAATTAAAAGCGTACCAAATACTTGTCGGCGCTGCTAAAAAACTTGGAAAAAATGTCCGACCCACTGATTTAGACATAAGCGATCGCATTTCAATTATTTTAGAAGCTCTGTCACTACCCTTAACTCACCAAACCAATAAAGACTTGCATAAGTTAATAATTAAATTTACCTCTAAATGTGAAACATTATACAAAAAATGTAATTATAATTATAATATTTTTATAACAAAACACAAAAGGTGGCTAAATGAAGATTTTTCTAAGCAGTGGTCTTGTCTTGTAGCCGAACCTCTTCTTAGTAATTCTATTCTTGAACCTAGTTCCAGTTCTGTCCCAGATTACATTCCAAGCTTTGATTTATGTCCTGTTTCTGAATCTGGTCCTTCAGTCGTCCTTGACCTTTCATCTCAGTCAATTACCAATTCGAACTATCCTATTCCTGAACCTGGTCCCGGTCACGTCCTAGATTCATATCCTGTCTCCGTTTCCATCCCCTCTACTGATTCATCTTTGATTTCCGGTTCTGTACCGATGAGGAGATATGACGATCCCATTCTTGAACCTAGTCCCAGTTCTGTACCAGATTACATTCCAAGTTCTGATTTATGTCCTGTTTCTGAACCTAGTCCCTTAAGCTTCCTTAACTTAGATCTTTCTTCTCAATCTATTCCCAATTCGAACTATCCTATCCCTGAACCTGGTCCTAGTCACATCCTTAATTCATATCCTGTCTCCGTTTCCATCCCCTCTACTGATTCATCTTTGATTCCCGGTTCTTTACCGATGAGTAGATATGATGATCTTTCTCTAAGACAGAAACACAGAGCTCGAAAACGATTGCAGGATTATTTAGAAAAAGAGTCTCCAAAGAAAGTAATATCAGTCTTTGCGAGTACTGTTGAAGTAGGAGGTAAAAAATTAAAAAAGAGCGTTTCCAAAGATTTAGAATTTATTGTCGATTCATGTGTACAGACTCCAACAAGAGCGACAAAAATTGCTTCAAAAATTAGAACGCAACCGACACCTTATTCAGCAGATGAAGCGCTAGCTATTTATATTGACAGAAAGTTTTCAGTGGCGACATACAAATTTTTACAACAAGATTTAAAAGCTCGTGGATTTAACGCCTTTCCTCCATACAGCCAAGTGCTCGAAGCCAAAATACAATGCTACCCGTTACATCCAGTCCATGTATCTGATACAGAAGCTATTATTCCAGTTTCCAGCCTAGTATCTCATTCTTTCGAAAGATTAGTTCAATCTTATGACGCAACTTTTACTGACTACTGTAATCGAAAAGATACCAATAAATTAAATTGTATTTTTGAAGCATCTTGGGGGTTTGACGGTAGTACAGGCCAATCACTGTATAAACAGAACTTTTCCCAAAATGAACATGACGAGAGTTGCCTTTTTGCAACTACTTTTATACCGTTGCAGATCAAAACAACCTGTGGACAAGTTCTGTGGCGTAACCCTACTCCACAATCGTATAGATATTGTCGCCCAATTCATATTCAATATAAAAAAGAAACGACTGATTTAATAATTGCTGAAAAACTATTAATACAAAATCAAATTGACCAATTAGACAGATTTGATACTAAAACTTTAAGTGGTCAAACTATTTCTACAGAGTTTAAACTATATTTGACAATAATAGATGGTAAAGTTTTAAATATAATTACTAATACAATGTCTCAACTTCGGTGCCCTTTTTGTAAAGCGACTTCCAAAGAATTTAATAATTTAGAGTTTGTGTATTTAAAACCTGTTGATCAAAACCTTTTGAGATATGGCATAAGTCCGTTGCACGCATGGATTCGTGTTTTGGAATGTTTGTTACATTTAGGTTATAAAAAAATTGTAAAAAAATGGAGAGTACCTAAAAGTTCCCCGGAAGCCGTTCTTGTCAATGAGAATAAAAAAAAAATTCAGGATGAAATCCGAACTAAATTAGGGCTGCTCGTAGATGTGGTTAAGCCTAATACGGGTACGACTAATGACGGAAATACTGCAAGGACGGCCCTGTCTAATAAGTGTCGTACAGTATTTGCTGAAATTTTAGGATTACAGCAATGGCTTTTGGATGACTTACATGTCATACTAGTAGTTTTATCAAGTGGATTACCTGTTAATGCAGATAAATTTGATGAGTTTTGTAAATTATTGGCCAAAAAATACGTAGAAGAGTATTCGTGGTACCCGATGACCGTAACTCTACATAAAATACTTGTGCACGGCAAAGATATCATAAAAAACTCTGCACTACCCATGGGACTGTTATCCGAGCAGGCTGGAGAAGCGCGTAATAAATTTTGGAGACACGACCGCGAGCACCACACAAGAAAATCAGATAGAGAAAAAACAATGTTAGACCTTTTCCATCGAGCACTTGAATCCTCTGACCCCTTTATATCGAATATAAGGCTTAATAAAAGATTAAATAAGCTTAAGCGTCAACCTCTTCCACCTCAAGCCCTCATATTGTTAGAGCCTTTTGATGTTCCAACGGACGAAGAAGAGGCTGATCCTGGGGAAAATATAACCATCATGGAGAATGACTTCCCAGATAATTTCGAAATGTTATCTGAAGATGTGGATTTTGATGATACGTAGAGTCTTCTGGGTTCTCCGATGCGGTACAAGAAAGGTGTTAAAAAAATGAGTGAAAGTATCTACTTTCACTCATTTTTTTAACACCTTTCTGTATCTCAGACAATATATATTGCATTGATCTAGAAATATAATTCTTAAAATACAGATATCAATTATTTAATAGAAAATAACTTAACAGAAAAGGAAAACCGCCTTCAAAACCCATAAAATAAACTTATAATAGACTAGCAGCGCCCCGCGGTTTCACCCGCGTAATTCCCGTTCCGCTAGGAATATGGGGATAAAATATAGCCTATGTTACTCGGTGAACGAATTTAACGGTGAAAGATTTTTTACAATCGGTTGAGTAGTTTTTGAGTTAAATCGGAACAAACAAACAAACAAATCTTTCCTCTTTATAATATTAGTTTAGATACGGTTTAAGAAGTCCGAGACAGTTTTTTTTCAATTAAACTATAATAGTTTATTTTATGGGTTTTAGAAGATGGTTTTACTTTTTTTGTCAAAAGTTTTATTATTCTTAATTTTTAGTGCCGTAAAAAAATGAATCTTTGATTTACAACAATCATAATTCATTTATACACACAACTAAAATGAAACCAAAATGCAGATGTAACAATAATACAGCAACTACACCCTTACTGTATTATTGTTATATCTGCTTACCCATTTACAGTACGTAATGTTATTTTATGGAAGAGTGTAATCAAAGCATAGTCACACAATTAAAGCAATCGCGGGTAATTTGCTGTAAGTTATTGAAGAGTTCCGTTGTCGGTCTCCGAAACTCTTAATCAGATCTTTACGAAATTTGAATGGGACCATTCCGGAGTAAGTGAACTTATTTTTAACCAAAAAACAAATCAAAAAAATCTACAAATAACGGAGTTATGCCCGAACACAAAAAATAATAATATAAACATCCGAATAGAGAACCTCCTTTCTTGAGGTCGGTAAATAATAAATAGGTAGTCCCAGAAAACGTAGCAATCAATAAATTAGGGTAGCCGCTATGCAATCCGAATTTCAAAAAATATTTCTACGAAGTTTATTTTCAATTACCTACATCTAAGAGAGGCAACCCTAAAATCATAGAAATTCTATGAGAACTTTAGAAGCATGTATCTCCGAGATCCTACTAGATATGGACACGGTTATTTTTTTGGAGTTTTATTGTATCTTAGTTAATGTAATGAGCTAGAAATAAAATCCATATTCGTTTGGATTTATCATAAATAAAATAAAACCTTAAATTACAAAAAAGCCTGATACTGGGTTTCCTTTCGTAGTTAAAGGCTTGTAAATATAGTCAAGAAATGCCTAAAATACACCGTTAATTGTATATTGTAACAGAAATATGAAAAACTTTTCCTGAGACGAGGTATTTTGAGATTTAGCAAAATACCTAAAAAAATCAAAATGGCTCTAACTTTGGTTCTAAGTATATTTGAACTCCGGGTGTTCTACTCTCGCATTTCAAACAGTTTCAAGCATCTATTAACGAAATAAAAAGGGCATGTCCGATTTTTAGGGTAAAAAAAACACTGTGCAACGGCTCTAGTGATTTTCATCGCAATATAGTAAGCAGGAGTTTTATCGGCGGAGGCGATAAATCGATCTAGCTAGACTTAATTTTTAGAAAATGTCGTTTAAAAAAAAACGACTAAAGCTCGGCCATCCAAGAACTTAATTCTATATGAGAAACGTTGTGTTTATAGTTTCCTTGTATTGTTTACACTTATAATTTCTACACATTGTTCTCTGTTCTTTAAGTATGAGTCGAGCCATTTGTGGGCAACTCCTCGGATACCAATTTATATAAAACTAACGGAGTCGCGACTTCTTTCGCGTGAAAGTCGGGTTTAAATTGAGGTAGTTTATGTGTTTATGTTACAAAGTAACTTTTGTGTAAATATGTAGGAAACAGTCCTGCCGGGTGAGCCGCGATATAATTCAGTACGGGAGAATGGTTTTAAACTTAGCCTCATCTATTGATGGCTTCAATACCCAAAAGCTTTATGCTAAAATAAATAAGTACCAAACACTGACTCGTTAGGTAGTAGTTTACTGTGCTTAAGATGATTTATTATTATTTATTAGGTATATGACATAAGACATCAGGGGTTAATATAAAATTACTCTTTTCGTAAGTAGGTTCTACCTACCTACAATATGCCGAACTCAGGCGCGTTTTAATTCAAACTACAGACCTACAAAAACCCGGAATTACGAAATAAAGAACATATGTATAATTATGTAATGATATCTCAGTGGCCTGGTGTGAAGCGTGTGCGACTACTGCGCAAGAGGTCGTGGGTGGTGGTCGATTTATACATGAGACACCACTTTGTGTCGGTGATTGATTTATATGTTTGTCCAGTTTGCCAAGCCGTGACTCATGGCTTGTACCCTAGTACGAGAGTAGTATTTTAAAATATGAAAGGATGTTCGCATAATCATGTTTTAATTTTTATAATGCATCATTTTTTTGCAATCATTTTTTTTAGTTCATTATTTGCAAAAAATAATAATGTGCAAAATGAGGGCTGGAAATCAAATTTACAAAACGCATCAGGTCGAGCGCTGCTGCTTCGCCGGACATATGCATTCTAAATCCGAATCTTTAAATTAATTTAAATGACTGACGTGTTCTCGCCCCATACACGCAAGAAAATCTTTTTTCATAAGGTTATTTATTACGTTACGCCGTAATCGTTTTTGTTAAATGCGCTGCATACGCGGGCGCCTCCTTCCACCACTACAGTTAATAATAACATGAAGGGACAGTCAGGCAGGCCGCCCGCCGCCGCCCGCGGTCCCGCGCCTGATCTCGCTTGTAACTCAGTGTAACCTAAAAATATGTATTTGTGTTTGGTTTGTTACCTATTAGTCCGGTCAATTTAGACCAAAAAATGAGAGTGAAGTTACATAAAGTCCCAACAAGCTGAATTTCAGTGAAATTGTTCAAAATATAATTATAAACAATGTCTAGAAGTTCCCCATCATTCCCCTGTAAGGAAAAAAATTAATTCAAGGTCAAAGGTCAAAAAAATGAGTTTTTCGCGATTTTCAGCAAAACGGTAAGTTTTATCATAAAAGTACTTCAGACAAAAATTGTACATAGATCATAAAATTATCTATAAAAAATGTATCAATACTTTTTTTCTTACGAGCCATCGTTTCTGAGATATAACGATTCAAAAAGTTATAAAAGTTGTTATCGTCATAATATGCATGAGTACGCCACGTATATACATCTAGAGTTGTAATATTTTATATAATATATTTATGTATGTGTAAATATATATATATATATATATATATAATATATTAAATATTTTTCTATCGGTCATTGTAACTTATACTTACAATATAAAATATACATAAGTTTTAACTACAAGAATATCAGGTAAAATGAAACCCAGTCCCTTAATCTTTAAGCCAGTGTAACTTCGAGACATCTGTCTCTTGTTCTATTGTGTGCGTGGCTAGGGTCTTATACCTGCTATAATAAATTAAATACTGTTAGTCTTGAGCGTCACTCTGTAGTGAAAACACGTGTTTATCCAAACCTATATTGTGCTGTTTTGAGTTTTATATTAAAAATGTCTGAATATTGTTTTATTTGTGCTAAACTTTTAACTTTCAGTTAAAAGTTTAGCACAAATAAAGTGAAGTTGTTACTGTTGAACCTGGTATGAAGACATTAATTAATGCAAGTATCGAAAGAGCTGATGATTTTTCGGAATATCTCAAAAATCAGAAATCTGTGACAGTACATGAAAATTGCCGTAAAAATTATACTCGAAAGTCTTCTATTGCTGCAGCTAATAAAAGACAACGTGAAGAACAAGAAGCCAGTACATCCACAGCAAGTCCTCCTCGTGATCCGCTTAATCGCATAATACCAGAATCGCTAAATATCAGATTCGCAATATACCAGACTCTCAAAACACCAGAATCGCTATATACTAGTTATGCAAAATACAAGACACGCAAAATAGCAGATTTTGTACAGTCAAAACGAAATTTAATTGAAACAATTGACATTACCTTAACCCTCAGTTTACCCGGTGAAATTATATACCATAATTAACCTCATTGAGTCCATTGGACTCCTCCATACAAATCATCGATTTTACTCAAAATAAAAGAACAACTTGTATTATAAAGTAATTTAATGTGTTTAACAACATATTTACTTATTATTTTACGTATCACATTTTAATCAGTCATTTATCAATCTTATTTTTCTTGTACATACTTAATCACTAGAAAATATCTATAAAAAAATAAACGCCAACTTCTGGCTTCGAACTAAAACAAAATCCAAACAAATAAATCGTTTTTTTCTACTAAATTAACACAATAATATCTTAAACAATCTTTAACAAAAATAAAAATGGTTCATGTTCATAATAAAAAAAAAAACCTGCAACGCCTAATCTTTGGCTTTATCTATACATCGCACGCAAAGCTTTTTAGTGCAACCTAAACATACTGGCCTCAGACAACTATGACACAGATGCACAGTCTTCCTTCTTAGACGGCTAGGACATATATGGCAATATTTTCTTTGGTCTCGGGGCAATTTATTTTCAGTTTCCAGTTCCATGTTAGGTAAGGGGATCTTAGTTATTTCTGATATCATAGTGCGTAGTTCTCGTGGTAGCCTAGTATTATACAGTCTAGTTTTTAGATTATTCTCATTCAATTGCTCAGCTAAACCCTTCAGGTAGTCGAGGCGTGTTTGTTTACGTATATCTAGTTGGCTCTGATGGAGAATGTAGCTATTCCATGCACTCATGTCTAGTATACGGAAGAAAACTGCCATAGGCCAACGTCGTGTACGCCGGCTGCATGAATAGACCGAACATTTCTGATCGACCGAATCTACTCCACTTTTTGTTGAATTATAGTATTCTATGATCTCAGGCTTATGATTTTCAGGGTTCACCGTACTGTCGTGATGCATTGTTGAGTACAGGATCACAGATTTGTTTTTCTTAGGCACAAAACTAACCAAGGTGCAATCTTTTGTAAATCCAAATATTGAACTATCGATAGGTCTGGACTTAGCTGGCAAAAAATCCTTAGGAATGACAGTTTTATTTTTTTTCAGCGTTCCCACTGTGGTCAGTCCTTTGCTTTTCAACTCCTCGCAAAGCTCCATAGATGAATACCAGTTGTCGGTCGTCACATTACGGTTACTGTTGTATATTGGTTTACACAGTCTCAAAACGGCTTGCGTAGGAATAGGTTTTTTCTTATCTCCTTCGGGTAAAGTAAAAGAATCAGATCCCTTACCTGTATATATGTACGTATTGTATACATAGAACGTACTAGAGTCAGCTAAACATTGAACCTTTATGCCATACTTGGCCGGTTTACTCGGGATGTACATTTTAAATTTGCACCTTCCACGGAAAGCAAGTAACATCTCATCAACAGTGACGTTTGCCCCAGGGATATAGCACTGTTGTGAGTGTGTATTGAACAAATTCAAGAGATCAGTTATCGCACAGCCTGGATCTATATTTTTTCTGACTTCTCTATCATGAAAATCATCAAATCTCAAAGCAATGAGCAACACAAGAAAGCGTTTCTTTGACATAGAAGCTCGAAATATAGGTCTACCTGTTCCATCAGTCGCAAACAGCGACAATACGCTTTCATGGTTTGACTTGAACGCAGCACTGTATAGCAGTAGGGATAAGAAACCTTTCAATTCAATTTGGTTTGTCTCTTTGAAAGTATATTGTTCTGACGTATACTTATTTCGCAATTGTTCAAGCTTGTTGTTAGTCCATTGCTGAATAATTTCCATCATTTGACTATCAAATATAAGTTCAAACGCCTGTATTGGTGAAAGCTGGCCGTTTTCGAAAACATCTGGTCGGGTGGAAGGAATACGAACAATATTGTGTGCTTGTGTGCGTACATTTCTCGAAGGAGGAACACTTGCCCATTTGTGCCGGTTTTTTCCATAATAGTAGTTTGCAATCTCACCTTGAACTGACTCCTGTGCCTCCTCGTCACTTGTATCAAAAGAACACTCCGACTCCGAGTCATGTTCAGATAGAATGCACTGGTCTTCTTCTTCATCTGACAATATTTGATTCCGTGCAGTTTTGGATCGTCGACTAAATTGTTGTAATGGAATGTCTTCATCATCGGAATCCTCATTATCGTCCTGGAGCCAGTCGTTTATTATCGATTCACCTCCCTGTTGCATTATATTAACTGATCTCCTATTTGACGCCATATTGTTAACCTAAAATAAAATAAATTACATGAAAACACGACAAATAACAAAACAATGATTTTACAAATTTTGTTACACAAATACCCTGTTTGAGTCCAATGGACGCATGACAAGCGGCTACTTACCTCTACACGCTGCGCAAGCGAACGTCCTCCTCACCCCGCAGCCGGCGCGCTACTGAATGAAGGTACACGGGCGCGCGAAGTATAATTCGCGGTAATTAAGTTTTTAAGCTTGATTGAAACTTTGTGCGGAGTCCAATGGACCTAACGGGTAAATTAAGGGTTAAGACTAAAGACAAATAGGCTATTAATAATAATCATTCCTAATTAGTAATTCCAATCTTTGTAGGCACACTTCTACCGCGATTTCATTAGTGACGCAAGCTGTAATAATTTTATTAATTTTGTCATCTTTCTCGATAAATTTTAAGTTTCGCTTCTGGCCTGGAGAAAAAACAGCATTCTTCTTTATTTTTACATCCTGTAAAAGTGCCTCTTTCTTCAATAATATAATAAACTGAAATAGTGTCGGTTTAGGCGGAATCTTAGTATTTATGCGTCTGTGCCATCCCTCTATAGCATTTGTTGTACGATTTTTTTCTCCAAAGCAAGAAAAAATATCTGCAGTTATTTTTTGTAACCACTGACTTTCAAAATATTCTTTGAATTTATAAAATATGTATGTCAGTTTTTGGTGCTATTTCGCATATATGTAAATATGACTCTGGTATCAAATGTTTGGGCAATAAAGCTAAAATTGTGCAAAGTGTGACGACACGCCGTTCTTCAGTCCTTTTTCCGAAATTTAGCTTTTTACTCATGCGATATATAGCTTGCATGTAGTGATAGTAACAACCTTTAATTTGAGCGTTTGGAAATATTTCAGTGACAGCTTGTATTACAGCTATTTCATAATCACATTTATACACCGCTATGTTCATCTTGAACTGTTCTTTTAAAATGTAGAATAGACGTTTGTATGTGTTTTGACATTTTTTAGGAAGCAGTACGTAAATTATTGGTACAAATGATACAACATTCGCGTTGGGAGATAAGTCAACATGGAGTGTATATACTTGATAAAATGGTTTTGGCGTTATTCTGAAAGTCCCGTCTCCGTAGTACACATAATTTCTCATAATCAACTCTCTGGCGCTAGAAGTCCCAAATATTATAATTTGGTCTTCATGCCCATCACTGTATAAAAAGAAGTTATCAACAATATGGTCTGGCAACTTAACTTGTGCAGGTGTTTTGAAAGAAGTGCTTTTTAATTTAAGAAATTTACTGCGGGTTCTATAAAGGGTATCTCTTTTACTAGCAAAGTTCGGTATTTCATGTTCTGCTTTTATCATTTCAAATTTAGGTAGCGCATTAAAAAAGTTCTTTTCATATATTTTTTGGACAGATTGAAAATCAGAGCATACCTCTATTTTACATGCATCAATGGTTTCATCAATTAAGTTACGCACATAATAAGCACTACAAATATGGGAAGGTTTTTTTACAATCTCATTGTCTTTATTTAGAGTAACCGATGTATTGCAAGTCTTTTGATTATAACAGCGCCAATTTGTAGACCCAGATTTATTTTTTAAAACAAAATTATAGCGGTAACCATCACAGAGGAGTGCTGGTTTTCCCTTATTGCTTTTTATGAACTTTAATTTCTGACCACTGTTCATTTTAATATAAATATTGTAACAAAATATTTGCAATAGTACACCAACGACAATGTTAGAAAGATAAGTGTCATCTGATTATCATCTTATTTTCTAAAGCAAAAGTGGCCAGTGCAGTTTATAATAAATAAGGTTACGACCTTTTCTGTATAACGATCTCATTTTATCTATAGTAGCAAATGCTTTGAAATTTTCACTCTGATGAAGTTATAATATTATTACAGTATAGTCTGAATTCAACTAATTACGACTGTACTTCTGCTATTTTGCGTATCTGGTATTTTGCATAACTGGTATTTTGCGAATCTGGTGTTTTGAGAGTCTGGTATATTGCGAATCTGATATTTAGCGATTCTGGTATTATGCGATTAAGCGACTAGATCACGTATCAGTGAATCAGCTTTTTGTTTCAAAGAACTATGCTTATTTTGTGGCGAGAAATTAAATGAAGAGAGTGAAAGAAGAAAATCCTCAGATTTTAGAATCTTCAGATTACACTACCTCATAGGTGGCGTGGAAACAACGTGTGCATATTATGACGATAACAATTTTTATAACTTTTTGAATCGTTATATCTCAGAAACGGTGGCTCGTAATAAAAAAAATATTGATACATTTTTTATAGATAATTTTATGATCTACAATTTTTGTCTGAGGTACTTTTATGATAAAACTTACCGTTTTGCTGAAAATCTCGAAAAACTCATTTTTTTAACCTTTGACCTTGAATTAAATTTTTTCCTTACAGGGGAATGATGGGGAACTTCTAGACATTGTTTATAATTATGTTTTGAACAACTTCACAGAAATTCAGCTTGTTGGGACTTTATGTAACTTCGAATGTCTAAATTGACCGGACTATATCTACCTGCCTATTGTTATATTTCTGTACTGTACCTAAATTATTATGTAGTGTGCGATATCTCAACGAATAAATAAGTTTTTATTTATTTTTATTTTTACGTCACATGATACGTTCTTCATTCATCGTTATCGCCGTCGGTATTCATACAGTATAATCAAATCCGGAAACTGACAATAAAATACAAATATATATACATATTCCATGAAGTTTGACCATTAGGAAAAAATATTCCTGTTGGACAAATCAGTTTGACCAAATAGTTTGACCAACTGGAAGAACGGGTATTTTTTCCTGCAAATAAATTAATTTTAGAGTTCTTAGTGGTACTAGGAATCATCTGGGACGATGATGACTACATTATCTATAGTAATTAATGGTGGTACCTACATTTCGTTTTTAATTGAAACAGAATATATGAGACAACGTATTTTTTAACTTTAGTCTAACCTTTTCCCCTTGTTCTTTTTTATTGTTGTGTTGTATTGCATTGTATTAAATTTAACAAGTATCTTTTTCGACTTGAAATAAGTTCGTACTTATGTAAAACCTCGACAAAATAATTTTTTAGGTTTTGCTGAGCAAGTTGCTTTTTCTTGATATTTAAAACATATCTACGTCAATTACTTCCGACTAATTCACACACATCATATACTTAATAATATACTTTTACAGAAGTGATCTTAATAACAACACAAAATAAAGTCTATGTTAAAGACACGGTCTTCACTTTCTATAATTTACTTCATAGAGCGTGTCATGTGATGTGACACGCAAAATAAATAATAATCACACTAATATTATAAAGGCGAAAGTTTGTGAGTGTGTATGTTTGTTTCTTCACGTCTAAACGGCTAGAGCGATTTTAATAAAATTTGGTATGGAGTTAGCTGATACCCTGGATTAACACATAGGCTAATATACCGCGGGTAACACCGCGGAGCACAGCTAGTAATAATATAAGCTTTTTATTCAGACACGATTTTTACAATAATTCAATTTAAAACTTTAACGACTCTGCTGAGCCTGTGACACCGACAATTTGGTCTGATTGCCCAACTTTGGCAAAGGCCTCCTCCATATCTTTCCTCTGTGCTCTGTTTAGTGCTTTCCTCGTCCAGATTATTCCTGCGACGATTTTTTTAAAAGTTTCTTGTGCTGGTTACATTAAAGGTCTTAAAGGAGATGGATCTTTTGTCGACAATTTCAAACTATTGTTAAAATCAAAATTCTTGTAAGAAGTATTAGTATAGAATTAGAGGAACAAAGAAAAATATTCTTTCTTTGTTCCTCTATACACTTAGAAGGGTTTTACTGTTTGTTTTGCCATCAAAACTTTTTTTTATTATTTTAATAGTAAGCAACTTTTGACGGCGACTTACTTGAGACAACGAAGGCGAATTTTTGGCATCTACACCCATTTTAATCTGTAATATATGTTGTGAATGTCCAAAATTAGTGTTGTCGACATTCGCCAAATTCGGTGGCGTATCTCCGATTTTTTTGTACTTGATTCGGACATAGACCGATTAATATTAACATTCACAGTGGCATTACGGTGAATCTTAAGACACTATGATGTTTACAGTATTTTCATTATAGGTCATTTTACTTTATGGCTATTAAAACAATTTGATGTTTGTGGCGCGGGGAATAACAGTTCTAACTTAACCTATTCGAATCGATTTTCGTTTTTTATCAAATGATTGGTTTTACAACCTACTTTACTGTATTACATTTTAATATCAATTTAAAAATAAAAACTTGATCCATTATTTTACATTTACCGGTGAATGACCGAAATCATCACGAAAAAAATATTACTAAAATAAAGTTAATTGACATGCACTAAACTATTGAAATATTTTTGCTAAAATTAATGAACAACACTAACTGTTTTCTATTTAACATCGTTTAGACCGAGTCACCGTCGTCTAGAACCAATGTTTCTAAAACCAGCTATGTATGCAGCCAGCAATCTATGTTTTATTTTGATGGACTTATTGGTCAAAGGTCCTCGGTCGACTGACATGAGACCAATCGTACAAACAAGGCATACGAGTATGACTGTTTGACCATAAGCTTCACACATAAGCCACACCCCCTTACGCTTTCTACTCTAGTAGGTATCAATGTTCTTTGATATTAAATGTTATTGGTCTGTAATTACTAAGCAACGATTTATCACCCGTTTTAGGGTTCGGTAGCCAAAATGGAAAAACGGAACCCATATAGATTCGCCATGTCTGCCCATCCATCCCCAGCCTTACCTCAGAGACTGTTAATGCTAGAAGGCTGTAATTGCATGAATACACATATTACTTACGCCAAAATAGTGATAGAATAAAATCATGAAAAAATTTTTTTGAGGGTGGGTATCGAACCCACGACATCTAGCTTAGCACATAGCTAAGCTAGATGTCGTGGGTTCGATTCTCACCCAGCATAAATGTTTGTATGATGATCACGATTATGCAAACTAACGCGAGTTTTGTTTCATATTTATAAATATTATTGTATTTATTTAAAACTATAACCTTTACCATGGTAAATCAGTTGTCTGGTTTACCATAGTAAAGGCTTTCTTCAGTTTGGGATCAAATGGTCTAGTGTGAGTTAAATCGTGCAATATTGTTTCATTGATGAGATCCCGTCAAAAATAAAAATGTGAAAATATGTCAGGTTAGTTAAAGGTTGAGCAGCGCTAATAACAAAAGTTAGATTTAACTGTTCAATCTGTTCAAACTGTTTAACCGTTGATAAAGTTCATACGAAGTTCTAAAAATCGTAGATAGCTCTCATCATACATGTCGTATGTCGCTCTCATGATACCTAATGGATTTGTACTATATGCGTCGTACATTACCGTGGCCTGAAATGCTTTGGGTAACCACGGCTGGTGAGTCACCATTTTGCAATCTAGTTTACACAGTGCGGTGTGTTTATTTAGATTCCCGCGATGAATGCACTACGAGCATGTACACACTTATAAGTTTATACGGAACTCTAAGTGGACGAATCCCACTCGCACTTGTCCGGTTTTTTTACGCTAACTTAAAAGTTATTTTTTTTCACAGCTTCAAGGGAGCTGTACATGTATATGGTTGTAATTTCAACTCGATACCTTCACGCGTTCCTGAGATAAAGGGTCTTGACACAGGCGGACGGACAGACAACAAAGTGTATAAGGGTTCCGTTTTTTTCCTTTTGAAGTACGGAACCCTAATAATGAATGAAGTCTTGTAAAATCCTTTTTAACTATATGAGTTTATATCTAAACGTTTCTATGTAAGACTTCAATTACTCTCAAAACTAACCAGCATATCAGTGAGCATTATATCAATGGACGCCAGATCGCAGAAGTAGTTCTGCAAGAGCGTTCTTAGCTCGTTATTGAGGTGAGATGTCTTCTGTAAGATGACCCTCATCTGTGCTTGGTGCACGGCTGCACCAGCCCAGCAAGCGACGCTGACCACCGTGTACACAACGGTCTAGAAAAAGAACAGATGTTAACTTTCAAGCTTGCTGAAATTGCACTAATTTGGTAAAACAGTGTCGCGTGAAACCAACTATAGTTCTAGGGTCGGTACGCTTGACAGAAGTCCCTTAGTGTCAATTTATCAGGACGTCCTAAATATCAAGAACCAGAGCGAGCATGAGGGGGGATTACACACAGGATAGGCACTAGACCATTCTAGGGTGAGCACGGCTGATAAGTTTCTTTCCCTCTTCTTACACCTTAGCTATTATGAGCTATGTTGGCCTGAAATAGATTACCTACTTTAGATTAGAATTGTATATTTTTTATTTACCTATATACTGACACCCGCACCGATTGTGCATGGATAACGCAATGTTGCACCTATTTTATGTACCTACGTGATTGAAATATTATGTTACGCCGCATCGCAATAACACAAAACATAACAAAATGTATTTCGCTAAGGTTAGCTATGATATTATAGCTAATGATCTTACATCCTTATAGGGCTTCGCTGTAGTCCTGTACAGTTCGAGCACAGCGTAGCAGTCACCATCAGGTTTCACTATTGGCATACAGAGTGCCACCTTCGCGTCCACCCATTTGAGACCTTCAGCAAACCGCCGGTCCCTTTGCACGTCTTCCACGAGCAGGTACTCTTTGGTAAATGCAACATGACCCGCCACTGTTATGCCTTCCTCTAAAAGTAATTAAAAATTAAGTCAATCTACCTACCCATGGATATTCTACCGGGCAAGAATGGTTCCACCACCACAAGGGTGACGAGAGTTTTACCCCTCAAACCACTCCCTGGATACTGGGATGTAAGACGTACGAAAGGTCAGTTTCAAAGTTTTGTTTAAAATCCTAGACCCGAGTTCAGCAGGAATCAAGATTCCTGTCCACACGCACCTAAGAAAGAATAAATCATTCATTGCCAATACGTTTTTAAAAGACAATTATAAAGGATACCCAGTTCCCTAACTAGCACCCGGTGCGAGTTTACATAACTGCACCCTTGCTATTGGTTCTGATGGTCATTTTTGTGTTTTTCCAGGGTCTGCGCCCTGTGTCTGGGCATCGCTGGCACCGCCCTACTTACGGCACTGAGGATAACTAATGGATTTTGATTATCTCCATCCCCACGACAGAGGACTTTATTGATAGTGAAGTAGCCTTTCAAGCTTTCATAGACACAGTAAACTGTTGCGTAGTTCAGCCTCAGTGGCAACCGAGCAGATTGTGATATCTGCGAGGTTAAGCAACATTACCACTGCTGATCCATAGGTGGATGACCGTTTTCGAACTTTGCCATACCGGAGTGTACGTTAAGCCGTCGGTCCTGCGCCTAATCTCTCTCCGGTTGCGTTGGATTTCCATATCATCGGGCTGTGAGAGTAAGGAAGTAGAGAGTGCACTTGTGTCTGCGCTTATACTTATGCACTATAATATCTCCTGCGTAGTTGGCTAGTCTTTAAAGACGGACGCCGTAACAGAAATCGGTTAGGGGACCATTATTTTAGTCCTGAAAGGAGATTGCTTTCCAAATCGGAATTTAACTTGGTCGATTAAAAGGATTAAAATCCAAAATTGAATTTAAGGAATAGGTCTCAAACATTTTTGAATATTACTAGAATGTTTCACATTTATGAATACTAACCGATTGGTATATTTACTTCATGTCGTTCCACATTCTTTGTATTAGGATCCATTAGTACTATTTCGTTCTTCAATTTGTCTACCATATATACAAAAACGCCTGCAACAAAAGTATAACAAGTGTCCGTTCGTATCGTATCGTATTTGGATAGAGGACTCAAGTCTCTGCCACCTTAAAGTCTCTCCCCTACCACAACGCCAACATCCGCGAGTACGACTCTTTCTGCCGAACATCGCTTCTGGAAGTCGGGCGCCGACCCCACAGCCGATTACGGCCACGGGGGTCGGCGACCGCTGCACCAGAGGCTACTCCATCAACAAGTACACCACTACAACCGCCTAGAAAACTGAACTATTCACTTCAAAGAACTTACCTACAAACTGGGACATCGGCGTAATAGCCGCCATTTGGTAGGGGGTTCAAATTTACCCCAAATCAGACATTGAATTACACACACTACAAGCTTACTTAAGACGAACTCGGGCAGAAACAGGCCGGTTATTATGCCATAGCCCCGCCCCACAGCTGGACGCTAAGTGCCGGTCAGATACGCCAAACACATCCGGGTCCGTTCAAGCCGGCCTGAATGCATCTTCTACACCGAGGTGGAGCGATCCATCCAAGCGGCGGAAGCCGCATACTCTACAACAGAGGTCCTGCACATGCCTGGGGTCGTAGTCGGACCCTAGCGTGGCAAAAAGGGGCCGTCGCAGTGTCATCGGTGCCAGGGCTATCGCCACAGCTCGCACAACTGCCACAGGCCTGTGGCGTGCGTGCGATGCGGTGGCGAGCAGCAGATCCACCAACGTGCACCAACTGCAAAGGCGCGCACACACAGCCAACCACGTTACGTGCCCCGTCTATAGACGTGAGAGTGGCCTACGGCCTAAAACCTGACCTCAACTGCCCCCTTGAGCTAAGGCCATAGCAACAACAACCAATTAACATCTTCTCCTGGTTGGCTGAACGTGCAACTCGTATGAGATATGCCGGTCTAGCCGACCAGACGGTGTTACTATGGACACAGTAATCCGCACATAATGGTGTGGGGCGTTAATCATCACCATAAGGAGCAAAAGTCGCCACACGGTTCCTACCCCACCCAAACAGAGGGGCTAGAAGAAAATCGCAATGACCTAAAAGATCTATTGTGACGAAGTGTCCGTTAAAGTGATTGTTTTTATTACTGAAGCAGGTGCGTACCTGAACTTTCCGTAACAGTCTTTAAAACCATAGCAGTTTCGTATAACAGTGAGTTTAAATCGACTGTATCTTCTAAAAATACAGTGAACCTATTTATATCGAGGTACACGCCTGGTTTCTCTTCCTCTTCTTTTAAACCTTTTCTTTCTATTTGAGCGTAAGGTGCTATAACTCTTCTAGTCACTTTATCCAGCTTTTCAGAAGCAACTAAAAAGTGTGATTGTGTTTTTGATAGATGCCTGACAGTATCTGCGATAGAAGCGGACTGCTTGGCACCGTCATCCATTTGCATTAAACTTCTACTTTTAATAGATTTGACATTTTTCGGCGTTAATTCCTGCATCATTGTGATTTCTGTTATCAAAAAGACGTTTTAAAATAATAATTCGTAGGTATTGAAATATTAAACAATAAAATCATAAAACTCAGTAACCCGTCGTGTCGTGTCGCGTATATGACAGTTCTCATTCCAAATAATTGTCAGTTGGATATAAAGGAAATTACTAAAGAGGTTTATAAACAGTTTACAATATTATTTAACACTGGCTGACTCTCGCATCTGCGTATTTTTGCCTTCTTTTAGCCATTCATACAAAAATACCATTTTTTTTGTTCTCTCTTAGGAAAGCTTACAGACTAATATAATTTTAGTATTTATACAGTTACTTGATAAACATGTTGCTAATAATAAGCTATTATATTCTCCCATTTAAACCTATTCATGGAAATGGGAGAATACAATTTTTGTATGAAGAGTTTTAGGTGTGTAAATAGTTCGGGAATCTAAAGAAATACACGGTGTATTTCTTTAGATTCCCGAACTATTTACACACCTAAAACTCTCCTAAAAAGCAAAATGCAATTTTAATGATATGATATCAGTACAGTATTTATTAAACATGCTAAGTTTCAAAGGTATTTTACTTTTTAAATTATTTACATCTAAAATATTCAGATTTTGTCCCTGACTCACTGACTGATAATAAGCAAAACCTATCTACTTCTACTTCCAGAAGTCATAAAAAGCTGAAATTTGATGTGAAAGCTAGGATTAGCCCACAATAACATAATAATTAAGAAATTTATACATTAGTCTCCATATCCCCTAAACTTCCATTCCCCTAGGAATGATATAGTTTGTATGGAAATATATTTTTTTTATAAAGCCATTAAATTTTGACTGGCCTGTTGGTCTAGTGATTAGTAACCAAGACTGCTAAGCCGGAGGTCGTGGGTTCGATCCCCACCCAGGATAAAACTTTGTGTGATGTACACGATGGTTTATTCTGTGTGTGGGTGTTGTTTATTAATAATAAGTATGTATTTAGAAATATTTAAGTATGTTTATCAGTTGTCTGGTTTCCATAGTACAAGCTCTGCTTAGTTTAGTATCAGATGGCATTGTGAGTTGTCCAAAAATAATATTATTATTAATATTATATGTATCAATGTTCCGTGGTAAGAATCTTGAGGGGTACATCTCACCCACCAACAGAAAATTGACGATTTAGTTGCATTAAATAATTCTGAATTTATACTAAAAACAAAATAATTCTTAAAAGCATCGATATTATTCATGTATTTAAATAAGATATTTATATTAGTTTAATATTTTATTAGAATATTTAAATAAAAAAACTATTAGTAACGAATCGCAGTTCTTGATTTAACTTATGTTATACCTCTATTTTTCTATTCTTTGTCTGTCATGACTTAAGTATGGTTGCCAAACCTGGAGCTTGCCTAATCATAACATATATACATTAGAAACTTACCAACACAATATGGAACAAAGCATACTTAACATCAAATTAAAAGATAAAATAAAACTTGATACTATAAGGAAAAAAACTAGACTATAGGCCGACCGCTTAACTCGTATATCGCCTGCGCGGTGAGAAGGGAGCGCGGGGTGATGTTAACGGGTGGGTGAGCGGGGTGCGCGGGACAGAGAACGCACGTTCTCTGACTGACGCAATGACTGTGACGTCAGTTAAAGATGCTATATTAGAAAAAATCAATAAAATAGGACCAGAAGAATGGAAAAAAGTTTCTGATCATGCGGTTCAATGCGAAGATGAATATAGAAAATTTGAGCCAAGAATCGATAGTTATTCCGATAAACTGATTATTTACACAGGTGATAGCAGTGAGGAAAGTGTAAATGAACAAGAGCATAATGAAACTTCTGATGAATCTGCGATGTCGGGAATAGAGGTCTTCCTCGATTCTGATTAATTTTTTTATAATTGTATTATTTTTCTGGAATGATTAGTGCTGTAAACAAATTTGAACTGAGATTTTGATTATATTTTATGTAAACCTCTATTTGAAAACGTTTTTTTCTCCTTCTAATAAAACCTTATGTTATTTAAACCTTTTCCTCCATAATTACACCAACTTCGGTAAGACACTTGAAAACTAATCACTCCAACAATGATTGTAGCGTTTTCGCTATTTACTTACATGGAATTATCGAATCAAATTTCGTTACAGGTAAATCAAATCTGTTTTAGCACAAAACACATAATATATAAAATTAGGCATAGAGAAATTGCTCTTAACCACTCTATATAAATATCGTCTTTCGACGCTCGGGTAATACGACCGTTGCCGAACAATGACGAAGATTTCCGAAGATTTCTATGCGCATTATTACTTTTGGAGTACTGTACTTACTTGAAGCATTGATTTGAAGTACAAACAATGTCAACTAATTTGACTAATTTGAATTTTGATGGCTGTTAAAATTCGTTTGTGATAAAGTTTATGTTCCACATAATGGTAAAATTAATCTCTATTGAAGAATAAATCGTTAAAAAAATAACATTACAATCGCCACATACGATACACGAGGAAAATTTTATTATCATAGACTAAATAAGACGTAAACATTGACGTAGAGAACAGGACTGTGCCATAACCTCACAAAATTGACCACTCTCTACAAAGAGACAACGCTACTTTGTGGACATTACCTGTCAAAGGACTCACGTGTCTCTCTCTCTCTCTCTCTCATTTTCTCTCTTTCACGCTTTGCAGACAATATTTACTTCTTATTTGAAAGGGATGGGAGTCCTGGTCTATACATCTATGGACGTATAGAATAGCGAAGAGAATGTAGAAAAAAATCTTCATAACAAGAAGTTCGTCAAAAAAGGTGTGTTTGTCACAAGACAAACCATTTTTGACGAACTGCGCTTTGTTATTGATAGGTGTTTTTTTAAATGAAATATTAAAAAAAAGAAAAAAATATGACGGAATCATTACTTACAATGATACAATTTTTATTAATTACCATTATTTAAAGGTATTACTGTTAAATATCGTATTGAATTTTTTTTTAATATTTATTTAGGTATAATAAAACGTTTATGTGACATTATTAAATCTTTCAGAAATTACAGAGCATCAAACTATATTTACAATACATAAATAATATCAGCGACTTTGAGAATAAACGTGTTTTTATAAATCCCGAATTATTTAATGCAGCTGTTGTACAAACAATACTTTTGTAGACATTATAGGGTTTCCCCTCAAGGACATTTGATTCTTATGATTGACCCTTTTGGTCGGTATCACAAAAACACAGAATGTATATTTTCTACATTTGGTGGGTTCGATTATCAGCTGTGGCAACTAAGTTTTAGAAAATCTTTGAATGCAGTTATTTTGGTTTTTAAATATAATGGAATAAAATAGTAGTAGTAAAATTTGCTAAAATAAATATTTAGGGCACTTTCCCTCTAGGAGGTTTTTGGACTTTAGTAATATTTAACTTAATTTGGTTGATTACAAATAGAACTTTGATGTAAAATGTACGATAGTAGTTCTTCTAAAGTTACACTTTCAGTCATAACATTCGTCAGACAAGCAGAATAGTCCGGTCTGTTCTAGCAACAAATTGAGAACAGCTAAACGAGCGCGTATTATGCAAACGAGACAGAACTTGGCTCACAACATTCACCTCTACAGAATAATTGCGACTTTCCCTCACTCTATCAATTATCACGTCTTTTCGTCTAATTGAATTAATTAAAAGGCGATAGAGAGGTATAAAGTAAAAGTAAGGAACGACTAAAGGTTTTTTTCATATCGGCAATGAAACGTGACAAGAACAATAATTTACTGGAACTTTTTCTTTCAACCGCTTGATGTCTTAACTCTATATTTTTTATAGTTAATGTTTGAGTGAAATTTTTAAATACATTGGTCATTGAAACTAAGCAGAATTATTTAGAAAATAGTTGCGTTACGATATTAAAAACATCGGTTACAACCAATATGCAAAAATATTCGTGTTTCTATTTTAAATTCCTCTTGTCTAATGGTATTATATTATTCATGAGATCTTGTAATAGTCGTTCCTACACTTAAAGGCATACTAAATTTAATTCAACGAAAAAAGTTTCGAAGAGTTAGTGAGACGGAAAAATTCGGAGCTACCAACATCAATTCATTTTCTTACAATTAGTTATACAAATTTTTCGTAAACGAAAGACAAAATTAAATGTTAGAAAACAGACTACCTGTTTTCTGAAAAAGAGGCTTTGTGACTTCGACTTCGAAACGTCCATCCGATCCATTGGCAAACTCACCAACCACATTTTACAACTAAGGAGTGGCTGGTCGGCGGCAGCGTGGCCAATATGCTTGACCCATAAGTACCGTCGGCGGTTATGGGACGATATGAAGCGATGGAACTGCGCAATAACAAGTTTTATGTCGCCAGTGAAGGGTTAATAGAGGTGGACCATCACGACCTAATATAATGAAGTGTGGAGCGGTAACTCTTTTATTGTTCTATTGAGTGTGTCACTGTCATGTATAGCTGTATAGCTTATGATGATATCTATAACTAGTATGTATTTATTTATTAGTTACACATCGTCCCATCCCGATCATGTGTTTATGTTTCATAGTATTATAACTCAGTATTGTTACATCTTCTTATAACAAAACTTAAACAGATAAATACTGCTACACCAAAACATACCTAAACAGTTGATTTGTTAAGTATGTGGTGTTCTACTAACTCACTTAATTGATCTGTGACCATAGATTAACATTGATAGATACAAGTTTTGATTGTATTTATTGTCTGTGGCCGACGCGCATCACTAGTTTGGAAAAATTGTGTTTCCATTATGCGAAATTCCCTAACGCCCTAACAATAATGACACCTGTGCATAAGAGTGGAGATATGATCAATCCCGAAAATTACAGACCCATCGGTTTTGCAATATATGTAAAAAATCGCACACACACACAAACATTAACAGCAGCATAAACAACTTCTAAAGCCATGTAGGTACTTATATAATTTAAGGGCACTGAGTTTATTTATACAGGCTGGACCAAACCAATGGCCCCTGGAGGGAAAGTACCTTCAATATTTAAGTGAGCAAATTTTACTCAAAGGAAACATTCTTTAAGTTTTAGTTATAAAAATAGCGCCGGAAATTGAACCACCTAAATTTGGAAAACAAACATCAACAAAACGATGTCGTTTTACGTATAGACACGTGTTACGCGTCGGTGTTATAGACGGACCGTCGACACCATTTATCTACGCTTTGGTGTAAGAGGCGGACCGTTGACACCATTTATCGAAGCAGTGCAGTTGCGGACCGGCACGAGGCGTCGAGTCAGCGCTACGTGATTTCCACATCTCGCCACTTCGATTTCGCAACCGTCTTTCCATAGTTGTAGTTTTAGATTTTAATAAAGAACGATTCATTCTTGGTACATACATCGACCATTTATCACTAGTTTTAGATTTTAGTTTAATGTAATTTATAATTAAATTTATTTAAGATGTATAGACTTTCTCTGCAACCTCCGGCTCCAGTTAACGTAATTGGCGCAGTCGGTAGGATATTCGCGGGCCGGTTCGCGATAATTAGGAATATCTCAAATCGATATCCGCGTTCGCGAGTCACCCGGGTGGTTTCCAAGCACCTTCAACGAATATCCGGATCTTCGGAAGCTGAAGCCAGAGGCGTATCCAGACATCGATACTGCAGAGGGGCCAACTATACACTTATTGAACCCAGACGGAACATCCGACCAGAAGAAGTAAGATGAACACCAGTGGTCTGGCAGCAATATTTGCCACTCCGCTTGACAAATAGTTGCTGTTCTTCGGGGGGAGGTGTTACGCGTCGGTGTTATAGACGGACCGTCGACACCATTTATCTACGCTTTGGTGTAAGAGGCGGACCGTTGACACCATTTATCGAAGCAGTGCAGTTGCGGACCGGCACGAGGCGTCGAGTCAGCGCTACGTGATTTCCACATCTCGCCACTTCGATTTCGCAACCGTCTTTCCATAGTTGTAGTTTTAGATTTTAATAAAGAACGATTCATTCTTGGTACATACATCGACCATTTATCACTAGTTTTAGATTTTAGTTTAATGTAATTTATAATTAAATTTATTTAAGATGTATAGACTTTCTCTGCAACCTCCGGCTCCAGTTAACGTAATTCACGCCTTACCGCACTTTATTTTGGTAACAAAAATGCACGGTAACTACCATAATCCCAGTTAGTCGGGCATCAACCAGTATCACGATAGCATGTACGTATTGCTTGCATAAAATAAATTTAAACTCGAAGTTTACAAAAATGCCAACTGGCGTCCTTCGACGATGCAATAATTACACTGCAACAGTGTAGAATAATAGAAACGTATCATATAACAAAATATTTTTCATATAAATAGCATGTTGTCACTGCGCTGTATCATACGTTTACTGCGATGATTCGCTCGCTCCAATTTGATGCTCGCATTACCTTAAAACCTCTATTTATCTCTTTCTTACAATAGGTACGGTCTATATTGCGTTAATATTCCTTCCCTTTCATTTCGTAGTGTGTGATTATGTGTACACATAGGTAACTAGCTTTAGGTATGTTATTTTACGTAACCGTTTTTTCGTGCAGTTTTTTTGTTAGTCAATAACGTCTCTATATGTAAAACCTCATAGCAACAAAACACTAATCAGTGTTTTATTACCCAGTTATTGCGCAGCAATAATTACTGCACGCTATCTATACTGAGACTAACTAGGCTAAATTATGGCGGGTCTAGATAGCCTTATAGTTTATCATGTCAAAGTGCTAATATGGATAATGCGTTATAACTCGGCGTAGTACCGGCAGGCGGCACACCACCACTAAAAGCCTCCGCCCGCGCCGTGCGGGTACTATGAACCTAAAGTTTTAATCTTGTATTCGCTGGTTAAAACGTGTTCAGGGATAAAGTACTTTAACTACCATTATACTACCTAATCACATTCACTTGAAAGTTAGTTGCTCTTAGATACTATAAAACTATAAATATTTTAGAACAACTCAAGACAACTAGCAATCAAGCAACCCCAAATCATAATTTAAAGTACCCTAGAGACTCCCTAGGGAGTGTCGAAATATACGTTATATAAACGGCCGTGCCTTTTTTACGTTAACTTAGATGTTTGATTTTTTCATAGCTTCATGCGACTGTAGATCTAAGAATATAGTTTTAATTTCAACTCGGTACCTCCACGCGTTTCCGAGATAAAGGGTCTTGACAGACAGACGGGCGGACGGATGGACGTACAACTAAGTGATCCATTATGCCTCTGTGGGTTAAATCCCCACCCAGGATTAAACTTTGTGTGATGAGCACGATGGTTTATTCTGTGTCTGGGTGTTATTTATCTATAATATGTATAAATTTAGAAATATATAAGTATGTTAATCAGTTGTTTGGTTGCCATAGTACAAGCTATGCTTAGTTTGGGATCAGATAGCGTTGTGTGAGTTGTCCCAAGATACTATTATTATCATGGTAGTCCGTCCATCCTTTAAGATTCAAGTTAACCTGAACCTTTTAGGTTACCTAACCTTTAAAGGTTCCGGTTTTTTCATTTAGTATGGAACCCTAAAAACATGTAAAGTTAAGTATAACATAATTTATGTTAAACGACAACATTTAAAAATACATAAAGAGTAGTGTCCATGCAAGCTGTACCTCGGCAACGATATCCAAGCCGTGGCTCCGTCGACGTGCACTAAAAATAAAAGCATAAGCAGTAACTCGTGATGCAGCCGTATTATCGTTTCAGCGACACGACGCCACTCTCCCGACGTAACGCTTCGTATCACAACGCTATATACTACTACCTACTTAAGTGCTACTTTACATTTATCTACCTTTCCGGGTTAAAACTAAGACTGGAGATCACTTGTGTAAAAAGCACATTAGCACTATTTAATAAATACAATAATTGCATTTGCAATTATTGTATTTGTAAAGTCTTTGGCAAGAAATGCCTATAAAAATTACTTCACTATTTAATAGTTGTAATGTACACGCACCAAACTATCAGTACGTAAGTAACTCGATAAATTTTGAGACAAGAAAAAACTATACAGGATATTAACAATGCATATTTTATATTTTTTCGAAATTCTCTTCTTCTACCCTAACCCACTATACTTCTAACCCACTATTAAAACGCTAACGATATGTTCGAAATGGTGACTTCGTAGGCGGCCACAGCCTCTTCAGCACACGAAAAGAAAAAATCTTTTATTTTTTCCTTTATTATAAGAAACAAAACTTCTGTATGATATTGCTAAAATATAACTTACTTTAAGTTAACTAGTTTTTTAACTATAAGATTTTTAGAGAGGGCTTATGAGTTTCGTAGCAACTGCCGTCTGACTTATATTTAGGGTTCCGTATCTAAAAAGGTAAAAAAAAAAACAGGACCGTTACTCGTATTCTGTCTGTCCGTCTGTCACAGCCAACTTGCTCCAAATCTACTGAACCGATTACGGTACACATATAAATTTCTGTGAATTTAACACGTACGCGTTACATAAATAAAAGAGTTTTGAATTTAAGATCCACTTTTGGGGGTCAAATTAGAAAATTTTAAAAAAAGTTTCGCAAACTGTATTGTGTAATGTATCAAATGAAAGGGTCTGATAATAATAATATATTTATTCCTCTCAAAAAGGTACAGTATATTATGTACATTAATATATTCTTACATTAAGCAGCGTAAGGTTTAAGTACCTTAGTGAGAGCTGGAGTCTGTACTAGGTTCGAAACCTGTGTGACAGATCTCCAGGCTCACACCTCGGATGTAAAAAGTACAAGCTAGTTGGATATTATTTAAACAAGAATAGAAGTAACTTGTGATGCCAAGAACAGTGTGTGTGTGTGTGTGTGTGTGTGTGTGTGTGTGTGTGTGTGTGTGTGTGTGTGTGTGTGTGTGTGTGTGTGTGTGTGTGTGTGTGTGTGTGTGTGTGTGTGTGTGTGTGTGTGTGTGTGTGTGTAGTTATTTTTTAATATCGTTGAGTTGTCTTATAAGTTACTAACTGTCCCGCGCAACTTCGTATGTGTCAATTTTCGCTGCTGCTCCGCTCCCATTGGTCGTAGCGTGATGTTATATAGCCTTCCTCGATAAAAGAAACGCAGTTTTTCGGTACTAAGTCAATGACGGTATATCCGATCACGTCAGAATTATGCGCATTTGCTACCTTTGTGATTTTTTCATATTTTTGTCATATGGTTTAAAAGTTAAGGACACAATTTATGCAACTTACGGAGCGATTATTTCCAAAGATATTCACTCAATCAAAAAAGTTTATTAAAAACCTTAAAATGTTTTTGAAAGGCCTATCAAATAAGGTGCCACAAGTTGATGTTTCCTGAAATAAAGTCAGCGTCTGTTACATGTATGGTGTACCCCTAAAAATATTTATTTTTATTATTTAGCTATCGAACTAAGTAGCGGCTACTACAAGACGCCTTTTCACCAAATTTCATCACCAAAGTGTAACTACATCATTTAAAATAAAAAATAAACAAATCATCAGACGTTTTAAGAGCAGTATAACTAGCGTCTTTATTTTTCATTCAATTTTCAATACAGAATAGACAAAAGACAAAACATTGGCTAGTTAAAATGATCTTAAAAAGTCTGCTAATTTATTTACTAATCATAAATATGGGGACCTGACTGCTAAACTACACGTCTTGGATTTGATTTTCATCCAGCATAAATATCTATACTATAAATATCTCTAATATATAAAATTCTCGTGTCACAGTTTTCGTTGCCATACTCCTCCGAAACGGCTTGACCGATTTTGATGAAATTTTTTGTGCTTATCCGGTATCTATGAGAATCGGCCAACATCTATTTTTCATATCCCTAAGAGTTTGTTTGTTTGTTTAAACGCGATAATCTCAGGAACTACTGGGCCGCATTGAAAATGTATGTTATTGTTGAAAAGCCCATTTGTCGAGGAAGGCTATATGTTATAACACCACGCTACGACCATTAGGAGCGGAGCAGCAATAAAAAATGTTGTAAAAAAAAAGGAAGAAAAACGGGAAAATTTACGCAGACGAAGTTGCGCGGGTCAGCTAGTCTATTATATAAAATTCTCGTGTCGCGGTGTTTGTTGTTAAACTCCTCCGAAACGGCTTGACCGATTCTCATGAAATTTTGTGTGCATATTGGGTAGGTCTGAGAATCGGACAACATCTATTTTTAATACCCCATTTTATCGCGTTCAAACAAACAAACAAACTCTTAGAGTTTGTTTGTTTGTTTGAACGCGATAATCTCGGGAACTACTGGGCTGCATTGAAAAAATATTTTATTGTTGGATATTCCATTTATCGAGGAAGGGTATAACATCACGCTACGACCAGTAGGAGCGGAGTAGCAATGAAAAATGTTGTAAAAAAAGGGAAAATTTACGCAAACGAAGTTGCGCGGGTCAGCTAGTATACTATAATATTATAATGAGGAAACATTTGATTGTTTGTTTGTATTGAATAGGCTCTGAAACTACGGGACGGATTTAAAAAAACCTTTCATCGTTGTGTAAGCTACACTAACCCTGGGTGACATAGGCTATTTTTTATCCCTGTATTCCCACGGGAATGGGAACTACACGGGTGAAACCGCGAGGCGTCCGCTAGTGTATAATAATCACGATTGTTTATTCCGTGTCTGGGTAATCAAAGATCTTAAAAATCGGCCCGCTTATTCTATATTTATTAATGGTGTAAATATCGCGATATCCTTTTATAGCTATAGGCTATTAAAGTATTTATTTAAAATTATTTAAGTACTAGCTGTCCCGCGCAACTTCGTCTGCGTATATTTTTCCCTTTTTTTTAAATCCTATGTTACTTCTAATACCTCCAAGAATATGTGTACAAAGTTTCATGATGATCGGTTGAGTAGTTTTCGCGTGAAAGCGTAACAAACAAACATACATTCACATTTATATATTAGTAGGGATAGTTAGAGATGTTTTGTTGTTTGTCTGGTTGCTATAGTAGAGGCTCTCTCTAGATTGGGTATAGATGGTCTTGTGTGAGTTTTCAGATATTAAATAAATCATTTAATATTGTTTCCTTACAGAGATCCCGTTAAAAACAAAAATGTGAAAATATGGCAAGTCGGTTATAGCTTGCACTAATAACAAAAGTTAACTGGAAATAATTATAATCTAAGTTCTTAAAATAAAGTAACCACAGCTGGTGAGTCACCATATTGTAACCTGGTTAACACACCCGAATATATAGGGATAGTTTGTACGGAACCCGCGCACTCAGTGCGCGAGTTCCATTTGCACTTGGTCGGTTTTTTTTTCAAATAATTGATTCGGTTTTATGAACATAGGTGTTTGAATTTGACCAAATTGGTGTAGAATTACTGCCGTAACATTGCGATGTTATTCTTAATAAAACATATAACAAGTTTCACCTCTCGGTTGGCAAAGTGATGTACCTAGTACCTATATAAGAGAGCATGGATCGGCGAGTTGGTGACCATCTGGGAGCTCGTTAAGCTCGATCGAGCGGAAAGACTAGATTTAGGACGACACGACTTCTCGCTATAAAAATGTTCTTGTTCAGACACGTATATTCTCGTGTTGATGGGGCTGTGCAACGTCAGCCAGAAATAGACGACCGAAACGCTGGGGACACGGGCAAACTGACTTTTGCATGTTATGAATTCTCAAAGAGGTTTTATAGAGATGCAGGAATATGTGAAAATAGACAGCTAGTCTCCGCCGCTTTCGTGTTTTAGTAACCCTCCCTCTGGCGCAGTTGCGTTAAATCTAATCAGTTCATTGACTAACATAGCCCGAGAACTCCTTGACCTAAGACGTTGAAAGCATGTAGTTGTATATGTAGTTCATTAGTAGGAAACGCCAGTAAAAAAAATTTTAGGTCAACCCTAATTGGGGCTAAACGAGGCTTAAAGTTCGTATGATATTAATAGAGTATTGATCAAATATAGCTGGGGGGAACAGTCAGAGTTTTCTAAAAATGACATAAGAAATGCGGAAATGAAGTGAATGTAGATAGGGGAAAGGGTAGAGGGAGCGGGACATTAGTCACCGTTGATTTGATCCTGTTTGCTTTGCTCGCGGCATGTTTACTAACACAATACCGCGTGATTGTGTAATGGCGAAATAAACTATCTGTTATATGCGGGTAGATGTTGCTTTATGCGGGTGTTATTACACGTAACAATAACGTATCGGTTAATAATATATTACGAACATATAACTAGGATTTGGTATGATTCTGTTTGATAATATTATTGTTGTTAAAACAACGTAATCCATCAAGTTATTCAAAGTAGGTAGGGGTCTCTTTAACTCTGCACTGGAATGTATCTGGCATTATAAATATTTAGAATAATAAAGACTGCAGTACGCTTACCAGAGCAGAGATGAAATGGACTGACAACTAATTTTTAACACATTTGTAGGTATAATATTTTAATATATTAATGAATTTTAATAATCCTTCCGATTGCTAATTTAATAAAAGGAATTAATTAAAAGTGTTGTTTATTTACTTCTCTGTTTTTGAACAAAGACAACTCCCACACTTGACTCAGACTTCACAAACACATATAATTAGCGAATGCAAGCACCGGGGCTATAATCTATCTACTTATATAAATATAGTAGAGCTCTTTCTTTTACAATATAGTAGCTTCTATAGTTGTTTTGGTGACGCAGAGGAAGGTCACACCTAAGCAACTGATAGACGACATGACAATGCTGTTTGTAGTGGCACCATATAAATAATAAACTAAATAAATATATTGCATTAGTTTTGGTATTTGCAAAACCGCATCCTGTAATACACGTGACCACAATAGCACCCGAATGATTAAATGTGTGTAATCAAATATATTGAGTCGATATTAACCATATTTTATTGCGGTTGACACTAATTATAATATTGATACGATGCAGATATAATTTGCGTAATTATAAACGTGAATCGCTCATCCGTCCGCCGGCGGGCGTGCTTACTAACTTGATAATAAATACACCTTTTTATTTTTAAACTTTATAGTTTTTATATTTTTTTGAAGGCGCTATTTCATGGCAAGTTACTTATATACAAGTTGCAAATTGCATACAAGTTACAACTTGTATCAGATATTCGAATTTGTACAAGTTAATGAAATCAATAGTGATTGTAACTTAGTGTTTGTTCTTGGTGGTTTCCAGTACAAGCAACTTGTACGTACATGTGACGTAATACTTGTCTGCAAGACTTGCCTAATGGAATATATGAAGGAAAAAACCGCGGGCTTAAACTCGCTACCTTAAGGGTACCGTCCGTAAGCTGTTGCCAACTCCGACACAGAGATATGTCCGCCATACGACGCGGACGTACGATTTTTTGGCAATTGTGACGTAATCAAACTTAAATCGTAAACTTGTACGTCTCTGTGAGTTTCGTTGCAGAAACCATTCAAACACAGATTTTTGATGACATTGGGGTGGTTTTTACACATAATGGATAATCGGGACTCCTTATCGGGACTTCATTGAGTTAAAATATTTGAAGGCATATACATGTAATTTGCTCTACATTGACGAACACGGGTCGATTCAATTACATACACTTTGTGTAAAGATAGTGCTACTTAAAATTTAAAAAGAATCTGTAAAATGACTGAATTTACATTTAAAAAAAAGTTAAAACCCACCCCGAATAAACTAGCTTTAATCGCATTTGTATTAATTATACAATTAACTAGTGCATCGAGAGTGAAAAACAATAAGAAGTTTTTTCAGAGGGCGATTGGTTTAATACAACTACAGCTTTTAAACTTCGTTACGTTGTACGGATATTATATGGATTTGTGTCGATTTTCCCATGTCCATTCAACACGCAATTGAACGCGATCATGGCAGACTAAATAGAAGAAAGAAGAAGAACTAAAATAAAAGTGGAAATATAGTATCAAAACCCGACGCAACGCCATGCCATCCGACACATGTCACTACTAATCAATCCAATACATTTAATGCTCAAAGACATATAAAAAACACACCATATGATCACACACAACCCCACGCGTTAACACCCAGTCGAGCTAGATCGGCGTGTTGACAGGAGATGGCGAATACACACTACATGACTACAGCGTCATGTTATATGCAGATTATTCCTGCGTCGAAATGTATGATATAAACAAATAGATTAGTTGCATGTAATATTCAACACAAAATTTTGAATTTGTTCATAAATGTTAATCACATCATTAATATTCAGCTTTTGGTTCAATAGAGTGTATATTAATATGCTTATAACTAAATGAATATTAATCGTAATAAATATATATTACAGCATTATACGTTACATTGTATGTTTGTAAATGATATAACTCGTTATTTAAATGGAGACATATCCATCACCCTCATAACGTCATCTAATCACTTACCCTACCAGTACGGCGAGCTACCAGCACTATCATATTACTATTATCTTTGTAACAAATTCACACCACAAAGCAAACACAATTCAGTTGTTCCTGTTTCGCAACTATAGCTTAATAACATTTCTGATAAAACTTTGTTTTGCCAAAACAAAACAATTGTAGTAATATGTTAATATTAATATGCTAGAAGCCAGCCCGTAGCAGGTATTACCTTTCCCAAATCTCAGATAACATTGCTGTAAACAAACCGCATGAAATGTAAATAAGCTAAGATAATAAACGAATACTGCATTCGTTTCTATAAGTTGTGTACCTGTTTCGTACATTCACTCTTGGACCGGATATTAAAATAAGATTGTTCCAGAATTAAGCCGCGTGCTCTCTGTATTTCGATTGTATTCGTCGTATTCGGTAACGCTAAGTAACGTAACGATGGTATTACTTCCTGTGTGGAAATGTTTTGGGGGATATTGCGGATATTGTTAAAGTTCGCCTTTTTATCTTCGCTTTGTAATAAATGAGGACTTTGATTTGATTTTATTTGATCATGTTATAAATTTTGTTTCGTAAAAAAATTATAGGTACTAGACAAGGGAAAAACAATAATTCAACAGACAAGGCACTAGACTGACTGTTCAACTCGCATCAGCTATCACGCCACAATCTACAATGTAAATAAAGTATATATGTACAATGTATAGTTCTTTATCAGACATATCATTGTAATAGTTATGCCATTTATCTATCTCACAAAATAAAACAATAGTTGGAATGTCTTCTAGTGGACACTTGCGAGTTGTATTTTGAGGATGTAAATAAAACCCGAGAATGCTTGAACTGCTTGTATAAATTGTATAATGCCAAAAATACAGTAAAATGAAATTTAAGGAAGCACAACGAAAACGTTTCAAGATCGACTTAATGGCCAAGTTATATATATAAAAAAGGTAGGTGAAGAATTATAAAAATTTTGAAACGTCACGCCAGTCGCTGTCATAATAGCGCGGTAGGTGTACTTTTTTGATGAGACTTGTTGCGGTTAAATAATAGTAGGCGCCGCGCCAATAGTAAACATCTATACTTATAATAAATCTGTAGAGAGGTCAATTCTGTACATGAAATATATTTCCAAAATAACTATCAGGGGGTGATTAGGGATCGATACTGATGCCAAAAATGAATTCAGTAAAATTTTTGTCTGTCTGTCTGTCTGTCTGTATAACCGTTATAGAAACAAAAACTACTCGACGGATTTTAACGAAACTTGGTACAATTATTTTTCATACTCCTGAGGAGGTTATAGTATACTTTTCATCACGCTACAATCAATAGGAGCAGAGCAGTGAAGGAAAACGGGAGAAGTTACTCCATTTTTTAAGCTTTCGTCGCGTGTGCAACCGTAATGGTTAAAGCTACACAGAAATCATGTATGACAGAAATGTTCTCCTTAAAATTATATAAAAAATATCCCACGACAGCATATGTCTATCTTTTATGGTTGACTCACAATATCACGTGTAACTCCCGATAGCTTAGTAGTTCGAAGCTTTCTGATTATATTTGTCTACTCTTACGTTTATAACACTCTCAGTCATCCCTAATTAAAAAAGTTAACATAATTAACTATTCCATAAAAAATACTAATAGAAATCGGTATAGAAACACCAAAGTTAAACATGAAATACGCTAATAATAAGCCATCGCGCGTGAATACTGAATCATGCTATCTATCTATACCTATATACATATAATAAAATTGTAAATTTCGCGTGTCTGTACATGGCCGAACTTAGTGAAAAAAAATATTGGGAAATGTTCGAAAAGAGTATTTAAACACATTCCTACATTTTTAGAAATGTCTGTCTGTCTGTTTGTTTGAACACGCATCACGCAATAACTATTGGACAGATTCGGTTGAAATTTTGTATGTGTATTCTAATAAGTCTGGATTAACATATAGGCTATAATTTATCACGCTATTTCCCATTGGAGCTAAGCAATGACGGATAATGTCTGTAGCTATTTATCGTTATGAAACAATAACTACTTGACGGATCTTCATGAAAATTTGCAGTTTTATTGTAAATACTATAGGTCATTACTTGCACTATAAATCATTATGCTATCGTCTATGGGGAGTGAGCAGCAACGTATGTTTTGTCGAACCATTATGGTTTTTCACAATTTTTTCCACAATAAGACATTATTTACAATTGTAACCCATGGAAACAATAACTTCACGCTAAAACTATTAGGAGCTAAACACAACATTTTCAATTTTCTTAAGATCAGCTATTTTAACCGTGTTTGCATCAGCTGAGGTGGTCTATTGGCACAAGTAGCGGTATTAAACGAGCGAGGTCGGAGGATCGACTCCCTAATTGCGAGTATCTTTTTGTGTTGTGTTAAAATTATTTTTATTCTTTTTTTAAGTATTTTTCTAAATGTATACTTATTTATACAAGCTTTTATTTTCGACTTTAACATGTTTACTTTGTTTAACAAATTTTCATATTAATAATCACTTCCAATAGGCACCTTTATCATTGTTTTGCATGAATAGTGATTATGTTATAAATGTAGAAATGAAAAACAATATTACATTACAAATAAACAGTAATTACTTGATATTTTCTAGAATTTATAAATGTTAATTGCTTAAAAAAAATGAAAGATTAAGTCCGCGTTACATCAAAATAAAACACGTGGCGCCATCTGTGATTCGATTTCTTCTGAGTGCCAAAATTGCTTACCTACAAATGTTAATAAACTTTCGAGATTTGTACACATTATGAAAATATATGTATTACGGGTCTTGATCGCGTGAATAATTTAAGGTTAAATACCTTGCTTACCTACGTTTAATATGTATGATAGTTTAATATAAAATCATCAAGTATAAAAATAAACTTATCCAGTTTGAAAATAGATGGCGTTTAAATACAAATTAAAAAAAAATCAGGAAAATTGATTTAAAAAAAAAACTGAAATTCTTACGTAGAGGGATATGAATATATGATGATCTTAATTTGCGACAGGTTGACACACCTATTTTTAAATTCACCAAAGTAGACATTATAAAATAATATTTTAATCTTCTAAAGTGAGTGAAAAAAAATATTGAAATAAGTTTAGAAACAGTATTTAAACACAAAAAAAGATATCTGAGTATATCTTTTAGAAACGTTTGAATGTTGTTTGTTTGTTTAAACACGCATCACAGTACCGTGGGAATGCAATGTTTTAAAACTATTTTGCCCCCGCAAAATAGTTTTAAAACATTGCATTCCCGCGGTACAAACACGGACACAAAGTAGGTGTACTTTAGACTCGGAAAAGATCGCTCGGGCAGGACATAACCTGCGATCATAGGGAATCTGTGAGAGTTTTTTCCATCATACCGTTATTACCTATGTATAAATTATCTTGAAGGAGCGGCTAGGTACCTCCGATTAAAAGGTCCGATTTAAAAGTGTCGGAGCCGAAGTTGGAGTCGGAGCTTTAAAATCAATCGGAATTTTCGACCTATCGGAGTCAGAATCGAAGCTCCTTAACTCAAAATTTCGCACGAGTAATTGGGCGGTTTCGAGCTTCATTTAACTCGAAACCGCCCCAGTACTCGCGTGGTGGGGGAATTTTTCAATATTAATAGTATTTAATGTGATGCAAATCACTTTTTTGTCGAGGTGTGGTCGTGGGAATTTTAATAATTTGTCTTCTAACCGTCTGGCGCCATAAACTTTGTCGCCCTTCATTTTGCTGCACTGGGCATTTGCTTGGCTTGCCCTGCCATATGTTGGGCCCTGATTAAAGCTAGGCTCAAATATCCATAGATGCCACAGAGCATTGTGGAGCATGTTTACAATATGTTTTACACAGAAGTTGAATTGAAATATAAACTACCTTAATATAAACCCAACTTCCACGCGAACGAAGTCGCGGGCACAGCTAGTAAGATAATAAAGTTGATTATAAATGATCTTAATATAACGATTATTTACAAAACCTAAGTAGGTATATATAATTGTGTTACTTGCGGACCTTTTAACTTGAAGTATAAATACCTACATAACCCGGTCACTAAAATGTCAGTCGTTTCCTTCATCAGAACTATTTTATTAGTTCCCTTTTCACCTCGGATGCATAATGGGAATCTCGTCGCTTTAATAAATATGTATGAACAAAGTTATTTAATTTAGAGCTCCTGTCCACCCTGCTCCTGAATAATGCGGACACAACAAAAGTTTTACTTAAATACGGATAAAGCGGCCGGCGGGGTAGCCGTGAGGGAAGATGTCTGCGCTCATTGAGACGATGGTCCTCGTAGGTACACTCAAGCTGACATCACACTGTCTATGAAGAGGCATGTATACCTACTCGGACAGAGTGAATGTTATGAAGCTGATGACATTATAGAAAGAAAGAAAATACATTTATTGGGAGCCAATACACGAGGTTGACAGGACGAGTATGCGACATGTTATAACAAGGTACTTCAACGATAAGTATATATTCCTTGCCTGTAAGTCCTAAGCTTATATAAGTGCACTGTTCGCACAAGGGTTAAAGACTACCCAAAATAAAAAAAATAGGCTTTGAACATAACAAGTGACGTCAAAGTTACATCATCTGTTCTTATTGTTTACTTTGAATGAATTTTGAATAGCGACGCAAGTTGTTTGTCATTGAAGGGGTTTTATAGAGTTTTTGCTGACTTTAAGATGACGTATTTGAAGAAGACGTATTTTAAAATAAACAGATTTAAATACAAACGTAGCATAATTGAAAACTTATTCCTAAAACAGCTTGTTTATTTAAAACGGTTTTATATAAACGGTTTATTCCAGTCATAAAATTTTAAATGTAGCATAGTTATCAGATCTATGCAAATATTATTCCAGTATTTTTATAGGATTGTTTACGACGATTTAACATTGAATAAGACCCTCTCGTCATAAAACATGTCAAAAACGTTCGTAACATTATCCATTAATTTTATTTGACGAGTTTACGACAGATATTAATCAATATGCATTATGATCTTTAGCAGATATGACCTAGATTGATATACTAGTTAGGCACATTTTTACCTAATAGAGGTTTGAGGATTTGTAATAACACGGGCCTATACTTATTTTGTAATTTGATGCTGGTGTAGTACAAGTGTAAAGAAATCTACCATGAAGTTATGGAACAACAAGTATAACGAACAGCTTATTGGCATACAGGTGCATCAAATAATCACAAGGGCAGTACATAACTACGGTAAAGCTTTGATTGATCCATTTTTACCGGCAACTTTGACTGTTACGTGAGATTACAGAAATATTCAACAAATTGTCAGCAGGGCCATTGTTCAGTACAATAGAACATCGGTTGTTCACAAATACAGACAGCGTCCGGCATGGAGCACCCTCGTCAATCAACGCCATCTGTCGGATGGGGGCTGCAATTAACACAGGACGAACCACGCCCGCCCCAATTAACGATTAAATTTGTTGATAAATTGCTAGTCAACCGTTATTTATCGGACTTGTCGAGGATTGTACCCATCGTTTGTCTTTATTTCTATCTCAGGATTAAGGTGTATTGTTGTGTGCCGCACTTTACTACGAACTAACTGTTAATAGGTTTAGGCGCGGTAGCGGTGATACGGCGGTATACAGATTTGATTGAGCACGGTAGGTTCCTTAATACATCTAAGTCTTGTACTGAATAGTAAATCTAAAATTATTTCATTGATGAACGCTTCTGTGTTTGAGTGCACATGGTTGGATCAATATACTGACAATCTACTATACTAAACGACTTATAAAACAAATTTTATAAAAATAAAGTATAGCCTTGATTAGCATCTTTTTATCTATAAGTATAGCACCATATATGTGCTCGTATAGCAGGCATAAACAGAGTCTGAGTTGCCTTTGAAATGTGACATAGATTATATTATTTGTATAATAAGTAGAAAAAGATATTATATAATCCAAATAAAAATCTGTACTTATTGAAAGTTCGCTCGTTTCTAAGGTAATGTAAAAGTACGACAAGCAGCTTATTATCTCATTTCCCATTCTAAACAGTATAACTCACACAAAGTCGCCGTAACGATTTGATCGGAAGGCAAAGTTGGCTCTAGACACAGAAACAGATTGACAATCTCGTATTTGCGACTTTGTACGTACTTATCCTGCGACTCAATTAAAACTTAAATATTCCTCAAGATTTGAGCGCCCTTTTGCTGTTAAATGAACAATAGTGACTTTCTTATAAAACTTTTCCATTTGCGCAAATATAAACAAGGAAATTGTAACTTAAAAGATTCTGCAAGAACTTTACCGCTTGAGTGAGTTGTGCCTCTTTACTTCCGCCAGTACCTCGACGGACGTCTCGTATTTAAGTGGAATGATAACTAATTTATTTCTCAATTCTGTTCAATCGATGCTTAAACTATTTTTTTTTCTTATATTAATAACTAGCTTCCGCGCGGCTTGGCCCGCGTTAAGTTGCAACTGCCATTTCACCCCTATAAAGATATACTTTAAGCTTTGTTGTGGATGCCTACATCATAATAACTATCTGTGTTTTTAATTTTAACCCAATCCATTCAGGAGAGTGAGCTGTGTGTTGATATATCAGTCAAACACAGTTTCCTATTATGCCTCTATGTGATCCTCGCAATGACCGGTAAGAGTGAAACAGGAGTAATAGAGGAACGCTGGGTGGCTACGATACGATTTGTGGCGTTTTAAAAATAAAATGTTGACATATCTATCTTATACCTTTAATCGAGCAATTTTTGTTTATAAGTATATATATACCTATAGTTATAATCGGAATCTCGGAAACGGCTCCAACGATTTTATGAAATGTAGTATGCATTTGGGTTTTGGGGTGATAAATCTATCTAGCTAGATTTCATTTTTTTTAAAAACACGATTTATATCGAGCAAAGCTTGGTCATCCAGGTACTATTATATAGGTATTTGTATGGCGTACTTTGTTATTAATATATTTTAAAGTTTTTTTTTTATTTTAAAGTAGCATATTAATATACTTTTTTAATTAAAAAAAAGCATAAAACATGTTACAAAAAAACTAAAAACATGCCGCGCGGCTTACCTCGCAGAGCTACTGGCTGGACTTGGTGCCGTGCCCACATAACACACACCATGGTAAAGGCCACCTGCGGTAGAGAAAACCGAGTGAGTAAGGTAACGTATAGCTTTCCCCGATAAATAGGCCATCAAACACATTTTTTTTTTGCACTTCCTGAAATTATCGCGTTCAAACAAACAAACAAATCCATTAGCTTTATAATATTAGTAAGGTATAAGAAACGTATTTTATGCTGATTCCAAAGAGATCACGCGAATCATAACGTTGATAAGTAAAATTACTGGACATAGAAAATATTTTAAAGTTCAAAATCTTTCAAGCTATAATCTGAAACAGTAAAAATAAGCGCATTCAGATGATCCTGCAAAGGGTCCAGTTTCAGCGACAGATTTAAATTATACAAACAGAGCGCAAAAATAACACGTTGAGCACTAAACACAATCCGCTTAAGAGAATAAATCTTGGGGCTTATCCGCCCTCTCGCAAAAACGAAGGAGCCCTTATACTTGGTCGCAGACACGTGTATGACTATGTGTGAGAGTCATTACGATTTCTATTGAATTTAATTAATTGTAGGTCTTTCTTAAGACCACGGCTAATTACTTACTTACTTGTTGACATCGATCTGAACTAAAATTAGCTCATCGTTCATTAAAGCTCCTCTAGTATGTACGCCTGCGTTACATTCATTAAGGCAGATTATTGTGGTGTGAATACTTTGAATGGATAATTTCGGTTTAGAGGTTTGTTGAATGGTAGTGTTGTGATTTAATTTGAACCTAATTGTGAATATTTGTGAATATTGACGGCGCAAAGACTCATATGTATTCATGGCAGCTGTATAGATAGGTTTATAGGTCAAAATAGCTTAAATATTTCCCTATTTATAAAAGTACGGATGATTGATGATCAGATTTTTAAAAGTTAGGTTTTATTACCAAAAAAACATTGCTAAATCTCCCTGATGTTTTCAAATTTGTTTAATACAATTAATATTTTTATCACTCATGGACTGTCTCCACAGGCGTAAGAATTGTGGCGATATTATCGTCGTGCCACCTATTTCCATACGTTCTCTTAGAACGTGTCTCCACACGGCGAGAGAAACGTCAACATAACAGCCGAATTACTTCCCAAATAATTCGCCGCGCAGGCGTTCACACTGGCGGTGCACCACAGCGGAGTGTTGGACGTACTGTCTATTAATAAAATGCGGCCTTCCTTCTGCCGCGCAAACCTCGGCTGGTCCGGCGTGCTAGAGTGCCTCGTGTGATTTTTATATGCAGGACACCGCAGCAGCACCGTCGCTGTACCGCTCCGTGTGGTATTGTCGGCTCTATCGTCGGGCGTTCGCGTTGTGCGCTCGCAGCAAGCACGCTGTCAAACGCAGGCGTCCCGCCTCGAAAAGTGACGATCATCATCGTGGATACGCGGCAATTCTGTTACAAGTCGCGAAGATACCAAAGAATACTAACTACGATACGGTGGCGGAAATCGCTCGTTCGTGGAGACTACCTGACGATAGAAGAGCGGAATCGCGCCGCGATTCTCTCGCCCGTGGAGATGGTCCCTAAACGGACGGAAAAAAATAACATTATAAATATGTATATCTATGTTAATAAACGTTCGCGATTTACACACACATATACGGTGTATGGATGGTAGTATGATAATATATATATATATATATATATATATATACATATATATATATATGTATATATATATATATATATATATATATATATATATATATATATTATCATACCACCATCCAAGACATCTGCAATCCGTGGTATCATCGCTGACAAATATAGCATATGACATTTGTGACCCTGAACATTTAGAAAGTGAGCTCACGACGCACGAAGGGGAGAGACACCCGACCAGCTTTTCTACCGTATGTGAAAGTAGTGAAGGACAAAGTTGGAACATTATTGCAGAAATACTAATATGACTGTATATAGTCCACACTCCAAGATAGCTAAGCACCTACGTACTCCTAAGGATGTAATTCCTCTACAGACACCTGTCGTCTACAAACAGGATTGCAGCTGTGGTAGTTCCTACATTGGACAAACCAAGCGTACAATAGCGGAAAGGGTTAAGGAACATATCGGGGCTGTGATAAACCGAAAGACAAATAAGTCAGCAATAGCGGAACACTTGCTGCATGCGGGAACCATTCACTGGATTGAACTACACAAACCACAGGTTCTCTCCACTGACTGTCACTATTAATCCAGGATAGCGAGGGATGCACTTGAATTTAAAAAAACATGTCAATTTCAACCGAGTAAATGGATACCGATTGTCAACATCGTGGAATCCCGTAATCAGCAAGCGTATACACCACCGAACAAACATTACCCGTCAGTGTGCAGAAGTCCTTAGTGTTGTGTGTCGAAGTACCGACATTTCCGTAACAGTGAGTGATAAAAATCAAGCGAGGGTAGTTTCCGAAACCCGCGCTTCACGAAGGCGACGCTGAGCTGAATCAGTCTACCCGTGATCACGGCCGTTGCAATACGGTCGAAACGTCGGGCAATAAACAAGGTAGTTTACCTTAAATTATTCACGCGATTAGGACCCGTAATATATATATATTCAAAATTTGTATATCTTTGAGAAGTATCATTCGGAGAATACGAATAGTACCATTCTCACGTGACACGTACAAATTGAATTTTGTACTAAAATGATAGGTTTCTCTATGTACAGTCATGGAATGAAAATGTTTGTCAGTTTTCAAAAACACTCATTTAACGCTTTGAAAGCACATGTTGCCTTTTCAAACTATGTATCACATTAGACAGTCAGACAGTCGTAAACTCGTATGTTCTTAATTGTGTTTAACTGTTTGACAACAAAGTTTAAATTTATTGAGACAAGTATTCCTTAATTATGAGTAGTTGAACTAAAATCCCTCCGATTAATTATCAAATGGATAGATGGAACGTATATATATATATCTGTTTCATTATACCCCTGTCATTATCTGCCCCTGATTGCAATACGTGAAAACAATGTGTTAAAATAAGACAGATAAAGTAGTATTAGTTCCGACTAAAATCTCTTTCAAGTTCTTGTCACCCATGGTTTCCTCCGATTCTCTTTACGCGAATTGAGAAATAGTCGTTTAATGTTGTAAATTCCCATTATGGGCGTGAAAATTCGAAATAGCCGTGCTATCATTCGTGTCTGTCAAGAAGCTGTCTACCATTTTTCTCAGACATTTACCATTATACAATTGTTAGTACGGGTTCCCTAGAACAAAAAATTAAAATGATATATATCAAGCTGGAATTGCCATGGTAGCTTCGTTTTGACGAGACGGCCAACTTTATGTACACGACAACTATAAATAGACAAATTTAAATCACTATACATAGATGTGCCTTTAGTATTTGAAGAGTTCCATCGATTTCTATAGAACCCCATCATCAGATCCTGATCTGATGACAACGGGACTAACTTGGAAGGAAACCCCATGAAAAACAAAAATAAATCGGTACAGCCCTCTTTGCGTAATCGGTAAACAAAAAAACATAGTCGAATTGAGAACCTCCTACTTTTTTGAAGTCGGTTGAAAAAACAACAATCTGGCTTTTTCCACACCATTTCATTAGTACCTAGACATATTAGCGTTAGTCGGGCAGGCCTAGGTTGGCAATGTTTTTTGTTAGATTAATCTTAAACTTTCCACCGATCGCCACTATTATTCCAGGATAGTGCACTTACATTCTGTAATAATGGGTATTCAATGATCAATAAACACTATTAAACACAATCACTCTCACTTAGTACACACCACATGTTAGTCATAAATACGACACACACACAAGAAGATGGATACCGACTCTTACCATCTTGGAACCCTGTTCACAGTCCGGACAGTAATAATTATCGAAATTATCAAGGCCAGGCGAGGTTAGTTGAAAAACTCCGCGCCTCCCGGAGACATCGCTAAGCTGCCACGACTTGGGACCACGATCGGTGCGATTCGATCGAAATTACGGGTAATTATTTCAGGCGATTAAGTTTCAATAGTATTCAAATAATGGGAGTAGACTAATCCAATTTCTGAGCAATGAAAAAAACAATAATAACAATATCTTGCTATTCGATGTTTTTGTAGTAATACCTGCCCTGTTTAAGAATTTTGATTAAGGGCTTAACTAAGTCTAATAATGAGAAAAACTACGTCTAACAAAGATAATTAAATCAACATTATTAAATTATCTGCCGTGGCTCAAGCTACAAAACGCTTTTGTAATTATAAGAAATAGATCTGATCTGAAACTAAACCCAATTAGTTAGGTAATAGGTTCGAGCCTGCTATTGTTAAACTAATTGGGCGTAACACGATATCAATCCGGATCAGTCTAAGTATAGTATAAAGCGACAATGTTGTTAACAGATGTCTTGAATTATATTGAACCAAGGTATATCAGGATTAATTGTTTAGACTGTTGGTTAATTTATTAAAATATGATGCCAACACTAACAGCTAATAAAATATCAAAACGTCGACGTAGCCGTCACTTACAATTCGCGTGTTAAACCACTTCTAAGTTCAGCCGAGTGATTATGACACTAAGAGCCTCCAGACGATGTTACTCATCAACAAACAATTAGTTGATTTAGCAATTATAATTAATCACAGGTGTTGTAATTTGTCAAAGTTTCATTAATTAGGTAATTTCATTTCAGTGACGTGAGAATTAAGTCGACATGTTATTTAAAGTGGGTTCTGAACACGTAATGCATGTAAAAGTATTAGCGTAAATATATTGTTGACATAAATTAATCCGGAAAGTTAAATTAACAACATATTACAGCTTACAGTTAAGTTTAAAGTTAAAGTTCGCATTATTATTTTCCAATATCTAACTGTAAACAACAAAATAAAACTCAATCCACAGTGTTACTTTGCTACATTTCAGCTAAAAGTAATTCCTGGAAGCGACGCCGTGGAAAATAGAGCTTTTTAGACTAAATTAAGACTTAAGGTAATATTTCTTACGAAATAAATTAAACTAAGTTGGTCGAGGGTAAGTTATATACTTGTCTTTAGATACCCTCAGTCTCTGTCACAACGTTTCTGACACTCCCGCACCGCGTTCAACGCCTTCCAATTAAAAACACAGTCTCACAACTGAGCTGAATTCTTACAAAATTACCCAATGAGGAAAATTTCCACAAAATTTGATAAAAAAACGTTTTCTCTTCCAACACACAGAGGAGCGCGACGGACGGAATGTTCGCTGACGCCGACGACTTGCTACAAATATTTTTATTATATTCCGACCGTGTCGTTCCAATGTTAGGCAGGTGAGCTGATTTTACACGGTTTTTTCCTGAAAAAGTTTTCTACAACTCGTTGTCACTTTTACTTAAGCTATTTTATATTACTGTCTACCAGTACTATTTGTTTTCACTATCAACCTAAGTAAAAATATACACATCGTATACCTATTGATATACAACGTTATTCTTAGTATAGTGCAAACCTGAAAGTAGTTTTCTCAGAATCAGTAACACAATCCAATGGGGTAGTTTTTATACCATGTTATATTTTTTAATTAAATAATTAATCAATAATTATTTTAAATGACTAGTAAAGAAAACGATTTACTTTTGTAAGTAAAGATTCTGCGTGATAAATTACGGCCATTCTTTTCTTTCCTTTGAAAAACATGTATACTTATTCATTAAGTAGCAGTAAATTGGCCTATATTTAAGCACATAAAGTTTTTACATCGTAAGTGGATGCTCCTACTATGTTGTGCCCATTGAGGCTGATGTATCCGATCTCGTGTACTCTTCTAATATTAGTGACCTCTTTTTTTGCATCAGTCCTCTAATATATGGTGTATAATATAATGGTGGCAGCACCTTACCTGCATATACAGTTTATAAACAGAGAAACATTGTAAACATTGGCAATTTGAAAAGAGTGGCCACGAGTTTTTATTGCCTGTTCTTTTCTCGGGCTTTACCTATTGTTTGCGAACAGGCATTACCAGTAAATGTAGAATCGACTTTTCACAAGTGTAGTATTTTGCTTCCTAAGTGAATAAATGATTTTTATTATTTATTATTAAATAATAACCATAGACTACGTACTACGGGACGTACAATGAGCACGATAGCGCGAAGAACATAAGACAATTTAAATGGCTTATAACTCTGCAAGTTTTCAATATTTACATTTTTGTATATGTTTTTTTGAAGTAGAAATCTGTAGGGTGTCTGAGTTTTGCACTATACCAAAAATAACCTTGTATAATATACATGTTATACCTGCCTATTGTTTATTATATACAGATGTAGTATGGTGTTCTTCCGTGGCCTTTAAGTTATCTACTTTTTCTTAAACAGGATTAGCTAATTATCCCTTAAAATTAATTGGACATACATAGACAGAATAAAATTACTTATGCATTTTGTAATAGTATATTTATTTATTTTTGATCTCTTGGCACTAACTTGAGTTAAATAAATAAATTGCTTTAACCCTGTAGGTCTAAATTCAAGAAACTGAACTAATTAGTCTGGCTTCGTTAATTGTAATCCATCATATCCGAATCTAACTTCGAGCAACCGTAAGGAACCAATTTTGATTACCGTTATCCAACCCTTTAGCCAATTAAAGTTCATAATCGTATCAAATATCGTCCTACAATTAACTTTTACCTCAAACCCTTTTCTGTTGTAGACCTGAGGTTGGCGCCATCGCGATGTGCCGGCGCGCGGCGCGCGTCGGCGGTGAGATCGGCGCCTCCTTGCGGATTAATCGAGCTTATCGCTATGAAGGTGAAAAGGGGTGAAATAGAATTTCACAACTGCGAGTTTATTATTTGTTATTTATAGTTCTGAAGACGAAATAACAATTTGTTCACAAAACTCTAGAGGCTTTCAGTTTAAGATAAATAAAATGTGAGAATAAGAGCCTGTCAATGTCAGCGAGGTAATAAAATACTTATGAGATGGAGCGTGCGAATACATACATAAGGAATGATGTATATTTTTGTATTTATGTCTTTTCAAAAGCCCTGGTATGGGGAAAGGTAATATAATGTAAGTGGACATCACAGATATTATTTTATTGTAATATTCTTATTCGATTACTCCTAAGATTACTTTAATTTTAAGAATGTGTGGCGTTTATCTTTTACAGTTTATGGTTTTCCTGATATTGTATGTTAGTGCAAGAGGTTTTTTATAAAATTAATCATATAAGAGTAGTAGTAGTAATAAGAGTAGTCTACAATATCAAAAGAATCTATGAAGTCTACAGTATAATCGATTCAATAAGTTTATTAAGTAGTTTGAATTTGTTTGATTACTGAATCAATTTACTTAATTATTTATTTGTTTTTATATTAGACATGAGTAAAGTAGATGAGCAGTAAGTCACCGAGCATTACTCTCAAACAGAGCATCGCATCATTACAAACACTGTCTGCTAAACATAATTTTTCCAAAATTTATTTCCCGACAAAATTTAATTTAAACCGAATAGAAGAAAATTACAAATTTAATTAAGGCATTGTATTATAAAATAGTGCCGTTGTTCCTGGCTTCTAAACTAATATCCAATGTTATAGTCTAAAGTAAATTGCTATTATACATGATGCTCAGGTATATTACGAAAATATATTGTTGACTGCCTCTGTGGCGCGGTGGGAGAGGTCATGGGTTTGATTCTTACACAGGACACCACTTTGTCAACGGGGATCCACAAATTGTTGTTCCGAGTCTGGGTGTATTTTGTGTTTATGACTTGTATGTTTGTAAAGTCCTCCGCGATACAATGCTTTTACCATAACCCATAAGTCGTCTTAACAAAAAAAAACGTATTCGTACATATTATGAAAAGAAACGTAGCAATAATTTACCTCAAAGAATGTAATCAAATAAGAGATTAGTTAGTGACAGAAAGCTATAATGAAGTAAATAAAGGCTAAGATTAAGATAGATAAAAGAAAAATAGCTTACAGTACAAGTAAGAGAAAACACAGGGGTAAGAACTTATGCCTAATTAAAAAATAAGTACAATGGACCTAAGAATTTACAATAGCTAATATGGAAAAGAGGCAAGAGTTTAAAAGTTATTAAGTTAGGATGCAGGAATGCACTTCGGAGTGCGGCGCCGAGTCGCAGGTATTCACTTCAGAGTGTGGCGCCGAGTCGCAGGCATTCACTTCAGAGTGCAGTGCCTAGATGTAGGAATGTACATCGGGTGCGGCGCAGAGTCGCAGGAATGCACTTTGGGTGCGGCGCAGAGTCGCAGGAATGCACTTCAGGTGCGGCGCAGAGTCGCAGAAATGCACTTCGTGACAGAGTGCAGTGCCGAGTTGCAGGAGTGCATTTCAGAGCGCAGTGCCAAGTTGCAGGAATGCCGTTCAGTGTGCAGGGCCGAATTGCACAGAAATGCACTTCAGAGTGCCATGCCGAATTGCACAGGAATGCCCCTCAAAATGCGGTGCCGAGTTGCAGGAATGCACTTTAGGGTGTAGTGCCGAGTTGCAGGAATTCACTTCTTAATGTTTACTCTTGGAGAACTGTCGCTTCTCTGCCCTTTCTCCTGATTTTTCCTCATAAAGAAATCTTTCTAGAAGCATTCAAAATTTTCAAGCGTATCCATTTAGGATTTACCTTAGCAATTAACACACAACCAGTTTGGAATAACAGTAGATACTTTTAACAAAAATACAAAGACCTCTTTACTTATCTATTGCCTTAGTAACCATGAAAATAATTGTCGAAATGACAGTTGTGATTTATCAACAAATAATTGTTTACAATAATAAACTTAAATTTAAAGAGATATAAGAAAAGTTAAAATAGCGAAATACATTACAAAGTTCTGTTACAAATGAAAATGCAATTGTTTATTATGATGTATTGTAATATTACTAAAAATGATATGTACAGATTTATTAAAGTCTCAGCAAAAAATAAAAACAATATTCTATTCAAAATGGCCACCTTAGGCTTTCATAGAGACCTTTAATCTATCTGGCCACGAATCTATGAATTTACGCACTGTTTCCATGAGAAATTTAGCCACTGCTTGCTCCAGAGATTTTTTTAGAGACTCAATGTTGCCGTGTCATTTAGAGCAAGCCATGTCCTCTAAAACTGACTATAATTTGTAGTCAAAAGGGTTGAGGTCTGGGCTAGATTAGGGCTAGTCTTCAGCTCTTATAAAGTCCGGAACGTTAGTTCAAGCCAGGCTTGGGTAGTTCGTGTCTTGTGACCAAGTGCAGAGTCCTGCTGAAAAGACCACGGTACATTTTTAAATAGTGTGTTGCTAAGAGGTTTCACAACACGATCCAAGACTGTCTTTTGATACACTTTGGCTGAAATTTTCACTTCTTTTTCACAAAAATGTAGCTTTGTGACGCCTTGATAAGACACGCCTCACCAAACCATCACTAGTAAAGATGATATTTCTGTGCCCTTCACCTGCGTATCGCGACAGAAGGCGTTTTGATCGATCTACTCTTTGATTGTAAAGATTGATTTAGGGCATGTCCTGTATGTCAACGATAAACACCAAGCTTCAGGTCTTATTTTATAATACGCGACAGTCCTAGCGGGAATCTTCATTTCACGCAATAAGATTTTGTTTTCTTCCTAATGGGATTTCGACGAATTCTGGCTTTAACAGCATTAACAGCCTTTGTAGTTCTTACAGCATTCGGCCGACCCGATCTTTTATGGTCTTGGACAGAGGAAGTGTTGTTGTATTTGTTGATAGTACAATTTACGAACATAAGCTGATACCAAGCTTTTCACGTATCTGGAATATGACCGACGGCTCCTTACCCACTTTGTGCAAGGCAATCACTACAATCATATTAACACCTTAATCTATGTTGTAATTTGATAATGAACACGAAAAAATGAAGAAAAATTAATGAACACGAAGAAATGACGAAAAATAGAAAGAACTTTTAAAAATAATAAACGCGTTCAGAATTCAAAGTTATGAAAAAGTTGAAAAAAAGAAAAGTTTTTATGTAACAGTATTTATGGCCGGACTAGTTATATACATAAGAGGTAAGAATTAACACTACAAATGTTCACCTTTGATTAAGACCCGTAGCTTATAAAACTGGTTCCGTAGTTTCATAATAAATTAACAAAACTGTCGATATAGACTATAATTATATATTTGACTGTTGCTGTTGCTGTAGCAAAGGTGCTAGGTACCATTTAAAATGTCATGTTTATGAACCTACCCATTGTAACTATAACATAATGTGTGTAATTTAGTGTGAATAAGTTTTTGAAAATTAAATTATTATTATTATTATTTTAACAGACCTTTTCTTTGTATATTAACAAAAGCTGTTGAGTTTCCTTAAATAAATGTGAGATTGTGGTGTCACATTACTAACAATCTTGCTGACGTGTGTTAGGTGTGGGTTGATGTCGATAGCATAATGGGTATCGAACCCGTTACCTCACGATTGCGAGACCGCTGCCTTTCTAAGCCATTAGACTACCACCGTATAGTATACACTAAATCCTCTTTTTAAATACGTAACGAATATTTATTTAAATTATTTAAGCCTTTTACACAAATGCAGTGCACGGAAACAATTTTTCAATCGTTTGTTATGTTACGTAGTAGTCTACGACGTAGCGGTGCTACGTGGCTACGGTTCACGTAGCGGAATGTTCGCGACGCACCCACGGCCCGCTGCCAAATACCACAAACAGATGATGTATTTTGGTACTATTTGTACATTTATAGGAATCTACAGTCATCTAGGCACTTTACTATATGATAGGTTTAATACTAACTAGTTAGAATTTGTTGTTCCTTTATCTAACATAGAATACTGCTTGTAGCAAGGTACTCAAAAAAGGTTTATACTGTGTACACAAAGAAATCAAATATGGTTTGCATTTCTGGGAAGAAGGTAAACGATATTTGATTATAGGAAAGAAACTCTTCGTAGTTTTTGGCTTATCACTATGTTTATACAGGTCATCCGAATTGAGAACCTCCTTTTAGAAGTCGGCTAAAGTTATAATTTGTTTTAATGAAGTTTATTATAATCAAACTTATTTATGTTTATATAATAGCATATTATGCTCGTACATAATAATAGGTAGGGGCAAAAGTATTTTCGTATTTTAAATGTATTGTTATTAATCAAACCTCTTTGGTTGTACTGAATGTTTTTTTTGTTGAACATTTTTAATTTGTTTTTCAAGCAAGCAAAATGAACGTATGTGACGAAGTAATTCGGTACATTTTAAAGTTTTATTACAAAAAAGGTAAAAATGCGACGAATGCTTCGAATAAAATTTGTGCTGTTTACGGACCTAATGCGGTATCAATACGAGTAACACAAATGTAGTTCAAGCGTTTCAAGTCTGGAAATTTTAGTGACGGATGAGGTTCGCTCTGGACGCCCTGTCACGGATAAATTATTGCCATCTTTGAAAAATAGGTAGAAGATTGACATATTAGTAGTTACGATATTGCTGAAGAACTGGATGGTTGATCACAAAACAGTTAAACGTAATTTACAAAGTCTGGGTACAAGAAAAAACTTGATATTTGGGGACCACATGATTTCACTGAGAAAAAACTTCATGCAATGTATTTCGATTTGCGATTCATTGTTAAAACGTAACAATTCCGACCCATTTCTTAAACAGTTGATTACGGGTGGTGAAAAATGGGTCACTTCGGAAAAAATCGTGATCAAAGCATGGACAAGCCCCACAGACCGTGGCAAAACCCGGTCAGACTTGGAATAAAGGGATGCTGTGTGTATGGTGGGATTGGAAAGGAATCGTCCACTATGAGCTTTTGCCGCCGGGTAAAACTATCGATTCTGACCTCTACTGTCAGCAACTGATGAGGTTAAAAGAAGCCATTGAGAAAAACCGGCCGGAACTGGTAAACAGGAAGAGCGTGGCGTTCCATCATGATAACGCCAGACGGCACTCATCTATAGACACTCTGCAAAAATTAAGAGAGCTTGGCTGGGATGTGTTGATGCATCTGATAGCTCCTAGCTCCATCAGATTTCCACCTGTTTCGGTCAGAACTCTTTAAGAAGCATAAAGTTAACCTTAAAAGAACACTGTGAAAAATATCTGTTAGTATTTTTACCAAATGGCACTACCCACAAGATGGCAACAAGTCATCGATCAAAACGGCACATCCATATTTTAAATAAATAAATAAATATGTACCTAAAAAAATAAAAAATAGGTATTAAAAATATGAAAATACTTTTGCCCCGACCTTGTGCTATAGAAGGTTCTACTCAGTGAAAGAACTATTGTAGATATGGCTGAAAGCACTAGTTTTAATATATTATACATAATCTTGTATAAAATCGGTTTTAATTAATTATAATGTATATTTTAGAATTTATATTATTTACGTAATGAGTATTCCAAATATTGTCATTTTTTTTTAACACTACTTTTAATCTATTTATACAAAAAGTTTAACATTTGCATGCCAATTGTATGGCGTTATGTGTATGCACTATTATAACTTATTTTACCACCTATATATGTTTAAAATGATTTAAATATATTCTTCTCTATTCTAAAATTTCCTTACATGTTAAACCGTAGATATTCGATCAGAAATTATTTAAAACCTTGTAAACGCAAAGAAAATTATAGTTGACTTAACTTATAAATTTATTTATTGAATAATAGACTGATATAGTCAGATAAGTAAAAAAACACGAAGTCTGTATATAACCAATCATTTATATGAGTAATGAATGTCTGACAATATGATGTCCTAATGAACAGTCACCAATAGCGTGTGATGACGCACCGAGCACATTTACCACGTCCACTAATTACTCGCAGACAAAATTGGCTAATGAACATTATCAGTGTTTGTCTGTGGACTATCACTTCATCATTGACTGTGTTAGTGAGTTACCACAGTAGATATTGTTTAAAGATACAAACTTTGACTTTGTTTTTTTTTGCCTTATATGAGATTGTAGACTAGTTCCCCAAACAGGATATAACTTTGTATGATCCATAGACATTTCATTTCTAGTATAGATCAACTTTGTCCCCACTTATTCGATTTGTAAAATATACAGGACTTATCCTCATTCTGTTGGTGCCATCAAGGTGGCTAAGGGATTTAACACCGAAGGACGGGCAGCAGCGTCCTCTGCGCACTTTAAAGCCTTACTGCGAACGCCAACCCGCTTGCCAAGCGAGGCGATTATGGCAATTACTCCCAGGATCTATAATACGTAGATTTTACTGGGGAGACCCGTGTCCAGCAGTGGGACATGGGACATTACACCTGTGTGTTGATATGATATGACATAATGACAGGACTTATAGCCGTTTGCGAACGTAGTCTTCAAGGCGATTGTTAGACTTAATTATTGAATATTGGTTTAGTAATAAATAAAAGTAAAACCTCCCACAAAGACGAGGCTGTTGACAATATTAGTGTGACAATAAATCCTTCAAATAGCGGACATTACTATTTTATTGCGACCATTCGCAGTTTTTATTGCACACCATAACAATGCGTACGTCTTGTAGGCATAGCTCACGCGACTTGATCAATTGTTATGGGGGACCACTTCTATTATGATTAGTAGCACTGGAAACAGAATAGAGATATATATGTTGAGGTAAAATTGCAGATTGTTCATACAGGCTGTGTCCATGAATCCATAAGTATGACGCGTCATTGTAGATTACTTACAGAATAATAATGATTATTTGTATAAATTGCTTTTGTGTGGCGGCATTGATCCAATTATGGGCCAGTTACAGATCGTATTGTTCGCCCCTAGGGTAACAGGAACATTTATTCTAACTTTTTACCTTATTACATTATACATATCTACAACGAAGCCGGCAAAATATTCCTAAACATTGTAAAGTTGACAAAAAATATTCAAAATCCATCATAAGTAAACATTTTTTGGTTGGAATTTATATTAATACTGCATGCATGATCTTTGGCCATGACAAACTTAAGACTATTTAAAATAAAGGCTGACGAAATGTAAAATCACAACCATTTACATATATCGAGTCTTGTATTCTTTTACAACGAAGGTGACAGACAAGCATACAGCCCATATATTTATTTTTTGTATGTTACTCCGCTTTTAACAAATCTATGCGCAGTATAACCATACATAGACACATTACATTTCCAAAGAAATCCCAACGTAACCTTGCATATTTACACAACATAGATGTAGCTAACAGCGCTCTCATTAATCCTAATATCAATAATAATAAAACAATCCCCTTCCATAAATACCATCGCGAACTAACAAAACATGAGATTAGCGCCGCGCCCCGACGCGACGAGGCCGCGAGGGAGGCTCGGGGCTCAACACCGACACTGTTACAATGGGGAGCCCTTATTGACGTCATTTGCAAGATGACGACGCAAATTAACTTGTCGACTATAAGGAGCAGATTAAAATAATTGCAATTACAGATGTTTGAATATTTCAACGTCCGTATCGTGATATTCATTCACTATGGAAATGGTTTTTAGAAAAGAAATGTACGAAGCTAATTTACGGAACAAATTAAGAAGTCGACGGAACAAAGAATAACAGAGAGCGAGAACAGCAGCCCTGTTGCACGCTAGCCGTTATTATTTTTGTTACAAATGGTAAAGAGAATATTGTACAAGTAATTGTGTATTCATAACCTACATTGAATTGTAATGAAACTTGACACATTTAAATGCAAAAAAAATAGCATACGTAGTAAATGTTCACAATAAAAAAAATACCTGAACTACGATAGAGCACATGAAAACTGAAAAACATGTTCTGTTAAATAAGCGTTGTAATATCTTACCCATGGCTCCACCAGTCTAAATAGCCTGCCTTTCTCCTAGTTCCAATCTATGTATTTATCAATATTAATCAATATTGATAAATACATAGATTGGAACTAGAAGAGTGAAAACGTAAGAGATAGTGAAAGTTACTTTTTAAATTATGTTAATTTTAAGTATGTTGTATCGTGTCTAATCAGACTTCCGCTATATGATATAGTTAATGAATAAACATGCATAAACTAACCGCACTGAGGGCCAGTCGTGCAACTCGGGTAGGTAGAAACCTGAGGCACTGCTCAGGTTATAAATAGACCCCCATTAGGCTGTATATTTTCAAGTAGTTTCCATGTCGTCACTTCAGTTTATGTAACTGTTTTACTATTCGGAGCAACAGTTCGCAACTAATAGACACTCAGTAGAAACTCCTTTGGAACTATCTAGAGCGCACTTTAAAATCTCACAAGCACTCATAAATTTTTCATAACGTCTTCTACGTAAGGCGTGTTACACACTCACGCGTATTGCTGTGACAGTACGTAAAATACAAGTAAGACAGACTTGTACAAAGTACATTAACAGCTCTATCGTTCATAGAATTCAGATTTTCAAACTAATAAAGCAAGAAACATGATGACATACCATGATATATCGGGACTTAACAACGTAAAATGTTTAAGGGTAACAAATCTAAATTATAACTTAATGTTTTGTTCTGATTTTGTATGACTGACAGGTATATCCAATTCTATTGATATAGGTATATTAAATGCCTATAAGGTGCAGTGCAGTATGTGTATGATTGCTTCTCAAGGCATTATGGGTTCGATTCCCCTTTGGCACACAAATTTGTGTGATCCACATGTTTGGGTGTACATGAACGTTTGTAAAGTCGCCCGGCTTAAAACATATATAATCAATACTACTAATTGACATAAAATAATGTAATATTAAAATTTATTTTCTCTCATACTCGTATCTTGTTTAATAAAAGCACACGTAAACAGCTCGGTGAGTCGCGCTTTCCACAGACATGATCCCGACAAGGAATTAATCGCATCTCTCTAATCTCGCCTTATCTCCACTCACGGGATTACTGCTCATCAAGTGAACGTGGCTTCTTATTGTAGTGGAAGGATCATTGTTATGGAATTTATGAATATTCACTGATTTTCTTGTTATGTATTTAGCAACCTAGTTAAAATTTTAAATATCAAATATAACTTACTTTTAAAGTACACTACGAATGATATCTTGGATTCAATGTTAAGTACAGATTATTAACTTGTGTAAAGAACTTGACAACTGAAATAAATAAAAGGTTAAATATTTATTTGTTGGTTATTCCCCGACGATTGCTAGAAGGAAAATCATGCTTTTGTGAAATTGTGAAAGGTATTAAATATCAATAGCTCCCGCCGGAGTATTGCGAATCGTAATATTGGTAAATAAACGTCGATCTATATGTATACTGATAAATGTTTAATATGGTGACATTAGACGCGTCCCAAGCTCGTGTTTATTTAATCACACCGCGCCTACATAACACCTCCGCGGTTGGCTTAGTGTTACCGAGGTACTGATGTGTTGGATCATACGTAATGCTATGATGTTACCTGAGTGTATTATTAAGTACCTAATTATTCGCTCATGAAACTTGTTATCTGCGGTTCATTTGGCTTGATTCAAGGGTTACAAAGTGCTTACAACTCTAATTAAGTATGCATAAATTGCTGCAGTTGATTTGAACTGCAACATTAGTGTTAATTAGTTTTTAATTAGTTAAATATACCTAATTATTCAAATGTCATGGTAGTCAAAGGTTACCATTATGTTTATACACAGAAGCATTATTTATCTATTTTAATATTAGAAAGCTGAAGAGTTTGTTTGTTTGTTTGATCGTGATAATCTCAGGAACTACTGGTCCAATTTGAAAAATCTTTTACTGTAAGATAGCCTATAGGAGCAATAGGAGTGGAGCAGCAATGAAAAATGTTACAAAAACGGGGTACATTTACTCTTGCGTGGGTCAGCTATAAATAATAAAGAAGTATTTGTTAGTATCATTCTGGTCTATCTCACTAGTTCTATGATAATTTTCAGTTCCAAATATTCATTACTCATATAAACGATTTGTTTTATACAGACTTCGTGTTTTTTATTTATCTGACTATATCAGTCTTTTATTCAATAATTAAATGTTCATTTTTACAGTCACAACATAATTATTTAAAACTTAGCATTGAGCACAGACACTAAGTTGCCAATGAGATTCAAATTAAATGGTCAATTGAATATATTGCATTCTCTGAGAAGCTTTAGTCTAGTTTATCTCTCAGCCATATATATTACTTACCTCCTTAGCTTTACTGAACAAGGAATACTGATGAAATGTAGCAGCGTTCACAAGTATATAAATCACAAAGAGTAATAGCCATTTCTACGCTCAATTAATTTCATTTGAGTTTTATCATTAAACAAGTCCATTTCCTTTTAAATTCCACATTAAACTGTAGAAGTCTTTGTAGGCACTGTCACAAATATCCCTTTTATTGTATCTCTAATCTATTGCCATAATATACCGACTCATAATAGTCTCATCGGCTATAATAATAAAATTTAATTACCGTTTTTATGTGTCCATAACCGCGTTTAATGGCGGCCACAAAGCCTAGCTCAAACAAATGGGTTTATATCAATTTGTATCACATTAGATCGCCGGGTTGTTAGTTAGCGCAAACGAGGCACCGCTGTGATTGTTTACTCGTTCAGTGATTACGGTCTATAAAGGGACTATTAGTTTACTTTCATACTCGTATTCCATTGATAAATATATTGTAGCTATTTTTTTTATTTGGAAATTGTTTTCAATTAGCAATCAATATATTGCGAATTGAAAACAATGTGTAACATAAAAGTGTGGTCTAAGACAAGGGGTATCACATTTCAGAAGCGAATAGTGTATACTATTCGCTTCTAGAATGTAATAAAGAAAAATGCAGATAGGTGCAATACTTATGCAATATATGAACCACCTTTGCATATCATATTTTAGTAGATTCTTTGCTGAGAATTGACCATGCTTTTACGTTACACGTTGTTTATAGAAAGTAATATAATGCTACAATCAATTTATTTAAAAAAATAGATGACTATTCATTTTGGTTCATACCCAAAATAGGCTGTATTCTACTTTCGGGTCCACCCGACAAGCGAGTGTCACTCGCCAAACAAAATTAGAGTAAACCTTTTTTGGCCCCCGAAGACCCTTTTTGGAGGCTGGAGATGTAAAACAAGTAAAACAAATTTAACATTATTTTGTTTTTATCGTTTCGGGATTTATAAAATATTGGAACTGATCGAGACAATAATAACATGTACCATAAACAATAAGACAATTATTGTATCAACGTGATGCAAACCAAAGTAGCTAAACTGCAGCTTTTTCTCGCGGCTGCACCCACATACGTGTCGGTCTGGTAGGCATCAATGTAACGTAGAAATCAGCGGCTCAATAACCAGTTACACTTTTCTGCCTCTGTGCCACAGTAGGAGTATGTCCGACTGCTACGCAAGAGGTCGTGGGTTCGATTTCCCACAAGGGACACAACTTTGTGTGATCACGAATTGTTGTTCCGAGTCTGGGTGTACTTTGTGCCCATGACTTGAATGTTTGTAAAGTCCCCGGCGACAAAGGGCAAAGTAAATGTAACAATTATAATATGTCTAATGTTTCGAGTCTGAGTATATTTTGTAAAGTCCCCCGTGACACAGGGCTTGTACCTTTATGCTGGAGTTAACTATTATTAAAAACAAAAACAGTAAATCTTTACTTTATAAAAGAGACAAAAATAAATAAAGGCAACCAAAAAGCATTAAAAATAATATAAGTATAAGAAAATTAAATATAGATTTTGTTTTGTTGTTGCCATGAGCAACAAGTTGATGCCATGAAATAATAGTTTTTATGTTTTGTTCGAAACCAACTTCAAAATGTTTAATTTTTTTGTTATTCTATATTATTTTATTGCTTTTTAATTTTTCTAGTAAGTAATATTTTTTTTTTTTAAATGTTTTTTATTTCTCACTTTTTAGTGGGTTGTTTTGTAATTCACTTAAGTTACAATAGCTTTATATCAACTGCTCAAATGATTTTACAAAATATAGCTTTTGCTGATGCAGGGCCGTTAATTGTTGAGGAATTCACAATCAGCACTATTACATTATGTAATAGTAGTACGACGAGAATAAAGTGCTACTCAGTATACTCAGTACCATATTAAAGTACTGTGAAATATTGAATAGTTCCACTCGCCGTTTGTAGTCTTTATCATTCATCAGTTCCGTTCCACTTTATTCATTGGTGCTTTTTGAGAGTAAATGCACGAATCACTATAAAATATACATAAATCACTATAGGTGTGCCTTTAGTATTTGAAGAGTTCCCTCGATTTCTCCGGAAACCCATCATCAAGTCCTAATCTGATGACAATCGGATCAATTTGGAAGTATACCGTATGAAACACAAAAGTTTTTTTTTTTCAAATCAGTCTAGCCGTCTTCGCGTAATAGGTAAACAAACATACAAAAAATACAGTCGAATTGAGAACCTCCTCCTTTTTTGAAGTCTGTTAAAAACAACATCCCATAACCTTCACTTAATAATGACCCAGATGAGAAAGCTTTAAATTAAAAAAAAAAGGAATCTAACCAGTGGTTCCAGCTTGAAAAGTATATAAATGGCCAAACAGGTAGTTGAGTTGAAGTGGTTCCTGGTGACTGACACTAAGTTTTAGCAAATAGAACATACATACATACATCATACATATCAACCCATATGATGGCCCACTGCTGGGCACGGGTCTCCCCAGTAGAACCTACTGGTATGTAGATCCTGGGGGTAATTGCCATAATCGCCACGCTTGGCGAGCGGGTTGGCGATCGCAGTAAGGCTCTAAGTACGCAGAGGACGCTGCTGCCCGTCCTCCGGAGTGAAATCCCTTAGTCGCCTTGACGACACCCACGGGAAGAGATGGGGTGGTACTATTCTTAAGCCGGCACCACACAAATAGAACAATCAAACCTAATTATTTATACGAATTCCGAAAGTTATATTAATCTTATAGGTTTTAAATGATAGCGTTAGGAAAATAATTCACGAATATGTATGTATCTACTCATAAATTAAATTTCAACAATGTAAATATTAATAATTTAATCTAGCAATAGTTTACTGTTTTCAGTTTTGTAAAAGTCGTTAGTGATAATAGCAACCCACATTCAATTTTATAGCTAACATTTATTAATTGATTGTAAACATGTTGGGATGACGTACTTGTACTACTAATGGTATTATATCATTAATTAGGTTATAGTAAAGTTGCTCACGTTTTATAACTTACTATGTAGTTTCTGACTGTGGTTTCTCTCTCCTGTATGAATATCGGTTATCGCTATATTTTTTTTCCTGTGATTTAACTGTAAAATGTGACAAGAAGACAGTCAATGTCACAGTTTCATTCTCTTTTATAAAATTGGTATGTAATTCATACCAATATTATAAAGGCGAATTACACGTAGCATACGAGACATAGCATTCGAGGGTTCACAAAGCAGACTGGACAAATCTTCCATTTGCATGATTATATTTAGACAGCTAAATTTAATCATTGAATAACATTCAAATGAACACAGGTTCATTTGAATGTTATACAAATATATAATGTCAATTTGAGTATGCATTTTTATATTTTTATACAGGGAGGCTATGCACATTGAGGAAACAGAACATTTATGTATAAACGCATATCTTTATTTCGTAAAACCAAAATAATGATTGTTTGAAAACGTCAAATTAATACATTAAATCGCTTATTGATTTCCGTTGACCTAACATCTATTTTGAATAAATAGCAAGTCTGTTGACTCATTTAAACATGGCTGCCGCCGTTGAGTGGCGTGACATTCCTTTGACGTTTACATTTTGAAGTACCGAGAGTAGTGCAGTTGGTCTCATTCGGTCAGTCTCAGTCGAGCGGTCGTAGCGACAAGACGTGTTCTGATGGCCGTCGCTAACTTTACAGTCATGTGTGCAGTGTTATTGTGGAATCGAATTTTAAGGAACTATACCTACTTTGGAGTAAGATTTAGCTTGGTTATACGCTTGACAACGACCACCTTGTTTGACGTGAGTAAGGTCACCTGTCACTGTATGCGACACCTGTGTTAAAGCTGCTTCTCTAAGGTACGACATACCCGCGAGCAGGTGGGTCGCACAATACTAACAAACTTAGTTACTTGTGCCACATTGGTAGTATATTGTATTAATGTGCGACCTCTCGATTACAAATCCGATGCCTTAACCACTATGCTACCAAGCTTCATAACTTACCACAACATATTATTTTCATATTGGCCATATTTTCCGTTCAATTTTGCTTTATACTAATATTATTGTGGCAAATCGCGCCGCGGCAGCTCTCAGCTCGCGCAATATCCGGGTGTGGGAACGTGTCCGAATATCCCGAGACCCGAACTTACTTTACACTTACGAGATAATCCCTAAGGGGTTCTTTAGCACGGGTGTTAGTTTTGATTTGTGGTTTGAATCGTGACGCGAAGTTATTGTGGTACATGTGATGCTGTGCACTAGGTTTGTTAGAAGCAGCTTTATACCTGCATGTATCGCTATAAACAAACAAACAAACATTGTAAAAATTGGAAATTTAAAAAGAAAAGAGTGGGGCAGGCTTTTATTGTCTTTTCCCGGTTTTGTCCATTGTTTTGCAAACTTGATATTACACGCATATGTAGAATCATGACTTAATAGAAAAGTAGTATTTATTTGCTTCTTTTGTGAATAGAGATTTTTTGAATTTCATTGATCGTAGCTGTTATAGTTATGTTATATTATATGTTTCAATTTTACTCGCCTACTGTACCAACATTAAGTATCTATAACATATCATAACCGATGAAGGCATCCCTCCACTCCTAGTCAATCTCAAATATATTTTTCCATTTTTTCTATTTCAACATCCTTCAAAGCTTTTCTTTTATCAACTATTTAGGAGTTACTTACTACCAAGATAGATTCACACTCGTGTTATAAATAACGTGAGATAACGCCAACTCTATTCTAGATTAGAAATATTGTGCCAAACACCACATAATATGATCCCGTCTTCGTAAATATGAGAAAATGTATAACATTTTCCAATATTTACGTAACATCGGAACAAAACTAAGCCTCTATACATGGGAGGTTTGAAAAGGGTTCAAAATAATCTCAAAAATGTCATGCCTACATGTAAATAATGTTTGTATTTTTGTGATGTTTTGTCGTTGTTGTAATAAATCTCTATATTTGTTAAGATCGCTGATTTAATAAATAAATAAAATTTTCTACATTAGAGATGTCGCTCTTTAATGTTATGTGTAAGAATTTCAAATTATCTATACATGTATAATCACTTGTGCTGACCGACTGACTGATTAATCAACGCAGAGTCTAAACCGCTAGGGCTACAAACCTATAATTATAGCTGTTGGTGTCTTTTATGTTGTAGGTATTCAATAAGAAAGGTTTTTAAGAAATTCGTCCCCTAAGGGGGTAATTTATTTTACCCCCTTAGGGGACGATTTTCTTTCCTTTGCAATTTGTATGAAACCCAGTCAGTTTTAAAGTTTGATCGGTGAAATTGTATTTTGCTTTTTCGTTTAAAATAAAGAAACACGTGAAACCCCTAAGGGGGTAAACTAGTGAGAAACTCCGTCGCACGATAGTATGAAGCTCCGTCAGGTTAAAGTTAGGTTTGTGAAATTTCACGATAGTATAAAGCTCCGTCAGTTTAAAGTTAGGTTTGTGATTTTGGGTACAAAATAAAGAATTTACGTGTGTAAAATTGGGGCTATCAGTTTTAAAGTTAGATCGGTGAAATTTTGTATTAAGCTTTATCGTTTCTCGAAGCTACTGAGCCTAACATATATTAACTAAAAACCTATAAGAAGTCTGAGTCTTAAACATTTTTGAGGTCAAATAAGAAATTAAAATAAAAGTTTAGCTAACTGAATCGTATTTTAAATCAAATGAAAGAGCTTGTAATAAGATGTAATATGAATGTCAAAATATTTTTTTTGACATTCTTATAATGTTTCAATTCTATTAGTTTTAAACTCCCCCCCCCCCCCCCCCGCCCCCTTATCTCCAAAGTTACTGAGTTAGGTAGTACAATTGACTGGCGCAATGTGTACTAATACAAATCCCCCCCCCGCCATATACGCCCCCATACGCCCATGGTTGATATATTGTCTTATCTAATACATGAAATTCTCGTGTCACGGTGTTTGTAATTTAACTCCTCCGAAACGGCTCGACCGATTGTCATGAAATTTTGTGTGCAGGGTAGGTCTGAGAATCGGACAAGATCTATTTTTCATCCCCCTAAATGTTAAGGGTAGTCCACTCCTAATTTTTATTTTTTTATTTTTACGCACATTTTGTAAAAACGGGTTAATTTGACGCAGACGAAATTGCGACGGTCAGCTAGTTTTTTAAATAATATTATTTTTATGTCTTGCCTTTGCATCAGTCCTTTATTATGATGTTTAATATAATGGTGGGAGCACCTTACCTACATTATATACATTCTGAGAACAAACGAACATTGTAAACATTGGCAATTTGAAAAGAAAAATGGCCGCAAGCTTCTATTGCCTTGTTCCTTTCGCCGGCTTTACCTATTGCTTGCGAACAGGCATTAAATGTACATGTAAATTCATGACTTTTAACAAGTGTAGTATGTAATAGAATGTGTGTATATCGATTTGATAGAATGATAAGCATATTTACGTGTATCAGCTGTCTAGTTGCCATAATAGACACTCTCCTCAGTTTGGGATCACACAGTCTTGTGTGAGTTGTCTAATATAAGTTAAATCTTTCTATATTGTTTCGTTACAGAGATCCCGTTAAAAATAATGTGAAAATATGCCAAAGTATCGGTAATAACAGAAGTGAGTAACTAGAAATCAAGATTTTTATAAATTCTAATAATTTTATTTATTTATTTATTTAAACTTTATGCACAAAATTGTACAGAGGCGGACTTAATGCTAAAAGCATTCTCTGCCAGTCTACCTTAGGGCGATGTAGAAATGTAGTATGTAGGTGCAGTAAACCTGTAGATATTACATACAATCAGACAAAGAAAACTAAAAAAAAATATATATAAATAATAGTATAACAAAACTAATTAAATATACTTACATAAATACACGATAAATAAATACCATAAATACATATATACTTACATACCTACACACTACCACATATATACTTATATATATATACCTACATAAATTACATATAAGTTACAAATGTAGAGGTGATTCAACTAGTTCATCCAGGAACAGAGTACGTACTTTCGATTTAAAATTAAGACGATTAGGTGCTTGTCTAATTTCGGGGGGCAGCGAATTCCAGAGGGAAACAAACTGAACAAGGAAAGAGGTACCAACGAATCCAGAAGAATGAGAGGGACATAGAAGAAGCAGATTGTTGGTAGATCGTAGATCTCTACTATGAGAGGAGTGCAAGTACTGGAAGTTAGAAGTCAAGTATAAGGGTGCAGTAGGAGAATTGAGAATTGAATAGAGTGTAGTGAGAGCGCGCAAACTACGACGCTGGCGAATAGGGAGCCATTTCAGTTTAGAACGGTAAGAAGAGACATGGTCAAACTTGCGAAGATTAAAAATGAATCTAATGCAGTTATTTAGAAGGCGGTCATATTTATTAAGGAGTTCTGCATTCAGGTCAAGATAGCATACATCACCATAGTCAATCAAGGGAAATATCAGCGCCTGGACAAGCATTAACTTGGTATTAGAGGGAAGAAAATTCTTTGGACAATATAAAGCCCGCAGTGTACCCGTAACCCTTTGACTAACACTAGTTACCTGAGCTTGCCAGTTGAGGTGGGTGTCCATGAAAATACCAAGATTCCTAACCGATTCATTAAAAGGGATAACTGAGCCGTTAAATATTATTGATGGCAATGTGTCGGTGTTCAATCGGCTTAAAATTCGTTGACTCCCTATCACGATGGCCTGACACTTGCAAGGATTTACTGTTAGGCCAAACTTATCTGACCAGGTCTTGATCGCGTCAAGGTCCTCATTAAGCTTTGTGATGGCCTCGGAGAGATCATTCAAACCAGCCTGAGCATACACCTGCAAGTCGTCAGCGTAAAGATGAAACGCACACTGAAGGACTTTAGTAATGAGGTCAATAAAAATAGAAAATAATAAAGGAGAAAGAATACCGCCTTGAGGAACACCAGCGTCGAGATCACGCCACCTCGATGAAGAATTACCCACGCGCACGGACTGCTGGCGTCCCCGAAGATAAGAAGAGAACCAATCCAGAGAATCTGGCGAGAACATCAGATGGGAGAGAATGGAAAGTAAGAAATTATGGCTGATGGCATTGAAGGCATTGGAAAAGTCCACCAAAACCAAGACAGTAATTTTAGTCTCATCCATGCCTGCTCTAATGTCACCAGTCACTTTGAGAAGAGCAGATGTGGTGCTGTGTCCTGGCCTGAAGCCTGACTGATAGCGACTTAACAAATTATTTCGGTATACAAACTGTGTCATTTGCTTATGTACACAGGCCTCCAGCACTTTAGATAGAAAAGGTAGAATAGAGATAGGCCGAAAATGATTAGGAAGAGTAGGATTTGAAATTTTCGGTATAGGAATGACAAAAGCATACCGCCATGAAGATGGATATGTCCCCGAATCGAGAGAGAAGTTTATGATATGTGATAAAGCAGGAAGAAGATGATCCTAATAAATAATAACCTTTGGGGACGATGAATTTACATTTATTAGAATATGGCGGCGTTTGGCGTTGCGAATCATCTGATTACACCGATTCCTTGCAGTTTTATACAGGGCCCAATTGTCCTCGTCACGGTCTTTTATAAATTTACGGAAAGCTCGATTTCTACGCCGCATAGCCATCCTGATGCCATTAGTCATCCAGGGGGCAGGAGGGCGCTTAATTTTTATTTTTTTAATAGGTGCATGAATATCGTACAGGCCCACGACCAGTTTATTAAAAATGTTGACTTTGGTATCAACCGTAGGAGCCTCGAATACGAGTTCCCAGTCTAACCTCGACGCATCTTCCCGAAGTTTTCCTTCGTCAATCCGCCCAAAGCAACGTATGTTCAAAATCTTAGGGCCAGGTTTTGGTGGTTTCAGTGTGTAGGAGAGAAATATTAAATCGTGGTGTGAAAAACCTGGAGCTAAAGATTGCCCGTGACGACGAACTAAAGAAGGAGCCGTGGTAAGAATTAAGTCTGACCAGGTATCCATTCCATCCGCGTTGTGGTGAGTAGCTTGTAAAGGTAGGATGTGAAAGTTAGTTGATTTAGCGATCTGGAGTAACCTACGAGAACGGAGGGAGTTACACGAGCGTAGATCGGTATTAAAATCGCCCATGATGATATGGTGAGTATACTCTGACCCTATAGATTCCAGAACCGTTTCGAAACTGGAGAAGTAATCCGCTGCGGGAGGAGAATAAACCACACCTAGAATGACTTTGGCTCCTTTGAAACAAACCTCAAGAAAAAGAAATTCAGCAGGAGTAGAGTTACTAGAAATCGGAGAAGATAATAGTTTAAAAGAGAACTACGCAGATAAATCGTTACTACGCAGATCGTTACTACGCAGATAAATAGCCACTCCACCCCCTCTCTTACCCACCCGATCATTCCTAATAAGAATGAAGCCAGGGAGAGCGTAGGAAGTAGAAAGAAGGTGAGGTTTGAGCCAAGTCTCCGAAACTAAGATGGCATGTATGTTGGAATCGACGAACGCCTCCACTAAATCACTGTAATGACTAGGGATACTCTGAGCGTTGATATGGCAAACATTAAATAAAAATTTGTGTTGCTCGTTAAATGTTACTCGCAAAAAGTCACCAAGTGTATCTGTAACCGAACTGAAACTGTCGTCAATCGAAAAAGCAATTGAATCGTTTGCAGAATGAAATGATTCATTATCAGACATGAATTATATTCAATTTAAATATGATATTTATATATTCTATAATAAATAAATATAATAAACTAAACATATAAAAAATAATTTATATGTATATTCCTTTAAATAAATAAATGAATGTGAATATTTAAATAAATTTATGTACTACTTGAAACTACTACTTACTTGAAACTATGACAAAACCTTTCTGCACCACCCGCCAGTCGACACTCACAAATTAATAAACAAAATACGGACAAGTCAGAAAACCAGTAAACTAAACGTAACAATGAAAGTAGGTAGTGCATTTCTGAACGCAACCAGTTGGACAGATTTATGGACTGTCATGTGTCAAACGGAAACTGACAATAAATAAAACTTATCTAACGAAAATTTATTCAAAAGTTGTGGGTATAGAATCTGTAAGAGAGAAAAAAAAGAAAAAAAAAGAAAAAAGTATAAGGTAGTTATTTGAGGTGTTTACGTACCAACTAGTTGCGATTGAATTAGTCACTGGGCAAAGCATGTAAACAAATTATTTACACTACACAAAATATCACAAAATAAGCGCAATGAAGCTATTTATGCGAAGAAGTAGCCTTAGCAGACTTAGATGTATTAAGAGGGTGCTTCTCAATCAGAAGCTCCAGCTCCTCAATCGAAGACAGCTTGTAGCGGCTGCTGTCCGGCGTCTTAATGTTGATAGTGGCTTCCAAAGTCCATACAGCTCGCATCCCAAAATGCTGACGAGCCCTGCTGAAGACTGCCTGTCGAGCTTTGGTTAGGAATTCTCTAACCGACGCTGAAGAGCCTTTTAATGCGGACTTTGCTCTCCAGACAGCAGATCTGAGATCTGTATTGGCGAACCGGATAAGTATAGGTCGGGGCCGATCTCCACTTTTTGTTCCTATCCGGTGGCAGACTTTGATGTCACACTGAGCAATATCCTTGAGACCGAGCTTATTCTGCACTAAGTTAAGTGTTTCAGCAGTGCAATCTTCTTTCACTGATTGAGCGACACCTATGAAAAGAAGTGCTTTGCGTCTTGAACGTGTCTCCAGCTCGTCTACAATCTTGAGGCAGTCATTGACTTGGTTGCGGAGCATACCAAGCATATCAAATACAAGCTCCCTAAAGGTGCGAAACTCCTCGGCTACTTTCGCAACAGTATCTCTGGAAGATACTCCACTAGTTAGTTGCGCTTCAAGCTCATTCATTCTACGGGTGAACATCTCTTCTAGTGACTTTTGAGAGGACCTAATTTCGTTGACTTGTGACATATTGAAGGTGTGAGTGGTATGCTGGTAGGTGGTGCAAAACTTGTTGTTAATACTGCATAAGAGGCTGTACAAACGTGAGTACTATGTAATTATAATGCATGAAGTACAGAAAAGTTGCACAATACACTTAAAACTTAATATTTTATTTAAAAATAAATTTTTAAATCGCAGCAAAGTGTAAACTTATTTAACACCTCATAATCATACGTATGTATTATTTTTAGAAAAATTTCATTCGTTTTGACATTTAGTCAAAAATAGTCAACATTCATAGCCCTAAGTAAAATAAGATTTTGTCACGAAATAAAAAAAGATCACTCAGTTCAAATGCTTGTGCATTTGGACTGAGTGATCTTTTTTCGTTTTGCTTCCAAGATCAGTGGGGAGGGAGGAATGGTCTATTTTCATGGTTTTTCCTAATTAACTTAAAAATAATAAAAACCATGTTTGACATGCTCACGACACTTTTATTTGATGTGTTGCACGATACAGTTTGCAAAACCTTTTCTTTTTTAATTCCCTATTTTGGCCGCCAAAAGTGGCTCTTAAATTCAAAACTCTTTTATTCGTCCGTGTTTGGGTCACAGAAATACACATGTGTACTAAATTAGAACTTAATCGGTCCATTGTTTTTAAACTTTCGCGATTTTTATACATACTAGATATATTTCGGGACTTAATCGGTCCAGTAGATTTAGAGCAAATTAGCTGTGACAGATGGACAGATAGAATCACGCGTGATCCTATAAGGGTCATGTTTTTTCCTTTTGAGGTACGGAACCCTAAAAACTAAAAGTTACTTTTCAATAGTTGATTATATAGACGACACGAACGCTTGAGATTGAACTGCTTTCCCTCACAGGCTGTTTATATGTATGCATAGAATTAGATAGATTCAGTACATGCTCTATATATTTTAATAGTCACCTGTTTTAAAGTTACATAAAGTAATATTTATTTTGTTTTTTATCATTATACTAGTATTATCAACGTCGAGATTATTTTACTAAACACAATGATTTGCTTAATAAAATCATTTTGTAATGTAACTTTATGATTTTGAAAGAGTGACCCATGAGTTTCTTGGCATATTCTTCTCATTAGATTTGCACTTGGAACTGGCGCCTAACTACATTTTGTTTTTTTTTTTTTCAAACTAATCATAATTTTATTATTTTATGTCATGTATTAATTTGAAGTTTTCAAACAATCATTCATATGATTCTACGAGTACGAAATAAAGAATATTGAAGTTTGAAGCTACACCGACTAATTAAGGGTTTCAGAACCCGAATCTATAATCTATTTTTAAGCCTCTTTGTTTTAATGATAATAATAATAACTTAAATACTGCTACGAGTTTTATCAATCGGATAAGTATTTTGATCTTAGCTAGATCTTCATTTTATTAGCACCATATATTACAGAGCTGTTGATTATTCACAATAACCTTTGTTATCTACAAATAACGCATATTTGCAGACTTGCTTCAAAACTAACCAGGAACTAGTAAAATGGACAATTTATGAATGGAACATCAGCACAAGCAGAGCTTAGATTATATTTAAATTGGACCATTTTGCAGGCATCGTTTGAGTTTGGTGGCATTGTGCCGTCGGGCTCACAGCTCGCGGCTCGACGGCGGCGGCTCGTGGCGGCGCGATGAAAGCGTGCGGCAACTGTTAACAAACTTCCAGTTTCATTGTTACACGAAGCCATGTTACAAACTCGAGGTTTCCTGTCGAAGGCATTTTAACAGAAAATATTTAACATAATGAGATTAATTAACACACGCAAATAGTTTTTGAAATTACAAATAGCTGTGCTCCTTAATCTACTTTGTTTTTATAAATAGACTGCACCTGCAAAAGGGAAATGCCATGGGATGCGGTGGACTTTATAAACATCCAACTAACGGACAGTTTACCGAATTCGAAACAACAATTTTTGGATCCCACAATGTAGTGTTACGTACGGGAATCGAACACACCACATGTTGCGTAGCAGTTGCAAACTACCATTGTGCTGCCGAGGCTGTTATATTTTTCTATTAGATACCTACTTATTATCTAAGTATGTTAAAATCGGGTTTCTTAGAGCGCTCGAAAGACTCGATTATTGGATTACCTGAACATAACAAATTGAATCAGGCGTCACATTCCGGAAATCCATTTTAAAATTATTATCAAAGAGGGAAGCTCACACGAGACGCGTGTCGGAGTGTCGCTTCGTGGTTGCTAAGGGATGGAAAAGTTATTATATCAGTACTAATATTAAAAAGCTGAAGATAAAGAGCTTGTTCTTATTGAACGCTTTAATCTCCTAAAACTTTTGGGCCAAGTTTATTAAGACAAATCTGCTTCTGAGGGCTGTGGGTATCAGCTAGTAAGGTTAAGAATACTGCACTGTACCCTATCAATATAATAGAATGACAGTGCTGATTAATTACACTACAAAATAGATGTAGAGAATCTTCTTGAAACTTCTGCCGGTATCCCGATGTTAAGCAATTTAGAGCCCGATCTGTCCGATTTAGTCCCTAACAAGTCCTATTTAGTGCCAGAGCTAAATTACCTTTACCTAGATATCCCTTGTGTCCCTATTCTAAGTCTAAAGTCTGAAAACTATAACGCAATAGTATATTTTAGTTGGCTCAATGCCAAACAATCCATCAATTGCAATTGTTCGTCTCGGCACTTAACCCCACCGATCCTCTTGTCCCCACTTATCCGCAGCCTTCGCCTCTATATAATAAAAATAATAAACATTCGTTCATCCCTCTCGCTAATGCGTACAACAAAGGGGCAGCAGCTCCCCTGGGCACAGACGGCACTTCATTTTCTCTCAACTCTGCTAATGACACTAGACGGCAAGCTACATCGGACCGCCATACACACCAGACGTAATCCTCACTGTAAACAAAATTATAGGTCTAGGTATAACACTTTTCCTTACATTAATAATATTTTTCTAAAAACCTTGGGATAGACTAAGTAATGATTACTGCTGGCCGGGTTGAGGGTAATTATAGCATCCAATACGACCTTTTTGTCACCAAGTATTATGATGATATATTCATTTTGGAGCAATTCAAAATTTTCCCAATTTATTTGTGCCTGTGCCCTTTTGATTGCATTATTGTTCCAAGTGATCATTTTTATAGAAAAAGCCTTATAGACTACGACCCGCGAGTATTGGGGCCAGTCATATTACAGTTCTGTGTAAAGAGATGCCTATAAGCTTCGGTCGTCAACTTAAATCGAGTTGCCGATGCTCGTTCTTTGACGCACCTCGAGCAACTTTGACATTAGCGCGCGACGTCATCGTACCGCCCGTCACCATCGCCGCGTGCTTAGCTTGCCACGAGAACACTAAGTAATTGTATTTACTGCCTTGTTTATAACAACGAACAAAATATGGCTGGCAGACGGAAATTATTCGCTGTGTACTCCTTGCAAGCGGGAGAACCGCGGGATGAGGTTTATTGTTCTGACAGGCTTTCAAGTAACTTGCACAAGATTGTTGTGACTTTGTATTTCTTTGTAATCAATGTATCTTTTTTACATAAAATGTATCATCATCAGAACTATTACGCACGATAAATGTATTATAAGGTTATACAAGATTCGAGGCCTCTGTGGCGCGGTGGGACTGTGTCCGACTCCTACGCAAGAGGTCGTGGCTTCGATTCCCACACGGGACACTTCTTTGTGCGATCCACAAATGGTTGTTCTGAGTCTGGGTGTACTTTGTGAAAAAGAGAGTAATCATTGCCTGGGAATTTCACACAATGCCAAAAAAAATATTTATTATTTATTTAGCTATCAAACTAAGTAGCGGCTGCTACAAGACACCTTTTTAACAAATTTCATCAACATTCATTGAGTAGTCTTTGAGTAAAATGCCTGTGACAGACGGACGGACATGACGAAGTTATAAGGGTTCTGTTTTTGCCATTTTGGCTACGAAACCCTAAAAACCACTTTCAAACTTCAAGACCTCAATATCAAAAGTTTTTTTTTATACCACTAAAAAAGAGGCGAGCATGTGATAGCATATGTTATTGTTGATAGTATGAGCCTGATAGTAAGTGTCACACGTCACCCATATGAGAATCAGTGAAACCCGAAATCCTTACTTTAAACTAATTAATTCGAACTTTGCAAGCACGCTGAAGTGTTATTTCAGCGTGCTCGATAAAGTGGCCATGGGGGACTATGTTTTTTGAAGAACCGATTGCCGGGAGCAAACGAATCCTAAAGTGGATACCGTGACTTGGTAAACGTAAGGGAGTGCGACCTCCAGCCAGATGAACCGACGAAAACCTAAAGAAAGTCGCTGGGACGGACTGGATACGAAGAACAAAGTACCAGGTGTTGTGGAGATGATTGATAGAGACCTGCTGGATATTAGCTGTAGGGCAAAAAAAAACTAATGACGATGAATGGGTACAATAGTACAATTAGCAAAAACTTATTTTTTATAGTAGTCATTAATAAAGAAACAAATGATTAGCAATGGAATTAATACCGTCGATAAAGACGATTAATTCCATTCAAAACGGATTTGTTGAATGTCTACAGAAGGTTACAATTAATATAATTATAAAAGGCTTATTACTGTAATATTTTCACGTTACAGCTTTACACGCATATTTGACGATTAAACCGTTCTGTTTAAACTCCACCTATGTAATTTAACGATGATATTGAAAATTACCTCTGAACCTGCTCAAGTGTAAAACATTTGGAACGGATACTAGTAAGGTATTCTACCACTCCAAATATACTTCGTGTTATGCTTCCCAAATAAAAAAAGAAGTTTGAATATATGACAATTGATCTACTTAAGAAAAAGGTCTAAAAAATATAACTACCGTTTACTGTCTGTAAAATTAGCCAACTGACATTTTAAAGGTTAGCTCGTAAATTAAAGAAAAATACTAATAAAAATAACATTCAGAAATAATCTAATTATTATTATAGAAACGATTCCTAGCATAAGTGTATTTCGTAACGTCATCTCCTGTTGATCACGCAATATTATCAGATGCGAGCTCCAGTCGACACAGACGTGAGATTTATTAACTAAGCGTTTCCTTCACGACTCACTTATACCTACTAATGATAACAAATACTCTCTCTGACTAATGAAATCGTTTCCGCTTCCTCTCTGTCGTTTGTTCTAATTGTGACACATATTGGTTTAATGGCATAATCCCAAGAATGACTTCTTTTGGTGGACACTGCCTTAACTAATTCTGTGTTACCTTTAACATTTGCGAATATGGTGAGAATATCCAAATAATATGCAATAAAAGTTATAAGGACTTAAGCCTTATAATTAACAACAAACCCCATTTGTATAATAATCATTTAATTATATTATGTTAATATTGAGCGCTATATGATCGTGTTGACAGATTGGTCAATTGGGCAATACAAAATATTCAATTTTGTATTGTCCCATCGATCACTCGGCCAACGATATCAGTCCATTAGCAAACACTTATGTTGGAAAACCAATCTATTTCGTTTTATTTTTTAATAAATATCTATAGATTATCAAAAATACGTACCTTTTTAGTACAACAATTAAAAGCTTTCCATTAAAATGAATACAAAAATGATTCAATGAGTCCTCAAGGTTCAATCACAAAACCAATTATTCTCCGCAAACATTACGTCATATTCAACAAGTCCCAATATTTAGCAGCTATACGCTCCAGCTATACAGCCGCACACCCCGCACTCATACAGCACAATGACTTCATGAAAACATACGTCAAGTTTAATAAGCTTCAATTCAAGTACCCTCATAACGATATTAAGCCCAATCCAAATATAAAAGCCTTTTTATTAGCCTCCAATATGACACGAAAGGGGCCTCTGATTTATTGAGTGACATGTGCAAGTCCGCTCCTCACTGTGTTTTTTATTTGTCAAGCTGAATGGACAGAACTGGGCGGATATTAAATCTTTTGCTCGATTTATTGAATCTGAGGTTTTGTAAAAAACAATCTATGATCTTTAATAAACAGTTATTGAAGATTTGAGGAAAGCTTACCCACACACCACAAATAAGGATATTTAAAAGATATTAACGAGTTTTATGATTTAAAATTATAAGCCTGGCTAAAGCACATAAAAATCTTACAATCGATCCTGAATTTCTCAATCCTCAATAAGAAACTTATAAATTGTATCCAATAAAAGATGATATTGTGTTATTAACGGTTATTTTATTTTAAATATAATATCGTGATCGGAAGATGAAACATAATTTTAAACATTTCCCCGCTAAGTTGGAAACAGGCCATTATTAAGAAATGGAAACCAAATTGATTGAGCTTTTACTCTGCATTCATCATCAATTTTCTCAAATTACACGACAGCCAAAATATATTACAAAATTAATTGCAAATTGATTCTCTTTAATCTGAAACATTATGGATTATGGTATTTACGTTACACGCGCACTGAAGAAAGCGATTAATTATTTTTTATCGGATTAATTAATATGTATGAAATTTTAATGGCGGAATTTGGCGGGGAAGTAATTGAGCAGCTGCGGACGAAATTGTTTAAGTAATACCAATCTAAGAAGTAGAAAGTATGAATATAATTTACGACTGTGTTGTCCGACTTGCCGTGGTATATCGTTGTAACGAAACATAAAATGGAACATAAGTTAACAAAGTGTTGGATATTTTGTAGAGAAATAAAAGAATAATGTAAAAACGACTGAGTTGATTACTCACAGGAGATTAAGTGACAAAAGTTTAAAAATCATTTTTCTAAAAAAAAGAACATTTTACGCTAGTTTTGATAACTTAACAAAAACAGGGCAAGTGCATATCGGGCCACTCACAATGTAGGGTTCCGTAGTCCCCCCTTCGAATAATGCAGCTTCAGAAGTGGGTTTTCTGTTGTTTTTGTTTCATACTACTAACAAACGTTAGTATTTTTCAATAGAATCTGTATGAAAAAAATATTATTTCTCACTTAGTCTGTTGTTCCTCGTTAAGTTGTAAAACCTACTTAGATGTGAAAGTTTTCCTTTTAATTTCACTATGTGTACTACTGTGAATTTTTTCTCATACCCAACATCAACCATTTAGCTAGTCACTGGACAAAAATGTTCACTTTAAATCTTAATATTTCACAAACGGATCCCTGAAACTCAAAATTAGTCTTTACAACCCCTAAATGTCTTTAACAGACCTATCTAATTATACCTCACATGATGGGGTAGGTGAGAAAAAAAATACATCCCTACTTTACATAGGTACCCCTACCTATGTAAAGTAGGGATGTATTTTTTTTCACCGATCCCCATCGGTGGAAGGTGGATCGAGAATACGATCACCTCACATGAAACCTCAGTAATATTTGTAAAATATTTGCATAGACGTTCAAAATGTCGAATTCAAAATAGATTAAAAAAAGGAAAAAGAAAAAACAAAAGTAAACACAAATAAGAGAACCGTCAGAGTGAATGGGCGAATGAAATAGTTATATGTGATAATTATTGAATTTCTTAATAAACGAACTCTTTGCGGGAACTAACTCTTTAATTCCTCTCTCCACGTGGAAATACGACCCGACTGCCAGCAGCAATACATTGTTTCATGTTGGAGGCGCATAAAGCATTCAAAGAGCTTGGTTTTATTTAATAACAAAAATCTGTAGAAGATGAGTGAATTCACGGAATTGTACGAATCCGTTGATGATTTCGTTGACCAATTCCGGGTCAATAGTCAATAAAATCACGTCGGATGACGAGGAAAAGTTATTTGTAGCGGCGTATCTGGCTCTGGTCCAGCCGTTACAAATAACTTTTACGCTACACTTTTATATGGAAATCATAGAAGATTGTGAGAGCTTCGAGAATTTCATTACTGCACTAAAGTTAGAGTTTCCGAACCGTGTAGACTATACGGAGAAGTTTTACGACAGAAAACAGCCACCAGAAGAGAATATTGTGTCGTTTTTCTACGAGCTGCCAAATATAGCTAAAAAGGGAAAAAATAATTATAATACGTATATATTGAACTTTCCAAAAAAATGCAACGAGTTTTACAAACCAAAGCTTGTGTGTGCTGACAAGAGCGCATTGAAAGCTACAGTCTGGCAATTAGAATCAATGTATGGTAAGGAAGTTGAGAAGGAGAACAACTTAAAGGTGAAGATTGAAAAGGCGGTGGCAGTCGAAAGTAGACAGCGGGTCAACAAATATTCCATTTCGGAGCAATCAATCAACTCCGTATCAACAGTATCGTTCCCCGCTGTCACGTGCTCCCCCCTATTCATTCACTAAACGATTCGATAACACCAAGGCGGGAGTAACATGCCAGCCAGTACTTTTTAAGGAGCAGAGGGTGCCGATCTGGGGATGCAGCATCATCGACAGCAAGAGTAGGCGAGCATCACCCTTTCAAGGGCGACAGCAGAGAGGACGCAGCTATGCCCGAACATAAAAGACGTCCGGAAGAATAATTTTGGTCAGTCTAAACCAGTTATTTTAATAGACAGACAGAGAACCTGATCGTAAGATCTAACAATGCAAGAATTAAACCTGATCGTAAGATTAGGTTTGATTCCTGCATTGTTAGATAGTGAAGCTTCGGTGTCATTATTATCAAAGAAGGTAGCAGTTATGAACCAAAGTAATTTTGGAAATATGTGATATTTTTTTAAGGTAATATTATACCTGTCGGAGGCAAAACATATCTCAACATTGTTATTAGTAATGTGGTTTAAAAAACGCTATTTTATGGATATCAGAAGTCCGGTAATTTTGGGTCAAGATGTTTTAATCAAGAATGGGTATTATTAGATTTTGTGAATACCAAGATAACACTGAGAAATAACAATGAAATATGTTTTGTGGCTAGACCAGAGATTATTTTTGATATTATTACACAAATAATATAATCTGTAGATATGTCTAAATGTGATAATATATGTGTTGTCAATGTTTATAAGCTAAATGAGAACAAAGCATGTATCTTCCTGATCTAAATATTTCAAAAAATAAAACTGTTAATAATCAAGATTTAATTGGATGATAAGAATAAATGGCAAGACTCGGTAGAGGAGTACAAGCCACAGTTCTCGTTTGGTAAGGTTAGGCCAGGTAAGTGCTGAATTAAACCGATTATAATAAAAATTACGAACGAGGTTCCAGTGAAAAGACCTCCATATAGGGTCTCACTCAAACAGATTGAGATCAGTCGTCAACAAGTAAGTGAGATGGTAAATCTTGGTAGCATTCGTCCTTCCTGTAGTGATTATTCATCTTCTACAGTAGTTGTTTTAGAACAGAATTCAGGTGCGGATTTTGTGAGTCGTAATCCTTTGATAGATCAAGAAAATCACGTAGTCACCGATGGGTTCGAAATATTCAGGGTAAGACGTACAGAGGATAATAAGTGAATTTTTAAATTAGAAATAGATTCGTTAATAAGGGCTCAATCGACCGATAATTTTTGTGTGTCATTAAGAAATAAAATTATAAATTAAAACTTACAAAGGGTTCTATATTCATAACGTTATATTATATAAATTATATTCAGAAAATGATGTTGTAAAGAGTTTAGTGGTAGTTCCAAATGAACTGTTTCAAATGATTATGAGTGAAATATCGATCCAATGTACGGAGGTCATATAGGGTTAACGAAGACGTTGGAGAAGTTTAATTCAAGATTCGTCATTCCAAAATCCTGTAAGAACATAGAGAATCATATTAAATCGTCTGAAGTATGTAAAGAAGAACAGAGAGAATGGCTCCGCTACAGCCAATTGTTACAAACACGTTGTTTGAAAGATTAGAAATAGATACAATAGGCCCGATATATACGGCGATAGATGGGAGTAGATATATCTACTCCCTCCTACTCCTGTATTTAACGGGCGCGCGGTATTTATTGTATTGGTCATAGATTGTTTTTCAAAATATGCAATCAGTAAGTAAGGTATCGCAGGCCACGGCAGTAGATTTTAAGAATTAACTTATTAAAAATATTTTTTTCAATACATAGTGCGTAAAAGAAATTATAACTGATAAAGGGTAAATTTTTATCTCAGCGATAGTTCGGTAAACGAGTGGAAACTTCGGGGCGGTGCATAAAGTTGCAACTTCGATGCATCATCAGACGTTAGGTTTGGTGGGGCGGGATTTAATTTAAATATTCAAACGAATGATAGTATCGCGAATAGAGTATCTAATAGAGATAACATTTTACCGAAAATTTGGATAAATTTAGATAAGTCGCGTGTGAGACAAAAGCGTTTGTTTGACAGAAAAGCGACTGACGTATTGTTTGACAAAGGTTAAAAAGTTTTGCTTTTTAATCCAAAAGGGAGATCGGGTATCTCAAAAAAGTTATGCAGAAATTTTTAGGGCCGTTTTAAATTGAAAATAGGTTGAAGCCATTCATTACTACGATGGACGAATATATTTGTGTATCTTATTAGTTAATTTTATGTTGTGTTGAGAGAAGTTTTTTTAGTTATATGGAATAACGTTAGGCCGAGTCATGCATGATTTTTTGACAAGTAGTTATGATTATTTGATGAGAATTGATGATGGCGAAGGTCGGCTATGTAGTTATGTTTTTTTTCTTAGGGATAGGGTATTGCAGAAATAAAGACGTAGCATCATTGTTAATGTCTTTTTGTACGCCCGGATAATATATTTAGAGACGAATACTGGTTTTAGATTTGATTCTAATGTTTTTATGTTTGTTTCATGTACATGGAGCGTTAACGGAAAGTCCTGCACTTATGATGCCACATATTTTCGATTAAGTCAGACAAGATTTGGAGGTTTTTTTTATTTCTTGTTTGAATTGCGTTATTGTTTCGGATTGTGTTATTGTTTCGGACTTTGTTGTTAAAAGGAGTTTTTTAATTTATTTAAGCAAGACGGGGAATTCAATTATGATTATTTTATCTAGTGTGAAATGCTTCTGTAGTGTGGTGGGAGTGTATCCGACTGTTATGCAAGAGGTCGTGGGTTCGATCCCCACCCAGTTTACAACTTTGTGTGATGAGCACGATGGTTTATTCTGTGTCTGGGTGTTATTTATCTATAATAAGTATGTATTTAGAAATATATAAGTATGTTTATCAGTTGTATGGTTTCCATAGCTTGTACTACGGAAACCATACTCTGCTTAGTTTGGGATCAGATAGCGTTGTGTGAGTAATCCCAAGATATTATTATTATTATATTATTATAGACCAATAGATGTGATCAGTTGATCACCGATGTCTCTATTGGCCAATTGTTTAACCATAATAAAAGCAAGAGTTGAAAATGGATTTTACTAACATGTATCAGTTTATGATTGACGATTGATTTAATTTAGTTTAGTATAAAATAGACAGGTTATTGGTCTGACGCTAATGTATTTTTAGGCGTTTTTGGAAAACATCGTCGTATGACTGTTATGTAGGGTAGTTATTTATTTAGCTATATGTTTTGAAGTACGTTTGGTACTGTGATGTGGTTAGATTGAGACAGTCATTAATGTATTACTGTCTTAATCTAACCACATCTTAGTACCCATCGACAGACGTCACTAGAGAAATGACCATCTCGCTAGAGATGTGCCTATACGTTATACCTCCATCCTTATTCACTTAACATAAGTAATTACAATAAGTATATATATAATATATATAATAAGTACTATAAAAATAATAATTAAACGACAATAATAAATATCAAAACAAAAAAACCTTAATCAAAAATAAACCATACCGACGTACCGGCCCGGCAAATTACCTTTTACGACATTATGATCAAAACTTCTTGCCTTTAAGTATATTCCAACCAGTTATTAATGTTTCATATAGGTTCGAACGACTGTTGGATATTATGTAGAGCCATAAATGTATAATATGTAATGACTGTGTTGTTTATTCAAGTAAAAGGACAGGAGATCAACTGACTAATAAACTGTGGAGATCAAGTGACAAAAGTATAAAAAATATACTAGTTTTGAATAGTTATTTTGTAAATTATTCAGGAAAAACCATGAAAATAGACAATGCCTCCCCCTTATCTCCAAAGCTATTTAGCCTAATATTTTGAAAAAAATAAATACAAAATATAGTTCTTAACCTTAATGCAGAAAAATATTTTGAAGGCTAAATCTAAAAAATGAGGATCATTTATGCCCCCTTAAAAACCCCATTTCTTAAATTTAGCCATATGAGCTTGCGCTAATAACAAAAGTCAAATTTAAGTGGAAATCATCTTTTTTCTAAGATGTAAAAATTGTACATAATATCTCCATATATGACGTATTTTTTTTTAACGATTTGTACAAGCAATGTAGATCGTACATTACCGTGGTCTAAAATGCTTTGAGTAACCAAGGCTGGTGAGTCACCAATTTGCAGCCTGGTTAACACGGTGCGGTGTGTTTATTTAGATTCCCAAACTATTTACACACCTATAAATTTGTACGGAACCCTCAGCGCGCAAGTCCCACTCGCACTTGGCCAGTTTTAAGGATTGTTCGCCCACAGAGGGTTTACTTCCGAGTGCAAGTTGAAAAAGTTCCCTAACAATATTTCAAAAACCGGCGCAGTGGAGCGAGGCGCAGATTGCGTTTATTGCGGTCTAAGCGCCGCGACGGCCGGACGGCGACTCGATATAAAAACTGTAACTTCTATGAAGACATATCAAAGCTTTTGTACTTTTTATGTCACCAGATAGTACATCTAACGGCCACTTAAAAAGTATTAAAGAAGAAATCGTATTTGACTTTACTGCAGCAGATTTAGGCGAGAATTTACTCTTGATAATTACTTAAACATAGAACAGGAAGACAAACAAATGATTATAAGCAACGATACTACTGTAGGTTTTTTGATGGGTGATCATTTGGAAAAGAGCCTTTTTAATGGGACAATAAACACTCCCCTTAAAAAATGCCGACACTATTTTATCAATTGAAACTAATGGTATTTGTTTCCACTTGATAAAAAATATATATTTGCTCAATAAGTCTACAAATTACAGAATTACAGTGTCAATGTCAAAATCTGTATTAGGCACGAAACCTGAGTTCGGAACATCGAGATCGAAGAATCTCGAGGCCCTCTCCTTGTACTATTATATACTCGTACGTCACAATCACGTACCGTGTTTATTTAGATTCTAACCGAAACTCACGACTTTTTTCTTACTTAACGTCACGGGTGCGAGTATAACCCTGCTAAGATATATATAACAAAGATCTGGTCCCGAAAAAAAATATTGAATGTTGTGGGTTATCCGTTTATCTTTGTGCCCGAGTTTGTCGAGGCGAACAGAATGGGTCATTCACATCGCGCAGGCGCACAAACTTGTAGACACATAATTTCAAAGGCGCAAGTAAGCGCCTGCTACCGTTTGTTTAAGAAAGACAGTGATCTGCGTTTATTTAAGAAAGTGTGATAATAGTAAATGCTGATACGACTTTTGATTTGTTGTAGACTCGTTGTAGATATGCCTAATATACCTATATAATATTTTCTTGGACACAGCTTTCCGTAGTCCCCCCCCCCCAATAATGTGGCTTAAGAGGTGGGTTTTTTGTTGTTTCTGTTTCATACTTAGAACGTTATAATTTGATGATTATTTTATAATTTTTGTTGTACAATATCAAAATACAGGCGAGACAAGATAATTAGTACCTCAATTAAAAAAGAGAAATAGAACATCGTTTATAGTTACAATTACAAGTATTAATTATTCAGCTGTCAACTGTGATCCCTACCGAGCACCCATCTCAATCAATCTCACCCCAAACATATTCTAAACTTACTTATAACTTGTGACGTACGTACGAGTCAGTACCTGATGCTGCACCAAATAAAAATTTCAAGTTTAAAACTATTCTCACCACAAAGTCACTTGGCATTAGTCATATACATTTTTATAATAACTTGAAATATTAATAAAATTATTGTATTTGATAGAAAAAAAATAAGTTCAAGGAATCGAACCCGAGACTTCCAATCGCTTTACCGGAGCGCGAAAGCCGAACCGTCTAATCTGAACTACGTCACTATAATTTTTTTTTTTTTTTACCTTGTTGCACACGATTTGGCCCCTCGCAAGTTTTGTTTCAAATTAAATTGTTGTATTATTATAGTAATTGGTAAGAAATGCCTATGAAAATGACTTTATGAATGATTTAAAGTAGTATAGTCATACTACATTTATACCACAAAATTAAATAAAATAACTTGGAGTTTGGGTATTTTTTTTATAAATAAACTAAAATGTTAGGTACTCATAGAAAAGTTTGTAGTTTAATAATGTAGTTAGTAGAAAATAAATATTTATGTTTGCTTTTAACGGTTTAATATACTATAAAGAAAATCATTTCATAGTATTACAATATTATAGAATTTTAAAAGTTAATATTTTATTTTATGGCTAAATATCTTCGACCGTATTGCAAAACGTTGTCGAAACATTGGACAATAAAACAAATCTTTAAAATAAAATATTTACGCGATTTAAACGCGTAGCTTATTTATTATTCTATAATGTGTACAAATCGCGAAAGTGTACGAACATTATATGTATCACATATTGTCCATATTTCATGATTTTACTTTACCAATATTTTTTTAGGCTCTGCGAATCACCTAGTCAGTTATTGAGGACATCACTATCATTACATAGTATAAAACAAAGTCGCTTCCTGTCTGTCTGTCCCTATGTATGCTTAGATCTTTAAAACTACGCAACGGATTTTGATACAGTTTCTTTTAATAGTTAAAATGATTCAAGAGGTTTATATGTATAGAACATTCATAGTATAGTAGTGCTCTACTATATTATGAATGTTCTATACATATAAACCTCTTGAATCATTTTAGAGATTTCTAATATGATGTATAAATAAACATTTTTTTATGCGTTTACATTGCAATCGCTGGTTGATAAATCAGAATATTGTACTACAGTATTGTACACCTTAAAAGGTCTACAAAAAAGTCCGCAATGGTATATATCTATCTCTTATGGATAAACCACAATAACCATTTTTATCTTTTACTTTTTACAATAAGTAATGGCTTTATTACGAAGCGCTTTTATGCAATACAGCATCCCTATCCAATTGAGTACCTTAAATAGATAGTTCATTTAATTTTTATATCTATAAATTTAATAGATCAATATAGCTTTTTACAGCATTTAATTTAAATGAATATTTTTGAAGATATTACTGACATAGCGGTTGCGGTAGAACCGGCCGGGGGGCCGGCGGCGCGTGCCTTTAGATAACGCGTAGATGTCTGAGCTTCGCCCTATAGCACTTTATAATTAGCAGCGATCACACGCGTTTATCGGGGCTCTGTAGTGAAAAATATAACAATCTATACTTATATCATAAAGAGGAAATCATTTGTATTTTTGTATGTAACGAATAAACTCAAAAATTACTGGACCGATTTCAAAAAATCCTTTATTTATAGAAAGCTGCATTATCGGTAAGTAACATAGGCTATATTTTATTTTCAAAAAATTAGAGATCCTTACGAAAACTGCGTTTATATATAGTGGAGAAAAGTCCGTGCGAAGCCAGAGCGGGCCGCTAGTATACTTATAATGTACGTACAGATAATTCAACCACTGCAGTCACTTTGCGATTTGAACCAACCTCTGTTATGAATGTCAGAGACGTGTATAGGGTCTCTTACAAGTAATAATTCGGAGGCTTTTGCGGCTTTAAAAGATGTGCTCATTTGTCTTGCGAGTGCGTATGATACGAACATGTATCACAGCGTCGCGGAATGTTTCAACTGCCGAGGAGCGGAGAGACGGGAAGTTATAACTCGAGCTATGGAAATTGTTAATTGAGACAAGGGCTAAAGTGCTCGCTGGCAACTATTACTTCGGTTAATTTTACGATAGCTGAATATATATAATTTATTAAAATCTTTAAGCATTCTCAAAAACATTGAGTGAGAGTGACAGCATGGGACTTAGCGACGGGATCCTCATGATTTGTATAAGTTTTTTTTTCTAAATAATTTAGCATATTGTTTCTTTGGCAGACTTACTATTCTAGTAGGAAGAAATATCATTAAGGCGACCACACAGGCTGTTTAATTCGACGGACGAAACTCATGTCCTTTCTTTAAAGTTACAACCTAGAGCTTACTTATAACTTTTTTTTTATTGTTATTATTTTATTTTATATTTATCATATTAATTATTTTGCCAAACTGCATAACAGTTTGTTGGTGAATACTGAGCACTCACTTAATCTTAAGTTCAACATGTATACTTATTTACATATGTAATAATCTATATCATGTCTTTACACATTGAGATAAGTACGAAAACATAAATGTGCAAAAAGACCAAACTATGTAATTTCCCTTTACACATTTATATTTTCGTTAAATTCATGTAATAATAGGTTTTTAACATTATTTTTATAAAAATTCACTGTTGCACAGTCTTCTTCGAAAGTAATTTTACTCAACAATTGCGGTATTATATGCATTCGTGTTCTTTCACCATAATAATTATGTGCCGTAGGCTGTTTATATTTATTTCTAACTAACTAACTTCATTTCATTTGCAATAACGTAAGACATTATCACCATCGTACCATTTTAACCTTATGTAGAATGTAAGAACGGAGCGACTTTTTCTATCTGCATTAACCAGGTCATTTCTTTGACACATCCGTAAAGAAAAGTAATGTGCATACTCTAAGGGGGCTAACTAAACGGCAAACGGCTCCAACATACTACACCGGGTATAAACAATACCCTTCAGCAAGATCGCAGCGTATTGCGGAGCGTAAAATCCAAATTGGGACGTGCCATCCGTGAATCGTATAGAGAGATAGCATCTATGTACACTTACATAGATATGCCGAAGTATGGGCTCTATTTGTCACGTAAAGAGGGGACGTAGACAGATAGCCTTTCGGGAATAAAGCTGTACCTACGTCTACAGGTTGACAACAATAGCATTAAATCACTAAGATTTTAAATGTATAAAGTTTACTGTTTCAATACTTGAGCCTATAAATTTTATTTTAATATTTTTTTTTTTTAATAATAGATACATAGTAATAATCTTGGAGCAACTCGCTATCTGATCCCAAACTAAGCAGTGCTTGTACTATGAAAACCAGACAACTGATAAACTTCATTAATATTATATTATATTATATATTTCTAAATACATACATATTATAGATAAATACCACCCAGACACCGAATGACCTCATCACAGAAAGTTTCATCCTGGGTGGGAATCGAACCCACGACCTCCGGCTTAGCAGTCAGGGTCACTAACGAATAGTTACTTTCTTAGTTTTATGTCGAGGTTAAGTTCCATAGAGGTCACTTTAAGAGTTCCGTAGCCAAAATGTGTGTCAGTTATGTCCGTCCGTCTGTCTGTCTGTCCGTCCGTATGTCACAGGCATTTTACTCAAAAACTACAGAAAGAATATTAATAAAATTTGAAGCTTAAGATAGGTATCTTATATTGTTTAATAGTTAAATAATGCAAATAAATATTTTTAGGGTGGGGGCCCCTAAAAATGTAACAAAACATGTAACAAAAGATGAAAACATTTTTAACATTAACGTGTGGCACATCATTCGACAGGTTTTTTGAAAACATTCTAAGGTTACGAAGAAACTATTGATAAAGTCAATATTTATGGCGTAATTGCCATTAATATACGCTCTTCTGGTGGTGCAATTTTTGTGCATTTATTTGTAATAACGGCTGTGGAACTTTACACTGAGCATGGTCCGACGTGTTTCTTGCCCGGTTTTTATAGACGTCTTATTTTCGATTTCATTTTTGGAGTACCTTTTTCGTTCGTCAATTTTTGTAAAGCTCTTACTTAAATAATATAATTTTCGAAGCGCAAATTAGGCCATTGTCATAGAGACGATATTTTTTAACTAAGAGATATTTTTTACAAGTAAAATTTCAAAGATCCAAATTTTCGAAAATGTCCTTAGTTTCAAAAGTTTCAGTTTCAAAAACAACATTTACTTTTTAATACAAAGGTAAAACATTATGTAAAGTACGCTTGGTTTTGGCATAGGGATACTTTTCTTAAGTTCTGACAAATCGTGCCAAATAAATTAGTTGCAGCTGTAGTTTCTTCATCTTTCGTCAACGCCTATTTTCTCAACATCTTCAAAGTCTTGTAGATAAATATTTCAATACCAATTTTATTCAAGAATGTTTACTCGTCAATTTGAGTGATGATGACATTACAAAGACGCTTCACAAAAAGCTGTTCGGAGGCATTCTCGCGTCACATTGTGGAGTCGAGCTAGATGGAAACATTACATTACAGCTGCGGTGTTCATTAAGTATTGTAGGAGATACACTGTGGAAGTAATTATCTTAGGAGGAGCCTTGAAAGCGTTATTTTTCTTCAGCTAATAACTAATCTTGTGTTGTTGTGGCTGCACAAAAACCTCTGACTTAGGTTAATGATCGTTACTTCATGAAAACATAAACATGTTTTTGCGTGCCCTGAATCTTTCCTGATCTACTTCTTTTGGCAAATTAACCCTTCGTAATTTAAAAGTATAAGATTATTATATGCTAAGTAGAATGAGGAAAACCTCTTGTCTCGCTCGTGCCTCACCTCACATAACCCGATTAAGCCGAAAGCATGATTGATACAGCGGCGTCCTCGGCGGCTACCCGCTACCTACACTCGTAGAACACACCCGACATCGATCATTATTAGAGACATTAATGCAGGCCTCGTTGAAGGCCAGGATTAGGGTTGGCTGGTTTAACTTTTTTCCTTTTATATTTAGTCTTAAAGTATGTCTATTGTATTAAAAAAAAAAAAATAACTAAGGTACCTACTTAACCAAGCTTATATCGTGCACTCAGCTGATAAACTATGCATGTTAGCAATCAAAATATAACATAGGTAAGTTCGGTATTCCTCATTCCTTGATTCTAATAAATCTGTACTCTAACTTCTTGGTGACCACATACTTACTCACACTTAAAAAGACATCGCCAAGTTATTCACTACAATATTATATGCGGCATTTATAACATCTCAGGTAAACTGTGAACCTCGAACGTTAATAAAATATGGATGTTCCCTGTTGCTTATAACCGCAACGGTAGGACCTTCAACTGTCCCGCATTTGTAACTCTATGTGGTTAACTGGCGGCGTCAGGCCTCCGCGCATGAATAATGCTCAGATCACTGGTTCAGTGACGTATTGACCTCTATGGAACGCAAGGTCACGCTGTGTGACGTCACAGAATTGAGTTCAAACATAACCTTTTAATTTAGCATTTTGTACGTACGCTTTTATGGTATAATAAGTGTGTCGGCACGAATGTGAGTTCACGAAGCGACAGTAGCGTGAAGATGTTTTATTTAGGTATATATTTTCAGTCATGACCTGTTCTTTGCTTGAGGCGAAGCTTAGGTACTTGGCTTACATGCTTGAGGTGAACATAATATTTTATTAATATTTTACTGTTTACCTCTGTTTTCCAGTAAGCAACACATTTGTGTTGATAGATCTAAAAATCGTTTCGTATTTTACGAGAAGTTGAATAAAAAACATTTCTAGAATATTCTAGTGATTCTCAGTATTTTTTAGTAAACAACTCTGGCACTGGGGAATAATCCATGTGTTACGACTGTACGGAGCCGCTCCACAAACATTCTACATTTCAAACTACTTTCTTTTCCAACTTAAAATTGTCGTTGCCACAGATGTTCAGAAGTATTTGGACATTTATACAATCATATTATTAATTCTCAAGGTCACTCTTTGCTGAGATTTAATACAAAATAACATGGGCGACTGCAATTTGGCTGTCTCCGTTTATTTGAATCCCGAGCAACTTTCACCTTCCAACATGTACGGATAATAGGCGTGATGGCAGTTAACCGTCTTTTTATGGAAGTATAATATATAAAATTACACAGCTATTCTTATTCGATATTTTACTATTAAATATTGTACAGCAAATTAAAATGCTCTTGTATTGTAACAAGGGGCCTAAGTATATTAATCGCGTGAATGAAAATATAGTTAACTAGCTGCCTGCCACGGCTTCGCACGGGTGTCATATGATAGTAAGATTTTGAAACAAACCTATTCAATTTAATTCAAAATTCTTTATTCACTTAGGATGCAAAACAACACTTGTAATTCGTCGGGATTCTTCATGTACATATAATGACAAGTTCGCAAACATTAGGAGGGATTAAGCCGGAAAATGAACAGGCTAATAAAACTCGTGGCCACTCTTTTCAAATTACCAATTTTGCAATGTTTGAATGTTTATAAACTTGATATAGGGGTAAGGTGCTGCCACTAATATACTACACACCATGTTAAAGGACTGATGCAAATTATATTATTAAAAAGTTGGAACACAAGATAAAATAAAATCAGCCTTAGTGGGTACAACATAGTAGGAGCATCTCTTACAAGAAGGATAAAAACGATATGTGCTCAAATACGGGCCAAATTACTGGTAACGAATTATTAAATATGAAATATTAATTCTGATATCAAAAGAAAGAAAAGAATGGCCTTTATTCGTCACGTAGAATCTTTACTTACACAAATCATATCATGCTCTTAATCAATGTTACTATATTTAAACAAAGTGACAACGAAATTTACCCAAGAATAATAAAGTAACAAGGAGCAAGCAACTAAATCCATTTTTTTCTTTATCATTTAAATATTCAACAACTGTATCTTGTTAAATGCACAGATATAACAGAAAAACTAGCCTACGCCTAGCTAACACCACTACTAATTTGTGCTTATTTCTCGTGTTCACCGGGTGAACGTCACTAGTCTTGTAATATAAATGCATATTTACCCGACTGTGAGGAAGGGTTATATTTAGTACGACATGATTGGAAACATTACTATTTCCACATCCGTTATCTGTATGACTTTGCTGACAGCATAAGCTGCAGAACTGAGTTTCCCTGCGAAACATGATATTTGGACGCCCCACTGTAACTTACTATCTAAAGTATTCCCAGAAAACCCGTTAACTCAACAAAATGAGTAACTTCATTGCTTAAAACTAGATTTGTACTGATATTTTTTACATTTGGCAAACTAAACTATATATATTTGTTTTTTTTTAGAATTTTAAAGGAAGTTATTTGTGTAAACCCCTTATAATTTTCCCATGTCGGTTCCTCCGTCCGCCCGTCCGCAGCTTAGCTCAGAGACTTCCGAAGTGAACCCACTTCTAACACAAGCCTTTGAGCTTAGCTGGAGGGGTTAACAGGATTGCTAGTAATATAGGATCTAATCACACATTACTATAAATTATTTTGGTTCTCGTTCACAACACCAATTAGTCAGACCCGTTAGAGACTTTTAATAGATAACATTTTAACGATTTAATAGTTGATGAACAAGAATATTACCATTATTTTATGAATACGACGTTAAAGAGAACTCCAAAACCTTAAATACAAAACATTTTTACAAAGAAACCTTTACAATAAAACGTTTCAAAATCAGCACACACTAACTCAGTATTTACCTACAAAATAACCCAATATCAAACACTTTAAGTCTTTTAAAGTAAAGCAAATATAACACCTAGCACTATATGGACTCACAAAAAATACAATGTAACACAAAGACTTGTACTTAATCATGATTAATGAAGACGACTCGAGTCGAAGTCAGACAAGCTTCACACAAAGGGGCCTCCACACAAAGGCGCGATATTATTGTAAAGCGAGTGAAGCGTAAAAATGACGTGCGTAATGACGTAATTTTGTTAATTGTGGCGGAAAGTGCGCGGCGGTAGGGACGTGACCTCATTACACAAACTAAATGTGATTCCTATGGAAGAAAATAATTAATAATGGTTATCTTTCGCAATCAATATTTTTTAATGGGATGTAAAAGATAGAAAATGTTCATTTAAATGAACTGCTATCATTTTCATAGGACTCTTACATAACTTACTTTGAAAAATACCGAATCTCAGAAACGGCAGGCAATATCTAAAACAAACGCGGGTGTTCAAAACATCAAACATTGTACAGAACAACCGTCGTGAACTCCCCTTCGAACAGAAGGGATTTAGTTTAGCTGAAGGAATCAACAAGTTTTCTAATAATATTGTTTTCGGTAGGTTAAAGACATTTCTAGTAAGAATTAATTAATTTATTTAAAATTTCCTGCAATTACATTGCAAAAGGCGGACTTCATGTCATAGGCATTCTCTACCAGTCAACTTTTGGTTGATGTAGAGAAAAGAGTGGCTGGTGCTATTTATTTTGATAAAATTACCTACTTATTTATTTACAAAATATAACAATAAATACAAATGTATATAAAATAAACACATATCAAAAAATAAAATCAAATAATTAAATAAAAAATATTATACAATACAATCCAAATTATTCTTATAAAAATTTAATTACTTATACAAATATACATCTATTTAATACTTAACAATGCCAAATATTTACTCTGCTTAATCCTTCAGGTAAGTTCTGTATAGTTGACGTACTTTATTTTTAAATCCGAAACAGCTAGAGGTCAACCTATTTTTTAAAGGGAGCGCGTTCCATACACGAGAGGCCTTAACCGAGAAAGCAGAATTAATTCTGGCTGAGCTATAAGACGGCCAGAAAAGTAGAAGGGTATTAGAAGAAAGAAGATTTCTGTCATGATTAGAGCACAAATATTAAAATAGAGAATAAAGCTAAGTAGGAGTATTCGGAGAATTAAGAATAAAGCAACGTCAGCGCCCTTAGACTATGGCGCTGCCGTATAGGCAACCATGTTAGTTAGTAGCGATAGTTTGACACATGGTCGTATTTACGAAGGTTGACTATAAATCGAATGCAATTGTTGAGAACACGATCAAGCTTTGAGCAGATTTGCATTCAGATCAAGAATACACATGTCAGTAATGTCACTAATGGGACAAATTTTAGTCTGTACAAGCTGAGTCTTGGTTTTGATTAGTAGAAAAAATCGCACACCCTTATAAGGTTAAAATACAGCGCTCTTTTATATTCTTCTCTAACAGCTTATACCCATCTGTTTTTTGCAAATAAATGATTTATATTTGTAGAAAGTTCTTAAGACGATAAAGAGCTCGTAATGTTTCAGTAATCATTAGACCGACATTTGTGACTTGGCATTGCCAGTTGAGCATAGTGTCGATATGCAAATCAAGACCTTTAACCGTCGGGCTAAAAAGAGCTCCCAAAAATTCTGGCTTGACATTTCGTGAGATTTCATTTAAACCAAATCTATCAGATCAACTCTTAATTTTTTTCTAGATCCCGGTTAACCTCATCAACTGCTACACTTAACTCATTTATTTTACCCTCTGAGTAAATTTTGAAGTTTAGATGTTATAAAATAGTTGATAAGATGTAGTAAGAACACAGAGGAAAAAGAACACCACTTTGAGGGACGTCAACATCGACATCAAGCCAGCTCTATGACGATTCGTTCGATTGGACGAAATGCTGACGCCCCTGAAGATAAGAAGAAAATCCGTCTATATATTGTTTTGGACACATTCCACTAACAAGTGGTGCACATCATCTTTTATCCCGCAGTGTTCACAATATGGACTATTCACTTTTTTCATTAAGAAATGTTTTAAAATTAAATTATACCATTTAAAATAGGATTAAAAAAAAGTACGTATGAAAAATGTACATATCTCAGTTAGTCTATATGTAAACCTAGGTGTAATAAGAGTCACCAGACGACGCGCGGCATTAATGAGCAATTAGTTTGTCGTGCGTCGTTGCCTGTCTACTGTTAACTAACTTACAAGAAAACGGCTGGAAAGTATTTAATTGCACTTTATTATGATAAACCAAATCTGGCTGGTCGCGGCCTAACGATTAACAGTGAGAACTTGAATATTCATACGGCAATGAGAATGTAGTTTTCGTGGTTCAAGTATAGACTGCCTTGTTGCAGCAGTGGTAGTACGCACGATGACTGCACAAGAAGTTGTGGGTTCGATTGCCACACGGGATGCCACTATGAGTGATCCATTAATATTTGTTTACTTTCACTTCTGTGTACTAAATTTAATTTGTATGTTCATGAAGTCCCCCGTGACATAGAATTTGTAATCGAGCGCGGTAGTTGTCTTTCCTAACTAAAGAACATTCGTTACTAAGATTACGCAGTAAACATATCAATCTTATAGTCAAAATAAACCAATAGAGAATTTTATAAGCTATGGGTCTTAATCGCGTAAATATTTTATTTTAAGGCTAAATACTTTTGTTTTATTGCCCGACGTTTCGACTATATTGCAACGACCGTGGTCACGGGTAGAAATTGCGAAAGTTTACAAACATCTAAAATATACCACAGTGTTTAACGTTAACGTAATCACAAAATGATTACGTTAACGTTAAATAGATAATAAAACTATCATCGGACATGGAAGTAGCCACTGCTGACCTCACCTATTGCAGGTGAGTCTATCTTGATTAAAAACGTGAATAAATGTGACATCACTTTTAAATTTGACTATGTTACACGTGTAGATGTCATATAAGCTTTTAATCCTTTACGCCATGTATGTCTAATACGCAGTTCACCTACCTCGCGTTATGAATAGTCAAAAGAATAAGTAGGCATAACGCTAGTTAGACTTGCTTCGATATAGACCAACAGCTGTAAAGGCCAAATAATAACCAGACCAACTGAGATTTAGTCTTCTCAACACTTGGATTTGGTTAACCGGCTATTAGCTTGCACAAAGATTATAGTCCATCAAATCTAATAGGTACCGTTTGACGTTTCATATTTTTCAAACCGAAACAACTTTGTTCATACGTACATTATTCAGTTTCGATAACCTTTTTCATAAAACCATGAATTTAGAAAGATTTCATTATTGTATCTAAAAATGTACAATTCTTAATATCTAAATGTAATTGAAAACTTTCAAACAAAGCAAAATAACACATATTTACACAGTAAATAATTTCTAATAGTTATATTCTTGACCTCATTACAAAGTTACGTAGTTAGGTCACTGCACGTAGTGTTTCGACTCTTCGGATACACTTGTATGCAAAAAAATCGTTTACATATACGAAAAATCGAATGTATTATTTACAAATTACACTTGACAACCAAACAAATATTTTTTCATGTGAATGGGATTTATCTCACATATTACGATTACATAACTAAATAGTTATGTAATCGTAAAATATGAGATAAAACCCATTCACCAAAAATACGTATTTATAAATCAAATATATTTGCTTCTTTAAAAAGTTGTCGATCGATCGATGTAATATTTTTGGACGAAACCTGGCTAAATTCCAACCATTCTGTGCCGAAAACATGGACTGATGATTCTGAAGCTTCGTGCTCGAAGGTGCCGATAGGAAAAGGTGGACGCCTCATAATATGCCATGCTGGGTCAGCGTCTACAGGCTTCGTGGAAAACTCTTTATTAGCTTTCCAATCCAAAAGCACTAAAGAGTATCATGAAGAAATGGACGCAGTAAGGTTCCGAGAGTGGTTCTTAAATTTATTACAGAATATCCCTCCTAACAGCACAATTATAATGGATAATGCCCCATACCACTCTGTGCAAATTGATAAAGCACCTACGTCAGCCAATAAGAAAGCAGATTTGGTGGCATGACTGCAAAGAAAAGGAGTGGATGCCGACATGTCACTATTAAAAGCTGAATTATTACAGTTAGTGAAATTGCATAAACCACCAAAACCGACATATGTAATTGACCAATTGGCCGAAGAGCACGGGCACAAAGTCATACGACTTCCTCCGTACCATTGCCAATATAATGCCATTGAACTGATTTGGGCCCAAGTTAAAGGTAATATTTTATAATATTATAATAATAACACGAGTACTTCTAACATTTATAATTTAAACAATGGTTTTCGTCTGCTATCAAATAGTTACATTATTGTTTTACAGGTTATGCAGCAAGACACAACACAAAACCACCCTTCAGTGTCAAGAAAATGGAAGGTTTATTAAAGGAAGCATGTGCCCAAGTTACACAGGAAGATTGGAGTAAAGTAGTACAAAAAACAAAGAAAATAATAATGGACGACTTCGAAAGAGACGTACACTTTGATAATGTAATGGACAATCAACTGGTCATCAATTTAAATGACGATGATGACGAAGACGACGATACTAGTACTATAGGCCGACCGCTTAACTCGTATATCGCCTGCACCCGCCCGTTAACATCACCCCGCGCTCCCTTCTCACCGCGCAGGCGATATACGAGTTAAGCGGTCGGCCTATAGTAGTGAATAAAAAAATATCCTAAACATTTCTTTTATTTAATTATAACAATTGATTTCTTAAAATTCGGATATTATAGTAATCGATCTCTTAAAGTTCGGATATTATAGTAATCGATTTTTTCATCCCATCCCTATCATTCAATTGTCAGAACTGTCAAACGGTACCTATTAGATTTGATGGACTGTAAGTATTGATATTTGACCATGCTACTAGTCTCACGCAAAATTCGACCGGGTTGGTAAAACGCTATGTACCTATGCCTAATACGCATACGCAGGACTTTTTCGACACATGCCTAAATCTTCCTTGATCTACATCACTTTATACCTAACATTATATTATACAGGTCGATATAGGTAGTAAAAACTCTATAGTGGTTTTATAAGTATACACTTATGTAGGTACTGGCACTTGAATCTGAAATCTAATACTTTGATGAATCGACATGACGTGTGTCATTGCGGTTTTACCTATGGAATTTAATTTATTTTCCTTTATTGCAATAGGACGTCGTGTTTTGCATAAAACAATAAAACGAACGCTAATGAAGTAGTGTTTGTGAAAAATAAAAAAGGTTCTCAAAATCTATTGAAAGACGGCTACGGATATACATTAAATAAAACTAATAGAGATGAATCTTCACTTTGGCGATGTTTGAACCGGAGGGTTTGCAGTGCTTCTTTAAAACTCAATTCAAACAATCAAGTGGTAAAAGTCAGTCAACACAATTGTGACCCTAACCATGCAAAAAACAAAATTTCCATAATTGTGGATAAAGCGAAGAATATGGTGTGTCAAAATTTTGGGCCTGTTAACAAGATATTAGAAAATGTAATTTTACAGGAATCCGAGAATAACACATCGGCTGAAAATGTTCAGGACTCTGTTATGGGAATCAATGTCAATATAAACGAGGCATCTCTTTATAAATCAAAAAAAGACTCTATGTCGAACAAGAAACAAATTGTTAAAACTTGATAAAACTAACAAATCTATCAGAGATATACAAGTACCAAATATTATTTCCGAAAATTTTTTAGTCTGCAATGATGGTGACGACGAGAATAAGATTTTGATTTTCTGCAGTTCATTTGCCGTGAATAAATTAAAAGTACTGGCAGATAATATAGACACACAATTTTATGGTGACGGCACTTTCAAATGTGTGCCAATATTTTATCAACTTTACACTATTCACGTTAATATAAATACAGAGAACAGCGATACTGTAAATATTGTTCCGGTGATATATTGCCTGTTGCCTAATAAAACGCAGGATACTTACATTAGGCTTTTCGAATTGATTAAAAGCAAAATTGGGATTAGCATAGGAAGGTTTAAATGTGATTATGAAATTTCACAGATTCAAGCACTTAAGATTGTATTTCCAGAAATAATAATAAATGGATGCTATTACCATTACTCAAAAGCGGTATTCAAAAAAGCTGAAAAGCTTGGAATCTTGAGTTCAAATACTGGGTATAACAAAACTGTTCTCTGTTCTTTACTACCTTTACTACCAAGTAATTATATAACTGAGGTTTGGCCAAAAATCAAAATATTAGCAGATGATAAAAATACCGAAAATACAGACAAGTTCAACAAGTACATGGAAAATCAGTGGATATCAAAATTAAATAATATAATTAGTTGTGCCAGCGAAATTCATCGCACCAACAATAGTCTGGAAGGTTGGCATAAACGTATGAATGCTCGAATGGGCTATAAACTGTCTTTAATTCATTTTCTATACAAATTAAAAAAAGAATCCCGTTGGCAAAACTTAAAACTTAAACAAAATCAGTTTGAAGGCAACACAAGAAGAAGAATAGATATAATTTTCAATAAAAAACATAAAACGGAACTAGAAAAACTAAAAAATAATGAAATAAATGCGTTATATTTCTTAAAAAATATTAACAAAATTAAAAAGGATCTCATTAATATTCACGGTCATTAAATAATTATGCATGTCCAAAACCTTTTCAAAATGTGTTTAGTGAGCATTTACCTATTTTACATTTAATTTTGGCAAAGAGAATCTTATTATTAATTTTTTTTTTTACTTATTTGTTGTCCTAGTAAGGGTAGGTATAAGTATACTACTACCGGTGGTTCGTTTAAGTTTAGTTTTTAATATTAACATATTTTTTAAAGAACTAGTGTTTTACTCTTTTCATCACCTTCCTTTTAGACCAAGAGCCAAGGACATCCAGACTAAGCAAGACATACGTCACGACACACCTGCCAGAAACCTTAATAAATTAAGGACGTATACCTATGTCCTATAGCAACCACAAACTTGTTTCTCTCTCTATGTCCTCGCTGTTGAACTGTAATGCAGTAGGTCTGACTCTTTTTGCCTTCCTCTGTTCCTCTGTCCTATATCGAAGTAGGTCTAACTAGCGTTATGCCTACTTATTCTTTTGACTATTCATAACGCGAGGTAGGTGAACTGCGTATTAGGCCTACAGAGCGTAAAGGTTAGGCATAACGCGATAAAGACCATGTAAGATTAAGGCATAAAGCGAAGTAGTCCTCATCCGAAGTAAGCAAATGGCGACCTAGGCAAACATATACTTAGGCTAAAAGCTATTGAAAATGACATTTAGTCATAACGCGAGGTAGGTGAACTGCGTATTAGACATACATGGCGTAAAGGCTTTTAATTCTATTAATGTTAAGAAGACTACCGACCTCTGGAGTAACTCAGTTGGGATTACTTAATCTATAATTTCTTATAATGCGCAGGATTTGGCTTTTATATTTAATAAGTGTATAAATTGTGGTGTATTTCCTGATATAATGAAATAGAGTAGAGTAATATCATTGTATGGATCAGGTAGCATATCTGACCCCACTAATTATAGACCCATAACAGTACTACCACCATTTAGTAAAATCTTAAAAAAATATATGATCAGATGCAGAACTTCTTTTGCAAAAATAAATTATTACACTGAAGTAATTTTTAACGGCATTTCTTGCCAATTTCTTTACAAATAAAATAATTGCATTTCTAAATTGAATTAAATTTTTGTATCCCTTGATGCTCGCGAGTTGGGCCAACTCGCGAGCATCAAGGGATAGAAAAGTTTGAGGTTTAGTAACATAGTCCAGATAGGTGGTTTGCTTCTGGCCACGGTTTGGCTACGGAAGTCTCGGGTTCGATTCCTGAGTCTGGACTTAAAATGCAATTATTGTATTTGTAAATTATTACACTCTAAGCAATTTGGTTTTACTAGGAGTCGATCTACAACCGATGCAGGTGTGTGTGCTTATAAAACATATTTTTGACACCTGGGACGAATCGCAGGATGCATTAGAGCGTCTTCTTTGATTTATCTAAGGCAATTGGCTGTGTTCTACATGAAACATTAATCAGAAAATTACAACGTTACGGTATAAAAAATAAACGCGTCCTATCTGAGTAACTGGTTTCAGAAAATTGATGTTAATGGAAAACGTTCACCGTGGTCTGTGGTCAAAATGGGAGTCCTGCAAGGTTCTATTCTCGGGCCGTAATTTTTATAAATGACTTAGCATATTTAGAAAATAATAATCATGAGATGACACATCACTCATAAATTAGTTTAAACACCAGCAAAAAATCATTGAAGATGTAAATATGGTATTCCAAAAGCGGTCAACTGGTTTAATGTTAACAATTTACTTTTAAACGAAGGCAAGACTAAATGTATTCAATTTAAAACACCTAACGCGATACCAGTAAAAACCACTATAAAAATAAAAGAAGAAAAGTTGAATCTTGTAGAGTCCACAAAGTTTTTAGGAATTAATCTAGATTCTAAGCTTTAATAGGGCCCACATAGATAGATAGATAGATAAAAAACTTTATTAAAAACCATACATACATTTTAGGATAACTCCACAAAACCAAATAATCGGTTTGTCTGTGGAAATACGGTTCCCTATCCATTTGCCTAAAATTTTAAGACCTAATATAACTTAGCATATTTTTGTTAGGCATAATTATATATTCGCATAATATAATTACGCATAACAGCTTACGCATAACAGCTTACGCATAATGTTTTAGGCATATTTTTTCAAACCATAACAATGATTAGGCATAACCTTCTAATGCATAAATATATTAAGCATAAAGTTCTATAGCATAACTTTTTTAAGCATTATATCCTAAAACATAAATTTATTTACGCTAATTTAATTGTTTTTTTTTTTAGTAATTGTAATAAATAAAAGTTGATTTAATGATAATTATTTGGTTTTTATATCCTTGCCCATGAGAGCATGTTCGTTTCTGGCACTCGCCGGCCGCTGCCGCGGCACGCTCGCAGGTCACAGTTCTAACCTAACCTACGCATTTTTAAAGAAGAAAGTAACCCAATCTATATTATTCTAATTGAAATTCTATGATCTTCATAGTTTATGTGTAATAAATAATTTGCATAAAAATTGTTTTTGTTATTTACCTATATTAATTATATGCTTAAATATTATTATGCTAATAGTTATTAGGCCTACTAACGTTATGCGAATCTAATTTATACCAACACAAATTAGTCTTTAACATGATTGTGCTAACATAAAAGGTATGCCATAAAAAATTAGGCCGAAGTATTATTATGCCAAAACAAATTGTGCCAAAATCGTTATGCCGAAGTATATTAAGACAAAGAACATTATGAGAAAAGAAGGGATCCCTGGAAATACATTGCACTCAGGTTACCTACTTACAAAATTTCTTGCATAACTATAATATCATATATATAGTGATTTCCTAATCTTTTACTCTAAGTGAGTGCCACTTAGAGAAAAAAATTAGGAGGTTTCCTCGTGGTCATACTAATTTGTCACACCAGTATGATCATTTTGACACCCCCTGTAGAAAAAATAAGGAAAGTAAAATCAGAACTAAGAATAAAAATACTTTTATCGTAATTTTTCTAGAAAAAAACCTATACAAATTTCTCCATGTATGAGTTCCATTTGACAATTTGTAATGAAATCATCACGATCAATATATTCCTGGCGTCTTTTTTTTTGCTTCTTCCCTTATATCATTTTCTCTTTCACTTAAAACGTTAAGCAAACGCAGTATTGATACCGGAGTTCGCTTTTTCATTTCTTTATTTAGTTGGGAGTGCCAACTTTCCACCACATTATTAGTTCTGTGGCGTTCACCATATACGGACCATTGTCTCTTAGAACATGTGTTAAACCAGGTGGTATTCATGTATTTCAGGAACTTTGTTAATTTCTCAGTCCGAGGACAGTTGCTTTTTATGTACGCTATTCCATCTTCTATTTGTGTTTCCGGCAACAAAGGCAATGCGGTACATAGTCCCACAATTCGTTTTTCAACTTTGGAATTAAATTTTAGATCTTTTGCCCTTTTCCACAAACATTTTGTAAAGTGATAATAACATTTTTTTATTTGTACTTTAAGAAATACTTGCAATAATGCATTAGAAACAGCCATTTCAAAATCTAGGTGCACTTACATACTTACTCATTATCAGTATATTTAAAACATGATCTATTCCTTTGTGCGTATAAAGATGTTTTTACACTTTGTAGCGTAGGTAATGGCTTAATGAAATGTGCACCTTTATTTTATAAAGTTTTTATGCCTAAATTATAAATTTGGGGAATCGGAGTATCGGTAAATCGGGCTTGCTCTTTCATGTTATCCACTGAAACATCTATATCATTTTTAGTGAAGTCAGGCATGCAGGTATGAACTGTCGATTTCAACGCATGGTTACCCTAAAAATTTAAAATAATTGATGCATTTTTCAGTGTTGTAAATGCACAAGGAAGATGATAATTTATTTAAGGTAAATAAAGGAAGATATAATTTCGCCCGCGTGGAATTTTATTGCGTAAACTTTTTTTCGTGCGTAGGTAATTCCTCTCGGATGCCAGCCCTGCTGGCCTTCGGGAGCGATTATGTAGCACTCGAAAACACTGAACCGGCACACCGTCTCAGGTCTTCAAATCCCGGGCTCCTGGCTGACCCTGGGCCCTTATGGTTAATTTTTTTTGAAAATATAAGCCTATGTTATTCAGTGAATATGGCGAAAAAAATTTTGATATCGGTCAAGTACTTTCGGGGCCTATTCAATGCAAACAAACAAACAAATCTTTCCTCTTTATAATATTAGTGTAGATAGACTTACTTTAATAGTAACTGAACCCCGGCACTTATCTTTCCTCACTTGACTACAGTTCCAAATCGAACTTCCATTTTTATAAGAACGCTGTTTGTAATGTTGCCGTTATATAACAATACTTGTCCCCGTTTTCTTTTTAAAAATACTAATTCTTCCATTGTAGAACAACACAATTTCGATGGTGACAGTTTAATTATACTGACAGTTTAATTATTTGCTCTATTGCCTATTCTGTTTTATTCTTAATGGGTGAAATATGCGGTCATACGCGGAAAAGTTTCTATACCAATGTATAGGTATACTTATACAGGAGGAAGTAAACCCATTTTTCTAATAGATTAGGTTTTAGTATGACTACGAGGACATTTATATCCTCGTGGTCATACTGGTGTGACAAACTAGTATGACCACGAGGAAACGGCCCGCGATACCAGTAAAAACCACTATAAAAATAAAAGAAGATAAGTTGAATCTTGTAGAGTCCACAAAGTTTTTAGGAATTAATCTAGATTCTAAGCTTTAATAGGGCCCACATAGATAGATAGATAGATAAAAAACTTTATTAAAAACCATACATACATTTTAGGATAACTCCACAAAACCAAATAATCGGTTTGTCTGTGGAAATACATTGCACTCAGGTTACCTACTTACAAAATTTCTTGCATAACTATAACATATAAGGGAATTGTCTAATATACTCAATTTTGCAACGTAGGCAGATGGGAAAATTCGTCAGATAACAGACGTTGAATTAGAGCGATTAGTTTATTTTAAACCTAACCCGTAAAAGCATTAAGAGATAGAAGAATTTGATATCTAGTAACATAGTCCAGATAGGTGGTTCGCTTCTGGCCCCGGTTTGGCAACGGAAGTCTCGGGTTCGATTCCTGAGTCTGGATTCAAATTTTTCTATCTTTCAAAAATGCAATTATTGTATTTGTAGTTTATTTTAGTTATTTTTATAGTACATCGTCGTACGATATTTCTAGTGCCGGGGAATGCCGCTGACATTTAAACCATCATTCGTTCTGCAGAAGAGGCCTATTCGATCAATTTTGATTAAGTAGTGATTTCCTAATCTTTTACTCTAAGTGAGTGCCACTTAGAGAAAAAAATTAGGAAATCAATATCTTGACTGTTGTATGTCTGTATATCTATGAAAATCTTATACATATATGTTCACAATAAAAATTGATAGTTCCTTTAAAAAATGTGATGTACAGTCTATAGTAGTAATAGTAAGTATTTTCATGACTGTCATTTACTTTTGAATGTTAGTTACGATTCGCCAAAGAATGTGGAAATACAGGTTTTCATAAAGTTATGATTTTCAAGACTATCATTATCTTTTGAATGTCAGTTACGATTCGCCAAAGAATGTCGAAATACAGGATTTCATAAAGTTATGATTTCAAGACTGTCATCTACTTTTGAATGGCAGTTGCAACTCGCCAAAGAATGCAAAAATACAGGTTTTCAGTTATGATTTATAACACTATCGCTTACTTTTGAATATTAGTTGCGATTCGCCAAAGAATAAAAAAACAACATCCAAGAATGCTAATGGCACGATTTCATTAACTTATGATTTTCAATTCTATCACTTAGTTTAGAACTTTTTTGATCATTCAGTTCTGGCGACAGTACAATCAGATAATTTATCGATAACTTATTCCATCACTTACTTTAGGGATATTGTAGCATTAGCTAGATTTACCACAAATATAATTCAATAATTTTGACATTCCGTTTTTGATCATCTACTTTTGCCGTTGACTGTACTATATATAACATAAACTTGTTATACCAGCGTCAAGGTTACAAGAAGTATGTATTCATTTGACGTTTTCAAATAATCATTGATCTAGTTTTGCGAAGTATTAAGTTTGAGTTTGAGATCAACTTCTCTAAAAACAGTGTATCTATCAATAAAACCCCCACCCACTCACTATGCGAGCTGTGTTACATCACCTAATGATGCGTCACTCATCGGGCCGCCATTGTTAAACGTTAATCACAATTTTTAAGATCATATTAAAATATTTTTTTTTATTACTCGGCATTTTTCTTTGTAACATTTTCATCAAGACAAGCAATTTATCACAACTTACAAAACTGTCATAGAAAACGAAACAAAATAGATTTTTAATAGTTGTTTATGGGCTGTTTTTCGGATTTTAGTTCAACTTTTAATAAAACTCTGAAGTGTTAAATCATTTTGCATCACGGTTTATAAATTAAAAATGTTTTCAGTCACATAACCTTCTTAAAATACAGTACAAATTTATCTTTGCCAACGTTGCTTAAGGCCTAAGTTCTGAATGACTACCGAACGTAGAGCCGTTAAAATTTGGTGTATATGTGCGTTTTTAAAACGTCTAGCAAAGATATCCCATATTATGCGTTACGCGTTCAATTCTAAAAACGCGCGCCAATGTGACTTAACTAGCTGCGTTTCTATGTGTTTGTGTAAACACAAAGCTAATCAATTCAATGAGTTGAGAGCAATCGATCATACCCATCGCGGAGATCCGATATTGTTGTGAGGGCCTAAGTTCAAGGTCAACCACAAAGGTCAATGTCAGAGGTTTATTTTTCTGGGCTAGTTTCGTGTACAGAGATAAGAAAGATTTATTTCGTGCTGTTGGTATGAGTGGGGCGATTATGTTGAGTTGAAACGAGAATAATTTATGGATAGTTTGATTTATTTATTTGCCGATTTATTCTATCAACAAGTAATATGTTTATTCGTATATCTTGCAATAATAACTCTGTCTATTAATTTGGTTTTTATAGGTCTAGTTTGGCTGAAATTTGGTATGAAGGTAGATTGATATTCGCGCGACCGTGTGACCGCCAATTGTGCCCTAACACATGAAATTCACCCAGTGAAAGCGATAGCCAGCTAGCTACTACAGAATAAAAGCAGTCTAGCGATACTATAAAATTAGGTGACATAGTATGTATTTTAACAGAACACATCGTTCATTAAAACCACAAATGACAACAAACACGTTTCAGTACCAAGCGAATGGCACTATAACTTGTTAACTGTGCCTACAATGATTATTATGTTGAAATACCTCATGAACATACTCATTGACTATATAACAGTACCATTTAAAATAACGAACAATACTTATTTATCATTTTCATTATGAATTGTTTATACCTTTCTCTTATAAAATTTTATGGAGTATAAAAAGAGTCGGAACACTTTGTAAGTCATAAATCTGTTTTAGAACTATTTAATTTTGAGCAATAAAAGTATTGGTTTATTTTGAGGCGTTGTTGAAACAATATACGTTTACTGCTTTATTTTATTTTATGACCTTGTTAAAATAACAAAAGATGTGATTCCATTCGTTTTTTTTACAATTTATTTAGGGTTTCGTACCTCAAAATGAAAACATGGAACCCTTATAGGATTACTCGGGTTTCTGTCTGTCCGTCTGTCTGTCACAGCAAGTTGCTCGGAATCTATGTGACCGATTAAGTAAAATTTGACACACATGTTTAACTTTGTGACCCAAACATGGAAGCATAACATAAATAGAATAATTATGAAATTAAGAAAAAAAGTTTTGCACACTTAGTGTGAAACAAATATATATAAAAATACCGTCTATTTTTATATATATTTCTTTATATATAAGACACTCAGAAGCTTCGGAGATAAGGCTCCGTAGCTACTGAGTTTAATATTTAAAAAAAAAATACCAAAAGATAGTTCTTAAAGTGAAAAACCATGATAACGAAGCATTCCCCCTATCTCCGAAACTACTGAGTCTAATATTTTGAATAAATACGAAAGTAGGATTCCAAACATACATTTTTTTAAGTTATTTACGAAAGTTCATTAAAATTCAGTCTTTGAAATTACTGAGCCTACGATTTTAAAAGAAAGTCTATAGTGTGAAGATAGCGTGACAATCGACTGGCCTGTTGGTCTGTAACCCAGTAACCCTGACTGCTAAGCTAGAGGCCGTGGGTTAGAATCCTATCCAGGATAAATATTTGTGTGATGGTCACGATTGTTTATTCTGTGTCTGAGTGTTATTCAACTATAATATTATTGTATTTAGAATTATGTGAGTTGTAACTTATTTCTATTCGTAAACATACATATTAGAATTATGTAAGTATCTATGCTTATACTTAAACTAAGTAAGTTGTTTGGTTGCGATAGTAAAGGCTCTCCCCAGTTTAGGGTAAAATGGCCTTGTGCGAGTTATCTTATATGAAATAAATCGTTTAATATTGTTTGTAGATGAGTTAAAGATTTCGTTAATACCAGAAGTGAGATTACTCGTAACATGTAATCAATATAATGACAGCAGATCGAGAAATTCGCGAGGTTAAGCAACGTTACCACTGTCGGTCCATAGAGAGGTGACCGTTTACCGAAAAATGCCATATCTCTCCGTGCCTCGGAGAGCATGTTAAGCCGACGGTCCTGTGCCAAATGTCTCTCCAGTCGTGTCCGATTTCCGTCCCATCGGGCTACGAGAGTGAGGGAATAGAGAGTGCACTTGTGTCTGCGCACACACTTGTGCATTGGAGCATAGGCTAGTCAGACATCGGGAGACAATTATACTTAATGGTTACTTGAATGATATTAAATTAATGGTCGTGGATATAAAAATGCTGAATTTTGTATTTGTGACAAATATCAGGGGGCACGGTGGTGCTCCCGCTAAGGCACTACTGTTTCGTCGTATTTTTGTACCCCTATAGATTTGGTCTGGACAGTTCTAAAAAGTCAAAGGATAATATGTCAACACAATACTTATTAAAAATGAAAAGTTTCAAATAGCTATTATACTTTGTAAATTACTAGCTGACCCGCGCATTCATTTCGCGCGTCATTTCCCCTAACATTTTTTATTGATGCTTCGCTTCTATTGCTTGTAGCGTGATGTTACATAGCCAATGACACCATCAAATAACGTGGCTTTTTAGAAAGCTACGTTATTTGATGGTGTCTAACGTTAAAAGTATTTTCAAAATCGGTTCGGTAGATCTAGAAACTACCCCCCTACAACCTCGTAAACTCACAATTTCACAAGATTGTAAACAACATCAACTTTACCTCTTAATGATATTAGTGAAGATTAACATGTAAAATAATAATAATAATAATAATAAAAATAGATTTATTCACTTAGGAAGCAAAATACTACACTTGTAAAAAGTCGATTCTACATTTACTGGTAATGCCTGTTCGCAAACAATAGGTAAAGCCCGAGAAAAGAACAGGCAATAAAAACTCGTGGCCACTCTTTTCAAATTGCCAATGTTTACAATGTTTCTCTGTTTATAAACTATATATGCAGGTAAGGTGCTGCCACCATTATATTAATAATAATAATAATATCTTGGGACAACTCACACAACGCTATCTGATCCCAAACTAAGCAAAGCTTGTACTATGGAAACCAGACAACTGATAAACATACTTATATATTTCTAAATACATACATATTATAGATAAATAACACCCAGACACAGAATAAACCATCGTGCTCATCACACAAAGTTTTATCCTGGGTGCAAAAAAAAGAGGTCATATAAGAAGAGTACACGAGATCGGATACATCAGCCTCAATGGGCACAACATAGTAGGAGCATCCACTTACGATGTAAAAACTTTATGTGCTTAAATATTGGCCAATTTACTGTTACTTAATGAATAAGACATGTTTTTCAAAGAAAAGAATGATCGTAATTTATCACGCAGAATCTTTACTTACAAAAGTAAATCGTTTTCTTAACTAGTACCTAAGTAACATCATCAAACTGTGACAACAATATTCACCTAGTAAAATGCAATAAACTATACAACACAATACATTAATAGGGAGCAACGAACTACATCCATTTATCTTTATCAGTTAAATAATCATCGATTGAATAGTAAGCTCTTTGTATAAGATGTCTCTTGACTACATTCTTAAATTTATTTACTGGTAGACTCGATATGCTGACTGGGATTTTATTGAAAAATTTAACACCTAGTCCCATGAATGAGTTATGAGTTTTATGAAGCCTATGATAATGACCTACCAATTTGTGCTTATTTCTTGTATTCACAGAGTGAATATCACTATTTTTGTTATATAAATGTAAGTTTTGTTTTACAAACATAACGTTTGCATATATATATTGTGATACAACTGTCATAATGCCTATCTCTTTAAACTTTTCTCTAAGGGAAACTCGTGCTCCTAATTGATATATCGCACGCACTGCACGTTTTTGAAGAATAAAAATAGTTTGTATATCAGCCGCCTTGCCCCAAGCAATATGCCGTAGGACATGACGCTGTGAAAATAACCAAAATAAACTAGTCGAGCTGTTTCTACGTTCGTAAGCTGTCTGACTTTGCTGACAGCATAATGCTGCAGAACTGAGTTTCCCTGCGAGACATGATATTTGGGCGCCCCACTGTAACTTACTATCTAAAGTAATTCCCAAATAAACCGTTGAATCAACAAAATTAATAACTTCATTGTTTAAAACAAGATTTGGACTGATATTTCTTACATTTGGTAAGCTAAATTTAATACATTTGTTTTTTTTAGAATTTAAAAGCAAGTTATTTGATGTAAACCAGTCAAGAACTAATGCGAGGGACCTGTTTACTTCGTCAGAGTAATCATTTTTACGATTGGTTTTGAATATAAGAGAAGTGTCATCTGCAAATAGAACAATATCGCACAAGTTACTGGTAAAAAATGGCAGATCGTTTATAGAAGTAATTTTTATAGGCATTTCTTGCCAAAGACTTTACAAATACAATAATTGCATTTTTGAAAGATAGAAAAACCAAACCCGTAAAAGCATTAAGAGATAGAAGAATTTGATATCTAGTAACATAGTCCAGATAGGTGGTTCGCTTCTGGCCCCGGTTTGGCTACGGAAGTCTCGGGTTCGATTCCTGAGTCTGGATTCAAATTTTTCTATCTTTCAAAAATGCAATTATTGTAGATCGTTTATATACACCAAAAATAGAAAAGGACCCAGAATTGATCCTTGTGGCACGCCCATACTCACTGTTGATCCGGACGACCTTATTCCGTTAATGTCTACATACTGCATTCGCTCACTAAGATAAGAAGCAACAAGATTAAGCGCTGTACCCGTAATGCCGTAATGCCTAAGTTTCAGCAGAAGTGTACTATGCACCACACAATCAAATGCTTTTGAGAGGTCGCAGAAAACACCAATGGCGTCCTGCGAGTTTTCCCAGGCTCTATATATGTGTTTTAGTAGTTTAGAGCCTGCATTTACTGTCGAACGACCATTTGTGAATCCATATTGTTCGCTATGCAGTAGATTATTAGATTTACAAATACAATAATTAATTATATATAGCTGGTAAGATAGAAATAGGTCTAAAATTACTAGGGTCGCTTTTTGAACCGGCTTTGAATAAAGGGATTACTTTACTGTGTTTCATTAAATCAAGAAACACGCCGGTATCAACACATCGATTAAATACTGTAGCTAAATGTGGTGCTATTTTAATTATTATGCAATTAATTAATTTAACAGAAATACCCCATAAGTCTGCTGTCTTTTTGCAATTAATTGACTTAAATATTTTTATTATGTCATGGGGGTTTATAAAATTGAAACTAAATGGTACAGTACACTCTTTCACACTGCTTCTTACAAGTGATTGGGCTTTAGCCGGACATGAATTTAAGGAGCTGGTTGTGTTTATAGGTATTTCAGCAAAAAAATTATTAAATGTTTGCGCTAGATCTAAATTGTTTGTTACAATTTTATTACCAACACATAATTCAAAATTATGATCGCGTGGCTTGGCCCGCCCAGCTTCAGCATTGATTATGTTCCAAGTGGCTTTAATTGTATTCTCTGCTTGTTTAATATTTCTACCTAAATGTAAAGACTTGGCAGCAGCACAAGTCTTTTTAAATATTTTGGAATCATTTTTAACATATTGAACAAACTTAGGGTCAAAATTATATTGCTTCATACCATACAATTCATACAACTTAGCTCTACTTATTTGTATGCCAGTTGTTGCCCAATCACAAAAACTAATTTTTCGATTTTTATAAAAAGTCTTAGTTGTGAAAATATTATTAAATTCATATTTGATAATGTTAAACAAAGACGCGTAAAGGTAGTTCGGATCATCCTGACTAAAATCTATATTAGCAATACGGACAGAAACATTTGTATTAAATTTGTTTAGGCGGACTGTACTCATTGGCCTACATGTGATCTTGTTTACTTTAGCCACTGTATAAATAGGAAAAGTGACTTTCTGTCCACAGTGATCGGAAGTTAAATCACTCAATATGACATCATTATAATAGCTACAGTTGCAAAAAATATTATCTAAGCATGTGGCAGAATGTGATGTGATCCTTGTTGGTGCACTAAACAAATTCTTCAAATTAAATGAGTTAAATAAAGTACATAATCTAATACACATAGGTGACTGTTCAAGTATATTAACGTTGAAATCCTACTTAAACTTTAAACAATAAAAAATTAAATCTTAAATTATACAATAAATTTGATTGTTGTACGTAATGTCATGTCACATGGTCCCATTCAGGATATGATCTAAACATGTGAGCACAGAACTCTCCAATCATTCTGGTTAGTTGTAATCATTTGTACCTTACTATCGGCCAAAAGTCCGGTATACCTCTATTTGAACAAAAATCGGTTGCAAAATGCATGTAAATGTGTGGGTAACTCCGCCTCCGAGTTAGTATAGAACACACGCCCTTGCATCGTAAGTTATTTTATATTTTTACCCGACTGTAAAGAAGGGTGTTTTTCGCGCGTATCCTGTATGTATGTAATATTCCTTATTACCTGATATCTTACAATCCACTGAACGGATTTATACATCTATGACGTCCTTAGATTTATCTTGACCGCCCAAGTGTTTTTAGATAGGTATGTGACATTTAAAAAAAAAACATGGGGGCTAAGAGATATCAAAATAAAGAGGTGTGAGGAGTGGTTTTGAATATGCAATGTGGACATCAAATTAAAGGGCTCATCTTATGCATTTCAAAAAGCCATAACATGATTATGAGTGTAATACTAAACAATTTAATTAGCAACCATTCTTATTCAATTTGCAAAACTTGACAGTAGCTGTGATAAAAGTTTGTTGTTACATCAGACAATTACTCAAAAGTATTAAATAAAAATAATATTAAAAAAACCCCCGCCTGCACAAAAAAGATGGGAACAAAATCCCATACATAATTATATAATTTTATGTTGTCGGAGGCACTTTGATAAGTTCGTCGTGATTTATTAGTGCCTCCAAGTAACGCATCTAAAATCACATTTTAGCAGTCAAATATTTTGCACCTAAGAATAAATATATTTCAGCTAATAGCTTCTTCTTCAGGTGACGCATTCGAGTCCACGCGCATGGCATATTTTTATGTAAGCTACTCAGTAATTTAAGAATACAATTATATTAATAAATACTGTTCAGATTGTTTATTTTAAACATTAAAATTCTGAAGCCTTTTTAAATTATATGAAGTCAAGTCAACAATCAATCGCAATCCTACAATTAAAATGGAAAGTACTTATAATTATTTAATGCTTTTCTCCCTGTTATTTTTTTTTATAAGATGACTTTCTTAATATACTGTATCTTAATAAGACAGTATATTGGGGACATAATTTATGAATACATTAAAGCAGCAGAAGTTGTCACTCTCGGAATTAAATCCACGTGAAAATCACTTCTACACAACTGTGTGGTTTAAATGTTGCCGAAGTTGACATTTACAATATTTATTTTACAAAGACATACAGATAGACATGATTAAATATACGTATTCCGTATTTTTAGCAAAAATTAAAACGTTAAAATACTGGACCCTAATAACTCGCTTTGTTATAAAAAATCACCGCGTTTTATTGGAGAGCCAACCTAATGCTAAAAGAAGAAAACTGTTCAACCTTGAAATTACATAAATCGTAATTGTAAAAAATATTTCCACCGGAGACGAATTTTTCCAACTTTTTTATTTATTACTATTTAGTGGGTAGGATTGTAATTTATCTAAGTTACAACAGCATAATGTCAACTGCTCATTTACTTTTACAAATTAGGTATTGCTTTTCTGGATGCAGGGTCGTTAACTGTTGAGTACTTCACATGATACCTCACCATCAGCTCTATTACTCGTACATGCTGTAATAATAGTATGAAGAACATGAAGTGCTACGCAATACCATATTATAGTAGTTCACAAACCGTGAAATATTAAATAGTTCCGCTGGTCTTCTATAGTCTTCATCATTAGTTCCATTTCTCCAATTGGTGCTTATTGAGAGTAAATACACAAACTACTATAAAATATACCTAAATCAATATAGATGCGTCTTTAACATTTGAAAAGTTCCCTCGATTTCTCCATCAGATCAGATTATCTGATGCCAATTCGGTTAACTTGAAAGTATACCCACTTAAACTCGAAAATAAATTTCAGAAACAGTCGTCTTCGCGTAATCGGGGGACATACATAAAAAAAATAAACATACGGACGAACATTATAACCTCGTTCTTTTGAAGTCGTTTAAAAAGAGAAGTATTTACATATTATTGTCGTCCTGTTATTACTACAGAATTTGTTTCTCATACTAGAACAGCTAAGTTAATCCTTTAATCGTTGTAGCAATATTATGATGAATGTTGTTTGAATGTCCGTGAAGGGCCACTTACGTTCAACGCTCACGCGCTTCCATGTGAAATTAAATTCTAACATTTTAGCAAAAAGTACTCGCATTTAAAGTGTACTTATTTTTGAGGAGAAATGCTTCGAGCCAATTACATCTGTAGTATCATGGTTATATTAAAGTGGCACTTACAACATAGTAAAAGTTTAGAATTATCTACCTCTAAACAACAATATAATTGATGTGAAATTAGGTGAAGTACCTTTAATTTATTTACGTACCTAAATGTGATTACACTAAAGCACCATTAGCATAGGTACTTTTCTTTAACTTTAACAATCACAAGAATTATTTTTTTAAACATTTTATATCACAGTATCTGAGTAAACAAACCAGAGCACGAACTACAATGAATATTTAAAGAAAATGTGTAAGCATATTGTAGAATCGCTTTTAGTTGCGAAACATTTGAGGATTATCTCCAATTACAAATCTGCTCATTGTGGATCAGGAACAAATTAGTCGACCGTTTATATTCACACAAAGTAATACAAACTTCCCGTCTATTTACATTTACATTACGGTCAAGTCCCAATAGTTGGCGTTTGTACAAAACTTTCGTCTTCAACAAGGGGCGGGCGCCAGGCAGCTACAAGCTCGCAACAATCCTCCACTTACTAAATTATCATCTGAAGTTCTCAAAACCGCTCTAACAGCACGTAAGAATATTTCACTTAAATGTAAACTTACAAAGTTTATGTTTATATTACAATATTCGACCATTAAACTTGTCTGGAACCCGTTTGCTTACTGCCCGACTACACTGAAACTTGAAAATGATTATGATTTTATAACAAATGCTGACGGGTTCATTGACTTCATCAATTTCCACAAAAAAAACTATTTGTTTTCTAGTTTTAAACTCTCAAGACCCGAAATCGATCTATCAACATAATTGTTATACGCCACCAAATGTCCATTCTAACATCAAACCTTACAGCAACATTTTGAACGTAGAAGACGTAACTTCTAATAAAAATATTCAATATCACATACCTACCTACTATTAAAGTCTAAGATAACATTATTTCCGTTGAGTTTCCACACTCAGCCAATAAAAAGTATCTAATGGAATTTGCCATCCTAAGTAACTTTGCGAATTTATTCTGATTGTACCCAGATTTATTCCGCTAATATTCCCAAAAAATACTTACGAGTCTAAACTCATGCAAAGTGGGTATTATTTGACCTTTTTATGTTTATTCTTGTTGCGAACTTTGCCTTTGGTTGGTTTTGGTAAATAAAACAAATTGGTACAACATTGAGACTGTTTACTTCCGTATGGGAATCGCAAGGAAATCCGAGGTATCTGATATTTTACTTTTACTTTGTATATTTTGAGTATTTGGTCTCTCAAATTACTTTTTTTTAAACTTTCTTACTTATGACATCTTAAACAGGGTGATTGGGTTTTTTAATAACCGCCCGCTCTTGGCTTTTTTACATTATCTATACTAATATTATAAAGCTGAAGAGTTTGTTTGTTTGCTTGAATGCGATAATCTTAGGAACTACTAGTCCAAGTTGAATTATTATAATAAAATTATTTTACTGTTGGATAGGCTATTTGTCGAGGAAGGCTATATAACATCATGCTACGACCAATATGAGTGGAGCAACTATTAAAAAATATTGCAAAAACGGGGAAAATTTACGTAAACGAAGTTGCACGGATCAGCTATAATATAAATATAATTCATTTCAGCCTTCACAATATAATTTTTGAAAAAAAAAAAACACATGTGAGATCCCGGAGTACAATTGATGTTTCTTTGTCAGATTTAAGGCTTTAAACCTCACAACATAAACAACGGTTTTACTCCAGTAAAATAGTATATAGGTGGTTAAGGCCATAACTCCAAAAAGAAGTGGTAGGTAATTAAGGGTTAATATATTAAATATTTTTCAAAGCTGATATTACAAAGTTATTTAGAGTTATGTAAAAAAGCCACGAGCGGGAGGTTATTAGTATATTACAAATCATCCTGTAGACTTGAAATTCACAACTCTTACAGTCGCTCCTATCTTTTTCCCACCTCGCCGTTTCGCTCCAGTTTGAACGATCCTCGAGTAAAAGAGCTCTCCAACACGTTAACTACTAAAGCTTTTAATTACTTGAACGCCTATATCGAAACACTTTGACAGTACTTGTACGTTGAAGTATGGTATCAAAGATAATATAAGATTACGTAGAGCACTATTGTGTTTGGGTTCTAGAATTTTCTAGTAACCTTATTATTGGGCACATTATTTACCCAGAACACTGAGGTGCTTTATCCCCACAACTAACACTTGTATTTTCAGTATATTCTTAAATGTCTTTGTATAGAACATCTGTTCTAGGCCGCAGCAACCTCAGCGTGGAAGTTACTCACTGTAACAAAAAGCAGCTTGTGAAATGTTTTTTCAAACTAGAAGCCACCCTAATTGAAAATTGTGATAATGAATGATCTATCTAATGATATTAGTATTGTGGTTGATGGCGCCGCATTCGTACGACACTCAGTTGACTAAGCTTTTGACACGATGTTAAGCGATGCACTCACAATACAAGTAACTAATATGAAAAGTGTACAATAAAACGAATAAACTCTGAAACATTTTATACAATAAGTCACCAATTAATTAAGGACTCAACTTTACTACCGTGAAAATATCCTGGATTAGATTAGATAGGTTGGATCCTACAAGTTATTGTAAATATCGAAGTGCGCGTTGCAATAACTGCTTGCAATAAAATAGGATTCAAAACAGCTTATTCCAAAGCTAATTGTTGATGGCAGTCAGTACGCCGCCGCGCCGCCCGGGTGGAAGGAGCACATTCACTTTAAACAGCTTTAGTCACAAGAGTTCGCAACATTAAACGTTTAACTTTGTCGTATTCAAGTCAGTGGTGTTCATTTGTTTTGAATTTATAATTAACAAGTCGTTTTCTTGGCTCTTTGGCGGTTAAGGTATTAACTTATTCTAAAGAATAAGTTGTCTGTTTAATTAAACTTAGACGGTTTCAATAGGAAACTTTGTATTTTACTTGTAACAGGTAAAATGTTAAAATTATAAGTGTGTTGTTGAATACCTTTCATATAGTCTCCGTCTTGACGAAGTTACCAATTTATTAATTAAAAATTAGAACGAGTGACATGTAACACGCAATTTATTCAACACAATTATACTTTATAATCTCATTTTATTTACTAAGACAAAAACTCAAACGAACCCTAATTCTGTGATTTTAAAACATGACGTACGTTTTTTTTATTTTTTTTCTCATAATTATCTTCACAATAATATGGCCTAATTTCTACTTTTATTTCAAAGTAATTCATTAGGATTTAAGCTGAAATAAAAGAATCATAAAAACTCTGAGATAATCTTCCAAACTGCGGTTGGTGCTAGATGAAAACGCTTGGGATGAGATGGGATTGGACCAAATCTTTGTACTTAATAAGATCAGTAGGTGGCACTTGTAGCTGCAGGGATGTCTTTATTAATAAAAGAAAATAAGCGCGCTATATGTGTCGTGGTTAGATGTGAAGTACGCACAGGCGCACGCGCCCGTCCCACGCGTCCCACCAGCTGCCTGAGAGACTCGTCTCCCGCCCGCGCACCGCTGAGACCCACAGCAAGTGCAGCTTCGTCGTAGACAGCATATGTAAAACATTTTTACTTTATTGTTTTACTGCCTTTCGCTCGCTGCTCTGCCTTCGTGGACCTTATTTCTCCATTGAAACTTTGGTCATTTTTTCGTAGTGGATGCTTACGTCATAATACAAATCTGCTTGCCATTTAGTTGTTAGAATAAAAGTCTGATCTGCTATCCCTACCAACAATGTAACTAGACCACATTACCAGCCACGTCCGGCACATCGGGCGACTAGTCGCATCACATGTGTTACAACATGTCAGGTTGGTGATTAATACCTCGCTTATTACGCGCCTAGGTCATTGGTGCGGCTGATTTATAGCGCCTAATTGTCGCGTCATGACGTATAGCTCTTCATTTACCCATAGATAGAAGAAATATATCAGCGTGTGGTGATGAATACATGAAAAATTTGATGTCTGCCTGTATACCTATGCACCCTATATATTTTTAGTCGACTGCAAAGGTGGGTTATGTTTTTAAAAGACATGTCCTGACTTACCGACTTATTCATAATCTCAAAACCTAAACCTATTGAAACTTTGATACGGGATTCAGACCTAAAATTTAATTTTAAAATAAAAAAAACAAATTTTGAAGTAAGCACTATGAAAAAATCACTTTCGTTTCGCTCTTTAGTAGATAATGAAAAATAAGAAAGGACGTGTTATACAATTTAAAAAAAAAAAACGTAAAACTAACTAGGTAGACTAAAGTATTTTTTTAAATCAGCGAATTCTAACCACATCGAGCAAAACCCACGGACAGCACAACCTTGTAATAAGTAAACAGATTACTAAATTCCTTATTCGTGGTCACCTACTTCAATTTTAACGCAAATCACTGAACTTTTGTAGCATTTTAAATGAGATTCCAACCCGTCACTTCTCTTACCCTTATTTTCAAAATGCAAACCTTTCTATAAATACCGCATGGCTTTGTGTTGATTATAAATAGCCGGCCCAGCATCTCTCGTTATAAAAGGTGACTAGGGGATTATGGCAGATGAATGGCCAGCGCCCAGCGGCATACAAATTATGATCCATCAATTCACGTGCCAAACAAACTGAGATAGCTATATCGATCTAACATAGCTCAGAATGTGGTGCAAGCTTCTTCACTTAATGAACTTTACATAATAGTCAACGTCAGGTGGACAACACCATTTTTGGGGTTCCGTAGCCAAAATGGCAAAACGAAACCCTTATGGTTTCGTCATGTCCGTCCGGGCAGCTTAACTCAGAGACTGTTTGTGCTAGAAGGCTGTAATTTTGCATGTATACACATATTAATTACGCCGACAAAGTGAAAGTATCTGAGTAGTAAATAAAACATTTAAAAACTTTTTTTTGAGGGTACGAAAGTGGGGATGTGATTTTTTTTTCTCACTTACCTTATGTGGGGTATTATTAGATAGGTCTTAAAACCGTTTAGGGGTTGTGAAGACCATTTTTAGATTCAGGGATCCGTTTGTGAAATATTAAGATTTAAAGTGCAATTTTTGGTAGAGTCAAATGTTAGGCCCCCGCCCTGCCAGATAAATATAAGAAAATCACGGTAGTAATAAAACCTTTTTTACAAAAAAATATTACCGACTTCAAAAATAAATACAAGGCAACTAAAAAGCAAAAAATAATATCTACCTAGAATAACAAATTAACATTTTGAAGTTGGCGCCGACTTAAACAAAAACAACTATTTCATGGCACTTTTTAGTGCGTTGGTTTGTAATTCTCTCAAGTAACAATAGGCTTGCTTATATCAACTGCTAAAATCCCTTAGAAAAATATTGCTTGCCGCGATCCAGGGCCGTTAATTGTTGAGGAGTTCACATGATAGTTCAATATCAGCTCTATTACATTGTGTACCTAATAGTAGTATTACGAGAATAAAATGCTACTCAATATCATATTAAAGTGATTGAATCGCAAACCGTGAAATATTGGATAGGTCCGCTCGTCATTTGTGGTCTTCATCATCAGTTCTACTTCACCAATAGGTGCTTTTTGAGAGTAAATGCACGAATCGCTATGAAATGTACACACATCAAAAGTGTCTAGGGATCAACATATATTTTTGCAATAACTTTTCTCCTGATTGATTTTTTTTTTTTATTTCTTTAAGGATTCATCAAATAAAGTGTTTTCGTTTGTCACAGTAACGATAAACCAAGTCACCTTTGCATTAATAAAGAAATTTGCCATTTTCCTAATAAAGGGATTTTTGACATTTGAACCACTAACATTAAAGTTCGAAAAAAAGACTGAAATAACAGTTTTCTTTAAAATTTTATTGGGTAACTTAAACAATTAATAATCCGTGTTTCTACCGCGAACACTAACAACACAAGAACATCGGTTTGGCATACTCAAAATGAGTTCATCCAAATCACGCTGTGGAATGGCCGCCCATGTTCGTTGCAACAACAAAAAAAGGTCTTCTTGCGACTGGATACCCTCCATATTCGGCAGAGCTCTTCTCTGTAGCATATCCCATGCATGCTCAATCGGGTTCAAGTCTGGCGACTGAGCAGGCCAGGGCAGGACATTGATGTTAGCTGCGGCGAGAGTCTGTCTTACAACTCTTGCGGTGTGCGGTCGTGCATTATCATGCATTAACTGAAATAAGGGACCGATTTGCACTTGTAGAGGAACGATGACGTCTGATACAATCGTCTCAGCATAAATTTGAGCGTTGAGGTTGCCTCTGATCCAAATCAACTCAGTTCTTCCGCCGATCCAAATACCCGCCCATACCATGATGGTTCCACCACTATAAGGATGGACTTCCTGGCAGGATTTTAATCGCTGTTGGCGTCCAGGGGTTCTCCAGTGTCGTATACGTCTTGTATCCGGTCTCATACCAAAACGAGACTCATCAGAAAAGCACACGTAACGCCATTGTTCTTCTGCCCAATTTCTGTGTTCAAGAGCCCATTGATATCGAATCCTACGATTGTGCATTGCTATAGGTGGTACCCGTAGCGGTCTTCGGGAATGAAGGTTCACTTCATGCAAGCGGTTTCTGACTGTTTGGTCGCTAATTAAGTTCCCTGAAGAGTGATGAAGCCTCACGGCTAACATCATGGCGGTTATTGTTGGACCTCTTCGAGTTAAGATTTGAATGTATCGGTCTTGTCTCCGTGTGGTGCAGCGATACCGTCCTCCATGGCGCTCAGCCACGGTACCAGTGCTTCGGTAACGTGTCCAAAGTCGACTGATAACACTCTGACTTGTATTCAGAGCTAAAGCCACAGTACGTTGCCGGGAACCAGCTTCTATCATTCCCACGGCTCTGAGCATTTCTTCCCTGCTTAAATGACGTCGCCGCTCCATAATAACGTTGGTTTTAATCAGTAGTAGGGAAACAGTAGCACTAATAATGTCTTCAATGCGTTGTATGTTTTTATAGGGAAAATATTGACAGCTGATTTTCATCTTTTACTCGAATTTGATTCACAGTTCCTGATTCAAATTATGAAATGCACCAAAAAGGATCCATATAAATTTATAAAATCATAAATTTATTACAAAGCCACATCTCAATCTCAAGAAATCCGCATAAAAATGCTTGATCCCTAGACACTTTTGATGTGTGTATCTACCTAAATCACTATAGGTGTGCCTTTAATATTTGAAGAGTATCCTCGATTTCTCAAGGATCCTATTATCAGAGCGTGATCTGATAATAATGGGCCAACTTGGAAGTAAATCCTTTCAAACATAATAAAAGTATTTTAAATCGGTTCAGCCGTCTTTGCATAATCAGTGAACAAACATACAAAATAATAAAAAAAATAATAAAAAACATACAGTCGAATTAAGAACCTCCTCCTGTTTGACGTCGATTGATAAACCTATAGTGAAATTAAAAGAAAAACTATCACAGCTAAGTAATCTTTACAAGTTTACGAGTAACAGCTGATCAAATTACAATGGAATTTATACGAAAATGTTATTACTTTGCGTAACAAAATTTTAGTACAAATTCCATTTAATTTTATTATAAAATAGGTATAACGTTGTAAATATGAAACAAAAACAACAGAAAACCCATTCTTAAGGCGCATTCTTCATATAGGAGGGGGGAAGGAAGAGGACTACGGAACCCTACATTGCGCGTGGCCCGACATGCACTTGCCCGGTTTTTAATTTATTTTTAATACCTACAGAAATGCAGACAAAACAAATACATAGATTGCTGAAATAACACGAGCGTTGTGCTGGTGTAGGATACGTAACGTTTGAATATTAACTTCATATTCCGATTGCCATGTCAATCTATTATGGACTATTGACACCAACACGAGATGCTATCATTCAATGTTCCCTTTGATTCCAAATGCCAAATATCTTAGGAGGAATATAATATTTATACTGCGACAGTACTTCGATGTGAAAAATACGTAAGCATTGCAACATTGTTTCAAAAGCAGAACATTTTACAGTCTCATGATAAATGTTAGTATGGAAAATACTTCAAGAAACTTTCTAGAACACGCCAACTACAACCGAGTTGGTAAAACTTTGACAAAATACATGTAAACTTGATATTTTCTAACAATGTGCTGTTTCGCCGAAGAATATAAGCTGGAATTGTGGTCACCGAAGTTGTGAACTGGTTCATGTAGTTGCCTTCAAGATGTATTTATAGGTTTGTATTACATAAGGCCAACAAAGTAGTTACTGCTCAGATCGTTCGTCTCTCCAGACCAACAATATTCCATTAAACTTCGTAATACACAAATGTACTTCTTTTCAGCATAAGTTTTTACTTACAATCTAGTAACCGCATCAACCCCATTTTATTGATAACTGGAATAAGAAAACATGGATAGTAGATCAGATAGAAGAATTATTAAAATATATATATTACGGGTCTTAATCGCGTGAATAATTTAAGGTAAAATACCTTGAGTTCAGTGTTTCAGTCTTCCCGTGAAACGTCGGGCAATAAACAAGGTATTTTACCTTAAATTATTCACGCAATTAAGACCCGTAATATATATATTTTAATAATGTGTACAAATCGCGAAAGTTTATCAACATAGATAGAAGAATGTTCAAACTAATTGTCTTTTTTTTAGGGTTCCGTAACCAAAATGGCAAAACGGAACCATTATAGTTTCGCCATGTCCGTCCGTCCGTCGGTCCGTCCGCACCTTTGCTCAGAGACTGTTAGTGCTAGGAGGCTGTAATTTTGCATGGATACACATATTACTTAAGCCGACAAAGTGAAAGAATAAAATGTTGAAAAAAAAATATTTTTAGGGTACCTCCCCTATATGTAAAGTGGGGATGTGATTTTTTTTCTCACTTACCCCATCGTGTGGGGTATTATTAGATAGGTCTTTTAAAAACATTTAGGAGTTGGGAAGACAATTTTTAGATTTAAGGATTCCTTTGAAAAATATTAGGCTTTAAAGTGCATATTTTGTTAGAGTCAAGTGTCCCCCCCCCCCTAAACCAGCTAAATGGTTGATGTTGGATATGTAAAAAAATCACGATAGTAGAATATATAGTGAAATTTAAACGAAAACTATCACAGCTAAGTAGGCTTTATAAGTTTCCGAGAAACAGCTGATCAAATGAGAAGTAACAAAATTTTCGTACAAATTCACTTGCATGCACTTGCCCGGTTTTTTTTATATACTATACGATAACTAGCAATGTGGGATTACATTACTAGCAATCTTGTTACCCCTCCAGCTAAGAGGGTTCACGTCGGTAGTATAATGGGTAGGATTCGAAACCCACGATTGCGAGGCCGATGCCTTAGCCATTAGGCTACAGCCAAAGGTCAAAGTCTGTATCAAAATATACAAAAAGCCGTTGGCTTCGTTAGCTTCTGCGCTTACTATCCGCGTCCCCATAAGAAGAGTATGCACTGCCGGTAAAAAAAAAGCTCTTGACTTAGTTACGACATTGTTCTATATAAAAAGATAATTAATTGTCGTAACGTAAAATAGTGATAATAAGGGGTTCGTAATTTGGGACCGGGAAACTCGACCGGAAAAACAGGGGTGTGTACATAAACGGGCACTATTTAAATCATCTGAGGTTCGCCGACGATATTGATATAATTGCTGAAACTGCCAAAGACCTGGAGGAAATGATGAGATCACTAGATTGCGAAAGTTCTAAAATCGGCCTTGAAATGAACGTAAATAAAACTAAAATACTAACTAACAATCGTGAACGTCCAATAGTGATAAAAGATAACTGTATAGAATATGTCAGAGAATACATTTACTTGGGGAAGCAAATATCATTCAATACATCAAATAACGAAGAGGAAGTAACAAGAAGAATTAACACAACCTGGAAAAAATTCAGGAAGAGGACAATTTTTGATACGTGCTTATTACCCTGCTTGTTGTATGGCTGTCAAACATGGGTATTTACAAATAAAATAAAACAAAAATCAAATGCAGTCAAACAGCAATGGAAAGGAGCATGTTGAAAATTAGAAGAATACAAAAAATTAGAAGCGATAATATTCGTCAAAAAACAAAACTTACAGATGCTCTCAGGCACGCGCTACTACTTAAGTGGAGATGGGCCGGACACATCTCACGATACCCAGACAAAAGGTGGACCATCGAAGCTACACAGTGGAAAGGACCAATAGGGAAAAGGAATGTGGGTCGGCAATTGAGACGGTGGACTGATGACCTAATACAAGTAGCAGGAAATGACTGGATGAAGTCAGGCAAGGACAGGGAGTCATGGAAAAGGATGGAGGAGGCCTTTACCCAGACAGGGGTTCAGATTTCATAATAAAATTATTAACATTAATCATAAGTAACTTTCTTAAATTTAAGCAATAATCTAACAAATATTGTAATAAGTAGAGAGATCTGGAATAAATGGCTTTATTATTATATTATTATTATAATTTGGGACCGGGACCGTGGTAACAAAAAGCGAATTGAATTTAATTATTTATTTTGTTTCGTCATATGGGTCCACAAATAAAAACAAACCTTTTCTTTTAAAAGTACAGTTGTCAAAAAAGATAAAGAAAGTTATAGAAACAATTTAAATATGAACTATTATTAAGAGTTAAAATCTTCCTTAACTTTTTACAATCTCGTAGTGACATCGTGGTATAAAATTCATCGTCAAAATCGGTTTCATAGTGCGCAGCTTTATAACCAAACCATATTTTTATTCAACCACACGTATGCTACGAGTACCGTAGCCATTCCATAACCGGCAAAAAACTATTTGCTAGAAGATTTTCCAACCACATTTCAATAACAAAGTGATTGGTTAGGTAGTAAAAGTTTATTGGAAAATTCGAAGCTGTTGCATGCGAAGGGGAGGCGGGAAGGGGGAGGTCAGTGCGCGTCACGTGACGATGGTTTGTCGCAAGTGAACTATTCATGTCGCGTGTCGCCAGCCGGCCACCGGCCACTTTGCCGGCCGATGTGCGTCCGCTGCATTCATTTTATGTGCTTCTGCGATTTCAAACTGTAATTAAGCGGTGGGAGTGAGTCTCACTGCTATGCAAGAAGTCGTGGGTTCAATTCCTACACGGAACACCACTTTGTGCGTCTTGTTCCGAGTCTGAGTGTACTTTGTGTCCGTAACTTGTAAGTTTGTAAAGTCCGCGCGACACAGCGTTGTGCAGTACTGCGGGAGTCGTCTTTAAGAAAAAAAAATCTAGAATAACGTTTCAATTTACCTAGACGTGGAATTCACGTGAGAATTCGTCAAAAATCATCAATTTTGATAAACTTCATTGTGAAAGTAGATTTTATCTTTAGAAAGTACATACTGGTTTTTATTGTGATAACTAACATACATGGGTGTCACCTAACTATAGTAGGATAAGTACAAAAGGTATACCACTCATATTATATAATACAAGATCGGTTCAAATTCTGAATCATTCCCACATCGGCTATATTTAAACAGGTTTCCAACGTTAGCCGCTAGGCCGCGGCGCGCCAGGAGCGGTCACCTCGCCTGGTAGGAGGATCCTTCCTTCATGTTAAAGGAACGTAACACTTTGTCCTCCACACCACAATATGAGCCTATGTCACTTTTAGAGTATTTTTTTAACTTTCTAAGCTCATTGCTTCCGTTAAAGATTTCTTGAGAAATAACTAATTTCAACCGCCTTTAAAAAAAGTGGTTCTCTGTTTGACCCGTATGTACGTTAGTATGTATATTTGCTATTCGACTGCATATTTTTCTGGAAATGTTTTAATGTAAAAAACCTTGTCCTAGGTTATACGAAAACAGAGATATAGACTAAAACATAGGAGTTAGTCAGCAAAAGGCGATTGTTCAAGTGACTATGGAATTTAGTATCGCTACAAATTTTGTTGTGCCAAGATGAAAACTACTGATTTATGTAGACATTAATATATACTTTTAGAAAAACCAACATTGATTTACCTAATTTGCCGGGTTTAATTAATATGGGTGGATGAACTTCGAAAATCGAAATATTTATATACCCTTTTTTTTTAACACAGGACATAACTATGATATTGCGTATTAATTATGTATTACACATGATGTGTAACACTAGTTTATGGCTATGAATTCAGCTTTGCAGTGATATATAATCCGAATCTATCTCACAAACACTTCACAATTGTCACAATATTGGTACGAGTCTCTGTCTCACAAAATATTTCTGATTATTACTATGTATATATGGAGTCTCTATCTCAAACTCACGTAATGTAACCACAATATCATACACAACACAAGAAATAACAAAAGCTATTTGTTATTAATACTTTAAACTGTTTTCATAATGGACCGACGCCAAACAACAACCATATTTTTATAACTTTTGTCATATCCTACTCGATATTTTTATTAAAATTCATTAGTATGTTCTTATTTTTATCGAGCCGGGTCCTAATCTAAAGGTATCAAAGAATATGCTTATTAAAAAGTATAGTATATAAATATTATCGTTCTTTACATTCAAACGGTGCAACAATTAATAAAGTATTTAAATTAATTATTTAATAAAAATCGCGTTGCATCGTCATCCGCCTAGCACGTCGTGACTTACGCGATGAGTTGCTACGCCGTGCGCGAGTGCGTAGAGGTATGACTTCCGCCGACATAGATAGGCCTGGTCCTCCCAAGCGCATCTACTTCAATGAACGGCTTACTGCTCACAACCGGCACTTATTTCGTCGCGCTCGGGAGTCTGCTACGCGACTTGGTTGGCAGTTTGTGTGGACTAAGAGAGGCCGCATTCTTGTTCGGCACAAACATGGGGACACTGCGCATTTCATCCGCACTGATACCGACCTACTGCGTATCTTCGGTGCTGATTCAAATAAGAAAGTTTAAAAACAATGAACCTATTTTAATTTATTTGTGCATGGTGTTATGTTATCATGAATTTTATATTTTTCTGTTTTTATCACTTAATAATAATAAGATACTGGTGCATAGCGTAAAAGGCAATATATATGGACTTAGGGAAATTACATTTACAATTTTCTATCTCAATTTAATCATTACAATTCTTAATTACAATTTTTTATATACAATTTTTTATTTACATTTTATAAGATTTTCAACGCAATTGTTACATTTAATTTACAATATTCATAATTTCACTGGGTTTATGATATCTATTGGAAAGGTAGTTGTGCGTCACAGTGGCAATAAAAAAGATATCTTATTAAGCGGCACTTTTAAAATGTTTAATCTTATACGTTATGAACACACTAACATTTATCTATCGATACACTATTTTAATTATTTTAACATTACTACTATGATATTAGTCAATCGGAATTTTGTAGTTATGTCAGGTTATAAATATTCGTTCTATCTTGTATATTCCTTCCGCAACAATGGGTAACAAATATTTGAAAGTTGGTTTTTTTAATGCAGGATCCCTATCTACAAAACATGAAGAGTTTATTATAGCGATGGCCCACCACTCAGTTGATTTGATGGCAATCAATGAAACATGGCTTCGCCCGGGGCAAGAGGGACTAGCCCCCACTGTACCCGGGTATCGCTTGCTTCATGTTCCTAGGCCAGCAAGTGTGCCCAAGTGCCGCGGTGGGGGAGTGGGATACTACGTCAGGGATGGTCTCAATGTGCGAGTCAGACCTCATTCGGTACACTCACAGGTCGAGCAAATGTGGCTGAGTTTAAATATTAATACCAAAAAGATATTTATTGGCACAGCTTATCGGCCACCGTGGCTGAGTACTGACCTGTACCTTGATGCCGTTACTGACAGTTTCAGCTCATTCTCACGCTATGATCACGTGATATTTTTGGGTGATACAAATATCAATCAACTAGATAGAGATGATCCAAAAACGAAGAAGTTCTCCGAGTTTCTGGGACATCTTAACCCATTATGTACTAGCGTGACCATATGGTAACGCTAGAACATAATTAAAATTTATTCGTATATATTTTTAAAAATATAACTTTTTTATATTTTTTTACTCGAATTGATATCCGAACATATTTACCTTCGTGTAGGTGTCAAACAAAGTTTTTTTATTTTTTATTTTATGGTGGTTATTCGTAGAAAACTTATGGTGATATATTTCAGTTCGGAAAAATAGCAGGTTCACAAATGTAAGTACAATTTTAGTTCATAATCATTATTATTCATAAGTATTTTATGACGAAATATATAAAGTGATAGTTATAATTTCATGTTCTGCTAATATTTTTTTTTTAATTTCAATTCAATTTGAAAATATAAGCAGTTATATTGTGAGTGACCATACGGTAACGCTAGTCCATTATGAGTACATTTTTTCTATAAAGTTGTCTTATCTTATTTTAGCATGAATGTGGCTCAGATTTTGGATGCTCTATAGAATGATGACGACTTGAATGTTCGAGACGTCTACATTGAACCTCCTGATATAGCGCATTGTTGAGGGTTCAGCAGATGAGGATGATGGTGGCACGAAAGAAAATTTTAACGTTCGCTCTTACTTCTTTTGCTACTCAAAATTCAACACCAGTAGAATTTTGGGATGATTTGGGAAATTATTTAGTATACAATGCTATGAGGCGAGACAGATTTATATAAATAGATACGTGGAGACAATGAAAAAACGTCCCAGAGGATCGTACGCGTCGCAAGGAGATCTGGTGGTGGTTTGGTGGATGGATAACTCGGTGGTCACAGTGGCTTCCACAGACCATCAAGTAGACCCTCCTGGATTTGTTGACCGATATTCGAAAGTTCAAAGGGTAAAAATCAAAGTCCTAAGACCTCACTTGATTGGCGTCTATAATCGGTACATAGGTGGCACTGATCTACGGATATGGATGCCCATATAAATAATAACCGTATAGGGATCAGAGGAAAAAAATGGTGGTCGCCCATATTTTCTTGGTTGATTGATGTCACCATAAATATTTTTGGACCCTAATGGAGAAATCTGGGCACAACATACCGCAACTCAATTTTCGCTGCAAAAATGCCCAAAAATATCTACGACAATATGAAAATCCTCCAAGTCTGGAGAACGTCTCTAAAAGAAATGCTATAGATATATAAAGCTATCAGACTCAGTATATGCAAACCCGTTCTACTTGTGTGTGGAAATGTGTTTGGAAAAACATATATGTTATAAATAAAAATATTATATTATTTAAGTATTTTTATTTTACATAATACCAAGTAACTATAACACAATGAAAATGCATAGTTGTAGGAATTTTTGTACTATACTTTGACCTAGCGTGACCGTATGGTCACACCCTCAAACTCCGAAAAAAAAAATTTTTGAAAAAAAAAACAACTTTTTTTTGTTTCTGTAGATGCCTTATGATCCCTTTAATAAACAAAATACAATTATATCTCGAAAAAGAAAACTCCGTCCCTAATGGGTTAACTTGAGACAAATTATTGACACGCCTACTCACTTTACCGATGGGGCTCAGACCTTAATTGATGTTATTTGCACTGATGCATGTGTTCGTAATGTGATTGTTGATCATATTAATGATCTTGGTCGCCACGCATTCATGTCGTGTGAAATAATGATCAAAAAAGACACAATTCCTACCAAACTTGTAGTATACCGGCCGTTAAGAGACATACTTTTGGATTACTTCACAATGGATTTGAACCAAATGCCGTGGAATGAAATCAGTAACTTGGACGATGTGAATGTGATGGTTCAGAGGTTCAATGCCTGCATAACATATATTTTCGACCTACATGCTCCTTTGAAAACTAGAAAGTTTAAAGGCCGTCCTACTCCATGGATTACTGACAATATTCGTGCAATGGTCAGACTTAGAAACGATGCTCATGCGAGATACAAGTCTACTAAATTAGAAGCGCACAAAGTTTATTATAAAGACCTTAAAGGGCAAACCTCTATGGCTATGTCCAGTGAAAAACGTGCATACTTTGACCATTATATTAACGGCCACTTAAAAGACTCAAAAATCCTGTGGAAAAATCTTAAGTCAAATATTATACCTCATCAAAAACACAACCTTCCAAATTATTTTAATAACCCTGACGTGATTAATAATGCCTTCCTTAAGGTACCAGGACTCTCCAATATAAATATATCGGATTTGACGTATTTTGAGTTCCACAGGTACAGTGATGCCGTTTTTTCATTGGGGGTAGTCAGTGAGGATTGTGTACTTAAAATTATAAACTCTCTAAAATCAAATGCGCAGGGTATAGACGGTATATCCAGAGACATGATCGTTCTTACCTTACCTCAGTCTTTGTCTGCTATCACGGCTATTGTCAATAGGTCCATTGTCACTAATACATTTCCCCGCGCATGTCGTATGGCTGTGGTCAGACCAATTCCAAAAATATTTAACCCATCTAGCGTCAAAGACCTACGACCTATTAGCATATTGCCGTTCATGTCGAAGATTTTGGAAAGGGTCGTCTACATGCAATTGTCTGAATACCTGGAGAGCAATAATATACTGCCTGACCTTCAATCTGGATTTAGAAAGGGGCGTAGCACTTCAACCGCTTTATTAGACGTAGTGGGAAACATATTAGAAGCGCGAGACAAAGGTGAGGGTACCATACTCACCCTACTTGACTTTTCCCGCGCATTTGACAGTGCAGATGTCACTAAGTGCATAAGGAACTGTCGATATCATATGTACGCTGACGACTTGCAATTGTACACCTCTTTTAAACCGTCACCAATTTCTACACAGGCTTCAGTACTGGCAATCAATGAGGACCTTGACAGGGTATTTGACTGGGCGCAGAGGAATGCACTGGTACTGAACCCTGGCAAATCCAAAGTTATGATCCTGGGTAATAAAGATCTGGTGGGTGATATTATAGTGAATGGGGAAAAAATGGAGAGAGTGTATACTGCAAGAAACCTTGGCATTATTATGGACCATGAACTTAAATTCGAACAGCACATAAACAGCATAATAAGTAGTTGCTTCTATAGACTCAAGGTACTGTACAGAGTACGAGAATTCTTAAGCGTGGAGCTTAGAAAGCGGTTGGTTGATGCGCTCATTTTGTCAAGACTAAATTATGGTGACGTTGTGTACGGACCCTGTATACTATCGAGAACAGCTAAGCTCATTCAACGAATCCAGAATGCCTGCGCTAGATTCTGTTTTCATATTCCTCGCCGAAGCCATGTGACGCCGTTTCTGAATAATAATAACGTGCTCAAAATGGAACATAGGAGAGAAATTCATTTCGCTAGTCTTCTTTTTGATGTTATTGCCAAAGAGTCGCCAGGTTACTTGTATAGTAAATTGACATGGACGCGAACTCATTTTCCATATCCCATTAGGGCTTCCAGTCATGTGCTGAGTATACCAGCCCATAAAACAGCCGCCTTTAGAGGAAGTTTCAAATTTGCTGCCACGCGATGTTGGAACGACCTACCTCCACCAATTAGGATTTCTAAAAGTATTATGACATTCAAAACTCGTTTAAAGTCATATTTATTAAATTTTCAGAAATCCGACGCAACTTAATAAACTAATTAATTAAATCCTTAAACAATTTTGGCATCAATCTCATCTGAATATTTATTATTTATTTTAACTATTAATTTTTATTTTATTTCTATTTCATTCAAATTTTAGGCACTCAATTTATTTATTTCATAATACACTTTTGATGTAATAGGAATACATTTACATAAATATTAATTAATTTTATATATTATACCAATTTATTTTATTATTTACATATTTTATTGCACGCTATTATGTTGAATGGATGTACCTATACAATTAGATATAAAGCATAAATACACACACAGGTATGGAACAATATCTTTTGAGCTATGTACGCTAACTAGTACCTATTTACAGGCTATTATCTGCAGCTGTTGAGCTGACGCTGCGTTTAAATTAGGTGTTACTGAAAATCAGCTCTGTGTCGCCTTATTGTGATGCAGTATTATGCTGAGTAACATCTTTTTTTGTTGGGACTGGGGCGCACACTGCATTCTCCATCAACTCAACATTGAATATAGTCATAATGGTTTTACCTTTATAATTACTTTTTTTCCTATGTATACCGTGTAAATAGTATAGATGTAGGAAAGTGACAGGCTTCGATCACTAGTCTGGCTAAGGTACCTCCACTGGTTGATGTGTTTCCATGTGTGTATACGGCGACGACGCGCGGCATTAGCAGCTGCTTCTACGGCGTGTTTGTGTGGAGAAATAGCGACAAACTGGTGACCTGAAACATATTTAAATAAATAAAACTAAATATATCATTAGGTTACACTACTCTCATAACCTTGTGATCGTTACACATGTACATACCTTTCTGATGTGGCTAAACAGGTTAAGTGTTGCTGTGTCGCCGGGCAAACACGATCGTGATTTCCATTTATCAAATGGCTGACGGGTCCTCGCCGGATACACAAATGTCTGATGTCAGTCAAATGTCTTCCAGAATTATATATTTAATTCGTTCGTTGCTTGTTGCATGGACGAATGGTGCGTACCGGTAAAACGATTTGGCAATTGTTGTGTTTAGTAAGGCGCTGCGGAGCGCGAGTGGTTCGCTCACGCGCATAGCGAATAATAATGAATGTGTAATATAATAATAATGACTTTTGGTACGGGAGCGAGCCGCTGCGCCGCCCCGCGCCCCGCATTGCCGCCCGGCAGCCTCTCAGCGCGTCTCGCCTGCATGTCTGATTGGTCGCACGCCGCAGCCCTAAGCCATAAAAACGGCGAGACCTATAGACATTCACAGAGAAGCGCGAGCGCCAACTTATTTGTATTTTTGCTACTTATTTGTATTATGTAATTGTTGTTATGTAGTCTGTGCCCAAATCGCAACAAAATAAACATTTTCTTTTCTTTTTTTTTTTTTTTTTATAATAACCCTAATCGATATTACGATTTTATTTTTGTAATAGTGTTACCACCGTTAAAAATAACTTCATACGAAAAAAAAGGAAATAAATAAACTGAAAGACTAATATTTGCATCTCAATATTCCGGCAAATGTGAGACTCCATATCATTATATAATAACGTTATAATTAGAAACAAGAATTATACATTTAATCAACTTGTGGCACAACGTAAATACTAGCGATACTGCTGGTGGGCATACCCCTTTGCATTCGGTAATGTGCTTGATATGTTTTTTCCCCTTTCTTTAATATACATTTGAAGGCAATTAATTTTTCCTTAAAATGTTATTAGGGAAAATGAACCGACTTCAATTGAAAACAAGGAAAAAAATCAAGCACATCACAGAATGCAAATTTTGCAACCTAATACTATTATCCCAAGATCCCTGGCGTGCCAGACCTATTTTATTTTCACACTGATAAAATGTAGGATTTCAGGTAGTGTTTATATGTACACTCAATGCCAGTATAGACGGCCAATTTTCAGGTACTAGGTGAGGTAGAAAAAAATCGGAATAAGTTATCTTATTTTCTGACTGTTGATTTTCATATATATGGTGTAAAATACTATAAAAATATTTGCCTCATTGCCTCACAATTCCCGCCGGCCATTTTTTGTTGCTTAACTCTTATATGTTACTAGATGGATTATATGGAACATATATTTGCTCAGCCAGAGAGATTGTATGGGCCAAAGATTCTCCGCAATACCAAAAAGATTCAGCCTTTATTAAGATCGTGAAGGTATGCTTAACTTATTTTTTGACGCTTAATTTGTATATATCTTACTCAAGGGATTATACGGAATATAATTGCTCAGCCAAAACAAATTGAATGGGCCAAACCTTCTTCCAGACATCAAAAACATTCAGCAGCGCGAGGGTATTATAAAAGCTAATCAGATTATATTTTAACACTTGTTTTTTTATATGTTACTTAGGAAATTGTATGCAACATATATTTGCCCAGCCAGACAAATTGCGTGAACCAAACCTTCTCCCAGACACCAAAATCATTCAGCCGTTATATAATCGTGAAGGTATTATTATATTTGGCTTATATTAGGATGCTTGATTCTTATTTAAGTTACTTAAGGGATAATATGTAACATATATTTTCTCAGCCAGACAAATTGAAAGGGCGAAATATCCCCCACTAATTTACCACTAATTTAGTCAGTGATGGGGACGGTGATGCGAATGTGCCGTAATTGTTTTATTTAAATTCTAATTAAAAGATAATACGAATATATTATTAATATGGATTATATTAAGCCGTTTGGGTTCGAGACACTAGGGAGTGGTCGCCTCTTAGTTTTATCAGGTAAGTTGTATATAATTAGTAAATATAAACAGAGAACCTCCTCTGTTAAAATCGGTAAAAAATTCAGTGTCATGACGAGCCAAATGTTTGTGTAAGCTACAAATATTTGTGGAGCGCCAGACTTGGCACAAATATTAGTTGTATGAGTTACGTTTGGTACGTGGCGTACTTTTAAGACTTGTATAAAGTGTACTAGACTAAGGTGTTAACTTGTTCAGTTTAATGCTGCTAGTTTTACGACTGATTACTCAAACACCACTCAGTTTTAGTGGCCTCATAGTTAACTCTAATGTTGTATTGTCTATACTGACACTTGAAGAACAAGACATGGAAAGACTTTTGGGCACCTCACACTCAAAGTTAATAGCTTTTGAATATTCCAGAATAGAAAATGTAAATCAATAATTCTAAATTGTTTTTTTTTTTCTTTTATTCTAAGAATTATGCTATTATAGTTAGTTGTCAAGAATGAGCAAGTATCCGCGAGAGAATACCACCCACGTTCTATCTAAATAATCTTATTTCACAAATATTTACAAAAAACATACGGTTCATTTAATATTCATGGCATATTCTGTTATAGGTACATACGTAGCCTCGTGGGGCACCTGTAACACACTCCTTGTAATGTTTATGTTTCAGTATTGTACCTGTACATAATATATAAGTATTGTATATTACGGACCTCTAAATTGTATTACTGTCATATCTCGTTATGTTCCGGCATTTCTTACAAAATGTATCTCCTATGGCTTTTTTGCGGCAATTTCTCGAAGCAAGGATATCCACTAAAACGAATTATTATCATTCTTTGAAATGGGGCTTGGAAACAATTTGGTTAAAAATGTTGAAGAAGCGAAACCCTCTGTTTCCATGACTATAAACTTAAACAACGGAGGAGAGAGAGATAAAAATATAGCTACAGCACCAAAAAATGAAAATAAGTAACCGTAAAATTATGTAAACTACCTCTCGCCTCCATTTCCCTTGCAGCGACTTACTACTTGTGTAACACCATAATACTAATACTCGCGTCAACAACGCTTTCAGTTAACACGTAACCACTACGTCACGTGTACATGATCTCAGTCTCAAGGCATATAAATTCCCATGAACGTCGCGGAGTGTCACGGGAAGCAAACAAGGACCGGAATCATATGAGTACGTGCATTATATTGTACTGTTTTGTTTACCTCAGTGCATACTAGATGAGATTGTTTTAATAATTTTCTTTTAAATGTAAAAGTGACTTTCTATCTCCCTGGTTATTACGATAGCATACCAAGTTTATTTCAATCAAATTGAAGGTACCTCGATCGATTTTGATCGAGGCTCGATTAAAATCGCTTCAAACGTCTAAATACACGCGTCATCGACTCGCGGAGAACTAACCCCTGCTTGCTAACAAAAACCCCTGTAGCAGTTTAAATATAGTAGCTACAGCTAAGATAAAATATACTCAAAAATAGCTAAACGATTATAGATTGCCCACTTAAAATAAAGTTAAACGTCAATTCCCGAATGAAAATAAATAAAACCTTTTGGAAATTTGTTTCGCAAGCATAAAATATAAATATTTTTCCCAACAAAACACTTAAATAAGAAACTAGGTTAATGTCCTTTTAATATGATGTACATTAAACTAGATTAATATTCCTTTAATATGATGTGCATGAAAAGAAAAAATAGTGCATTCAGTAAACTGTTAAAATGAATCAATACAATACAACAAAAAATAAAACATGTTATAACACCAAAGCAGTTTGTAATATTGCAAACACACTTCCTGGTTTGTACAGAGACTTATTTTTAATTTTGTTGTAACGTCCATGGATACCATACCATCCATATGAAACAACCTAAAGAGTACATTAATATTATAGAATTTTATAAGCTACGGGTCTTAATCGCGTAAATATTTTATTTTAAGGCTAAATACCTTTGTTTATTTCCCGACGTTTCGACCGTATTGCAACGGCCGTGGTCACGGGTAGACTAATTCAGCTCAGCGTCGCCTCCGAGAAGCGCGGGTTTCGGAAACTACCCTCGCTTGATTTTTATTACTCACTATTACGGAACCGTCGGTACTTCGACACACAACACTAACGACATCTGCACACTGGCGTGCAATGTTTGTTCGGCGGTGTGTACACTTGCTGATCACTGGATTCCACGATGTTGACAAACGATATCCATCTTCTCGGTTGAAATTGACGTGTTTTATGATTTCAACCGCTTCCCTTTAGTTCAATCCAGTGATTGGATCCCGCATCTAGCAAGTGTTCCAATCACTGGATTGAACTACATAAACCACAGGTCCTCTCCACTGACCGTCACTACTACTCCAGGATGGCGCGGGAAGCGGTTGAAATAAAAAAAACACGTCAATTTCAACCGAGAAGATGGATATCGTTGGTCAACATCGTGGAATCCAGTGATCAGCAAGTGTACACACCGCCGAACAAACATTGCACGCCAGTGTGCAGATGTCGTTAGTGTTGTGTGTCGAAGTACCGACGGTTCCGTAATATTGAGTGATAAAAATCAAGCGAGGGTAGTTTCCGAAACCCGCGCTTCTCGGAGGCGACGCTGAGCTGAATTAGTCTACCCGTGACCACGGCCGTTGCAATACGGTCAAAACGTCGGGAAATAAACAAAGGTATTTAGCCTTAAAATAAAATATTTACGCGATAAGACCCGTAGCTTATAAAATTCTATAACGTGTACACATCGCGAAAGTTTACGAACATATATTACATTAATATTCTTTTAATGTGTTATATTTGTTTATATTTTAACTAAAAAGTGAATGAATAAGTTTATTAGAAATTGAATCACTATTATTTCATTGCGTAGGTAAATCAATCGTAAACAAGATGATAAAAAGCAACTGTGAAAACAATAATGTCATTGTTTTCATAACAACAATATTTTTAACTGCAAATTAGAGTCGATTTATTGTTTGAAATTTTATCATCTTTAAATTATCACATAGTGCAAATCCTCAAGTCTATTTTGATGCATAATCTAACAAATATGTAAAAAATACAAATTACAAACACTAGAAACACATTTTATTGTCCTCTATATTTTTCATAGTTAAATACTTCATAAGACAATCGTACTTGACAACCACAATATTCATTTAGTACTGCATTTTTAAACAAGATGGCAATATTTACAACGTGTCGTTATGGCTGCCTCTGTGGCGCGGTGGGAGTGTATCCGACTGCTACGCAAGAGGTCGTGGGTTCGATGTTTGTGTGATGAGCACGATGGTTTATTCTTTGTCTGGGTGTTATTTATCTATAATATGTATGTATTTAAAAATATATAAATATGTTTATCAGTTGTCTGGTTTTCATAGTACAAGCTCTGCTTAGTTTGGGATCAGATAGCGTTGTGTAAGTTATAGGTTCTGTAATGTAGAAAATAGAGGATAATGCTACGTAACATTTCAAGAATTCCTTGAAATGTTACGTATGTACGCTGGATCAGCGCCGCGCCGCGAGTATAGTGACGCCACGAGATTTTTCATTTTGGTTTTAAACGAGCGCCACAGTACCTACACAAGATCGCGTAGATTTAACGCGCTTTTGCTTAATCTTGAATGCATTTTATGAGCATTATCTCGACAGATTCGCCTGAGAGTTGGTACGAGTACTATTTACACTCAAACATCCATCCAGCTCTTTTATAACGTGATCACATACTGTTATCATGAAGACTGACCATTTTGAAATTAAAATCTGTTTTAATGCCCATTATCTATTTACAACAATTGACTACATTTCTTAATAAAATTATTAATTCATGTTCTTGTAAAATGATTGAATTAATATGCGGTATAAATAATTTTCTCTTTCAAGACATTCTGTTTAATTATACAGTATAAGATTAACTTCTGAAAATGAATAATTGAAAATCAAATTTAAGGGAATGTGCTTAAAGAATTAAAAAAAAAACAAAGGTAGTCAAATGAGACAGCAATATTAAAATTAGTATATATTGTAGGTACACGTTTCTTTGAGTTGCGGGGAACCAAACATACTTTTTAGTTTTATTCCTCACTAAACATATTCTGTAAATTTTTCTCTGACAGAACTAAAAGGAAAGCAATGTTTTTCATTTCACTCATAATTCTGCATAAAGTAGTATTCATCTCTTTGTTTGAATGTTTGCGCTTAGGGTATAAGTTTCCCAAATGGATTAAAATAAATGTAGGTACTTTTTGTTAGTTTAGTAAGAGTAACTTTACTCATGTTTAAGTTCGTATAGCTTTCGTAATGAGATAATTTTCGAAGTAAACCCAAACCCTGCTCGATCAGCACTGTGTAGGTAATACGTACAAGCTACGCTGTACATTGGCCTACACCAATACATACGTCACAACACGTCACTATAGCATATTTGGCATTAAATTATATTATTTACTCAACATTTAAAGAAAAATTAAGTTAGCCAAATGATGACAACACCAGATCGTCGAGCGACTTATTTTCTATTTGTCAATTCATTGCTTTGACAGAAATTCCGCTACTGACATGCTTTAGGTTTAAACTTGAAGTTTTGTAAAATAAATTAGATGTTCATGGTACGGCCCCTGGTGTGTGGAAAAAAACCCACGCTTGTGTCGAACTTTTCGTCTGGAATTTAGGAAAAATTAACAACAAGATGTCGACAGGACATACTTATGAAAATCAAAGCGTTTTGTTTTAGAGCATAAAGAAATTAGGCATTTATATCAAGAAAGATAGATGGGATAGAAAAACAAATCCGATTATTTGAAGTATCGCTGGCAGATGGTAGAAAACTTGTGGAATGATTTCCAATTTAATCATTATAGCCTTTGCAGGGAGGAAGATTGAATCCAGCCTTACTATAGAAGTGACACTTTTAAGTGAAGCATTTGCTACAAGGAAGTGAAAGAGCTATATATGAGAAGAATAAGACTCCTTCGAAAAAGATTAGTCTCATACAGCGACTGACAGAGAGAGAGGTGAAGAGAGAGTAGGGAGGCCTTTGCCTTGCAGTGCAATGATAAAATACTAAAAAATAACTTTACTCTCTGCACCTTCAAGTAAATATACTTGAAGGTGCAGAAAGTAAAGTTATTTTTTGAGGGTCAATATGTACGAGCTACGCTGAACATTGGTTTATATCAATACATGCGTCACAACACGTAGCAATAGTATAGTTAGCATTTAATTATATTTCCTTAATTTGTGTTAACATATTATTAGAAGTAAGAAATAAATCATCTTTCGTGTTATTTATCTACTCATTTTAAGCACAAAAATCAACATTTTAGGATTTTCGACTCTAAACAAACATCCCTGTTAGGATTACACCCCAACATAAGTAATGGAGTTGCTACCACTGCACTGTCAGCTGCATAACCTTAACATTAGATTTATTCAAACCTACACAGAACAAAAATCTCCTACCGCAGTCACAAAAAGGTTAGTTAATTATGTTAAAAACAAGATACCTAGTCATCTGGTAATTAAAAACATATATAACCGACTTCAAAAATAAATACAAGGCAACTAAAAAGCAAAAAATAATATAGAATAACAAAAAAAAATATCATTTTGAAGTTGGTGCCACGAAATAGCATTTTTTTATGTTTTATTCGGCACCAACTTCGAAATGTTTATTTTTTTATTTATTTATTTCGTTATTCTATATTATTTACAACCGACTTCAAAATGGTTCTCTGTATTTTTTAGTGAAGTAAAAGGTGAATTGAGCTTTACTTCACAAACACAGTTTTGTCTGTTCTGTCATGTTGACTAGCGCCGCTCGGACGACAAATACGGTTGTTTGATCAAGAAACAGAGTGTGCACGTTCTCAGACTAGCGATTAGAGACTACAAGGGATACTGTGACTCGCTTTATTTTTAAAGGAGGTTCTATGTTTGCCTGTATGTATGTTTTTTTATGCGTATTCACTGATTACGCAAAGACGGTTGGACAAGTTGGTTCCATTGTCTTCAGATCAGGATCTAATGATGCAACCTGGAGAAATCGAGGGACATCTTCAAATATAAAAGGCACACCTATAGTGATTAAGGTATATTTCATACTGCTTCGTGTATTTACTCTTAAAAAAGCCAAAAAGATGGTGAAGTATCATGTGAACTCCTCAACAATTATCGGTTTTGCATCGAGATAACCAATATTTTGTAAAAGTTAGTGAGCAGTTGATATTATGCTTTTACAAAAGCATAATGTCAATTGAAATGTAAATTATAAAAGCTTAATTTTATTAATTATTTTATGAGCTATTTTAAGTTTCCCAAACAGTACAAACGAACAGATTGACAGACTGACAAAAGGATAGGGTCTGTCAGCCTATCAGTCTGTTCGTTCCGGCTAATCACCGAAACGGACGGACTTTCACGATCAGACATCTAATGATGTAAGAAGTAACTTATGCTACTTTTATCATCACGCTAATGTATTTAGGGGTGAGCAGTATTGCAACTTCACACAGGCGAAGTAGCGGCCACCGCTAGTAACAAAATAAAGTTTTAGCTTTGTTAAAATTATCTTAACAATTATCTGTTAACAATTCTACGTATAATTAGTATTACAGAATAGGTAATAGTGTTCATAACCGTGGTCGTATCCATCCTCCTCACAAAGATACCAGTAACCAGTAACGGCACCCTTCTTTCTCGCTTTAAATCTTAACCTCACCGCAACGCAGTGCACATAATATCTCTAAGTAATAAAGACGAACGCTGGCGCCCCTCAGCAGGCATTGGTCTCACGGTCAGCGATGCGGAGTATTTGAAATGCTATAGGAGCTGGGATGGCCCTGTTATGGATGAGCGGTACTAACGGTGTGAATTAGTCTTAAACCATGCTTCTGCAATCGGTTAAATTCTGTTTACCAGTCGTTAATCTTAATATTCTGTTACTCAACTATTATGGGAGAGTTTTTTTATATAACTTTCGGGGCAATTATTTCAATAATATTCACTCAATCAAAAAAGTTTATGTGAAACCTTACATGTTTTTTAAAGGCCTGTCGAATGATGCCACACGGTGATTTTTGCTGATTTTTTTTTTCAGCTTTTGTTAAATGTATCATCAATATATTCACTGTGTAGTCTTTGAGTAAAATGCCTGTGACATACGGACGGACAAGCAGACTATTATACTATAAGCGTTCCGTTTTGCCATTTTGGCTACGGAACCCTGAAAATAGATACAATTAGTTCCTGGAGTTGAGACCTGGACGATTAACCGTTTGGTAGCAGAACGTCCCATTCCCAAACTCGTCACGCTGTTTCAGATGGTCCCAATCCCAGATGGTCATATTCCCAGATGGTCCTATTCCCAGATTGTCCTATTCCCAGATTGTCCCATTCCCAGATGGTCCTAGGGATGGTAACGCATGACGCAATTTTATGATAGGAGTATGAATAAAAAATGCTTCTTGAATTAATTATTAGGCCTTATTAGGCCTGTTAATGACGTTGATGAATACTACTTCAATCTATTTTGACATGACTTTAATTTATTTTAACGTGTAAGTTTATGAAAAAAAGTACCTGGATACTTTTTTTATAAACTTTACGCCTGCATAATTCGTTACAGCAAGAACAGCATTCTTCCAATATTGCTAAGGTTTTAAAATCAGGCGCTTTTTTTGTGTTTTGTACCATGGATGAAAAATATTGTTTTAAAAACTTAGTGTGCATGTTTTAATAATCCTTGATATTGTGTTTTTCCTTACTTTAAAGTGTCATTTTGTCAGAAAACCGTACAAAAATTAAAAAATTACTAATATCGTATTTTATAAAAAAAATGAGGGTAGATGCTTATTCATAGAATATTATTATGATGTTTACGTTTCTGTTTAGTTCATTCCCCAACTAAGTGCACAGTCATTTATCGCGGATACATTGTAATTCTCTCTTTAAATTATAACGGTGTGATGGATCATAACTTTGAATTTATAAAAAATCAGCGAGGAGGACGAAGTTTAATTTGTGGAACATACACATACAATAAACATAACGATAACAGTGATGGAAGCTCCAAATGGCGTTGTGTGAAAAGAAAAGAGTGCAGTGCTTTTTTTTAAATTTCAATAAATGTTAATTTGTATGTTAATTCAAGAAGCATTTTTTATTCATACTCCTATCATTAAAATTGTGTCATGCGTTACCATCCCTGGAAATGGGACAATCTGGGAATAGGACAATCTGGGAATAGGACCATCTGGGAATAGGACCATCTGGGATTGGGACCATCTGAAACAGCGTGACGAGTTTGGGAATGGGACGTTCTGCTACCAAACCCGATTAACGTGTTGGCGCCGCCTACTAAGAATCCCTTGGACAGACCACCATACGAACGGTGCGGTCCTCCAAGAACTCAAAATAGAACACTCGACTTCTACATATTCGCTATATTCCTACACCGCGTTGTAAGCAACTTTGGCCATACTGCAAAAAGGAATCCAATAATTTGATAGTGACGAGAAAGATCGAAGGCAGAAGATCCAGAGGTCGAAAACCGAAACTACCTGTCCGCGCCGGAACAGAAACGGAGGCAAACAATTGATCGACTGATAAGGAGTCACGATCCTCAGCAATGGGAAAACGATTAAGAAGAACATTGGTTCTTAGATTGTAACATTTGTATTCAGTTTTTAAATAATTAGCTAGTTGTAGCTATCCGCTTTGGTTCTTACTATTATTTTTATATAAGGTAAATGAAAATTAAGCGGTTATCGCATTCAAATTCAAAAGTCTTTTTTTCTTAAGTTAAGCAGAGCGACAGCAGGTATGTTGTAAGGTGTGATACTAGATGTACCTACGAGTAATTCTAAAGGTAGTGAAGCAATAGGTAAAGTCAAAAAAATAACAAGATTAATATTCAATCAAATCTTATTCATATCGAATTGTCCCCGTATTAGAGATTAAATTATTACACGGAACTCGTAATGCAAAGTCAACATTCAATGATTTCCTGATTTTAGGAAAGGTACTCTAAAAAAAAATAGGTAAAAAAACTTTTTAAGTTAAACGGTTTTATGTTAAACATACATTGCAATGTTTAAGATAAATGTACTAAAAACCAAAAAATAATGAAATAGATACAGTCGTGGGAATTATAAACATATGCATAGACTAGACTAAAATAAAACCGTGGGGCACGTCAATTGTCTACAAATTATCGACGAATTAAACGATTCTTCTATCGCACATTAAGTCGATAATTTGTAGACAATTTTTTGGTTTTTAGTACATTTATCTTAAACATTGCAATGTATGTTTAACATAAAACCGTTTAACTTAAAAAGTTTTTTTACCTATTTTTATTTTCTTGTTTTTAGTTTTTATTTCGCATTCTGTTCAATTCATTTAGTGCTTCATTATTGCAAGGTTTCTTGCAGTCCAACTCCTCTATACGTAGTCCCTGCAAAGATCTTACTCTACTAAGAGCCACGTAGGTTTGACCTTCTTCAAACAGTTTCGCACCTAAGTATACGACTGCGTGATCCACAGTGCTGCCCTGCATTTTATGTATTGTAGAAGCCCATGATAGTATTAAAGGCAACATTCTTCTTTCAGCCGTCCCGTAATTGTACTTAGCTGGAAACTGTATGGCTTTCGGGTGTATAAGATGTACTCCGTATCTTGCGAAATCAATTCGGACAGAAGGTACATCTGTTGCATACATCTGAGTTCGACGAAATTAAGGCCAAACGATTTCGTTGATGTAGCCTATAGCGCCATTTACTGTTATCAGCCATTTGGTAGCGGCGGCCATCTTAGATTTCAATTTTGCATAGTAAATTGTATTCTACTTGTTGAGACCTTTCATTTGATACCCATGTTGATGGGATTGATAAAACCTAAGTTATCCGCCATTTTGTAGAGGCCGCCATCTTGGATTTTAATTTTATATAGTACATTGTATTCTACTGGTTGAGCACTTTCATTTGATACCCATATTGATGGGATTGATAAAACCTACGTTATCCGCCATTTTGTAGCGGCCGCCATCTTGGATTTCAATTTTTTATAGTCTATTGTATTCTGCTTGTTGAGCCCTTTCATTTGATACCCATATTGATGGGATTAATAAAACATAAATTATCCGCCATTTTGTAGCGGCGGCCATCTTGAATTTATAATGATAATGAATAAACATAATTGTATTGTCACCAAAATCCAAAGTGTATACAAAATTTCAGATTAATCGGTTGACAGGAAGAGGGTGAAATTTGAATTACTAAATTTGACCCAAGAATAAATAATAAATAAAACAAACGGGGTGAGCTAAATAAAACCGTTTAATACAGGGAGCCAGAAAAGTCTTCTTTCATTTCTCTTTATTTCATAAATGTCTCTAGTCTTATAAACAGTCTACTGTACATAGTGATATGTCTAAACTATATAATTGTAACTCTGACACAAAAAAGTTGGTTATCTTTATGAATAGACATGCCGGCGTAGGTGGCCTCTTTTATTAGTCCTGTCTTTGACTGGCCTGTTGGTCTAGAGGTTAGTGACCTTAACTGCTAAGCAAGGATAAAACCTTCTGTGATGAACTCGAGGGTTATTCTGTGTTAGAGTGTAATTCATTTAAAATGTGTATTTAGAAATTTAAAAGTATGTTTATCAGTTGTCTGGTTGCCCTAGTGCAAGCTATGCCTTGTTTGGAATCAAATAACGTTATATTATGAGTTGTCCAAAAATATTATTATTATTGTATTGTCTTTAACTATTGTAATATCCGTATCACTTTTATACAATAATGCTAATTTAATAACAGAAGAGGAAAAACCTTATTAATAACAATATTATCAACGATTTTTTAATATTACAGGAAAAATATAAACTTCACTTCATCGAGCTCAGACGAAGTGTATATTATTTTTCAGGTTTCATTCAACGAATCCTTTTATATTTTATACTTCCGAAAATAAACATAATATGACTTTTCAATATCAGTTTATTTTTATATAATAATAATAATAATATCTTGGGACAACTCACACAACGCTATCTGATCCCAAACTAAGCAGAGCTTGTACTATGGAAACCAGACAACTGATAAACATACTTATATATTTCTAAATACATACATATTATAGATAAATAACACCCAGACACTGAATAAATCATCGTGCTCATCACACAAAGTTTTATCCTGGGTGGGGATCGAACCCACGACCTCTTGCGTAGCAGTCGGATACACTCCCACCGCGCCACAGAGGCAGTCAAGTTTATATGTAATTGAATCGAATATATGTTTTCAGCTTAATAAGTGACTGCTATTTTTATTGTTGGCGCTTGAATGGGCGATGAAATGTTCTATTTTGGATCGTGAAAGCCTCGTTCAACATTGTTGACGTTTATTGTTCTGTAAACAGTTTTATTCTGTTATGTTGGAAAAGTAACCAGTAGGATATTTTACTATAAAGATATACAAGTTACGACAAATCATTGTCGACAGAGTCATAGCTTTCGTAATCTTATCTTTCTGTTTCATACCGTAGAAGGGATATATCATCCCGGAATCGCCACAATACCCGGGAACACCAGATTGATACGTAGTAGCGCCACGGGCACGATGTCATCGGAAACAAATCCCAGTTTTCCTCAACATGCTGCGACAAAAATGTTTCAAATATACGTCAGTATTTTTAAGGAAAAGCTTTTTCTTTAGAGGTTTTGTTCAATACGTTTGCTCGTTAGTTTTATGTTGGGGTCACGTGCGGCGTATGGTTGCGTTTCCTGTATCGTATACCTACAGCTGAGATTGTGTTCGAACGATTGCTGACATAGCTTTCTAGTTGATTTTTATCAAAAAGTTTAAGTACGGTCCCTTAATTTTTTTTTATTCAATGTAAAAACACCCAGTTTAAGCTACTTGGCATAAAAAACGTTTTTTTTTTATTAGTATAAATTGTTGGTATTGATTTATTTTAGAAATATATTTACAAGTTTACTTGTAAAGTATATACACGATATTTAAAAATTACTCTAAATTACGTCTATAATAATACAATATATACAAGATATTTACAAAAAAAAAAATAGAAAAGTGAGGATACTAAACCGTTTAGGCGTCAGAGAATTCCTCCCCATCGATGTCAACTGGTAACGTTCCCAGACGGCTGGCAGCATTGTCACGTTGGATGGCAATGCTAATTCTTTGTGCAAAGAATAGGCCAGCCTTCTGGTCCCGGGAAGAACTAATGAGGCGTCGCAAAATTTCCTTAAAAAGGTGGCGCGCACTTGGGTCCCACGGCCCCAGCGTCTCAACCCCAAACGGCTTAAACATATAATCTCCAACCAGATTACTATATTTGCGCCGTTTGAGATTCTCGGCAGATGCAGCAGCAGCGCAAGCGCAGCTCGCTGTGCTTGGAAGGTGGGTAGGTGCTAAGGTATCAACGAAAGTTGCATCCCATACCAAAGGCCTACCCATCCTCCACGGCAACAATGACATACCGTCCGGCCTCTTGCCGTCACCGCGTGCCAAACCGTTGGGTTCAACAACAGCTGGCACGCCAGCGGAGACAAGAGCCCGACGGATGATGTCATTGATGCTTGCATGGCGGGGTATACGACCCGCGCTCCTGCGCATGACAGGCTGTCGCATGACTGTCTAACCCCCGTATTTATAAACGAGTAATAGCAGTTACTTAAGTAAAAGTAATTACTTAAGTAACAGTTTCTATTTTATAGTCAAGAAAATGAGTGAAGTAAGAAACGCAAAACGTTAGAATACTTAGCCAAGCAATAGTCACCGATATCGTTACTTGAGTAATAGCTTTAATTAAGAATTTTATGTAGAGGTTATTTTTCTTAACATATATTTTAAAAATATGGAAGGTTTGGAAAATAAAAACAATTTATTTGGCGCTATGCCAGCCAGTCGGTAAATAATACAATAATAATAATAATATACCATTTATTTTAGGCATCAATGGCCCACAGAAATCTATACCTTACCGTCTAACATATTTACAATAATACGTTATGTAAAGTGCTAGTAAAAGTTAATACAACTTAAAACATTTATATATTAAAACTATATCAGTAGGTACGCTTCACTCCCTCATAAGTACCATGCGTCGCGACCCAGAATCTGCAGCCCCGTCTTGTAGCGGAACTTCTGGCGCAAGTACGCGCGCGCAGATTCCTCTTATCTTAGCTTTGCCGCAGCGGTTCTTGATGGTTGGCTGTCGGCGCTTCTTTCCTTGCACCGTCACAAAACCATCTTCTGTATCTTCTTTATTTCTGTTCGTTGTCCTATCCGGGTAATGCTTGACAGGGGCTTCTGGCTACACCGACAAAAACTATTGATTGCGGTACTTGACATTTCACTGGGACACAACGGGGAGGCTGACCGCGGTGGCAGGCTTGCGGGCTTACAACCATTAAAAATTATACCGTTGCTATATAAATTTAACTTGTGCCCGTATAAAACCAGCAAAACTTTCTTTAAATAAAATAGTAAAACACAGGTGATAAATTCAGTGACATTTCTTGGGTGACATCAAGCGAGTTTTATGATGCTAAATTAAAAATAAGTTCATCAAAAACACTTTAAATACGTGTGACGGGCTATTTCATTTGGTAGCATTACTATTCAATTATGTTGCATTTCGTTACATTCAGATTACTAAAATTGAAGAATATCGATGAAATCAAAATTTGGTCTGATTAATTTCTGTATTATTGATTTTTTAAAGTTTTAAAATTTGTAGCTATTTTAGTTTGTCGTAATATACTTTTGGCTCTTTATTTTGCAAATTTAATAAAATCTTGTTTATGTAATGGAACGTTTTTTGCGGCTCACCGGTTGCTAAGTAATAAGTAATACTTGGTTAGTTTGCTCAAGGAAGCAAAGAATATTACAATACAGTACTCCCAAATTAATAATGCACATGCAGATCTTCGCTAATTGTCGTATTCCCGGAAACACTCGAATCATGGAATCGTAAGAGCCCTAAACAAGGCATTTGCATTTTGCACCTTGTTTAAAAGAGATAGGAGTCAATATCATGTGTGCACAATCGAAAACAAATCGGGCGTTCGGCAGCTGTCGCCGGTCAGCGAAATGTCTGTCAGTCGTCTTTATATATTGGTAGTGACTGCACGTGTTCTCTATTTGTGGAAATATATAGAGCTGCTATTACACACCCTTCTTGGTAAATATAATTTCAACATTAATTAGCTTATTCAGATTTAAATAGTATATTTTGAAAAAAGGAAAATAAATAACATATTTCACGTTTTTTTAATATTAAAAAAATAAAATACCTACATTAAATACATATTAAGTACTAGAAAAACATTTAAAAAATGAGATTTATTTAAATTAAATAAATAGATAAACATGCATAAAAAATATATACCTAACTCTGCCCATGCCATTTTCTTTCAGACGAATTCTTCCAAAATGGATAAATTTAAACGTGGAAAACCGCTTAATTCACAAGCACGGCAAATGGTATTTAATGTGTACCTTTATTTCTTAAATGAAGCCAATGTTTTCAACAGAGACCATGATGGTTATTTTAAAAAAATTCAAGACCGTGTTACAAAAGCTACAGGAATTTCGCGACGAACTTTGAGTAATATCTTAAACGAAAAAAAACATAATCAATCAAAGAAATTTTCTACACCGAAAAAAGGAAGACCTAAAAGTAGATTTCGGCTGGTACTTGATGATTTCGACTACTGTGTTATTCGTAATATGATATACAATTTTCAATTGACGCTGAAAGAACTCCCAACTGTAAATAATTTAAGAATAAAGTTGATCGAAGCTATTAATTTCAAAGGCTGTGCCGAGACTTTAAGGTTGATCTTGAAAGACATGGGGTTTAGGTTTCTGAAAACTGATAATAACAGACAATTACTTATGGAAAAACATGATATACGCCTAAAAAGGATCAAATATCTCAGAGAAATACAACAGCTGAGGAGTTCTGGTAGAAACATAGTATTTATGGACGAGTCGTATGTGCACACATCACATACTAAGGGTAAAACTTGGCAAGATAGCAACAAAAAAGGTATCAAACAACCCATTTCCAAAGGAGAGCGAATAATTATTGTACACGCAGGCAATGAAAAAGGCTTCGTCCCAGGGGCTCTAATGTTACATAAATGTGTCGACTCAGAAGGTGACTATCATAAAGAAATAAACGCGGAACGTTATCAAACTTGGCTACGCAATCAATTGATTCCCAACTTGCCTCCTAATAGTGTGTTGGTAATAGACAACGCCCCATATCATAATAAGCTGTCTGTGAAACCACCAAACTCAAACACATCTAAACCACAAATGACAGCTTGGTTACAACAACACAACATTCCGCATGACCCAAAGAAACTGAAACCCGATTTGTATAAAATTATACAAAGATACAAAGAAAATTACACAGAATTTGCCATTGACCGTATAATGGAGGAACATGGGCATAAAATTATACGATTGCCACCATATCATCCCGATTTTAACCCTATTGAAAATATTTGGTCCCAAATAAAGCAACACGTGGCCAAGAGAAATATTGCAATGACTGTGACGTCAGTTAAAGATGCTATATTAGAAAAAATCAATAAAATAGGACCAGAAGAATGGAAAAAAGTTTCTGATCATGCGGTTCAATGCGAAGATGAATATAGAAAATTTGAGCCAAGAATCGATAGTTATTCCGATAAACTGATTATTTACACAGGTGATAGCAGTGAGGAAAGTGTAAATGAACAAGAGCATAATGAAACTTCTGATGAATCTGCGATGTCGGGAATAGAGGTATTCCTCGATTCTGATTAATTTTTTTATAATTGTATTATTTTTCTGGAATGATTAGTGCTGTAAACAAATTTGAACTGAGATTTTGATTATATTTTATGTAAACCTCTATTTGAAAACGTTTTTTTCTCCTTCTAATAAAACCTTATGTTATTTAAACCTTTTCCTCCATAATTACACCAACTTCGGTAAGACACTTGAAAACTAATCACTCCAACAATGATTGTAGCGTTTTCGCTATTTACTTACATGGAATTATCGAATCAAATTTCGTTACAGGTAAATCAAATCTGTTTTAGCACAAAACACATAATATATAAAATTAGGCATAGAGAAATTGCTCTTAACCACTCTATATAAATATCGTCTTTCGACGCTCGGGTAATACGACCGTTGCCGAACAATGACGAAGATTTCCGAAGATTTCTATGCGCATTATTACTTTTGGAGTACTGTACTTGTCTATAAAATAGATTTTTCTAAGTAATTACTTTAAGAACTAGCCATGTCTCAATGAAGTAATTGCTAAGTAATAAGTAATGACTCGTTTATAAATACGGGTGTAAGACTGCACACGGCTTCTCCACAGTGACATCGATGCGGAGAAACACATTGAGCACCCAAACGAAGGCAGGCAGCGATTCGGAATGTGGTATCGTCCAACATAGTGCCTACTTTGGACGATGGAAGAGCCTGTAACCAGATGCCCAATTCCCGTTCGCCCACAGCTAGTAGGCGGGCTCGCTCTGCAGCATTTGAAGATGTGTCTATAAGGTGTTGTCTTATCTTGCTGTACAGCGGTCGATCCCACTGCCTCTGGGAGGACAGGTTGGAGGGCATAACAATACTTGGGCAAGTCATTTTCCAAGCGTTCAAGGCCTTGCACCTCACTTCGGAATCAACCAGTGTAGGAGTTAAAATTTTCCTAGTTAATTCTTCAGTGGTGTGAAGTGAAGACAAGAACGCCAAGGCCGCCCATGCGAACAAGCAAGGACGCTTGTAGCTACGCTCGATCGTTTAAATCAATGTTTAAAATTTTGCACAATGTGTTTTGAATAATTTTGTCAATTTTATCAAAAAGTGCCAAATGTTTAAAAACTTGCGTGAATCTGTGTGTTAATTTTGGGACGAAAAGGCAATTTCGAATTATAGTAAAGGCCGAGTGTATATTAATTTGGAGTAATCTGTCTGAAACTTCACAAAAATTTTGTATTTTCTCCTCTATGAAAGAGTCATAGGCATCTTCTAGAACTGGGGACCCGAGCAGGCGAAAAGAATCATTTTCAAGAAGTTTTAAATTTGGTACCAAAGAATTAAATTTAGAAAACGCCGAAAGTTTATTAATGTTGTCATTTAGGTAAATTTCACATTTACTGCAATTTAGTTCTAAACCAACATTTTGAAATGTATCTTTTAAAATAGCCAAATCATTATATACGGTGTCCACATCTCCCCCTAAAGTCCCATCGTCTAGATACCAAATGTTAAATTTTGAATTTAGCTGCCGAATAATAGGATGGATTACTAAACTAAAAATGACTGGCCCAAGGGGGTCACCTTGTTGGCTACCTACTGCTGAATCCAAAAGATGGTCCTTATAGATTAATTTAGACGGGTGTCTGTAACACTGCCAAAGGTAACTGTAAATTTTGGGTGTTTCTAATTTTGCCTGTGCCAACAAAGTGTCCCTGTTGACTGAGTTGAAGGCGACCTTAAGGGACCTTAAGTATAACGTCTGCTTTACCCGAGCCAAGAAACGTGGACAGCGCATGTATGGCAGCCTCATAGCCCCCTCTTGAACCGAAACCAAGTTGTTGGCAGTGGCAGCACATTTTGGCTGCCATACGCCGGTAGGTGCTTCCTACGGCAATGGGACAAATGCCACCATCGCTCTTGCGAAGGGCACATAAATTAGCCCCATACAAGATGTCGATGATGCCATTATCAACATTGCCGGAGAGCATAAGTTTAAACTCCTTCAAGAGTGTGCCGCCAGCTTCCCCAGCACTTGAACTTAAAAGGTATTTTAGATGCTGTAGGGTCAAGCCATCGATTCCGCCGGTAGAACCACTTCGAAAGGATTTAACGTCAACACGCTCAAGCTCTCTGAGAGTTCTCCCGTAGTACAAGACCTATGCCGTGGGACAGATTTTTTGCCACTGCAGGTCTTGCACCACGGGGGATCCTCTTTAAAACGGGAACAGAACTTTTGAATTTGGATAATATTTGCCAAAACGTAGTATTTTGAGCAGAGGTACTTTGGCTAGATGGACCTGGGCTCGAAAGCACATTTTGGGATTTGTGCACTTTACCAAAATGTACTTTCAAGCCCCGTTTGCCTTTAAAATATCGAGCTTGGGGACCATTAGGGCAACGCACTAGCGACGTGGTAGGTTGACTCACATCTGCATCACTACCGCTCACGTTTTGTGACATAAAAAATGCCTTACACTGTATATACACGTACACTATTTTAAATAAATTATAAAAACGATACATTAAAAACAACACTTAAAATTATATAAAAAATGACAGAACATGACGGCAAAGCCGCGCCGCCGCATCGATGAAAGGGGTTTCGTGCATGCCCCGCATAGACATGTAGATTTCAAGTTTTATATACTGACTAGCTGACCCGCGCAACTTCGTCTGCGTAAATTTTCCCCATTTTTGCAAACATTTTTACTTGCTGCTTCGCTCCCATTAGTTGCAGCGCGATGTTTTATAGCCTATAGCATTCCTCGATAAATGGGCTATCTAAAAGTAAAATATTTTTTTCAATTTGGACCCGTAGTTTCTGAGATTATCGCGTTCAAACAAACAAACAAACTCTTCTCTCTCTTCTAATATTATAGTATAATTATAAATGTTAGGGGTGGATAACCCTTATCACTTAGGGGCATGAATAATAGATTGTAATTTTCCCACTTTTTCTTCCTTTTTTTTATAACATTTTTCATTGCTGCTCCGCTCCTATTTCAATTTCAATTTATTTATTCCATATACAGAAGATAACAAGATATTACAATTATTATAAATGTTTACTTAAATATCTAGCTTAATACTTATGCCTGAACTAGGAAAACCTGTGTTTCAGGCGAATAGTGCCTAAAAACAACTATAATCACATTTTAAAACATTTAAAAGTAAAAATTAACTATGAGTGAGTTATATATAATATATATATTATATAGTATTGGTCGTAGCGTGATGTTATAACCTATAGCCTTCCTCGATAAATGGGATATCCAACAATAAAATATTTTTTTCAGTGCAGCCCAGTAGTTCCTGAGATTATCGCATTCAAACAAACAAAAAAACTCTAAGGGGTATGAAAAATAGATGTTGGCCGATTCTCATAGATACCGGATAAGCACAAAAAATTTCATCAAAATCGGTCAAGCCGTTTCGGAGGAGTATGGCAACGAAAACTGTGACACGAGAATTTTATATATTAGATTTCCACTGTATTTTTCCACTGTACCTACTACTTTCCCAATGTATTTTTCTAGTTTTTTATTATTTTGTTCTAATTGTTATTTGGAAGGTATATTGGTTGTATTGATGTTTAAAATTAGTGGCTAGTTGATTTCATATACTTTATGAAGGAAATAATTCAGATTTAATTTATCTGGTTCATAAGTTTTATCCTTTTATATTCTCAAATCGGAAAGAAATATATTTATTTGGTTGTTTTAATTGATTATAGTTTGTCACATTTCATGTAGCACTTAGCGTTAATTGACTTTTGTGTTATTTTTTTTGTTTAGTCTAATTGATAAGGTATTGAAACGATTCGATTCGATTTGATACTCCCAAAAAAATTCATTTTGCGTTTGCAACAGACTTTAATACTTTAAGTAACTCATTGCGGTCGTGCCTTAGCAGTCATTTATATTCTTATTTTAGGGAAACAGATTAAAAAACAGACAGAAGTCAAAAAAATATTGAATGGCGATATCAATGCAATCGCAATCACTTTTCTCAATGTACCATTAGAGAGCTAAAAGACTCCACTAAGCATGTTAGTATTTGAGCTGTGTGATCTAAAAATTCATTAATCTTAGTTTTACAACAACTCATGTTGAAAAAAAACTTTTTTACAAAAAAAATATTACCGACTTCACAAATAAATACAAGGGAACTAAAAAGCAAAAAATAAACAAAAATAGATATTATTATGTTTTGCTTTTTAGTTCCCTTGTATTTACTTTTGAAGTCGGTAATATTTTTTTGTAAAAAAAGGTTTTTTATTTTTCACTTTTTAGTGGGTTGGTTTTGTACTTCACATAATTATGTTACAATAGGTTCATGTCAACTGCTCAATTCCTTTTACAAAATATTGCTTGCCCCCATGCAGGGCCGTTAATTGTTGAGGAGTTCACATGATAGTTCACTATCAGGCATCACGCTCTATAACATTGTGTAATAGTAATATGACTAGAATAAAATGCTACTCAATATCATATTAAAGTAACGGTTTGCAATTTAATTGCAAACCGTGAAATATTGAAGAGGGCCGCTCGTCATTTGTGGTCTTCATTAACAGTTCTACTTCACCAATAGGTGCTTTTTGAGAGTAAATGCACGAATTACTATAAAAAGTACGTAACTCACTGTAGGTGTGCCTTTAATGTTTGAAGATTTCCCATGATTTCTCCAGGATCCCATCATCAGATCATGATCTGATGATAATGGGACCAACTTTGAAGTATACCATTTCAAACACAAAAAGATTTTTTTTAAATCGATCTAGCCGTCTTAGCGTAATCCGTGAACAAACATACAAAATAAAAAATAAAAAAAAACATACAGTCGAATTGAGAACCTCTTCCTTTTTGAAGTCGGTTGATAAACAATTATCAAAACAACATATACTCTAGATACTACCACAAGATAATGGGGTGAGTTGTTTTATACCCAATTTAGAATGGTAGCTTTCCAGAATGTGAATGAATTAGAAATACAAATATTATATGGGTGGTAATAGTGATAAAAAGTTTAAATAGTTATTATGAAAACTGTTGTAATATTCACAATTCATTTAAAACATTGCAATTATTTAGGGTATTGATGTTAAAGTCAACCCAAATAATAATTTTCTTCTCTATCAAAAGTTATTGTAGGTCTGTAGTTTGAATGAAAGCGTGCCTGAGTTCGGTATATAGGTAGGTAGGAAGTACCTACTTACGAGAAGAGTTATTGAACCTATTAACCCAAATGTTTTATGTCATATAATAAATCTAATATATAAAATTCTCGTGTCACAGTTATCGTTGCCATACTCCTCCGAAACGGCTTGACCGATTTTGATAAAAATTTTTGTGCTTATCCGGTATCTATGAGAATCGGCCAACATCTATTTTTCATACCCCTAAGAGTTTGTTTGTTTGTTTGAACGCGATAATCTCAGGAACTACTGGGCCGCATTGAAAAAATATTTTATTGTTGGATAGTCCATTTATAGAGGAAGGCTATAGGTTAAAACATCACGCTACGTCCAATAGGAGCGGAGCAGCAATGAAAAATGTTGTAAAAAAAAAGGAAGAAAAAAGAAAAAAGGGAAAATTTACGCAGACGAAGTTGCGCGGGTCAGCTAGTAATAATATAAATATCTCAAACATAGTAGTAAACTGGTTAAATTGTCTGAATAAAGACATATATTATATTATTATTATCACATTATTATTATATTTTCATTGAATTTTTGGGTGAATGTGTTGTGAATGGGGGCTACCGTTTTTGTGCTCACACGTTGGCGCCACTGTCAAAGTTTAAGTTATATTTAAATCATATATAATACCTAAAACCGTGGTGTTTAAAAATCAAGCACGCCGCAGTAATACGCATCCCGCCCTAGTGTGACTATATAGTTTAAAATAAAAAATAAATAAATTAGTCGATGTATTAATAGCATTTTAACTAGCATATGTTTAGTCTTTGTTTTTCATTCCATTTTTAAAATAGAATTGAAAAAAACAAAGCATTTGCTTTTTAAAATGCTCTTGAAACGTCTACTATTATGTTTTTTATCAATTATTAATAACGCAGCCTGACTGCTAAGCTAGTCGTCGTGGGTTCGATTTTCATTAAGCTTTAATATGTGTGATGATCACGGTTGTTTATTCTGTGTCTACAGAATAAAGTTTTTATGTAACATTAGTTATGAGTTGATATGTAAGGTAGTCAGAAGTTTGGAATGAGTGAACTGACGTGCAGTTAGAATGACAAATTGTTTTGGAATATTTCCATATTCTTTACACTTATTTGAGTAATGTTTAAAGACTTTTCATCTATAAAATAACACCTTATAATATTAGTAACATGTTAAGCACTGTTTACTTATAGCTATTATGTACTTGTAATTGTGTGTAATAATTATAACACTTTGAGAGTTCACTATTTATTTTAGTTACTGTCGCAACATTGATTGTTCGAATAACTTGGTAACACTCACACATTGTTACCTCAGTACTATTTACTTATTTAACTTGTATTTGTAAAATTATGGAGCGTAAATATATTTTTTATAATTAAATTATCGCGGAGTTCATAAATTATGTCTTTCGTTAGACAGCGCCATCTGCCGGTCTTTCTGAGGTATACTAAGTTGAATTCAACAACAGTGAAAATAATAAAAATATTATTTTGAGCTCTTAGGAGTAAGCTTATGGTTAATTTGAATGGAGAGATCCTGAATCTTTCTTTAACGCCCAACGGTTCTAAATCCAAAAATAATTCGGCCGTTCCAAATTCGAAACCGAAAGGAAAGGGAAACGGTAGGTAATGAAATATGGCGGCGCAGCATAGGGTCGCGGATATAAAACATAAAATTTTCATCAGATAAAGTACCCGGGATATTATGGTGTGAATCCCGAATTAGATCAGAGATCTAAGTTGCCCTACCTTCACGTAAAACCGATCCGGAAACTTTCGTTTATGGTAACTACCTACTTTTATAACAGATTCCTTTATGCCGATATTCCGATCGCTCCGTTTCTCTATTTATATATTTAGTACCTAATATTGAAAATAATTCTTACATGTGAACATCTAAAACTTAAAATATTTATTTAGACTCCAGCCTGCAGGACACATAAAATAGGATACATAAATGTGAAGTCAAATCAGGGCCTTTTTAAGAAACACAAATTATGAAATACACAGTTATTTTGACTTTAGAATTTGTCTTAATGACTATAAATTAACAAGTAGATTATGGACAAACGTATTTAATCTCTTTACGACGCACTATTACCTAATTAGTGAAAAATGATTTATTTTCATTGCAGTCTCTACCCAATCATCTTTTCATTGCCAGGTAGCAATAGGCATATATTCCAAACGGGGCTAATAATTAAACCATATTATTTTATACCTTGAGCCTAGTTCTAATTTAATCCGTATTTTAGTTTCTATGAGAACTAGGGCAGACTAATTAATATTAAACAAACCGGGTGTTACTATGTGAACAAAGTCACAGCACGAGTGAAACTTGAACGTTGTATCGTATACTTGTTCGATTCTTGTTAACAGCTGAATTAATTCAATTGTGCAAATAACAATTAAGAACAAAGTTGTGGCGTTAAATATCAGTTATTTGGAGACTAACTTTGTGTAACATAATTTTATTGTGCTCGGCTCAAATACATTTGTATGTGGGTTTTGTGAATTTCTACGTAGGTATTTTTCAACTCTTTTTAAGTGTATTTTACAGAAATCATCAAAAACTGTTTGCGTTTTGTACCTAGTTAATACGTTTTTTTTTTTTCGGACAGCAGAAATAAGCGAAGGCCTTAAAAACGATACGTATTCGATTACTCATAATATAATGTGGCAAAAGCTGATAGGTAGCTTCATAAAAAAAGATTCAAAAGGTGAATATAATAATTGTGAAACAGTTAGGCATACAGTAGCTAAATAGTAAAATTACAGGGCGGTAGTGATACAAACTGTCTAGCTCATTGTAAGTGACCGGTGTAATTCAAGTAAAGCCGCTATAACACCTTTGGTATGAATAAATAATTAATAAGACATTTTATTGCAGTACAAGGAGACATTATCCCATAAAATTTAGGAGTGGTATAAATTTTAAGTTGGAGTAGTTTCGAATGCTCCAACATACCTACACGTCGTAGTATCCGGACCCTAGTCAGAAACATTAAGCGCCTTACGAGATTACCGTCAACCGCCTTCGAAGATAATATCATTTTCTTGATAGCGTTCAAAGGGTAACCTACAAAGTGGTGCATAAATTGAACATTTCATAGCACAATTAGTTTGATAAATCTTTTATGAATCTGATAAATATTAATAGAGTAAAACGTCACGATGAAAACAATAGGGTTTCTGCCTAATTAGGCTCTTTCGAATACATTTACATAATTTCCAAAAGAGAAATCACTATTGTAAGCTCTATTGGTTTTGTAAGTACATAATAGCACGAAAGTAATTGGCTACTTGTTGTTCAATTTTGAATGCTCAGAACTCATATTATAAACTTTCAATTTGTCTGTAAGGCCTCAGCTCAGTCTGAAGTCTGACAAAGAAAATTATTTTTTTCAATTCAATATTAAACCACAAACAGTATTTACATTTAATTCATCCTAAATTTTGCCTAAAGGCTATGTTGTAAAGAATCAATAAACAAATAGTAAAGCAAACCAAACGAAAGTAGAAGTCTTGCGTCGAAAGAATAAAGTATTAAAACTCTACAATCCCATTTGAGTCACGTTCGCTCGCGATATCAACAGGTTATTAATATCGAGCTCGCAAGTAGAATTTTGAATAAAAATATTAATGGATTATTAAGTCTATATCCATCGAGAAAACAATCCAAATACCGAAGTGTTCCCGGCGCAGGATTAAGTCGCGCGCTTTGGGATTTTCTTTTAAATTCGACGTTAAATCTTAGGCTTCTTATTATAATCGAGGGAAGTAAATTTTGTAATACAAATAAAAATGCCTTATCTTTTAGAGCTGCCAATCTGTTTAGAAACGACTTATTTTATAAGAGTTATAAAATGAATATTCTTGTTTACAGTTTCACATAAAACTGTAGGTAGGTATTATATCTTGAATAGTAAGCGAAAATTCTATAATACGTTTTTAAAACGAGACGAGGAAAATGTTCTGTAAATACGTCCTTAATAAAATGAAAGTTTGGGAAAAGATGTTGATTCAATGAAATAGCAGCATAGTCCGCTCAGAGATAAACTGAAAACTACAGTTCGTATCTAATTTAAATAGAATTATATAAACACTAGCTGTTCTGGCGACCTTAGTACCGCCTATTTTGTTTTTGTGAATCGGTTTCAATTGTGAATCTAAACCATTCTCGAATCCACTGGAACACACACAAAAAAAATCGTCAAAATCGGTCCAGCCGATTAGTATGAGTTCAGTGACGTTTACACGTACAGTAGAATTATATATATAAAGATAATGCAGATAACAAAAGACGGCAGTTTCTGCATACGTTTACAACTCTATTTGAATTGGTTATGGACGGTTTTTTTGGGTTTTTATTGTTTTAACAGACTTTTGTATCGTCAGATTTTTGATTCCACAAAGTTAAAAAATGGCAATGGCAAAATGACGAAAAACACTAGCGAGCATTTTTAAGCATAAATAATTAAGTAAGGAGTAGACATACTTATATGAAATAAGTATGTCTGCTCCCTAAATGTTTATTCGTTGAACGTCTACTCCTTAAATGACCCTAATGGTCTACTCTTGAAATAATAAACTTTTTTATAAATTTTTCCCCCAAGTCTATGTCGACCCTTATGAGCCTTGCTAATCTTGCTAAAACCGACACCTGTATTAAAGAAAATCACGTCATTGATCGTTCCCCGTGTAAATCACCCATTCCCCCATTTGCTCTTTTTCCACGGGACGGTTTTTCGCTGAGTCTACGTCCGGTCGTCTGTCTTGAGTGGGACACTAATAGAGCCATTTTACGAAGCCGGTTACAAAGCCAGCTACAGTAGTATGAACCATCTAATGTAAAAAAACTGAACCTCAAAGAAACATTAGTGCGAAAATTAGGACAATAATTGTAGTATTATTTAATTATGTGTCTCGATGGCGTAGTGTCGGTATGTGCAACTGCTGTGAATTAGGCTGTAGATTCGATTTCCCATCTCACTTTGTGTAGTGTTGTCCACACAAAGTGTGATGTCCACAAATGTGTAGTTCCGAGTCTGCATGTACTGCTGTGATACGGTATGCGTGTAAAGTCTTCATGACAAAGGAATTATTTCTAGAGCAGGAGTTAACTTTAAAAAGAATTTTTAAATTCGAAGTACCTAATTGTGTAATTATAGTTATTAAGAAGAGATATTTATATTATTTTATACAAATATTACATATTTTTTCCAAAGAGTACGCAAGTTCCTCTGATTAACCACATTTAGGTAGGAGCGGTTTAAGCATGGCCGCACGCCCCCGGACTCGTTAAAATTTCTTTTGTTCTTTGAAATTATCTGCCGAGTACGGTAAATTTGTGGCTATTCATCGTTAATAAATGCTACGGAAAACGTGCACAACTTGCAAAATGTCAACCACAGCTGATTGACGTCTTGTGTTTACTGTAAATATTGAAACGCGTCTATTTTTTTTCGCAATTCTTAATAAAGATATCGTTGCACTTAGTAACTGTTATATAACATACTTGTTTATATTCTGACAGTAACTTGCCCTTGACGCATTTCGAACACATGATAGTAGCTATACATATCTCACATATGACAAAACACAGTGTTAATTATTAATGTTGCAGTGTTAAATATACTATGGCTTACATATAAAAAGGAAAACTAATATAAATTTCGCCACATGAGACAGCGCGCGTTTGTCATTCAATCTAGTCTCTACGGAGCGAAGCAGCGTTTGACGATGGGTTTTTTGTGAGGTAGTTGTCGGCAAACAGGTCGTATTTTATCCCAGACAGCCGCACCAGCAGTACAATTACATAGATATAAAAGAGCAGCTCCGTATAACGAGCAAAACCAGGCCCACGCATACATAAACGCTCATGTGCAGAGATCTCAGTCGAATGCCAGTCGAGATTGCGCACGTTGATGATGCATACGTTCGCGTCTGTGTGCGAGGATTTCTCGTTGACCTGTGAGCCGGAATTCAGTATTCTGTGGTACCAGTGAGACTCAAGGGACCAACCGCGCCGGCCGCACGCTTCGCAGCCATCATACGGACATGGGGATATAATACATCCTAAATAATAAATATAAAAGCAGATTAAAGGCACTGGTTTAGATGCATACGTATACATCTTATATTACCACAGTAATATATTTTTATAATGGATCAAATACAAAAAATCAAACCGTCCAAAATATACCGTCTGATCACTTAAGTAGTATGTTTAATTTGTATTGTCATAATAACTATGTTAAGTGTAATTCATTTTCAAAAATTATCGAAAAAGTAAAGCTAAATAGGTTACGTGATTTGGTAACCACTTACAATTTGTTGAATGCAGAGCAATATAGATAGCAATAGACCAAAAAAACACCAGTAGTGGCTTTTTCGCTTGACATGTCAAAGGCATATGATTTTGTTGACCGTGCATTGTTGCTACGTAAGCTCAATGGGTACGATATAGGTAAGGGGAAGGTATATGAATGGATTCAAAACATTTAAGCAATCGCAAGCAGTGTGTGGAAATCGCTAAGGTTACCCACTCGATTAAAGTGATTGTGAGGTCAGACATTAAAACTAACAGATTTGGGGTACCGTAAGGCAGCGTACTCGTTTTTCATGTTTCTTATGTATATAAACGATCTTCCAAATATAACTTAACATAAAACTATTTTATTTGCTGTTGAAAAGATTATTATTGTGAAGGGTATAAATAAACTAACGTTCGAAAAATACATTAACGATGTATTTTATAATAATAAAACAAAATAATTTACAAATAAAAAATGAGACTGGCATGATTCAGTTTACTTACCAACAAAAGAAAGAACCTTTAAAAGTACAATGTGATAAGCTACAAATAGCAGAAATAGAGTCAGCAAAATTTTTGTCTATCTGGTTAGATTAACACTGTGATTGGAAGAACAAGTTAATAAGTTTGCATATGCAATTCTTAAGTTATAAATCCGAGTACCTATAGATTAGCGCATATCACGGATACATTTATTTCGTCAGTTCCTGCTTACGGCCTGATCTTATGTAGTTAAAATGCATTTAAGGCCCAAAAAAGTGTCACGAGCTACGTGTGGTGCTTAGTTGGATAGTTGCAGACCTATTTTTAAAAGGTTTAACATCCTCCATTCCACTACATAGCTTGTATTTACATACGTGATCTATGTTTTGTATGTTAGGCAGTATCCACAATATTTCAATGAGCATGACGATGTTCTTAGTAGGCACACAAGCCATAAAAATAGATTACACTATACTCTATGCAGATTAGAATTAGCAAAACGCAATGCCTACATAAATGCCATCAGAGTTTATAATAAGCTATAGAATAATCTAAAAAAATTGCCAGATAGCATTTTTAGATCAAAATTTAAAAAGTGGTTTGTAGATTATTGTTTTTATGATTTAGGTATGATCAAAATGTAAAAAGTATTTTATTTAATAATTGTCAAATGTGAATTTAATTAACCATAATTTTTTTTTTATTAAATTTTAATTAGGTTGTTTATTTGATTTTAATTTGACATCTCTCAATTGTGCAATTCATTTAGGTTACTTATTTAATTATACCTTTGTCAAGTGGGCACATCCTGGAAGAGGTAACTGAAGCTGATGGCGTAGGTGTAAGGGCTCCAAAACAGCTAGCTTTTAGGTTTCCGTACTCAAAGGGTATTATAATAATATACTTTGGTCTACAGTCCGCAGTTAAAATTTTCACAGATGATGCATATCTGTTTGTTGCCGCTGTAACAACAAATACTAAGCCGTTTTTTGTTTTATCGAACAAAAACGGCCAAAAAATCACATTTGTAGGCTTTAAATATAAGACTAAAAGCTATTGTTTTCTTGACAAATATTAAACATCATTATTTTATATTCAAAACATTCTCATGAAATCTCATTATAAGTAACTTTTCACAAAAAAAGTTAGTCGACCACACCAACTTGACAATATTCGTACAACGTGACGAAACAAGCCAAATGATACAATTACGAGTAGCTACTACGTCTACAGATAGGTAAAGTTATCTCATTATTTTCTTATTTATATTTAAGCTAAATTTGCACGCGAATTTGATAAATTAAAAATAAACTCAAAATAGAAAGGAAAATAATAATATTTTGTAGTCACAACCTCAACACATTTAGACGTGATAACGTCTTATAAATCTAAGACCGGTGGGTACACGCACGAAAAAGTGTCACGGCTCGTCACGTTCCGCCTGCTGATAGGCTGAATTATGTAACGGTCCGTCACGTTCCTCCTGCTGATAGGCTGAAGTATTGTGGCTGTCGAGCCTATGGGCATGGTTCACTAAAGCTGACACAGGCACAGTTGTTTATTACAATGTTTTCAATATTTTGGCGTTTGCAGTGACATGCGATACAATTGGAAATTTAAAAAAAAAGCTGTTATAAGCATGGTTGTTTATTACAGTGTTATCAATGTTTTCTTATGATGTTATCACGTAAAATGATCTACCGTAAACCAAGTTCAACGCTATAATATGACACGTAATCCTATTAAAATAATATGATATTGTACGTCACAGAACAGACGATACCTAGCGTAGCGAGTATTAATTAATATTTGACACGGAGGCGCAGCCCGCTCCAAAATACATGTCGAATACTTTATTATATTTAATATTTTAATTACCTCACGCAGCGGGCCTGTGCGGCCTTTTTACGTAGTTTAAAGCTAAAAATAAGTGGAACGACTCGGGATATAATGGATGTTACGTCACTAAGCCTGACTGGCAAAATTATATTTAGGTAGTTCTGTGGCACAGCCGGCGGCAACCACCGCTCTGTTCTAATCTAGCTGTACGTACAAGCCTTTGTTTAATATAAATATTACTTGCAGTGCTTCTCATTTCAAAGGTTAATAATGGTCTGCTCACCGATTTGCTCACGGCGACCAACATCATCAAATTCCTTCATTTTCATAGTCTGATGGGATGGAAATCCGACCCGACTCGGGAAAGTTTAGGCCCAGGTTCGACGGCTGAGCGTGATCTCTGAGACACGGAGGAGCGTGATATTTTTTGAAAACGGTTACTCATCTATGAACCGATAGTATCACCTTACTATAATAAATCCACAAAAGAATATAAAAATCCACAATGTTTATGAAACATACGTTTTGATATATTTGCTGAAGTACATAAATGCCTCCGAGATTCTTATGTAAACGTCTGGTATATCAAAAACACGCACGATATACGTCATGTAATGAGACTATCTCATGTAAATAAGCCGAATGAAGCAGCTCCCAAAGGTTTTGTTTCAGATAAAGTAACAAAAGATATTTTTGTATAAATGAAAGACAAACTGATATCATCGCTGTTTTTGTTTTATATACTTGAATGTAGTTATTCGTATTTTGTGAAAGAGCTACAACATGTGAGTATGTCTACGTGTAATTACTCGTAAGTAAAAGACACAGCTGGGTCTTCTTACGATCCACTATCTGGAGAAACTCTATTTGGCGATGATCTGTTTGAGTAAGGACACGGTAAGGTCGCAAGCCTGTGAATACTAGAACCTACAGGTCCCTGTGTAGTCACCATGGTGTGCCGCTAAGTTGGCAAATCCGGACCTCTTGTCCGATAGGTTTCAAGCCCCTAGTTGGTCCGGATGCAAACCGGCAAGGAAGTTTGATGAGCGATGTGAGCGCCATTGGTCCCTGATAACTCATAGAAAAGCATAACTTATAAAGAAAAAGGTGAAGAGAGAGAAAGAGCAATGGCATGAGAAAAAAAACAAAATATACACAGTTTGCCACAAATACAACTTCAAAGTTAGTCTAAACATAATAAAATCAATAACGTATTAATATGCAAGACTCAACACAAGCCCCCGTGTTGTGTGTATCTTTGCATACCCAAATACCTCTGAAACAAACATCGGTACCCTGTTTCACGCACACCTTGTACAAAGACTTGCGGCCGATTCTGTGAAAATACATTACTTATCAAGTAACGCACCCCACACGCACGAACCCGTTATAATAATAAGTTACAAACTATTTTGTTAGCAGAATTGTTCACCTAAAATAATATCAATTACTTCATTATTTCTTGTGTAAGTACTGAATACGTTGTTCGCTTTTCTGTAGATTCACGAACGAGCTCGCAGCTGCGTGGTTTTTGGTATTTAAATAAAACATAATCGCGTAGTAATATTGTGAGTTTGAGCATAAACAGTATTTGATCCACTATATTCTCACAATCCTTTACGTAGGTACTCGTTGTTTTCACAATTCATTCTTAATCATTCTTACTAACTGTAGAGCAAACGAAATCCATTCAGTGTTATCCAAAATATTTGATGAAGCTGATGCTGATGATTGTGTACTAAACCGAGATATTATAATATTATTAATATTGTATCAATACATTTGGGATGTAATTAACACGGCCAAATTAGTAATGAAGTCTAAATGTTTCTCCTCAATGTGAAATGAGCTGTGAATGGCAACGTTGTAATTACTACGTCTCAATTTACATTTTGTTCGAACAAAGATGATAATTGTGAGGGAAAGGAAAACGTATTTATTTTGCGGTTATTACGAGATGAAAACTGGTAATAGAATTATAGGTACATTACCTACAGTTATGATTTGTATAAATTCAAAAGCAAGAAGTTAAAAGCAATCTTTACTGGAATAATTAATTAATGGTACTTTTAACATAAATTGACTGATGGTACTTTTAACTAACTGAGAAAACTGATACTTCTAAATGACATTTTACATTTATTATTATTCTCGTAATAATGTGGATTTCTACAAAAGGAATGAAGTATTAGTCCGTGACTTCTTTACATTTTACAAGCTGTTGTAATGTACAAGTAGGTCTCGATGAAGCTTAATAATATAAAATTCATATTTAAGATATTTGCACTAGGTACTCTAGCGATGTTTTCTTTTGCCCTCTTTATTTTATCAGTATTTAACTATTCGACTATCAGGTTTCTGCCTATTGTTTGCCCAAATCCCACAGCATACATTTAATTCTAACTTTAAAATTTCCAATTTGTTATGCTTGATTTTGAAAAGAATGTAACCTATATTTTAAGTCCTATGTATGGTGGATAACAATCTAATGGGCAAACGCTTTTTTTTCTAAATTATGGCACAAGCCCTGTTTCGCGGGGGACTTTACAAACATATAAGTCATGGACACAAACACCCAGACTCGGAACAACAATTTGTGGATCACACAAAGTGGTGTCCCGTGTGGGAATCGAATCCACGACCTCTTGCGTAGACGGAAGTAGACGTAGTCGGACTTACTCCCACCGCGCCACAGAGTCTGTCTATATTATGTTCTTTAGGCGGGCCATTAATTGATAATTTACGACCGTAGTCATATAGAAATACATTACACATAACAATGTTATTTATTACTAGACAAGCTGAAGCTAGTAAAAGGCAGGCCTTTAGAATCGTTGCGGGAAAAATATGTTTTAACATAAATACATGTGTTTATTTTTCCGATACACTTAGATAGTGAGCGTCGAGTCTAAGTAGCGTCAAGCAAGGAAGCTATTTATCAAGCTATTCTCGTACACAGCAGATTTTTATCAAAGTGACTTGGCACCGAACATTTAAGAGATATGAATCATACACCAACGTAGGTACATTGACAAGATAAAAGCACTTTTTTCCCCGTATCGGGAATCGAATCTAGCTCCGCCTCCCATAGAATGTATTGTGTAGCGCAATGCTCTTGCGGGTATGATTGATGACTTTTGATTACAAAATGGGACAAGGTGCTGGTATTGTCGTGTATTTTATAAAGATAAATTCCAATAGGTGCCCAAAAGTATTAGTTTTTACATGACTGTCCCACAAAAAAAAAACCTTTTCAGATTTAATGATAAAGATATATGCACCATAAAACTTCTAAATGCACGAACAGATTTCAATGTAGGTATGTGACTGGCTGAAACAGACTTTGAATGTTGTATCACTATTACCTGCTATCTAAGCTGTAATTAGTGCGAGCATGTTTTTCTTACAATAAATATTATTCACAAAAAGCTTATCAGTTTCAGGTAATTTCCAGTGACATAAAACGTAAATCTCTTACAGTTTAAAAAACAAAGCCATTCTCTGCAAAGTCCGCATTGGTCTTAATCCAAATGCAACGAGTCGCATCCCTCGAGTCCAAAGGCTTTCAATGTTGAACCTAGATACCTACGTGTTATTTCGGATCCAACGCTATCAGTCCTCGGATTTCTCCCGGGACTCGAACCTGCCACTTTGTAAGCTGCACCGCAACGCAGCCAAATCTTCGAGATATTACTGTAACATTGCATTTCGGAAACTTTATATGGTACCTGCAAACAAAATCAGACTTGAACATGTTATGCATAAGGTTGAGTTTGTGATTGCAGTTCAAATTGTCGTATTAAGCCGCCAGTTCAGTAAAGTCGCAATTAGAGAGAATTTCAGACACGAATACAGGTCAATTCTACGTTACGTGTTATTGCAAAGAACATTCATTGTGTCACCACATTTTGTCAGGGCCAGAAGCAATTTGCTAAAGAAACATGCATTTTTGTAGTAACATACAAAACATTTTTTTATTTTTGACTCCCAGATAGTTATAATTTGTTACTGTATTAATTATTATAATTATTATTCCAAGTTTTTATAATACATAGCTCCAGTGAAAAACGAAATTTAATTTTATTTAGATTATCCACATCCATACATGCCAAAATTATGGATATAAAAACACTTTTTTTTTTAATTTTACCCACTTTTAAAAATACTGAAGAAATAATGAAGTTGTTGCCATGAAATATGTCTTTATGTTTTATTCGACACCAACTTCAAAATGTTTAATTTGTTTTGGTTATTCTAGGTAGGTAAATTATTTTTTGCTTTTTAGTTGCCTTGTATTTATTTTTGAAGTCGCAAATATTTTTTTTTAAAACGTTTTTTATTTCTTACTTTTTAGTGGGTTGGTTTGTAATTCACTTGAGTTACAATAGGCTTATGTCAACTGCTGAAATCTTTTTACAAAATATTGCTTGCCCCGATGCAGAGCCGTTAATTGTTGAGGAGTTCACTATCAGCTCTATTGCTTTGTGTAATAGTAGTATGACGAGAATAATATGCTACTCCATACCATATTATAGTAACTGAATCGCAAACTGTGAAATATTGAATAGATCCGCTCGTCATTTGTGGTCAGCTCATCATCAGTTCTGCTTCACCAATTGGTGCTTTTTAAGAATAAATGCACGAATCACTATGAAATATACCTAAATCACTGTAGGTGTGCCTTCAATATTTGAAGATTTCCCTTGATTTCTCCGTGATCTGATAACAATGGGACCAACTTGGAAGTATATCCTTTCAAATCGCATCGTAAAATCGCAAACCGTAAAATATTGAATACGTCCGCTCGTCATTTGTGGTCTTCATCATCAGTTTCAATCAATCAATCAATCAATCAAATAATTTATTTGTAAAAACATAGGTAAATACATACAATGTGGTCTTATAAATAAATATTGTTGCGCTACGTTTTGTCATCCAGACATACAAATATTGAGCATTATATTAAATTAGATTATTAAAACATTGACTTACAAATTAGTAGTAGTTTCACTTCACCAATGTATGCTTTTCGAGAGTAAATGCACGAATCATTATGAAATATACCTGAATCACTGTAGGTGTGCCTTTAATATTTAAAGAGTTCCCTCGATTTCTCCACGATCCCCGAAATCGTGATCTGATGAAAATGGGACCAACTTGAAAGTATACCCTTACGAACACAAAAAAAAAAAATCAAATCGGTCCAGCCGTCTTTGCGTAATCGGTAAAAAGGTATGCAGATCCAATATGCAGGCTTAATGAAATTAAATTGCTGGTATTTTTTTTTTCTTCAATAGTTCTTAGAGTATTTGTATCTCTGCATGTATTTGCACTTGTATCTATTTAATATTAGTGTTCAGTGCAAAGTTTTTGACACCTTCACGTACTTCACTTCACAGCTCTCGCAGAACTTGCCGACGATCTTCTTCTTCTTAGTGTTTCGACAGCACACATTATAAATAAAATATATTATATTTTAGAGGCCTAGAACGTGGCCACGACAACAGCATTGTCTGTGGCAGTCATCATAACCAAATATAAATAGAATTCGCAAATCGCAGATGACTATACGCATAATATTGCATTCGATTTAAGCTGTATTCCCGCTCCTTATGTGTTTGCAAACATTCCTACAATTTACGAATCACTAGTCACAGACAGAACTAATGTTTCATTTTTAAATTATTGTTCTTTATATTACCTAACAATTTTAGTACAGAAATATAAGAAGTGTACCAAAGTTGTCGTTGCAATTTGATCAATAAAACCAATCGCTAGTGAACAAGTTGTCGAACTCACATCGCACCCTCAAGTATTGCAGTGTTATTGCCTCTGGGCCGCGGCGCGACCGGTTCGATTGCAGACGCTATTTCACAACTTTGTTCTAAAGCGCAGAAGAGAAAATATGTACAAGTTCTGAAGTGATCTCGATACTGAAGAATATTGTGGGTAGATGAAAAATATTGCATTTATATTAAGAGTAAAATGGCAGTGGTTTGCGTGGGACCGTGAAGCGTAAAACTAAGCGTGAAACGAGACGTGAAGCTTACTTACCAGAACTGACTGTCACTGTTAGAATCCTCGTTGCACAAGAATGTAGCGAATATATTTAGTACAAAGGAAATGTTACACTTACTGAATCCATTACACGCCATGTTACACGTCATTCCGTTTGCTAGCTACACAAACTGTATTTGTGTTTGAAGTACAGTCTCTTATAATATGAATTTAATCCTTATTCTTCAGGATTAAATATTTTTCCAACGTAGGCATTTGGAGCTTGTAAATAGTAATACTTTTCCCAAATTAAATTCAACATTTTTTATTAAGCTTTAAAGCAAACTATTTTTCTCTACAAAAATAATAGAGAATAATATGTTTCTAGAATATAAAACTATCGCCTGAAGTAATGCTAGAGCACGTAACAAAATATTGAAGAGACAACATTATAATATAAGTTTTCAGGAGCTAAGCTATACAGTATACCAGCTCTTATAATATACAGGCTAAAGTTCTCTCATAGAGGCTTAAGATATTTTGTTTCTTATATTCCACATTCTGAATGTGGATATCCTTGAAGAAAGACTTGAAAATAAAGACTACTTACATCTTAAGTGTTCTCATAATAACTGAAGTAGGATTACATACTATAGATATTCTAATAATATTTCTTGTATGTTAACATTGTGTAAGTAGCGAGCCGGGTAAGAATAGAAGTGAGTTCACATTCTAATAACACTACACATTTCTAGTGCTCAGACTGAATCTTGCAACCCTTGAATATAACAGCGGGATATTCTATTGTCGGTTACTGCTGACTGCGCAAGAAGGAGGGTTATGTTTTTGGAGTGTATGTATATTTCTTTGGCTCGCTCTAGGGCCTAAATAGCTTGATGGATTTTAGCTTGGGAGGTATCATTAGATTTGTGAGAGTGACACTGGATGCATCAAATTTAGGAAAAAATGTATTGCGGATTTTGGCGCCAAAAAAAATCAATTTTTAATTTTAAGCACTGGAGTTCTTTTTTGTAATAATTTAGCTTGTTCTTATTAATATGGCCAATTTAAGGAAGTTTTAGGATTTTCATATTTTAAATAACGACATTAAATTTATTTTTGATGCATAGGTTTAAACGAAATGTTTTGTTATAGGTACGAGTAATACAAAGTACGGTGTCTCAACACTAGCTTGCTAAACTTACTTAAGTAGTATGGTCAATATCTACTATTTAGGATTAATACCTTAATTTAGCATAATTATTAAAACAAATTACAGTAAATATGGTAATTGGCGTGTGGTTTTAATTAGCTGTATGTTTCATAAATTATTTTGTCATATTAAAAACCAATAACTTGATTCAGGAGTTGGTAATGACTTAAGGCCAGTACCCCTAAAGTCGCGGGTTCAAGTCCCGCCTGTAAAGACTTTTTTCTCATATATTAAAATTTATATGTATAAAATTAGCATAGAAATGTTTTAAAAATTACAAAAAGTAGTTTTTAATAGTTAGACAGAGAGGTTTGAAAGTCCGATTGCAAGCCAACAAGTTAGAAAGAGCAAGGTGCTTATAGTTTGTTACATAGTTGCGTTTGTGTTATATGTTATGGTTATGTACAAATTAGAACCATTTTGTCCGACGCACCTACGACTTTTTGTTTATGCTAGGGTTCAAAGCGAGTTGATGAAAATTAAGCGCTCGAATATTCAAAATTAGATTATTCGTAGTTAGGAACAAAACTGCAATAGTCTAGGTCAACTGTTATACTAAGGCATTTATGCTTGTATAGAAAATCCGTAGCTGTTCTCAGGCCTTTAGCGTTTTATAACTCGCGTAAAGAAATCGCTCGAATAGAACAAATGCATTTCCAAGTACACGTTCACACTGCAGCGATTTTAAAACACGACTTTTTGCATTTCATTGGGAATATATCACATAATCATATCGAGTGGCCGCGACGGCGGGTTTTTAACGCGCGTTAAATAAGCATTCTTGCGAATGAGTTTAAGCCATTTGTTGTATTTGTGAGTACCACCACAGTGTCTGCTGTTATTCCGTGAAATAGTGATGTTGACACATCACTGTGTTTCAGTTGAAAGGTTCTGTAACCAGTGAAATTACTGGGCAAATGAGACTTGTCTGGGCTTAATGAACGAATGAGATGAAGAGCGCAGTAGGTGGCCATCAGATCTTTGCCAAACGAGGATTTGGGTTTCACTGATACTGTTAGAGGCTAACGTGACGCGCGAACATAAGGCTCACGACATGCTTGTCTTTTTTTATTTAGTGCTATAAAAAAAGATCTGTACAGTGTGCGTGAGATGTGTGTGACAGTCGACAACTGAATTTCGAGTGAGCAGGACTGTGTTGTTATTTAACTTAAAACGTTAAATTAACAATATTTAGGACTAACTTTCGCCCGTGACTTCACTGACGTTAACTTAGTTCACCCTCGTAGTGCAAGAGCTTCCTGGAATCATTTCTGAATCAAGGTCTACGTCATAAAAACCTCTATAAACATATTTAGCTCTCTAGTCCCAAGAGTCGAACGAGTCGAAACTTCTTTTTTCATATACATGTAACAATGGCATCCTAGTCTTAAACTGATAAGCTTTATTTAATAAACAAAATATTCATGCTTGTCTTCCAAAGTATGGGTAACATCAACAACGATGAAAATACACGTCTTATACCGTTCCAATAAATAATTTAGTAACGCTCGCTAGTCTGTTAATATAATAACACTGTGTTTTCCTGCTGAATATTTTATAAAAATGCCGAGGAAATGGCCGATAGAAAGATTCATGCTTTGTGGAATAAATTGAGAATATTTTTTATAAAAATATAATTTCCTAATGCCAAATTACATTTACATCTTTGCACTGATAAAGTTAGTCCACGCAGCATGAAGAGATTGCCGAAAATATAATATCTAAAAGATGAATCAAGTATAAAGTAATATCTTACTTGATTTTTATCAGAAATATCAGTATTGTTCTTAAATAATTACAAATTACGTGCTCAGAATAAAAAAATGTTTGTTTACTTTGTCATAAACTAATCACATCATGTTTTCTAGAGCAAATATCGTTAAGTCACAGCTTAGACAAAGGTCTTCCTACGCTCGGATCCATGGCTGGTAATCCTACAAGGGCTGACATTCAATTTAATGAGCTAACTTGCCCCTTTGATATCAACACCTGGTGCTAAAATGTCACTACGCTGGTACCTACATAAGTCGGTAGAACATCTACAGCCTAAGAAAAAAATGCCTAGAAATCGCACGAATTACCTAAATATTAATATTATATGGCTTTATTTATGTGAAATCAACATTCGATAAGTTAGCCATTGTACAGTAGCCATAGTCTTGGGTAATACCTTCACAGTATCAATTAGGTATTCTGTCATGAAATCATGATGTGAAACGTTACTGTATTTCCATCGCAGAGCAATGTAGCAAGTGTATTGTGCACAAAAATGATATTAATGTACGATGTCCACCAACCAGACGACGCAGGAGCGCAGCGCAGCGCATTTCACACTGTGCCAGAGAAAATTCAAACTTCTAATTTTAATCATAAGTGTCATATTTGGATGGAATGTACACTGCTTGGAACTCGGTTACATAGGCGCGCGTGCCGCGGCAGCCGGGTGGCTCCTTGCGCACGCGGAGAGCGGCGCACAGCTGCCGACGATTTCGGTCGGCTCCGCTCGGCTGCCGCCGCGTGCACTCGTGTATTGTGTTATAATCGCTGAAAGCAGGGATGTTATGGAGCTCCGTAACCGCATCCGAAACTATCGGATATCCGAAATAAAAAAGTATTCGTAACCGTAACTGAATCCGATATAAAAGTTTCGGATAATTTTGGATATGGGCCGAGTATAAAATTTATACTCCTCATCAAAAACCTGGCTTTTGGTTTTGCCGGCCGAGCCTGACCGCGTGTCTCTTGCAGACTGATGATGTGTTTTAATAGCTCATAAACAGATATTGATGAATATAATAGAAAACAACTAGGTATAGTAATAATTTTCCTACATTATTAGTAAAGGACTGTTTGTATTTTTTTATTACTAATACTAATTAGTAATAAAAAAATACAATCAGAAAAATACTAATTTTACTTAGATTCCTCAAAAATCCAATATCCGTAACCGAGATTATACGAATCTAACGGAATAATCCGAAATAGTTATATCCGTAGCCGAAACCGATAAAATATTATTCTTATATCCGTATCCGTACCCAAATCCGAAATGTCATATCCATAACATCCCTAGCTGAAAGCATATCGACGAATGCATGAGCATACGCCCGGGTTCCAGCAGATTGCAGCCGTCGGGCGGACGCGGTCGGCTACTCGCGCATGCTCACGCATCAGATCTTGCACTTTTTCAGATCGTATTTTTTCATATGTAGTGTATTTCTTTGTAGAAAAGCTGCGGAACCCTATACTGAGCATGGTCTGATATGGGCTTGCCCGGTTTTTAAATAATATTAAAATCTTACGAATGGACATGACGAAACTATAGATGAGTCTACCCGTGACCACGGCCGTTGCAATACGGTCAAAAGGTCGGGCAATAAACAAGGTATTTTACCTTTAATTATTCACGCGATTAATACCCGTAATTTATATATTTTCATAATGTGTACAAATTGCGAAAGTTTATCAACATTTAAAAACTATAAGGGTTTCGTTATGGCCATTTTGGCTACGCAACCCCAAAAAACTCTTGTTAATACTTACTTCAATTTCCTGAATAGATACTACACTTGAAGTGCCTACTCAACATTTCCTACAAACAAGTCAGCAAACAAAACTCATTATAGACGACGTATAAAGACGAACGTCCAATATGGCATAAGTGGTTGTATCGAGCCGTACGACGACGTAATGAGAGCCGACACAAAAGACTGCGGCCAACTGATAATGCACCGCACAATACAGCGCTCGCGCTCGTAATAGTGCCCCTGAGGACCTCGTAATAGCGCCACTGTTCTGTTGGACCGACCCATTTTATAACGAGAAAATATTTGTTTGCTTAGGATTTGATTTATATGGTTGATAACAGTAAACTATACCTATCTATCTATACATATATTATAATCATATGTCCTGACTGATTTATCGACGCAGAGCCTAAACCGCGAGGGTTACAAACCTGAAAATTTGGCAGTTGATGTCTTTTATGTTGTAGCCTAAGGGGCTATAACATAAAAGGTAAAAGGGGTTGCAAGTTTGTACGAAACTCCGTCACCTTTGAAGTTTGATCTATGAAATTACGTATTTTACCTTTTAAATAAAACTCTGTTAGTTTGTAGTTAGGTCTGTAAAATGTTGTTTTCGGCTTTTTGGTTTTAAATAAAGAAACAAGTTTTTAGGGTTTTTAAAAAACCCTAAAAACGTTCCTAAAGGAGTATAGTAGTGGTTGCAACTTTGTATGGAACTCCATCAGTTTTGAAGTTATATTTGTGAAATGTTGTATTTGCTGAGAAATAGTGAATTAGCGATTTTTATAAAATCAACCCCTAATTTGTAAAATAGGTGTTACAAGTTGGTATGAAACTCCGTCAGTCTTAAAACTAGTTATGTAAAACTTCGTACTTGGCTTTTTAAATTAAAGAAAGAAACACGTTTTTCAGGGTTTTGGATTAATCAACTTATAAGGGCTGTAATAGGGGTTGCAAATTTGTATAGAACTCCGCCAGTTTTGAACTTAGACCTGTGACATTAGATATTTTGATTTGTGGCTGTATAATGGAAACACGTGTTTTTTCAAAAGTTGTTTGGTCAACAGCGATAAATCAACCCTTCAGGGGGTAAAATTAACTGCACGGGCAAAGCCGCTGATGATAGCTAGTATGATAATACCCTATAATGGATTAAATCAATAATTTGTGAGTGTGTCCCACAAGTGGTGTCCCGTGTGGGATACGAACTCTTGTGGGTTCGGTTACCTGCGTGGTAGTCATACTACGCAGGGAACTAGCGTAGCATGACTGCTATGCAAGAGATTGTACACTTGTGCAGTAGTCGTAGCCACTATTGCTACACTCTCGAGCCAGTCTTAGTTCATTAAAAATCATATTTTTCTAGAACAGAATATAATACAGTTCGTTTAAGAATATTTTTCTAGGACATTTTTTATATCAAATCAATACATCTCAGTTTCATCTGTTAAAGAATATTTCGATGTATTTCCCAATGTTTTTCACGTGCCGTCAACAGGAGTTAGCACTTGGCAAACTTCATTTAATCAAAGTTGCCCCGAGAGCGCGCCGCCAACGGATCAACTTTCATCTAGTTTTATAAAAATACCGCAAAAGCATTTAGTACGAAATATAGTAAGAGGATAATATAATATATTAAGGTCTTCAATATCACACCTTATTTTCTTCATGTCTTTAATATTAAGATATAGTTTTTCTCTAAGCTTGACCAAAAACAACAATGTAATCCACCTAGATTACCCGTCCGAATAGCACCTACCCTAGTCCACGAAATGCACCTTTTCAATATAATATATAATATCATTTTATCAATATATAATATTCTAGTTCATTCATACCGACAGATTATTCCAGTAGTGTGTTAGAGAAAGGACATCACTTCCTTTTTTTCCTGGGAGTCAAATTATTCAACAGGAATAAATTTTCTAAAAAGGATTTGTACTTGTAACTAAAATGAACATGAATTTATTAACTTTAATCGTTTAAAATAATGTAGGGTGTAGGTACCTTACCTAGAATTCCTCTAATCAAATAAAAACATCTATGCATAACATTCTACTAGCATTGAATCTGTTACAGACTCATTTATATTAAAAACATATTTTATTATGTCCGCTCTTATCACACTTAATATGTTTACAAGATTAATATAATCATGTTTCTCATATTTGAGAACACCCTAATTAATATTATAAAACAGGAACGAATAAACATCGCGTACAGAACATCTACTTTGGAAAGTTCTTCGGTAAATCCCCTGAGAAAAGATCACAACGTTCATACATTTTCATATAAATTGGTGTGTGTAATGTGTCGGGAAATCAAAGTAAGTCAAGAATACATTAATTGTTGATGTGTAACTTTTTGATAGACTTATCCTTATGTATTTTAAGGTATGTACAAGTAGGTGTTTTAAAGATAACTCACGCTAAACACTAAAAAACTTAAAATGTTCTACCGCAAGGATCACTTTGAGCAAAATTTAGAAGCAATAGAAGCGATTAGATAAACATGAGAGTTGAGCGCTCGACGAAGAACACATCGAGCGGCAATAACGAGCGGGGCCGGGCGGCGAGCTATCTTATCGCACTTTGAAACGACCAATAAATGTTAATGCGCCACGCCACAATTATCGGAAGAACGATGGGCTGCGCCACACCGACACACCGCGCACTAGAAACTGATCCCACAAATAGATACTGAGACAGTGTTCTTACTTTTTGTGGTTGGTTAAAATATCTTTAGGTATTTCATAATAAAGTGAGAACGCGAGTGTTTGAAATATAATATAGTAATTAACTATACAAGACTAACTTTAACATAACTAAGAAAAATAACTATACTAAGTAATGTTTTTTTTTAATGTAAAAGAAGATTTGCACAACAAACACAGTAGTTGAGGCCTATATAAATATGGAAGTTTGCATGTCTAAAAAATAAAAAGTTTATTACTGAATTATGCTAAAACAAACAAACGGATTCATATGGAATTTATCCGTACGGATAGTAATACCGTAAACCCGAACACAAAAACAAAAGCAAACCTTCATAGGCCACGGTAACTGCATACCATCAGGGGAGCCGAAAGCTTGTTTGCCCCCCCCCCCCCCAGTGGTATAAAAAAAACAAACACACTCGCTTGGTCAGCACCAAATTAAAAGGGTAAATATGGAAAATATTTTTGAAATACGCTTTCATGTATGGGACCGTAATAATATGAAATGTCCATGGAATATGATATTTTTGGATAATGAGATCTTTATAGCGATATATTTATTAACATTTTCTATGTATGCAATATGATAGGGTTAAACATCTCATCATTATTTTATTATTTTTTTATTAAAAATAAAACAACCTATCTGGGTCGCATCTTGTTAACTGTTATTTCTCCATGGCTGTTTTCCGTTTTTTACGCAGCTATTCTTTAGTTTGAGCCAGTGGCAGAGGCACCAGCGGCTCGGTGTCGTAGGCTGCCATTCTTGTGCCCCGCCTCGCCAGTTCATTCGCCGCGTCATTTCCAATGGAGTTGCTGTGCCCCTTGATCCACTGCAGAGTTACCTCATTGTATGAGAGACCGTCAGTTGCACCTCGTGGCATTCGTGTATGAAGACTAAGTTTATAGTTTTATTTTGTAGGGCTTGTTGCACGGATTCGTTGTCTCTGACAGTATCTGACTATCTTGATGCGAAGATTTTTCACATTTCTAGTAATGCCAAAACATTCAGCTTAGAATATTGTGCTCCTCTTGTCTAGGCAGTTGATAAAAGTCAGCGATATAAACTGCAACTTTAATCAGTTTATTTACACGAAACAGCGCAAAGATTGTACTAGAATTGTTAAGCGTCACTAAATAAATTCCACAATGACTGAGTTAAACTGTAAGAGTCTTCATTTGAATGTACTCATTGGACGTTAATGCTGTGTAGTTCAGATTTGAAATTAATGTATATGATACAAAAGACGTTCAGTTTAACGTTCTCGATTATAAGGCAAAAGTTATGAGGTAAAATGGAGTATTTTTTACGTCGACTATATTGTTACGTAAAGCATAAGTTACAATATTTTAACCGACTTCAAAAAGGAGGTTTTTTTCAATTTGGATGTTTGTATTTTTTTAATGTGTATCTACTATAACACAAACAACAAAAGTGTATCTACTATATCACTATAACACAAAATTATATTTTATTATTTTTTTGTTCGAAATCGGTTTATTTCGAAATGTTCTAATTTAAATTTCGTAAAGATCTGATAATAAGTTTCGGCGACAAACAACGAATTTCCTCAATAAATGCCAACAAATCAACCGTGATTGAAGTAAGCTAGTTTTGAGCTGTGAAGTCGTTAAAAAAGAAAGTAAATAATAAAATAAATATAACTACCTGAACACGCTACAAAGCACATAATTTAACTCCGCAAAAATAACGTTATAAAGATTTTATGATTACAGTTATTTTAGAAATAAAATACAAAATGCCAAGTCAATTTTAGCTGAAATGGAAATGTTCAGGCAGGTATTAAGATTCTTATTTGAAAAAAATATTTAATCGATATACTTAGGAGAGTACGATGTGGCCTTCGTTAAAATTCTTTGGGCGTGGGTTTAGATTTATTCGTTTCTAATGTGTTCAGGAACAAAGTAAAAGCAAATTGTTGAATCACGGTGGCTGTTAGCAATAATAGCACAGGAACAAAAAGAGCAATTAGAACGGTAGACTTAACAATATGATCCGTTAAGTGCTTAAAATGAATGGAAATTACTTTCTAGTTATCTAGTTTGTTTATAATAAGTAATTAAGCAAATTTTGGCACAAAATACAATGAGTACAGAAAGCAACTTTCATGCTCACAATGCCAGCTCGAGCACACATATACTTATTTCACGAACACGGAATCCCATCTCTCATTTCTCTTAGTACGACTTCCGAACAAAGTAGTCTGCGATTCCTTGACTGTGAACTATATCTACGAGTATCTGTGCGTGGCCAGCCTCGAGTCAGCTGCATATGAAGGTTACCCTCCCTTTTTCCTTCTCTATATTTTGTGGTTTTTAACTGACTTCAAATAGGAGAAGGTTCTCAATTCAGATGTTTAGGTATATATATGTTTATGTATGTTCTTTCTAACATATAACTCATTTTCTTACTTCTTTTTTTTTTAAACAGTTTTATTTCGAAATGATAACATTTAAATTTCGTAATGTCGAGTTTCGGAAACCTCAATAAATGCCCGCTAATTAATAGTACGTAATTGAAATTGTTTACTTTTATGGCTAGTTTAATTATTCAGATAACTATAATTTCAATGTAGATGAAGCTTTGAAACTTTATATAAAGCCGCGGTAAGTTTACATTGTGTTGTCAAACTAACCCGGAGGGAAACCGAAACCTATTTCAACAGTGTAATTATCACCATCAATTAATAGCTACCTATTATAGTTGTCAATTAGTGGCTGGTATCTTTGTAACTATCATGGTATTACACCTATTGGTACAAAAACAGTTTTGCTTTCCATCGTCTATGATATCGTTACGATACCAGCCGAACGATAAATGCATCGCCTGTAATAATACTATTAAGCAAGATTATTTCTTTATTTTAGGTCATTATTTTTGCGCAGGCGGATTTTTTAAACTTAAAAATATTTTATTTTATTTCATAATTTTTAATGGTAAAAGTTTTATCACAGCTATTTGCAAGTGAAATTTGAAAAAAAGAATGGCTAATTGAGTTTTTTAGTAAAACAATAATCATTATAATTATACCTTTTTGAAAATCTTACGATGAGCCCTAATATTGATACCCAAACTTTTTTTGACATCTCACAGTCGTCACGTTAATTTTTTTAAACGTCACTTAACACAAACTAAGAAACACCTAAGCCTAACCTAACCTAAGAACACTTAGGCGGTCAAAACGAATATAACAACTTCTTAATTGTTTAAATCCGTTTTGTGGTTTAAAAGATTGATGTAATAAAGAATATTACATATATACATACAAACATACATACCATACATACAAGATACGCGCGGAAAACATAACCCGGAAGACATTCTTGCAGTCGGGTAAAAATAATGAAAAACCAAAGTCACATAATTCCAAAATGGACTAAAGTGCAATGCGGCATTATGCAATGTTCCTTTTGAATAACAGAAACTATTTTCACTACTCACGCTATGATCTAAATTGAATATAAAACACTTTTGCCAGTCTTGATCCGACAGGTCCGAAATTGTGACGTCGTAGGCGGCCACGGCCTCTCCGGCACACGAAAAAAAGTCCCTTTTATTTTTTCCTTGTTTATCGAGAACAAAAAGAAATCACAGGGAGCTATATAGGGAGGTAAGGTTTTGGCACTAGATTCATCAAGAAACGCCTTTGTTCTGAGGGACGTACTCGTATGTGACGAAGCGTTGTCGTAATGACGCATGATACCCTGAAGCCCAGCCTTTGGTCTCCTCTTTCGCAGAATTTGGAAAATTTTCGGTTATGCTACTGTTCTATACCATTCCCAATTAACAGATCTGTGATTTTCTAACATTGCTGCGAGAAAAATAACTAGCCACTATTATTTTACCAACGTTACGAGGTCTTTTCAGTTTTGTCGGCAACATTCCTTCTGAAAAGACCCATACTGACGACTGTCTACGTGAAACACGTCTTGACGCCGTTTTTAAATCTTAGACAATAAAACTCCCACACTCGAAGTTGCTGATACAGAGTAATGTTGACGCTTCCCATACTAACGCCAAGAATCTTCTCGATGTCTGAGTAAGTAATTCGTGGGTCTTCTTGCACCATCATTTCTGAAGCCCAGACATTTTCTGCAGTTACTGCCTAGTAAAACTACTAGAACATAATTATTTTAAAAACAGCAACCGGGACTTTTAAAAATATATAATATGCATATACTTTTAAATTACGAGCATCATATTTATCGAGTGACCTACGTAGTCGGCTGGTTATAACATTTTTTTTTAGTTTAAAAAAAAGATTACGAGCAGTGTAGGATTGGGTCCCAAATTACTAGCAATCTTGTTAACCCCTCCAGCTAAGCTCAAAGGTTTGTGTTAGAATTGCAACGTCCGTGGTCACGGGCAGACTAACCACGGCCGTTGCAATACGTATATGTAAAAAAAATAATATCATTTTTTTAAAACATGAGCATTGTAGCGCCCCATAGCGGTCTAGAGCATTATAACTTAACTAAAAAATTCTCAGAAGTAAGATTATATATAACAAAAAGATCGTTTTGTAATCAGCCCACGCGACACACACAATGACACACACACACACACAAACACCTTTTAACCCAAATACATATAGGTCTCCGTGGCCGCCGCGGCTGAAAAGATACAGTTATGATTTTTATGTGTTTAGTTTTTAATTTGTTAGTTAATATTCCTCATTCTCTTTCAATATAGTGTACATTATTATACGAAGGAGCTGTAAAAAAAAATATTCGCCACTTTCTGGTGGCGACCATCTTGGATTTGAAATTTGTCATAGTTTCGGCCATCCTGGACCAATTTTCATCAAACATAGCTAAAAACTCTCTCGAGTAATTGACCTTTCAAATACATAAAAAAACAAAATTAAAACAGTAGGTATAGGGATATAGGGTAAATACAAAACCAACAATCATCATTAAAACATATCAGAATAGGAAAAAGTAGCATTCTTTCTCAACGTTTCTATGTCTATTTAACAAAGAGTTGAGTAAACAACTGATAAAGGTTATGTTTGTTTCTCGTAAACATTTACCATAAAATACCAACGCATAAATAATATGTAGGTACTATTTACATCAGATCTGTTCTAGATACTTTGTTTCATGGACTTCTTCTTGGAAAATAGAATAATTAAACGTACGTTTACATCATGACAAAAGACAACTCATATGCCTTTCAAAGTAAATTGTATAACTGTATAATGCACCAAGCCCCGATCATGAGGATAGCCTCATGGTCGTTATGATATGATAACACTTAATCCCATTACCCGTATAAAGTTTTCACCTCCCAAGGACGGTCTACAACGATACTGTTACGGTGCAGCCTCCTCGGTGATATGTCCTAACCTACAATAGATTAAATTTCCTTGGAGATGGGACACCCCTTGGGGGCATAAAGAGGCTTATGTTGAAACACGAGTTTAGAACATGAAAGCATAGGCTTTCATATTTTGAACTCGTGTTTCCACATAAACCTCTCAGAAGACCGTCAACCTTCCTCACAATGAGGGAGATTGCCGTGAGGAGAGCCAAAATAATATTTTAACTATTCTTAATGGTAGAATGATTTTTAAGTTAGCTTTTTTTTATAGCTAAGCATTTTTTTTGTGTTGCGAAAGGGTTAGTTTTATGAGGAAAAGGTAAAATTAAGCTAGAAAAATCTCGCCGAACCGAGTCGCAATGTTAAAAAAAGCTGAAGAGTTTGTTTATTTGTTTTAATGCGATAATCTCAGGACCTACTGGTTCGAATTGAAAAAATATTTATGTGTTTGATAGGCCATTTACCGAGGAGGGCTATATCATATCACACTATGATTAATAGGAGCGGAGCAGCAAAACGGAGAGAAATATACCTTTTGATAGCTTACGTTCGTGCGCTGTATAAACGGTTAAAGTTGCGATGGGAGAGTGTCCGACTGCTACGCAAGAGGTCGTGGCTTCGATTCCCACACGGGGCAGCACTTTGTGTGATCCAAAAATGATTGCTCCGGGTATGGGTGTACTTTGTGTCCGTGATTTGTATGTTAAAGTCCTTCGTGACACAGGGCTTGAAGGTAACGCGGGAGTCGTCTTTAAAAAAAAACAATAACGTATGACCTTAGATGTAAACAAAATAGCGAAAGATAGGTGACGCGCCTCTAGCGTAGAATCAAGTCCCCGTCGTATAATTGAATTCAGTCGCATTCGGCATTGTCAAAAGCGCACACGTGTGACGTCAAGAAACAAGGAAGAAACTCTTCTATTGTTAAAGGCGAGGTAAAGGTTTCTAAAATGCCTTCATGTGATTTTATGCGTTGTACAAACTATATAAAAAGCAAAAACAAGTCTCAAGGAATCACTATAACTAAATATCTCTTATTTTTTGTCTAATTAGACTGCAGAAGTATTTTAATGCCGCACAACAGTTTTTTTTTTTTTTTTTTTTTTTTGCGGGTAGCTGACGTAGCAAGTAACGTTTTTATTTGCTCCCAAGTAAAATATTTAATAAATAGACTATTAAAAGTATATAATAAGTTTAATGTACACCACACATCATTAATACTTGGCACCTACCAGGCAGAGTGTGATCTCCAACAATTAAGTCGCACACTTGAAACAAACAAACACAAATAATGGAGAAGTAATTTTTATAGGCATTTCTTGCCAAAGACTTTACAAATACATCACGGGGGCCTAACCCGTAAAAAAAGCATTAAGAGATAGAAGAATTTGATATCTAGTAACATAGTCCAGATAGGTGGTTCGCTTCTGGCCCCGGTTTGGCTACGGAAGTCTCGGGTTCGATTCCTGAGTCTGGATTCAAAAAAAAATTTTTCTATCTTTCAAAAATGCAATTATTGTATTTGTAAAGTCTTTGGCAAGAAATGCCTATAAAAATTACTTCAATATTCGGCCTGCGTCATCATAATTTGTTAAAATGCTCTCTGTAACGAAGCAATAACAAAAGTCGTGATAGTTCTTTAACTTCCGACTAGATGGCGCTACGGGGGCCTAACCCGTAAAAAAAGCATTAAGAGATAGAAGAATTTGATATCTAGTAACATAGTCCAGATAGGTGGTTCGCTTCTGGCCCCGGTTTGGCTACGGAAGTCTCGGGTTCGATTCCTGAGTCTGGATTCAAATTTTTCTATCTTTCAAAAATGCAATTATTGTATTTGTAAAGTCTTTGGCAAGAAATGCCTATAAAAATTACTTCAATATTCGGCCTGCGTCATCATAATTTGTTAAAATGCTCTCTGTAACGAAGCAATAACAAAAGCCGTGATAGTTCTTTAACTTCCGACTAGATGGCGCTACGGGGGCCTAACCCGTAAAAAAAGCATTAAGAGATAGAAGAATTTGATATCTAGTAACATAGTCCAGATAGGTGGTTCGCTTCTGGCCCCGGTTTGGCTACGGAAGTCTCGGGTTCGATTCCTGAGTCTGGATTCAAATTTTTCTATCTTTCAAAAATGCAATTATTGTATTTACAAATAATGGAATCAATGCAGGAGTCTTTTGCCAGCTTAAGGACCATGTTTATTGACGGCATTACCAGCTTTGAGTCCAGATTAGAGAAGGTAACTAATGCACCGCATCTCACTCACAGTGATAACTTATTAGTGGACTTCAACACCTTCAAGACCTTCGCGTTGCAATCCCTCAATCTACTGCAACGCCAGATGGAGCAGCTAGCGAAGCAAATTTATGCTATTGAGATGCGTGGCCGTCGCAAAATACTGCTTATTCACGGTGTAGCAGAGCACAAGACTGAGGACATAGTTGCAGTTATCACCAAAACTGTTGAAGAACATCTTCATCTGGACACCTTCAATGTTTCTGACATTAAACGATGTCACAGGATGGGGCGGCCTTCAAGTGAACATAAACCAAGGCCCATATTAGTTAAGTTCCATAATGTTGGATTGCGGGACAAGGTCTGGTTCTCGAAAGCAAAGCTGAAGGGCTCTGGTGTGACCTTGTCCGAGTTTTTGACGAAGCCGCGACATGATGCTTTTATGTCCGCACGAGAGAAGTACGGCATCAATAGGTGCTGGACGAGAGATGGTTGCGTCCATATTATCGGTCCCAATGGTGCACGTTACCGCATTGCCTCTCTTCAAGAACTCGATATTATCCCGAGGTCAGAGGCTGGGAAGGATACAGAAGCATCAAAAATTGTCCAAAGGCCTCGTCGAGCCGCGGCTGGCAAGAAAATGTAAATTGAGTTTTCTTGTCGATATAGCTTCACACAACTGCAGGATCCGGGTAGTATGATTACATTATTATACAACTTCACCTTCTTTCTGAATATGACGCTTTCTACCTCCATATTAACACTTTTTAATAGCCTAATCTAAATTAGTGATTACTTTCTCTGTGTTCTATATTTCTAACCTTCAATATCTTTAGATTATTTTTGATGTCAAAAGTTCAGAAACTTAATTTTCAAACATTCAGAATGTCACAATGACAAGTGTTTAGATACAAGTCTTTTGGATTCTAACATTAATTTCTTTTTTGTGTTTGTACCGGATCCTGCCGATTATTTTATAATATTGTCAGTGTTTACTTTTTACAATGTTTTTACATGTTATTGATTACTATATTTTATTCTTATTTATTTTTTTTACTTTTTTATTTAATTGTTTTAAATTTCATCTTTTATTTTACACTCTACTGGTGGGCGGATAGAACTTAATTTTTGTTTTTTGTTATTATTGATAGAAGATATTAATTTATTGTTTTTATTAATTTATTATTATAGTTATTATTACAATCATTTTATCTCTTATGACGGATATTGATGCTTCAAGTGACACTGAAAGTTTTCACTCTGTCGTCAGTAGCGACAATGACAGCTTTACCAGTATACCGTCTCTTAGTGAAACACTTCAAGCCACGTTCTCTGATGTCCCTGGAAATCTTAATGTAGTCCATATAAACGCCCAGAGTATTCCCGCCCATTTCTCTGATATGCTGGCCAGTTTTGACTGTAAGAATATCCATGCAATTCTTGTTTCCGAGTCATGGTTAAAACCTTGTCTCCCATGTGTCTCTTACACTATAGGTACCTAGCTACCAACTAATCAGGAATGATCGCTCCTCGGGAGTCGGTGGTGGTGTTGCAGTGTACCTGCGTACACAAATTCCTTACCGCATAGTAGACATGTCCGCGCAACCACCTCCGACAACTGCGGGCGAACATCTCTTTCTAGAACTGGAGCTCAATTATATTAAAATTCTCCTTGGAGTCTACTATTGTCCTTCGCTACGTATTGACTTTTTCTCATCTTTCGAAAGCATCTTAGAAAATCTTTTACCTTCTTACAGTCATACAGTCATTATGGGAGACTTCAATACGTGTCTTTTAAAAAACGACTCTCGTTCCTCCTCTCTATATAATACTATACGCTCTAGTAATCTCTCTATTCTTCCTCTCAGTGCTACGCATAACTTTCCTAATTCTACGCCTTCTTTACTTGATCTTATCTTCGTTTCTTCACCTGATCTTGTGTCTAAGCATGGGCAATGCTCAGCTGATGCTTTCTCCTATCACGACTTAATTTACCTCTCTTATAAACTTCGTCCACCTAAAGTAAGTCCAAAAATTCTTAGACAGCGTAATTTTAGTGGTATAAATATTGATTTACTTCGTGAAGATGCATGCAACATTGACTGGAATCCTGTGTACACGTCCGCATGTGTCGATGATAAAGTTGAGGTATTCAATTCAAACTTGATCAAGGTATACGATAAGCATGCTCCGATCCGTGAAATCAAAATGAAACATTTACCGGCGCCATGGCTTACTAACGAAATTAAAATATTAATGGCTAAAAAAGCTGCAGCAAAATCCAGATTTAAATGCAGACCTACTTCTAATAATCGAGAGAGGTATGTCGCTATAAGAAATCACTGCAATGTGGTGTGTAGAAATGCACAACGCCAAAATATTCATACCTCTGTTGAAAACGGGGATCCCGGTAAAATATGGAAATTTCTTAAAACATTGGGTGTTGGAAAACAAAGACAAGACACAATCCTTAAACCAATAGATCTCAACGCACTTAATATGCATTTTTCCTCTTCGTCTGATTTTAATAGTTCTATTAAAACGAATACATTAAATCATCTTTCATCTCTTGCAACACCCAACTATTCTTCTTTTGTCTTGAATCAATTTACGGATTGTGATGTTAGAAAGAGCATAGTATCAATCACATCGAATGCAGTAGGTACTGACTGTATCAGCCGTAATATGATCCTTCCAATTCTTGATCAAATCCTTCATGTTATAACTTTTATTCTGAATTCCTCCATTACTAGCGGTTCCTTTCCACGAATATGGAAAGAAGCCCAAATTATTCCTCTTCCTAAAAAATCAAATCCTTCGTCCTTTTCCGACTATCGGCCTATATCTATTCTACCTTTCCTTTCTAAAGTATTTGAACGACTTGTCCACTCTCAACTCAGTGTTTTTCTGTCACAAAACTGTCTTTTAAACCCCTTCCAGTCTGGATTTCGTCCTGCCCACAGTACTGTTACTGCTCTCGTCAATGTTACAGATGACATTAGACTAGGCATGGAAGAAGGAAATCTGACCGTACTTACCTTACTTGACTTCAGTAATGCATTTAACACTGTAGATTTTCATATTCTTCTTGGCATACTACGCTCTATCAACATATCTCCAACGGTGATTGATTGGTTTCATAGTTACCTGTCTGGTCGCCGACAACGTGTACGCATTGAAGAATCCTTTTCTTCCTGGTGTGATATTACGGTTGGCGTACCGCAGGGTGGCGTTCTATCTCCACTACTCTTCGCAATTTTTATAAACTCTATATCTAACCAACTAGTTTCATCCTACCACCTTTATGCAGATGATCTTCAAATTTACACACAAGCTCCACTGGAACAGCTGCCACTAGCGCTTTCGGTTATTAACTCGGATTTAGATCCGAATATGTCAATGGAGTAAAAACCACGGTCTAAAGGTTAATCCATCTAAGACCCAGGCAATTGTTGTTGGAAGCCCAAGAATGATTTCGCGTATAGATTGGAACCAATTGCCTCAAATTATCTTTAATGGTACACATATAACGTTAAGTAACAGTGTAAAAAATCTGGGTATTTATATTGATCGAACGTTATCTTGGGGTCCCCAGCTGCAGGAAGTAAGCCGCAAATTATTTGCATCTGCAGGGTCCTTACGTAGACTACGAAACTTTTTGCCGATAACCACTAAAATTGCGCTGGCGCAGTCTCTTCTTCTACCTGTACTTGACTATGCTGACGCCAGCTATCTCGACCTCACCGAGGAGCAACTTACTAAGCTTGAGCGCCTTCAAAATTTCTGTATTAGATTTATATTTGGTTTGCGCAAATATGATCATGTTTCCGAATTCCGCAACGTGCTCAAGTGGCTCCCAATACGTCTTCGTCGGAATACTCACATTCTCTCATTACTGTATAGTATACTCTATAATCCTTTTACTCCCTTGTATCTTAAAGAACGTTTCAAGTTCCTTCATGACACACATTCCAGATTCCTAAGGTCATCGGAGGATTTGAGGTTAGAAATTCCAGCGCATTCCACAAAGTTCTATGATAGGTCGTTTACTGTCGAGGCAGCAAGACTATGGAATGCACTGCCTCTTGCTATAAGACGAGCCCAATCATTGGCATCATTTAAAAAAATGTTGAAGGACCACCATCTCTCTAAGTAAACTTTTTTAATTACCTATCTTTCCTCTTCTTGTTCTTATTAACCATAAATTAATATCACGCTGTACACTACCCCTACCTAATTCGTGTATTTATGTCTCTGTCCATCCAAAGGTTGCCTGGAAGAGATCGCTCTTAGCGATAAGGCCGCCCATTGTACATTTATGTTATACAATGTATTCTTTGTTTTTATATTGGTGTACAATAAAGTATATATTATTATTATTATTATTATTATTAACAGTAGGACGTGCTTCTCTCCCTCGCGCTACTGTCGAAACAAATTAGTCTGTCTTTGTCGTTTGATACATTCAACGTCAAATATAATCACAGTCATATGAGTGTGTTTGCATTTAGTTGACGATTCATAAGGACGTGGCCTATCTTCCGCTACTTTGTTTTCATCTAAGCGGGTGACGGATTTCTTCTTCTTAAAAGGTTAAAAAAAAAACCAGCCAAGTGCGAGTGGGACTCGCGCCCTAAGAGTTCCGAACGAACTAATAGCTGTGTAAATAGTTTGGGTATCTATATAAACACACCGAACTGTGTCAACCAGGTTGCAAAGTGGTGACACACCGGCCGTGGTTATCCGAAGCATTTCAAGCCACGGTAATGTACGACCCACATTGCTGGTAAAATTCGTTTAAAAAAAAAAAAAAGTCACGTATGATATGAGGGGGAGCTATGTACGGTTTTTAAAACTTAGAAAAAAAAATTTTTGTAGCTAAATTTAATTTTTGTTATTAGCGTCTAACTTTTATCCCACTTGACAACTTTTCACATTTTTGTTATTTACTGGATTTCTGTAATGAAACAAGATTGAACGATTTATTTAATATGAAACTACTCACACAAGACCATCTAAACCCAATCTCGAGACAAACAACACAACAGACTTAAATAAATACAATAATATCTATAAATATAAAAAAAGTCGCGATAGTTATACATTTATAAATCAAAACCGAGTCACAGAATATATGACCGTGATCATCACACATATTTTAATGAATGAGAATTGTACCCACGACGTCTAGCTTAGCGGTTTTCATAATTAGTAAATAAATTAGCGGACGTTTTAAGAGCAGTTAAACTAGCGAATGATTTGTCTTTTTTTCTATTCTGTTTTGAAAATGAAATGAAAAACAAAGACAGAACATTCACTAGTCAAAATTTGCCTTCTTATTATTTTTCTGGCAATCTTTTGCCTCATAAATGACCCCCATGTTCAAAACTCAGACTTCCTATTATTTTTCTTGCAATCTATAGGTTAAAAACTATCAAATTATATTATCAAAATATTAGGCTCTGTCAGTGTCAGGAACATGAAATAAAAGATTATTATTATTAGGCTCAGTAGTTTCGGAGGGGAATGGACTATTTTCATGGTTTTACCTGGATAACTTTAAAAGTTATTATTTTAAAACGCGCAACAGCTCTTTTGTTTGATATATTACACTACAAACTTCTTTAGCCGCGAGGTGCACTTTTTTGGTATGGGTAAAAAATGTTAAACTCACATCAGGATCACGTGACCCTGTTCGAACATTCGTATACCTCGTGAAAATTTGCAAGACGGAGGGAGAACAATGAAAAACTGCTACAATATCATCAGAATAATAAAATAAATAAATAAATAAAAAAGCCTTTATTTCTTACAGTAATGCTATTTACAAAGTTTTGTTATTGATAAAGGAGAAAGATTTGGTTACATAGTTTAAATATTATTTGCTATTTCCGAAACTATTCTGTAAGAACCCCTCTACAGGTAAAGGCTTCCTCCAAATTGAGCCAGTTTTCTCTGTATTGTGCTGTTTGTATCCAGTTTGGACCTGCTGTGTGTTTGATTTCATCCTCCCATCTGTTGTAGGGTCTCCCTTTCTTTCTTTTATCCGCTAAAACTTCCGGCCGTTACTATCATCAGAATACGAAGGTAAATTTCAAGCTCAGGTGGGAAAATGGTCAGTCCAGAAACCAGCAGACTCCAGTTCGAGTCCGAGTAACGATTATTTTGTCCCCTTTTTTATTTTTATGTGTTTTGGTAAACATGGTATTAATTCTTCCATATTAAAACAAATACGTTATTCATTACAAATATTTAATTTTGAACAAAACTGATTTGTTTAACAGTTGGTCTTGGGATGTCTGCTCCTCTAATTGAGCCCGTTCTAGGTCCTTAGCAACGGTTGTCCACCACGTGGCCTGTGGTCGCCCTCTACCTTTCTTTCTGTCCGGTATAGCTAGGGCCTTCCTTACGGCGCTATTCTCGTCCCATCGTATTTCATGGCCATACCATCTCATACGGCTTTCCACCATTTTATCCACGATGGGAGCGACTTTAAAAGAGCCCCTGATGTGGTCGTTTCGCACTTTGTCAAGCCTTGTTACTCCGATTATTAAAATATATATATTACGGGTCTTTACGGTAATTTAAGGTAAAATACCTTGTTTATTGCCCGACGTTTCGACCGTATTGCAACGGCCGTGGTCACGGGAAGACTCTGGTCGAGTCTGTTCGAACAGGGTCACGTGATCCTGATGTGAGTTTAACATTTTTTACCCATACCAAAAAAGTGCACCTCGCGGCTAAAGAAGTTTGTAGTGTAATATATCAAACAAAAGAGCTGTTGCGCGTTTTAAAATAATAACTTTTAAAGTTATCCAGGTACCGTATTGCAACGGCCGTGGTCACGGGAAGACTCTGGTCGAGTCTTCCCGTGGCCACGGCCGTTGCAATACGGTCGAAACGTCGGGCAATAAACAAGGTATTTTACCTTAAATTATTCACGCGATTAAGACCCGTAATATATATATTTTAATAATGTGTACAAATCGCGAAAGTTTATCAACTTGTTACTCCGACTACCCACCATAACATTTTCATTTCATTGGTGCATCTTTTGTTCATGCTGTTTTTTGTCGGCCCATCACTCGGCGCGGTACATCATGTCTGGCCTTACTGCCGTTTTGCAAACTTTACACTTCAGCTGGATTAGCATTTTGGCACCACATAATACACCACATAAGGGTTCTCCATTTTAGCCAGGCTGCGTTTGTTATATGGGTAACGTCCGCATCGATAATAGCATCAATGCTTAGCATTGATCCGGGATACTTAAATTGATGTACCTTCGGTAATGGCTGTCCGCCAATAGATATAGCTAGATGATGGTCCGTCGCAAAATTTGCAATGCAGGTATTCTATTTTGTTTCTACTAATGCGGAGTCCGGTGCTCTCTAATGCTAATCAATTGAAAAAATATTTTTGAGCATTTGACAGGTCAGCGAATTGGAGCCCCGACGGATTTTCTTTGTTAACTTACCTCCTGTTGGGGGGTTTCAAAATTTTATTTAATTTTTGTTTTTGTCCGTAGGGGGATTTTAAAAAAAAAATAATATTGGTTTTTATTTCAAACTTAATAAAGATTTTTAACAAAATATGCAACTTCGACTTATCCGTGGTGAGAGTAAACATTTCATTACAACGGAACTAATACCTAGTCCGGTCATAAGTTCTGTTACAAATAAAAATGTATTTTTTTTAATGAAGTAATGTAATATTAATAAAACTTACATGCCATGTAATATTTATTAAAGTGTCAGCAAAAAATAAAAAACAATATTCTATTCAAAATGGCCACCTTTGGCTTTCATACAGGCCTTTAATCTGTCTGGCCACGCAATCTACGGATTTACTGTTTCCATAGGAAATTTCGCCACTGCTTGTTCCAGAGATTTTTTAGGAGACTCAATAACGCCGTGACGTTTAGAGCAAGCAATGACCTCTAAAACTCACCATAATTTGTAGTCTAAGGGTTGAGGTCTGGGCTAGATGAGGGCCAGACTTCAGCTCTTATGAAGTCCCGAACGTTGGTTCCAAGCCAGGCTTGGGTAGTTCCTGCCTTGTGGTGCCTGTTCCTGCTGGAAAATCCACGGTATATTTTAAAAAAGTGTATTGCTGAGAGGTCTTACAATACGGTCCAAGATACACTTTGGCTAAAGTTATTACTCCTGTTTTAAAAAAAATGTAGCTTTGTGACGCCTTGATAAGACACGCCCCATCAAACCATCACTGACGCAGGATGATGACCACGCTGTACCTTTCCGACCACCTAAGCAGCTTCTTTAGAGCTGTGCGCGTACACTTTATCATTTTGCTTATTGTAGTGCTCTTCAATCGTGAAAAGAATTTCATCGGTAAAGTGGATATTTCTGTGCCCTTCACCTGCATATGACTGCTGTGACAGAAGGCGTTTTAATCGATCCACTCTCTTTAATCCTAAAGATTGATTTATGGCATGTCCTGTATTTCGACGATTAGCTCCGAGCTTTTTTTTTTATAGATGGGAAATCATCAAATGACTTCTTCCGCTGTGGGCATGAGCGGGAGGGCGTGTCAGGCTCTTACTGACCAAAACCCATCTGTGTTCCTTCTTTCGCCCTGGTGTATAGGAAGCACGGTAACTCTTTCGAACGATCCTAGCTACCCACTGCTTGTCGTCTGCAGGCCTGCGCCTAGGGTGGCCGGATGTCGTCCCTTGGCACCCGTCGCCCGGAGCGTGCCGCGCGGCGGCCGGGGCGTGAGAACCGTCTATCTCTCACGCGTTCCGCCGTCTTCTCCTGCAGCATCACCTCCTCGCAAAAGGAGACGACTGCCTCCCATTCCCTCTCGCTTCGCAGCATGGCCCGAGTGAGGCCCGGATGCGAGAGGTCGCCGCCGCCGATCGCTGCCACGAGGACAAGCCGCTGCTCGGCTCAAGTGGGGCACACCTCCACCGTGTCTTCCGGCCGGTCATCACATTGGTGACACCCAGGCGGTTCCTCCCGCCTGATGCGATGCAAGTACCTCCCAAAATACCCGTGTCCGGTGAGTACCTGCGTCAGGCGGTAGGTGAGGACGCCATAGAGCCTTTCCAGCCACTCCTCAAAGAGGGGGCTTACCGCTGCTATCGCGGCGTGCCCTGCTCGTGGTTGCGACAGTCGGTCCCTCCACGACGCCATGAGATCGAGCCGGAGCTCCCTCCGCCATGCAGCAATTTGTTGCGGTAGCGGAGTTTCGTCCCGGCGCATCGCCTCCTCTCGCCACTCACAAACGAAAGCGAGGGCTGTCACCTTTTGGGGCGCGTTCAGGAAATGGGCGGTTCGTCACCCCAAGGAACGCGCCCATACCGGGGTCCCATATAGGGCCATCGACCGCAGAATCCCCGCGTATAGCTTTCGGCAGGGGGCGTTTGGACCCCTCAAATTGGGAATGAGCCGCTTTAATGCGGCCCCAGCCCGTTCCAATTTGGGAGCCAAACGTCGGAAGTGCTCTACGAAGTTCCACCGGCTGTCGAGGACAAGTCTCAGGTACTTCATCGTCGACTCGACGCCGATGTAAACTCCCCCTACTGCCACCTGGAATCCAGGGGGTGATCCGTTCCGCCGGCCATAAAAGCACATGGCCTCGGACTTGTGCAGAGCCACCTCGAGACCCAGTCGCCGGATTCGGTTAAAAACCGTCGCAACCCCGCATGCCATCGCTGCAGCCGCCGCTAGGTACGACCTCCCTTGTGCCAGGACCAGCGTGTCGTCGGCGTAGCACACTACGCTGACACAGCTGGGGAGGTCAGCGCGCAACACCCAGTCGTAGCCGATGTTCCACAGGAACGGCCCCAGAACCGAACCCTGTAGAACACCGCACGACATCTCTCGCCGGTTCCAGTCCCCGTTAGGACCGGGGTAGATGACGGCTCTGTCCGTTAGATAGGCCCTGACCATGCGACGAAGGTAGGTCGGCACCCGGTAATACCGAAGTGCCTCCCCAATGCAACTCCAGGGCAAGGTGTTGAAGGCATTGGCAATGTCTAGAGACACCGCCAAGACGACCCTACCCCGGGACACCGCGTCCCCCGTCGTAAGAGCAGGGACGCGCATGATGGCGTCCACCGTGGAGCGTCGCCTGCGAAAACCGAACTGCATCTCAGATAGGTTAGGTCCAGCCCCTGACAGGTGCGTGACAAGGCGGTCTGCAATTACTCTTTCAAAGAGCTTGCCCACCTCGTCAAGCAGCACTATGGGCCGGTATGCCGACGGAGAGTCCGCAGGGCGTCCTGGCTTCCGTATCAAGACCAGCTTCCCCGTCTTCCAAAGAAGCCAAAGAACTTCTAAAAATAATAAACGCGTTCCAAACTCAAAGTAATTATACAGTTGAAAACAAGAAAGTTTATATGTAACCGTATTTATGGCCGGACTAGATAAATAATCTGATTTAATAATTAAAAAAAACTGTAATCGCCATTTTGTGGTAGCGGCCATCTTAGATTTTAAATTTGTCATAGTACAAGTATTCTACTAGTCATTTGATACCAATATTGAGGGAGTTGTGAAAAAATATATAATCCGCTATTCTTTGGCGGCGTCCATCTTTGACCGATTAACATCAAACATAGCTAAGAAAACTCTTGACTAATTCACCTTTCAAACAACTAAAAACAAAAACAAAATCGGTCGTCTGCCTTCTGTATCCAGTCTATCACAACGACCTTCATTCGGTCGTCGGTCCACCTGGCTGGGGCCAAGTCTCGATCTCCACCCTTGACTCGTTTGCTCCAGCGGCCATCGTTCCTTCGGCAGATATGGATTTGGATTATTTTACAATGAATAAGGGGCCTTAATTGTTATTATGATCCTAATCAAATTGTACTACAATGTTTATCATGACTAAAAATAATTATTATTTATTATGAATAAGGGGGTACGACACTAACCTTTAGCTAGACCAACACCCAACAGGGTCCTTATCCACAATTATGACATAATGCTAATATAGAGAGCTGCGCTTAGAAATGCATCGCGCATGCGCGCGGACATTTTTGAGCGCATGCGCCAGTGGCGCGGGCGTGCTGCGAAAACGAAAAAAAACATAGTGAATAAGGATGCACATTATCTTCACACTACTTTCTTTTAGTTGCTTTGCATTTAAATTTGAAGTCGTTAGTATTTTTTTGTAAAAAAGCTTTAAATATTAGACAAAATAATATAATATATCTTGGGACAACTCACATAACGCTACCTGATCCCAAACTTGTACTATAGAAACGAGACAACTGATAAACATACTTATATATTTCTAAATAGAGTACACTCGGACACAGAAGAAACCATTGTGCTCATCACACAAAGTTTTATCCTGGGTGGGAATCCTTAGCAGTCAGGGTCACTAACCACTAGACGAACAGGACACCTATGTTACAGTTAGACCATTTTTTTTTTAAATTTTTCATTTGGCCCCTATAAATTACTTAATTTTTTAACAATAAGACTTCTTATTATTTTTCCTCCAATAAATAGGTTAAGTATCAAATATAAAATGTAGGGACAATATACCTACGTAAGTGCTTAGGTAAGGGATACTAGCGCTGTAGAGGCGGCTGCGCCCGCCACGTAAGTCAGTCGTGAATAAACGCAGCTAACGTGAACACGTACTTGGTTTGATTTACATACCCAAATAATAGTGACCTCCACCCAGTCATATACATATAACCTAAAGTGGTGACTTCCGACGTGAGTTGTGTGTAGTATTTTTTGGCGGTATATTGGGTTAGGACTATGGCTACCACGGGCGTAAATCAACCTTTGATTCAACCTACGATCCAACCTGCAATTCAACCTGCGAGTCAACCGGAAATATGTATTCCGGAGCCGAAACTAGAGCCACGTGCTGAAGACGTGTCAGCGCTGGCTAGTATATCAGTTTCGTCGCGCATACCAGATTTTTGGACGGACCAACCGCGACTGTGGTTCGTTCAATTCGAGGCTGTCGTGGCAAACCAAAGGCTAAGCGAGGCTTCGAAACAAAATTTAGTCATCACGAAGCTGAATAAAAGCGCAATCCAACAGGTCAGCGATTTACTTTTAGCGGCACCAGATACGCGTAAGTATGATACGCTGAAAGACAGATTGTTGCAAGTCTTCGAGGAATCGGAGACTCGCCAGTTCCAGAAGTTGCTAGGGGAGATGGAGCTCGGTAACCAAAAGCCGTCACAGCTCCTGAGAAAAATGAGAGATTTAGCACGAGCGAAGATACCAGACTCCACCTTGCAGATTATGTGGAATAGTCATCTGCCGGCGGCAGTCCAGGCTGTATTAGCGGTCACGGAGGTAAAGGAGTTAGACAATCTAGCCGTTGTAGCTGACAAGGTTATGGAGGCAACCCGTCCAGCGGAGATAGCGATGGTGATGCCTAGCCCCATTCCCAAGGACAGCAGCGCAACGTCCGATCTAGCTGCCATAGTAGAAAAGCTGAGCATCGAGGTTGCGGAGCTGCGTCGAGAGCGGCAACCACGACGCACAAGGGACGGGTATCGTCGGTCAAGGTCGCGCACGAGAGATGTAAGTAGAAATCGCAACGACCCCGAGTGGTTGTGTTATTATCATTATAATTTCCGGTCGAAAGCTACTAAGTGTGTAGAACCGTGTAATTGGAAAACGTCTAAGAACATTCACCCGACGGAAAACTAACGTCGATACAACCTGTGGCGGAGGTTTGTATCAACGCGTCAAATCGCCTATGTGTTTTAGACTTAAATAGTAGACTAAATTTTTTAATAGACACTGGTGCGAATGTGTCGGTAATTCCGGTTTCTAAATTGAATTTAAAAAAAAAACTCACGAGTGACGAATATAAACTTTACGCGGCGAACGGTACCGAGATAGAGACTTATGGTGTGCGAACTTTAACTTTAGATCTTAGTTTAAGAAGAGCTTTCCGATGGACATTTATTGTGGCGGCTGTTAAGCAACCTATAATAGGGGCAGATTTTTTAACCCATTATAAGTTGCTAGTTGACTTAAGCGCGCGTAGACTGGTAGATCAACTTACTCGTTTAAATGTTATCGCTTCAGTCGTGTGCCAGGGCGAGTGTGAGTCGTCGATTAGAACAGTATGTAATAATAATATGTGGCATGATATATTATGTAAATATCCGGATATTACCAGGCCGGTCTCCTATAAAGATATTCCGAAACATTCGGTGTGCCATCATATCGAAACTACGGGGCCACCAGTGTACGCGAAGGCGAGACCACTTCCGCCGGATAGATACAAAAAAGTAAAAGCTGAATTTCAAAATATGTTAGATTTAGGAATCTGTCGGCCATCCAAAAGTCCTTGGGCAAGCCCACTACATGTGGTTCCCAAGAAAAATGGTGAAATTCGTCCTTGTGGGGACTATAGACGGCTAAACGCAATAACAAAGCCGGATCGTTATCCCATCCCACGCATTAACGATTTCAAGTATTTAGTGGCAGGGAAAAAGACCATATTTAGTAAATTAGATCTAAATAGAGCATACCATTTCATACCCGTTGCACCAGATGATATAGAGAAAACCGCAATCATAACTTCTTTTGGGCTCTTTGAATTCCCACGTATGACTTTTGGGTTACGGAATGCAGCCCAATCGTTCCAGAGATTCATGGACACGATAGTGCTACGCGGTTTTGATTTTGTTTTTAACTATATTGATGACGTGTGCATAGCAAGTGATTCAGAAACATTACATAAAGAACATTTGAATGCGGTTTTCCAAAGGTTCAACGAGTACGGTGTCACAATTAATATCTCAAAATGTGTATTTGGGGTTTCAAAATTAGACTTTTTGGGTTTTGAGGTGTCAGCGGACGGCGTTCGCCCGCTAGATGATAAAGTAAAAGCAATTGTAAATTTTCCAAGACCTGAAAATATAGAACAACTGCGTCGTTTTCTCGGTATGGTTAATTTTTACCGTTCGCACATTCCGAGGGCAGTCGATTACCAATCGGTATTAAATGACTATTTGCATGATACCAAAAAGCGAGACAAAACTGTGATTGAGTGGACCGAAAAGGCCGTCGAGGCGTTTGAAAAATGTAAGGTGAGCTTAAAAAGCGCGGTTACATTGTCATATCCATTGCCCGATGCTAATTTATCTCTTATGTGTGACGCATCAAATACTAGCGTAGGGGCGGTCCTACAACAACAAGGTGATAACACTTGGAATCCGCTGGGATATTTTTCTAAGAAATTAACGCAAACAGAAAGGAATTACTCTACTTACGACCGCGAATTGTTAGCGATATTTATGGCCATAAGATATTTTAAAAATTTAGTAGAAGGTCGAAAACTAACAATATTCACGGACCATAAGCCACTTATATACGCATTTAGTAAATTAAACAGCGATAAGGAAAGTCCCAGGCGAATACGCCAACTTTCTTATATAAGTGAGTTTAGTACTGACATTAGGTATGTAAACGGTAATCAAAACGTTGTAGCAGATGCCTTATCTCGGATAGAGACAATAAATTGTCCCACAGTTTTAGATTACGCAGCGTTAGCAGATAAACAATCCTGTGACGACTACTTACTGCAGGTGTTGCGAGCGTCAGATAGCAACTTGCAGTTTAAACAGTTTTGCTTACCGGACTGTGAGAAACAAGTTTATTGTGAGGTCTCATCTAAAAAAATTAGACCTTATTTAACCGAAGATTTTAGGCTAATAGCTTTTCATGCAATACATGATCTCAGTCATCCTGGCATTAAATGTAGTAAACAGATGATTAAACAAAAGTTTTTTTGGCCAAATATGGATAGAGACGTCGCCAAATGGGCCAGAGCATGTCTTACGTGTCAAAAGGTTAAGGTTAGTAGACATACTGTTTCAGGTGTAGGCAATTTTGAACGGGCCGACCGTTTTCAACAGCTACATATTGACATTGTCGGACCTTTGACGATATCATCTGAGGGCTATAAATATTGTGTGACTCTAATAGATCGCGCTACGGGTTGGCCAGAGGCCGTACCTGTCCAAAATATCACAGCGGAAACCGTAGCTGGGGTAGTATTTGAGCGTTGGATCTCTCGTTTTGGGTGCCCTTCGAAGCTTACAAGCGACCAGGGTAGACAATTCGAGAGCGATCTTTTTAGCAACCTCATGAAGTATTTAGGCATACACAAATTTAGAACGACCCCGTATCATCCACAAAGCAACGGCATGATAGAACGTTGGCATAGAGCACTAAAAGTGGCTCTTATGGCGCGTTTACAATGCAACAAATCATGGGTAGACGAGCTTCCGATTGTGCTATTAGGACTGCGTACAGCTATCAGAAGTGATAGCGGAGTAAGTGCAGCGGAATTGACCTACGGTAAACCGATTCGATTACCGGGCGATTTTTACGACGAGACCAAAGTAGATATGTCGGATTCGGAATATTTACAGTTGCTTAGGGATACCATTAACAAATTTAAACCCAGACCACCGAGCCATGGTAATTCACGGTCATTATTTGTGTCTAGCGATCTCAATACGTGCAAAAGTGTATTCATTAGGAACGATCTAATGAAAAAGTCACTTCAGCCACCATATGAAGGTCCATATAACGTTGTAAAAAGAGAAGGAAAGACTTTTATTATTAAGATAGATGGTAAGGAAAAATGTATTTCTATAGACAGGCTCAAACCTGCCTATACAATTGATATTGATAACTGTAGTGCTAATATTAGTCCTAAATTAGAAGTTAAAAATAATAGGTATGTGAGTTTTAATAACAACGAGGACACTTCTAGTAAAGCTTTAAATCATAAAACAACGCGAAGTGGCCGAGTTATCAAAACACCGCTACGTTTTGCATAATATGCAACATGAGTAGGGTGACGCAAATGTTACTTATAATTAATTGTATGCATTATTGCGACATAATGTAATGTAGAATTTTATGTAAATGTAGGTAATATAGTTAATTTTAGTTAATTGTATATTTTTTTAGCACAAATATAATTTGCAACTAAACATGTTTGTATTGTACCAATGTGTCAATTATGCACCAATAGAAACCACATGTTGCGAAACATTTTTATTACTTCACGAGCTTTCATTATACACGTAACATCGTAGTTCAGCATTAGTCGAAATGGGTTCAACTCAAACCAAAGAGGAGCATAACTCTGGCAATAGCCTCATTGCCCAAACAGTTACAAACAACTTTAATCAGAAATTGGACAACGTAGTTTGTATTATCATTGCAATGGTAGTCATTTTATCCATTGCTATTGCATATATCGTGTGGCGGCGCTGCAAGTATACGGCAAAGTCTTGGGTGCGCAAGCAAGCTGCTAGCAACCCAAATATGGTCACCGTGCAAACGTTGCCACAGCAGCAGGCACCGGCAGCCAGCGCACATATGTAAGCTGTGCAGTGATTGTGTAACTTGAGTGATAAGATTGTGTTTCGTGACATGTGTTTTATATGTACTCTTAGTTATAACTTTCTTGTTTTCTTTTAAAAAGGGGGAATGGTGTAGGGACAATATACCTACGTAAGTGCTTAGGTAAGGGATACTAGCGCTGTAGAGGCGGCTGCGCCCGCCACGTAAGTCAGTCGTGAATAAACGCAGCTAACGTGAACACGTACTTGGTTTGATTTACATACCCAAATAATAGTGACCTCCACCCAGTCATATACATATAACCTAAATAAAACATCATCACAATCTTATGTATTTTTTTTTTCAAAGTATTAGGCTCAGTAGCTTCAGAGATAAGGGGGGGAAATTATCTATATTCATGCTTTTTCCTTAATAACTTTTAAAATAATGATATTAAAATATATAAAAATATATTTGACATCCTTACAACAAGCCCTTTCATTTGATATGTTACACAATATAGCTTGCGATTTTTTTTTTCCAGTTTGCCCCCATAAGTTGCTGTTAAATTTAAAACTCTTTTAGTTACGTCACAGAAACACATATGTGCGCCAAATTTGAACTTAATCTATCCAGCGGATTCGCAGAAAATTTGCTGTGACAAACGAACTGACAGAAACACAAGTGATCCTATTAGGATTCCGTTTTTTCCTTTTGAGGCACGGAATCTTAAAGGGCAATCGATTCGTGTCAGTGGTGCTACAACGCCTCTGTCTGGTTCAAGCCCTCCCAAACGACAATCCAAGCCCCAATCGACAACACTGTATCAGCCGCTGGTGCACATAATAACTCCTGCATCATTGCCTAGTATCTGATGAGATTGGCGGGTGTAATCAATATCGGTTATGAGACCATTAATTGTATTATTATTAAAACAACATTTTATTTATATTTTTATCTTATTATCATATCATACGAGTATAATGTAATCTAAAGATTGTTTTATATTTACAATCATGGAAAAAGCCCAGTTTTACAAAAAACAGTATGTTTACTTATAAAGACAAGATAGTGCATAGTAACACATAATTATGTCGAGTCACGCACTTGTCTTGCGTCAGTATTATGATACCTACCGTGCGAGTACGTGGCGCCAATCTGATATCATTAAGGTATTATATTCAGTTGTGCTATATAGGTAGGTTTTACGAGGCTTAGGAAGTGCAGACTTCTTCCATCTAAACAAGCATTGTTTTGAATTAGGTTTATTTTTTTAATTATGCCGAGACAAATACGTCTAGAGGCTTTACTTGTGCAGCATCTCGCCAAGCTGCTCCAGCCATTTTGGGGGTTAAACTAGGATATTAAAAAAAAAGTTTGGCAAATTGTATCGTGTAACATATCAAATGAAAGAACTTGTTTTAAGGATGTCTAATATTTATTTTTTTATACTAAAAATAACGTAATTTTTAAAGTTATTTAGGAATAAACCATTAAAATAGACCCCTTATATCCGAAGCTACTGAGCCTAATATTTTGGAAAAAATAAAATCGATATAATTTAAAGGAAAACCTATAAGAAGTTTGAGTTTTACTTAGTTTTACTCCTCAAAAATATATCATTTTAGAGAAATTTCAAAAAAAATTTCGCTAGCTGGAAGTTACTTAACTTAATATTTTGGAAAAATACAAAAGATAGTTCCCAATCGATATATAACAAGAAAACCTATTAGAAGTCTGACATTTGAACATGAGGGCTATTTTTGGGCCAAAATAAGAAATTGTAACCCCGTTTTGAAAAAGATATAATGTAACTTGAAACCAAATGAAATGCTTAGTATGAGACCCACACACCAAAAAACATTCCTTTAAAATATTTTTAAAATTAGTATTTTTTGACGTCCTCCCACTTTAAATTACTGAACTTACAATTTTGAAAGAACGTCTATAGTATGAAAGTAACGTGTTACATCGACTGACCTGTTGGTCTAGTGGTTAGTAACCGTGACTGATAAGCTAGAGATTGTGGGTTCTATTCCCATCAAGGCATATATTGAGGTTGACTATGATCACTACATGATATACTTTTTTTTTTTAATGATTTGTTATTTGCTACTTAATAGATCAGTTTGGCAACTACGTTGTTTTAACTACTAGCAATGTGGGTCGCACATTACCGTGGTCCAAAACCCTTCATGTAACCACGGTCGGAGAGTCGCCCGCAGTTTAGCAACTTGATTGGAAAAGTGCCGTATGACTCGTTAATTCAACAATGATGATCGAACTATATACATTGGTACTTACAAGTTAATATGGAGCCCTCAGTGCGCGAGTCCCACAAAAAAAGGCAAACCGAACACAACAACGAGATTTTTATCGAACGAGTCCACGAGATCAACCCAGCAAAAGATCCATTAGATAGCTAAGCTTCATTATCATCATCATAAATAGATGACACTTGAGAGCTCGAGGTTCAGTCACTCGCGCGCACTGACGCACACAGTTGCATAGCGTATCGCGAATGTCCTTTAAGTTAACTTGCTACTAGTGCACACGGGTTTTGTGAGATAAACATATTTATTTATTGGATTTATTGTTACTTACTTATAGGAAAGTAAGTAAAAATCTAAGAGTTTGTTATTTCCTTGTTGTTTAGCTGTCAAGGCGAGTAAAATATTGTATTGGACTGTAAATCATTGCACGCACATGACATCTCTTATCTAAAACTTATTTAAATGCTCTCATTACGCCAAAAAAAGCGCTTGAGACTACAACAGCATAACCTCTTTCAATCAGTAAAACGTAATAGGTGTATTATACTCTAGTTTAGTTCTCTATTTTCTATTGTACGATGTAAGTACCTACCTACAATTTGTGATATTGATAGATGTTGCAATAAACAACAAGTAACCACATCTTCCTGTTACACCTTGGTATGTGCTCATGATACTGAGTAGTAGTACTACTATTACTATGTAGTACAAAAAAGAGAGAGTTTATTATTTTTCAATTCGTTGTGAATAAGAAAAATATTCGTTTAATAAAATGATGACTTAAAATGTTGAATTCCATAATAATCCAATCAAATTTTGCACCAGAGAATGTTTAATAGGTACTTGTAGCATACGACTTTGGCTCCCAAAATTTGACATGAAAAATGCCATAACTATGTAATAATAATGCAATCGAATATGGCACTGTGGTACTCGTATGTGTTATATTGATAACATACACTGTTCGCTAATGAAATTTGACCACACTTTTCTGTTACACTTATCTTGTATAACGCAATGGAAATCAGTTATCTCGACGAAAACCCATGCCCTAGCCATCTCGCTCATTTGTAGTAAATATCATTGTAGGCCCAGCGGTATCTGTGATCATCAAACATTCATATATCATATATCATCAAATAAAAAATAAAAATAAGTAAGTATTCAGAATTATTGAACTGAATCAGTATGTATTCTGTATGTATGAACTGTTAATGCCATAGGTATGTCAAACAGTAGGTACGTACAATACATTTTAATAATTAATATTTTGTAATATATCAGCCGTTATCTAGTTCAAAAGTTCAAAACAGTGATTATATAATATAATTGTAATAATTCAATATTCTTATTTTTGTTAGTAGGTACTCGTGAAAATACAACAATATAGGTACTTGTGAGAGTGACTCGATAATTAAATCTGAATTTAGCCGTACAATGTATATTTTTATTGTTTGACAGATTTAAGCAGTATACAAATTAATTTATTTTCTAATAAATAATTAAAAAAGTATAAAAGCTATACATATTTCAAAGACACTAATGAATCAGTTAATTATAATGAGTCTGTATCAGTTTCCCGGAGCTGTGGTTACACAAAGTTTAACTTCACTTGTAATGGCCTCGATGCTGCTTTAACAAATATAAAATTTAATTGAAAGGTATAAAATGTTACAGTACTTATAGATAATACACTAACTTTTGCTTAAAATGAAATTATAGCAGGTTTATTTCGCGTGGGGATTAATAATAATCACGTTGAAAAAGAATTCATATTTGTAGTATACTAAACTCTAACAGGCATGTAAAATAAAAATACAAGGTAGGCAGATGTATAATATAATGTACCTAATATCAGTAAATATAGACATAAAATACGTTTGTATTTTTGCTGTAAATTCGGTTTATGCGTGTAAAAATCTCAGTACCAGAATATTCTGCTCTCTGTTAACTTATTCAATTATATAAAAAACTGCCTATTCGATAACCTAACTTGTTATATTGATGAACAGGTCAAGAAACTCGTTCAAATGTGGATAAGAATGAATCGAGCGCTTAGTTTATTATGTTTACGATTGATCGAACGTCGAGTTGAACATTTGTACGTACGTTCATTCATTGAGAGTTTCACTCTTTAAAAGTTAAATTGGCTATCAATTCTACCTGCTCTGACTCTTCGAAAGCTGTCGACGAAATGTTATTTAATGTAACGCTGTGCAAGAGGTTAAACTAACTATTATAAACCGTAATTACTTTGCGCGTATCATTTTTCGATTTGTGATGTTAGATATTCGACGACTGTATAAAATTTTGGATATTAAATAGTAGTACCTACACAGTTCAATAAATATAAATATATATATTGGATGTAAGGGGGCGCATCACCATCTTTCGCTCCAAGCCAACCTCACCTGCACGCGGTACATCCTGCTGTACAACGAACGAGGCTCTGGCGACCGGCTGGTGGCGGTATAACCATCCCAATTTAAGGCGTAGCTAAAGTAACAGGTCAGTGACGGGCAGCAGCGTCACTGATGCGAGAGCTACGCCCTGCGATCGCCAACCCGCCTGCCCAGCGTGGCGATTATGGGCATTACCCCCATATGCACCAAGCACAAAAGCCACGGCCCCCAGTTCCCGGCAGTCACGCTATTCCTGGACATGGTGGCGTCCACGGTAACGGCGTGGCGGGGGGTGCTAAGAATCTCCGGGCTACGGAAGGCCACCACAACCGACTGACCCTGGCGACGTATAACGGACGCACGCTACGGCTAGACTCGCATCTGGCACAACTTGAGGTGGAACTTGGGAAGATTAGGTGGCATATCCTCGGGTTAAGTGAAGTCCGAAGAGAGGGAGAGGACACCATAACCCTCGAGTCAGGCCACCTTATGTACTTCCGCGAGGGAGACCAACAATCCCAAGGTGGTGTTGGGTTTCTGGTAAATAAGTCCCTTTCTGACAACGTTGTGGAAATGTCTAGCGTGTCGAACAGGGTAGCGTACCTCATTATCAAGCTCACCGAGAGGTATAGCCTCAAGGTAGTGCAAGTGTACGCACCGACCTCGGCACATCCAGACGACGAAGTGGAGGATATGTTCGATGACATATCGAGGGCCCTCCACTCCACCACTAAGACCCACTACAACGTTGTTATGGGGGACTTCAACGCTAAAGTGGGAGTACAAAATTGCAGCGAATTGGTAGTAGGATCCCATGGATTTGGAAGCAGAAATCATAGGGGGCAAATGCTAGTCAACTTCCTCGAACGGGAGGGGCTCTTCTTGATGAACTCCTTTTTCAAGAAACGGCCCCAAAGGAAGTGGACGTGGCAAAGCCCCGACACTATGACGAAAAACGAGATCGACTTCATCATGACGGACAAAAAGCATATATTTAGAGACGTCGCCGTGATCAACAGGTTTAATACCGGTAGTGATCACCGACTTGTCCGAGGCTCTCTGAATACCGACTTCAAGGCGGAACGTGCCCGTCTGATGAGGTCCAGGCTCCGACCTACTTTGCTCCAAACCATGATAGGATCCGAAGCGTTCCAGTCAAACCTGGATAACCGATTTGCTGCCATGGAAACCACAACAGACGTAAACCAGAAGCTCGTAAATGTGGTTCGGATACTCAGGGAAGAAGGTACAAGATTTTGTAAAATGCAGCGTAAGGGCAAGAAGTCAAAGCTTTCGGAAAGGACTTTAGGGCTAATGAAGGAACGACGTGAAAACCCACCCGTCATTTCGTCGGAAAAGCGCGTTCTAAACCAAGAGATCAATAAACTTATACGACACGACCTTCGGTGCTCCAACACTCTTTTGATTAAAAGAGCGATCGAGCAGAACCGGGGGTCAAAAGTGTTCGTACAATCTCTTGGAAGAAGCCACCTGACGAAGTTGACCACAACAAGTGGAGAAGTCGTTTCCTCGAAGCCGGCAGTCCTCTCCGAAGTGGAAGGCTTCTATGGCCGGCTATACGCTTCGCATGCATCTCGACCTGATCCAGAAGATGAGGGTCCTAGAGCCACTCTAACACGCCACTACACCGAAGACCTGCCAGAAGTCAACATTGACGAAATCGTGCTGGCTCTTAGACAGCTCAAAAATGGAAAAGCCCCTGGAGAGGATGGCGTTACAACAGAGCTGTTAAAGGCTGGAGGTAAACCCGTACTGAGGGAGCTCCAAAAGCTCTTTAATGCTGTCCTGTTCGAAGGGAGAACTCCGGAGGCGTGGAGTAGAAGCGTAGTCGTCTTGTTCTTCAAAAAAGGAGATAAGACCCGGCTGAAGAACTACCGACCTATTTCTCTTTTGAACCACGTCTATAAGCTGTTCTCAAGAGTCATCACGAACCGCCTTGCGCGAAGACTTGACGAATTCCAACCACCGGAACAGGCTGGATTTCGGAGCGAATATGGCACCATAGACCACATCCACACAGTGCGGCAGATTATACAAAAGACCCAAGAGTATAATCAGCCCCTGTGTCTAGCATTCGTGGACTATGAGAAGGCCTTTGACTCGATTGAAATCTGGTCCGTTCTGGAGTCTCTGCAGCGATGCCAAGTAGATTGGCGATATATCCAAGTGATGAGATGTCTCTACGAAGCCGCAACAATGTCCGTCCAAGTACAGAATCAGGAAACAAAACCTATACCATTGCATCGAGGAGTGAGGCAAGGGGACGTTATCTCCCCGAAACTGTTCACAAATGCAATGGAGGATATGTTCAAGACGCTGCACTGGAAAGGGCGGGGCGATTTGCAGATGACATTGTCATCATGGCGGAAACGCTGCAGGACCTGCAACGGATGCTGAATGACCTGGCGGACTCCTCTGTACGCATCGGCCTACGGATGAACTTGGATAAAACCAAGGTCATGTTCAATGAACATGTACTACCGGAACCGATAGCGGTGCACGGCGCCGTTCTCGAAGTTGTTCAAAAATATGTGTACCTCGGGCAGTCATTGCAGTTAGGTAGAAACAACTTCGAGGACGAGGTGAACAGGAAAATTCGGTTGGGTTGGGCAGCGTTTGGTAAGCAACGTCAAGTCTTCTCATCGTCGATCCCACAATGTCTAAAGACTAAAGTCTTTAATCAGTGCGTCCTACCCGTCATGACATACGGAGCCGAAACGTGGACACTGACGGTACGGCTAGTCCACAAGTTCAAAGTCGCTCAGCGGGCTATGGAAAGAGCTATGCTTGGAGTTTCTCTTAGGGACAAAATCAGAAATGAGGTGATCCGGCAGAGAACCAAAGTTATCGACATAGCCCACCGGATTAGCAAGCTTAAGTGGCAGTGGGCTGGCCATATTTGCCGAAGAACCGACAACCGTTGGGGTAAACGAGTTCTTGAGTGGAGACCAAGGCACGGCAAACGTAGTGTAGGACGCCCTCAGGCCAGGTGGAGTGATGATTTACGCAAAACGGCTGGCAGGAGCTGGATGCGAGAAGCCGAAGATAGAACAAAGTGGCGTGCAATTGGAGAGGCCTATGTCCAGCAGTGGACTGCGATAGGCTGATGATGATGATGATGATGATATTTATTAAACTATGTAGGTACTTATCAAATAAATACTATAATATACTAATGGTCGTTCGTCATTTGGGACCGGGACCGCGGTCCCAAAAAGCGAATTGTAATTATTATTTATTTTGATTCGTCTTAAGGGACCACAAATAAAGAAATAAGTTTTCTTTTAGAAGTACAGTAGTCAAATATGATAGAAAGCAATATATTCTCGTAAAAAAAATATTAAGGGGAATATTATTAACATTTTCACAGAAACACTTTCTGCGTTGGTCTAGTGGTCAGTGGCCCTGATTGCTAAGCCAGAGGTCGTGGGAAAGATTTCCACACAGGACACCAATCTGTGTGATACAGTGTTCGTGGCTTGTATGTTTGTAAAGCCCCCCGCGGCACAGGGCTCTTGTACAATATTGCGGAAGTTGTCTTTAAAAATTAAATATTATATAATTATTGACTTGCAAGTTTGTAGTACAATCTCTCTTATACACCGCTTTTTTCCACTCGCTTCTCTACAAAGTTGTATTTGGCCCAGTACACATCCCTTTCGTCAATGGCAACGAGTTTTACGAACAAAAATATCTAAAAAGAATGTAGCTTGAACAGATATTGTAAAAAATAGTGTGTGTTTAAAATAGTGGTTTATTTAAAAAACTGAGATTTTGATTGCATTACATATTAAACATATGTTTTTCTAAATATATTTTACATTAAAAAAGTTATTACATTATGTGAAAAATGTTTCTTATTGATTTGATTTATGATATTTTGAACTAACGCATTAAGGCTTACCTAATTAGGTAAAAGGTACATGTTACTTAATTATGTAGATTGGATAAATAAAATAAGTTTTTATACTCTAGTTAGCTAATAATAAGTTACCTACTAATAGATTTATTCCCTATCGCTAATTTATCAGTTTTATTTATTTTAGCTATTACTAGTAAATATTAGAGTTGATTTAAAATCAACCCCAACATAAAAAAACAACAACAGAAATATTTGATCATTCGATATCAAGGATAATGTCCTTTGTATTAACAATTATAAAAATAACAAATGGATCAGATTTATAAAGATGTCGACACAAGACTATGTGCAAAATATAGAATGGAACAATAATTGTTCTCTTAAGTGATAACTAAGCCTATTCTATAAAAAATGTATCAGAAGAGTTAATAGAATCTGAATTGAAGGAAAGTTTAAAAAATATTGAAAAAATCCTGATACACCAGTTTAAGTTAACAAGTAATTAAAACTGTGATGATTTACCTATACCTAATATCGTATACTATTTTTATCAAAGACTGTTTTTTATGTGATGGGGATTACATGTGATTTCTTTCAAATAAATGTTTTATTGATAAGTTATAATATAATAATATAATACCTTTGGACCACTCACACAACGCCATCTGATCCCTAACTAGATAGAGCCTGTACTATGATAACCAGACAAGTGATAAATATACTTATATATTTCTGAAAATATTTATATTATAGATAAATTACACCCTTTAAAATCAAATTAAACAATTAATTTTATTTTTGTTTCCCTTTATTTTTTATGTCGACTGTACGTTTCCGAGCAAAGAACTTGTTGTTTTTATTTGGTCCCTTAAGGCTAATCAAAATAAATAATAAAATTCAATTCGCTTTTTGGGACCACGGTCCCGGTCCCGAATGACGAACGACCCCCTATTCCTTTTAAAATTATAAAACTATTTATCATAAGTAATGGTGATCAAATTGAAACGAATGTATTATGCAAAACAACCGCATGTACAGATTATATTTAGCAATTGTAAATAATGTGTCAAAGACTTAAAATAAACTAGTTTAACTATAGTTAGGTACAACACATACGCTGTTTATTAATTATGCCAATTATATAATTAAGTATAAATATATATTGCCATTATTGAAATATATATTGCATTATCAATAATGGCAATTACAATATCATTAATACAGAAATTTAATTATCGTAAAGATTAAAAAAAAGGAATTAATATTGATAGCAAGTCGTAAAAACAGAAATCTATACATATTCAATATTGACTTGTCGTGACTGACTGACTTCGTGGTTCATCTCGCAGAGCCTAAACCGCTGAGGCCACAAACCTGAAATGTTGGCAGTTGATGCCTTTTATATAGTAGGCATCCACAAACAAAGAATTTTTGGAAATTCGGCTCCTAAGGAGTAAAATAGGGGTTGGAAGTTTGTAAGTCTTCGTCAGTGTTGAATTTAATTATGTAGTTAGCTTTTAGAAAAGTAGGAGTTGCAAGTATTTGTGAAACTTTGTCACAGGATGGTTAAAATTCCGTTAGGTTTTAAGTTAGATCAGAGAAATTTCACATTTGGTTGGATTTTAAATTAAAAAAACATATACATTTATAAAAATCTGTGAAATTTCGTATTTGACGACTTGTCAAATCTATCCATAAAGCGGTATAGCAGGAGTTACAAGTTTTTATGGAATTCATAGGAATTACATTTCCATTAATTGAATGAAAATTCTTAACTTCGTAGCTACCAAACGAATGAACAGATCTGTTCGGGTTTTGTTAGTAGAATGCTAGTTTCATCTGGACAGTTCTAGTTTATCTAAAATAAAATTTTAAAATCTACTGAGACACTGTAAATTTGTCTGTACAAAAAAAAAGATATCTAGCAATGTGGGATTGTGGGCCAACTAAGCTCAATGGCTTGTGTTAAGGTTCACGTCGGTAGTATGATGGGTAGTAACTGTATTCGAACCCGCAACTACTACCTGTTCGATAAGAATCCGTTCAGCAGGTTGAAAGATAACAAATTTTTTATTTGAAATATTTTCTGCACTCGTTAGTTCAAGATTTCAATTTATGGCTCACCAGAGGGACCTTTATCTTATCATAACTATTTTAATTTAATTAGTAAACATATTTAATGCGGCCATTAGTTTAATGACTTTAGAGATAATAGTACAGTAGTTACCTAACCTTCAACGTGTTATTATTGTGTAGTTATTCTCGGTAGTCTTGTGAATAATGAATAAATAATTTATTATTATGATTACAAATAATCGGTTGATACAAAACATTGAGAGTACCTACAGATGCTAATTGTCCCCTAACTGATGTCGGTTACGGCGGACATAAGATATTATAGTGAACAAGTGTATGCGCAGACACAAGTGCACTCTCTATTCCCTCACTCTCATAGTCCGAAGTGACAGAAATCCGACACGAGCGGAGAGAGACTAGGCGTAGGGGGGGCTTTACATACAGGGGAGGTACCCTCAAAAAAATGTTTTTTATGATTTTATTATTTCCCTTTGTCGGTAAGTAATAATAAAAATTACAGCTTTCTAGGACTAACAGTCTCTGAGCTAAGCTGCGGACGGACGGACGGACATGGCGAAACTATATGGGTTCCGTTTTGCCATTTTGGCTACATTTTGGAACCCTAAAAAGAAATGTCCTTTATTAGTAGAGATGCTAAATTAATTGTGTATTAAATTAAACTTTGTATTTTAGAATATCAGTACCAATTTTATTAATTGAATTAAAATAAAAATATTTTGATAAACCTTTTGTGTTAGTAATTAGGAAATTAGTAGAAAATTTAATTCATTAGCATGCATTTCAGTGACCATTATCAGTGTGAATGACCGCCTTTTAAGTCCTTTTCAAACGTTCCAGTTTTCATCCGGTCCGGTACCAGGTAGCCGGCGCGAATGTATTGCAACCTAACCGGACCGGAGGGACTCCGGAACATGTGAAAGCTATTGTCATCGCTATATATTTCGCGCCGGATATCCGGACCGGATTGAAACCGGAACGTGTGAAAAGGATCTTAGTGCGCGGGACCACCAAAAATAAATAAATAAATTATATTGTAGACATGTCGGATCGTTCATATCAACATTTTTGTTTTAGTAGTTTGAAGCTTGACAAAATACATTACAAACACCGGGGTGGTCGAGGGTTATTTATTGTATTTGTACGTGTGCAGTTATTACATTCAATTTAGTTTTTAAAATATTTTCTTGATATTCATTAACTAACAATTCAATAATTCAGTTAATTATAGCATTGTGCACAACCATCAAATTATAAAATCAGTCTATGAATATATATAAATACTAACAATCATTAACAAACATCCGGCCAAGTGCGAGTGGGACTCGCACACCGAGGGTTCCTTACTAACTTTTAAGTAAATATGTTCGATCATCACGGGGAATCTATCTAGACAGGGAGATTCACCGACTGTGGTTGCCTAAAGGATGTTGGCCTTGTAAACACCAAATTGCTCCATTGATTAGCAAATAACATAAGAAATTCTAAAAAAATTACGTAGGTTTGAATTATAGAATTTCAAAAAAACTTGATTTCCAGTTAGATCCTATTTCTGTTATTAGTGATGCCTTGGCATATTTTTACTTTTGTTACGGGATCTCTGTAACGAAACAATATACAAAAATTTCACTTATATCAGACAACACCCTAGACCATGTGATACCAAACTGTGGAGAGCGTCTACTACGGCAACCAAACAACTGATACTCGTAAACATACTAATATAATTCTATCAAATCAATCAAAAATATTTTATTCACTTAGAAAGCAAAATACTGCACTTGTGAAAAGTTATGGTTCTACAATGTAATGTCTGTTCTCAAGCAATAGGTAAAGACGGCGAAAGGAACAGGGCAACAAAAGCTCGCGGCCACTCTTTTCAATTTAACAATTTTTGCTATGTTTGTTTCTTTAAGGGTAAAATATATATACGTAGGTAAAATGCGGCCACACTTATGTTAAACACCATATTAGAGGAATGATGCAAAGAAAAGAAATAAAATTATATTACAAAAAATATATCAACCATGGGCGTACTCAGAGGGGATTTGTATTAGTGCCCAGTCAATTATACCACCTAACAGGAGGGGGGGGGGGGGGGGTAGAAATTTACCCCCAGAAAATTACGAAAACCCGTCCCAAAAAATCATCCTAGGTACGCCTGTGATATCAACCTCAATGTGTACACCATAGTAGGATATATTTATCCTAGGTGGGAGTCGATCCCACAATTTCTAGCAGTCTAGCATAGCAGTCAGGGTTACCAACTACTAGACTAACAGGTCAGTCGATGTAACACGTTATTTTCACACTGTAGACTTTCTTTCAAAATTGTAGGCCCAGTAATTTCAAGGTGGGCGGGGTTCGATTTTAATTAACTTTCTTATATAACTTTAAAAAACATGTTTGGGACCCTTACCTTAAAGGTACCTTTCATTTGTTTTCAAGTTACACTATACCGTTTACAAAACTGGTTTTCTCTTTATTGTTTTGCCCCTAAAATCATCATTTTCAAATGTTAGACTTTTAATTATAATAGGTTTTTCTGCAATGCATAGATTAAGAAGTACTTTTTTATTTTTTTCAACATATTAGGCTTAGTAACTTCGGAGATAATGGGTGGTGAGGAAATCGTCTGTTTTCATGGTTTTTCATGAATAACTTTAACACAAATTACTTCAAAATTATAAAAAAATATTTTACACATCCTTACAACAAGCCCTATCATTTGATACGCGATTCAGTTAGCGTAACTTTTTTTTAAATTTCATACTTGACCCCAAATATGACCTGAAACTCGGAGTTCTTATAGGTTTTCTTGCAATCTATCTTTGGTATTTTTTCCAAAATATTAGACTCAGTAGCTCCCGAGGTAGGGAGGTCTATCTATTTTCATAGACTTTCCTAAATAACTTAAAAAATTAAAGTATTATCTAGTATTTATAATAAATATATTTGACATCCTTGCAATAAGCCCTTTCATTTGATACGTTACACTATATAGTTGGCGAAAATTTTTTAATTTTCTAGTTTAGCACTCAAAAATAGTTCACGCGATTAAGTCCCAAAATATATCTAATATGACATATTTCGATTTGTACTAGCAATGTAGGTAGGTCGTACATTACCTACTGTAGCCTGAAATGCTTTGGGTAACCACGGCTGGTGAGTCACTATTTTGCAATCTGGTTGATACAGTGCGTTGTGTTTATATTTATACGGTAACGTACATGGAAGAATTTTGAACCTGAGAGGTTCAAAATTCTTCCATGTACGTTACCGTGTTTGGGTCTTAGAAATACATATGCGTACCAAATTTGTACTTAATCGGTCCAGTAGATTCGGTGCAAATTGGCTGTGACAGACTGAGGCTTTTTGTACACAAAATAAGCTATAAACGGTGACAAACTTTTGCGATTTGTACCTACACGTCGCGTGAATAATTTGAGGTAAAATACCTTGTTTATTAATATTATATACAAACAAAGCTGTTTGTGAAATATAAATACCTTGAGTTACGTCAACTAAACTATGTATTATTAGCGTTTGATCATTGTTCACAGAAGTGAAATGAACCGATAACCATAAATCATTGAGCGATATTCGTCTTCATAGCCAAATGAAACACTAAAATATACCCGACATACTTTATAAATTACTAGTATATTGTTTAGGCAATTAGTTCATAACGTTAAATAGTTTGAAACTTTTATCGAGTATATTCTAACTATAATTAATATACACAAATAAAACTATTCCTAGAATGTTCGAATCGGCTATCGGACCAACTTTTAATAATTAACGTGAGATGACATTTTTTTTATAAATTGCACACGGCTGAAGCATACATTTAATAAAACTTGTTCATTTTCTCACAAATGAAATAGTTTTCTCGGTAGACTTTTTGTTTTTATCGAGAACATAGAACCTCGAGGGCGTAATATTTCGTTCGGACAAAGTGTAATATTCGCGGGATGTCAGAAATTTATTACTGGAGGCTATTTGGGCCTCGCACGTAGCAGATCAAAATGTGTTATTCTAACTCAAACCCAAAATTCTTTATTTTGTAAAACCAATTCAATGATTGTTTGAAAAGTCAAAGTTTCATTAATTGAAATTAATGAAATCAGGTGGTAGGACTAAGTCAGTAACTAACAATATTTGAGAAAGTAGGTTTATTAACCTTTTTTACAAAGAAATATTACCACCCTAACAAAAAAGTAACTAAAAAGCAAGAATTATTATAGATACAACAAGAAAAATAAACATTTTAAAGTTGGTGACAAATGAAACAAAAAACTACTATTTCATGGCACCCACTTTAAAATGACATTTTTTTTGTTGTATTTATACAATTTCTTGCTTTTTTTTTTAAAAAGTTTTCATTTCTCACTTTTTTGTATAAACCGGCCAAGTGCGGAGTGGGGCTCGCGCACCAAGGGTTCCGTGCAAACTTATAGGTGTGTAAATAGTTCGATCAACTTGGGAATCTATATAAACACAACGCACTGTATCAACCAGATTGCAAAATAGTGACTCACCAGCCGTGGTTACCCAAAGCATTTCAGGCTACAGTAGGTAATGTACGACCTACCTACATTGCTAGTACAAATCGAAATATGTCATATTAGATATATTTTGGGACTTAATCGCGTGAATTATTTAAAGGTATCGAATTGCACCGATCGTGGTCACGGGTCGACTGTGACCCGTGACCACGATCGGTGCAATTCGATCGAAACGTCGGGTAAGTCCCGAAATATATCTAATATGTATAAAAATCGCGAAAGTTTTTAAACTTAAAAAGAAAGAAATATTATGTCATGTTTTATGAGAGCTATATACGATTTTAAGAACTTCGTTTCCAGTTAAATCTAACTTTTGTTATTAGCGCAGCGCCCTAAAATTGATATGGAATAATTTTATTTGCACTACTTACTACTACCACAGATAATATAATACTATACTAGTACTACTACTTACGCATAACATTATTTCGCATAAATCTTTACGCATAATTTTATTACACTTAACTACTATTGGTATAACGATAGAAAAGCATACTATTTTATAGCATAATGCTTCACACGCACAACGTTATTTGTGCGTAATGCCACATGGCATAACAACAATGCGAAACGAATTATACCTAAATGTAATTTTCAACTTATTACCGAACTTACAGCCAAAATGCATATGGAAAAGGTAAGTATTGTTAATAGGTGTAAAAAATATAAGCCAAAACTGCTAATGTGTATATTTATGCACCTTCACCTACTGTCACAGTTTAGAAGGCAATATAGTCATGTCCGTGGAATTTTATCTAAATCACTATAGAGTTACCATTAACATTGTAGAGTTCCTTCGATTTCTCTCTAACCTGGTGATAATAGGACCAACTTGGTAAAAAAAAAAATCGATTCAGCAGTCTTTGCGTAGGTGAACATGTATAAAAAAATAAAAAAAAACAATCAGACGAACATAGGAACTCATGTTTTAATTCTGTTTAAGTACTAAGTCAGTCAATGAAATGAACATAAAGAATTAATTTCTTGCTTTCGCGATTTTTTATAAATTAATAAGATTTTATATCATTTGTGTCTGAAAAAAAAATTAGATAGGTACCATTTAAGAACTTAATTGGGTAAAGTATACAACGGTACGATATACCTACATATCGTACCGTTGTATACTTTACCCAATTAAGTTCTTAAATGGTACCTATCTAATTTTTTTTTCAGACACAAATGATATAAAATCACATTTTCAATACATACGTAGAACAAAAGCTATTTCTATTATCTCCAAATAGCAGGTAAAATACAATAATATAGTAAATGGTTTGGATGCTCAGTCATTTGTACCATTTCAATCTTCGGAGCCATTAGATATTGATAGAGTAAGGTAATAATATCATAACTCAGTTTATAAATTGATATACGCCAGTCGGCTTACCTTAGATATCTTATTTGTGGATAAATAAATAACACACTTTCACTCTTTGTTAATTTGACTGGCTGTCAAATTAGCGCTAAATGTACAATGTTGTATTAGACTCATTTATAGTTCCTTTGAAAATAAACTAGGTCACCCTTATATAGTTTTCATGTAGACAGCATTGAATATAAATATTTCTATCCCAAGTGAACGTTTAGAATTTCTATAAAAGCAAATTTTATGAGGTGTTGAGGCACCGCTGTCCAAATGTCGAATGAGGTGCGAAAGAAAAATACATATTTATAATTTTCCTCTCTTCCTCTGAGACCGACCAAGCCGGGCTCGGGCCCGGGGGCAGTGACGAAATTCGTGGTGACGTAAGTATATATTGCATCTTATAGTTAAGGATTACCGTGTTGATATCTTAGGAGCAGTGAGTGATACAGCGTCGTTCAGTATTATGACCGGGGCGTTGAACTGCTTGGTCCGATATTTGGTTTATTTGGCAGCTTCAGCTCGGCTCAAGCGTGATTATTTAACTGATGAGATTGTAGGTATAAATATTATTTATATACTTTTCAGATGTCCCATACAGTCGTGAGAGGAAAGCCGACCGCATCGCAGTTGTACTTAGACAATGTCCTAGACGAAGTTTTGCTCGAGCGAGGAATCAAACCTGATCCCACGAACAGAGACAGAGTGACGTTGACACAGCTGCTCTACCATTGTCTGAAGAGAGAACCGAAGGCTGTATTTATGGTAATTTACACTAACAAAAGGTTAATAAAAAAAAGACCGAGTGCGAATTTACCCTTTAGGTACGGAACTCAAAAAACAATATTGTTTGATGATTTTCAATCTGACAGCAGAAATGTATTCAGAATATAATATAAACCAAAATTGAAAGCAGTTTAACGATATATATTTAGTTCATTTAAAAAAATGAATCTGCCTCTGCGCCAAACGCTAAGGAATTAAGCTGACTGATGAAAGGGTATTTCTTTACTCCACCAATGTGACGTCATACCCAAAAATCAGCCTTTATAAAGTGCTAACATTTATTGGCGCTCCGCTCTCGGACTATTACAACATAAACGAAACGACGATTTACATTAGTGTCAAAGTAAGGTCACGGCACTTGACAACACAATTACAGGTCTAAATAAATAATTAATATATACCACGCATGTTCATATTAATTCTTTATTTATTTATTTGGAGTAACTAACAGTTATACACTAGGAAAACTAAATAGTATTAAACAAAATGTACAAAACACATGTGCACTCAGTTCGTCATTCACAAAATATAAGTTGTGATAACTATTACATAGAAATATAATAAAAAGTATTTTAGTTAAAATAATATAATATTTTAAATATTAACGTTACAGCTGTTTATTAATTTTTCATGAAATTTGTTAGCAGGTGTGGCAAATAAATCTAAATCTGTAAGAAAAAGTATTATGATTTTGACCTAAACGGCGCAAAGTTGCACGGACTCTAGCATTTGTACGACAAAAAGTGACAGCAAAGACAGGACGGCCCCGCACACATAATTTAGTTAATTTGTTATTTCAACGCTGTTATATATGTGGTTTACACACATCAAAAAGTAACATTGCTTTAAGAAAAGTGCGCCTGGACTTGAGGTTTATAAATGTCAGGTATCAAGTAATTCCCCATAAGTGAGGTACCTATGAAAGCACAAGTTTTTCCTTTTGAGGTACGTAACCCTAAACAAATTATAAAAACTACCATAATTGTCTAATATCTCTATCGGAGTGTCTCTATAAACTACATACATATAATATGGAGCACCAAATCGTCAGTCAGTGAACGTCCATTGCTAAATATAAGCCGTGGGATTAACACCATAATCTCATCAATCGTCGAAGCCAGTCCATAGGCTCTGTGCTGACATTACTGCGCTGTTTGCAATAGATCCGATATATGTCATCGACGTTGGCTGTTATTATCTTGTTTGTTAGATACTGTCAAAACGTCACTGACACCTACTAACTGTCTCAGTAAGGTGATATTTACATAAGGTTCAAATAGATAGATAATTAGACATAGTAATGTTGTTCAATATGATCATAGTTGCATGCCCATGGCCCCCTTATAAATATCGGGCACTGTTGTTGCTCATAGTTATCGTAGTTTTATTTGATTAAGAACAAAGGTTGTTATGTCTTGAGCCAGTAGCAATATAAATGTTTTATTATATTTTATCTGAAACGTTTATTGTGATGATGGATTTTTATGAGAGTAATATAGCCGTTTGCAGACAAATACATTTTTACATTAGCTGTTCCTAGGGTAACTTCTACAAAGTTATAATTGTTTTATTGATGCTAAACTATCATACTATAAAACTATAAACTATTTTTTTTTATTAATTAAACATTTACAACAAAAGATAGATTTTAGATATAACGCTGGACAAACAATTATTATGGAAAAATCACATCAAAGCGGCGGTAGCCTAATGGCTAAAGCATCGGATTGGCAATCATGAGGTCACGTGTTAGAATCCCTAATTTACTACAGACGTGAACCGTCTCCTAACACAAGCAATTGAACTTAGCTGGAGGGATTATTAGGTTTACTAGTAATATGGGACTTACAATCCCACATTTCCATTGCAACTTTACTTAAAAAAAATGTAAAAAATAAACTCGTTCGTATTTGCCATAAAGATTCATAACGTGACTTCTAAACATACTTCTTTAATAGTGTATCATGCCTATGTTTGCTCAGTAATTAGATAATTTTGGCATAGTAATCTGGGGTAACTCCTCTGAACAAGAGTGTTTATCGCTCAAAAAAAAATGTTTACGGGCAATTTTAATTTCGAAGTAAGGGATAATCAGATATAAGGTGTTTGAATCAGGGATAAGGTGAAGTTTTATTTCATACTTACAACGTTATATCTACTTATTAATATTTTTCAATGGGATTTCCACGAAAATGTTGTTACTTCTTATTTGATCAGCTGTTAGTCGTAAACTTGTAAAGCCTACTTAGCTGTGATAGTTATCATTTTAATTTCACTATAGATACTACTACCGTGATTTTTTTCACATACCCAACATCAACCATTTAGCAGGCGGGGAGGGGGGACACTACACTCTAACAAAAATTTGCACTTTAAAGCGTAATAATTTACAAACGGATCCCTAAATCTAGAAATCGTCTTCCCAAACCCTAAACGGATTTAAAAGACCTATACACGATAGGGTAGGTAAGAAAAAAAATCACACACCCACTTTACATATAGAAAGTACCCTAAATTTTCTTTTTTTCAAGCTTTTATTCTTTTACTTTATTGGCGTAAGTAATATATGTATCCATACAAAACTACAGCCTCCTAGCACTAACAGTCTTTGAGCAAAGGTGCGGACGGACGGACGGACGGACAGACGAAACTTTAAGGGTTCCGTTTTGCTATTTGGCTACGGAACCCTAAGAAACCATGAATTAAAAAAATAAATATTGGGTAATGTTTTATGCTTAATTGATTGGTAACTGTAGGTCCTCTTACTCCGAAGCTATATAAAACCTGTGTTTTGGCAGTCGGGATCACATCGCTATAGCGGCCGACGCGAAGCGCCAGAAACGCCAGTGTTTGGTTATTTGTGAGTCAGACTGTTATTGCTGACTGCCAAATTGCGTATGCGCATTTGTTTTACTTTTATCTTCTGCCTTGGTGTGTAACTTAAACCTCATCATTTGGAGATGATGACGGCGGCGGAGTAATGTCTTGATTTACGTACGATGTTGCAACCCTCTCTTGTCTCAACTGCACTTGTAACAAAAAAGTTATATTAATGCTATAATATCAATATATTGTTATTACTGTTATTATTGCAGTTTGGCATGATAATATTATTATTTGAAATTGAATGTTCTATGATATTCATAAAATAAATGTATGATGAACACAAACAAAAGTAAGATTTTAGAAAATGCTTCAAAACAAAATTTAAAATTAAATATATAAAATTAAATTCCTCCTAGTGCAAAGTGGAAATTGCTCCTTTCAACAAAATCGTGTTTGTATTTCTTTTTCGTATACCTTTAAAATGCCTCCTGGTACCTGGCTATTGAAGGAAGGAAGGTTTTTTTTAAGGTGTCCAGTTTGATCAGGCAAACCATTTTATCTAACAGTAGGATCTACTAGATCTGTAGGTACAACAAAAAAAAAAAAACCTGCCATGACCTCAATATGCCCTGTTATATGCCAGAATTTATTTTATCGATAAAGTTATCGTTATGGATTAGTCAAGTCCAAGTGTAAACACAATAAAACACTACTTCTAACGAATTAATAACTATATTATTCTAAATAACGTAAAGTTTACAATTGCATTATATCAATTTCGTATTTATTAAGACGGTTTTCATACATATTTTTTCGAAATAAACATATAAGAACTAATAAGACAATAACAACTTATCTGTGAAATGAATGATTCCGTGGATTATTTCGATTGGTAACGTCACAATTACTGACAGATCATGTAACCATGCTTTGAGATGTGGTAGTTTTGTTAAATAATCACGATTAACATAAATAAACACAAGTTTTCGCAGAGTTTCTTATCACGCAAGATGACTGGGAATACCTGTAATTCAAAGTGTTTGTTTTCTTTTTTTTACTTGTAGCACTGTCGTATACAAATATCCTCTTGCTTGTACACTATGTACGTATATACGCTAGTAGGTGTATCCCTCAGAGCAATAACATAACGGTAATTGATCTATGGGTAATATAATATCTTAGGACAACTCACACAACGTCATTATCCCAAACTAAGCATAGCTTGTATTATAGCCGAACAACTGATAAACATACTTATTTATTTTTAAATACTTACATATTATAAATAAATTACACTTAGACACAGAATAAATCATTGTGTCGTCACACAAAGTATCATCCTGGGTTTTGAACCCACGACCTCCAGCTTAGCAGTCAGGGGGGTTTAGTATCTTGATGAAAAGTAATAGCCTTGTGGTGAAAGCTATCAAATTAGCACTAGAGACGCCGTGTGTTCGAAACCCACTGTTTGTACTTACCGACGTAAAACCCACACAACCGCTAACTATGGGAGTTAAAAAAATATTTAATAATGTGCGAAACAAATGAAATGAAAATGAAAATATAACATAGATATGTGCACTGCAACGGTTACACCACCAGTATAAAAGTGAATTAAAGTCAAATGTAACATTAATCTTAAACAATCAAAGATTTGAATTAAACCCATTACATATAATATTATAACCTTAATTAAAATTAAAAGTTAAAAATGTATGTGATTTAATTTTTTTTTTACTCTTCCAGACTAATGGAGCAACGGGAGAAGTTATCACAAATGAGGAGCTCCTCAAGCGTGCCGTCTCGCTTGCACGTGCGCTCACCACTGCAGGTGCGAGCGGGAAGCGGGTCATGCTGCTCATGAGAAACCATCAGCACATGGCTGTGGTGTATTTTGCTGTATTATTCGCCGGAATTGAGCCCTTTTTGATGGATCCCAACACTACAGTTTGTAAGTACATATATTAAGAAACGTTAGCATTAGCTCCTCTGCGGTCGTAACTACCAAATCTGTTTGTAACTTAACATCTAGCAGTTGAATATCGCACATTGTAGGTTAGAAGGGGTTTGCGTTTTATAGTAACCTATCAACGCGACAACCATTACTTGTGGGGCGAAGCCCCTATGGCTTCGCCCCATACAATGTGCGATATTCAACTGCTAGATGTTAAGTTACAAACATATTTGGTAGTTACGACCGCAGATGACCTAAAGTGGGAACACCATAGAACTACGATCACAAAGAAAGCCAAAAGCCCTATTTATCTTGTTAGAAAAGCCTTTGGAGTTTTAAACTTTTGAAGCTAGAAATGATACTTCGAATCTACAAAACCTTTCTCAGACCAATCTTGGAGTAGGTATGTATTTCAAGTTTGGAGTCCCTATTTTGTTAGAACCTTTTTGACTTTTTCAAATAGGTTCTTAACATATATAGTGCAGTTTTACTAAAATCCCACGAGAGCTAAAACAAAATCGTATCAGGACCGACTGACAACTCTCAACCCTAGAAGATAGTAGTACTAAAGTGTTGTTTGTAAAAATTATGAACAAATTGATTTATAATACGTACAATGTAAGTACTAGGCACCAACTAGTTACCTTAGTTATCAAATGAGTACGGCAAAAGCTTCTCAAGAGCTGATGTGGCATCATAACTAGTAGAAAAGACCGGTATACTCTACCGGGTTCTACCTATTATACATTTGGCAAAATATTTCACTGAGTGATGACCACAAAACAAAAGAGCTAGGTAAAGTGGCCAAGGCTGATTAGACGTTTTTATATTAAGTACCTATATTTTTGACTCAAAATCAACTTAATTTACACAACAAAAGTGATTATACCTTTTACCTTTGTAAAGCATATAAAATGATGCAATTGATACTAAAGTTATCTTGAGTGATCATACTATGGGTTTATTATGTACTTATCATTAACAGGCGTAGTAACCACACTATTTTAATAATAACACTGCATTAATCTATCTCGGAAGCAGTGTCAAATTATATTGTGCCTTTAATTATTTTAAAAATAACATTGGCAATAACATATCATAGACTTAGTAGATATCGTATAAATGTATCTTATCAGTGTCTGATCATGTATTAATAGCATGGGCAATAACAATGTAGATTATGAACTTACCGATTGAGATATTTCTTGTGCACTGCAATAAAATAAAAACCTTATTTATTACTGGATCGTTTCGAACTTTATAACAAACGACGAACCAAAGAAATTCCGTCTTGACGACCGAATTTTTGACGCATATCTATACTAATATAATAAAGCTGAAGAGTTTGTTTGTTTGAATGTGGTAATCCCAGGAACTACTGATCTATACAATACTGATATTATAAAGCTGAAGAGTTTTTTTGTTTGAACGCAGTACTCTGATTTCTGATCTGATCTGAGATCTACTGATCCGAATTGAAAAATTATTTCACTGTTAGATAGCCCATTTATCGAGGAAGGCTATAGTCTATATACCATCACGCTACGACCAATAGGAGCGAAGCAGTAATGAGAAATGTTGCAAAAACGGGAAAATTTGCGCAGACGAAGTTGCGCGCGACAGCTAGTGTTAGATAAAACTATCATAAATAGCCAACATATCGTATCTCATCTTTCTCTCCTCTCTTCTGTGAAGATGAGCTGACCCACTTCCTGAACCTCATCGAGCCAACGTACGTGTTCTACGATCGCGAACACCACAACGTATTACAGGACTCTCTGAGGAAGACCGAGCTGAAGCCGACCACCTTCGTCGTAGACGAGCCTGAGCATCTGATGGCGTTCGTCGGCGGTAGTAGCGATGACGTCGACACATTTATGTTAGTACCTTTCAATAGCTATTCAAATAGCCGTTGTGTTTGATGAAATAAAACATATTGAAAAAAAGTAATAAGCTTATGTCTGTCACAACAATCTAGACACAATTTCTTATGCTTACGAGTATTGCCACCTCTCAACAATTTTTTTATTAAACCCTATACAGTATATATTTTTGACTGGTTTTTGGTCTAGAGATCCGGTGGGTTTGATTCCCACCACGGAGCGTTACCAACCCCGAATATTTTTGTGTGACGAGCACGGTTATTTATTAAGTATAACTTTTTTATATTAATGTATGTATTTAGAATATTATTTAACTGCAAAAAAATCTGCTGTGTGCTTGATCAGTATCAAAAAACTAACTCATTACAAAAACATAAAAAATAATTTATTTTTTTTAATAATAAAAACAATATTGCGTAATTTTGCTAAGTGTACTTAACGAGCGGCACTGGCCATCTGTACCTATCTAATTTTGACGAATTCCATGATATGGTGTATATACAGGATGTACCGAAGGGAAGGGAAAGAAAGATGTGATCCAATTTCAGCAGCGGATAGGGTATGTTATCAGGGTCCTTATTCACTATCTTTGTTTCGTTGTCGTGAAAAGGCCGCATGCGTGGTAGGGAACTGCGCTTAGAAATGCATCAACGCACATGCGCGGTAGACATATTTAAGCGCACCGCGCATGCGCCAGTTCGCACGGCCTTTTCACGACAACGAAATAAAGATACTGAATAAGGACCCAGTATTGCATCAACCATGGTGCCATAGCTGGTTGCATTATTATTACGCAGTTAAAGCATATTCTTTTTGTCAAAATTCAGTAGTGAAAGGCGACAATGTCATAAGAATTAGACCTCCCCTGGTACAAAATTCGATTAGATTATTATGGCATAGAACTTTATAAGTCATCCTTTTTTTAATAAATAATTTATTTCTTCCTAAATAAAAAATAATAAATATTTTTTTAGGGTACTTCGATTTTGTTAGAATTGGGTATGTGCATTCAGTATCATAGGCACATACCAACTCTTGAATATGACCACACCTTTCTGTTACACCTTGTAAATAACAATATTATGCAGTATTATTTTAACAAATAAAAACGCTCAACTTTTTTTTATAATATTGCAACATTTCTAATACTGATGAAGTACACGAAATTATTGCAGATATTTTTTTACATCTTACTTATATATGTTTCAGTTCTCTAGTTGATATCTGGGGAGTTGGAGATAAGATGGTCGAGTGTGAGTTGTCTCAAGATATTATTATGTAATTTAAGGGTGCCTGATGCGTTACCAGATGACACTGTGATACTACTGCCCACAAGCGGCTCCACGGGGCTACCCAAGGCAGCAGCACTGACACACAGAGGAACAGTCGTACAGCTACCTACTCCTTGGTAAGTGCGAGTTTTAGCGATTTGTATTAAACAAATCCCCATACAACGTGTGATGAAATTCAAGGCTCATTTTGATGTACTTACTTAATTAAAATCTCTTAAATATCTTCTAAAATAATTCATAATTTTTAATCACTCGTTTATGCTTGGATTAAAAAAGTATTTAAAACATTGAACGAAGCTAAAAAGCTCGGGGATACGAAAGTGTGATGAACAAAGAATGCACGTCAATGAGATATAAATGCTGCAATGGGCCGGTGGTGTTACGAGGCTCAAAGGAATACAAAATAAGTACATTCGTGTGGGTCCTTTAAAATAATTAAAATACAGGACAACATCCAGGAAAACTGCCTACGCTGGTTTGGCCACATAATGAGACGAAGGGAAGACCATATGATCCGGAAGATTTTGGCCATTAAAAAAGGCAATAGAGGTAGAGGACGCCCACTGACTACCTGGACTGGAACAATACGAAAAGACCTGGCGATGATAGGCTTAAGGCCAGAAATTACCCAAAATCGCCAAGAGTGCTAGTGCTAAATGTATCAGGAGGGCTGACCCCAAATAGCTCTGTGGCAATGATACAATCAGATATTGCACCAAGAGAGGTGCGAGGTGCACTGTCCGATTTTGACAATCCCAAAATATTGAAATCGGATACGACACCATGGGAGATGCAATATGTACCGTATAGCGTGATCACTGCTGAAGTTCGGCCACACCTTTCTATTAACCGTTGTATACCACGCTGTTGAGGTTCCTCACGCTCATTCTGTACGTTCGATGACGTACGGAATGGGCGTGAGGTACGTCAACTTTATTGTGATGAATGTCTCAAGATAAACTGTTTCTACATTATTACCTTTCCTTTCTTCTGCCTACGTAAATTAATAAAATACGGTTCAGTAAATTCTACGGCGTTACCTTCATAAATTATATCCGGATAATCCTTCCACAGAATCTTTATATCTCAAAATGTAGGTTCATTCCGCCTACATTTTTTTAAATTTACTTGCTTGTTGTGGGTTAATGCGACGTTTACACCTAGACTTTTATTATGTTTAGTAAACTTTTCGTGGTTGATTAATTGTTGTATAAATACAACTACAACAAAGCTTTGTCACAGGTCATACCACTCAAAGTTCCCGACGCCGACGGATCTGGTAATGATCCTGACGAGCGCGCAGTGGGCCACCTTCACGATGATGATCACAACGTGCGTCGTATACCACATCCCTATACTAATATCACCCAAGGTCAATACCGTAGCAAGCGTCACAGAAATGCTGGAAAAATACCGGGTAAGAAAAAGTGTAAACATTTTGTATTTTGGACAACTCACACCACTCAATCTGATCCCAAAGTAGCCAGGGCCTGTAATAGGGCAATCAGATATGTAATTAAAAATAAAAATTACAACCGGATACAAAATAAACTTTCATGTTCACCACACAAAGATTTATTCTGGGTGGGAGTCGAACCTCTGGCTTAGCAGTGAAAGCCTGACCTAAACTGACCATTAGGCCAACAGAACATTTTAGTTAGGTTGTAAAGAAACTCTCTAATGTGTCTTCTATTTATTCTCCGAAATATTTTGTTTATTAGTGGCAGGTTGTACAGAACCAGAACATAAAGCTTCTTTATAGCGACGTCTATGAATGACTAACGAGTTGAGCTCAACGTTTCTGAGCTTTGAAACTAAACCTCTTTGCAAAAGGAACTTTGACACGAATGGGAAATGATTTCAATTTGTTTAATATTCTTTTTGAAATCATCAGAATATATTTTGTTCATTTGCATAAACGTAGGCATACAGTAAAATAATATTAGACTAATATTATAAATCGTCTTAAAATGCGATATTTCATAACCACCCCTCTCAGAACGAGAATTAAACTCGGAATAAATTGGAAAACTGTCTAGTCAGTTAATATAAAATGCTTACGGGACCAAAAATGACTGCGAAAGTAATCTAGGCTAATAACAATTATTCTAACTTGGTGTTAATATTCTTGAGATTAACAAAGTTCCTAGCAATAACTCCAGTACTAAAACTTATGGGTAACTCGTATTATAAATATAAAACTGATGATGTTTCAGATATAAAAGTTGTTAAGACAAGTAAAAATACAGTCATCACTGTATTACTCAGAAATATAATAGCACGTACAATTATTTAAATTAACAACCTTTGCTTATCTGAATGTTGAAAAGCGTCAAAATAACAAACGACTTTATACTTCAAATAAATATTGTGTTATAAAAATAACCTATCTTTTATGCATACACCCTAATATAAGGGAATCGCCTCGTAATAGATATTTTTAAAGTGTTTCAATTTTGTAAAAGTAAATACGAGTATGTTACAATATCGCTTACCACCAAAGTCACTTAGAATTGACAAATGTCACAAAGATATTGAAAGAAACGTGTCCCAAAAATAACTATAACTGTGTGCTATATACCTTGTCCCATGATTCAATAAAATTATATCAATGCCAGCTGTCGCCCATTGGGTGGAGGCAGATGTAGAAATAATCTTTTAAAAATACTTCCTCGTGCAAACGGGGACCGATAAGGCTCAAGTGTTTATCAAAATAGTCTTCTTGCAACCCGTTGCTTTATTTGTACCTGCCTACACCTAAGCCATGATCTGGTAACTTAGATGGTGTTTAAAAAAATCTCGCACCCATTATACTACCAACGTAAACTATTCATCATTTGCTGCAAATAATAGCTGCATATGTCCTGCCATTGCTAAAGTCTCGCAGACAAAATATCTAGGTGTCATTATTGACCAAAATTTAACCTGGTATCCGCATCTAGAACATGTCACTGGAAGAATGAGGAAATTAGGATGGATTTTTAAAACCCTTAGACACGTTGCCCCAAAAGCAGCAGTTAACGAATTGGGTCACAGCAGAAATATATTAAATGAAATTTACATAGCCCTTGCCCAACCAGTGCTAGTATACTGTATTGCCATATGGGGTGGTGCGGTAAAATCTAAGTTCATTGAAGTGGAACGAGGACAGAGGAACCTTATAAAAATTATGTATTTTAAAAAGACTACATATCCCACTGAAAGTCTCTATAAAATGAGTGACCTTCTTTCCGTTAGAAAGCTTTATATAACTAGTGTAGTTCTTAGGACATACAAAACAATTCCCTTTGATGCAAACATTTTATCAAAGAGACGGAAAGATAAAATTAAACTAATTCCTCGAACCAAAACCGAACTTGCCACTCGACAATATAGTAAGCGCTCTGCTCAACTATATAAAAAAATAAATAAAGAGATATATATACATTCAAAACCATTACACGAATGTAAAAAAGATTTGGAAAGCTGGTTGAAATCTCTTTCATACATAGAAACTGAAGCACTCTTGCAATTTAAGGTATAACTAACTAACTTACAACCCGGATACACTCCCACATGCATACACCTACACACCTACACTCACATACACTTTCACTCACCCATAGAATCACACAGCCACACCCACAAAACACACATTCAACCACCCATCTCTAAGTACAGTCTACACCTTATTTTATTATATACCTATTTTTAAGCTCATAACTGTTAAAATTGTAATTATTTTAATATCTAGTAAATTTAACACAAATGTGTACCAACTATGTAAACGAAATGTGCTATGGAAGAGCGGAGTTTCCTAACACAGGCAATAGCTGCTTAAAAGGAAGCTCCAATCACAAACATTGTTATTTATATTTTTGGTAATGAAATAAACATTTTTGTATTTTTGTATTTTTGTATTTGTATTTGTATTCAAATTATTTGTCAAATAATGTCAAATAATACAATTTGAGTCTAATCATAAATATAAGAACAAGCGTGTACATGAAAATGTGTATATAAAAATATTGAAATTAAAAAGTAAAAAAAATGTTAGTGATATTTGTCATTTATGTGTATGTATAGTAGGTACATTCTAAGTTCAGAATAACTCTTCTTTTTTAAATATAATATAGGCATACGTAAATAAGTAAGTCAAATGAACGTATATATACCTAATCCGGCCATGAGTTCTGTTACAAATGAAATGCATTTCTTTTTTAATGAAGTAGGTAATGTAATATTATCAAAACTTATACGTGCATATTTGTTAAATTAACATTTTGAAGTTGGTGCCATGAAAAAGTTGCTTTTGTTTAATTCGGCACCAAAAAAGCAAAAAAATAATATCTACCTAGAATAACAAAAACAAATTTACATTTTGAAGTTGGTGCCGAATTAAACAAAAGCAACTTTTTCATGGCACCAACTTCAAAATGTAAATTTGTTTTTGTTATTCTAGGTAGATATTATTTTTGCTTTTTAGTTGCCTTGTATTTATTTTTAAAGTCGGTAATATTTTTTTGTAAAAAAGCTTTTTATTTTACTATTTTTAGTGGGTTGGTTTGTAATTCACTTATGTTACAATAATCTTATGTCAACTGCTCAAATCCCTTTACAAAATATTGCTTGCCCCGATACAGGACCGTTAATTACTTAGGAGTTCACATGATAGTTCACTATCAGCTCTATTACATTGTGTAATAGTAGTATGACGAGAATAAAATGCTACTCAATATCATATTAAAGTAATTGAATCGCAAACCGTGAAATATTGAATAGGTCTGCTCATCATTTGTGGTCTTCATCATCAGTTCTACTTCACCAATAGGTACTTTTTGAGAGTAAATGCACAAATCACTTTGAAATGTACCTAAATCACTGTAGGTGTGCCTTTAATATTTTAAGAGTTCCATCGATTTTCCCTCGATCCCATCATCAGATCGTGATCTGATGACAATGGGACCAACTTGAAAGTATGCCCTTTCAAACGCAAAAATAATTTTTCAAATCGGTTCAGCCGTCTTTGCGTAATCGGTGAACAAACATACAAAAAAAAAAAACATACATTCGAAGTCGAATTGAGAACCTCCTCCTTTTTAAAGTCGGTTGAAAATGGCCACCTTTGGCTTTTATACAGGCTTTGAATCTGTCTGGCTACGAATCTATGGATTTACGCACTGTTTCCATGGCAAATTTCGCCACTGCTTGCTCCAAACATTTTTTAATCGAAATCGAAAGAACTTTTAAAAATAATAAACGCGTTCCAAATTCAAAGTAATTAAAAAGTTAAAAAAAAGAAAACTTTTTATGTAACAGTATTTATGGCCGGACCAGTTACATACATACACTTTTTTCAAATATCTACACTAATATTATAAAGCGGAAGAGTTTGTTTGTTTGTTTGTTTAAACGCGCTAATCTCAGGAACTACTGGTCCGATTTGAAAAAATTTTTTTTTATTGGATAGCCCATTTATCGAGGAAGGCTATATAACATCGCGCTACGACTAATAGGAGCGGAGCAGCAATGAGAAATGTTTCAAAAACGGGGAAAATTTACGCAGACGAAGTTGCGCGGGACAGCTAGTACAATATAAATGAATTTAAAAGTATACAATGGAAAGTGCTCGAGACAGCAAACCCCTAAAATCGACTATTTTAGAGAGCTTCAATGACAAATATTTTGCTTCATTATTACATTTTTTTCATCCAGTGTACGAAAGAACTCGAGACAGCAAAACCAAAATTGACTAAATTAGCACATCGCTTGACATATTTCCAGAGGCAATTCTTTTGCTTCATCGTCAGGGGCTTGTCATCATGTGTAATGGATACGACTCATGATAACAATACATACTCGTACAGCATTGAGGTTTTAATGTAGTTACTACGTACGTTAGTACATATTATCTCGATGACGTACAAGCCCAAATTCAACAATTGTACTATTTGCCACCAGAGAATTCCAGTCCCTACATCCTAAGATCACCATCAGATCAACACAATTTTATTATAATATTGCATTGCCACTGGACTTCTTTAAGTATGTCGAATTTTAGCGCAATCGGATACCGAAAAATAGTTCGCAAATGTCTCAAATTTTGGCGACAAGTTGCATACAAAGCTTGTAAAAACGATGCGCGTCGATTGTGGTATTCATAAACGTTCATGAAGTCAACTTTCATGAAGTCAACTTTTCATATGAATACTCATTATGTTTTTAGCCGACGTGGACATTCTTTGCACCAGCCTTCGCTACTGCTCTGGTGCCAACGTTAAGGCCTGATCAACTGAATTCGCTAGAGACAGTTACCTTACTTGGAGCGCCGAGTACTCCAGATTTCTTCAGAGCTTTTCAGGTACGTTCTTAATAAAATAAATAGCTTTTTAGTTTAATTATTTCATTTTTAGAATCGACTTGAAAAAGGTAAGCTATGAACTGTAGTGTACTACTGTGGTGGGGCTCAAGAAGACTTTTTGAATGCACCACCGAGGCTGTCAGATTGTTGAAGTATTGTTATATTCTTCTTTTATGTATTCTAAATTTAGCAAAAAAATAGTCACCTACTACCAATACCTAATATAAGAAATAAATAACATTATTACGTTAGACAATACACAAATAAATTCGGAAAGACTGTACTGTACGAATTGAGATTTCCATTTAGATAGTTTTTCGAATTGCTTTCTTGGCAAGTGATTGTACGTGAGTAATTTAATTTATAGCGAAATTGCATAATTGGAGGCCAATATAACATTTAGTAGTTTATAAATCCATTTGATTTATAAACTACCAAATGTTCGGTACCTTTAGACTTAGTGAAAGTAGATCATTCACTATATATCATATATTTATTCGGCTGACAGCTATCATTATAATACAATAAAATCATCAAATATATTGTCGAGTTCCTCGGCAGGTAAGTTATACAAAAGGTTCGTAAATGGTTAGCTATAATAAATGCGTTTTTCAGGCGAAGTTACCAAAAACCGCGCAACTGTGCGATGGATACGGCAGTACTGAAACTCAAGGGTTCATAGCGTTCCCTGACAAAGACGCTCCCTTCAAATCTAATGGTCGGATCGTCAATTGTTTCCACTATAAGGTACGATTTCTCTAATATTTACATACATTCGCGTACAATATGCAGCAGTCACTGTTAAGTGCATATATGAATTATTTTATTGATGATTAAAATCATTCATAAACATTACCTTCCCTCCTATAAATTGTCAAATGGGACATTTTCTAATATTGTAAATGTGAAAGTAACTTAAGTCTGATAACTTAAACTTGCTTGATTTAGATGAAATTTTGTATGAAGTTAGTTTGAGTCCCGAGGAAGGACTCAGGAGTTTTTATCGCGATAACCGACATCCACGCGGGGCTCATAGTGAACTTATAAGTATACCTACTACAATATGAGTGGATACGGGTCAAGCGCGTGTCTCGTTTTAGGGTTATAAGGATTCTAATTTTGTAGAAATGTTTTTCGATTCTTCGTTATTTGAGCTAAATTATACTGTAAGTTCGTTTACTGAACTAGCTTGCGGACGCCGCTCTTTCCAATTCCTATAACTTGTAATAGCTTATTACACAAACACGATTATTTAAATTTGAATTAGGTTACGTACCTACTTAATACAGGTCGGATTCGTGGCCTCTTTTGAACCGAGTAATCAAAGAATCGAGCACACAAAATAATCTCAGTTATATTACTACTATTATATTTTACTGGACGTTAATAAGTACCTATTTTTCGAAAGATCAAGTTATATCAACTAAAGGAGTATTACGAGATTATACCGAAATTGTTACAAGAAATTAGAGATAAATAAGTTCCACGAATCTACCAAGTCTATAACACTATCTTTATATTATTGAACTAGCTTTAGCCGGCGGCTTCGCCCGCGTGTATTTTGGTTATCACGATAAAAACTAACCTATGTCCTTTCCTGAGACTTAATTAAGTCTCAGGAAAGGACATAGGTTAGTTTTTATATTTAATAATAGCATAAGCTATCTCCATACCAAATTTCATTTCAATCGGTTTAGCGGTTTAGGCGTGAAAACTTAACAGACAGACAGAATTACGTTCACATTTTTTGCTTGCTTGGATTAGCTTTTCCCAGCGGCTTCGCCCCCGTCAAGTTTAAGTATGAATGAAATATATAGTTGCGTAGTACTTCAAAGAAAAATGGACGAACTGGTTCAGCCACTATCAAGTTTTGCGCTTAGCAACTGATTTCGTGCTTCATTTTTAGGGTTCCGTAGCCAAAATACCTAAACGGAACCCTTATACTTTCATCATGTCCGTCTGTCCTACCCCATTGTGTGGGATATCATTAGATAGGTCTTTTAAAAACGTTTAGGGGTTGCGAAGATCACTTTTTGATTTAGACATAAGAAATAAGAAGAACAGAAAACCCACTTCTTATACAACATTATTGTGCTGGGTAGCTACGGAACCATATACCACCATTTTATTAATATAGAAGATAGATGTGGCCCGCAGCATTGCCCGCGGCATCGCCCATGTGGATGACGAATACGAAATTTCAAATATCTAACTTTCAAATATAAAACTGATGAAATGTGGTAAAAACTTGCATATTTTACCCCCTTAGGGGCTGGTTTTCCAAAAACGCTGAAACCCGTTTTTTTTATTTTAAACTAATAAAACTTTTTACAAAAGAATATTACCGACTTCAAAAATAAATACCTACAAGGCAACTAAAAAGCAAAAAAATAATATACCTAGAATAACAAAATAAATGAAACATTTTGAAGTTGGTGCCATGAAATAGTAATCTTTATGTTTTATTGGGCACCAACTTCAAAATGTTTAAAAAAAATATACAGTCGAATTGAGAACCTCCTCCTTTTTGAAGTCAGTTGATAAAAACTATCCTTTGTCCTTCCCCGGGACTCAAACTATCTCCATACCAAATTTTATCTAAATCGGTTAAGCTGTTTGAGCGTGAAAGCGTAACAGACAGACAGACAGAGTTACTTTCACATTTATAATATTGGTATGGATTTCACAGATCTAAATTCAAAACTGGCTGAGTCTCATACTATTAACAACCCCTGTTTTGCCCCCTTAAGGGGTGATTTTCCAAACACACTGAAACACGTGTATCTTTATTTAAAATCAAAAAGCTAATTAAGAAATTTCACAAACCTAACTTTAAAACTGATGAAATTCCTTACAAATTTGCCACCACTATTTTACCCCCTTTGGAGCTAATTTCCCAAAAAAACGCTAAAACATGTGTTATATTAAACCAAAAAGCCAAATATGAAGTTTCAAAGATCTAACTTCAAAACTGACGGAGTTATACAAACTTAAAATCACAATTTTACGATCAGCGGTTTAGAATGTGCGTTGATCCATCAGTCAGTCAGTCAGGACAGGACAAATAATTTTAGCCTTAAAATATAGCTTTAGGATTTGTGCGCCTATAAAATTAATGTTTTTCCAGATCGTCGACGAGAATGGGCAAGAGCTGGGACTCAATCAAACGGGAGAGCTGTGGGTGAAGGGCGCCAGTATTATAAAGGTCAATTATATTTGAGACTATTAAAAAGGAAAGTAGAAATTCCCTGTGCCGTGACGTGCTCCCCCATCGGGAAAGGAAACTACTTAGAGAGAGGAATTGCTCAACGTAGGCTTTTTAGCCCTACGGCAATTAGGGCGTTGTTTCAATATAGAGTTTCAATATAAATCAGAACTTTTCAAAATAAAGGCACAGAGATTTACTTTTATAACTGGGTATAAAATGTTGGATAAAATTATGAAAGATTCTTGGTTATTATATAAACGGATATCAGATAACACACCCAATTATAAGCATTTTGTGTAATAGCATAATACTGTAATATATTGCTGGAATTTTCCAATGCTTTATCTCCATGGTTCATTGTCTTTACAGTAACAGCAAAATGTGTATTCCTACAGAAATACCACAAGAACGACAACTCATACATGGAGTCGTTCACAGAGGACGGCTGGTACAAGACCGGGGACCAGTTCCACGTGGACGAGGACGAGAGGATCACGTTTGCCGTCAGGATCAAGTTTAGCTTTAAATTTAATGGATGTCAGGTCAGTTCATATACTCTTTTTCATACAACTGAATGAAGAGACGAGCAAACGCCAACCCATAGCAGCATCAGCGCCATTCAAAACTTAAGGTCCGAGATCTAAAATTAGTTCGTAAGTCTCATTTTCCATTGCCATTCAACTGAAACACAGTAATGTGTGAACACATAACAGCGAACTGTTTTACGGAAGAATAAACATAAGGTGGCCGATAATATGTCAATTGGTAAGTGGAAAATATATCCCATTAACGATTACAAAGACCTACATCATCCTATTAGATATGTTTTGGGACTTAATCGTGTGAATTATTTAAAGATACGAACCTTTTATTTACCCGTCGTTTTGATCAAATTGCACCGATCATTTGCCTAAAGAGTACATTGTTCTACTGAAGAACTATTCAGAGGGTAACTACTTCCTCTAACGTAGACAGCATTACTTCCAGATCGACGAAGTGGCTATGCGTAGTAGAGTAGCACCGGTAATGGCCAACATCTGGATGGTGCATATAGAAGAAATTATCGATCTGCACGCGTTTCACGTCAAACTCTAAAAGAGATTCGTTGATGACGTGTACTCCACAATGAAGGGCGACAATGACACAGTAGAACAATTTATAAAACATCTACACTCGATCCACCATAATATCAAATTCACAATTGAAATGGAGTTGGTTTTTCTTGATTTTCTTGATGTGAAGGACCTTCTTGACCTTCGTATTATGACGTAGTAAGTGTAGTGTGTAGAAGTACCGACAATAAAATTTATCAAAATTATCAGGACCAGGCGAGGGTAGTTGAATCGCTATATCGCTGCTATCAGTCGACCCGTGACCACGATTGGTGCAATTCGATCGAAACGTCGGGTTAATAAAAAGTTCGTACCTTTAAATATTTCACGCAATATATAAGAACCTCGCTGTAATATATATATAATTACATTTTTATTAAATAAGCGCTGCTTATGTTTCGGTTTAAACAATAATCTTTCTTCTCTATTGTCTTCTCTCTCTCTCTCTCTCTCTCCCTCTCTCTTATTAATATTTTCTTTTCATTTTCTTCCTCAGCCAGTTTCTGTTTTCTTATAATCTCTTCTATTTTTTTATATTTTGATGAAGCTATTATAGCAGATTTTCTTCGTTTTGTAACAACGCGAGCAGCTTTGTAAGTTAGTTTGTGTTTCTTCGTCCCTCCCTTCCCTTTGAAAAGATTTTAACCGGAACCTTAATTTTTATTGTGGCTAAAACAATTTCGAACCAGCTTTAACAAAATACCTTCACTTTTCTTACCAAATAGTACAGGGGACATCAAAATCCTCCGCTGTTTCATGGCAACCCACTCTATGTGTATTTATTTCGTTAGTTTTTAGCATTCTACTACGATAAAAGACGATAGTATTTTACAGATAACTTTACATTTACTGACATAACAAAATAAACAGTACAACCATCTCAGTGAGGCAAGATGGATTACCCTATAGCCCATCTTACCCGCTCATGCCTGATTAAGTAAAAAAAATAATTGCTGAAAATAATGTCATTACAAACATTTAGACAAATCCCTACCTCCAAGTGTAATTGTTGAGATATTAGTTAAAGTTTATTTATTGTTCAAAATTATGTTTTAAGGGTTCCGTACCCAAAGAGTAAAACGGGTCCCCATTATTAGGACTCCGCTGTCCTTGCGTCGGTCACCAGGCTGCATCTCATGAACCGCGATAGTTAGATAGTTGAAATTTTCACAGCTGAGGAATTTCTGTTTCCGCCTTAACAACAAATACTAAAAACAGAATAAAATAAATATTTAAGTGGATCTTCCGTACAACAAACGTGATGTTATTTGTCGGTTTTTGCTCGATATTATAACATAGTGTCTAATGTTGTAGCAGCACTTGGACGGTTTTTTTTAGAAAAATCACGTTCCAACTACAATGCAAAACCAAAAGCATATAAAATAGCCAATCACAGTTTCTTTTTTTAATTTACAATTTAAAAAATGGTATCGTTGGCTTATGACTTAGCTAACTAAGAGCTGTTATGACAGCGCTGTGTTATGTGCAAAAACGGTCGTGGTTGGTTAATAGATTTTTGAAATACGTCTTGCCCGCTACCCCGTCTTACCACCCCTTTAATAAATATTATTGACCATAGTGAGTCCTTTTTAATAAATCGAGTTATAATATTATTTTCTGTCAATCATAACTCAAGAGTAGGTAGACTGTTTGAAATCCCTTAAAATCCTGCCAGGCGCAAATCAACATTATAGGTGACTTAGTTCGACTTAGAAGAAGGGAAACAGCGTAAGTAGTAAACCAATTCTAGGATATACTAGATCCCGACATAGCAACTTGCCGTGTCCTGGATGGGTTGAGATCCGTGGGGATGTCAACACACGTAAAAAAGGATATTCTAGAGCTATTTCATCTATAAACACTTGGTCTTGGTTTTGGATTTCTCTCTTAGAGAAGACTCGAGTCTCCGTAGTAGGAAAGTCATATATTTTTTTTTTCTATTGTGAGAAAAATATTTTCGAAGAGCTTGTTAGCCCTTCGGTGATATTTTTTCAATCGAGGAAGAATCTTCTCCTTCTCGATTGGAAATGCGTTATAGATAACACGTTCGCACATAATCTACACTATAACTTACAAAGAACCCGATATTATCTAACTTACCGATCACTTTTGCTGGAAAAATGTTCACTTAGATCTAAGAATAACCTATTTTACCAAAAGGGATACGGCTAAGGTTTACATCATCTAGGCTAGATGTTCGTTTTCTTAATATTTTTGGTCCAAATATCAGGGATATTAGTTATGGCAGATTTGAACGCTTTATCCACATCTACGTTTATCAGACTAACTCTTATCTTTTACAATTTTGTATTTCATTTTTTTTTAATGTAGAATTAGTTTATTCCAAATTTTGTCTGACGTTCATAAGTGTTGTATTTGTAACCTAAATGAACAAAGTACTTTGACATCGTTTTTAGGCGGAACTACTGTTTTTAATAAAATCTTGCGATTTTTTGTTAAAAAAGAATGCGTTCTGTTGACAGGTAGCACCCGAAGAGGTGGAACGAGCGATATTGTCTGTAAAAGGTATCCACGAGTGCGTAGTGTGTGCGACTGAGAAGGGCCCCGCGGCTGCTGTGGTGTTGCAGCCCGGCGCTGACGTCACCAGAGAACAGATACATAGCACTGTTAATGGTGAGTTACTATAACAAATAATGAAAGAGCGAAACACAGTGATAAATTAACAAAAAAGAACAATAAACCATAGAGTTGACACATTTAGTTCAAGTATATAATAAAGACTCGTCTTTAACACGCCGAATGGACACATTGGGCTAAGCAGAGATCTTGGTAAAGTAAAAACTTTTAGGTAATCAAATATTTTCAACAAACCATGTATATCACAAACCGTTATAGAGTATTGGCGCTTGTGTTTTGGGTTTATTCAGAGCTTGTATATGCGCTTAATCGTTTCAGGTTACGCCCTTGCCCTATGGTTGAGATGAATGTGTAGTAAAGTTACAGGCGTAGAAAAAAGTACAAATCAGCTACTTCTTTACTTGATTGTACAATCAGGAAAAGGTGTAGCTAATTCGTACTTTTAAAAAATATATATTTCCAGGTTCCATCTATTGCTTTAGTTGAATTATTAATCTGAGTAAAACCTCATTATTAGTTTGACATCATTGACATGGTTTAAGCCAAATTAAACTTTAAGGTGACGCGCATTATCATTCCGCGACTGTATATTATAATTCTCTATTACCAGGATTACTGAGTGACCACAAGCGGCTCCACGGTGGTATCGTATTCTTGCCCTCGCTACCTTACACTCACACTGGAAAGGTCAATAGGAAACACAGCAGCCAACTGATCTCAGAAGCCGTCACCAGTGGCCAGTGTTGCTAAACTGTGGTAGCAAAATGAAGGCGTTGAACGTGTGACTTAATAACGAGAACGAGAGAGTGCCGATCGGTTCAAAAAAAATGTGATTTGAGCGTCCTATTATATGCACATTTAAGTTATTGATATGGACGCATGCTTCTTCCGGGTCATTTTAAACATGATGGTAGTGAAACTAATTCTATTATAAAAAATTAAATAATTAGGTATATTTTGTGTTGGTTTTTAATTTATTTCTTAAATTGTTTGCGGTTGAAACCTTTCAGCATTTTTTCTCGGAATTCGTTAAAAGAAAAGTAGTTGTAAGTTAGTGACTACATAGAATTATACTATTCTCAGGCAAGTAAACTTTACGAAGCGATGGTGTTCGGGCCTCTTGGAAAATCATTGGGACCCGTCGGCTTCTCGGCAGACAATGACAGTATTCGATGGTTAAATAATTAAAACAAAATTCTACGAAAAAACGTATTTATGTTTTAACTTGCAATTGGCTAAAACAAAATATAACGAAAAAGGCAACAAAATAATCGAAATTGTTATAGTTTAATAAAAAATTGTAGCTCATCTTCACGTATTCTTGTTTCAAACAGATTTCCTTCAGCATTCTTTCTCAATAGCGTGAATTAATGATATTCAACGTCATTAAAACAGGGATTTTCTTTGAAACTTTAAATACACACAAAGTTCTCCCCTCGGTTGGCAACTACCCCGTCCCGGGCGTCACTTGAACAAATTGCTCGACACAATGTAAATACTGAACCGCACTCGAAGGCTATTTACAATTCAAATATGGCTGATACCACGACAAGAATCAACCCAGGGCAATGAGCTTTCTAAAATAGAGAATGATGAAGTGCATTCTTGGAAAATCATAATTTTGGTGCAAGTTTATAATAAAAAGTTCGGCTCAAACATTGAGTGATCAATATGCTATTATCATCTACGAGCCTAAAGCATGCTATGTCAAGACATATCTACGGGCCGTCCATACAGCAGAATAAAAACATTAATGCGTTTAAATAAAAAAAAAAAAAAAAATGAAGGACCTATAAATAAAACACTACAATACTCAATGTATCATATCGTCATAACAAACCTATCAAAATATAAATAAGTAGGTTTCTTACTCATTAATGAAAGAAAGGAAGAAAGGAAAGTTTACTATTTTATTGCCACGACTATGACGTACAAAAATGACCGATCTTATGTTAGTTTTACTTAAATAATAAATGTAAAACCTATATGTCTTTTCAACAACGAGTTGAGAAAACAACTGTTACAGGTAATGTTTGTTTCTCATAAAGGTTTACTAGGAGTCGCCTAGTGTTTTAAATTAGACCATAGTTCATTGTTTACATAATATACTAGCTGTCGCCCGCAGCTTCGCCCGCGTGTATTAACTTTACCCCGCTTTAAATACGTGTTTCTTTATTTTCAACCAAAAATAAATTTTCAAAAAAGTCAAATACCAATTTTCACAGATCTTAGTTCAAAATGACGGAGTTACAAACAGACTTCCAACCCCTATTATACCCCCTTAAGGGTTGATAACCCAAAAAACACTGAAATGTGTGTTTCTCTATTTTAAACCCAAAATCCAAGTACGAAATTTCACAGATCTAACTTCAAAACTGACGGAGTTTTGGGATGAAGTTTCATAAAACTTGCAACCTCAATTTGATTTATCCCTTTGGGAGTTGATTTTCTAAAAACAAAATACGAAATTTAGCACATCTAACTTTAGAACTCACAGAGTTTCACACAAATTTGCAACCTCTATTTTACTCCCAAAGGTGTTGATTTTACAAAAACGCTGAAACACGTGTTTATTAATTAAATTTCATAGATCCAACTTAAATACTGACGGAAATTTCATATCAATTTGTAACCCATATTTTACTCTCTTAGGGGATGATTTTTAAAAAACGTAGGCACACGTTTTTCTTTATTTTGTACCAAAAATTCAAGTACAATATTTCACATACCTTACTTTAAAACTGACGGAGTTTCATATTACCTTGCGACGGAGTTTTACACAAACTCGCAACCACTAGTTTACCCCCTTAGGGGGTGATTTTACAAAAACACTGAAACACTTGTTTGTTTTTTTTAAACGGTAAAGTTAAATACAACATTTCACCGATCTAGCTTCAAAACTGACGGAGTTTTACACAATATTGCAACCGCTTATTATTATATGATATATACATACCCCTAGAAATTTGTCCCCTAGAGGGAAACCCTTAGGGGACAAATTTCTAAAAAAAACATTCTTAGTGGATACCTACAATATAAATGGCATCAACTGCCAACATTTTAGGTGTGTAACCCTAGCAGTTTAGGCTCTGCGTTGATGAATCAGTCAGTCAGTCAGGACAAGTGATTATATATGTATAGATGTATGATGACATATACTTCAAAATGAAAATCAATGTATCAACACATCTTTTTTTAGCCCTGTGTAGTGTGCCTCATCTAACAACAAAACTGATTTTGATAACACCTGTTCCTATGGGAATGGATGTTATTTAATTCAGTTGAATGGGCAGGTGTACTAAGTTTATACCTGCCGGGGTTCGTCTACAACTGTATAGTGCAATGACCTCGGTAATAATATAATTTAAAAAAAAATCTCCAAGTCCTATCGGCGTTTCCACATAATCTCTCCGAAGATCAGCGACCTTCTGGACTATGAAGGAGATGGCCGTGACTTCTTGAGGAGAGCCTTAATAATTATTTAATGACCTATAATTAATGTAAGGATTTTTAAAGTAGGTGAGAGAGAGGAAGATCTCTCTTAACCTTTTCTATAGCCGAGCATTTATCGGCCGATGGTCAAAGATCAATTTTATGTAAAAAAATACTTATTATGACATTTTGTGTCGTCGAACCAAGTCGCAATGTTGCAATCAAGCAGTCATTTAATAATGCTTTTATGATTATTATTAGAATAAACGTTTATTGTCGTAATCTCAGATAGCTTAATGTAAAGATTGTTTTTTTTTATTCTGAATCATGGAAAAACCCCATCTGTACAAAAAACAGTATGTTTACTATACTCGTAGATAGTCAAGATACTGCATAGAGTTACACATAATTATGTCGAGTCACGCACTTGTCTTGCGTCAATATTGTGATACCTTCCGTGTGAGTACGTGGCGCCAATCTGTTGTCATTATCTAACTTAATTGTAGTATATTACGAGGCTCGGGAACTACTCACTATCTTTATCTAACTATCTTTGTTAATGTTTTGAACAATCATTAATCTGATTTAAATTAATTTCATTAACATTATTTTTCTTAAATGTAATGTAAATTGATGGTAAAAAATGATTTTGTTTTAGTCTTATAGGTAAGAAAAAAATGTATTGTAATGAATTTTATTCCATTTTTTTTAAGTATTATATACATATTGTAGAAACAAGAAATTTGTTAAAGTAATCAATAAAATAGAAAATTACATTAAATTAAAAATTAATAAGATAACCTTCGATATAATTTATATTACATACATTAATTACCCTACGAACTTATTATACACAAACTATTAACATTATTTACAACTTACCTAGTAAACTACAAAAAAAAGGATTAAAAAAAAGGGGGGGGGAGTAACAACCAGTTTAGGCGTCTAAGAATTCCTCCCCATTGATGTCAAACGGTATAGTGCCCAGAAGGCTGGCAGCATTGCCACGTTGTATGGCAATGCTTATTCTCTGAGCAAAGAAAAGGCCAGCCTTCTGGTCACGAATTTATATTTATATAATCAAGCATATTTTATTTATTGTCATCATTAAATTAAAACTTTACTGTAAGCTACTATTTGTAAAAAATATTTTTTTCTATAGAAAGACTTCACCTACTAAAATAACAAAAATAACTTTTCCCCTATGAATATATTTTAAATTTGTTTTTAAATAAAATACAGTCATTGTACTTATTATCACACTAATATTATAAAGGCGAAAGTTTGTGAGTATGTGAGTGTGTATGTTTGTTACTTCTTCACGTCTAAACCACTGGAGCGATTTTAATTAAATTTGGTATGGAGTTAGCTGACACCCTGAATTAACACATAGGCTAAACCGCGGGAAAATCGCGGGGCTAATGAATAAAAATTCAGTAAGTAACTTACTTAAGGTGACTGATTTATTGTTTAGTTAGAGTTTTGGTTTTTTTTCTTCATCAGTGTCAAGTTTATACATATAATAACTTGGTTCATAAGAGCAAAAATGTAAAGATATAAAACTGTTAAAAGGCTTACAATAATGAAGCGCTCCTGGATGATTGGCTTGGTTTTAGTGTAACGTTTAATCGAGCAAAGGCACGAGCGCGGGTGACGGGAGTATATGCAAGACAGGAATAAATTTTACAGGCAAATATTCACTTGGCATACATCATTTACCTGTAATTACGTTGAACACAGCGTCGAGCATCTGCAAAAACGTTGCTTACATGGAAATACTTTAAGAAACTGAGCATTGTAACTAATGGTTTACTAATGGTACAATACAGGAGTATTGTACCATTAGTAAAAAAATTACATTACATTGTAATGCTCTAGCAAATACTCAAGTGTATACTCACTATAAGAGACGCTGAACATCGACCTTCACCCAACGATAACCAGATATAGCAAACATTATAAATGAAATATTTTATAATGTGGAGGACCAAAACGTGGCCATGTCAACTGCATTGTCTGCGGCAGTCATCAAGTTCTCCTGTGTACAGGTGGTCGGGCGCACAGTACATGATGTAAGGTAGGCCAAATAGTATTGGTCAAATTTTATTGATTTATAATAACGACTAAGAAAGCTTGGCAATAGAAAAGTGTTCATGGTTATTAATTTTTTTCATAACCCGTACTCTGATAGTTTTTAAAATGAAGAATATGTTTTGGCAACCTTGTATACTTATTTATGTTCATGGCTACGTTGAACTGGTGAGTCAATAGGTAACTACACCGCTTTGATAACTAACAAACATTGGTATCGAAACAACGATAATTTTACTTTAAAATCGTGAGATCAAATCCTACCCATTATAACCCATTGATCTTAGCTGGAGGGGTTAACAGGATTGCTAGTAATGTTGGATCCGCAATCTCACATTGGCAGAAATCTTTTTGAAAAAAAAAAACGAAAATAATGGTAAAGGCTTGCCTGCAAAATCCGTAATGGAATAATAATATCTCGGAACATCTTACACAACGTCATCTGATCTCAAACTAAGCAGAGCGTGTACTTTGGCAACCAGAGTACTGATAAACATACTAAAATATTTCTAAATACTTACCTAAGCTTATTAGATAAATTAAACCCAGACACAGAATAAGCTATCTTGCTCAACACACAAAATTTTATCCTGAGTGGGGATCGAACCATTGTAAATATTATTACAATCCTTTTAAGTATTTAAATCGAAAAAAAAATTGTCATGAACACTTCTCGATGGGAAGCTATCATAGTCGTGTTTATAATTCAATACCATTTAATAAAAAATATGTCTCATCTGGTTACCAGGTGGTTGAAGGTCGATGTTCTACATCTCCCTTAATTTAACAAAGGATATATTATTATGGTTGTATGGTGGTATATCCGTACCTTTATATAGCCTAGCTATACGACAAGTAATTACAATCGTCATCATTTGCTTTTGTAACTTTTTGTTCAAGTTTTACCTAACTTATGGTTGAGATAAACTTAAGTAAGCTCTATAGTTTTGAGCCTTACTGCACGAGTCCTCGAGATCAGCTCAGCAAAAGACCCGTAAGATAGCTAAGCATCATAAATACATGATATTGGAGAGCGCGCGGTTCAGTCACTCGCGCGCACTCACGCACACAGTTGCAAAACGTGTAGCGTATGTCTGTACAGTATCTAGCTACTAGTGTACGTGGGTTTTGTGAGAGAAGCACAGTTACTTATTGGATCTAGTGTGACTAACTTATAAAAACGTAAGTAAATATTATCTCTCGATGCAGGTGATATTATTGCCAGAAATAATAATAGAATTCTCTAGTCAATAAGTGCTTAAGGTCTCCGAAATATGAACGAGGTATCATTCGATTTGAGTGTATGTTTAAATTTTTTTTGAACGAGGTATAATTTCATTTGAGTGTATGTTTATATTTTTTGTAAAAAAACATTTTTTTTTAAGTCAAGCACTTAGGGGATATGGTAAGATTGCGCTTTTAACAATAATTATAAATTAGTCGGTCAGGCAATACCAACTAGCTCTTAGCATTTTAACTACCGACACAATCGACAGATAACTTTCGTAATTGTACCTGTGTAATCGTGTGTCTGTTTGTGACATCGTAGCTTCTAAACGAATAAACAGATTAGTACGCGGTTTTTTATGAGACAGCTAGTTTTATCGGAATAGTTCTTAACTTTATTTGACAGGAATCCGTTCAGTAGTTAAAAATATGGTTGTTATCTAAAATGTTATTTGCACACGTAGCTAACGTGTGCAAATAACATTAAGTAATAAAAAAGGTATTATAAATACCACGCGATTCTGACCCAAAGTTTATACGCCTATTAATGTGATAAGAATAGGTAAAGTTTATCAACATTTATTTACGTTAAGATTACTTTTTCAGGGTCATAGACCTTTGTCTTATCATAGTTATTTGATTTAATTAGTAAACATATTTTGTGTAACCACAGAACGTTGGTACCTACTAGTAGAAGGCGCGAGGGGGTGTGGCCCGCGTGCCAAGCTTTTGGTCAAACGGTCATACGCCTTATTTAGACGATTGATAGCGAGCCAATCGACTGAGAACCTTATACCAATGAGTCCATCAAAATAAAATATAGATTGCTGGCTACATACATAGCCGGTTTAAGAAACATCGGTTCTAGTCAGATGTATGTTAAATAGAAAACAGGTAGTGTTGTCCAGTAACAGTGGCAAAAATATATCGATAGTTTATTGCATATCGTTTAACAGTACCTACTTAGTAATATGCTCTGTTATGTTTTTCGTCGGGGAGAGGGCGCTGCTGTGCCTGTTTTTACTTCGGCTCCATAATATGTTTCAAGTTTAAAACATATAAAGTGATTATTTTCACAATCTTAGTGTTAAAATGAAAATAATAACGGTAAACAACAGTGAAAAATTTTAAATTTTATAGAACAGTGCAAAAAATACGTATAATACGGGTAATCTAACATCAAAATAACAACTGTATTTATAGTACAAACAAAATCAAAATGGAAATAAAACTATCTATACCTTTAAAAGCCAATTTGCGAGTTATTAGTGCAAGGAACAAAGAAACTAGTAAAAAAATAATTTTAACCTAAAAATGAAGCTGCAAGTATCCACTTAAATCAATATTAATATCGATGCCATGTAGTGGCAGCTGGCCGAACTAGATGTCCAATGAACTGTGTACACTCATCAACTTAACAGCACCAACAGACGTCTACACTTAGATTGTAGTACAACTGTTCAAAGCAGACATTATAAAAAAATTAACAGTTATGCAAGGTAATCTAAACAATCAAAAACATACAATAAAAAATATGACTGACTAATATATTATTATTATTATTAATAAAATTACAATAGTAACCAAAAAATTACAATTATGAAAAATAAAATAACCAACCTCAAAATCTAATATTTTATGGGGTAGAACAGACCGAACATGGATACGAAGAATTGCAAAGTATCGTTGCGTTGCATAAGAAATAAAATAAGCAATCTGAAATAGAAAGCATAAGACGACTAGGAAAAAAAGAGAACAAGACCAGACCTTTATTAGTAACATTTACAACTGTAATGGAAAATTAAAATTTTAAAGAAAAAAGTAGCACTGAATGGCTCACTGATTAAAGACAAGACTTTCCACGTGAAGTTTTGTTGAAGTGTAAAGAATTACAAAAGAAGTAAAAAACGAACGCAAACTAGGAAATAAACGCTATATTACGCTACGACAAAATAGTAACACTACCAGATACACTAGTACAGCTCCATATATAGGAAGTACGTAGGAGATACAAGAAACTAAAAATGAAATTAGTAAAAATTAAATCATCAATCACGGCGATTTGGTGCCAGGGGGTAACAAGCCAATACAAAATCTCTATAACTGTACCTACAATGCAAAATCTCTACTGCCAGATGAAAGATAACTTGATTTTAAGAAAGCGATTCCAAAAATGAATTACTTGCTACAATAAAAATAACGGGATGTTATTTTTTGCTATTTCGGCGAAACGAAAGGTCAATATGGAGTGGTATTTCTAATAAAAAAAAAACATAAGCTAAATATTGTAAGCTTCATTAGAGTATCCGAAACCTCGATTTCAATATTTCGACAACACACCAGGACTGCCTGTGTTGGACAGCAATCACTAGGCAAAGAAAGAATACTGAGCAAATACTGTTATAAAAATTGAGACAAAAGATACAAATAGTCTACTCAAAAACAACAATAAAACTATGTGAACATGACATACTTTCGCCAAAGAAAAGAAGAAATCAAATCGATTATATACTAACCAACAAAAAAGAACCGTAAGAACGTATCAAACTTAGAAATCATATGAAATCAGACGTCTCCCTGCAACAGGTACACTACAAACAGCAACGATAAAGAAAAGGAGAGACTAAACTTCAAAAATTAGGTAACCAAACTTATTACTTTAGAAGAAAAAGACCTTAGTACAACTGTAAACGAAATTATAAATCAAATTCATTCAAAAGTTAAAACATAGAGTCCTTAAAGACTCTTTGTTTTCATTTCTTTATTTTTATAAACAACAAAATTAAAAACACAATAACCACTAATTAATATTCATTTCAACAGAAACAAATGACAAAACAGAACACTATCCCAACTTACATAAAATTTTGCTGGAAGAAATAAATTAATTCAGGAGAAATCCGTAACAACAGAAGAAAAAGACGAACATACCTCCCTCAATAAAAAAACATTTACCAATTATTGAAATGGGAACGAACAGAACGCAGAATAAAATAAATTAAAACATGTCTCGAATCAACCGATAGCTTAAAAATCGTAATACCACAAAAAGATGGATTAAAGATGATACTACTGACATGACAATATTGTCAAGTTAATAGAAAAGGCAAAAATATTTTTCAACAATTTATACTTGGGAAAAGATATACAGAAAACGAAAAGACTAACCGAAACTCTACTACTCTGGCTAGATTATCTATACATGAAGTAACAAAGAAAATAAAATCACCAAAATCTGGTAACAGCAATGAACCAGATAAAATCCCAAATAAAGCACTAAAACTGGGGAAAGCGATATTAGCACCTTATATAACAACCTTATTCACCTTAAATGACAGGACAATACCGAATGAATGGGCACAATCTGACATAATTCTACTTTACATGAGACCCTATACACATACCCCATAGGAAACTAGTGACTAGTGAGTAATAAGCTTATAACCAAATATACCGTTTGCTTCATGTCTAGAATATCGCCTGGCACTTGTTTGTTCCTGTTGTCCAACATACAACAATTAGAGGTAGACCGAAAGAAAAATGGGTTGATGAAAAGCTGGTGAAAACTGGACCATGAAAGCAAAAGACAGACAGACAAAAAAATTAGAGGAGGCCTTTACCTGTTAAGGGGTCCTTAAGGAACAGTAATAATTATCTAATATATAAAATTCTCGTGTCACATTTTTCGTTGCCATACTCCTCCGAAACGGCTTGACCGATTTTGATGAAATTTTTTGTGCTTATCCGGTATCTATGAAAATCGGCCAACATCTATTTTTCATCCCCCTAAGAGTTTGTTTGTTTGTTTGAACGCGATAATCTCAGGAACTACTGGGCCGCATTGAAAATGTATGTTATTGTTGAATAGGCCATTTATCGAGGAAGGCTATATGTTATAACATCACGCTACGACCATTAGGAGCGGAGCAGCAATGAAAAATGTTGTAAAAAAAAAAAGGAAGAAAAAATAAAAAAGGGAAAATTTACGCAGACGAAGTTGCGCGGGTCAGCTAGTTATTTAATATATTCTTTCGTAATTTTATTGTAATGAATAAAGAGGCTTTAATAATAATTATTATTATTTTCGTGATGATTTTGGTCATTCACCGGGGAATATTAACATACACCACGACGAATTTGTGAATGTTGTTTATGAGCAAAATAATGGAATAAATTATGATATCTATATTGTTATCAAAACGTTATGCCATATAATACATATTTTTACTGTGCCATAAAGTAGGTTTTTAAACCGTTCAAATATTTGACCACAGATTAAATAGATAAAAAATGGTTGTCTGTTAAGTAGTTTTACCTGATAACGTCATAAGAAAACATTGATGACATGGAACAAACAACCATGCCACCTTGACACCTTTTTTTTTAATAATCGCCATCACATTGATGACATTGTAATAAATAACCATGGCTGTGATAGCTTTAGTGAACCCGAGCCACTATCCTTTAGCCTATCAGCAGGCGGAACGGACGTGAGCGGGGAACGTATGTGAGCGGTGACGTCACACTTTTTCGTGAGTGCAGCCGGTCATCGATATGTAAGACGTTCTCACGTCAAAAACGAAAATCGATTCGGTTAGGTTAGGTTAGAACTGGGACACCCGCAGCGGCCGCCGAGTGTCACAAACATCAAATTGATTTAATACCCAAAAAGGATAGTTACCTATTACAAAAATACTGTAAAAATCATAGTATCTAACATTTTCAGTAACGCCACTGTAAATGTTGTATGTTCGAATCAAGTATAATAGGAAAAAAATCGGAGATACGTCATCGAATTTAGTGAATGTCGACATACACCGGTGAATTTGAAGATTCACTATCTATATTCCGCAATATTTTTTATATATTTAGACGCGTTTAAACCTACGTAGCTATTACTCAATTCTAATAAGTTTTTTTTTGTATTTATCAGATGTCCCACACAGTCGCGAGAGGGAAGCCAACAGCTGCGCAGTTGTACTTAGACGATGTCCTGGACGAAGTTTTGCTCGAGCGGGGGATCAAACCCGATCCCGTTCACAGAGACAAAGTGACGTTGACACAACTATTATACCAATGTCTGAAGAGAGAGCCGAACGCTGTCTTTATGGTAATTTAATTGAAAAATCTATATTATTAACTTATTCAGAAACGTAAAGCAAAACTGGTTTGTGTAACAGTCCTCTTTTATGGGCCAATATTTGTACAATTATAATAGTTTTTTTTATCAGAAACAATAAATTTATTGTCATAGCCTCTCAGGATTTCATAACACAGTTTATTAATAATGTGTATAAATGATTTTACAAGCTGTGAAACAGATAATCGCGGTTTAAAATTTTAACATAATCTGAATCATTTACAATTCTGATAGCGGGATATAAATAATTTCCATTTACTTTGTGTATGATACGCAGGGTGTCAGGAGGAATCTACTTTAAATATTATAGATATTTTACTTTAGATAGAATATTTTACTTACAAAAGACTACATTTTAATTAAAAAGAAACTGTAACTGCATTTAAAGAAAAGTAAAGATTCTGCATGACGAATAAAGGTCATTCTTTTCTTTCTTTTGATATCAGAATTAATATTTTATATTTATTTAATCATTCGTTACTTTGGCCTATATTTAAGCACATATAATTTTTACCTTTGTTGTAAGTAGATGCTCCTACTATGTTGTACCCACTAAAACTGATTTTAGTTTATCTCATTTTCCAGCTTTTTAATAATATAATTTGCATCAGTCCTTTAATATGGTGTGTAGTATATTAGTGCCAGCACCTTACCCCCATATCAAGTCTATAAACATTCCAACATTGTAAAAATGGCAATTTGAAAAGAGTGGCCGAGAGTTTATATTGCTATTTTCTTTTCTCCGGCTTTACCTATTGTTTACGAACTTGGCATGACATGAACATGTAGAATTCAAGTGCAGTTTTGCATCCTAAGTGAATAAGGATTTTTTGAATTTTAAATAATCGCCTGTCTGAACAATTAATCGAACCGGCCAAATATGAAAAAGCAGCACCTTGTATTTTTATGACAGCAATCAATTTTCAATTTCAAATATCTTTATTTCGAAAACCAAACGAATGATTATTTGAAAACATCAAATTAATATATACTAAAGAAATAGGTAATATAATTATCATTTATTTGAAATAAAAACCTGAAGTTAGGCGTTAGTTCCAAGTAAGTTTCTGTATTCCTATTTTTTTGTCCAGTATTCCATTTTTTCTGTGATATGTTTTTATGTTAAATTGTGTAATATTTAAAATGCACCTGTGAAAGCTTGTTATAAGCAACATGTTTATCAAGAGATTGTATAAATATAAAAATGATATTAGACTTTCCGAAGAGAAAGAGAAAAAAATAGGAAGTCCCTTGTTTTGAGCGCAGAGTGCGCGGGCGCGTTGTCATGGTGAAGCAGTACCCCGCGGAGCCCGGTGTTCGGTCGTTTGCTGCTCATGGTAGGCATTTTGTGGTTCACTATTAGGCGTTAATACTGCTTTGGTCTCGTAATCGAACTGAAACCAGAAACCCCGTCAAAGTGAAGAACTAGCGATCAAAATATTCCCTGCGCTTCTCGATCGCTTCACTTTTGTAGGCGTTGGTTCATTTTGAAACAGCCAAGGTGTGTTTGGCCTTGTTCCTGGATCATGTTCATATCCAGGAATCATTATTAATCCAGGATCCATTACCTGTCATAATGCCGTAAACGCGCTAAGACGAGCCTGCTTTAAATTTTTGAATCACATCACAGCACCTGCACTTCACACAGGCCTGCTTCTGAGCTTCGGTGAGGTTGTGCGGCACCCAGCGCGAAACTATCCTCCTCACACAAAGGTACTCGTGTAGAATCTTGTGAACGCTATCCGAACCAATCTGCAGTGTATGCTAAATGTCTTCATGTGTAATTCGCCTGTTTTCTTGAATTATTTTTTTTTACTGCCAGCCCACTTTCTTCCGTGACAGCCGTCGTAGGACGACCACTCCTTTTTTTCCCCAAGTACTGCATTTGAACTCGCTACGCCAACAGTGCACATACAATAGTGCATGTCATGTAACATAATATTGATTTTCTTAATTTTTGATTTTTCATTTGTGTATGTGACACATTCGACATTAGAGGGACAAGATTGCTAGTAATGTGATACCCAATCCCACATTGTAAGTTTTTTAATGTAAAAAAAAATGGTTGTCTGTAAACGCAATTTACGGTTAATAATTTTACGTGATAAAGTCATAAGAAAACATTGATGACATTGAATAAACAACCATGCTTGTGACAGCTTTAGGGGACCCAGGCGCATGATACTTCAGCCACAATACTTCAGCCTATTAGCAGGCGGAACTTGACTGTGACTTTTTCGTGCGTGCCAAAGGTCATCAATTTATAAGACGTCGCGTTATCACGTCAAAACAAATGTAAAAAAATGTTCTTATAGATGAAAATAAAAATAATGGAATTCAAACATTTAAAGAGAACAATAATAAAAAGTAGCTTACCTACAATGACAAAAGATGAATCATATAGAGAACTTATTACCCAAAACATGATACTTAACATCATAAAAGCAATAAGTAAATACCTATAACTTTGGTACACTCTACATAGACTTAGCTAGAATGCGCAAATCATTCAGATACTAAACAATAAGTCAAGAGTTATAAAGAAATAAATCAGCTTACCGTAAAAAAAGCGTGGGGTGCTTGTGACGATATTGATTTATTTTCCGCACGCTTTTTCACGATAAACTGATTTTATTCTTAATACCTCTACTTTTTTAAACTTATAGAAGATTTTCTTTTACTTTTTAGCACAGCTATTAACAAAGGTGTGTATTTTTAGTTTTTTAATCTTGTTAAAAATGTTTTAATTTCAGTCCCGTTTAATTAAGCCTCAAAATACTTTTTGAAGAAATGTTTGGTTTTTAAAGCCACCACGCATGAGCGCATTTCTTAATAAAGTATTTTTTTCTTTATGAGTACATTATATCAGACAACATGTAAGATACAAGACATGTTGCCTGATATAATGTACTCATAAAGAAAAAAATACTTTTATTCTCTAAAAAAAATAACCTATCTAGAGTTTAATATAAATTATTATTTATCACCATATATTGTATATATATATATATATATATTGTAAATGGAAGAACACAATTTACTAATAAATTTTAATAAAACAAAAATACTTAATTTTAAACTGGGAAAAACAAATACTACAACTATAAATTTGACTGTCTCTGTGGCACGATGGGAATGTATCCGACTGCTACGCAAGAGGTCGTGGGTTCGATCCCCACCCAGGATAAACTTTGTGTGATGAGCACGATGGTTTATTCTGTGTCTGGGTGTTATTTATCTATAATATGTATGTATTTAGAAATATATAAATTGTCTGGTTGCCATAGTACAAGCTCTGCTTAGTTTGGGATCAGATAGCGTTGTGTGAGTTGTCCCAAGATATTATTATTATTATTATAAATATAAATCATGAAGGCCATAATATTGAAGAAACTGAAACCACTACATTTCTGGGCCTAAGAATTGACAGTAAAATGAATTGGAAGTTCCATATAGAACATGTTTGCACCAAACTATCTCAATTCTCCTCCATGCATAGTATAAACTGAGAAATATAACAAGCATGGCATCATTACTTATGGCATATCACGGGGTTGTTGCTTGCACATTACGATATGGAATTATATTTTGGGGCAATTCGACCGATTGGTCTTTACCATTTATGGAACAAAAACGATGTATATTTATTTATTTATCTTCTTGCACACAAAATTTGTACAAAGGCGGACTTAATGCCTTAGGCATTATCTACCAGTCAACCTTAGGGTGATGCAGATAACTGTTTAAGGTGGGTGCTTAATCGACTTATATTTCTAATGCTAAATAAGCAAGAAAGTGATTAAAAAAAAAAAGGTAATAATAATTAATAAATAATTATAAAAACAATACCATACATATAAATATATAAATACACATACATACACACACAACATACCAATACATACATTTACATACATGATACATACTTACTCATAACTATACAAATACATACATATTATACATATATCACCATAGATTACTATAATTGTGATGATTCCGCCAATAACTTCGTATAGAAATTACGTACTTGGAACTTAAAGGTGACACGAGTTGTAGACATTCTTATTTCGAGAGGGAGCGCATTCCAAAGGAGAATAGATTGAATAGAGAAGGAAGAATGCACCAGAGTGGAGCTGTGAGCAGGACAGAGAAGCAACAGATTATTAGAGGAGCGTAGATTCCGATCATGGCTAGAGCAGAGAAATTGAAAGTGAGGCGTTAGATAAGTAGGGGCATGAGGAGAAAATAGAATTGAATATAGCGTTGTAAGTGCACGCAAACTACGGCGCTGCCGGATAGGAGGCCAATTAAGCTGAACATTTAATGTTAGAATGGTGGATAGTTGTAGGCTGTATCTTAAATCCTAAAAAATACTTACTTTGTCGTGTATTTATATTCAGGAATGAGCAATTTTCGTTAAATTAAATGAAGAGTTTTTATTAAGTAGCGTGCACGCCGTGTTGGTAAGTTATGTGCTGTGCCTAGTAAAACGACAAATATGAATAAAAGCTTTTTCTGAATGGCACCTCGCATTTACAATAAGTTACTTTCGGAAATTAGAAACATTAAAAATATAACACTGTTTTAAAAGAATCTCAAAGAAAAGTTAATAGGAAAATGTTATTATTCAGTAGGCAAATTCTTGGAAGATTAGTTCATGTGGTTGATAAAATATGCTGTCTTTTTAATTTAATTTAATAATTTGATATTTCCTTATTAATTCTGCAATCACATATTAGTTTAATGATAATTAACTTAATATTCTAATGTTTAATTGTTACTGATATTTTGATTGTATTAAACATTTATTTTTATTTACCTACTAGCTGTTCCGCGCAACTTCGTCTGCGTAATTTGTCCCCCTTTTTTTTAAAATCCTATGTTACTTCGAATACCTCCAAGAATATGTGTACAAAGTTTCATGATAATCGGTTGAGTAGTATTCGCGTGAAAGCGTAACAAACAAACTTACATTCACATTTATTATTATGTATGTAGGGATTACTATTTGCATGCCGTTATTGGTCATAATATAGCAGTGCCTATACAACATGTAACATCTTTTATAAATATAATATGTTAATAAATAAATTAATCTGAATCTAAAATATTCACTTTATTGCATTTTAGACCGGCCATCTAGGTGTGTATTTTACTAGATTTCCCGTCTTGTGCACGTCACAGCTATCGAACAGCTCGAACAGCTTCATCTGTTTACCGGATGAAACAAAACAAATCCACTTGGGAATGTGTGTGTGTGTGTGTGTGTGTGTGAGTGTGTGTGTGTTGTTCCCCAGCATTTTTAGATAATTATATAAGATTAATTTTGAGATAATTATTGTACCTGTTGAGGACAAGGTGTGGAGGCACGTCCCTAACACAAAGGATTGTCGTCGCAGGCGAAGTAGTCGTGCTTGGCGAACCGTAAGATAATGGTTAGAATGGTTAGGATTGGAACCGATATTATAAAAATATTACCGACTTCAAAAATAAATACAAGGCAACTAAAAAGCAAAAAATAATATACCTAGAATAACAAAAACAAATTAAACATTTTGAAGTTGGTGCCATAAAATAGTAGTCTTTATGTTTTTATTTCTCACTTTTTAGTGGGTTGGTTTATAATTCACTTAAGTTACAATAGGCTTATGTCGTCTGCTCAAATCCTTTTACGAAATATTGCTTGCTCCGATGCAGGGCCGTTAATTGTTGAGGAGTTCACTATCAGCTTTATTACATTGCATAATAGTAGTATATCGAAATTAAAGTGCTACTCAATACCATATTAAAGTACATAATTGAATCGCAAACTGTGAAATATTGAATAGGTCTGCTCGTAATTTTTGGTCTTTATCATCAGTTCCACTTCACCAATTGGTGTATGAAATATACCTAAATCACTGTAGGTGTGCTTATAATATTTTAGGAGTTCCCTCGATTTCTCCAGGATCCCATCATCAGATCGTGATCTAGGGACAATGGGACCAACTTGGAAGTATACCCTTTCAAACACAAAAAGAATTTTTCAAATCGGTCCAGCCGTCTTGCGTAATCGGTGAACAACATACGAAAAAAAAAAATACAGACGAATTGAGAACCTCCTCCTTTTTGAAGTCGGTTGATAATAACCGGCGACAGTCATCATAGACGAAAAGTGATTTGAAGGACAATATAACCAGCTATGCTATTCAAAAAAAACTAAATTTCTAGGCTGTACGCCACGACGAGTCGTCGTCGAAACCGCCTACCTAACGACCGAGAGACAGCGCTGTTAAAAATGGTATTCCCAAGTATCCATGTGCTCGACGACGATCGTCCTTTCGTCGCTGTTTCGTAGACGAGCTAGGGATTGACACTTTTTTTTTACAACATAATCTATTAATCTCGATTATGAGTTTTAAAGGTTTTAAAAATACATTTAAAGTCTACAATTACTTATTTCTAAATATAAAGTAAAATTGTAAATATATTATCAATAAAAACATTTTAAAATTTATTTTCAAAGCTAATTCCTCTTTTTACTCGGTGAAAAGAAAAAACTGAATGTTACTAATTGGCAATAAAATTAAATAATGTTAAAGATACCACTGGTGGGCGAGTATTGTAATAAGATTTATCATATTTGTTTCATTCCTTGCGTTCATTTAAATAACAAATATTGTATGTATCGCGATCGTCAAGAAGTTCTCACCAGAAAGGTTCTGTCTAATCTGCACTACAAATCACAGTAGCCAATTTTATAGGGATGAGCTCAAATATGACCTAAAATTCTGTGAATATGACGTAATCGCGAAAAGTTGGATTCTACTTTTAACAGACCATAAACTTGTTCCAGATTAATGGAGCAACGGGAAAAGTTATCACGAATGAGGAGCTCCTCAAACGTGCTGTCTCGCTTGCACGTGCGCTCACCACTTCAGGTGCGAGCGGAAAGCGCGTCATGCTGCTCATGAGAAACCACCAGCACATGGCTGTCGTGTACTTCGCTGTATTGTTCTCTGGAATTGAGCCATTTCTAATGGATCCCAACACTACAGTTTGTAAGTACATATTTTAAAAAACGCTAGCATTTGCCCATGGCTTCGCCCGCATTGGCTGTCATGTTGATAATTTCCAAGTTAAAAGTCATCTACATAGGCAATTTCATCTAAATCCATTTAGCTGTTTTTCATGAAGCTACAACAAACAAAATGAATAAACAGACAGGAAGAATTTCTCAGGTTGGGCTGGGTTGATTTTTTTTAAATTTCTTAAATGTGCAGGCACTGCTACTTTAAAGTTTTATAAATTAACGAATTGTTGAGTGTTTTAATTTCCCCATTTTTGACCATGTCGATGTGACCAAATTATCGAAAGATTTATTGATAATGCGTACTGAGATTGATAATATAAAATAATTTAAAAAACCCGCCTGCAAAAAGACAGAAACAAGATACACTTCATATTTAATACCATCGACTGCATTGTTTAAATATGAAGGGTATCTTGTTTCTGTTTATTTGCAGGCGGGTTTTTTTGGTTTTTAAATTTATTTTTTAATTAATACTTTTTAGCAGTTGTATGTATGTATGTATGTTTTATTAATAACGTTGTTTGTTCTATGATTTGTCCCTCTAAACTTTTTTTTGATACTCCACTCAAGGGTCCAAGAAAATATTTTAAAGCCGCATATTAAAGCGTATAAAATCCGCCATTTTTTTTTTAAGAATTGTTTGTACACAGTCACATTAGTGTTAACGAGATGTATCTAATGATTTATTAAAATCGGTTGGGTCATTGAAAAGTTATGAGTGTACTTTGGAACATTGGAAGGATACTTGCAAACATACATAATAAAAATAATAATAGCCTTTATTCATTAATCATGCATTACAATAGATATTTTCTAACAATCTTAAGTTTTGTTGGATATCAGTTCAAGATTAATGTTACTTCCCAGCAAAAGCCCTCTCCTAAAGCTTGCCACAGAGTACGATCGTGTGCCTTTCTTCTCCACGTTATGCCTGCTATAATTTCGATTCGTCTTCCCATCTACGACACTGTCTCCCATTCTTTAACCTTGTCTTGGATACCACTCGGTTACTAACATACATACTATGAATCAAAAGTCCGGTTTACCTCCATTTGAAAAAATCGCTTGCGATCGATGCATATTATTGTGTAACTCTGCCTCCTTAGTCAATACAACTATAACTAGAGTCAATTTAGAACGCACGCATCGAGTTATTTTATATATTGGTTTCAATAATTTCTAGTAAGAACAAGGCACGTGGTAGTGTCTGTGCGATAGAAAAAGGTAGTGGGTTTGGGAAAGAGTGAGCACTCGTGGCCTAGCGTAAACACCGACCTCTATAGGATAGACAATGAACGTAACGCACCTAAAATCACATTTTAGTAGTCAAATATTTTGCATCTAAGAATTACTATATTTCTGCTCTTAGCTTCTGCTTTTAAAGGACAAGCATTAGAGTCCAAGCGTATATTATTTTGATAACTTCTTAATAAGCTATTCAGTAATTTATGAATACTATTTTTTCAATAAATAATGTTCAGCCTGTTAATTTTAAATTTCTGATTTTTAAATTATTCTGAACCTTTTGTAATTAAATAAAGTCAAGTCAACAAAAGTCCTTATTAATTAAATCGCGTAAAATTAAAAGCGAATTAAAGGTACCAATAATTAGTGAATGATTTTCTCCCTATTCTTTTTGTAAAATAAGTCTCATACTAAGCCAGTATATTCGGGGCATCATTTATATATACATTGAATAAAACAGCAATAGTTGTCACTCTCGGAATTAAATCCATAGGTATTCCTTACAAGGTATTTCCTTTTAGCAATCATTAAAAGTATAAAATACTGGACCCTAAAAACCCGCTTTGTTACAAAAATCACCGCGTTTTGTTACAGAACTAGCCTTATGGTTAAAGGAGAAAATTGATCAACCTTGAAGTGACATACATCGCAATCGCAATCGTAAGAATAAATATTCTCGTGCATAAAAATAGACACAAGAGATGTCACATACAATTAGATAAGCTCAAGTTGGAAGTTGAATTCATAAAGCCAGCATAGCTTTACTTTTACTAACACAAGAGGAGGGTATTTGTTAGACAGTGGACCTATCGGTTTACCGCCAACCGGCATTAACACGATGAAGAGACGTTCTAGTTTGGACCACACTGAGTCACTAGAGTATCGTGCTCTCACTCGTTCGCAGATCTAGACACATATGTTAAGGGTGCCTGTTACGATTACCGCAACGACTGTCGTTGTACTGTGGATGCCGGAACAAAACAACCCACCATGGCTGACGTCGCGAGCCTACAGACTGTGGTGAAATGGTTTAGTCACATCCTTAGCAACATGGATGATGAATTTTCAAAAATGTAAACTTTCAGGGGGACAACTATAGCTTGCAATCTTGCGATTATATCGTATAATGTGAACGAAAATATAGTATAGCTATAAGGCTGTCAAAGTTGTGCTATATTCGTAGATAGCGTGGTCTAAAAAGGGAGTGTGTATCAAAATAAACATGTTTGTTTTATTTATTTACTATTATTTTTAGGGTTCCGTAGCTAAAATGGCAAACACAGAAGCCTTATAGTTTCGTCATGTCCGTTCGTCTGTCTGTCTGAATGTCACAGGTATTATACTCAAAGACTACACAATAAGTATTTATGAACTTTGGTACATAGGTGTCTTGTATAAGTCGCTACTTAGTCAATAAAAAATTAAGGAATATGATATCAGTGTAGACACTGATATCATAAGTATATTTAAACGATTTATACTAAGTATATAATACCAATATAACACCTACCTACCTAATATTCATATCGTGTGCAATAACAATCTAGATTATGTACTTAATTTCAATATAGTATGATAAGTCTTTCAAAAATATCCAGGGGTTCACTATTCGATTTAGGGATCCGTTTGTGAAGTATTAAGCTTTAAAGTGCAAGTTTTTGTTAGAGTAAAGTCTCCCCCCTCCACCTCCGCCAGCTAAATGGTTGTTTTTGGATATGTAGTATATATAATGAAATTAAAAGGAAAACTATCACGGCTTTACATTTTTACCTGCAAATATATGCAGAAAATCTTCTTAGTTTCACAGATATTTGTTTTTATTACGCTAGCCAACCCAAATAATCTGTGAAGCTATGAAAAGAAGACTAGCTGTAAAAATACACTCCATTATTTCCATTTTTCCATTATAATATGAATTACGAACATGGGTATTTCAATTAACCCTGCAGTATATTTTGTTGCTGACTGTCCCAAAAAAACTATCAATTAGATAACTATTTTAAATTTATTTGTGATACACTGCACGGTGGATCAGACCGGAACATATAACATTATAAAATAAAACTGATCCCCCAGGTATCCGACCGGAATAACTCATCAAATGAAACATTTTATATGATAAATAATAAGAGTGTATATAAAAAACCCCTATTTATTACCGATCGTTTCGAACTTACCTTGTACCAATCGACAAACAGAAGAAATTTCGTGGTCAGCCATAATATAAAACTAATAAAACTTTCATAACCAGCTTAAAACATTGTATCTAATTTTTGTCTCCTCACTTTTATAAAGATGAACTGACCCACTTCTTGAACCTCATCGAACCAACGTACGTGTTCTACGACCGTGAACACCACAAAGTCCTCCAGGACTCCCTATGCAAGACCGAGCTGAAGCCGACGACTTTCGTCGTCGACGAGCCTGAGCATCTGATGACATTCGTCGGCGGTAGTAGTGATGACGTCGCCACATTTGTGTTAGTATCTTTGCCTTTCAGTATAACATCATTTACAAACCATAAATAAGATTAAATCCTTGATTGATCAAATCGATATGAGCCATAAAAACTCGAACGCTATGAGGTCACCTTTAAATAAGAGAGCAATGTAATCCTTATTTTCGACTGTTATGTTATTAAAGATATTTGTAAGTAAACGACATTTGATAGATGGACAGAGTTATGAACTTTTGTCAAAATAACGCAGATACTATTTCATGTGGTTTTTCGTCAACTCAATATACCTGCTTAATATAAAGGTCACCTACCCTCAAATTATATAGGCGTCAGCTGTATTTCGGGACCGATATGACTCAATTACCTTAAGAAAAAGAACCTACTCTTTTCTGAAAAACGGTAATCACACGGTGAGTGGCTTGTTTGTTTGCCCCCGATCCTATAAGAAAAGATTTAATTTTCAAAACCTTATACGATAATATGATTTAAGGGTTCCTGATGCATTGCCAGATGACACTGTAATACTTCTACCTACTAGCGGCTCCACCGGGCTACCCAAGGCGGCAGCACTTACACATAGAGGAGCAGTGGCACAGCTACCTACTGCTTGGTAAGTGTAAGATGAACACACAGCTCCCCAAACGATACTCTGACCAATATTTATGTGCTAAAAATTGGTCATCATCAGCCTATCGCAGTCCACTGCTGGACATAGGCCTCTCCAATTGCACGCCACTTTGTTCTATCTTCGGCTCTCTTTCGGCTCCGGAAACTCGTGCTCCTAATTGATATATCGCACGCAATGCACGTTTTTGAAGAATACAAATAGTTTGTCTATCAGCCGCCTTGCCCCAAAGCAATATGCCGTAGGACATGACGCTGTGAAAATAACCAAAATATACTAGTCGAGCTGTTTCTACGTTCGTATGCTGTCTGAATTTGCTGACAGCATATGCTGCTGAACTGAGTTTCCCTGCGAGACATGATATTTGGGCGCCCCACTGTAACTTACTATCTAAAGTAATTCCCAAAAAAACCGTTGAATCAACAAAATTAATAACTTCATTATTTAAAACAAGATTTGGACTGATAATTCTTACATTTGGTAAGCTAAATTTAATACATTTGGTTTTTTTAGAATTTAAAAGCAAGTTATTTGATGTAAACCAGTCAAGAACTAATGCGAGGGACCTGTTTACTTCGTCAGAGTAATCATTTTTACGATTGGTTTTGAATATAAGAGAAGTGTCATCAGCAAATAGAACAATATCGCATAAGTTACTGGTAAAAAATGGCAGATCGTTTATATACACCAAAAATAGAATAGGACCCAGAATTGATCCTTGTGGCACGCCCATACTTACTGTTGATAAGGACGACTTTATTCCGTTAATATCTACATACTGCATTCGCTCACTAAGATAAGAAGCAACAAGATTAAGCGCTGTACCCGTAATGCCGTAATGCCTAAGTTTCAGCAGAAGTGTACTATGCACCACACAATCAAATGCTTTTGAGAGGTCGCAGAAAACACCAATGGCGTCCTGCGAGTTTTCCCAGGCACTATATATGTGTTTTAGTAGTTTAGAGCCTGCATCTACTGTCGAACGACCCTTTGTGAATCCATATTGTTCGCTATGCAGTAGATTATTAGATTTAAAATGTGTTTCTAACTGCATTAGTATGGCCTTTTCAAAGATTTTACTAATAGCTGGTAAGATAGAAATAGGTCTAAAATTACTAGGGTCGCTTTTTGAACCGGCTTTGAACAAAGGGATTACTTTACTGTGTTTCATTAAATCAGGAAACACGCCGGTATCAACACATCGATTAAATATTGTAGCTAAATGTGGTGCTATTTTAATTATAATGCAATTAATTAATTTAACAGAAATACCTCATAAGTCTGCTGTCTTTTTGCAATTAATTGACTTAAATATTTTTATTATGTCATGGGGGTTTATAAAATTGAAACTAAATGGTACAGTACACTCTTTCACACTGCTTCTTACAAGTGATTGGGCTTTAGCCGGACATGAATTTAAGGAGCTGGTTGTATTTATAGATATTTCAGCAAAGAAATTATTAAATGTTTGCGCTAGATCTAAATTGTTTGTTACAATTTTATTACCAACACATAATTCAAAATTATTATGCTTCAGCATTGATTATGTTCCAAGTGGCTTTAATTGTATTCTCTGCTGGTTTAATATTTCTACCTAAATGTAAAGACAAGCAAGCACAAGTCTTTTTAAATATTTTGGAATAATTTTTAACATATTGAACAAACTTAGGGTCAAAATTATTTTGCTTCATACCATACAATTCATACAACTTAGCTCTACTTATTTGTATGCCAGTTGTTGCCCAATCACAAAAACTAATTTTTCGATTTTTATAAAAAGTCTTAGTTGTGAAAATATTATTATATTCATATTTGTTAATGTTAAACAAAGACGCGTAAAGGTAGTTCGGATCATCCTGACTAAAATCTATATTAGCAATACGGACAGAAACATTTGTATTAAATTTGTTTAGGCGGACTGTACTCATTGGCCTACATGTGATCTTGTTTACTTTAGCCACTGTATGAATAGGAAAAGTGACTTTCTGTCCACTGTGATCGGAAGTTAAATCACTCAATATGACATCATTATAATAGCTACAGTTGCAAAAAATATTATCTAAGCATGTGGCAGAATGTGATATGATCCTTGTTGGTGCACTAAACAAATTCTTCAATTAAATGAGTTAAATAAAGTACATAATCTAATACACACTGGTGACTGTTCAAGTATATTAACGTTGAAATCGCCACAAACTACTACATGCTTTTTACCATAACTAAGAACGTTTAGTACATCCTCCATTATAGTCTCAAATAAATTAAAGTCACTCTGTGGTGGACGGTAGACACAAACAACAATATGCTCCTTTAATTCTACACAAGAGAGTTCTACAGTACGCTCGACAGAACGAGCTACAATATCTTTACGTTCTTTACTATTCACAATATTAGAAACAAATATCATAGAGCCACCATGTATAGCCTTCTTCCTTAAGGACATGCTTACCATACTATAATGTTCATTATTAAAAATCAGTTCATGATTTTTTAACCAGTGAACAGGAATCCAACTGTGACCGTAATTTTTCTTGTTTATTTAATGACTCGGATTGGCTCTTAAACAATGTTGAAAGTTTTCCAAACCGTCTACATTTAACTTTAAGATTCTTAATTATTTTATTTTATTTTGAATATTTCCTACGTTTTTTAAGGCTACGTAACTTAAACTTATTTACACGTTTAGCACCTAAGAGTTCACTAAATAGATTTTGAGTTGCTTGACTGTTTGTCGCTTGTATCGTTTCTTCTAAAGAATTAATGGTCATATGAGCCTCTTGAAGTTGGTGTTCCAATTCTGCATTATGGCTCAGAGAGCTTGTATAGATATCACTGCAGTTACTAAAACTTTTCACTTCTGCTTCGAGACGATCACGCTGGTCTTTGATATCCAAGTTTTCGAAGTGCAGGTCTATCAATTCTTTTTTTAGTTCACCTACTTTCTCATTGATCCTCACAATTTCCTCTTCACAATCAGAGCGCTCTGTCAATAGCTGCATGTTGTCTTCTTTGCATTTTTTCAACTCAAGCAACGCTAACTTTAGCTTGTTGTCCATATCCCTAGCTGTTGCCTTACGGGTCATGATGTGAGTACTCATAGTCACAGCTGTAGATTAGTCTACTAGACTCCTGTAACACAATAAACAAAGCTAAGTACAAGAAAGAAAAAAAGTTTAAATAATAAAAATGAGAAGGGGGTAGGTAGAATTTATACTAGATTACAGAATAAATGCAAAGGAAAATTGAAATACAAAATAATTTAACTAAAGAATATAAGCAGGATATTAAAATAATAAAAAGATAAAAAAGTCTAAAAACAACACAAAAGTGGATTCACAATTCTAGTGGATTTTTGAGTTTTTGGGTATGAGGCAGGTATGTAGTACCTATTTCAAAACTTAGTTAACTATTGAAGACTTACATACAACGGTTTTAGACCTAAATACTTAGTATTATTATGGTGTTAGTTGCCTAATTGAATAGTAATTTTGTGTGTAATCGAGTGTGTGGGGCCAATTGTTTAGGTCTTCAATTCAGCTTCCACAATTTGTCAAGCAGAAAGAGATACAAACTGGTGCCAGTGAGAGAATGACGAAGCTCATGCACAGATGAGATATGTATTTAGGTGCTTGTGGAGTATTAGTTAGTATCAAGTAAGTCAAATACTCCCCAGGTTTTATGATGGGCTTTTGAAAATTCGTCCGTTGGCGGCAGCGATGATCGGCAAGTTTGTGTGTTTTCTAGAGATGACTCACTTTAAACACTGATGAACACACTATTGAATAATACTATTAAGTAACTACTTTATATACTAATAACAATTTAATTACAAATAAAAGTTAATTTAATTTAAAGAAATACAAAATTTACGTCTGATGTTTACAGTGTTGCCAGACTAGATTATCTTTAGACATTGGGGGATCGACGATGAGAAGACTTGACGTAGCTTACCAAACGCTGCCCAACCAAACCGAATTATCCAGTTCACCTCGTCCTCGAAGTTGTTTCTACCTAACTGCAATGACTGCCCTAGGTACACATATTTTTGAACAACTTCGAGAACGGCGCTGTGCACCGCTACCGGTTCTGGAAGTACATGTTCATTGAACATGACCTTGGTTTTATCCAAATTCATCCATGGGCCGATGCGTACAGAGGAGTCAGCCAGGTCATTCAGCATCCGTTGTAGACCCTGCAGCGTTTCCGCCATGATGACAATGTCATCTGCAAATCGCAAGTGAGAGATGTATTCATCATTGACAATGATGCCCCGCCCTTTCCAGTGCAGCGTCTTAAACATATCCTCCATTGCATTTGTGAACAGTTTCGGGGAAATAACGTCCCCTTGCCTCACTCCTCGATGCAATGTTATAGGTTTTGTTTGCTGATTCTGTACTTGAACGGACATGGTGGCGGCTTCGTAGAGACATCTCATCACTTGGATATATCGCCAATCTACTTGGCATCGCTGCAGAGACTCCAGAACGGACCAGATTTCAATCGAGTCAAAGGCCTTCTCATAGTCCACGAATGCTAGACACAGGGGCGGATTATACTCCTGGGTCTTTTGTATAATCTGCCGCACAGTGTGGATGTGGTCTATGGTGCCATATCCGCTCCGAAATCCAGCCTGTTCCGGTGGTTGGAATTCGTCAAGTCTTTGCGCAAGGCGGTTTGTGATGACTCTTGAAAACAGCTTATAGACGTGGCTTAGAAGCGAAATAGGTCGGTAGTTCTTCAGCCGGGTCTTATCTCCTTTTTTGAAGAACAAGACGACTACACTTCTAATCCACGCCTCCGGAGTTCTCCCTTCAAACAGGACAGCATTAAAGAGCTTTTGGAGCTCTCTCAGTACAGGTTTACCTCCAGCCTCTAACAGCTCTGTTGTAACGCCATCCTCTCCAGGGGCTTTTCCATTTTTTAGCTGTCTAAGAGCCATCACGATTTCGTCAATGTTTACTTCTGGCAGGTCTTCGGTGTAGTGGCGTGTTAGAGTGGCTCTAGGACCCTCATTTTTAGGGTCAGGTTGAGATGCATGCGAAGCGTATAACCGGCAATAGAAGCCTTTTACTTCGGAGAGGACTGCCGGCTTCAAAGAAACGACTTGCTGTGGTCAACTTCGTCAGGTGGCTTCTTCCAAGAGATTTTACGAACACTTTTGACCCCCGGTTCTCCTCGATCGCTATTTTAATCAAAAGAGTTTTGGAGCGCCGAAGGTCGTGTCGTATAAACTTGTTGATCTCTTGGTTTAGAGCGCGCTTTTCCGACGAAGTGACGGGTGGGTTTTCACCTCGTTTTTTCATTAGCCCTAAAGTCTTTTCCGAAAGCTTTGACTTCTTGCCCCTACGCTGCATTTCACAAAATCTCGTACCTTCTTCCCTGAGATCAGTGACGCTGCTACCCGTCACTGATCTATTATTTTAGCTATGCCTTAAATTGGGATGGTTATACCGCCACCAGCCGGTCGCTAGAGCCTCGTTCGTTGTACAGCAGGATGTACCGCGTGCAGGTGAGGTTGGCTTGGAGCGAAAGATGGTGATGCGCCCCCAATCCCAGCTAAAAATTGGTGAGTTTGGTCAACTTTTAAAAATTTAGATAGTGATAAGGATGAAAGCTTATAGTTATTGAATTTATATAATTCTATCAAAATCCTATCACCTTATTTTTAATCACTCGTTCTTTTATCAGTATAAAGTATGTTGAGCGCTTCAGTATACGTGCTTATTTCTGAAAAAAAGGTCAAGCTCATCTCTTTATTTATTTTTAAAACGGAATAGATATATGTTAGTTCCGTTACAATGAAATGTTTACCTTGTATATTTTGTAAAAAAATCTCTAAGATATTTGAAATAAAACAAAATTGAGTATTTTGAAAAAACCCAAGACGGGCGTGAAAAATAATAAAATAAAATTTAAAACCTCCGATTAACAGGAGGTAAGTATCCTAAGAAAATCCTTCGGGGTCGTTCTTTCTTACGCTCGTCGTGGGTTTTTCCATTTCTTTTAACCTTTGTTGTCCCACACCAGCGACGACGATGCCCATCATTTAGGCGTCCACTGCTGATGATCTCGGCCCACCTGTCTGGGTACATTCTACATATTATATGTTTCGCCCACTCCCATTTTAGTTTAACTGACTTGTGACCCGCATCAGTTACGCAGTTGCTGCCATATAACTGAGTTTCGTATTCGATCAAGATCGCTGCTAGGCAGTTTTATATTTAATATGCTGCGCTTCAACGCATTTTGGCAGACCCTGAGCCTTGACATTTGTGCCTCCATTAAAGAACATTTTTTTTATTATAAAGATAACTAGCAATGTGGGATTGAGTCCCACATCACTAGCAATCTTATTAACCCCTACAGCTAAGCTCAAAGGCTTGTGTTAGGAGTGGGTTCACATCGGTAGTATAATGGGTAGGATTCGAACCCGCGACCTTACAATTGCGAGACCGATGCCTTAACCATTAGGCTACCGCCGCTTAAAGCAAAAATATTTGAGCCGCATAGGTCTGGATAGACAGGATCCGCTTTAGTGTTATAGGATGATCGTCGTTTATAAGAGACTTCGTGAACAAGTTAAGACCATGTGGTGTTAGTTTAGTTAATACTACGGCGTTATCATCATAAATCACATCCGGGTAATCCTTCCACAGAATCTTTATACATACAATTTTTAATTTACTATTATTTTGTGGATCAAACAGCCATTTTTGCTTTTGCTAAAAGTAATGAGAACATCTAGACTTTCATTAACTTTATCAAACTTTGGTTGAACTATAAAATTCTGTATGGAAATTTAAAAAATACAAATATATTTGTTTAACAGGTCAGGCCACACAAAGTTCCCAACACCGACGGGTCTGGCGATGATCCTGACGAGCGCGCAGTGGGTCACATTCACTATGGTGACTGTAACGTGTGTTGCATATCACGTCCCTATATTGATATCGCCCAAGGTCAATACCGTAGAGAGTGTCACAGAAATGCTGGAGAAATACCGAGTAAGAACAACGACTAAACATTTAAGTTACATTGTAAAGAAACTCCTTGGAGTGAATAGGTATTTCCTCTATTTTGTTTTCTAAATGTTTCGTTAATTAACGGCCAGTTCATAGCGTTCATATGAATGTTATTCATTCATAGGCGTTGAGCATAACGTTTCTGAGCTTTGAAACTAAACCTCTTTGCACCATTGGCCTTGACACGAATGGAAAATGATTGCGTGTATTGTTTTTTGAACTAGCTATGTAGGATTGGGTCCAATCTTGTTAAATCCTCCAGCTAAGCTCAAAGGCTGTGTTAGGAGTGGGTTCACGTCGGTAATATCAAACTTCGTAAACCCAAAAAAATGATTATTTGAAAACGTCAAATGAATAGATAAATTTAACGCTTAAAAAAATCAAGTAGGATTGGGACTAGCGCACTGAGGGCTCCACACAGCACCTTATCAATCAAGTTGCAAAAGGACGACTCATCGAGCATGGCTACACGAAGCATTTTAGGCCACGGTAATTTGCGACGCACATTGCTAGTAATTAAAATAACATAGTTGCCAACTTTTTCTAAAGAGTACCAAATAACAAATCATTTTAAATTAAGAAATACGTCATGTAATGTTAGAATATTTAGAATTTCAAATTCATTTATATTTTTAGAATTTCAAAAAAACACTTCCACTTATTAGCGATACTACAGGAGGGGGTCAAATTTCATGAACTTTCTTATATAATTAGAACAATACATATTAGAGACCCTTACACCAAGCCTTTTATTTGTTTTCAAATTATTGTTTTACCCCTCATGTTCAAAAACTGAAAATGGTATTGGACTAACATTGTATAAAGTATATCAGGGCGTTTCCACGCTGAAAATGCAACGGAAAAATTATTGTATATACTCTGTAACCTTATCCTTTTCTATATTTTTTTTTTACGTTATAGTTTTGCCATATCTCTTACTTTGGAGGTTTTAGTGGTTAATTGAGTTCAATTTTTGCAAAAACTTTCTTTCAATTTTTTTAATAGTGTTTGCTTAACTGTGACAAAGAAGTATTGTTAAATGTGAAAGAAACTTCAATATTTATTATGAAGCTAAGCTGTTTTTTGAGATAATTTGATTTGTGATTTTTTTTTAGTATATCGAGCACACCATAGTAAAGATTTTATTTTAGTATTCAATACCAATAATTATCATCCCCAAGTTTTGTTCAAAAGGTAACGGGCTCGAATCCTACCCATTATAGTACCTACGTTAACCCATTCCTAACACAAGCGACATAGCTTATCTGGAGTGGAGGGGTTAACAAAGTTGCTAGTAATGTGCGACCGAAACAGCTAGTTATATTTTATAAATAAAATATAATTTTTACGGAACTAAAAATGAAAGCGAAAGTAATCTAATAATAATATTATTTTAACTAAGTGTTAATATTCTCAAGATTAAGACTTTCTGGCGACCTCGGTACTAAACCTTACATTACCTTACCTTTTATATATCAAACTGAAGATTATGATATAAAAGTTGTTAAAACAAGTAAGGGCAGCCTCGTAACAATATTATCCAGAAATGTAGTATGCTAAATGCTAATTGCGGAATTTCCTAAAGGCGTCGTTATAATGAACGACTTTAAACAATTAGCAACTTAAGACCATAATATTAAGGAACTAAAATATTATGTGAAACCTTCTTTATACAACACGCCATGAAATAAATCAAAGACGAATCAGTACCGCTTAAAAATTTTAGTTCTAATTCTAAGCAACTTTAACTTGAAACTGAGGAATGTCACCAAGACATTGTAAGAAACGTTTTCTAAAAATAAATAGGTATAGCTATGCTTGGCCCATGATTCAATAAAATTATTTCATTGCCAGCCGTCACCCATTGAGTGGAGGCAGATGTAGATAAGTATCTTTTAAAAATACTTTCTCGTGCAAACTGGGACCGATGATGCTCGAGTGTTTAATAAAATAGGCTCCTTACAACCTTGCTTTATTTATGCCTGCAATGCTCTGATATCTTTATTGGTAATTAAAAATGCTTTAAAACCATCAATAATACTACCGAGTAAACCCAGTTCTAATACAATCCGAAAAATTTTTCCCCCATACATTTAAATTTATATGTATAAAATTAGCTTTAAAATGCTTTAATAATTACAAAAAGTAATTTTCAGACCAACCGGCATCAAAAATCTGTGTTTATATAGTTTCTGCAATGAAACTCACAAAGCCGTAGTTATTAGGTTCTTAGGAACGCTGTGTATAACGTCACGATTGTCATAAAATCGTATCATATGGAGGCTAAATTCGACTTTGGCTGACATGTCTCGGTGCCGGAGTTGGTAACGGCTTAGGCTGTTAACCCTGAGGTCGGGAGTTCAAGTCCCGCCTCGGATATATTTTCCTCCAAACATTTAAATTTATGGGTTATACCCATAAATTTATAAAATGATGCTGATTCATGATCGCTCAAAGTTTTAAAATCGTGAAGTCACAGATTTGAATCCTACCCATTAAACTACCGACGTGAACCCACAAACACAAGCCATTGAGCTTAGCTGGAAAGGTTAACAGGATTGCTAGCAGGCGCGGATACAAGGGGGGGGGGCAACAGGGGCACTTCCCCCAGACTCGACTTAATGTGGGAACCACAACTCATTGTTAGTTTACAAAAAAAAACATTAAAAAAATTGTTATTCCAGATTTTAATAGAATCAAGAATCATTGTCATCATTTTATGACTATTGCTGTTTTATGGTTTCATTTACTTTACGTAAACTACTCTCTCTAATCTACTCTTTTGAGTGATCCTGAAATGTAAATGAGTAAATATTAAGTGCTAACCTGTTCAGTAAAAGCTTAGTATAGATATAATTCAAACTGTTATACTGCGTCACAGTTAATTTTTATTAAAATAAAATATTTTTTTACCATTTACCTTACTTATATTGTGTTATCAACTGTACTAAAAGAAATAGATTTTACAAAAATAAAGCAATGGGACGGATCGCAGAATAAAAAAAAATAATATTCGAATACTGTGTTTCGTCAATGGGACAAAAGTTTTGTGGGACAAAACAGTGAACGAGTTCAACCAAAGTTGCGCGTGGAAAATCTGGTTTTCAGGAACTTTTATAAAACCAACTTGTCATTGAGAATACTCATTATATTTCTAGCCGACATGGACGTTCTTTGCACCAGCCTTCGCCAATGCTCTGGTGCCAACGTTAAGGCCTGATCAACTGAGTTCACTAGAGACAGTTACCTTACTTGGAGCACCGAGTACTCCAGATTTCTTCAGGGCTTTTCAGGTACCTACGTTCTTAAAAAAGTAAATAACTTTTTAGTTTTACTTATTACAACTTTTAACGACTTGAATATTTAAGCTATGAACTGTAGTGTACTACTGTGGTGGGACTCAGGAAGACTTTTTTGAATGCACCACCGAGGCTGTCAGATTGTTGAAGTATTGTTAATTTTTTCTTCTGTGTATTCTGGATTTAAGCAAAAAACTAGTGACCTATACCTAATATAAGAAATAAATAACATTATTGCGTTAGACAATACACAAACAAATTCGGAAACACTGTACCTACTGTACGAATTAAGATTTCCATTTCGATAGTTTTTCGAATTGCTTTCTTGGCAAGTGATTGTACATATAAATAACTAGCTAACCCGCGCAACTTCGTATGCGTTAATTTTCCCCGTTTTTGCAACATTTTTCATCGCTGCTCCGCTCGTATTGGTCGTAGCGTGATGTTATAAAGCCTATAGCCTTCTTCGGTGAATAGGCTATCCAGCAGTAAGTAAAGTAGTTCCTGAGATTGTCGCGGTTGAACAGACAAACTCTTCAGCTTTATAATATTAGTATAAATTTAATTTATAGCCAAATTGCATAAACAGGATATTACAGTATCGTAGATATATTTATGACTAGAAATGTTCTCAATATTCGGTAATTTGGTTATTATTTTTATTTCCTACTGGCTTATGCCCGCGGCTTCGTCCGCGTGGATGCCAGATTGTTACCAAAATATTTTAACGGAAAACTTAGGGGGTACATTTTTAAAATCTTTTCTGAGTGCTCCCCTACGTTATAAAAGAAACCCCTGTGCAAAATTTCAATCAGATGTCTCCTTTTATATAAATGATATTTTCCAGCGAAAGTAGATCGTTCACCATATCATGTAATTATTCAACTGATAGCTATCTTTATATACAATACAATTATCAAATTTACTGTCGAGTGCCTCAGTAAGTAAATTATAGAAACGGTTCATGAACGACTAACTAAAAACTGTGTATTTCAGGCAAAGTTACCAAAGACCGCGCATCTGTGCGATGGATACGGCAGTACTGAAACTCATGGGTACATAGCGTTTCCTGATAAAGATGCTCCTTTTAAATCAAATGGTCGGGTCATCAATTGCTTGCACTATAAGGTAGGATGTTAGTAACATTTATATTCCCAACAATATGTAGCCGTCTCACTATTAAGTGGAAAAGAATGTATTTTTTTTACGATTGAAACCACCTTCGTTCCTAAGGTACCTGTCCCACCAACAACGATGAGCGAGAAGCGAGTAGCGATTTATTGCTCAAGAAACGTGCAATAGATGTATTTTGTAGATAGAGCGAGTTCTCGCCGGTAGTCTGAACGGTCAACGATCGTCTATTAATATCTGTCTCTTTTGTTTACACGGGATCTACATAAGTATGTACGTTTCTTGAACGATAAAATCGCAACTCGCTACTCGCTTTCTCACCGTTGGTGGGACGAGTGCCTAAAAGGATTACAAAATAGGTTTTTATTTATTGTTTTTAAACTTTCGCGATTTTTATACATATTAGATATATTTCGGGACTTAATCGCGTGAATTATTTAAAGGTACGAACCTTTTATTTACCCGACGTTTCGATCGAATTGCACCGATCGTGGTCACGGGTCGACCCGTGACCACGATCGGTGCAATTCGATCGAAACGTCGATATCTAATAGGTTTTTTATGCTTAATTTTTGAGGCAAATTATGTGTCTACATTTATATGTGGCAATGTTTATCATTGAACTATGCGATTGGTCATCCACCTCCTTTAGGTCGATTTCTCTAATTGCCTATTACACGTCGCAAGCTCTACAATATTATTTATCTTAAAAGGTACATAATGTAGGTCAGGTAAGTCGAGTAAGAATTATTACAGAACCACAAAATAATCTCAGTTATATTACTAGTTCTACATTTTTCTGGAGGTAATTAGGTGTCTATTTTTTGAAAGATAGTATTACGCAATTATACTGAAAATGTTTCAAGAAATAAGAGCTAAATAAGTTTCACGAATATATTAAGTCTATTACGCTTTCTTTATATTATTGAATAAATTTCAAGTAAATTGAGTGGAGCCTTAGGATTTCTGCGCCTATAAAATTAATGTGTTTCCAGATCGTCGACGAGAATGGGCAAGAGCTGGGACTCAATCAAACGGGAGAGCTGTGGGTGAAGGGCGCCAGTGTTATAAAGGTCAATTATATTTGAGACTATTATAAAGGAAAGTAGAAACTCTCCGTGCCGTGACGTGCTCCCCTCGGAAAAGGAACACTACTTAGAGGAATTGCTCAATGTAGGCTTTTTAGCCCTACGGCAGTTAAGGCGTTGTTTCAATATAGTCGCATAAATCAGAGCTTCTCAGAATAAAGGCACAGAGATTTACTTTTGTAACTGGGTATAAAATGATGGACTATTTTGTTTTAAGATTCTTGGTTATTACATAAACAGATAACAGATGACACGCACAATTATAAACATTTTATATAATAGCATAATACTGTGTAATATAGGTAGGCCGGAGCAAGAGAAACGTGTTTTGATTAACTTTTCTGTAGGTACCAACCTGAGTTGTGTGGTGCAATACATACAATGACCCATCTTATATCACAGCCTGTGTGCCAGCCCAACTGCATCCGGGAGGACTAAGTGGCTGCCTCCGATAATGCAGTTGACGTGTGTCTGGATTACCAGAGGTAGCCACTAATATTTAATACGTATATAATAAAATATTAGTGGCTGCCTTCGATAATGCAGTAACCTTCAAAAAAAGTGGTTCTCTATTTGACTCTTAAGTATGTCTGTATAAAAGTATATATGTATGTATGTTCGCGATTTTCTCGAAAGCTCGTGATCTGATCTAAATGGAGTTTTCACTATTCGACTGCATATTTTTCTAGGAAGGTTTTAGTAAAATGTTGTCCTAGCTTATAAAACATCAGAAATATAGACTAAAACAAAAGAATGAGTCAGCAAAATTTGCATTCGGCGATGTGCTTGATATTTTTGAATCCTTAAAGACGGTTCATTTTTTCTTATTTTTTTTTTTTTTGCAATTTTAACAGCAAATTGTCTCTTCCTACAGAAATACCACAAGAACGACAACTCATACATGGAGTCGTTCACAGAGGACGGCTGGTACAAGACCGGGGACCAGTTCCACCTGGACGAGGACGAGAGGATCACGTTTGTCGTCAGGATCAAGTTTAGCTTTAAATTTAATGGATGTCAGGTCAGTTCTGTATTGTTCTGCTAAGATCCGAGAACCGTAATTAGTTCAAAAGTAAAATTTTCCTAATATTAGTTACCTACACTTGCTACAGTGTCTTCTAACTAAAACACAGTAATGTGTTTGCACCACTGTTTCACGGAAGAATACACTTATAACGGCCTAAGTCGATGTCTAATGGTAATCGGATATTATAGTCTTGAAGGGGAGCGCCAAAAAGTGCAAGTACTTTATAAAAGCTGATTATATAATATGACGTCACATAAGGGGAATAAAGAAATAGCCTGCGGTTAGGCAGCTGGATTCCTTAGCGTTTGGCGCCTATAATAAAACTATACACTTTGCAACTACTTTATAAAACTTAAAAATTAATTTGGGAATAGTACATCGTGAAACTACTTTGTAAATCTGAAATTACGTTTATAGGTGCAAATTTTTGCAATATTCACATAAAACATAGTCAGTCAGCATTTTTCTGCAACATATGCCGTCAGTCGCCATGTAAATTACCTACGCGCATGAAAGGTTGCACTCCGCCTCGTATAATAAATTACTTATTTTTTTTTATTAAATACAATGTAATCGAGCCTATGGTGAATTATCATGTGAACTCCTCAACAATTAACAGCCGTGCAAAAGCAATATTATGTAAAAGGATTTGAGCAGTTGACACAAGCCTATTGTAATTGTGTAAATGTGTGTAGGTAGGTGCATAAGTGGGTAGGTGTAGAAGGAGTAGACACATTAGTGCTATTTAAATATTTAATTTAAATTAAACTATTACATTTTTTCTTGCTATTGCATAATTTCCATACTTAGTTTAACCCAATAACTCAGTACTTACGTTGGCAGAGCCTTTCATGCAGTTTCACTAGACACGCCCTATACCACCTACCAGCACACCACTTATTTAAACATGTCACAACTTAATGAAATCAGGACAACACAAAAAACGCTTGAAGAGACCTTCAATCGGCGGATGACGGAACTTGAAGCGCAGCTGAACAGTGGAGCATCTTCCCGGGATACCGTCGCTAAAGTTGCTGAGGAGTTCCGCACTTTCCGAGAACTAATGTTTGACATGCTTGCTTTGCTACGCACTCAAGTAAATGAATGTCTCAGAATTGTTGATGACCTGGAGACCAGATCGCGACGCAAAGCACTGCTGTTCATTGGAGTTGCTGAGCCAGAAAAAGAAGATTGCGCCGCTACTATCCTAGACCTTATTCAGCACAAAATGAGTGTGAAAGATTTTACGTAGTGTGATCTAAAGATTTGTCATCGTATTGGTGCACAGAGTCGAGACCGGCCACGGCCTATACTCGTGCGATTCGCCAGTACAGCTCTGAGATCCGCTGTTTGGAGAGCTAAGTCTGCGTTGAAGGGCTCGTCAATTTCGGTTCGGGAATTTTTAACTAAAGCCCGACAGGCTGTCTTCAGTCGGGCACGTCAACATTTTACGATGAGGGCTGTTTGGATACTGGACGCCACTATCACCATCAAAGCGCCCGACAACAGCCGTCACAAATTGTCATCGATGGATGAGCTGAATCTTCTGATGGAAAAGCATCCTCTGAATGCAGCGAAGCCTGCAACGCGGGCTGGCGCCGGTGATGCAGGGTTGAAGCAGACTTCATCTCGTAAATAACTCGTTTGTGTGAACTGTGCCGTGTTAATGTGTTGTTTATCTTTTTTTTTTTCTTCGCATAGTGACGAGTTTCGAGTGCATACGGTTGGTACCTTTTAATGACTTGGTGACTACCTTGTTTTCTTTGTTTTATACTTGCATTTATCACGTATATTTATTTATAACTTATTTAATTGCAACATCCACATTTTGATTTTTATTTTGTAAAAGAATGTTTGACAATAGATTATTTTGACACTTGTCATTCTGATGTCAGTCCAACCGGTTGCGTTCCGAAATCTCCATTTTTATTTTAGTTTAATTGTTGTCTATGATAATTTATATTTTTTATAATTGTGTAAGTTTAAGTGTAAGTGTCAGCTGGCGGGTGGTGCATAAGGGTAAACGTCTTGCCACAAGTACGTGCATATTCTTTATTAATATTTATTTATCATTATTTTATATTTTATTTATTTTTATTTAGTTTTTATTAATCATAATTATGTCCGATAATGAATCGTTTCAATCAGCTAACGATTCATGAAGTGAGTATAGCTTCAGCTCTATCACAAGTACACTTGGCGAACATTTGCGGGAAACGTTTAATGAACAACAGAAATGTTTATTTAATGTCTGTCACATTAACGCGCAAAGTATTCCTAGCCATTACAGCGACTTAGTTGAGGCGTTCGCTGATTCTAACATACATGCCATTTTGATTTCGGAGACATGGTTCAAGCCTCACCTTCCTTCTACCTCTTACGCTCTCCCTGGCTTTATTCTCATTAGAAATGATCGAATAGATAGGAGAGGGGGTGGAGTAGCTATTTACCTGCGTAGCAATTTTTCCTATAAAATATTGTCTTTCCCTAATTCCAGCAATTTTACGTTGGCGGAATTTCTTTTCCTTGAGGTTTGTTTCAATGGGGCTAAAGTCATTCTAGGGGTGGTTTACTGTCCCCCCGCTGTAGATTACTTCTCCAGTCTTGAATTAATTCTGGAATCTATAGGGTCCGAGTATACTCATCATATCATCATGGGCGATTTTAATACTGATCTCCTGTCACATAATTCATTTCGTTCCCGTAAGTTACTCCAGATCATCGAGTCTACCAGCTTTCATGTCTTGCCACTGCAAGCCACTCATCACAACTTGGATGGTATGGATACCTGGTTAGATTTAATTATTACCTCGGCTCCATCTCGAGTCCGTCGTCATGGACAAAGTTTAGCCCCTGGTTTCTCTCACCATGATTTAATTTTTGTTTCATACTCGCTTAAACCACCTAAACTTTGTCCTAAGATTTTAAACGTGCGTTGCTTTGGCCGGATAAATAAGGGTAAACTTGAGGAGGATGCCTCAAATTTGGATTGGGATCCTGTATTCGACGCTCCTACGATTGATATGAAGGTCAATATTTTTAGCAGAATGGTAGTGGGGCTGTTCGACATTCATGCTCCATTCAAAAAAAATAAAATTAAACGTCCTCCAGCTCCTTGGATGACTAATGGCATAAGGATGGCTATGCGGCGCAGAGATCGGGCATATCGTAAATTTAGAAAGGATCGTGATGATGTCAATTGGGCCCTTTATAAAACTGCAAGGATCGGTGTAACCAGATGATTCGCAACGCTAAACGCCGACATGTTCTTAACAATTTGGATTCTTCTTCCCCCAAAAATATCTGGCGGTTCTTAGGGACTCTAGGAATCGGTTAACAGGGGCGTACAGATCCTCAGATGACGGTTGGTATAGATGACATCAATGCTCATTTCACCTCCACTGCACCTATTGATCATCTAACCAAGCGTCGTACTTGCGAGTACCTAGCCGATCTTCCACACCCCAACATCGATTTCTTTAATTTCTCTCCAATCACACCGGGCGAGATCAAAAAGATCATTTTTTCTATAAAATCCAATGCTGTTGGGCATGATGGTATTAGCCGTCGCATGTTAATGCCTATTCTTGACTTTCTTCTCCCTGCCCTTTCTCATATCATTAACTTCTCTCTTGATTCTGGGACTTACCCATCTTCTTGGCGCCTTGCCTTTGTGATTCCTTTGCCTAAAATTTCAAAACCGACTCTTCCTAACCACTTCCGACCTATCTCTATTCTTCCTTTTCTATCTAAAGTATTAGAGTCCAGTATTTATAGGCAAATTACACAATTTGTGTATCGTAACAACTTGTTGAGCCATTTTCAATCCGGCTTCAGACCTGGACACAGCACCAGTTCTGCTCTTCTTAAAGTGACTGGGGATATCAGGGCAGGCATGGAACAGACCAAAGTTACAGTTTTGGCTTTGGTCGATTTCTCGAATGCCTTCAATACCGTTTGCCACGATATCTTACTCTCTATTCTTTCGTATTTGATGTTCTCGTCTAATGTTCTAGCCTGGTTCTCGTCCTATCTTCGGGGCGCCAGCAGTCTGTGCGCGTGAATGATTCTACGTCAAGGTGGCGTAATCTCGACGCTGGTGTTCCTCAGGGCGCCATCCTTTCTCCATTACTATTTTCTATCTTTATTGATCTTATCACTACGATTCTTCAGTGCGCGTTCCATCTTTACGCCGATGACTTGCAGTTGTATCTTGGGCATAATTGAATAAAACCAGTGTGAATAATTTATCTGAAGCCATCACTAAGATAAATGCTGATCTTGATGCTATCAAGACCTGGTCTGACAGATTTGGCTTGACAGTAAACCCATCTAAGTGTCAGGCTATTGTGGTAGGGAGTCAACGGATATTAAGCCGATTTAACCTCGACACATTGCCACCAATTATTTTTAACGGGTCTACTATTCCTTTTAATTCTTCGGTCAGGGACCTCGGTATTTTAATTGACTTTAATTTCAACTGGCCAGCTCAGGTTACTAGCGTGAGTCAAAGGGTGGTTGGTACCCTGCGGAGTCTATAAAACCAAATTAATGTTCATCCAGACGTTGATATTTCCACTGATTGATTATGGTGATGTATGCTATATTGACCTGAATGCAGACCTCCTCAATAAATACGATCGACTTCTAAATAATTGCATTCGATTTATTTTCAATCTCCGTAAGTTTGACCATGTGTCTTCTTGTCGTTCTGAACTGAAATGGCTTCCTATTTGTCAGCGCCGTAGTTTGCGCGTTCTCACTACTCTGTATTCTATTCTTAATTCTCCTACTAGCCCCTCTTACTTATCTTCTAATTTTCAATACTTGTGCTCTAGCCATGGTAGAGACCTCCGTTCTTCCAACAATATGCTTCTTTTATGTCCTGCTCATTTTTCTGGATTCGTCGGATCCTCCTTCCTTGTACAGTCTGTTTTACTCTGGAATGCATTGCCCCCCGAAATTAGAATGGCTTCTATTCGCTTCAAATTCAAGCTGAGAGTTCGTACACTGTTACTCGATGGATTAGCTGAATCTCAACGTTAACCACATAAATTATTGTAACGTATGTCTGTATGTTATGTATTTATGTATATGTTTATTTGTATGTATGTAATGTATTTAAGTTGGTATATGTATTTTGTATGTACGTAATGTATTTGAGTTTAGTTATGTATATTTGTATGTATGTTATGTTTTTAAGTATACGTATGTGTGTGTTTATATATTTTTTATAATCGATTGTAATTATCTTATTTATCTAGCATTGGCTGTCAACAATCTGCACCTATATAATTTTATGTCACATCACCCAAAGGTTGGCTGGTAGAGAATGCTTTTAGCATTAAGTCCGCCTTTGTACGATGTTTTTGTGCATAAAGTCAATAAATAAATAAATAAATGTGAATTACAAACCAAGCAACTAAAAAGGTTTTTAACTTAAAAAAAAAAAATACAAGGCAACTAAAAAGCAAAAAATTATATAGAATAGCCAAAACAAATTTAAAGGAATTGAAGTTGGTCCCATGAAATAGTAGTTTTATGTTTTGTTTGGCATCAACTTCAAAATGTTTTTTGGGAAAGTAGTTTACTTCTATTGGTGTCCTAACTCCTTTCTATCCTATCTGATGTACTGTTAGGCTTGTATAGTTCGCTCTACATTCCCTTTAAACAAAATGTTATCGGCATATATTGGCATCCATAAATCTTCTATATACACGTCTTGATGTTTAAGGCCCTCACGGCCTTTTGTTGAAAAACGTTGTTTTTCGGCAATAATTCAATGGCGGTAAATCCGATCATGTCCGAAATAATTTTAGTTTAGAGTATTTGTTAAACGCAATTTTTTTTGTTTTTTTATACAAATTTCCAAAAATATTCACTTAATCAAAAAAGCTATTTTTTTTTTTTTTTAAGATCTGTCGTACAATGTGCCACACGTTGTTAGTTGCTCCAAAAAATATTTTCATCTTTTGTTATATGTATGGAGTGCCCCTCCGCCCCCTATTAATTGTTACTTATTTTTATGAAAATAAATATTTATTTTTATTAATTAGCTATAAAAGTAAGTAGCGGCTACTACAATACACCTTTTCACCAAGTTTAATCAATATTTATTGTGTAGTCATTAAGTAAAATGCCTGTGACATACGGACGTACAGGCAGAAAGATAGACGGACGTGACGAAACTATAATGGTTCCGTTTTTGCAATTTTGGCTACAGAACCCTAAAAACTAATAAGGAAAATGGCGTACTACTGAATCAATCCTACAATTTTCTGGAGGTATTTTATCTATTGTTAATAGATGAAATTGGTCCTGTTGGTGGATTTCTCTCAAAGAGGAGAATCGAGTTTCAGCACTGGGAAAATTATATTAATTTTTCTATTGTGCGAAGAATATCACCGAAAGGCCTAGTTCTTCTTCAATTGTGAATACGCTGCAGATAAAACGTTCGCATATAATCTACACCATAACTTACAAAGAATTAAGACACTGACTTAATTTACCCATCACTTTTGCTGGAAAAAACATTTCGGTAAAGAATAACTTATTTTTTACCAAAAGGGATAAGACTAAGGCTAGATGTTCATTTTCTCTATATTTTAGGCCCAAAAGTCAGCGATATTAGATTTGGCAGATTTTAAACATACATACAGCAGGGGAACTTTCGACATTTATTTGAGGTTTTATTCTACCATAATGTTACATTTAATTTTTTGTTTTCGGGCGGAACTACTGATTCTATGAATAGGTTTATATATATTTTGGTGAAATAATAAGTTTTTTACCAAAACTTTGCATTTTGTTGACAGGTAGCACCCGAAGAGGTGGAACGAGCGATATTGTCTGTAGAAGGTATCCACGAGTGCGTAGTGTGTGCGACTGAGAAGGGCCCCGCGGCTGCTGTGGTGTTGCAGCCCGGCGCTGACGTCACCAGAGAACAGATACATAGCACTGTTAATGGTGAGTTACTTTAACAAATAATGAAAAAGCGAAACACAGTGATAAATTAACAAATGAGAACAGTAAACCATAGAGTTGACACATTTAGTTCAAGTATATAATAAAGACTAGTCTATAACACGCCGAATGGACAAATTGGGTTAGGCAGAGATCTTGGTAAAGTAAAAACCTTTAGGTAATCAAATATTAAAAATTGTAAGAATGCTGCATTGTATACAGTGTCGCTGATAGCTATTTAGCCATAACTAGGTTAGGACAATAGGATAATCAAATAAATAACATAGAGACTTATGGAAATAATCAATTTTTAGGGTTCCGTACCTCAAATGGAAAATATTATACTGCCAGACTAAGAACAGCACTTATGTCAAATAATTTTGCAAACAAAAAAATTACACAGTGAGGTTTTAAATGTTCGATGTAAAAAAATATACTAGGGTTTTTGTTGTTATTATTATTTATTACATAACTACTAACTACTCAGACACTGAATTAAATGTTTAAGCTTAATATTATTATTACCGAAGCTATCGGACATAAGTCCTGTTGGGCACAATGATAATGCGACTTAAGTTGTTTTATCATGTACTAGCTGTCCCGCGCAACTTCGTCTGCGTAAATTTTCCCCTTTTTTATAATCCTATGTTACTTCTAATACCTCCAAAAATATGTGTACAAAGTTTCATGATGATTGATTGAGTTTCGCGTGAAAGCGTAACAAACAAACTTACATTCACATTTATACATTGGTAGGGATTAAATACATACTAATTCTTATTTCTAACTAACAAGACAGAAATATCAATAATTTGAAAATAGAACTATGGCAAAAAAACTAAACATAATATAGTTTATACAAAACTCATTCACTTTCCTTTGAATCTAATAAATCTGGATCTACATGGCTAGTACCTAGTTGCTAAATTTTGTTAAAAATTGTGGAATCATTTCGGTATTATTGGTAAAAGTGGCAATTATTATCACGTTTATTTTTCTATGCTGAGACACTTGTTCCGGCGGCGAGTAGCTAGTAGTGATTTTATCGCTAAAGAAACGTAGAATATGTAAATTGTAGCTAACATCAAAATGTAAACAAAACAGATGCAGTATAGATCGAGTACTCGCCTTCAGTGTGAACGATGAGCGATCAACTATTAATTACGTATCTCTTTTGCTTACACGGGATCAACATACGTATGTACGCTTCTTAAACGATAAAATCGCTAGTGCTTTCTCGCATAGTGGGACAAGCATGATCGTAATAAGTCGTAACGTCAAATTGATTGCTTGTGTCGTAATTCGTCGGAAATTTAAAATTTTAAAATTCTCAATACTTGAAAGTGTTGTTTTGTATTTTATATTATTCAGTCAGAGTCATAACATAGCTATTTCACATTATGTAATTTAAACACGTTTCCTTCACTGTCTTTTTTCTTATAATCAACGGGGCTTGCAATATGCTAAAAAATAAAAAAAAAACGATGATAATGACTAATTCATTATTATTTTTTTTCAGTAAATTTTCTGCAGCTTAATTTTACTCACTAGAATCAATCATGTGGGTTATCATTTTTTATCTCCGTTTTTTAATATTTTTTGTTAATTGTATGATACAAATCTATCTACTTCCATAAGTGTATGAGCTAGTACCATAAACTTATGATAAATATATTTTAATAATGGCTTTAATGTCAATAGATGAGAAAACATTGCAGCAATGTGGGTGTTCTAATTTTGACCTCCACAAGGGTCTGAGTACAAAATTACCTTGGAAACGTCCGATAAGTCCAAAAATGTAGATCTAGCAAATACGCAAATAAACATGATTCTATTTTATCAGCACCTCAACCAGGAACGCCCTCATGTATTACATGTGACATGAGAGTATTTCAGGTTGAGTTGAGTTCTCAGAAGCATTGTCATGTATGGATAAATTGATAGTCCACAATTGTCTTTTGTGAAAAGCTAAATAATAGCTAAGTTAATATTAATAAGTATCGTAGTTATAGAAATCAATTTCAAACGAAGGTCTAAAAATCGTACATAGCTCTCATCATACATAACGAATTTCGATTTGTACTAGCAATGTGGGTCGTACATTACCGTGGTCTGAAATGCTTTGGGTAACCACGGTTGGTGAGCTACCATTTTGCAATCTGGTTGACACAGTGCGGTGTGCTCATAGACATAGATACCCGCGATGATCGAACTATTTACACACGTATAAGTTGGTACGGAACCCTTAGTGCGCGAGTCCCACTCACACACAAAATGTCACGATCCAAATAGCTTAGAGCAATACACTAACAAAACACTGCGCTCGACAGATTTCCTACAAAATATTTAATAAATTCAGAATCCAGGAAATTACTTTAGTGCCAAACAATTCCAGTTAAACTGAATTTCACTGGAATTACTTAGCAAAAATGCTGCCAAGTCTGTTGGCGAATATTAAAACCATTTCATTAAAATGTATTCAAAGAAAGTCAAAGATATTTTTTATGTTAATCGTTTTGTAAGTAACATTACAAATTATTTTTATTTCATGATTATTATAAGATAAACATTACAGTTTTGCGAGTGATACTTTTACTAGAATATGCAATTTCGGAAAGACAGAAATACATCTCGCTCATTTTGACAAATATGTTTTATTCATTTTAAATGTTTACCTGCACCTATATATTCAAAATTGAAATATTTCTGCTTCATATTGATGGCTTCATTGTGTGGTTCTTCAGTTCTTCTTCATTAGGGGGCACGGTAGTGCCCCCGCCAAGGCGAGACAGCAAAAGCATAGTGCACGACCTACCTTTTCTCGAAGCATTTTGTGGTATTTTTGGTCTGGACGGTGCCTGAAAGTTCAAATTCTCAGGATGTGATGGCAATACATGGCATGTACAGGTATAGCTGTTATGCTTAATAAATTATTTGCATATAAAATGCCCAGATTTCGTCCCTGACTCACTGAAGATCAGCAAAACCGTTACGGTCATTCATGGAAAGCTGAAATTTGCTGTAAAAGCTAGGAATAGGACATAAACAACATAATAATCTAGAAATTCCTATCCCTTAAAAAAGGGGTATGAAAGTTTGTATGGAAAAGACCCTTCAACAGAAAGTGGCGATTATACAACAGCTGTATTAAATCATTCTGGATTTGTACTGAAAACATTATTATTCTCAAAGGTATCGATATATTGTATTTAAAACATAGTTTAAAACTCTGTAATTCCCGGAACAATTGAATAATGTCATTCATAGGTTTTATTTTTACTCAAAAAATATTCTAATACATCTTTAAGAGGTAATATATATTTATAAATCATCGTGATTATTAAAAGAATATGCATCTTGTATTATTTTAATTCGTAATATCTTCATGTTACTTTAATATTTTGTTGGAATATTTAAATTAAAAAAACTATTAGTTACGAAACGCATTTCTTGATTTAACTTATGATTAACCTCTATTTCGACCAACTTCTTGGTAACTGTCAACGAAAATTATATATAATTGTTAGGTGTAATGATATAGAATGACATATTTTTCCTCTACCCACGTGACACTGGAAAAATTGTGGGAAAAGCGCAGAAGCCATAGAAATAAAGTTAAAGTTGAACGTATTTTTCGTTAAAGATGCTGTTTTCTAAAATGATAGTTTTACAGAGCTTTTTAAAGTATGTATGAACTATGATTTTTGGGTGCAGCGCATTCAAAGATTGGAAACAACAAATTTTAATAAGATAACTTGTTTATAATATCTAATGCAGTACGTAAATAACGTTAAAAAAAGCTTTACATCTTTAGTTTTGTTGTCTTTCTGATCGTACCTACTACCGATTTTTTATATTTTAGATGTTATGCCGACGGCCACATACTTTAGGGTTTGCATGATGGTTATAAGATTACAAGTTTTACCTGAAGGTAAAAACCCTAGCATGTGTGGTACAAAACTGTACAGTTATCTATACATTATAACTCGGTTTTGCATGTAGGTTATGATTGTAAAATTTTAATAACCGTTATGCAAACCCTAGCATGTGTAGCCGGCATTAAATAGGCATTTGAGTTAAAAAGCAGAGATAGGTAGTTTCTGATGTGCGAGAAATAACAAAGAAAATAAACAAACAAAAAATAAAATAAAATAAACATAATGGGTAATAAAAACTACGACAAGTGTGTAACTTACAAAAAGAAATGATATCCCACCAATAACATTTTCATATAAATTGATGCTAAGATGAGTAGATCCATATTGTTACCACTCTAAAAAAAGTTAACATTCTACACGGCTGAACCTAATACTCTATGATTATCATCATGACGTATAGCGTTCTGCGTGAATTCTATTCGTAAGTTTTTTACAAACCCAACACCGTAAAGTCAAAATCAAAGTCAAAATACTTTATTCATTTAGGTTACAAATGCAACGCTTATGAACGTCAGACAAAATTTGGAATATAATGATTCTACATGTAATGCCAAGTTCGCAAGAGAAAAGCCGTGAGAAATGAACTTGGCAATAAAAACCCATGTCCACTTTTTTAAATGCCATTTTTTACAAAATATTTGTATATATACAGTAAAGCCAATAAGGTGCTGCAACCATTACACCATGAAACTCACGCAAGCAATAACCATAGTACAAAAACTGGTATAATCAAGTTTTAAATTAATTAGCCTCCTACGGTGTGGATGGGATCATCAACTTACAAAAATACAGAAGAGTAATAATATTTAATATACAAATGATGAACCAACTATATAAACCACTTATTAAAAAATAATAAACATATAAAATGATAATGGCAAAGCCAATCAGTCACCCCAAGTAGCACCCGTTCACGAGTTTGACGCATGGGTCAGACATCATCCCCTTCGCCATATTGAAGGGAAGGAAGACGACCCGACCCACACCGCCACCACAAGCAATGACATTTTAGTGAGCATGACGACGTAGTCAAAATCTGAGGGCTAGCCGTTTCGTAAGAGTAACGTGGACACTCCTGTGGGCTTATAAACAAAAATATTGACTATGTAGGAAATAGAGATAATTTTGTGCCAATAGGGTCTTGAGAAACGGAACAACCAAACCACAGACTTTGACGCCAAAACGAGTAGGTTCATATTGCTACCACTGTAGCAAAATTAACCTATTTGTCTTGGCGTCAATTTACATGAAAATCTTTTTGGTGGGATATAAATAATTTCGAAAAGACCACAACTCTAAAAGTGAGTACACACTTGAGCATTTGCTACAGTATTACAATGTAATGTAACATTGTTATGAATGGTACAATATAGGCAAATGCTCAGTTTTCTAAAGCATTTCCATGCAATGTGACGTTCTTGCAAATGCTCGACTTTGTGTTCGACGTAATAACAGGTAAATGCTGTAAGGAGGGTGAACATTTACCAGTAACATTTATTTCTGCCTTGCATACACTTCCACCACCCGCGCTCGTGCCTTTGCTCGATAAAACGTTACACCTTGCTTGTTGGTTTTAAAAATCGGTTCGTAGTAAGGTAAGGTTGTTACAAAAGATCGAGCCTTATGTTCGAAGTGTGTTTCGAGTAAATTTTAACAGTACTAGTAAATGCTCAAGTGTATACTCACCTTTACAGATTAGCCCTTTTCCAACAACAGTTTTTTTTTATTCTGACAGTAAAATTACTAAAATGTTTTAATGGATAAACATTTCAAATATTATACTATCTTTAAAAGTTAAATTAGTATTTCATTTCTTTTAGGAAATGAATTTTATATTTTATCGTTTAATAAATCAGATATGTGCCCTTCTCGAAATTGCATATTCACTTACTTTCGAGTCATCGATCTACGCTATATAGTTCACGTCGTAGCTCCACGTTATATTAGAGAAAATACGTATTTGTCTATTCACATTATTAAATTAATTTCATCGGACTTCTAACAAAGTACCCTTGTGTCCAGTGGTGATGCTTGCTGATAAAGGGCATATTACGTATAGCATGAACCGTTAAGGAGTATGGGCACATGTGTTTTAAGCATATTCATATGCGTTTATTGGTGTTCAAATGGCTTGGATGGTATAGCCAAGACGGATGTTATCAGTAGTGAATGTCCTATCGCATAGGTGTACCTACGATTATACTATGGAGAAAGCAGGGTTTTAGAAGAGAGCGGGTGCCCTAACAATGAGAATCTGCGTTTAAACATTTCTAGGTACGCCTTCATTCTATGGTTGATACGAATGCGCAGTCAAAGGTTAGAGACATACTTGCATCAGCAGAAGAGCGATATCCGATAATGTCCGAGATAATTTTAGTTTAAATTATTTATTAAGCGTATCCCACCAGTCTGTGCCTCGAGCCTACGATAATGATAAAAACCGTTCCAACGAATCAATTCAAAAAATAATTTTAATCTAATCTGAGTAAATCTTCTTTTACTGATTGTACATTATAATCCACTTTATCTCTTTACTAGGGTTACTGAGTGACCACAAGCGGCTCCACGGTGGGATCGTATTCCTACCCTCACTGCCTTACACTCACACTGGGAAGGTCAATAGGAAACACAGCAGCCAACTGATCTCGGAAGCCGTCACCAGTGGCCAGTGTTGTTAAAACGTGCTAGCATGATGAACATTGTTGAACGTGTTGCTGGAAGAACAAGAGAGACGATGATAGATTCAGAAAAAATGTGATTTGATTGTTTTATTCCATTAAATTTTGGACATAGTGAATAGTCCCTGAGCTACGTACAAATTTCGTTAGTAATTTTCTCTCGGGCAATAACTTGTAAAATGTTTCAGAGAGTGGTATCATGAAGCTCCGTGAACGTGAGCTGCAATTTGTGGGTAAAAAACATTACCTAACGTTTGAAAATTCTTTACGATAATATTCATAACCCAAGATTTTGAAATAAAAATAAAGTCAAGGGACTATAAGGTGGTGGATAATATGTTAGCTGGTCACATAAAAATGATAGAGATTTTTTAAAGTGTCAGACATTTCTTCTTAATTGAATTTACTAGATGACATTTTGGATGGGAAAATTGTCAGCGGATGCTCTAAAGGGTGCAATGCATGAGCTTCTATCGCCCATTGAAATCTCAGAATCCTTAAATTGAAGTTGTGTTTTTGCGAAACGTGCTTAGGAGGCTACCACTGTTTAACCCACCCAGTGAATCACATCTGACGTTCACGGAGCTTCATAATACAACTCTTTAAAGCATTTTGCAAGTTCAAGCCCAGGTCATGGCAATCTGTTCCTGACTTAGGGTCTAGTTTAGTGAAACAAAAAGCTAACATTTTAATTTTTTATAAATTAAAGATTTTTTTTTTGATCAATTTACTGTCGTAGATTTTGTGCCGTTTTCTATAGAAACCTTTTAGAATTTTTATCAGAATCCGTTGAAAGGAAAGCATCTGTTAAAGAGGAGTATTTGAGGGTTAAAAAACGCAAACCGATTTCTCTTAAAAATAAATAACCTCCTAATAAAGCCAATCCAAAGCTAAAAAACAAACAAGAGGAGAACGAATGGACCATTGTAAAAAAACGGAAAATAAATTATAGATTTGCTGGGAGCCAAGGAAAGGCAGCCTTGGAGGCGGATGCTAAATTTAAAGCGGCAGAAATTAAGACGCCATTATTTATTTCTGGAGTCGATAAAGAAGTGATGGAGAGTGATATCTTTAATTATATACTGTCCAAGACGCAGATATCAGTTACCGTAAAAAAAATAATAATGAAAAAAGATAGAAACTACAATGCTTTTAAAATATTTGTACCACACCAAAAAATCGCTTTATTCTTAAACAATAATTTATGGCCCGAAGGAATATCGTTTAGGCGCTTTATTTACATAAATAAAGATGCACATCGACCTGATAAGTATGATAACAATAGGAAAGGTGAATTGACCCAGGAAAATAATGGTTATCCAAGTGAATAATAATAATAACACAAAGTCAAATTTTATAAGCTTTAACTGTAAATCCATCAAGAGATCAATTGACTGTGTTAGAAAACTGTGCAGCATGGCGGATATCGTTGCATTACAAGAGACCTGGCTTTTTCCCCATGATGTACCGGTATTAGGAACCATCGACGAGGAGTTCGCGTATACAGGGACGTCAGCAGTCGACACTTCGACTGGTATATTCCGAGGGCGACCGTATGGCGGCGTAGCTTTATTGTGGCGTAAAAGCGTATTCAAAAATGTGTCTGTGATAAAGTGCAATAATCCGCGGTTAAGTGCAATAAAAGTGTCAACAAATAACCGTTCTCTTCTAGTGTTTAGTGTATATATGCCTACTGATGCATTGGATAATTTAGAGGATTTTACAGCGTGCTTTGGTGAGGTATGTGCCATAGTTAATAATAATTCTGTTGAGGCCGTCTATACCTTAGGAGATTTTAATGCGCATCCGGGAGAATTTTTCTATAATGAGCTGTCAAACTTGTGTGCGGACCAACAATGGTCTTGTGTTGATATGGATGTATTGGGAATAAATTCTAAGAATTATACGTTTATTAGTGACGCGCATGGATGTACAAGGTGGCTTGATCACTGTGTTGTTAGCTACTCTGCAAGACAAACTGTTACCAATGTCTATATAAAATACGACACATATTGGTCTGACCACTTACCCTTAGTTATTGAATGCCAACTTAATATGATTACCGAGAAAGCTAGTGTAAGGATAAATAATAAGCAAAACAAAGCCATTTGGGGCTATAGAACTAAAGAACAAATAAAAAGTTATAATAAAATGTGTAACTCTAAACTTAAAGTAATAGATTTTCCGACTGAACTTAGGCAATGTAGCTATAATTGTTGTAAATATAATAACCATAGTTATGTAATAGATAAATTATATAAAAAGATTATATTAGTGTTAACTGATTCGGCTATCAAGTCGAGTACAATTAATGAGCGCCGCCGTCGTAGCAAAAATAACAAACATGTGAGTGGTTGGAATAAATATGTATATGATGCGCACAGGGAGGCAAGGCTTAAATTTTTATGTTGGGTTTCCCATGATAAACCACAATCTGGTATCATATATGATGAGATGCGTGAAAGTCGTAAAGTATTTAAGAACAAATTAAAGTGGTGTCAAAATAATAAAGAACAGATAGAAAAAGATTTAATTACGGAACATCATGCCTCTAATAGGTTCTCGGATTTTTGGAAAGCTACGGGTAAATTAAACCAAAAGGCGGGCCTCCCTGTGAGCGTAGGAGGTGTAAGTGACAGCAAACATATTGCAGAATTGTTTAAGGAGCATTTCACTGTGAAATCGCCGCGCGGTCCCTCGACTAATAATTCTGAGGCCGTCATGACCGGTGACTTGTATCTTGTTACAGGTAAACAAATTCATAGAATAGTTAGTAAAATGTCCAGGGGTAAGTCACCGGGGCATGACGGGCTCAGTATTGAACATTTAAAATACGCGGGAGTGCATCTACCGCGTGTGTTGGCTATGTTCTTTAACATATGTTTGAGTCACTCGTACTTGCCGGATGATCTTATAAAATCGATTACAGTACCGATTGTTAAAAACAAAACGGGTGATTTGTCCGATAAAAATAATTATAGGCCGATATCCTTAGCTACGGTGGTGGCGAAGGTGTTGGACAGTGTGCTTGACACGGAGCTGGATAAGCATCTTAATATACACGATGCGCAGTTTGGCTTCCGAGCTGGACTCTCGACTGAAAGCGCTATTTTGAGTGTAAAGCACACTGTACGATACTACACGAAGAGAAGTACACCTGTCTACGCCTGCTTCCTCGACCTCTCCAAAGCATTTGATCTAGTATCATATGATGTCTTATGGAATAAACTGGCGAAGACAGGGGTGCATACACAGGTGCAAAACCTGTTTCAGTACTGGTACCGTAACCAGAAAAATTGTGTTAGATGGGCGGACAGTTGTTCCGACTCATACGAGCTGGAGTGCGGGGTAAGGCAAGGTGGGCTGACCTCTCCAAAGCTCTTCAACCTGTATGTCAATGCGCTGATAGTTGGGCTCAGCAGTACTAGTGTTGGATGCAGAATTGATGACATTTGCATGAACAATTTTAGTTACGCTGACGACATGGTACTGCTGACCCCATCTGTTAGCGCAATGAGACAACTGCTTACTATATGTGAAACATACAGTCACAATCATGGACTGCTGTATAATTGTATGAAAAGTGAATACTTGGTTTTCGGGGCCGCGGGTAAATATCCGTCAATAGTGCCCGCCATAAAGCTAAATGGTATTGAACTGAAACGGGTAAAACAGTTTAAATACTTAGGTCACTATGTTACCGAGGGACTCGATGACCAAGTAGACATAGAGAGGGAACGCAGGGCGTTGGCGATCAGGAGTAATATGTTGACCCGCAGGTTTGCACGTTGTAGCTCTAAAGTCAAAATCACTTTATTTAAAGCTTATTGCCAGACATTCTACACGTGCAGCCTGTGGTTCAATTATACTCAAAGATCGTTTAATGCTCTGCGTGTCCAATACAATAATGGCTTCAGGATGTTGTTGGGGCTGCCTCGATTCTGTAGTGCCTCGGGTATGTTTACCAAAGAAAGAACAGATGGATTTCATGCTATTATACGCAAGAGGCTAACATCATCTATAAGCAGATTACGGGGCAGCTCTAATAGCATCCTGCAGATCATTGCCGACAGGTACGACTCAGATATACTGAAGACCTACCTGCGTGCCCACGTGCGATGATGCTGCTATTTAATTTTGTTTTTTATTTCCCTTTTTTGTCTCTTTTATTTTTTGTACGCTATGGACTGTTTGTTCGAAATAAAGATATATTATTATTATTATTATAAAGGTTCCCTTTCAGTGATCCCGCGCCTCTAATGTTTTGGAGGCGCGGGATCACGGAAATAAAACCATGTTGGCACTGCTGGACTACTCGCGTGCTTTTGACTCCATCAATGTTGCCCTGCTGCTGTCAAAACTCGCATATTATGATTTTGAGCCCAAAACTATCAGATGGTTCGACAGCTACTTGACAAATAGGTCCCAGTAGGTTGAAATTAAGAAAAGGGACGTCTCAGCCTTAATTTCGTACCCTTAAATACTTAACAGGGGAGTCCCCGAAGGATCTCTGCTCGGGCCGATCCTCTTCATCTTATACAGTGCTGCCACCTGCTTCCGCGAATGCAAGTACCATATGTATGTAGACAACATGCAACTTTTTATTAACCCCGGGATACGTCATCTGCTGTGGACAAGATGAATGCAGACCTGCACAGAGTGGCAGATTGGTTTGGAAATTGTAAAAACCTAGGTCTTAGCTTTAATCCAGAAGAAAGTTGCGTTTCGAAAGGTATATATATAACATTGGTAAAAACTGTTTCTACCGGTTAAAGGTACTCTACAGATTGCGGCGATATCTTTGCGTTGAAATGAGGAAAACGTTAGTCGATATATAGAGTATATGGTCCATGTCTGCTATCCAGAACGAAGCGCCTGATCCAGGGCGTGCAGACTACTTGTGCCCGGTTCAGTTTTCTATACCCCGGCGAAACCATGTAACCCCGTTTTTAAACAAAAACAATGTACTAAAAATGGCAGCTAGGAGGACACTGCATTTGGCCACCCGTTTATTTGAAACCGTCAAAACTAAAATACCGACATACCTATTTCAGAAACTGCGTTGGAGTCACGAATGTTATCAGTACCCAAACCACTCTACCCAAACCCATAACTAGTCCTCTGTCAATATCTAGGTACAGAATGGCTGTCTTATGGGGAAGCTTTAAATATGTCGCCAAACGTTGTTGGAACAATATACCACATCCTTTGAGATCCTTAAAAAGTAAGACCAATTTTAAATTTGATTAAAAATATTATAATTTTAACTTACTCATGTGTCACGGCTTTGAGATGTGGTATACATTTCAATAGCGGTGCCAGGCGCGTCCACAAAAATAACATAAGATGTATATTTATATCACGTTAGTACTAATATAATTATTACAATAACATATTGTTGCAAAATATATATTATGCACCATTAGAGAATAATATATATATACAATAATTGCTTCGTTTAAAGGCATATATAATAATATATAAGATATGATTAACAAATACTACCTTTTAGGGTACAAACACACAACATCACATACACACAAACACACACACACACATACACACGAACACAAACACTTACACAACTAGGACCCAGTGGAAAACCAGCGCCAGGTGCATACATGCGCTCAGCATTAAGCAGCCCCGAGACGCCCATTTTCTTGTGATATTCTAAAGAAAATTTGTTATTATTACTAATAATTGTTCATAATATTATTACTATTATTTATTATTATTATTAATTGTTGTTGTATTTCAATCAAATTTTGACTCTGTGATCTCGTGTGTATTGCACCAAAAAATATATATTTTATTTCTTTCTTTCTTATAATAGATAAAACAAAACACAACGAGACAAGCGACAAAATAAACGACATTTGTTAGTGAATTGACGTTTGTTAGTGTCGCTAAAACTGGACAACTGCGTTCAGCCGTTGTCGAACGATTTAATAATCCTTTTTTTTGTTATATTCGCGTTATTTTATGGATGGTTTAAAAGAAAAGATAATTATAAAAAACCCAAAGGAAGATCTGAAAATTTAATTTGGTAAAATTGTACATGCCGTACATGTTCCTTTTATGAATTTATTTATAGAAAAAAGTTTCGTCGTTTTAATAATAGACAAATGTGTCATGTATGTTTGTATATTACATTTAAGTATGAATCCCTATTCCCCTTGGTCACAAGATAACTAGCAGAGAACGATTTTAACGATTTAATTCATTCTTTTTTATAGGTTCCGCACCTCAAAAGGAAAAAATGGAACCCTTATAGTGTCACTCGTGTTTCACGAGTGATCCTAAAAGGGTTCCGTTTTTACCTTTTGAGATCTGTCCGTCTGCCACAGCCAATTTGCACCGAATCTACCGGACAGATTTAGTTCAAATTTGGTACACGTATGTCTTTTCCATTTTTTGGGCCAAACTAGGAAGTTTAAAAAACAGTGTCGCAACAAAACTTACAGAAAGTCTAAATTTTAATTGTGGGGGTCACTTTTTGGGGGTCAAGTAATAAATTTAAAAATCGTTTCGCTAACAAATGTGAAATCTAACTGGAAATCGAATTCTTTTCAAATTCTAAAAATCATACATAGGTCCTATCATATATGACGTATTTAATTTTTTGAAATAATTTGTTATTTGCGACTCAATAGAGCAATTACGCAACGAAGTTTTTTTTTTAACTATGTATTAGCAATGTGGGTCACACATTTCCGTGGCCTGTAATGCTTCGTGTAACCGCGGTCGGTAAGTCGCCCTTTTGCAACTTGGTTGATACAGTGCCGTGTATCTAGATAGATTCCCAGAGAGAGAGTTGATCGAACAATTTACATACTGAAAATTTACAATGTTAATAAATACATTAATTACCCTACGAACTAATTATATACAAACTATTAACATTATTTACAACTTACCTAGTAAACTACAAAAAAAAGGATTAAAAAAAGGGGAAGTAACAACCAGTTTAGGCATCGAAGAATTCCTCCCCATCGATGTCAAACAGTATAGTGCCCAGAAGGCTGGCAGCATTGCCACGTTGTATGGGAATGCTTATTCTCTGAGCAAAGAAAAGGCCAGCCTTCTGGTCATGAGATGTACTGATAAGACACTGGGAAATATCTTAAAAATTTACATACTTATAAGTTAGTACAAAACCCTTAGTGCGCGAGTCCCACTCGCACTTGGTCGGTTTTTAGTTATCTAAAACTCTGTAGGTTCTTACGTAAAAAAACAGAAAATAACGAACAAAAAAAGTTCGCCAGGACAGCTAGTAATCTTGATAAAAATTTGAATCTCAATTTTTATTGGCACGTCTTCTCATTTCAAATTTATTTCCTTCAGCATTCTTTCTTAATGACATGAATAAATTATATTCAACGCCATTAAAACAGGGATTTTTTCGAAACTTTTAGTACACGCTCTCCCCTCGGTTGACAACTACCCCGTCCCCGGGCGTCACTTGAACAAATTGCTCGACACAATGTAAATACTGGACCGCACTCGAAGGTTATTTACAATTCAAACATGGCCGACACCATGACAAGAATCAACCCAAGATCTTACAATGAGTTTTATAAGCTAGAGAATTTTGAAGTTTATTTTACTTGGCAATCATCATTTTGGAGCAAAGTTTATCAAAAGTAAGTTGGATTAAAAATTGTGGTATCAATAAAATATTTTCATCCAGGCGAATGCCAAAACATATAAATAAAAAAATACCAACCTTTGTAGGGGCAATCCCATCTATGTTTTTTTTTTTGATAACAGGTTTTAGTGATAGTAAATGAATGACCTAATTCTGAAAATATATCTGATAATGGTTTGTTGTCTATAATGGAAATATCTGAATACGTAAAAAATTTAAAGATTCAACTAGTTTTTTGTTTCTATAACAACAAATAGCTTGAGTCAAAAAAAAAATTACGTTCGACGAAGTATACGACTATTATTATTTTATTTTCAAAAACTCTCTTGTATTGTTTATTGAATCTTTTGTTTGGGTGCAACGTATTCTTTTAGTTGCCCAGTCGGTTGTACAACAAAGAAAATTACTTGCATGTACGGAGAAATCACATGCACTAATAAGTTTATACGTCTTTTGAAGAGGTCCCAGTCTTTTACGACCACATTCACCCTATATTTTCATCGTACCAAGTAATATAATTAAACTTCGAAGACATCGTCGCATGAACTAACCGTTGCTGTTTTTCTTTGAAATGAAATTATATTGTCCGAATGCAACGTGCATTGTATTTATGATTTAACAAATAGAGTCTTTTCTGTTTTCGAAATAGGCTGAGAAGGAGTAGCATTTCAGAGTGGGGTGAATGCAGTAATAATAGTCTGTGTGCTTAGCGCTTTAATTAAGGGGGTGCCAGCGTCGGCTCTACCTAATTAGTGTTCTGTGAGGTGAGGTGAGTGTCTCGCAAAATGCTATCGCAAAGTTTGATTGTGAATTCACTTGATATTGTGAATTGGTCAACATTTTAATTTGAATTATAGTTTACCCTACTAGAGAACTCTGGAAGCTCAACCAAATAGAAATGCCAATTCTAAGATTTTCGTTGTCGGATGTTACAGTCGCCTTCTAGAAAATTATAAATTGTAAGAGGCTTACCGTTCAGTCCATTTTCTATCTGTATAGGTGTGAACATTTCGGGCCCGAGGTCTAGTTCTGTGACAAAGACAAAGTAAACCGAAAGCTGTTTCATGTTGCGCCCCTCGCCCTCGCCTAATGAACGCGTGTCCTTATAAAGCCTAGCCCTGAAACAATTTGGTCCCGGGTTCATTAAAATGCGAAGAGCGGTCGTTCCTATGGTGATAATGAGGGAGTAAGTCCCTGTTAATTGTTTATGACGTGACCTCACGACAATCCTGGTTACGTGGCTACCTCGCTAATTGGCGCATGTTGGCTTCATTAATAAGACTGAAATTACTTGTATTAATTCTCTGTTATAATATATGGAAGCTGGTGTAATCATGTACTGAAACAATGTAGGGGGATGTGTGTTGTAACTAAAACAAACAATTGTAAAGATACAAGCTGTGATGTGAAGTAAGGTAAGTAGGTCATCTGTAAAGTAGACTACCTACTTTTTACATGACCATGACGACCCAAAATAGGAGTTTAATTGTTGTGTGAACACTGAAATACTCGTTTTATGTATGTTTGTCAGTTTCTTTGTTCCGTCGTAACTTTTAAACGACTGAACGGATTTAGGCTCGGTGAACTTTAAAAAACCAACTGCTTAAAATTAGTAACTGAAATATTTTGATTGAATTATTTTTTATAGGCATTTCTTGCCAATTACTTTACATATACAATAATTGCATTTTTGAAACATAGAAAATGTCGAAGTCCAGACCCAGGAATCGAACCCTGTAACGAAGCAATAACAAAAGCCGTGATAGTTCTTTAACTACCGACTAGATGGCGCATGCGAGGGCCCAACTCGAGAGAGAGAAAATTTGAGGTCTAGTAACATAGTCCAGATAGGTTGTTCGATTCCAGCCCCGGTTTGGCTACGGAAGTCTCGGGTTTGATTCCTGGGTCTGGACTTCAAATTTTTCTATCTTTCATAAATGAAATATTTGATGCCAAAAATCTGCTATTTAATTTTTTTCTAATTTTGATGTACCCAGTGTCACTCTCACAGCTATTGTCCTTTTACAGTCATATGCCATCTGGCCTAAGAGTTGGTAGTATTGGATATGATGTCGCCAATTGTTCATTTAACACTTACCTACCTATCACGTAACCATAATATACACCCAACTGCGTAGTTTTATAAATTATTTTAGCTATACTGTAATAAGGTATAAAAACTGCCGCACTATGAAATAATTACGTCTCTGTGTCGAGTGTCTGTGGAGAGGCGAGATGAGACATGAATGTACACGGGATCATTTTTCAGGGCGAATGTAGGTACTTAACTTTTACGAATTTCAGAGTGGTACATCCCGGTGGGGATTTGGATCCCTCTATGAGTTAATCCACTAATATTCGCTGCCACACAAATATCACGCTATGTTTTGTTTTAATAATATTATGTTTGCAAATAATTTGAAACATAAATTTACTTAAATGTTACTGTCGTGTTATGTGTCATGATACAATCTATATCCTTACACTGGTTACCCTGTGAGACCAGATATGCGAGTGCTCCGCTGTAACTTCTGTCTGTTGTAATTCCCAAAAAATCCGTTGAACCATAAAAAAAGTTTATTAAACAATCCCGATCGTAGTATTTTATATTATTTTCAAAGGGTGCAATTATAAAATATAGTGCAATCCACCATTTGACCTTAATTGTTTAATTATTCAGATTTAGATAATAAACTGAAATATGACTGAAACCGTTAAACATTGTAATATATCTATATATACTTGTTATACTACGCTCTATCAACATATCTCCAACGGTTATTGACTGGTTTCATAGTTATCTGTCTGGTCGCCGACAACGCGTACGCATTGAAGAGTCTTTTTCTTCCTGGTGCGATGTAACGGTTGGTGTACCGCAGGGTGGCGTTCTTTCTCCTCTTCTCTTCGCAATTTTTATTAATGCTATTTCTAACCAATTAGTTTTATCCTACCACCTTTATGCAGATGATCTTCAAATCTACACACAAGCACCACTGCGACAGCTGCCACTAGCCTTTCCAATTATTAACAAGGATTTGGAGCGTATATGTGAATGGAGCAACCACCATGGTCTGAAGGTTAATCCGTCGAAGACTCAGGTTATCGTAGTTGGTAGCCCGAGGATGATTTCGCGAATCGATTGGAACCAATTGCCACAAGTTACACTCAACGGTACCTCTATAACGATTAGCGACACTGTAAAGAACTTGGGCGTTCTCATTGACAAAACCTTATCTTGGGGTCCTCAACTGCAAGAGGTCAGCCGTAAGTTATTTGCATCTACAGGGTCTTTGCGAAGACTCCGCAACTTTCTCCCCATTACCACTAAAATTGCGCTGGCACAGTCTCTTCTTCTACCTATACTTGACTATGCTAATGCCAGCTATCTTGACCTCACCGAGGAGCAACTTGACAGACTTGAGCGTCTCCAAAATTTATGTATTAGATTTTTATTTGGCTTGCGCAAATATGAACACGTTTCAGAATTCCGTAACGAGCTCAAGTGGCTCCCAATTCGTCTTCGTCGGAATACTCACATTCTTTCATTGCTTTACAGTACACTTTTTAATTCTTTTACTCCCTTGTATCTTGTTACAGTACAATATCTTTGTGCTGTATCTACAATCTACATCACAATCTTATGTTCCTTATCGCACGTTCAGTATCTATTAAATGTTTCTACTATCTGTTATCAACACGAAGTCGTTAGTATATAAGATGCACCTTTGGATAATTATAACCAGACTATACTACATCTTTTGTCTCATTTATACCTAATCATATACTGCCAAGAAGTTTGGCAAATTGGTGACCCCGACGAACGAATACGCAGCAAGAAACATGGCACAATCACCGTGCAAGGCGAACATAAATCAGCAAGGAACACTTGAAGTAGCTGCTGGCACCTCGGTTTTATCCCGCATTCCGGAATTTTGGAAAGACCAACCAAGATTATGGTTCACGCAACTAGAAGCCATATTAGCACCACAGAAGCAAGGAGACGAATACAAATACTGTACAGTAATAGCAAAGTTATCCAAGGAAGAAATACTACAAGTTAGTGACCTAATCACTTCACCACCGACTACAGATAAATACAAAAACATCAAGGAACGTTTAATTGATTGTTACGAAGAAACAGAACAGCGACAGTTTCAAAAATTAATATCAGAGACAGAACTCGGTGATCAAAAATCTTCGCAGTTATTACGTCAAATGCGAGTCCTCGGGAGAGGAAAAATCAGTGACGAAACAATTAAACTACTATGGTTCAGGCTTTTACCAACATCAGTTACTACGGTTCTAGCAGTTACGGAAGACATGGAAATTAACAAACTGAGCCAAATTGCAGACAAAATAATAATGAATTCAAAAGTAACCGAAATATCAGCTGTTAGCAACGACACTTCAAACGACAACAATACAGCATGCATTTTAGCCCAGCTAGCAAAATTACAGATAGATATTGACGCAATTCAGCAAGGTCAATATGGCTATCGACCCAACACGCACAATCATTTCAAGAAACGTCAACAATTCCCGATTATGAGGCCGAGAACAAACTATAGAGGAGCAAATCGATTTTGTTACTACCACGAAAGATTCGGAAAATATGCAAAGAACTGAAGAGAAGCGAGAAGACGCTTACCTTGAATTTAGGACTACAACGATGTTATAAATGGAATTTTGTGATCGATGTTACACAACCAATAATTGGAGCAGATTTTCTAGAGCACTATAAACTATTAGTCGACATAGCAGGTCGCAAACTTATCGACAAAGTTACAGAGCTGACAACGCATGTAACTTCAGAAAAAGCGACACAACAAACAATTCGTACTATCGCAGTGGGAACGAATCCACGTATTACGCAACTTTTAAACAAATACGAAGACATCACGAAAGGGTCCTCTCTCCGCAATGCGCCCAAACATAAGATTGAACATCACATTATCACTACAGGACCACCCGTCGCAGCTCGGGCAAGACCATTACCTCCAGAAAAATACGACATAGCCAAAAAGGAATTTCAAAATATGATAGAACTCAGAATTTGCCGACCGTCAGATAGCCCATGGGCAAGCCCATTACATATGGTAAAAAAGAAAAATGGCGAATGGAGACCGTGCGGAGACTATCGAATGCTCAATAGCACGACAGTACCGGACAAATACCCACTACCAAGATTAACTGACTTTACATACATACATATCAACCCATATGATGGCCCACTGCTGGGCACGGGTCTCCCCAGTAGAACCTACTAGTATGTAGATCCTGGGGGTAATTGCCATAATCACCACGCTTGGCGAGCGGGTTGGTGATCGCAGTAAGGTTTTAAGTACGCAGAGGACGCTGCTGCCCGTCCTCCGGTGTGAAATCCCTTAGTCGCCTTGACGACACCCACGGGAAGAAATGGGGTGGTACTATTCTTAAGCCGGCACCACACGGCCATACATACATATTAGAAAATAAAAAGATACTAAGCAAGATAGATATACGTAAAGCATACCATTGTATTCCTGTTAAAGATATAGAAAAAACAGCCATCATCACACCTTTTGGACTTTTTGAGTACTTAAGAATGCCTTTCGGATTACGCAATGCGGCACAAACATTTCAACGATTCATGGATTCCTTATTTAGAGATTTAAACTTCGTATTTATATTTGTAGACGACTGTCTCATCGCATCGGACAACGAAGATTTGCATTATCAGCATTTAGAAACGGTTTTCAAACGTTTACACGAGAATGGAATAACCATTAATCTCGAAAAATGCGAATTTCTCAAAAGGGAAATAGATTTCTTAGGTTATCATATAACGAGCCAAGGAATACACCCTACCGAAGAAAATTACAAAGCAATCATGGAATTTCCCAAACCGAAAACAATTCAAGAATTAAGAAGATTTTTGGGCATGGTCAATTTCTACAGAAGTAATATTCCACGCGCAGCGGAAAATCAAAGAATTTTAAACGAATATCTACATGGTTCAAAAAAGAACGATAATTCACCTGTTCCTTGGACAACGGAAGCAGACAAAGCTTACGAAAAATGCAAGGAAAGCATGAAAAACGCAGTGTTAACAGCGCATCCTTCCCGCAACGCATCACTAGCGCTCATGACCGACGCTAGTGCTACTTGCGTTGGTGGAGTTTTACAACAAAAATCCGGACGCAATTGGGAACCATTAGGATTTTTTTCCCAAAAATTGAGCGAAACTTAACAAAAATATTCTACGTTTGACAGAGAGCTGTTAGGAATATACATGGCCGTCAAACATTTTCACAGATTAATCGAGGGAAGAGAATTTACAATATTTACGGATCACCGACCTTTGACATACGCATTCTCCCAAAAACCATCATCAAACGATACACCGCGACGGGTCCGGCAGTTAGATTTCATTTCACAATACAGTACCAACATTCAACACATAAGCGGACGTGACAATATTACCGCCGATGCCTTATCTCGAATAGAGGAAATATACGTGCCATCACCTATCGATTACGCTGAATTGGAAAAATGTCAATCAACAGATAATGAACTAAGTAAATTACATGACAATAAAAGATTAAAATTCAAAAACATTACGCTTCCGGGTTCCACAATAAACATCACCTGCGACACGACTACTGGAAAAAGCCGCCCCTACTTACCAAAGCATTTTCGCAAACAAATTTTCGATACCATTCATGGTATGAGCCATCCAGGAAAAAGAACTACGAGAAAAATGATAACCCAAAGGTATTTATGGCCGTATATGAACAAAGATATCAATAATTGGTGTAGAGTATAGCCTGCCAAAAATCAAAAATACAACGACATACGATATCACCTCTTGGTACATTTATGACAGCGCAACGTTTTGAACATTTACATATTGACATCGTCGGACCACTTCCGATTTCACAAGGGAAGAGAAATTTAATCACAATCATAGATCGTTGTACGTCATGGCCCGAAATATTTCCGGTAGAAGATATAACTGCAGAAACAGTAGCCAAGACACTTTTCGAAGGATGGATTACTCGTTTTGGATGTCCATTGCGCATTACTACGGATCAAGGCCGACAGTTTGAATCAAGAATATTTGAGTCACTCTCACAATTTTTGGGAATACATAAAATTAGGACAACACCTTATCATCCACAATCCAATGGAATGATAGAGAGATTTCATAGAACTTTAAAGGCGGCGTTAATGACAAGAGAATCCAACGAAAATTGGTTAAAAGAAATTCCAACAGTTTTACTCGGGTTGCGGAGTAGCTTGCGAGAAGACACAGGTTATAGTTCAGCAGAGATGACATATGGAACGCCAATACGACTCCCTGGAGGATTTTTTGAGTCATCAGCAGCACAGTTATCAACGTACGAAGAGTTTGTAAAACAAATTCAAAAGGACATCACACAAATGACATCAATTCCGAAAAGAAAATAACACAATCAAGCTATATTTGTGCATCCCGAACTCAAGAATGCTCACACGTATTTGTTCGGTGTGATAGAATTAAGAAAGCCCTGACACCGCCGTATGAAGGACCCTACCCAGTAATTAGTAAAACAGATAAAACATTTTGCATTAGAATTAGGGATAAAGAGACAGTGATATCAATTGATAGATTGAAACCAGCTTTCATGATCAATGACGAATCAAACTACGTGCCAGATTCAAAGGATTGCGACAGGCATTCACACACGTACACTACACGATCGGGACGTAAAGTAAAGCCAGTAGTACGCCTATAAAAAATCGCTGATATAAGCAAGCTATTCGTATATATATTAACATAGATCTTAACATATACCATTAATTCACAACTACTCGTAACAACAAGACATCTAAAATGGGAAATCAAAGTTCTAAGGACCAGATAACATACAATACGGACAATTGCCTTAATCAAAACGAAGCGGACCAACTCCGTAACCTGATCCAGGAGGACTTACGGTGGACAAGAAATGTTGCAATGGGACAGATTATTTTAACAATCGGCGTGATCCTAATTTACGGCATAATGAAAACACTGGACAGAAGAATGAAGAGTTTAACGGAAAAAAATAATAAACACTCGTGCAACAGCTAAGTCAAAATTACAGACGTCAGCAAATCACACCACAACAGGCGTCATCAAATTCCACCGCGTACAATAGCATTATTATTTATATACATCAGCAAATAACTAGTAAGGTCTAGGTCAAATTTATATTGTAAACACTATTACCATAATTTTTTTTAAAGGGGGGTGTACTGTTACAGTACAATATCTTTGTGCTGTATCTACAATCTACATCACAATCTTATGTTCCTTATCGCACGTTCAGTATCTATTAAATGTTTCTACTATCTGTTATCAACACGAAGTCGTTAGTATATAAGATTATGCACCTTTGGATAATTATAACCAGACTATACTACATCTTTTGTCTCATTAATACCTAATCATATACTGCCAAGAAGTTTGGCAAATATCTCAAAGAACGTTTCAAGTTCCTGTATGACACACATTCGAGGTCCCTGAGGTCATCGGAGGATTTGAGATTGGAAATTCCAGTGCACCCCACACGATTTTGTGACAATTAATTTACAGTTGAGGCAGCAAGACTTTGGAATGCATTGCCTCTGCCTATTAGACGTGCTCAGTCGTTGGTATTATTTAAAAGGATGTTGAAGACTACTTAAAACTATAAACATCTATTAATTATTTTTGGTATAATTTCTAAGTAAATATATATGTATATAGCTAAATATAATAATATACCTATATTATTTATTCATGCTGTACACTACCGCTATTTATTTCTTGTAGATAATTTGTTTCTATCCATCCAAAGGTTGCCTGGAAGAAATCGCTATTAGCGATAAGGCCGCCCATTGTACCTACATGTAAGTCATACAATGTATACCAACTTGTTCTTGTATATTTAGTGTACAATAAAGAGTATTATTATTATTCTCTTTATTAAAATTAAATACATATAAATTACATTTTTAAATATAGCTAACAAAAATTAAATATATTTAAAAATATAAAAATAGTGCTGAGAGAGATTTTTGGCATCGGGTACAGGGACCGCGGTATCGCTAACCGCTGAGCTTAGCGAGGATTCTGAGCCGAACCGGCCAGAGCGCAACAGACTGAGGTTCTGGAACCGCTTAAACGGCTGGTCATTTCTTGGGACAAATTGCCCCCACTCCTTGTTGCGTCCACTTCCACGGTCTCTACCTCCCTATTTCCTTCCACGAGCCTTGGGCTCCTCCTCCTATTAAAGATGTTTTTTAGTTTATTTTTGTCCATTTTGTTCCCACGAGTATGGGGGAAATAAAGGTCCACCCGAGCAGTGCCCCTTGTACCCGAGTAAGCGTAAATTTATAGCCCAACTGGGGGGTCCACAGGTGCCCCAGCTGGGGGTAGCGCTTGGAACCGAACATCTCATCCGCCATGCATCCTCTGGTCACGCTCCGCAACACAGGATTCGGGGATTTTTTATAGAGGTTGTCATCCTCGCGGCCCAGGCGACCAAGCCAAGACCCTCGCCCCCGCTCAGAGCCGTAGGACATGTCTACGACACTCCTACTAGCGATTACGAGTTTCCGACGGTGGCAGAAAGAAGATCTCCCCGCCCACTCAACGGCAGTATGAGCACGTCAAACCCGTCCTCCGGGCAGCCCAGGAATGAGCCACCCCCTACTCTGCCAGAACATTAGCCGTGTGACGATGGTTTCGCGAAACGCCGCAAATCCACCGGCACACGTTGCCCAGGGTGTACCACGAGGAGGTTTTCCGGCACTTAGCACCCCACGTGAACCCACTCCTAACACAAGCCATTGCTTAGCGAGCTTAGATGGAGGGGTTAACAGGATTGTTAGTAATGTAAGACCACAAACCCACATAGATGGTAATCTTTTTTTTTTAAGAAAAAAAAATATTGAGATGCCAAAGGAAACATCTTGATGAACGCACAATAAGACGAATCTAATGAGACCTCTCAAGCCAAAATCCATCAAGCCTTTTAGACTTTAGAGCGTGGCAAAGAAATATACATACATACTTACAAACAAACATACATACACTCGGAAATCATAACCCGCTATCGGGTAAAAATTCTAGATGGCGTCGATGAAGTCACACTCGATTTTTTTTTGTGTCAAATTAGATAAATTTTAAATATGTAGGTATAACATATAGCTGGTTTATTTACAAAAGAAGAGTTTGGTTTTATTTACAAGGAAGTCGTGATTTTGTTCTTGTATAAAGTAAAGCTTCTCCACTTAACACCGTTTAGATTATAGGAAACTGAAAGTTCTTGTTACACGGAGACCGCAGCCAATTAGTACAGGACAGAAAGTAATTAGAAAAAACTCTTATAAAAAGTCGCGAGGGCGTTGTCCGTGTCTGGTTTTAATTCAGAACTTGTTCGCAGACTGCTGGAGTCTTTTTTAAACACAGAAAGTTTTTTTTGGATTTTTTTATAATAAAAAATTCCAAAAAAAACTTTCTGTAAATAAGTTTTGTATATAAAAGGTAACCGTTACTGACTGACGGACCAGTCAACATACACTTCAAACTACTGAACGGATTGCTCTGAAATATGGCACGCAGATAGTTATAATGATATTAGATATTGACCACGATCGGTGCAATTCGATCGAAACGGCGGGTAAATAAAAGGTTCGTAATCAATGTGGGATTATGAGTTTACTAGCTTTTACGAGTTTGCTTTAGGTACTACTCCTATTAACCCTTCCAGAAAAGCTCAATGGCTTGTGTTAGGAATGGGTTCTCGTCAGTAATGTAACGGATAAGATTCGAACCCGCGGCCTCATGATTGCCGTTGCGCCTCGCGCATTATTTATATTATTATCGCACACGTAAACACCAACAAATGGCCAATATACGATGTTGTTTATAGAGATGCGAGAGTGTAGCGAAGCATGCGGCGGCTATCGTTGCACTGCACGTTGCGGGCATCGCTACAGCGCTCGTGGAGTATCTACTAAATAATTCACGTTTAACATAAAATATTAATAAATTAAGGTATGGAATGGTATTAAGTAATTGACTTTTAAACATAGAGTTTTTTTTTTGGAAGTCAAGTTTGTGTTGTGCTATTTCCAAATAAGACTGTCAGAAGGTTCCACCGCGACAGCACGCCTTAGCCATTAGTCTACCGCCGCTTCTTCTTTCTCCATTAAACCGAAAGGGCCCACGATCCAGTATGCAAATTAATTAATATATCGATTTATAAGGTAACAGGGTGAGCATGCCGTTACAAAGTCGTGACGTGTGCAGGTAAGGCAACCTTCCCTGTTACCGGCCGAGTAATGCATAACTAATTAAGTTAAATTGACAAAGTTGCGAGTCGGTAGTTGTTTGTTTCGGCAACCTTAGCAAGGGTTGGTAGGTACTAGTGTTTGTTCGACGAAAATGATATTGTCTTTAGATTTGATGGCCGCCATGATGGATTAGGCCTAGAGCGAAAGGTGGTGCGGATTCTGGGAATAGAGAAGTGTTGTTATATTTTTGAAACAACTTTTGAGCGTGTTGCTAGTTTTATTTTATTATGTCTCTAATATTTATTTTAGCATCTAGTTATTAATTTCCAACTAATTTACTGCACCTACACATTGTATATCTACATCACCCTAAGGTAGACTGGCAGAGAATGCTTTTAGCATTAAGTCCGCTGTACAACTTTGGGCATAAAGTTTTAAATAAATAAATAAAAACACACTATGTTAATATTATAAAGCTGAACATTTTTTGTTTGATTGAACGCGATAATCTCAGGACCTACTGGTTCGAATTGAAAAATAATTTAGTGTTGGATAACCCATTCAAAATTTAAATCATTCTAATAATAGGAACGAAGCATCAATGCAAAAAGGGGAAAAATTGAAGTAGACGTAGTACGTAGTTGCATGTGTCAGCTAGTATTAATTTTGTAGTGCAGCAACTGATGTCACTGTGAGCCACTAATCAGCAAAACTCATGAGAGTGCGAGATGTCCAACTGCCATCAGGTGCCCGCAGATGCCCACACGTATGATATATTGAACGTCATCGTCAAATAATGGCGTAACAATCTGGATGCCTATGAGTAAATATGAGAGAAAAAAGCTCCAGGGAACCTAGGCAGCGTATGGGGGAGACATGTGCCCAGCAGTGGGGCAACACCTACAGGTCACATTAAAAAAAAAAAAATTAAATTATATTTATGATTTTCTAATTAATTCTTTATCTATCTTTAGGAAGGTATTCTGACTAAATAAAATAAATGAATTTCTGTATATTGCTGGAGATCGCAAGCCATCAGATACAATTATTTTAATCTATCAAACTGTCACAAGCACTAAAACAGTTTGGCCGAATGCAATCGACATTTCAATTTAAAAACTTTTTTTTTATTTTGACGTCGTCAGTCGTAACATATCGAATATTGTGGCTCTAATCCATCTACATAAAATTCTGTTTGAGGATAGCAATTTGGATTTTTTGATCCTAAAAAGTTAAGTGCTCAAAAAATGTTTGGTTTGAAAAGTATAGGGTGCATTAAGCTAACATTGCAGACACAAATTATTAGACCAAATACGATGTTTCGAAAGCCAAAGCGTAGGTTTTTAAAAATAAAAAACGGCTGCACTTTCAATTCTAATGGACTAGGACTAAAGAAATACGCTCTTCAACTGATACCTAGAGAAATATAGTCTAATCAGTTCGTTTCCTAAGTTGAAGTAAATGTAGGTAAGACAATAAAAAGAAGGATCATAATATTCATAATCTATTTGAACTTATAGTAGTCAAAGTTTTGGAAAAATGCGTGGACAAACGTATATACGAGCTATAACTTGAATATATTTTTGTTAAGAATATGTATAGCATTTGCAATAATATTACAAACACGAGTCGAATTGAGACCCTACTTTTTGAAGTCTTTATAACACATCGTTTTATTCCTCCACATTCATAAACAAACGTAATATAGGTTCTAGTGCTAAAACATAAATATATGACTTAAGTTGATAGTTTATTACTCAATCACATCACAAACCCTGAAAATAAATGAGGATTTGTCCAGAGAGCGACATTAGTCAGGATAAAGAGCAAGTCATGTGAAAAACCTCCACCAAACCACAACGCCACATGCAAAAGCTTGTGATAATAAAATATTATACAAGGGTGTTCCCACTTCTATTCCGGTATTTCATTTTGACACAGTGTGTCATACCCGTGAACGACGAACATGACATTCATCAAACCGAAAGGGAAGTAAAATTTTGTATGAACTCGAATTTCGCAACCCTAAAAGGGCGACAGTTAACACAATTAACTCGACGTAAATGTAACTAAGTAATATAGAAGAAGGTAACTCTCCCTACAATGAATTTTGGGCCTTATAGAGAATATATTTACGAACTAAAACTTTAACTGTACCAAGAGCCATGTGTAAAGCTTAATTTAATATAAAAAACGTTGCTGACAGTTAAAAGTTTTAACTTAAAGTCATATACTAATTAAATCATTAGCATTTTCATGTCGAATCTTCGGAGATTAGCCTGTTTTTATACCCAACTCCAAACTTCAGCTTTATTTTAAGTAACAATAAAGAAGATAATAGGTATGTGCATGTTTATTTTCTTAGTTCTCGTACATCTTTAAGACTCTAAAGGTTCATTTCCGTGCATTGCGGCCGATCGCGAGCCGCGCGCGACTTACGACGAACGGCTGATGCGCGCGGCCGATGCGACAATAGTCAGATATGGTGCCGCTTCCAAGGTATGCGACAGACGCGCGCGGCCGACGACTGACGTAAGCTGCGCGCGCACTATGAATACTGTCGCATCAGCCGCTTGCGGCTCTCGATCGGCCGCGATGCACGGAAATGAACCTTAAGTAAAATTAAAATTCTTAAAAAATATTTAATGAAAATTTTATCTAAATCTGTTTACACTTAACTATAGTTGACCAAAGATTGGCAATCAGAGAGCTTCTTAAAAGCTTTTTATGTATACCTCTTTAATTTCGTTTACTGATGTTATAAATATAAAGCTTTGATTTTAGAAGTTATAATGTTTGAATGTTTATAACTCAATTACACTCGAATCACCGCTGAATTCATGTGAATTAAACTAAATACTTAATAATTTTGATTTGCCACATCTTTGAAGATCTATACCTTATTTTAAGAGTATTACCCAGCCTTCTTAGAAACTCTTTACCTTCTCGATATCAAAATATTAAGCAATATTTCATCTCAACCGAACTGGCAATCCCTAAGGTGTTTAAAGGTAAAATTATGAAAAGATTCGAGCAGCCGTATACATATAGTATACATCTTGCGGGTTCTCAACGAAATCCCTTACGCAAACTTGTTAAATTATACGTTTTATTTGACTTGCTAGTCCTTTGCACCTTGTAGGTGAAAGGGTAAGCATTATATAGTAATAAGTTCTTTCTTATGTATACTTAACCCTTTCACGTAGGGCCGGGTTTTCAATAATTTAGTGTTTAATTTGTAAATTTATTTAAGCCATTGATGGTTACTTTTATTGTTAGTTTAACGCCTACCTATAGTAAGTATTGGTAAAAGTTAATTTTCCTAATGAATTCTTTATTCAACCAACCATCAAATCATTTGCTAGTTAATCAATTAAACTTTGTCACTGTTTCATGCAAAAACATTTAAAGGATTATTTTGACTTTACATTAATGTAGCTTGTACATCAGACTGAGACATAGGTTACATCATACTGCTAAATTTGAATCCCTCGCGGCTATCATATATAATAAAACTGAAGAGTTTGTTTGTTTGTATGAATAATAGGAGCGGAGCAGCAATAACAAATGTTGCAAAAACGGGGAAAATTTACGCAGACGAAGTTGCGCGGGTCAGCTAATAAAATATCAAGCTCAAAATAGATAATTCAGCGTTATAATATATTTTTCTTGTAAACTAAAATGCCTCATCCTGTCCTTTTATAGAACATGCCTTTATACTTTCCCAGCCATATAAACTAAGGCATCATGTTCAATGACTGTTCATTGTGTGCACCCTTGTTAAAACGAGCATTAATAACGTGACACCTATGATTAATGTCCAAGAAGGTTCAACTAAAGAGGTTGATACATACACTAGCCGTACATTGTCTTGTTTGTTTGATCCTACATAACCTTAGTTTAGATTAGTTAGTTATTTCCTCCAGAAATAAGGGACGTCATAAGGAAGCCTAAAGTCAAAAAATTTACATTGAATTTAATCTTCTTCTTATTTATTTTGTTCTGCTAGTTACTGCTATTGGTTTTGAATGTTATTTTATATCTACCTTTCAAATTATCTGTTTGTTATTTTTTTTTTAGACTATTGTTGTAAAATTTCAACACAATGTTACAAAATAAATTGAAATTGAAACACAACAACAACAAGTGATAAAAATATGTCGCAGATGAACGCAGCTCAATTATTCAGAAGATATTTCTTTGCAAATTTCTTACACTTCTATAAACGAATATTATTGTATTAATCAAAATTATTGAAATTAAAGACTACTTTTAAATTACATTTCAGAAAAAAATTAAGTAAGCAAATTTCTTGTCATAACATCTGACTTGAGACTCTATAACTGGAATCATCAGACACAGCCTTACATAATAAACTCATAACACCTTATGATCTTAAATGACAGACGAAAATAAATTCCTACAACTAGAATGAATGTAAACCTGACACTTGTTAATGTATTGTTTACGAAATGAAAGTAAGTAGTGGAATATTAAGGGCATAAATAATATAAATATAAGGTATGTATTATTCCGTTTTTAAATTAAACTTTAGCAAGAAAGAAGAACTGGTGAATATTACGATGAAGTTGTGACCAGTCAGCGTAATCCGGTCGATTGAAACATCAAGCAATCCATAAGGCATGTGCTTACTTACATTGATCACGTTTATTACCGTGTCGATGATAATGAAAAACATAATAATATAATAAAATAATGAAACGAGCTATCTCAGATACCGTCGCAACATTAATCGCAAATGTATCACCACCCTTAGACCTAATAATAACATGATTAAAGGACCTGTACTGTTGAGATCAAAGGGCTAGTTTCGCTAAAGTAAGGGCTAATATGTACGTCGTGTAATAACAGTGACCTTCAGTAACGTGATCTATCAAATACTAAATGTTATAACCTTGTCTGGGTTTATACGTAAACCGAAACAAATTTGCCTATAAATCATTCTGATTTTAATAAAGACATTATTTTTAACCATTTAATGTTTAGCAATATATATGAAACTTTCCAGACGTATTGACAACCCGTTCACATTTTTAACATTCTTTAACGCACACAGTGATAATAACGTTCCTATTGGTGGACACATACGTAATGCCACGGATAACACAGCGTAGGGCTGCCACAAACTTTGCTAAGTTGATCTAACTAGCTGAAAACGTTTTCAATGTCTAAGGTTAGTTTGTTGAAAGTTTCAAGTGTGATATTGTAATGAGTTTGGAACAAGTGTTCTCACGTTGTTATTAAAGTTCATTGTTTTCCATAGGCATTTACATGAACAAATTATAAGTTCCACAGAAAATAATTCAGTTCAATGTTAGTTCAATAAATTATGAAAGTAATTTAAGTTTAATTTGTTCGCGTACATTCAAGTTTGCTACTTAATCTATTTAGCAATGAAAATAAAGTTATTAATACCTCTATTTCAAAAATGACTCGACAAAAAAATATTTGGATGCTCTGGCCAATGACCGTAATACCAATTACTCACTCTGGAAAGCAACCAAGAAATTGAAACGCCCAATTCCTTCACTCCCTCCAATAAGGGAAGAAAATGGGAAGTGGGCCACCAACAATGAGCAAAAAGCTAAAAGATTTGCGCAACATTTACAATCGATATTTCAACCCAATGAAGGACTCACTGAAGATATAACCCATCATAATCTTCAGCACAACCAACTAGAAATTAAATTTGTAACACCGAAGGAAGTTGCAAATGAAATAAGGTTAAATATTAATACTAGAAAAGCTCCAGGTTATGACCTTATCACAGGAATAATCCTTCAAAACCTGCCCCGGAAAGCTCTAGTTAAACTAACAAATATCATCAATGCAACTTTCAGGCTAAAGCATGTACCTTCAATCTGGAAAGTAGCAGAAGTAATTATGATCGTAAAACCTGGGAAACCCCCTGAGGAAACGACATCCTACAGGCCTATTTCCTTATTGCCTGTTATGTCAAAATTATTTGAAAAGCTCTTGCTGAAAAGACTTAAGCCATTAATTGAGGAACGGAACCTAATACCTGACCATCAATTCGGCTTCAGGGCGAAACATTCGACAATAGACCAGATACACCGAATCGTAAACGTTATAGAAAAAAGTTTAGAAGAGAAAAAGGTTTGCTCTGCTGTCTTCTTAGATGTTGCGCAAGCTTTTGATAAAGTGTGGCACAAAGGGTTGATATATAAACTAAACGTCATGCTGCCCAAACAGTTTGCCGATATATTAGAGTCTTATATATCAAACAGAATGTTCAGGATCAGACAGGAAAATGCCTACTCCGAACTTAAGGAAATAAAAGCTGGGGTACCGCAGGGAAGTGTGCTAGGGCCGGTCCTGTACCTATTATACACCTCTGATATCCCAGAATTAGAAAACAACACTATTGCAACCTTCGCTGACGACACGGCCATAATGTCTGTAGGTAATTCTCATAAGGAAGCTGTAGAAAATGTCCAAACAGCTGTTAGAAAAGTGTATAACTGGACCCAAAAGTGGCACATTAAACTAAATGAATCAAAATCGATTCATATCGATTTTACCAACAGGAAACCGCAATACCATCCAATATATATTAATAACCAGACTATCCCATATGCTAATACGGCTAAGTATCTCGGAATGACTCTTGACGTGAAACTACGTTGGAAAGCTCACGTCAAAAAGAAACGAGAACAACTAGATATTCTCTACAAACAGATGTATTGGCTAATCGGAAGGACTTCCAATTTGTCAATCCCTAACAAACTTTTAATATATAAACAAGTCCTTATGCCCATATGGACTTATGGAGTACAGCTTTGGGGCTGTACCAAACAGAGTAACAGAAATATAATCCAACGCTTTCAAAACAAAGTGCTAAGAGACATTGTAAGTGCACCTTGGTATATCCGCAATAACGATCTTCACCGGGACCTACAAGTGGAATTCGTAGATCAAGTGATTCGAAAATTCGCAGAAGCTCATGACAAAAGACTTCATAGCCATGTCAATCTTGAGGCTATCCAACTCCTCGATTGTACGGACTTAAAACGAAGACTCAAAAGAACTAAGCCATTTGAGTTAGTGTAGTGTTAAGTGAGAAAAATAGTGACAGTGACAGTGCTTCACATTTAAAACACAAGAACAAAGTGTTATCAATTTATCAGACACTAAGAAAAATCAATGGATAATTTCTTAGATTAAGTATTTTAGCAGTTTAAGTTAACATAAAATTACTTATTAGCTCCAATGTTAGATTGTAATATTTTAAAGAGTAAAGCTTTTACTCTTTACAGAGAAAAAAAAAAAAAAAAAAAAAAAAAAATACCTCTATAATGTGAACATTAACCGTAGAAAAAATAAAATTGTATTTTAAGTGCCTACTTATCAAATAATATGCGTATAACTTGTAAGATATTGGGGAAAAGATCGCTCCTTTCTGTATTTCTTTTCAATCATTTTTATTGCGGTACTTTTACCTGTTTTCCGGTTCTGAACATTATATAGGACCTGGTCCCTTGGGTATGAATTTATGGATCAGTTACGTGTAGAAAACGGTGTATTTTATTTTGACGAGAGGTACATCTTTTTATAACATTTTACTCTAATTTAGTTAAAAGGAATAAATTGTAAACAAATAAAAAAACCCGCCTGAAAAAGGCACTTTGCTAAGTTCACTGAGATCCATGAATGCCTCCGACTGCATGAAATTATTTAATTATGTTGATCCCCTACATAATTATGTAGGGGACTTGTTTCCATCTTTTTTGTGCAGGTGGTATTTTTTTATTTTTATTTAATACTTTTTAGTAGTTGTAGGATGTAACCGATGTAACAACTTACTTTTATCACAGCTATTGTCAAATATTAAAAATTGAAAAAAGAATGGTTGCTAACTAACTTTTTTAGTATTACAGTTATAATCATAATATACCTTTTTGAAATGCTTAAGATGAGCCCTTTAATTTGATACCCATATTGCAGTATTCAAAACATTTTTTTTTTTCACACCTCTTTATTTTGACTTTTGAGAAGTCAAAATAAAGAGGTGCCGCCATGTTTGTTTTTTTTAAACGTCACATATCTAAGAACATTTGGGCGATCAAGACGAATCTAACGACGTATAAATCCGTTCAGTGGATTGTGAGATATCAGGTAATAAAGAATATTACATACATACATACAAGATACGCGCGAAAAACATCCCTTATTATTATTATTATTATAACCCTTATTTACAGTCGGGTAAAAATAGGACAGTAGATGCTACGTGACAGAATAAATTAGACTTTACAAGCAACAAAAATATTTAACGTACAATTTGTACAGAATATGCTTAGATTGTTCAACTGAATGTCACTTTTAAGTAGATTCGACAGGTAGTCCAGATAAAATAAAATTACTGGATAATTGTACAGACCTAAAATACATAATTATTATAATGATATGACAAAAACCCCGCCGATCCCTTTGGTGTGTCGTGTTTTATTCGAGGTGAAAGTTTTTGAATTCTGTTTTAAATGAAAATCTCCTAACTATTGTTAATATGTACGGGCAAAGATTGTAGACCGTTAAATTTTCTACAAAAATGGTCCCGATACTTTTTTCTAACAAAGCACCAATCTCGAGATATTGCCACATTGGATTATAGAAAATATATGTTTTATAAAAAAAAATCGCAAACTTTGCTCTCATATAACAAACGACGCACCAGCAGGGGGCTTAGACAAGGTACTACATTCGTTCCGTGGCGAATTCGATAGCGCCGTACGGTACTTATCGTTACGTTAAAAAATAAAAAAAATGTCTATGGTCTCCACCGCAAACGTCAAATTCTATACTATAATTCTATTCCATGTATTTAAATCCTGTACAAAAATCCAGCTTGTTTGGAGTTAATGCAAATTTAACTCTTATTTTCCCTTATTTTTCTCGCAATACGGTAATTAGTTCATTGCATGAATTGAAGCTTATCTAAATGGTGACTAATCTAGTACATAAACGACTTAGTCACAATAACATTTGACTTTTATAATAATAATAATAATAATATATTGGGACAACCCACACAACGATATCTGATCCCAAACTAAGCAGAGCTTGTACTATGGAAACCGGACAACTGTTAAACATATTTTTTTAATATTTCTAAATACAGACAAATTACAGATAAATAACACCCAGACACAGAATAAACCATCGTGCTCATCACACAAAGTTTATCCTGGGTGGGGATCGAACCCACGACCTCTTGCGTAGCAGTCGGTTACACTCCAACCGCGCCACAGAGGCAGTCAACTACTTAGTATGTTGTGTACTGTTAGTTTGTCGTTGATTATTTTGAGTAAAAGGCATAAAACTCTACCCTTCATGATATTCGAATTGAAGTATCAATAGTGTCCACACGTTTAGTGTGTAGACACTATTAACACTTTGACTTTATAATGATTTATGTTTTGACAAGCCTTTTAGAAAATAATCACAGCACACAGCCACCCTATTTTTGGAACGAAGTTCCTTATCACGCGTTGTGAAAGGGGGCTAGACGGAAAAAAATCTCACGAAAAGTTGTAACGACACTTTTTGAAACACACAAGCGTGCGGCATGCGCGTAAGATATGAACATCTAATTTGACGAAGAAGTCATTTGTCGATTTGGTCTAGAGGCATAAATTCGGTACACAATATTGGTGACAATTGTGTAGTTGTGGGATCGAGCCTTCGGTATACAATTGTCTTTTTGTAATTTATTTTCGTTTCGTCTTTCTATTTCGCATTGAACAGTGTGGTGTTGCGAAAATTATTCAAATAAATCTCAGCAGTTGTCCTGGTAAACACTAATAGTATTTGAAAGAGTGATTAGCACCTGGATCGGGATTCAAATCTGTGCCACCTGAGCGATTGCAGCAATTAGTTCTGATTTGATTATGTACAGGCGCGTCTTGTGTGCGGAGACGACGCGGCGGGTTCACGTCCTAATTGGAACGTAGGTAATTATGTGTTTAATCGAGGAGTTTCCGACTTAGTGGCATGGTTGATTATTCCTAACCTGACCCAACATATTAACCCGCTCTCCTATACCCGTCGTAAGATCGGGTCAGGTTAGGAACAAAATTTACTAATATTTTGTTATTCCTAAGCTAACCTGGCAACGGGTAAAGATTTCGGGTCAGGTTAGAATAATCCAACATAGTAAACCACGTTCTTTCTAATAGATAGTTTGACAGATTTTTAGTAACGATATTATTGGCAATTCGAGTTCATTCGCAATCACTTTAAAGCAATGCAAAAGTGTTACAGTGTCATTAAAACCTATTGTGATCGAATAAATAAGGCAGGTAATGCTCCAAGTTTTACAACATTATCCTTGGAGAGCCAACATAATGTCTCTCACAGTAACTTGGCTCGTAACGCGATTATTGTATTCATCTTACGAGAAACTTGTAACAAACAGATATAAGCTTTTATTATGTAGGATTCACATAACGATATTGTTTTAAATGACGATATTATCATAAATGTAATATGCATAAGGTATTCATTCGAAATACATTTGCTTTTAATACAGAAAATAAAGAAGTAAGTAAATGTCGTATTGGGTACAATATTTGGAATAAGTAGACATTGTAAGGATAAATACAAGTTTTATTTCCCAACGTTTTAATCATATAGCGGTCTTAACTTTATCATAAAATGAAGGCCGTGGTCCCTTATAGACTTTCTAATACATAATTCAGACAATGATTATATTAATAATAACAATATCTTGGGACAACTTACACAACATCTCTAAATACATACATATTATAGAAAAATTACACCCAGACACAGAATAAACCATCGTGCTCATCACGCAAAGTTTTATCATAGGTGGGGATCGAACCCACGACCTCCAGCTTAGCAGTCAGAGTCACTAAACACTAGCCCAACAGGCAAGTCTGTTGATTGTTTTTAAACTTTCTTTTTTTATATGTTATATATAAGTACAAACCTTTTATCTTTTATTGACCCGACGATTCGATTCGCCTCGGTGTAAAGACGTTGTAAGTGTAGTCTGTAGAAGTACCGACAATACAAATTCTCAAAATCGGGCGAGGGTAGTTGAAAAACCTCGCGCCTCACAGAGACTTCATTAAGCATCATCAGTCGACCAGTGACCACGATCGGTGCAATTCGATCGAAACGTCGGGTAAATAAAATGTGCGTACCTTTAAACAATTCACGCGAATAAGTCCCGATATATATATCTAATACTAGCTGCCACAGCGAACTTCGTACTGCCCAGCTTTCTTTTAGTAATTTAAACCTTCTACAGAGTATTAGAAAACTAAAAAAAAAAGAATGAATAAAATCGGTAAAATCGTTCGTTAGTTATCTCGTGTACAAGGGAAATAGGGATTCATTTTTATGTATACAGATAACAACAATGTTATGACAATATCTATTATTGTAGATGAAAAACAGTCTACAATACAGGCACGTATATTTTCAACTAATGTATAATTGAAGGCTTGGCGAGGTGGATCGGTTTTCAAGCGACTTCGTCGAGGTGACACGAGGCAGGGCTCAACTCCACTTACTATTACATCACCGACTTAAAACTATTCTGGATTTTTAAAGAATCGTATTACGTGTTTAATACTGGAACGAACTTAATACCAACTACATTTTTAGTAGGGAGGGGTGAATATGGATCGGTTTTGTGACACTATGATGGATGGTGGAACGCAGTTGTTGTGTCGGTGGTTATTTTAAAACTTTAGCGACATGCCGCGGAAGTCCTATAAAGAACCAAGGAGTGATTAATATCAGATTACAGTCAATATCAAAGTGTATAACGTCCTCACTGTAATAGTGTCACAACGGTTTTAAGTCTTATATAATTTGTATTTATTTATTTATTTATTTATTTATTTATTTCAGATTGCATAAATACAGGTAGGATTAAAAGTTATTACAAATTGTTAGGTATCACTGTACTTTACCTCACGGCATACAATTTAATACATTGTTGAAAATAATAATAATAATAATCGGAATTAAATACAAACACAAAATAATAAAAAAAAATAAAAAAAATAATAATAATAATATTTGAAATTAAAATTCTTACAAGCTATGAGAAATATATTCATCTACGGAATAGTATGCATTTTCAATTAATATATTAATAATTTTACCCTTAAATTATCATTATATTTTCTATTTCCAGAATTGATTTTGGCAACTTATTATATATTCTCGGAGCCATGCATAGAATACTCTTGTTAAATAAGGCTGTAGAATTAGGCGGGATACGTAACTTTAAATTATTACGACTGCTACTCATTTTCTCAAATAGATGACAATATTTTTTGACAAATAAAATAGTTTCTAAAATGTATATACATGGCAATGTCAAGATTTTTAGGTTTATGAAATGTGGTTTACAGCTTTCCACCTGTTTTAAATTAAACATAGCCCTTAAAACCCTTTTTTGGGATTTAAATGCTTCGTTTTTATCTGTGGCGTTACCCCAGAATATAATTCCATATCTCAGAATAGGCGCAACATATCCGTGATAGGCTGTTACAATTGTTGCTATATTATTCGTTTTTGAAAGCTTTTATAATGCATATGAGAATTGATTTAACTGTAAGCATACTTTTTCAATGTGCAATTTCCAGTTTAAATTTTCGTCGATATATACGCCTAAGAATTTTGTAGTAGTTACATGTTCTATTCGTTGATTATTGCATTGTATGTCGATTCCTGCCAGTTTATTAATTCTATTACTAAATGTCATTAAATTTGTTTTTGATACGTTCATTTTTAAATTATTTAATGTCAGCCAGTGTATAACACTATTTAGGGTGTTGTTTATGTCTTGCTCTACTTGTGATTTATTATTTCCTGTAAATAAAATAGTGCTGTCGTCAGCAAAAAGAACTAGCCTATGCTTTATTGCCATCGGTAGATCATTTATGTAAATTATAAATAAAAGTGGTCCCAGTACACTTCCCTGAGGTACTCCAAATAGAACAGTCCGTTTCTCTGATGAGAACGTTAATACTTTTTTTTCCCTAGGGCAAAATGATGTGACTTGTGTGAGTTGTTGCCTATTACTAAGGTAGGACTTTATTAAATTTAAGATATTGCCCCTTACACCATAGGCATACAACTTATCTATTAGTATGTTATGATCGACATAATCAAAAGCCTTACTTAAGTCCATATATAAGGCGCAGGCCTGCCTTTTGTTATCTATGGCTGTCATTGCCATTTGAAAAAAATTGAAAATTGCTACATTTATATTTTTTTGTTGTCGGAATCCGAACTGTTCATCAGCTAGCATTTTATTTGCCTCAAAATAATTATAGAGACTTCGATGAATTACCTTCTCTAGTACCTTTGATATGACAGGAACAAGTGCTATAGGTCTGTAACAATTAATATCGTGTTTGTCATCTTTTTTGAAAAGAGGTTTAACTATGGTTAGTTTTAACTGTGATGGAAAAACGCCATTGAAAATACACAAATTAGTTATATAACTGAGTATATATGATAACTTAGTTGATACTATTTTTAATATTTTGGTAGATATACCGTCGTATCCAGTACTATTGGTTGAATTAAGACTCAATATAATTTTATTAATATCTTCAGGTATGGTTGGTAGCATAAATAATGAGCCAGATTGTTTTGCCATACAAATTTTGTGCGAGGTAGGTCCTAATTTAGCCACTTGATCTATAAAACAATCATTAAACGCATTTGCAATTTGTGCGGGATTGTTTATTACATTGCCATTAACATGTATATGTTGGATGTGCTCCTTAGGCATATTGCATTTATTTTTATTTAATATAGTCCAAGTAGCTTTGCACTTATTTAATGCTTTGTTAATGAAATTGTCATTTTGGCACTTTTGTGTGAGTTTAATGATGTTATTTAATCTAGTGGACAGGCTAGTAAATAAATGTTTATTTATGTCAGTGCGCTTTTTACGATATTGCCATAAAAGCTTCCGCTTTCGTTTGCAGCAAAGTTTTATTCCTTTTGTAATCCATTTAGGCCTGGCTTGCACTGTAATTTTTGCCAAATATACTGGAAAGCATAAGTCATAGAAAAGCCGAAACAACCCGTAGAAATGGGTAAAAGCCCTATTTGGATCATCACTTTCAAATACTTCGTGGAAACTGAGAACATCTATGCAATTTTTGAATTTGGCAATGTTTTCATTACTATAGTCGCGTTTTTCAATAAACCAGTATTTAAGAGAATAAATAGCCTTAACTGGCACCGATAATAATTGTGCAGTGTGATCTGATAACGCTAACTCGACTATCTCATGTGAACATTTTTGGATATTAAACAAAAAGTTATCAATACATGTTCCGCTTATCAAACGTGTAGGCTCTTTAAACGCTATTTGTAGGTTGTATGATTGTAGTATATGCATAAATTCTGTAGATTCATATGTTTTTTTAATCATATTTATATTGAAATCTCCACAAATGATAATTTTTTTCTTACTGTAGCAATAACTGGACAGTAACAAATTGAAGGACTCAAAGAACTTCTTAAGATCTTCTGCATTGCATTTAGGTGGTCTATATATACATATTACATTGATATTTTGTTTCAATAGTAATATCCCTGAACATTCCATAATACCAGGTATACAAAATTTATTAATTTCTGCTATGGGAGTGAAGGATAATGAATTGTGTATTAGTATACATGACCCTCCCCGACGATTTTTCCTACAATACATAGAGCCAAGAGTAAAACTAGAAATATTTATCAATTTAGCATCCTCGTTGATCATGTTATGTTCTGTTATGCATACAATTTTAACATGCTTTTGGTTTCTTTCTAGTGAATCGAGGCTTAATGTTAGTAAATCAATTTTGGACATTAATCCATTTATATTTTGATGAAGTATGTTCATGTTGCCCACGAAAAAAGGTATTTGAATAATTTTTCAAGTTATTAAAGTGCTTATCATAACTTTCCATGTTAGTATCAAAAAGTTCATTGTCAGAAGGAAAGTATGTGCTTCCAGTAAGAATAACACTTTTCAGATTATCAAAAATATTTGACATTCCATTATTATTTAATCTACCATTATATTTCAAAAACATGCTATAATCACAGGATAAATTCAAATTGGAATCAAATAGGATGGCATAATTATATAGTTTTACATCATGGAGAAGTAAATTATTAAACATTTCAATCCTCCAGTTATACATTGTACGGTAATAATTATATTTATATGTCGGTACACACAATATAACATTCGTGTGTGTTACCGTTAATAAAGTTTCTCGCATATTATGAATTATTTCAGAATAATTTTTCGAATTAACAAAATCTTGTTCACCTATTAAAATAATGCAATAATCATTCATATTATAATTAATTAACTTAGACTTCAAATTATCAATAAGCATATTTGTTCCACAATCGGGTGATAGATAGTGACATATTTCATGGCTTGGGAAAGTTCTTTTCGCTATAGAAAGTACTTTATTGTACTTATTACTACTTATTAGACAGAGTTTACTTTTAATAGCCTCTTGGGGCGTATGTTGCCTGCTGGGTGTCGTTGATACCATCGGTGATTTTTCAAGAACTTGGTCGTCACTCGTTCTGCGTGTTTGAAGAAGATTCAGTCGCTGCTTGGATATATTTTTGATGGATTTAAGTGGAGTTCTACGTGGAGTTGTCGTATTTTTATTCAGAACCAACGAACTGCCTGATAGTTGTTTAGTAGCTTTTAATAAAACATCATGTTTTTGGTTTAATTCCGTTATAGTTTGTTTTAGTTCTGTATTTTCGATGGATAAATTATTTATTTCCTCGTGAGCTGATGCTAACTCTAGCTGCAACTTCTCTATTTGTTGTTTTAAATCCTTAGTGTCATCGTCTGATACATCTTTCAATAAGTAATTTAAACTTTTTGTGTCGCCATCTAGTGTCATATTATCGAAACTACAATTATCCATACTACTTATAGATTTGGTTTGCGTTCGAACTTTTCGAATGGTAACATTTTCAAATTGATCCATGTCCTTGTTTATATCTAACTTACAACAAATTAGACATCAAAACAACAATTTGAAAATAAAAAAAAAGTCGAGAGAACGCACCTGGGATTCGAACCACGGACGTGCGCCCTGACGCAACCTCGTAGACCAAATTTACACCTCCAGACCACGGAAACATTAGAATATCGATCTTAAATAGGTGGCTGCTATTTTTGCTTAATATAAAAAGAAGTGGGTAGATCTATGTTTACCGTCAGGTGTCAGTCAGCTGATAATATTTGCCGGTTATGTTTCTTTCACTATTGAAATGTTATAAGATGATTTGCACTATTCACTGCACTTTATTATTTAGTTTCGCACATTTAATTGTTAATGTAACACTGTAATAACTGTTACTTTATCGAAGAGTTATTTGTTGGTTTTTTATAGCATAAAGAAACACTTATTTTGATATTGTTTTGAACTTCTCGAATTTGACATAAAATTACTAGATAACGTTTACACTGTGTATTTGGAGTATATTATTAGCGTTTTCACTTTTATTGTCACTTTTTAAGCAGTTTAACCACATTAAAATTATATTTAATTACGAATTAATGTTTACTACACGGCAGTGTTGCCATCCTATCTCTCATCCTGTATCATTAACAATTTGATTTAGTTAATTTATTAACAAACCCCACTTCCCAATCCGGATGCAAAATGAATCGTCCCGGCTCTTGTCTCCTGTCAGACGCTGGCCTTGCTCTGAGTGGCTCCACAATTATGTGGCGGCGTGATTGATTGTCACCCCATAAACTGATGGAAACCATCGCTATGCCGGCTAGCTGTAGGGATACACCGAGATGAAGATGGGAGTAGTGGCGAGTGATTGATTAGGGATTTTAGATAAGTGGCCCTTGCTGTGAGTGGTCTGGAACGTGCAGCATGTTTATGGAGATTGAATATTTTACCTGAGTCTATACCTAGAGACAAAAAAAAGCTTGATCAGACAGATGGCATAGATGTATTACCTACCTTTTAATTAAAAATAAAATAGTTACATGTTAGTAAAATAGCAAATAAACAAGCAAAGAAAAGTATTCTTAGTTGTTATTTCAACCTATTTAGCTAAGAAAAGTAGCTGTTACTGAGATTGTTGTAAATTGAAACAAAATAAATAAAGATAATTACATAGAGCAATCTAAAAGCTATTAAGATATTTTAGTAAAAACTAAAAGAACTTAAATTTGTATACAGAAGCAGACTACTCTCTATGAAATGGATGTTTATATTAATTTACTTTTAGTTTGAATTCTTAATTAAAGAAAACTTAGATAGTTTCAAGCACTTCAATTATTTAAAAAAGCGGGCAAGTGCATGTCGGGCCATGCACAATATAGGGTTCCGTAGTCCCCCCACCCCTAATCCGAATAATGTGAGAAGTTGGTTTTCTGTTGTTTTGTTTCATACTTACAACGTTATATCTACTTATTAATATTTTTCAATGGAATTTGTACGAAAATTTTTAACGTCATTCATTTGATCAGCTGTTACTCATAAACTTGTAAAGCATTCTTAGCTGTGATAGTTTTCCGTTTAATTTCACTATACATATACATTAAATGATACCGTGATTTTTCACATACCCAACATCAACAATTTAGCTGGCAGGGGAGGGACACTTGACTATAACAAAAAAATGTTTTTTAAAGCTTAATATTTTATTAGCGGATCCCTAAATCTAAAAATCATCTTCAAACTCTAAACGTTTAAAAAATACCTATCTAATGATACCCCACAAGAAGGGGTAGGTGAGAAAAAAAATCACACCTCCACCTTATATTTAAGGTAAATAAATGATTTTTCTAGATTTTATTCTTTCGCTTTGTCGGCGTAAGTAATGTGTGTATCCATGCAAAATTACAGCCTCCTAGCACTAACAGTCTCTGAGTAAAGGTGCGGACGGACGAACGGACGGATGGACATGGCAAAACTATAATGGTTCCGTTTTGCCATTTTGACTACGGAACCCTAAAAATGCGTTTTTTTATGGAACTGATAAACAAGTTTCATAAATTTATACTAATTAGTCGATTGACATTATGCCTAGATTATACTACTGTCAAAATAAAATATTTTATACTAACCATAACAAAATGGGTCATTAAGTGTACTGAAAAAATTTCTTTCATCAGCAATATTAGGTTTTTATTATTTTTTAATTTGTTACAATTTAACATTAGTCTATTTCTTTAAATTAAATTGAAAACTGGAAGCTGACAAGTAAGTCAATAATTAACAATATAATTAATTACAATTTTGACACAGACGAAAACTTTGACAATAATAATAATCTAACTATCATTTATCCATCCGCAGATGTTCAGATTACACAAATCAAAATCATAATGGTCGAAATACGAGGAACTATCGAAATATCTAAACATCGAACCAAGATTTATTATTATTAGCAGAAATGATTTGTTATTCAAAACGGCATTAGTATAATCCGTCGGTCGACAAAAACGGAACGAGGGCTATGCTAATGTCCATCTCCAAAAGCTGGATAAGTACTTTTGATTTAGACGAAACGATAACGACACGGTTCTGAAAGATAAAAAATATTTCAATCGGTGAAGAAAACTACTTATTGATCTCATTGTTATTAAACTTGACACGTTTTCATTTTATCATTTCAATTTTGTTTGCGTAAATTTTCCCCGTTTTTCAAACATTTTTCATTGCTGCTCTGCTCCTATTGGTCGTAGCGGGATGTTATATACCTATAGGCTATATGACATCACGCTGCGACCACGGCACCGACGGTCCTCCTCGTTAAATGGGCTATCTAATAGTACATTTTTTTTATCAATTCGGACAAGTCGTTTTTATGATTATCGTGTTCAAACAAATAATCAAACTCTTCAGCTTTATAATATTAACTATAGATAGACAATGTAGTAATAACTTTGTCAAAACTCCTTTCTATGCCTTCTCACTACCTTTCTAGATGTTTCAGGTACGTAAAAAAGGGGTTTGATTAAAATTAGAGAGCTCGTTTCACCTCTAATTTTAATCACTCAGATATACTTCAGCATTCCAACTAGGTGAATACCCACAATACACAAGACTTCAGTGAAACAATGTTGCCATCACAGCCTCAATCATCAACTCAATATTGATAACTCCGCGTCGTGTCGTGAGATGCAAAGGGTGTACAAACGGGCACTCTCCGCGCCGGTTGAATAGCCGGGCAGCCGGGGAGCCGGGCAGCCGGGTAGCCGACAGCTTGTCTCAACAAGAAAACTGACGGCGGACGCGAACTCTTGCCCGAATTGAATAAATAATTCATGAGAAACGGTTAAGATTTCCCTCTCCAGGTTTGCCATTAATGCGAGCGGATTTAACTGCTGTATTTTCATTTAAAATGTTTTCTCACCTTTAAGAACGTCGCGTTTGAAATCTAAAAATTGTTTGGTTTATATTTCTTTGTGTTTGAAAATAAAAGTAAAGTAAGCACTCTGTAAATTGCATGTCGCACGGAACCGTTTACGTTGGTAGAATGCAAATGCCATCTCATTATGTTTTATCTAATGCTGGTAACATTTAAACTAAGTAAATTTGCAGAAGCAGTATTTTTATAGGTACGTCGTAACCCAGTTCCAATAGAAATTATTTGGTCTATTAAGTTTTAAGTGAAACTTACTTGAGTATTTTTCGTTATTCCAAATCTAATATGATGTGGCCATCCACGTACTCTTAGAAAATTCTCTGTGTGTACATTATTTATACGTTGATTTATTTTTGCGAAAAGTGTGTGACAGATTTCGCTATTGCGTTGACACCTACGTAATAACTTATTGAGAGAGTTGTTTCCATGTGGCATCATACGGATTTTCGCAGAAATCGTATTAAAATTATTTACCTTTCAATTTTAAGAAGATAGAGGCATCCGTGACTCTGTGGCGACCTAGCAGATTGAGAGATATGTGAGCTTAATCTACGTCGCTACTGTCGATGACGTAGGGTAACCATTTTTGTTAATTTGTCACACTCTTCGTGCCTCGAAGAGCACGTTAAGCCGTCGTCGGTCCTGCGCTTATCACATTATGAGAGTGCACTTATATTTGCGCACATACCATACACTATAAGTAATATTTCCGGCGTAGGAGGCGAGTCAGAAAGTAAAATAGTCCGCAGAAATCGGTAAGAAGATCATAAATAAAGATACTAAGGTAAGTTAAGTGATGTATTCACGTGGAAAAAACAAGTGTGAGACGATGAACGATAACGTTTTATCGAGCGTGTATGACGTATAGGTACGAGCCGTAGGTACACCCGTATCTACGGCGAAGGGAGACCGGCCCGAAGGACACTCACACACTAACCTAATTTGCGATATCTTTCAAGAAGGTCGAGTCCCGGATCAAAGGACAAGTTTAGTGTAAAACGAGTAAGGATGATGAGAAAATTAACTTTATATGTGTAGGTAAATACATTGGCAATGTGTTAAACCATCATCGATCTGTTTGAAAGTGTGTTAAAGTATACAAGTATTAGTATAACGACGGACACAAGCGGGGTCATACGTATGGGAAAGTCTGGTCAAATCTTCTATTCATACCATTTGTCTTATGTATTAGCTTGATAATTTAGAGCGAAATAGAAGGTCGCTCTAAAATAAAATAAAAAATAATTGTGTTGTTTTTTTTTATTATTTCTTTCTTTCTAGAAGATCAACAGCTACAAAACCATTATTGATACATACATATAAGTAAGCAACAAGCAGCTAATTACAGATTTTCACAATTAAGTACAAATCTAACTAAAGACATGTAAATATTAAAAAGTGATATTACAAAAAACCCCTCGCATCACAAAAAGTATAACTAAAACTAAATAATCCTCTTCGACAAATTAGAATCAAATTAAATATATTATTATATACATATAAATATTGGACACCTACTAATGTGATAGATACATAATATAATAAATTATACTAGAGATACAAATCAAAGAAGTCACAAGCTAACTTATTTCTTAATGAGCTTTAATACATTTTTTTAAATAGGTTAATTTCGTCTTTATTACAAACTAAAATTCTGACAAACGTGGTTGAACTTTTTGTGTTTGTCAATATATTGCGAATACTAATTTTTTTTAATTCGATAGGTAGTACTAATGTTACGAACTGTTGATATGTGCTGCCATTGACCTCAAATTATTATTTTTTTATATAAAAGTTGTATTTCATTATTGACTTGCATGTTGGTCTAGTGGTTAGTAACCCTGACTGCTACGTCAGAGGTCGTGGGTTCGATCCCCACCCAGGATAAAACTTTATGTTATAAATACGATGGTTTATTCTGTGTCTGGGTGTAATTTATCTTTAGTATGTATATATTTAGAAATATATTAGTAGGTTTATCAGTAGTGTACAAGCTCTGCTTAATTTGGGATCAGATGACGTTCTGTGAGTTGTCCCAAGATGTTATTATTATTATTTTCAGCTAGCTTTTAAGTCTGATTATTTTTAAGGTTTTTAAGGATTTAACTAAGAAATATTTCTTCTACCTATGTACGATTTGACCAAGGTCTTGAGATGTTTTTCCTTTGTATTTTCCGTAAAATAGCCAGACCGACAAATTTATGCGGTTTAGTTTATACTTATCTTCCAAACTACTTCAAACTTACACTTTTCCCTAAGTTGGAGTAAATAAAAACTAATAAAAAAGAATAGTCACAGTGCAATTTAGTTTCTGAGATATGATTGCAATCCACGGAACGGATTTATGCAATTAAGACGTCGTTAGATTCGTCTTGATCGCCCAAGTGTTCTTAGATATGTGACATGATTATGATTGTAATACTAAAAAAGTTAGTTAGCAACCATTATTTTTTCAATACTTGACAATAACTGTAATAAAAGTTAGTTGTTAAACCAGTTACATCCTACAACTACTAAAAAGTATTAAATAAGAAAATAAATAATAAAAATAAAAAAATCCCACCTACATTAAAAAGATGGAAACATTTTCATCTTTTTTGGGCTGGCGGGTTTTTTTATTTTTATATTTATTTTTTTATTTATTTCGTGAATTTGTTTAGAAGCCCTAATATATCATCACCAGCTTTCGCCCGCGGCTTCGCCTCCGTTCATTTAGGACTGCCATTTCACCCGTTTAAAGATTTGCTTTAGGCTTTCTAGTGGATGCCTACATCATAACAACTATCTGTTTACCAAATTTCAATCCAATCCATTCAGAAGTGTGAGCTGTGTGTTGATATATCAGACAATCACAGTTGCCTCTTACGACTCTTAAATACACCGATAACTGATCCACGCAACTTTGTCCGCGTCACATGAGAGGGCTAAAGAGAGTGGGCACCTACGATACAATCCTAAAGGAGTTGAAACTTTTTATCCACGAACCACTTGAGAACAATTGGATAAAATTTGGTACATACAATGCCAATATAAAATGACTCTGAAGAAACCAGGGCAAACATTGTTTGTATATCTGTAATGGGTAATATTTTTTTTAGAACTTTTTAAGAGGAAACAATTCCGTGGTACTCTATTATTGTTGTGAAACTTTCACCGTATACGCAGTGCACGCAGTGGAAGCTCTTGTGAAAAAAAATATTGCTGCTCCGCTCCTATTGATTAAAGCGTGATGTTATATAGCCTGTAGCCTTTCTCAATAAATGGGCTATTGAACACAAAAATATTTTTTCAATTTGAATCAGTAGATACAATACAATTGAATCAGTAGTTTCTGAGATGATCGCGTTCAAACAAAAAACTCTTTAGCTTTATAATATAAAGTATAAATATGTGAAAATCAGGTATTCCTAATAATATTACATTTATACGTATCGAATCTATCACATTTTTGTCTGTTAACTAAAAATAAAATATGTGATCCTGTCATATTAGAGCAAATTATCTCTGTTAATTTGATTAGTATTAAAGTATGACTGCTTTTATTGCTTGGTGTATCAAACGATCGTGTCTTCAAAACTCTCAAAGTTTTCCTTCTATTTTACCAAACGTCCGTTGGCAAAGTTCCAGTTTTCGTTGGTGATAGCAACTGGAGAAGCCTTCAATCTCACACCATCTTTGGTAGAGAAATGTGCAATATAACGAGAGGCTTCCACGCTTATTACTTGTACGTTGGGCTCACCGAACTGAGTACAAATTGGCTCGGCGACCGTTACACCGACTTGTACCACCTACGATATTCCATCCCCTAAATTGTCATGGCCTAGAGCAAAGACTATAAGAATAGACGCTTATCATAATAATAAATATTTATTATGGAAACTAATGGAAGTGAGGCTAAATGTCACGTGATACAAACTGGTCTGCTTATCTTTTATTTAGTATGCTTGAACGTTTATTTCAATATTGTAATTTTGACAATTTAGACCAGAATCTGGTGAAGGTTGTTTTTTAGGGTTCCGTAGCCAAAATAGAAAAACGGAACCCTTTTAGTTTCGCCATGTCCTCAGAGAGTGTTAGTGCCAGGAGGCTGTAATTTTGCATGGATACACATATTACTACTTACGCCGACAAAGTGAAAATATAAAATCTTGAAAAAAAACATTTTTTAGGCATATATGTCTTTTAAAACCATTTAACGTTTGTGTAATTTTTGTTAGAGTCAAGTGTCCCCCCCCCCCCCGCTAGCTAAATGGTTGGGTATGTGAAAAAAAATACGGTAGTAGTATACCTATACAGTGAAATTTCAAGGAAAATAATACACAGCTAAGTAGGTTTTACAAGTTTACGAGAAACAGCTGATCAAATGAGAAATAACAAATTTTCGTACAAATTCCATTGAAAAACATTATTAAGTAGATATAACGTTGTAAGTATGAAACAAAAACAACACATTATTCTACGGGGTCTACGGAACCCTACGTTGTGCGACAAGCTCTTGACCGGTTTTTTTTTCTTTAATTGAAAAGGCCTATGTCATAGGTACCTACATAGACTAAACCAAATATTTTTAAACAAACACCATCTTTTCAGCTCTGGTACCGAACCGTAAAGGTTTTTTAGGTGTAAAATAAAAGTTGACCCGATAGATAGGTACTATATGTATAATCTATAAAGGTCTCTGTCACAGGAGCAGTTTATGGCAAAAATAAAACGAGATTATGTAGTGTAAGGCAAGTTATCCGATGTAATTTGTGACTACACTTATTACTTGTATGTCGTGCGCACCGACCCGAGAGCAAATTGGGTCGGGCGGCGGCCGTTTTGTCGTATAGTATCGGGTCTGAACTGTAAACAGCAATAGCCTTCGGAAGTATGCTCAAGTAAATTCGATGTTTTTTTTTCAACTATGTCACAAGAAAACTACATTTTTTTTTTTTTTAATTTATTATCCATGTTACAAACAGTACAATGGGTAGATTCATACGTACCACACAAACCATCGAGGGTTTAACAGTGGTACGTCAGACAACGCTTCGGTACAATATATACAAATAGGTACTTACTAAGTATAAATGCACATAACTAGTTTAATAATGATTTAGAACATGTTTGGTTAAGACAGACTTACAGTTCTTTGCATTTAGACTATTGCAGATTTCGATGGGTATGTCATTCATGATCTGAGGCAGCATGTATTCCCACGTTCGCGTCCCGTAAACGTTAGTATTTTTTGGTGTCTTATAAGTAGGTAAGTATGACAAGCAACGCAACGATTTGGGTCTTACGTGTTTTTCCATATTCACTAAGTTGTTGACTTCCTCGCACACTAAAGACAACCGCACCTTATCAAAAACACTTATTATTCGACAGTATTTAAACAAACCCTTCTCGTCGTCTTTGAATTTATTTTTAATATTGGCGGGTACGATTGTTTTCAGTATGCTCAGCTGTAGCTTATAAATATTTGCAATATAGGTGTTGTATGTACGTCCATAACTACTAATGCCATAATTAATCATCGAGTCTGCCAGTGCAAAATATATAGTCCTAAGTGTATTATAGGGTAGTTTGCATTTAAGCACGTATAGTTTTGACAAAATAGATCGTAGTTTGACACATACGCGATCGACATGGGGTCCCCAATGAAATTTATTGTCAATGGTCAAACCCAAATATGTGTGTTGAGATACCATCTGCAGCGACTGACAACTACATGGATTTTTCGCTCGATGTAAACACAAGTGTTCGTGGGCTGTAATGACTGGTACACAGGATGATATCAAGAATGGCGAGTGAATGTGCATAAGTTTAGTTTTCGTCGCGTTAATTACAAGTCCTACGTCGTGAGCCCATCTGCACAGTGCGTCGAAGTTTCTCTGCATTGCTATCTGAGCCTCTTCCACGTTTTTATGTGCAGTAATTAAGCATGTGTCGTCGGCAAATTGGTATACCGAGCCCTCGCTGAAGATGTTGCACATATCATTGACGTATAGTAAGTATTCTGTCGGCCCGAGAATCGAACCTTGAGCCGTACCTTTATCGGTAAGAATCATGTCACTCGTCGAGCCGGCGATCCTCACTACGGTATGACGATTTTTGTGATAGTTTTTAAACCAATCAAGCAAGGGGCCGCGTATACCACTTTGCTGTAATTTTGTAAATAGTATGTTATAATTCAAAATATCGAAAGCCTTGGAAAAATCAATAAATACAACAAGCACATGCTCACGATTGTCCAAGTACTTGTTGACTTCATTTGTAAACTTTGATAGCAACTTAGATGTATTTTTAGTTTTTTGAAAGCCAAATTGTTTTTCGTTAATAATACTATTGTGTCTTAAAAAAATTGTAATTTCCTGTCCTAAATACCTTTCTATTATTTTATCGATGCACGACAATATAGTTATTGGCCTGTAGTTGTTCACTTCATTATGTGGCCCATTTTTATAAATAGGCCTTATTATTCCTACTTTTAGTTGATCTGGGTATGTAGACGTGGCAATACATGTGTTAATTAAGTGAGTAATGATTGGCGTGATGTCGCTGTTAATACATTTTAGATCTTGAGTTCTTATACCATCGAAACCTGGACATTTTTTGTCATTTAGGTGTTTTATAATTAGGAAGATAACTTCGTTTGTGGCTTTTTGAAGCCGCATAGACAATTTACATTCTATATTGTAGGTGTCAGTGTTAAGCATCGATGTATGACAAAGATTACCTGTACTGTTAACATTATTCCTGAACTCATATGCAAATTTGTTAGCTAACACTTCTGGATGTAACTTAAAATGTTTACAAATTATGTCGTCTATAGATTTATTTATTTTACCACATATGTTATTGATAATTTCCCAAACTTTTCTAGAATTGTTAAAGTTATTTTGTATATCTTTTAGGTAGTAGTGGTTTTTTACATTATTTATATGTTTATTTGTTTTGTTTCTATACCTATTATACAATAATCTGTTTTGCATATTACTTTGATCTTTAAGCCAAATATTAAATAACTGATCTCGTTTCTCACACATTTGTACAATTTTATCACTTTTCCATCTACAAATTTGTCTTTTACCTGTATTTATTTTTACATTATACTTACACTTTTTATACACTTTCGAAAAATTATCTAATATATAACATAATATATCGTTAGGATTATCGACATTCAAGGCCAGATTCCAGTCAATTTTACTCAATTCTGTGCGCACCCTACTGTTGTCTAATTTAGTTAAAATTTTGTACTGTGATGTTTTGTTTACAAATGTATTGTCGATTAACGCGCAGCCGGTTATAAAGTGATCGGCAAGCGCATTATGTACAACAGCTGTGTGCGCCGCGCGGTAGTCAACACTACGTATAAAAATATGATCTATACATGTTTTTGTAATGTACTCACCTTTTTTTTCTATACGTGTGAGCGTTGTAATTCCAGGATCTAGACCTTGTTCACAAAAAGAGTTTAGGTATAGGTTCGTTATAGAGCACTTTTGACTTAAATCTATGTTCATATCACCTAATATTACAAGATTACTTTTTTGTTTAAACTGTTTCACTGTAGATGCTAATTCCTTGACAAACTCAGACTTATTTGAATCTGGCGGTCTGTACACGGCGCACAAACCTGTTTTGGAGCCGTGGTTCGTCTCCAACTCGCCTAGTATGCCCTCAAAGTGCAGCGTGGTCGCTGATCTCCTTGTGAATCTTACACTCTTAAGTACGTAAACAATAACTCCTCCTCCCCTCTTCTTGTTGCGCAAATGTGTATGCATATCATAGTCCGCGAGCTCAAAAAGGGTTTTCGTGTTATCCGATATGTTTGCTTCGGTGACGGTGACAATATGAATTGTTGAAGGGCAGTTAGTAATAATGTATTCTAATTGTGAAAAATTTTTAATCATGGACCTTATGTTCACATGTAACATTATTGTTGAATTATAGATCTTTGGTATATCGTTTATGTAATCATTCCAGTTGTTATACGTATCTTCAAAGATGTTATCATTTGTGTCCTCCATTTTTGTAGCTGTGAATGTTGATATAGTAGAACAAATACATAATAGAAGGGGGTATTTCCCTTAAGTGGATGAGCCCTTGGTGTTTTTAAAATCTGCCACTAGTTTTTGTATATCCTTGGCGCATCTAATATTGTATGTTTTCCCCTTTTCATACTGCCGCACTAGAATTTGCCCGTTCTTACACCATACAAACTTACATAAACTTGTAGCTCTCAGCTCTGATTTTGTTGCCCATAGAAGGTACGCAGTGTTGGGGGATAGACATTCTCTAATATAGATTTTATTATCCTCGTCGCGTCCTATGTCCCTTTCGGTGAGCGCGTGTGTTTTTGCACCCATCAGCCATTGGTCTCGCCGGCCCTCCTTGAGCGTGACAATAATTGGGGAAGAACGATTTGATATTTTGGGGTCAATGCGGTTGTTTTTCTTACGATACGCTGCAATGATGTCCTCAGGGTTCTGATCTATTTTTGTACACAATTGTTTTATGATACTATTGACGTTTTCGCTAACCTTTTCAGATATACCACATACTTCAATATTGTTTGACATCTGGCTTTGTTCTACTGAGTTTATTTTTTGTTCTAATACCTCGTATTTCAGTTCCATATTTTTAACTTTGTTTTTAAGTTCTAAGTTTTGGTTTTCCACAGTTTTAATATTATTTTCGTATATGTGTATTTTTTTCTCGTATTCGTCTATCTTGTCTGAGTAAAATTGTAGGGTAGTATGAAGTTCCTCTCGCATTATCTCGCGTACTTCTCGACGTATATCACTTAGAATACGCTGGGTAAGGCTGTTGTCCACCAGCTCTGAGTCTGTGATTTCTTCCTCTTCATCTGGTAAAATACATGACAGACGTTTAGGCTTGTTGTCTCCAATACATGATCGGCATCTCCAATCCACATCTTCCGTTGAATGTAATGCACTCAACTGTTCTGCACTTATGGAAGCACACGATGAGTGAAACCACTTGTTACATTTAGAGCACTGTATACCCGGACATTTTTTGGTGACCGTTTTCGTACACTTCGCACATTTTACCATTTTGACTTTTGTAGATCGACGGTAGTTACACACAAATACACTCGTTTCGTCCGACTAGCGCACGCGTCGATCCGGTATCGCACCGAGCGACTGACTGAGACATATATGCAAAGGCTGTAAAAACTCTTTAATCCCGTCGAGAGCATGTCGGACAATGCTTAATATAGACTTCTGTAGCTGTAACTACAAAGAAATGACTTCATATGGAAAATAGGTCAAAAACTGCCTCTGTGGTGCGATGGGAGTGTGTCCGACTGTTACGCAAGAGGTCGTGGGTTCGATTCACGGGACACCACTTTGTGTGATGCAAAAATTAATGTTCCGGTTCTGGGTGTACTTTTTGTCCGTGACTTGTACTCGTATGTTTGTAAAGTCCCCCGCGACACAGGGCTTGTTTTTTTTTAAATATGACTCCCACAGTAGGGTACTGTGGGACTCATATTTAAAAAAAAAGAACGTATTCTCATGGTACATTATGTCATCGGTCATGACACGGATTTATGTCCCATAGGGATATGATATTTGAGCACTATATTACAGCTTGCGTAGCTAATCTCTGATAAGATTGACTGCCGTAATTGAAAATAGTTTTTTTTTAACCTGACTGCGGAGGAGGGTTGTGTGTTTGACGTGTATGATAAAGATAAATTTAAAGATAAATTTATTTGTCTCAAACATGTGTACAATATGGTGTTATGGTAATTAAATTAGTTCAAACATGGCTGTGTCTATATTATCAGACGTACAAATATTAGTGTAAAAAAAAAATTATATAAGAAAAGGACATACAAAATTACAAATTACAATACCTTACATATTACTGTTTGCTTAAATTAAATATACATTTCATAGTATTAAGTAGAACATTTTACAAATCAGAATCTTCAAGGGAATCCTTTAAGTTATAGTAACACTTACTACGTAACAAATCGTTTAATTTTTTCTATGTATGTATGTATCCTTCTAATCTTCCTATGTCCGCTCACTCTAACTCCTCAAGGGCTCAACCGATTTTAATAAATGGTTTTAAAATAGATTAATTATGTTGACGCGAGTATCACTGGGTACATAAAATTATTTAACAAATCCAAATGCCGGATTTTATGCGCGTAAATGTGCGTGCTGAAAAAAAAAGAAGAGCTTTGAGTACGGCATTAAATCAAAGGGCTTTAAAAGGCGATCAGGAAACTATATAGTAACTTTAAAAGTTTCGGTAGAAGACTAATATCGGTGTGATAGAATGCAAACTATCTAATCTAACATGATTGGACTCGTTAATTTTAATATGAACTCGGCGTAAATTGTACGGTATAACAAATTGTGCAACGCTAACTCTCTCGTCCCGAGGTGCTCCGAGAGCCAACAACTTAATTATTGCCATACCACAATTAGCAACTAAGGCAATGAAGTTGTATGATGAAGTGCATTACTTAAGTACTAACGAAACTTGACTTGACTTATTTGAACTAGTTTACACTGAACTATTCGTAGAAAATAATATTATTATAATGATATTTGTAGCGATTTCTGAATTTATATGTCGCAAGAACTATTATACTTTCGCGTTGCATGTTTATAATTATGCAATAGGGCACGTTTATTAAAAAAAAAAACTACTATACCTGTGATAGTCATGATTAACAACTTGTTATACCAAGTTCGCAAAGCAACAAGGCAAAGCAAACCAGCAGCCCCTCTTTTCAAATTTCCAATGGGTGTGTTTGTGTACAGTGTAGGATATACCATAGTTAAAGGAATTAAATATAAAGTACGTTTCCTAGACGTATTCCTTTTAATGTTATTTTTCTAGTAACATAAGTACAAAGAGTGGCAATTAAACAAGCCACAATGTGGTGTGTCCTACAAAAGTAGAACAAAGCGTGAACGGGGCCACTTGACGAAGTATCCAGATAGCACAAACGAGCTCGCATCACTTCTACGTACAAAGACGAGACTCGCAGAAAGATGCTTATCTAACCAATGTAGTGGTAAGGACTGATTCCCATACAGCGATTTTGCGACTGGCCACTTACTTAGACAGTTTAGCGCCAAGACTCAGGGTTGTAAAAATCAAGTGTTTATTTTAATGACTGATTATCTCTGCTCAGCTAAAAGCGAGCTAAGCTCATTTTAAAAGACAACATGACAAAGCTGTAAGGCGTTTTGTCTTTTCGGCACGGAAGTAGCCAAAATGGCAAATACGGAACCCTTCCAGCTTTGTTATGTCTGTCCGTCCGTATGGCACAGGCATTTTACTCAAAAACTACACAATGTATTTGGATTAAATTGGAGTTTAGGTGTCTTGTACAATTAATAGATTTTACTAAGGGGGGGGGGCACTCCAAACATGTAACAGAAGCATTTTTTTTTCTGGAAACAATTACATGAGTACATCATACGACAGGTTTCTATGTAGTATTAATATTCTCAGAAACGCTCCGAAAGTTGCAAAAATGTGCCTTTTTCTGCGCCGTGTGGCCAAAAAAGGTTAAAAAAATTACAAAGGTAACGCTTAATGAAATACTTACAACTAAAATTATTTTCAACATGATCGGGTTTGAGTTATAAGCGAAGAACTGTGCTTTTCAACAAAAGAACGTAAGTGCCATGAAGATACGTTCTTTTGCTGGTCCACCATTTCTTTAGTGCATTTCTTTGTAGTAATAGTTGCACTAAAGAAATGGTGGACCAGCAAAAGAACGTATCTTCATGGCACTTACGTTCTTTTGTTGAAAAGCACAGTTACCGCAGTACCTACACTGAGCATCGTCCAACATGCTCTTGCCCAGTTTTTATCTTATTAATTTTCTTTTTATTTTGTCTTTTTATTTTTGTTACAATTGTATTTGGTTGAGAGTATATTTTTTTTCGTCTGAACGTCGTTGCTCAATGAAAAAAGTACCAAAATAAAACAAACAAAAAATGTGAAAAATAAGTAAAGCAGATAAGGAAACAACTAAGTCCTTGGTCATCCTATTTAAGTCGCAAATAATTTATTAGAGGTTTTATTTTAAAAAAAAAAGTAACTGCAAGTAGGAGGTGGAGCCAATAAATTTACTACTTGAACATTTAATCTTCTTAGACTCCAGTTAGTTAGCGTGAAATATTACTTTTTCCTGTTTGGGAATAATGGGGTTAGAAACGAAGATGGGTAAGACCTTACTGAGGAAAACCTCTTCTTCTACCTACCATATTATTTCCGTCACGTTACCTGTTAGACCTACGGATTATATACATTTTTTTCTAAAATTGCTAATTAAATGACTAAAGCTTAATTTAGTCTGTCAGAATATTATAAAAATGAAAATCAAACTTGTTGTTTTTTGACATGCAAACGAACTTCATTCGTAGGGTAATAGACCATATTTTTGGCCTCTGTACATTGTGTAGTAATTTCATTTCTAGCATTTCGGTAAAAATAACATAGACAAGAGTTAAAATATAATGGTTCCTCAGTAATCAAATCATTTGAGCGTAAAACACGGAGAAAATAGATGGTATTCTACTACTATATATTAAGGTATTTCAATTCCATAAATTATGTATATGTTTATATAGCTCGACCTATGTTATGAACTCTATACTTCCGATGTTTTGTGGTTTAAGTTTCAATAATTTTATCAGTCGTACACGAAGACCTCGCCTTAATTCAATATAGTCTTAGTAATTGAGTTGAACTAGGCTGGCCAGTAATTGTGATAACCGTTATAGGTTATTAGGTCCGCGGTCAGCTCACGATAATGCCGACATTACCGCGCCGGGGAAGGGTCACCGCAGGCGTTCCGAACAAATTTGTTTAATGAATGGCGGGTGTAAATATATTACTCATACGTTGGTTTGAGTGGATATGTCGCTTGTTATTATAATAATAAATTTCAGGTAATATCGAAGTTTCATACAATAGGTACTGCCAAGGACAAGGCGTAACGGCCTTTTAACACAAAGGTAGGATTCTCCGATCAGGCGAGGTGATCGCGCTTGGCGGACCGCGGTCCAATCAACTAACCGTTAACCATGAATCTAACTTTGAGTTAACTGTATGGGTAGCAGAGAACCTATGGTACTAAAATTATCATCAACTACTTGTAGATCTATCAAATATCTTTGTTTATTAGAGGCTTGCCTCTTAATATAATGGGCATATTAGCTTGGCATTATAAATCTGGAACGCTACAACAGTAAACTCATTATTTTTTTATAAAATGTAACAAAACAATAGTTAAACGTAGTTACTGTCTCAATTTAAACCAGCTTTGTTATAAAAAATATTTACATTAAAATCCGCCCAAACGGTTTGGACGTCACGTTACCACAAAGAATGAAATAAAAATCAGATAATCTTCAAAACAGCTAAACTGATTTTTGTATAACATAGCTAAGCGCCATCCCTGTTAAACCGACTTTAGCCGTATTTAAATCCTGTCCATCCGCTTCGGCGCAAGGGTTTTACGAACAGGCACAAATTTATTATAGCCCCATCCAATTTATAGCAAGACCAGGAAAATAAAAATAAACCTCACCATGTTACAACAAAATAACTTCAACTGGCAATAGTAGTGCCAAAACGTCACTTAAGTCATTTGAAAACATAAAGTGGAAATAGCTTACGAATAGAAAGAGAGAAAGAGAGAGAATCGCAGTTGCTGTCTCTCGTTCTCTATTTATAATAACTATATGTATATGTATGCTCTTTGGGTACGACTACAAGTGTTACCTGTTTATTTTTTTCTGGTTACGTTACGATGCCCTAATGTGAACGCACCGTTACAATTTTACCCATCGTAACTATCTGCCCGAAATCCATAACTCATTTTTTATTCTTTTAGTGCCTCTTTGAATTGCGAAAGTTGGCAGTCAGCTCTGCATACTTTTCCTTTTCCCTAGCGAGATGGAAGATCTCCGAGCGCTTAAAATACCAGTGCCCTCGAACCACAACATCTTTCTAGTTTACCAGTTACTTTGTCTATCACAATAAGTTGTAAGAGGCAGTATCTTTCATATATTAATAGAAGCGACACACAACCTTTCTAACACGAAAGAAGCGGCGGTAGCCTAATGGTTAAAGCATCGGACTCGCAATAGTGAGGTCGCGGGTTCAATTTCTACCCATTATACTACCGACGTGAGCCCACATCTAACACAATCATTTGAGCTTATGTAGAGGGGTTAAGGCGCTTCCCTGAGCAAAACCCAGCGCTAGACGTTATTTGTGCACTTTTGTGTAGTTATCTACTCTTTATCCAAAAAGAAATATCAACTAATAAAAATACATTAAATTTATACATAATTTTTACTCCAAAATGGTAGATTTTATTTTTGTTAAAGGAGTATAATGTTTAATTAATCTCCTCACAACGAAACCAAAAAAATGAGAAATAATTATTGATAAAATGCATCTCCTCGTAAAGTACCATTTTCTTTGATTTGCTACTTACACTAATGGATGGGCAATTTAATAAAAAACATTATGCTAAAAACATTTTTTTCAAACGACTTAAATTTTATTTTATAAAGATTTTATTCCAAATACTGAGCACATTCGCTACGGTGCGGCAAAGAGGGAACAAATGCTAAAGGTTATTTGGTCAGGGTACGGCCTTAACAGGATTGTTAGTTTATGAAACAACAATCCTACATAGCTAATAAAAAATACTGATGGCGTTCTAACTTTAGCCCTTCATAATTCTTTCATTTCTTCATCGCAGGATTTCATCGTTTAAACATAACTCACTGTCGAACAAAACTACTAACTATAATAACTTTTAATTAAAACCGCAGTTCTGAATTAAATCAGGTAACATATGAAAGCTAAAGTAATAAGTAGATTGACGACAAATATGATCACTATAGTTAATGGACTTGTTTACCTTAGTGAATGTTTACTAGTAATATAAGGTAATGACGCAAGATACGTGGTAAACGTTTATGGTTTCTGTGCGATGCAGACATGGTGTGGGTTAATGGTGATGATGGTACTTCGTTTTATGATCGTTGACTCTCATTAGACATTAAAATAGAGGCAGGATATAGAGTAATCACGTTAATAAGCAACCTGTTTGGAGAATCTTTTGTATAGAATCTCGCATTTAAATTCCGTAAGAGCTCATTCTTAGATTACATTTACAGCGAAAGGGATGCCTTTTTTAACACTTTTTTTTAATTTTAGTAATAGTGAAAACCTCATGATATTTAATTTTCCGTTTTAAATGAACTAAGTGTAGGTGGAGTGTACCTACAGCTAGACGTAAATGGCAACTATTTTATTTACTTTTAATATCATGTCATGAGTGCTTTAAGTGGTTTCAAAATTTTCCGAAATAGATCTCAAAGCCTCATTTCAAGTTAATTCAAATAAATGAGCAAACAGCTCGCTTCCAAATAAAAAAACTATTGCGTATTAGTCGTTCTGAATTAAATGTAAATAGTGCCAGGAGCAAGCGGGCTGCGGATGACAGGGAATTAATTCAATACCTATCTCTGTGGGTGTGCATAGTAGGGCCGGTGATTTATTGTTTATAGGTAGCTACAACATAACTTATTTGGTTTGATATTTCGCTGTAAAATTGTGGTTGTATTAAAAGTTAGTAATTAAAGTCAATGGGTTAGTAGTTAGTAATTAAAGGAAATGGAGAGATCATTTTATTATTAATGACAACTGCAGGGCAAAGGCTTCCCTACTCTCTCTCCACCTCTCTCTGTCAGTCGCTGTATGAGGCCAAACTCATCTCGCCATCAGCGACGAGGTCTACCGCGTTGTCGCTTGACATTTTTTGGAGTCCAATTTGTCCAAGATCATTGTTATTAAATTATTAGTAATCTTGTGACAGAGTCCTTAATAAGTAGGGTATATATTAAAGTGACTGACACGAGACCCATATAATCTATACTTATAATAAATCTGTAGAGAGGTCAATTCTGTACATGAAATATATTTCCAAAATAACTATCAGGGGGTGATTAGGGATCGATACTGATGCCAAAAATGCAATCAGTAAAATTTTTGTCTGTCTGTCTGTCTGTCTGTATAACCGTTATAGAAACAAAAACTACTCGACGGATTTTAACGAAACTTGGTACAATTATTTTTCATACTCCTGAGGTGGTTATAGTATACTTTTCATCACGCCACAATCAATAGGAGCAGAGCAGTGAAGGAAAAACGGGAGAAGTTACTCCATTTTTTAAGCTTCCGTCGCGTGTGCAACCTTAATGGTTAAAGCTACACAGAAATCATGTATGCCGGAAATGTTCTCCTTAAAATTATATAAAAAATATCCCACGACAGCATATGTCTATCTTTTATGGTTGACTCACAATATCGCGTGTAACTCCCGATAGCTTGGCAGTTCGAAGCTTTCTAATTATATTTGTCTACTCTTACGTTTATAACACTCTCAGTCATCCCTAATTCAAAAAGTTAACATAATTAACTATTCCATAAAAAAGAATCATAGAAATCGGTATATAAACACCAAAGTTATACATGAAATACGCTAATAATAAGCCATCGCGCTTGAATACTGAATCATGCTATATATCTATATCTATACATATAATAAAATTGTAAATTTCACATGTCTGTACATGGCCGAACTTAGTGAAAAAAAATATTAGGAAATGTTCGAAAAGAGTATTTAAACACTTTGCTGCATTTTTAGAAATGTCTGTCTGTCTGTTTGTTTGAACACGAATCACGCAAAAACTACCAGACAGATTCGGTTGAAATTTTGCACGTGCAATTTAATAGATGCGGATTAACATTTAGGCTATAAATTATCACGCTTTTTCCCATAGGAGCTAAGCAGTGAGGGATAATGTCTGTAGCTATTTTTCGTTATGAAACAGTAACTACTTGACGGATCTTTATGAATATTTACAGTTTTATAGTAAATACTATACTTAGGACATTATTTACACTATGAATCATTACGCTAACGTCTATGGGGAACGAGTAGCAACGTATTTTTTGTCGCACCATAATGGTTTATCACAATTTTTTCCACAATTAGACATTATCTTTAATTGTAACCCATGGAATACATAACTTCACGCTAAAACTATAAGGAGCTATACACAACATTTTTAAGTTTCATAAGAACAGTTATTTTGACGTGGTATGTAGCGAACAGTATAGCCTCGAAGCTATGCTAGCGGTCTTTGACGACGACGAAGTCTCAGGCTCAAATCTGATATCTGATTATGTTCTTTTTGTATTTTTTTAAAATTGTCTTTGTCCTTTTTTAATATTTTTCTCAATGTTATAGTTATTTTTTCGACCATAGGTAACTTATTTAATTAAATTGCTTAAATTAATAAAAAAACATTAAGTATTAAAAGTAACTTCACTGGTTTTCAAAGTAGATGGCGTTGTATTCAATAATGTTCTATACTTAGTAAAAGAAGTTTTAAAATAGTATTAAAAATAAACATATTGCTATCATTTTTAGAAATGTTTGTCTGTCTGTCCGTTTGTTTGACCACGCATCACACAGGTGCATCGAGAACCATGTTTTGGGGTTATGGTTGGATATCAAGTGTTCATCAATTCAACGATAATGAATGACTCATCGGCCAAGTGTGAGTAGTTCGGGTGACGGGAGGAGGGAGGTGGGGGTCATTGTCTGTCAACGCGGAGTCTGGGGGAGGGGGAGTCCATGTCTTTTTTTCTTACTTGCATCATTGTAACATATAAGAGAGGCACTCTCTTATATGTAAAGTAGGGATGTGATTTTTTTCTCACCTACCCCATCGTGTGGGGTATCATTAGATAGGTCTTTTAAAAAGCGTTTAGGGTTTGTGAAGACTATTTTTAGATTTAAGGATACCTTTGTGTAATATTAGGATTTATAGTGAACATTTTTGTTAGAGTCAAGTGTTCCCCTGCCAACTAAATGGTTAATGTTGGGTATGTGAAAAAATTCACGGTAGTAATATAAATACTAAAATTATAAAGAAAACTATCACAGTTAAGTACTTAGGCTTTACAAGTTTACGATAAACATCTGATCAAATGGGAAGTACCAAAATGTTAGTACAAATTCAATTGAAAATGATTAGGTACTAAGTAGGTATAACGTTGAATGAATGAAACAAAAACAACATAAAACCCACTTCTTAAGCCGCACACCAAATTAACTATATAAAATAATAGAATAGAACGATTTTTATTTAGTACACAGAAGACACATGTATAGACATTATTATAATTTAACAGGAAAAGTCATGCAGAAGATAAAAAAGCAATAAATAAAACAGTAAAATAATAAAAATAACAATAGACAAAAAGAAAACAGACACAAATAACACATATTAATGACAGAAAAACACAGTAAACGAATACCTAAAGAGTCTGTGTTTGGTACTTATTCATTTCCACAAAGCTTTTGGATGTTGAAGCTATCAATAGATGACTATATGATGATTCTCCGCTGCTGAATCATATCGCGGCTCACCCGACAGGACTGTTTCCAACATATTTACACAGAAGCTATTTCGTAACATAAAATACCTTAATTTAAACCCGACTTTCACGCGAACGAAGTCGCGGGCACAGCTAGTGATTTAATAATTTTGCTGGGCATAACGTTAGCATAGGCTGACGTGAGACATACGTAGAAACCGTTTTCTACTAATCTGACGACCCACGCTTAAAGGTAACTTTCACTGGAGGTTACCCTTAGATATAACATAGTTTAGGCTTGACTCTACAAAAATGTTTAGAGTTTCGCACAAAAATAGTCGATACCTAAATACCTTCAATTTTCATGAACTTTGCGAACAAGGTCAGGTGTTAATTAAATTCAACGCGGTAAAAGCCGCAACTCGCAACTTACAACAAATCTAAAACAAAGAAATCCGTAGCCAACAAACAATCAAGTAAAGCGAGCAACAATTTACCCCAAACATTACACCACTCTGACACTATCGTCTCGTAAAAGCAAATTCACCTAACTCCAACCCACTCAATCCAATCAACACAAAGTGTCGATTATCAAAACACAGATTGTGTCCTTTGATACAAGCGCTTGATCCACTAACAATTAACCACGTTAGTTACCAAAAGGGTCACCGCTTGACCCTATAATGACATTACTCTATTACTAAGTGTCCAACAGTGTTCGCACGGAAGTCCGCCCGGAAGGAAAATTCGTTTATTTAAAATACATTTATGATGCTAGCGGTCTGGCTTTTAAAATAACTAGAGAAGATTATTTTTAAATAACAGAGTGGTTGGCATATGGTAAATGGTCACTTTGACTCAACTGTCTGATAGCAAAGATATGGTTATGTATAATTAGCAACGGAGACAATATTGTAATAGTAATTGCAGTTAGTCTTCAGCTAAAGTTTATTTATACATTCTTCTATTATTCTCACAGCATTCATTTGCATTGCATTGTAGTAGTTTGGCCAAAACATAAGCACATATCGTTTTTAAATTGTAAGTGAATACTCCTGCTGTGTTGTACCCATTGAGGATGATTTATCCAATCTCATGTACTCTTCTTATAATGGTTTTATCTCTTGTTTTTGCATCAGTCCTCTAAAATGGTGTGCAATATAAAGGTGGCAGCACCTTAGCTGCATATACAGCTTATAAACAAAGAAACCTTATTGATATATATATATATGTATATTACGGGTCTTAATCGGGTGAATACTTTAAGGTAAAATACCTTGTTTATTGCCCGACGTTTCGACCGTATTGCAACGGCCGTGGTCACGGGAAGACTAGCTGAGCTCAGCGTCGCCTCCGTGAAGCGCGGGTTTCGGAAACTACCCTCGCTTGATTTTTATCACTCACTATTACGGAACCGTCGGTACTTCGACACACAACACTAAGGACATCTGCACACTGGCGTGTAATGTTTGTTCGGCGGTGTATACACTTGTCGATCACGGGATTCCACGATGTTGACAAACGGTATCCGTCTTCTCGGTTGAAATTGACATGTTTTTTGATTTCAACCGCTTCCCTCGCCATCCTGGAGTAATAGTGACGGTCAGTGGAGAGGACCTGTGGTTTGTGTAGTTCAATCCAGTGATTGGTTCCCGCATCCAGCAAGTGTTCCGCTACGCTATTGCTGACTTGTTTGTCTGTCGGTTTTTCACAGCCGCGATATGTTCCTTAACCCTTTCCGCTATTGTTCGCTTGGTTTGTCCGATGTAGGAACTGCCACAGCTGCAATCCACTTTGTAGACGCCAGGTGTCTGTATAGGAATTACATCCTTAGGAGTACGTAGGTGCTTAGCTACCTTGGAGTGCGGACTATACAGTCTTAATGGAGTATTTCTGCAGTACTGTTCCAACTTTGTCCGTCACTCCTTTCACATACGGTAGAAAAGCTGGAGCCCTGTCAACGGGAGTCTCTCCTCTTCGTACGTCGTGTGCTTCCTCTGTATCCGTTTCGCTTTAGTACCTCAGGAGGTACTAAAGCGAAACGGATACATGTGTGAGCTCACTTTCTAAATGTTCAGGGTCACAAATGTCATATGCTCTATTTGTCAGCGATGATACCACGGATTGCAGATGTCTTGGATGGTGATGCGAGTCAGCATGTAAGTATCTGTCTGTGTGGGTCGGTTTTCTGTACACAGTGTGTGCTAGGGTACCATTGTCTCTTACCATTATTTTAACATCGAGAAAAGCTAGCGATCTGTTTATCTCCATTTCAAAAGTGAACCTGATCTTAGGGTGTATGGAGTTCAAGTCTTTTGCAAATTGTTCTACTTCCTGCCTACCGCCCTTCATAATGCAGAACACGTCATCGACGTACCTCTTCCACATAGAGCATATGACATTTGTGACCCTTAACATTTAGAAAGTGAGCTCACACATGTTCAGGAGGTACTAAAGCGAAACGGATACAGAGGAAGCACACGACGTACGAAGAGGAGAGACTCCCGACCGGGGGTTGACAGGGCTCCAGCTTTTTTACCGTATGTGAAAGGAGTGACGGACAAAGTTGGAACAGTACTGCAGAAATACTCCATTAAGACTGTATATAGTCCGCACTCCAAGGTAGCTAAGCACCTACGTACTCCTAAGGATGTAATTCCTCTACAGACACCTGGCGTCTACAAAGTGGATTGCAGCTGTGGCAGTTCCTACATCGGACAAACCAAGCGAACAATAATTATAGCGGAAAGGGTTAAGGAACATATCGCGGCTGTGAAAAACCGACAGACAAACAAGTCAGCAATAGCGGAACACTTGCTGGATGCGGGAACCAATCACTGGATTGAACTACACAAACCACAGGTCTTCTCCACTGACCGTCACTATTACTCCAGGATGGCGAGAGAAGCGGTTGAAATCAAAAAACATGTCAATTTCAACCGAGAAGACCGATACCGTTTGTCAACATCGTGAAATCCCGTGATCGGGAAGTGTATACACCGCCGAACAAACATTATACGCCAGTGTGCAGATGTCCTTAGTGTTGTGTGTCGAAGTACCGACGGTTCCGTAATAGTGAGTGATAAAAATCAAGCGAGGGTAGTTTCCGAAACCCGCGCTTCACGGAGGCGACGCGACGCTGAGCTCAACTAGTCTTCCCGTGACCACGGCAGTTGTAATACGGTCGAAACGTCGGGCAATAAACAAGGTATTTTACCTTAAATTATTCACGCGATTAAGACCCGTAATATATATATATATATATATATATATATATATATATCAATAATGTGTACAAATCGCGAAAGTTTATCAACATTTATAACAAAGAAACCATTGTAAACATTGGCAATTTGAAAAGAGTACCCGCAAGTTTGTATTGCCTGTTTTTTTCTCTGGCTTTACTTATCGTTTCCAATCAGGCATTACATGTACAATGGTCGTTGCATGTACATGTAGAATCGACTTTTCACAAGATTAGTATTTTGTTTCCTAAGTGAATAAAGATTTTTTATTATTATTTATTATTATTATCATCCTTCCTTAGTATTATTTTATGTAGTTCGGTTTTACATTAAGTACTTTTATTGTTTTATTTATTGTAATTTGTTAATAGAACCAATTTAAATTGACGTAGAAGTTATACCAATCACACGAACCAATTCAAAGTTGCAACATCTAAAACAGGAGAGGGCATAAATATGCAAAAAAATGTTAGAACTTTGTGCGCAATAGAAAGAACAATATACTTAGCCATTTACAAGGCTTACATCCACGTTGTATGCTCGCTGTTAGAAAAAATATTCACAAAGAAAAACCTAATATCACGTTAAACGCAGGACTTACGACGTAGTTTGCTCGTATGATTATATCTTCTTCTGTTATTTCAGAACGTTCTTGTAGGATGGTTTTGTAACTAAGTTATTGTAGCGGTATCTTCATGAAATCATAGTAAATAATCTTTTTAAGAGGGATAGGGAACAGCTTAATTGTAAGCAAGCTCAACTGCGATTTACCAAAAAGCTGTGAAACGTAAAATCCTCAGTTATTGGCAACTTTCTAAAGAATTTCAGCATCTATTTAGCATTGTGGCAGCTATTGAAATATGATATTCGCTTTGTGGCAGTTTGCGCGGTATTCTGTGAAACGACTGCTGCGGTAGAAAATATTTTAAACTGTTCTGGAATACCGGGATATGGTAATAGACTAGAATAAGTTTATATTACATGAGTAGATTTGTATTAAGTAGAGTTTGATATATTGTTACAATACCTACACAATTGTGTGAACCTAGAGGTACTGTTCTCAAAGCAACAACGCACCTTAGACCCTACCAGTGGGTAAACATATCTAGTAATTATCAGACTATAGGTACGTACTAATAGTTAGTATTCTTTGCTATAGGTAAACTGACTTCAAAAAAGTATGTTATGTATTCGATCCATTATATATATGCGTTTGGGGTAAGATATGTTTGTGTATGTGTGAATTATGGGTAAGTACGCCAGCCGGGAGATAAAAGAAACCAGAGTATAAGTAATACTAGATTTAATTAATTTCGATATTAGAAATTACAATTATTTAAAAGGTATGTCTAGACTCGGACGATGGTGGTACCGAAGTGCCCTATGCTAAAAGATCTAGAATCTATGTCATCTCGGCGTGGTGTGTTCGGCAACGACACGAGGCGCCGAGTCAGCAACTCCGTGGTATGTAAGATCTAGAATCTATGTCATCTCGGCGTGGCGTGATCGGGGACGACACGAGGCGCCGAGTCTGCAGCTCCGTCGTATGTAGGTCGTTGCTAGTTGAGAGTGCAGGCATGGCTCGTAATTCCTCCCCTCTTAGAACAGCAACTATTTGAGAACTTTGAGCGAGAATGTTGCTGCCGGATCCTTCTCTGGTTTGAGTGCCGTTGGTGTAGAGTATCTGGCATCTTCAGGTGATGGTTGCACTGTTACTACGTTAGTGCGTAGTACCTCCTCGGGTGGTGATTGCACTGTTACTACCTTAGTGCGTAGTACATGGCGACGGATTGCGACGACGGTTACGAGTATGACTGCACCGACTAATATTCCATAGAAAGGTATGGTCGTATGGTACAATGTTTCCGTTTGCTCGACAGGTTGCAACTCTATTGGATGCTGGAGTAGTATCTTATCCTCGATACTGTGCAGATTTTTCAGATTGATGGTGTTCAACTTGAAGTGCGGGATTGCTATAGACTGGTTGTCGCCGTAGGTTGCGTAGGGTATTTCAGTTATCTTGAGCGGCTGTCCTTTTACTACGTCATTCGTGTTGACGATTGTAAGTTCCTCCGTTCTAAGGTGACATGTTTTTGGTATAGTTGCCAAATAGCTTCCATTGAGAATTACATACTCGTGCCGGTCACATTGTAGCTCTACTTTTGCCGGTTTCGGGAACACTACAGTATAATGTTGGTCGTCCAGTTGTTCTAGGGCTTGTTTGCTCAGGGTTATCCTAGTTGGTGAACAGGTCTTGTCGATGACTTGGTCCACAATCAGGCTCTGCATGCAGTCTCGTTGTTCTCTCGGTCGATTGTTGATAGTTTCCTCACAGATGTGAAATTCATTGAACTTCGGGCATTCAGCCTCTATGTACATGAATGCTTTCCCATCGGTTGCTATATAAGGATATGGTGGAATAGGACTTTGAGAATACTTATTAGGGACGATTGCTAATTTATACAATTTGGATGTGCCAGGAGAAATGACCGGGACTTTAAAGACAAAAACTATTCTGTTATCTGCGTAGAAGTAACTTGGCTTTATAATTCTATAGTATTCCCTTAAATCTATATTTAGTACCTGCTCTTCATTATATAAAGATTTTAATTGGTTGACCATACCTTTTAAAATATCATATTTAATCATACTATGATGTGTGCTGGAAGCACGGATAAAAGCTAAACTATCCTCTATTCTAACTAATGCTGACGTTAAATCTTGCACATTTTCGCTTATTATAGTTAAAAGTTGATTAAACCTAACAAACTTTAATAAGTTTTGGTCATAAGTTTTACTGTGGATGACAGACTCCAAAGTACTATTGATTTTTTGTTGGTTATCGGTTATTTGCGACAGTAGTACATCGTTTTGTGTCATCCATTCCTTATTGAGACTTATATGTTGTTTTAGTTCGGAAGAAAGTGTATTTTCATTATTTTCTAATATTTTAATGGCGGAATTATATTTTTGAGCGTCTTTGTAGTCCAAATTTCCAGTGATTTCTTTTATTACTGTACCCAAGCCATCGAAGAGACTTCTTTTGGTGCGATGTGATTCCAGACTGTCTATCTGCTCGTGAATCTTTACCAATTTATTAGAAATATAATTAATTTGAGCTTCATACAATGGAAATTTTTCGCTATCCAGTTTAGACTCAAATAAGTTTAGTTGCGATTCTACTGCACTAAGTCTACTTTCGATGTCAGTCAGGTTTAGGTAATGTAAAAATGGATGGTAATGGGTTATAAATTTAGTTGGACCAAGGTCAAAGGGAAGCAACCCGGGGCCGTCACCCAAGTAATCAAGTCTTATCTCGAGCGTCATTGTCAGGTGGGCGGTCGTTGTTAGCAGTAATCTGTAACAATTTTGATGATTTAGGAACACGCTTCAGACGATTTTTGGCAATGGGACCTTTCTTTTTTGATGTATAGATGTGTATTGGTAGGTTGGCTAGTACGATATCCTCCGTATAACGAGCTGCGGTCTTTTGCCGACTCGCTTGGGGGTTAGTAACAAAAACTTGTTGATTTAGTTCATAGTTTACTTCCGGTTCACGAGACTTATTACAATTTTCTATTAGGCTGGTACGATTTTCTAACGACGATTCATTAATTAGATTATATGCTATTTTCATTCGCTCCCGGTGATTTAATATATATTGTTGCATGAAGTGCTCTGATACGTTTATATTTAGGGGATCGCGTGGGTCAAAATGACCTCGAATTATATCATGGGGCCTACATTTTGTAAAGCTATGTATTGAGCTGTTATATGCTAATAACGCATAGGGAATTAGATTAGCGATAGTTTCAGTTTTGTGTTGTAGTTGTAGTATGCGCAAATGCTCTAACAATGTTGAATGATATCTTTCAATTATTCCATTATCATTTGGTGAGTGTGCTAACGTTTTATGGTGTATTATTCCGTGAAGTCTTACGAACTCAGCAAAGAGTTGGTTCGTAAACTCTGTCCCGTTATCTGTGACAATAGTTAGAGGCAATCCGTGGTGGGTACAATAAGTTATTACAGCTTGTAAAACACTTAGGGCTGTTCCATCTCTCAAGTGGTAAGCTTGCCCGTACTTGGAAAAAACGTCCATGAATGTTAAATATTTTTCATTCTGTACCGTAAAAATATCTAGGTGTACTCTTTCTAAGGGTTTAGTTGCTGGCGGGACGATATTCAATTGGGGCCTAATCGGGTTACGGTCATACTTCGATTGTCCGCATATAGCGCAAGCATTAATATATTTAGTTATCTCTTCTTTCATTTTAGGCCAAAAATAAACGCGAGATAGTGCTAGGTAACATTCGGTTATGCCGCGATGATTAGTTTTACCCTCGTGATAATTTCTAATAATTCCTTGCTGCCTTAAATACTCTTTTACATTCTCTAATTCGTGTTTAGTAAGGGATAGGTTCATGCTTGAATTTTTAAAATTATTCTGTATAATAGGGACTATAGAGTACATTCCTAGTGGTGGTGTAATTTTAAGGCCGGTTCTAATTTTTGGATTGACATGTTCTTTAATTGCATTGACTACATCCTGCTCGAGGTTCGATTCGGACACTTGTATAGAGGTGTGCGTATGCGTGTCAAAAGGTCTTGTAGTGATTGGACGTCTTTTAATATCGCTTACTATAGTAAAACTTATCTGTTTGTGAAATTTATTCAAGGGTTCTTCGGTTATGGGAACCTCAAGGATGGGGTTTTCATTACTTGTGTGGGCGGTAGCTGTAGTAGAGTCCGATATAGATGAAGGTTTTTCAGTGTGATGAACTATCAAGGACTCTGTTTCCTGATTATTAATTTGAATTCGTGATAGAGCGTCTGCGTTGGTATTAGATTTGCCTTTTTTATATACTATTGTATAGTCGTATTCACTAAGTTTAAGGCGCCACCTAGTCAGTCTTGAATTAGGTTCCTTGACGTTCATTATCCACTGAAGTGGTTGATGATCGGTAATTATTTTGAACTTACGACCGAAAAGATAGGGCCTGAAGTATTGAGTTGCCCATACTATAGCCAAAAGCTCCTTCTCTATAGTACTGTAATTAACTTCACTATCATTTAGAGTCCTAGATGCGTAGCAGATAGGTTTGTCCGCTCCTACAGTCCCTTGAGATAGGACTGCACCAATTGCGACGTTTGATGCATCCGTCGTCAGTATAAAGTCTTTTGAGAAGTCAGGGTATTGTAGTATGGGGTCGTTAGTCAGTAGGGATTTACATTTTTCAAAACATTCGATGTAGTCGGAATCTAAAACTATTTTCTTTGATTTTTTTAAGCATTTCGTCATAGGTTTTGTAATACGAGCAAAGTCGGGTATGAATTTACGATAATATCCCATGAGTCCTAGAAATTGTTTAATTTCTTTGGGGGTCTTTGGAAGTGGATATTTTTGAATAGCTAAAACTTTATCGGGGTTAGGTTTTATACCTTCCCCACTAATGATATGACCTAAATATGGTGTTTCCAACCTCAAAAATTCAGACTTGTCCAACTGTATTTTAAAGTTGGAGTCACGCAATCTATTAAATACTTTCTCTAGATTTACCATCATTTCTTGAAGACTGGTCCCGAATACGACAATATCGTCGAGATATACCAGGCAGATCTCGTTTTGGAGTCCGCGGAGTACCTCGTCCATCACCCTTTGAAACGTTGATGGGGAATTTTTGAGTCCCATCGGCATACGCAAGAATTCGTAGTGCCCGTGCTCTACAGAGAACGCTGTTTTAGAAATATCGTCTGGATGTGTCTGTATTTGGTAGAAGCCCGAAAATAGGTCCAAGGTCGTGAAGTATTGACACCTTCCTAGCTTGTCAAGGACGTCAGTAATGTTAGGGATAGGATATTTGTCATTAATAGTCTTGTCATTTAATTTTCGGTAGTCCACAACGAGTCTCCATTTTTGTTCCCCAGTCGCGTCGATTTTCTTCGGCACTACCCATATAGGGGAGCTCCATGCGGAGTCTGAGGGTCTTATGATGCCTTGACGTAGCATTTTAGCGATTTGTTCCTTAACTTCTTTCCGGTGCACAAAGGGGTAACGATAACTTTTGGTATAAATCGGTATTTCGTCTATAGTTCTAATGCGGTGTTTTATTTTATTAGTAAAACTAAGAGGTTCGTCATCTAAATAAAATATGTCTGCATAACGACTGCATAAAGTTTCTAAATTAGTTTTTTCTTCGGCGTTTAAATGACCGGTACGTAAGCGCGACAACACTCGGCTTACGCGTTGAGGATCTTGTTCAGTGCTATTGCACTCGGTATTGAATGCATACGCTTCGAAAGGATGGTTTAAGCGTTCGTTCGGGATAATTATATCGGTGTCGGTTGGGTTCTCTAACTCTAATATGGCTATTTCGTCGCTAACGTTTGTAATACATTCGTGCACGATGCAATTGCACAAGATCTGTTCGGTTACGTATACGTCGCCGTCATAGTTATACATCTGTATTTTTACTAGTTTACTAGAGCGCGCGGGTATTGTTTCTTGAGAGTTTAAGTTTCTACAAGTGTAAGGTAGCATGGGTATACTAGCATTTTCCGTAATTAAAAGGTTATGCTTAAGATCTATTTGACAATTATTCAAGATATCCAACCCTAATAGCCCATCGAAATCATTATGGAATCTATAGATGAATAGTTTAATTAATTTGCTTTTGTAAAACTCTGGAAAGTTCTGTAACGTAATAGAATAATTATGTATACTACTCATACGAGAATTAGTTACTTCGAAGGGGTCAAAGTTCAAAGGTATATGTGAAAAATAATTCTCGACGGCTTCGGGGCTTATAAAGGATTGATTTGCCCCAGTATCGACAAGTAATTTTAATGGAGGGTTAGCTATCTGTACATAACGAAGTTCCCTTTTTGATTGTAAATTTAATTCTATTTTGGTTCGGTATTCGGGATAGCCTCGCGAAAATTTGAGTCATCGTTTTCGGTCTCATAAGTAAACTCCTGCTGGCCTTCATTGCAATTATAGTCATTATAATGGTCGGTATAGTTAACGTCATACGCAGTGCATTCGGCCCCGTGCTCGTTATCGTAGTCACAATAGTAATATGAGTCATTAGGGTCAGCTGTCACGTTGAAGTTTACCTGTCGCGATTTAAAATAATTGTTAGATGGCGGGTTCCCTGATCTTTGCCAATCATGTCCTGTCATTGTCGGTGGAAGGGATTTGGGTACAAAGTGACTGACACCGCTCATTGGCTTATGCCCTGAGGAGAATGGTTGATCATTCCTAGGTGGTATCTTAAATACCTTACTACGCGGGTTATAGTTCGGTGGCGGTGCGCGAAACATCTGTTGGGTACGGCTAGGCCCAGAAACTGGGGCAAGCTGCGGTTGCGAGTGCCCCTGCTGGTGAGCTTGTTTCTGGTCAAACCTGAACGCGGGTTTCCACTGCGAGGTTTGCGGGGGGATATGTATATGCGTGGGCGTATGCCCGTTTGAACCTAAATATGGTAAATTACCTCTAAGTGAAGTAGATGCAACCTCACCTGCAAACTTTGCACCATTTAATTGCGGCGTGTAATTCGCGCTGTATGCGGTGTGCCTATCGTTTACTGGGTCACCTCTTCGCTGTAGGTAAATTACATTTTGTTCGTCGTTGACAAATTCCAGAGCCTTTTCTATTGAATCGGGTCTCATACATCTAATACGAGAGCCCAAAGGTTCTCTTAGACCTCTTATATAAGATTTTAATGTTAATTTTTTATACAACTCGCGTTTAGCTTGTACGGTGGTAGCCACGTTATCGTGTAACGTAACATACGTCATTACCATGCTAAAAAGGTTCTGGCATCTGTCGTAAAATTCCTGCGGTGTGCTGTTACCTTGGAATGACATAGCAATATCGTTATAGAGGGCAGTTTCATCCCTCTGATCGGCAAAATTATTTACGAGTAATTTACGTATCTCTGCCCAACTACTAGGAATGCCGTTCGAGTTTATCGTCGCGGCGGCTGGGCCAGTAATTTTATTTAAAATACTATTAATTAAGCAAATATTAGTTAACCTAAAATTTGGGTCATCTTTTATGTAAGCCTCTATCAAGGTCTCACATATTGCAATAAATCTAGTTAAGACGTTAGGGTTGCCGTCAAATTCTGGCACCGCTCTAACAGCCTTATAAATTTCATCTACGGTGAATGACATTTTTTGTTCACTGAAGAATACGTCTAACTCTAAATCACTAAAATCTAAGTGTCTATGTTTGTCTAAATCCCTATTTCTAAGTTCCTGCCGGTTCGAGACAGGTGTCTCTCCGGTTTTCCGTAGGTGGAAAATTTTGAAGGAGGGACAAGGAAGCAACACTAAGAAAAACTTTCAAAGTACTTACATATAAAAAATCTGCATGTCTGGTTCTCGTATTGATTTTCGAATACGCCCTCGGCCGGTGTAGATTCGTAGGTTGATAGATTCTTGTCTTCGGAGCGAACGCGGGTGGCGACTATGCGAAGTCAAGCCAAATCCGATTTCTAGGAATATACGCGCCGCGAATTTGTCCCGAAGAAGTACCGACTGCGCCAATTATGGGTAAGTACGCCAGCCGGGAGATAAAAGAAACCAGAGTATAAGTAATACTAGATTTAATTAATTTCGATATTAGAAATTACAATTATTTAAAAGGTATGTCTAGACTCGGACGATGGTGGTACCGAAGTGCCCTATGCTAAAAGATCTAGAATCTATGTCATCTCGGCGTGGTGTGTTCGGCAACGACACGAGGCGCCGAGTCAGCAACTCCGTGGTATGTAAGATCTAGAATCTATGTCATCTCGGCGTGGCGTGATCGGGGACGACACGAGGCGCCGAGTCTGCAGCTCCGTCGTATGTAGGTCGTTGCTAGTTGAGAGTGCAGGCATGGCTCGTAATTTGTGTGTGTTACCATTTTTCTCGGAAACGGCTAGGCCGATTAGAATATTTTTTTTGCGTTGTATAAGTCACATTCCTGAGCATGTTCTTTGTTTGTATGCTACATCTACAATCGCCAGGGGGCGCTACAGTACACGCATTTGTTTCTGAAAATGGGTCAAGCTTGTGTTAAATTAAATTAAATTTATATTAGTTCCGTTACAATTGAATGTTTACTTTCAACACGAGTAAGTACCTCGTATATTTTAAGAAATATCTCTAAAAAATTTGTCCCACGGCGGGCGTAAAAAAGAATCAAATATTTTTTTTGTTAACGTCAAGTGACCCCCCCCCCCCCTCCCCCAGCTAAATGGTTGATGTTGGGTATGTGAAAAAAAAACAGATTCCATTGAAAAATACTTACGTTATTAGTATAATATGTATGAAACAAAAACAACAGAAAACCTACTACTTAAGCCGCATTATTCGGATGGGTGACCACGGAACCCTAGATTGTGAGTGGCCCGACATGCACTTGAACGGTTTTTTTTACTTATTAATTACACGTTGCAGTTTTGAACCCAGTTTCATATTTTTCATTATTTTTATATATTTAGTAACTTATGTAAACATTGGCCATTTGAAAAAAGTTACCTTGAGTTTTTGTTGTCTTGTTATTTACGCTAGCTTAGTTATTACAATTTCTTAGCAAACTTAGCATTAAATGTAAATGTAGAATCGTGAACATAATGTTGAGTTCTCAAAAGAGTAGCTGCTTCTTTTAAAGAACTTTTTAAATATTTGAAATCCATATTTTTAAAATTTTCAGATTTTTGTAACTTCAATCTAGGATATTTTTTATGATCATTACAGGGTTCCGTTTCGCGTTTGTCGGTTCCAATTTCGGTTAGATAAATGGTACATTTTATTTTAAAATGTAGTCTTTCAGTTACGAACGTTGGAACTGTGCCAGGTAGTTCCGGTTTCGTGCCACTAACAAATTGGTCCCAAACACTGACAATGACAACTAGTCCTTTGTTAAGTGGCCCTAACTGATCCAGTTCATTTTGGCATAAATTACAAGGTCTATTTGTCAAAATTTCAAGGCTAGAATCTTAATCAGAGATTATTGGAGTACATGCCATAATAGATAGATTGAAAATAGCCATAGACTCTTTTATTTCATAGCATAGTAAATATATAATCTTTGTTACATTAATTTTTTGTGCGTGGTGTAATTATTATAGTAATTAATATATTGGATAGATGTAGCATCCTGCGGCAAGTGTAGGAACATTTCTAGTACTAATGAGATAATATGTTTCATAATATGGAGGCCTTAGGTTAATAGCACTAAGTGCTACTCATAAACAAGGTATTGATGGTTGTTATTTGGTCAATTTACGGGAAATAATAACGAAAAAGTACTTAGTGTATTCTGAGAACGAGTAAGACCAACTGACCTCTTTCAGCTTTTGTTATACTCGTACCTCTTAGAGGTGATTGACATGACTGCCCTTATACCAACTTATGTGGGTCGGTGCAATCTATCAATCTATCTATCAATCCTTACGTTTTTTTTTGACAGATATAATTTCTATGCTTATGTCGCACTTATCCGTGGTGATTCGACAATCTTGGCCGGTTGCTATCTGATTCTTCCTTATAAAATATATTACCTCTATGTCTAAGTGTATGCCACATACAGCGTCTAATAATTATAATAATATCTTGGAATCCCAAACTAAGCAGAACTTGTACTATGGAAACCAGACATCCGATAAACATACTTTTTATATTTCTAAATACATACATATTATAGATAAATAACACCCAGACACAGAATAAACCTTCATGCTCATCACACAAAAATGTATTCTGGGTGGGGATTAAGCAATCCTATTCGATTCCCACACGGGACACCACTATGTGTGATCCACAAATTGATGTACCGAGTCTGGGTGTACTTTGTGTCCGTGACTTGTATGTTTGTAAAGTCCCCCGCGACACAGGGCTTAAGAACATAAATTTAAGAAAGAATCCCACGATCTCTTGCGTAACAGTTGAATACACTCCACCGCGCCACAGAGGCAGTCTGTAGATATAAATGTATATTCCTAATTTCATAACCTCATTCTAGTAGGTACGAGTATCATATCTCTCCGGTTTCTCACGCCTGAGGGTCGTAGTCAACGTCAGCAATGATTTGTTTCTACCAATTTCTATCTAACGCGTATCTTACAACCGCGTAAAATTGGAGATCGTGTCTAGTATCATTTAAGTAGGTACACTCTATTATAATGTTATACATTAGATGAAATATCCGCAACATAAGCTACTAAAGGAATTGAACGAGGTCGATGTAACATTACCTTTCGATATGTATAAATCGGTACCTCGAAATTTCTTTGTGATGCTGGATACTATATGAATGTGATTATGATGACGACAGGTAGACTGATGTGGGTCTCAGAAGGCTTGCCGTCTACATATCAACACGTTTTGTGCGCTAATGTGCCCCGGTATTGTGTGGATAAACGACTACAAATACTGCCATGGCTTGGGGAGATAAGAAAAATAAACATGGAAGACACGCTTTTTATTTCCTTGTAGAAATGGACAGGGTTTGTTGTTAAGAGTTTCAGGTAGGTATGTTTAGAGTTCGCGCCTTTAGTCTAATTATTGTGCCAGTTACAGCTGAAGAACAATATTATACGAAATACTTTTGTAGGTAACTCGTTTATTTTATGATACCACTAAATGAAGAGCGTCGCAGGTCGTAAGCGTGATGGTCGCCCGTCACGCTCACGCGTCGCCAAACAGTATCAGGACACTCAAATCCTTGTTTGACAAGCATCTGATTGTCACCGCGCTGCACTGACATTTTTTTCCCTTTTTTTTTGAAAAGATAACTTGCAATGTTGGGTTGTGAGTCCAACATTACTAGCAATCCTGTTAACCCTTCCAGCTAATCTCCATGGCTTGTGTTAGGAGAGGGTTCATGTCGGTAGTATAATGGGTAGAATTAGAACCCGCGACCTCACGATTGCGAGTCCCATCTCTTAGTTATTAGGCTACCGCCTCTTCGTATCGCATTAGTTCGTAAGCCTCATTCGCCCAATAATTTAACTTGATACAGTGCTTTTCAACCGAAAACAGTGATGTCAACGTCACTATTTTATGGAAGAATAACTGACACTGTGGTGGTTGGTAGGCCTGGCCGTCAGACGGCCTATGGTTTTGATGGTTAGATTTACCACCTATTGATGAACTCACTTAGTTACCTACTACATAAATTACAGAAGTGCTCGTTTCATTTTCTGGGACGTTTTTTGTTAGTCAAGACTAAATGCAATATTCGACTAAGTGGCCGCTTATTATGACCCGCGCAGCTTCGTCTGCGTCCTTAAAATATTGCATTATTGATGATCTGCTCCTATTGGTCGTGGCGTGCGTTACGCTATCTAACACTAAAATAATCTTTCAGTAGTAATAACCAAACTCTTCAGCTAAACAAACACCTTTATAATATTAGCATATAATTAAATTAAGCTAAATGGCAAACGGCGACTCGTATCGCTTTTTGCCATTTAGCTTAATTTAAATTATAATTAGGAACAGTAAATATCTCGAAAAGAGTCAGCATAACTCAAAGTTTTAAGAGTTAACAAATCGTGTATTTTTAGCTAGGTAATTTTCAGTATTGTCTGGAAGGCAATGGTAGAACTAAAAGCTTTGATTACCATTAAAAATATTTCTCCGATTGAATTATGCTAAACTCATTAAAGCACAAAACATGTGACAATAAACACAATCAAATGAAACTTCTGCTCCAGTTACCTTCAGGCAAAGTAATTCTAAAACGTTTCTCACGTAAAACTATACCGACTTTGCCTGAATAAAAGCTACACTTTATAATTGCTACCTTGATTCACACATTACTGAACCGTATTCCTAAGAAGGTAGAGTGTTGATTAGTTTGTGAGTGGGGGTGGCGTGTTCGAAGGCGTGTGTGTGTGGATGTGTCGAAAACAATGGAAGATCGTTAGCGGTGTGACGCGAGGGTCCTTATTGGGAGCGAAGTGGCCCAACCTTGAGAATGCTAATGAAATATACCTGAAGCTTCGGTTACGCGCTCCGCTCCACAAATACATTCAGTTAATAGGGTTTTTCTTTACAGGATGTGAAGTGCTTAGGTCTTGGAAATTGTATCAAATCAAAGTAAGTACCTAAACGTACCAAATTTTTTGTTGTAGAACATAATCTGCCTTCTTTTTGTATCAAACAAAATATGTTATTAACGTAAGTAAGTATACATCATTTAAGCGGCATTGTTATAAGAAATGAAGTTGTAAAGTAATTATTAGTTAATCTCTGGGTATTATACATATGTGGATAAATTATAACAAGTACATACTTTTTATAATTTAGATATAAAACCAATTATTATGAGCTCCTTTTATCTTTTCATAACAAAAGTACCTGAATGATTTTTCTAAAAATGAAGTGTGCTAGATCGATTTACCGCCCCCAAAACCCCCGGCATATTAAATTTCATGAAAATTGTTGGAGCCGTTGCTGAGATTCAGATTATATATATATATTATAATTTTATTGCTCGTTTAAAGGTATAGTACCTGAATGACCCAGCGTTGCTCGTTTTTATTTAACGAGGTATTTAAAATTAAAACCTAGCAAGAACACTTTTTTCTAACTCTACATAATGGGCATTTCGTTAATAGGCTGTTTTGCTATTAGGCCATTTTGATCTTGTGTCATGATTAAGATCTTATGTCATGGCATTTTGCTTTTAGGTTCTACTGATATGTAAGGAATATTCGTCCCCAAAACACCCTGCTTACTAAATTTTATGAAAATCGCCGTAGCCGTTAACGAAATTTAGAATATATATATAAAGGTATAAGATATATATCCATTAGAGAGACCTATACAATATATTACAAAATATAATACCTTAGAAGAATGAAACACGAAAATAACTTGTATTAAAAGCATGTGAATCCTTTTAATACAAGGTTAGCTATTGTTTGTTTGTTGAAAAACTTACTGACAAAACACTCACTGACCCAGAGAAAAAATATTTGGGACATAACAAAAGTACCTGAATGATTTTTCTAAAAATGAAGTGTGCTAGATCGATTTACCGCCCCCAAAACCCCCGGCATATTAAATTTCATGAAAATTGTTGGAGCCGTTGCTGAGATTCAGATTATATATATATATTATAATTTTATTGCTCGTTTAAAGGTATAGTACCTGAATGACCCAGCGTTGCTCGTTTTTATTTAACGAGGTATTTAAAATTAAAACCTAGCAAGAACACTTTTTTCTAACTCTACATAATGGGCATTTCGTTAATAGGCTGTTTTGCTATTAGGCCATTTTGATCTTGTGTCATGATTAAGATCTTATGTCATGGCATTTTGCTTTTAGGTTCTACTGATATGTAAGGAATATTCGTCCCCAAAACACCCTGCTTACTAAATTTTATGAAAATCGCCGTAGCCGTTAACGAAATTTAGAATATATATATAAAGGTATAAGATATATATCCATTAGAGAGACCTATACAATATATTACAAAATATAATACCTTAGAAGAATGAAACACGAAAATAACTTGTATTAAAAGCATGTGAATCCTTTTAATACAAGGTTAGCTATTGTTTGTTTGTTGAAAAACTTACTGACAAAACACTCACTGACCCAGAGAAAAAATATTTGGGATTCCATACGCAGACGAATTTTTCAGCGTTTCATATAATACCAAATATTTCTATGCTACGTTAACATATTGGCAGGAGATCACAAACGCACCGGAATATACATCGAAGCCATACTACAATGGAGTATCCGAATCCATGCTCCCATGTCACATACCCCCGATTCACCTCCACAATGCCATTAAACCTTCATACGCGTCACATTGATGCACTACGATCTCTCTTTCATCATAATAGAATATAAAAGAGACGGATTAACTTGAATGTGAAAAAATGCCAACGCAAGGGAAAATGGGTGCAGTGCTGTAAATGATTGATGTCAGCCTTTGGGACGGGATCGCCAGGATTTTGCCGACTAGCGGTGAAATTCTATTTTACTAGACGAGTCGGTAACTGAAAATGTGGTTGGAAATATCTACGATTGGTGTGAAATTGTGACGGTTGTGTGTGTACCTACTGGTGTGGTATTTGTGCCGATTTTTTTCGTTCTAAAAAGAATATTAAATTAATACATGAAAATAAAATTGGAATTTCTAAATCCATAAACAGAGCTGGACGGATTTTAAGGGGATCTTTAGTGGCATATGACAATTGTAACTCCGTTTTATTTTTAGGAAAAAATAAAAGACCTAACCAAATCTTCTGCGAATTAAATCATGGGTTAGCTAGTTCAGAATATACTTACATAAAATATACTTGGGTAAATACAAAATATATTATCTAATCATAGAAATCAAGAATTTTGACCTATAATTTTATTCGTACCGTATAAACATTTTCACATCTCGCGCTATTTGACAAACGAGTTCCCTAAGGCTTACTTACGACTGTAGGCACAAAATACTGTCACACTCCGCAGACAGGTGAAGTGTTTAAGTTCCGAGTTCTGACTCCGAAACATGTACTCAGCTACGTACACTTTACATACGGAGTAACTGCCAGCGAACTGGCTTAGCTAATGCTTCATAATGGATGGGTAGTGGACTATAACTCAGTTTGTGACTTGCCTTTTAAACATTTATTATACTGTACTTAAGTAACGCGGAGTGCCTTGTGCTGCTTGAAGGGTGAATGAGGAGTTGTATATTTTTCTTACTTTCAGCTTGACGGCGTGCAGATGATACTTCTGTCGATTTATTTCTTGCTTTTTAAAGTGTTGGTAGATAGGTATAAGAGAGCCAATCAGAAAGTCTCAAATATTACACAATATATAATATTATTTTAATATTGACAAGATATAATATTGCAGCTCTCAAAGATAATAGATGCAGCTCTGCTCACCATCTGATTCTGTAACCGATTTTTTGTTATTGTCAATCAATCAATCATGAACATGAAATCAATGATTGATTGTTTTTAACAACAGTATATATTTAGGTATGCTAGGTAACAATTTTAAATCAACCTTACAGATAAAATAATTTATATTTTAGCTACCCCATCATCAGTATGATCTTACGATAAATGATTTAGTACTGTCTTCAGAACTCTTTTTTAAAATTTTTTTGAATTATTTTTTCTTTCTCATTTACGTACAACAACAGCAGTAAAGGACCGTGAACAATAATCTCACAAGGATTTAATTTTACGGTTCGTCAATCCGTCTTCAACTTCTAAAATAAAAAGGTAGAAGGAAAAGTATTAAATATAATATAACTTACTCTTAGCTCTGCCGTTACGTTGACTGCACTGAGGTAGTATCAATCAAACTTTAACTAATACTTTTCCTTTTCATATTTATATTAGCTTTTGCTCGCGGTTCGGTCGGTTTGTCTTAGTTGGTTATCGCGATAAAAGCTATAGTTTTCACATTTACATGTTACAGTTCACACTTCCCCAAAGCCTGTCGGCAACAAAGGGATCTCCATAGTAACCAAAATTTTGTAACAAATAACAAAATGGCAGCGCACGTCCAATAACTTATAGGTAATTTTTTTTATACATTGGGTTGTTGTTAATTTTCGTAGTAAAATTATAACAAAAAAAATACAGTCTATGTTACTTGCTAATGCAGAATTTTTAAAATCGGTTAAGTGGTTTGCGCGTGAAAGCGCACTCTCACTAGTTGTTAGGATTAAGATAGCTGTCATAGTTGACCCACGTGGATGACTTTATCCCGAAATGGATTGATTTTCGCTTTCAAACGCTGAAAGATGTGTTTCTTTATCCGCAAAGCCAATTTTTCACAGATTTAACTTTAAAACTAATGAAGTTACACACAAATTTTTATCCCTATTTTACCCTTTTGGGGATTGATTTTCCGAAACACGTATTTCTCTATTTTAAACCAAAAAGCTAAATAAGAAATTACACAAATCTAATTTTAAAACTGACGGATTTTGAAACAAACTTGCCACCTCAATTTTAACCGATTAGGAGTGGATTATATAAAAACACTGAAATACGTTTTTTTTTATTTTAAACCAAAAAGCCACATACTACATTTTAAGATCTAACTTTAAAACTGTCAAAGTTTGGTAAAATCTTGGAACTTCTATTTTACCCAAAAACGCTGAAACCTTGATAATCTTACGCGATTTGTACACATCTTGAAAATATATATATTACGGGGTACATAAGCTAAAATACCTTGTTTATTGGCCGAGTTTACGACCGTATTACGGTCACGGGCAATAAACAAGGTATTTACCTTAAGTTATTCACGGGATTAGGACTCGTAATATGTATATATTCATAACGCGGAAACCTATTATTTCAAAACAAAAAGGCAAAATCGAAATTTCAGAAATCTTCAAATCAAATCAAATATTCTTTATTGTGTCCATAGGTTAAAAGATGTTACAGTAATGGTCAATACATTTATGTTCAGCTATGTCCAGCCGTTTAGGCACACAATATTAAATTTACACAAATTACAATATAACATTGGCATTTAGTTAAATTATATAATTACAATTATTAGAGAATATCATATATTTCGAAAGATTAAATTAAATTATTATTGTTAGGATATGTCTCTTGCATGCAATGTCTTATCACTAAAAAAATCCCTCAGCGTATAGTAACATTTTTCCACTAATAAATCACGAAGTTTCTTTTTGAATATTTTTATTTCTATAATTGTTCTAATTGAGTTTGGAATGTTACTATAAATGCGTGGGGCAGTGCAGAAAACGCTTTCATGAAATAAGTGGGTCTTGCTCGGTACTATATGTAGTTTATCCTTATGTCTAGCACGGGTACGATGTTCAAAGAGGTGAATATTAGATTTAACAAAGACTGCGCATTCGTAGATAAATAAAGATGGCAGTGATAAAATTTTTATGCTTTTGAAGAATGGTTGGCAAGACTCTGTTTGTTTTAAATTACACATTGACCTGATGCAACGTTTCTGGGCTATAAATGCGCGTTCCTTATCGGTTGAGTTACCCCAAAAGATAATGCCATACCTTAGGGTTGAGCCAACATATCCATAATAAGCTGCTACCAAGGCAGATTGACTTGTAACTTTTGTTAGTCTATATAATGCGTATGAAAATTGACTAAGCTTGGTGCATAAATGATTAATATGAACTTTCCAGTTTAATCTGCTGTCAATATAAAGTCCCAAGAATTTTGTATCTGTAGTTATGTCTATTTTCTGCTCTAAGTATGTAATTTTAAGTGTATTTATGTCTATAGGTCTTTGTTTAAAGTACATTATTTTGGTTTTGTCAAGATTTATAACTAAGTTATTTTTACTAAGCCATGCGATTATTGCGGTAAGTGAATTATTAATGTCAGATTCTATATTAAATAAAATGTCATTTGTGTATAATATTGTACTGTCATCTGCAAATAATGTCATATCATGTTTGATTACTGAAGGCATGTCATTAATATAAATTAAAAAGAAAAGGGGCCCCAAGACACTGCCCTGTGGGACGCCATATTTGACAGTTCTTGTATTAGACAAGTATGTTCTCACGGTTTTAGTAAGAGAATCCAATTTTTGTATCTCTGTTATATGGTGTCTATTAGCTAAGTAGGATTTTATTAAACTGTGTACATTGCCCCTTACCCCATAAGCATACAATTTGTCTAAGAGAATTGTATGATCTACACGATCAAATGCCTTCGACATATCCATATAAAGCGCTATAGCCGGTAAACCTTTGTCCATATTCAACATGACCTTATGTAAGAAGTTATACACAGATATATTGATTGATTTATCTTTCCTAAAGCCGTACTGATTAGATACAAATACACTATTTTTTTCAAAAAAGCTATATAAACATTTGTAAATTAATCTTTCGAAGACTTTTGCAAATATTGTTATTAATGCTATGGGCCTATAGTCACTGACTTTTGCCTTATCGCCTTTTTTAAATATAGGTTTAATTATAGATAACTTAAGCTTATCTGGAAAGCAACCTTTATCGATACAAATATTAACAATATGACTCAAAGGGCATGAAATAATATTTGCCACATCCTTTACTACATTGGTTACTACTCCATCATAGCCAGTACTGCTTGTATTTTTTAACTCTTTAATAGTTTTTAATATGTCATTAGGTGTCGTTAAATTCATAAAAATAGAATTAGTAATAAATGTCAAATTATTCGATTTCAAATTATTATAACATGTAACTACATCGGGTTTGTCATTTGTAACAATGTCAGCAAAGAAATTATTGAATCATCATCATCATCATCAGCCTATCGCAGTCCACTGCTGGACATAGGCCTCTCCAATTGCACGCCACTTTGTTCTATCTTCGGCTTCTCGCATCCAGCTCCTGCCAGCCGTTTTGCGTAAATCATCACTCCACCTGGCCTGAGGGCGTCCTACACTACGTTTGCCGTGCCGTGGTCTCCACTCAAGAACTCGTTTACCCCAACGGTTGTCGGTTCTTCGGCAAATATGGCCAGCCCACTGCCACTTCAACTTGCTAATCCGGTGGGCTATGTCGATAACTTTGGTTCTCTGCCGGATCACCTCATTTCTGATTTTGTCCCTAAGAGAAACTCCGAGCATAGCCCTTTCCATAGCCCGCTGAGCGACTTTGAACTTGTGGACTAGCCGTACCGTCAGTGTCCACGTTTCGGCTCCGTATGTCATGACGGGTAGGACGCACTGATTAAAGACTTTAGTCTTTAGACATTGTGGAATCGACGATGAGAAGACTTGACGTAGCTTACCAAACGCTGCCCAACCCAACCGAATTCTCCTGTTCACCTCGTCCTCGAAGTTGTTTCTACCTAACTGCAATGACTGCCCGAGGTACACATATTTTTGAACAACTTCGAGAACGGCGCCGTGCACCGCTATCGGTTCCAGTAATACATGTTCATTGAACATGACCTTGGTTTTATCCAAGTTCATCCGTAGGCCGATGCGTACAGAGGAGTCAGCCAGGTCATTCAGCATCAGTTGCAGGTCCTGCAGCGTTTCCGCCATAATGACAATGTCATCTGCAAATCGCAAGTGAGAGATGTATTCACCATTGATGTTGATGCCCCGCCCTTTCCAGTGCAGCGTCTTGAACATATCCTCCATTGCATTTGTGAACAGTTTCGGGGAGATAACGTCCCCTTGCCTCACTCCTCGATGCAATGGTATAGGCTTTGTTTGCTGATTCTGTACTTGGACGGACATGGTGGCGGCTTCGTAGAGACATCTCATCACTTGGATATATCGCCAATCTACTTGGCAGCGCTGCAGAGACTCCAGAACGGACCAGATTTCAATCGAGTCAAAGGCCTTCTCATAGTCCACGAATGCTAGACACAGGGGCTGATTATACTCTTGGGTCTTTTGTATAATCTGCCGCACTGTGTGGATGTGGTCTATGGTGCCATATCCGCTCCGAAATCCAGCCTGTTCCGGTGGTTGGAATTCGTCAAGTCTTCGCGCAAGGCGGTTCGTGATGACTCTTGAGAACAGCTTATAGACGTGGCTCAGAAGAGAAATAGGTCGGTAGTTCTTCAGCCGGGTCTTATCTCCTTTTTTGAAGAACAAGACGACTACGCTTCTACTCCACGCCTCCGGAGTTCTCCCTTCGAACAGGACAGCATTAAAGAGCTTTTGGAGCTCCCTCAATACGGGTTTACCTCCAGCCTTTAACAGCTCTGTTGTAACGCCATCCTCTCCAGGGGCTTTTCCATTTCTTAGCTGTCTAAGAGCCAGCACAATTTCGTCAATGTTGACTTCTGGCAGGTCTTCGGTGTAGTGGCGTGTTAGAGTGGCTCTAGGACCCTCATCTTCTGGATCAGGTCGAGATGCATGCGAAGCGTATAGCCGGCCATAGAAGCCTTCCACTTCGGAGAGGACTGCCGGCTTCGAGGAAACGACTTCTCCACTTGTTGTGGTCAACTTCGTCAGGTGGCTTCTTCCAAGAGATTGTACGAACACTTTTGACCCCCGGTTCTGCTCGATCGCTCTTTCAATCAAAAGAGTGTTGGAGCACCGAAGGTCGTGTCGTATAAGTTTATTGATCTCTTGGTTTAGAGCGCGCTTTTCCGACGAAATGACGGGTGGGTTTTCACGTCGTTCCTTCATTAGCCCTAAAGTCCTTTCCGAAAGCTTTGACTTCTTGCCCTTACGCTGCATTTCACAAAATCTTGTACCTTCTTCCCTGAGTATCCGAACTGTTGAATTATTGAATATGTTAGCGATATCCTCAGGTTTATGAACTAGTTTGTCCTGATGTTGCAGTTGGTGAATACCTTCAGCAGGATATTGACTTTTTATCTGGTTAATTACTTTCCATGTGGCCTTTGATTTATTAACTGCAGTATTAATATAATGAGCATTTTGACTTTTCTTGGTGAGTTTAATTATGCGTTTATACCTGTGTGCGTAGACTTTATATTTATTTTTGTTTTCTGTGGTACGATTTTTACGATATTTCCATAATAGCTCTCTTTTACGGTTGCTACATATTTTAATACCTTTTGATACCCACCTGGGTTTTACTTTTGCTGTTACTTTTACTCGAATAAGAGGAAAACAAAAATCTTACTTTAAAACTAACGGAGTTTCATACAAACTTACAAACACTACTTACCCCCTTTAGGAATGAGTTTCCAAAAATCCCTTGTTATCGGATGCCTAAATTATATAAGGAATACGTCTTCCAAATTTCCCGTGTCTACGATCAGTGGTTTAAGTTGTGCGTTGATCCCTCAGTCACTCAGTCAGGATCATGAATCCATACTAATAATATAAATGTGAAACTAACTTTGTCTGTCTATCTGTTACCTTTTCACGCTTAATCCACTGAACCGTCATTGCATACCAAATTTCATCTAAATTATGAAATTTGGTATTTTAGTTTGGTTTGGTAAACTATCTCCAGTTTAAGATCCAAGGAAGAACATAGGATAGTTTTTATCGCGGTAAGGGGCGTCCATAAATTACGTGAGGTGATTTTGGCAAATTTTGGACCCCTCCCTCTGATGGCTTGACCTCCTTCTTAATCTCACGTAGATTTCACATTTGACTCAACACTGGTCAAGTGTAAGTTGCTCGCATGACGGAGGCGAGGAGGGGGGAAAGGCAAGGGTAGCAATGAATGTCAAAATTTGTCAATAATTATGAAAAAAATCTAAATTCAATCCAGTTTGAGATGGTTTATTGAAAAAAAAATTACGTGAGATTTGCCAAGGCGCTCCCCCCCCCCACGTGAGATTCAGCTCTACTCCCCCCCCCCTCTCCCATCCCCTCTAACCGACATCGCGACAGCTAGTTTTATTTAAATAATAATAATCTTTATTGACACAAAAAATCCTAATTACAAAAATATTTGAGGCTCTGACTCCTGTGCTAGTTATTTATCTGTCTAACAGGAGTCAGTTGCTTCTCCACTAATTCAACTAATTACATTAAAAATTTAGGCAAAAGTAATAAACAAAACAAGATTGTTAAATTAAAAGAAATATAAAAGCAAATACAAATTAAATAGATAGATAGATAGAAGATAAATACTCACTTAAAGACAGTGTTTTGATTCCCAATAAATTATAACGACTTTAGAAAAGTTCATTCATGTTATCCATCGGCTGATATTGATATTTACGACCCGTCTCACTTTGTAACAGCATCGTGAGGTAGTTTCGTATCAATCGATTGCAAGTCTGCGTTCGTGGCATCAGTGTCACATTTCCTACTACAAAAGTCTTTTACAGTGCCTGTAACCAAGGTTCCTTTGAAAAAAAAGACAACACAAAGCTTGAACCGTGCTCAATTTCAAAGTGTCACCTGCAGCGTGATAAAACCTTACGCCTTTATCCGTACTGTCACGGGCAGAAACCAATTATACGTAGTTCGTTTAAAAGCCTGGAGTATCAATTAGGCAGCATTCGACTCAGTGAGCTTGGCATTGGGCCAACGTGTCGCCACTGAATCTGCTCTTAGAGTATCCACTTGTACTGTAGTCGCCTACTTTTTGTGATGACACAGAGTTGCTGGAAAACCTCTGTTTAATGGCGCTATCACGTAGAATTGATTCGAATTGAGCGGTATTGTCTGACGCAATATCTCTCGTGTTTCTATTTTTATTTTTTTGTAAAGACTTTTTCAACCGGATTTTTTGGACATAGAATGACGATTCAGAAAAATACGAGGATTTCGGCAGCAGCTACAGTCTATGTTAACACTTACATGAGACAAATATACTTATTTCACGCATTTTCTAAAGGTTCTTACATTAACTTGCGATGGTTTTGATAAAGTTGACACTTCGTAGACCTTAACTGCTTGATAATTATTAATCGTTTCTAAATACAATACATTTCTAACAAACCAAAATAATTTAACACCCACATAAATCTTTGCACCAAAACTTCTAAACGTTTATTTCAACGTGTATTCCGGTTTACCTCAGCTAGGCTCTAAACACGTAATGCGTTCACAAAAGGTTTAGCTAATTGACTTCACGGTGGGCGCACAAATTGCCAGAAACGGCAACCACTTAGCACCTGGTGTACCATTACTACTAGCACAGAATTGGTGAGTATAGAAGGTCAGCTCACAGCTCAACAAAAAATCCACGCAGACGTAGACAGTCACGTATGCAGCTCTCAACGTGCGTTGTCTCGGTTGACGATTCGAATGAGTTTGACCGAGATTTGTATGCGTGCGCGTCTATGCTAGATTGCTCATTGTATGGAGCTCTGGCCATCTATACATCTATCTAATTTGTGCTACTATCGTATTGCCAACATCGCTGACGGATCGGCTTGTTACCTACCTGATGTTGTAATTTTTGTGGTTTATTTCCCTGAGAGAAATACCTCGTGTTTTGTATTTTGGCAGGTTGATTTGTTTTATACGAATGGAGTACGTATGGCGTGGGTTAAGTGTGATTGGATTTTCCTAAATCCTGGTGTGGATTCACTGTTATTTGACTTTTAGCTTTGTAATATATTCAGACAGTTTCATCTAAACAAACTGTGGTTTTTTCACCAACAAATTCCAAGGAACGTGTACAGTTTACAAGCTGAGTGTCTGACAAAATAACATTTTTGGTTAAAGATACTGTTATCTCTTTGATACTCAACCGACCTCGAACTCCTCACGGCAATACTTCGATATAGGAATTTAGGCGGCAGTTAAAAAATATGACATTGGCATAAGAAAAAGCTGCCACAAATCTCATGCCAACAACATCATTTGGATGAAGGTTACTCAATGTGAGGCAAAACTGGGTTTGATATAATAAACTCTTTAATTTAAGTGAAGGTATATAAATGAGTTTCTATACCAAACCACGTTCGCTCGAAGTAGGCTTTATATGGTTTAAATAAAAACAAGACTCGAAAATCAACCTCAACGAATCAATTTCCGGCCTACAGGTCCCCTTGCCCAATTAAATTATCCATATTAGAATAACAAGAAACAGTAGCATGGAAGCGAACAAGACATGTGAACTAATTACGAGTTCCGTACAAGCACAGACGTTGACTAACTGCCATCACGGTAAAGCTAACTATTCATGTGCGTTTAAATTTATACTAATCATAAATCAAATCGTTCTTTTCGTCATCATCATCAACATGTATCGGTCCACTGCTAGACATAGGCCTCTAATAATTTACGCCATGACACTTGGGCCCTTATTCACGATTTAAAGACCGTGACTAAGTAAATTGCGAGAGGTTCACGCATGATAGTTTTGACAAGATTTCGACAGGTCCGCATGGCCATGCCGTGGATATGGTAAAAAGATCTTGATTAAGGACCTTTATTTTTTTTTATCGTGTGCAAAAATCCCCACGGATTCCACTCCTACGAGGGCACGCAGGGGGTATGTCGGAATCGAACTGACTAAAAATCACACGGTGTTCCGGCGCATAAGCCTTTGGCCAACTTGCGGAATTGGTGCCTCCACCATTAGCAGGCTTGGTCGTTGGATACAACGACAATTTTTACGACGGCTAATGTGGGTGGTTTCATTCTCACTTCGTGACGGAAGGTGCGCGTGGAACACTGTCACTGAGGTCTCTCTTTTTGAGTGCGGTCTGTCAATCTATTTCGATTGTTGTATTAAGGGCATTTCCTTACTACTTCAATCGTGGTGATTCACAGATCGAGGGTGGGTGGTGGGATCCCTCCCTTATAATCTACTTAGGATGTTAAGTATGTCAAAAAAAATCAAGGTTCCGAACTACTTATATATAGTAAAATTAAAAAGAAGACTATCACAGCTAAGAAGGCTTTACATATTACGAGTAACAAGGTTTCGTACAAATTCCATTGAAAATTATTATTACGTAGGCATAACTTTGTAAGTTTGAAACAAAAGCAACAGAAAACCCTCTTCATAAGCCGCATTATTTGGATGGAGGGGTGGGGGCGACTCCGGAACCCTACATTGTGCGGGGCCCGATATGCACCTGCTGGGTTTTAGGGTTCCATAGCCAAAATGGCAGGAATGGAACCCTTATAGATTCATCCAGGCCTTCTATAAAATAAACATTTCTAGGGAGGAGAGCACTCTATACATATAACAGAAACTGATTTATTTAGCACACATCTAAGTATGGTATGTTCAATAGTTCCTTTGAACTTTGATTCAGTGAATATATCTGAATGTTGCAAAAATGTATGGACCCCTTTATTCTTTAATCCGTATGGCTAAAAAATAGGAAAAAATTACAAAGGTAACACTTAATAAATACTTTCAACTAAATTTATGTACTATCTATACTAATATTATAAAGCGGAAGAGTTTGTTTGTTTGTTTGTTTGTTTAAACGCGTTAATCTCAGGAACTACTGGTCCGATGTGAAAAAATCTTTTTTTGTTGGATAGCCCATTTATCGAGGAAGGCTATAGGCTATATAACATCGCGCTACGACTAATAGGAACGGAGCAGCGACGAGAAATGTTGCAAAAACGGGGAAAATTTACGCATACGAAGTTGCGCAGGACAGCTAGTAATGTATATATGGTTGAATGCACATCTCAACAAAAGGACGTGAAAGTGAGCCATGAAGATACGTTTTTTTGCTGATGCGCTTTTTCAGATCGTATTTTTTTATATATTATGTAGTGCATTTTTTTGTAGTATCAGCTGCAGAAGCCTACACTGAGTATGGTCCGACATGCTTTTGCCCGTTTTTATGGGTATTAAAATCGATAAAAACATTGGAATGTTCACAAAAAGCACTATTTTTTCTTTTTAACAGTTTCATGCATGAATAAAGCTGAATGTTTCAGTACTCTGAGCGTATCCACGCATAAAACTGTCGCACCCCAATCGCGGCGGCAACAGCCCGCCTTACCGGGATTTACGACGGCTTGCTTTAACTGAATATGTAAATGATCATGAGTTTTAGTTCCGCGTATTACCATTATTGTTCGCGATTATTTCCGCCGGATACACGTCACTGTGACGTCATTTCCTTTGTAGACGATTAATGATGATTGATCGTTTGTCTGAGTTTTCATACAAAGATATCGTGACTTCATTGTAAAGAAGTGTTCTTAATGCCATGTTTATTTAATGTGATTCACTGCCAATCTCTTGTGGTAGGTAATGATGTTACATATCCTTTGTTACAAACTGTTTAACATCAGACTGGTCATTATATTTATTTCTTGACCTTCCAAACTTACAGCCCACGCTTTTTCCTCTCGTGTATATCATTATTACGTATCATTTACTTACACGGGTGAGCAGTATATACATAAATCTTAACAAAATAATATTCTTTTTAATCCTATAGGAACTCCATATTTGTTTTGAACGCTCAATGTACTTTGCTAATAAACATGCTGGGCTGACTATAACTTTAAACAAGGTCTTAAACAATGTATAAAACTTAAAGGGCTTAACTGAGTATTATAAAAGAAATTCGTTCCAAAGTTGTAAGCTCACAGCGGTGAGGCAATGGCGGTGTCGCGAGCTCGAACAAGCGTTTTTACCACACCTGACCTCACGGCGCTGTGAGCTTAAGAACTGCTACAGATTTGACGAATTTGACGCCCGTTACAATGTTTGATCCCAAATCAATGATATTTTTACTATAGGATTTTTTTAAAGTTTTGAAATGAGAAGCTAGATAAACCTAGATGTTTTACTCGCGTGAGAATAAGCTGCCAAGGAACTTACGTGCCACTCTTATTATTATTAAGAGTGTTTAATACAGCTGCAGCTTTTGATCTAAAAGTAACAGTGTCTTAGATTTTCACAGATTTTTCTACAAAGACTTACGCAGCTTCAGTCCAAACTAGAATCAAAATCAGCGACGTGCGACTTCGCAACGGGCTGTGTGGCGTTGCCCTGATCCCATCAAGGTAAGCACCAACTTCGTCGTTTTTACCGAGCTCCTAGTCTCCCTATAAGCCTTCAGTTTGTAGTTCGTAGAAGATCTCGTAAGCGGTTTATAATGTATCGCAGTTGTGCAACTTCTTGTTGAGTTGTAACATGTTGTTTGAGCTTACATTCGAGGAGTTATAACTTACAAGAAAATAGGTAACGGGATACTTGAAGTGATTTTGATGTTGTTGCTTTATTCACGACTATGCTGATAGACGGTAGTGTGAGGAAAATAGGAATTATTTTAGAAAATATGTATAGTAGTAGTTTTAGCCGAAAGGTGTCCACTAATAGGCCCAAAAAGATATCGTTAGACATATAAAATCGACAGCTGGTAAAATCGGTATACAATTCATTTAATAATAATAAAAATACAATAATAAAAAATCTTCATTCCCTTAGGAAGCAAAATAATACTATTATTATGTCGATTTTGTTTATTTATTTATTTAACACTTCCTGCAAATACATTGCAAAAGACGGACTTAATGCCATGGGCATTGTCTACCAGTCAACCTTTGGATTCTATACGTACATGTAATGCCTGTTCGCAAACAATAAGTAAGACCGAAGAAAAGAACGAAGCAATAAAAACTCACGGCCCCTCTTTTAAAATTGCCAAGGTTTACAATATTTCTTTGTTTATAAACTGTATATGTATAGAGGTAAGGAGCTCCCACAATTTTATTATACATCATATTAGAGGACTGATGCAAAATCAAGAGATAAAAAATATTAAAAAATAATAGATGAAATTGAATACATAAATCTCAATGGGTACAACATAGTAGAATCATCTACTTACAATGTACAAAATTATATGTGTTACTGTTAATTAATGATTAAGTAGGTATAAATGTTTTGCAAAAGAAAGAAAAGAATAGTATTTCTTTTTAACTTTCGCGATTTTTATACATACTAGATATGTATAAAAATCGCGAAACATGATATTACTTAATCGCGTGAATTATTTAAAGGTACGAACCTTTTATTTACCCGACGTTTCGATCGAATTACACCGACCGTGGTCACGGGTCGACCGAAACGTCGGGTAAATAAAAGGTTTGTACCTTTAAATAATTCACGCGATTAAGTTCTGAAATATATCTAATAAGAAAAGAATAACCTTAATTTATCACGCAGAATCTTTACTTACAAAATCGTTTCCTTATCTAATACCTAAGTAAAATTATCAAACAGACATTTAAATGTTAACCTAAGCATTTCTCAATACACTCATCAAAAAGGGAATTCAAATTGATTCAACGCCATCCGGAAGATTGAAAGTGCACAAAGCGCAGATGCAAAGATAAACAAACCCAAACACTGTTTACGATCTGAATACAATAGATTAATTGTCACAAACAAAGTCGAATTCCCTCCACTGAACCTTATCTAAACCGCTTTAGTTTATTTAAACGCTTACTGACTTCGAAGCTTAATTAAGGGTCGTCTAAAAACAGCAATGTTTTGTTAATGCCTCGTCGCACGTTCTGTGCGAGCGCCGGATTATACTGCGACTCCATAATATACCAAGAGTACAGAAGATAACCTGCACACAACACGCGCTAGACGCACGTGCATATACAATGTAGGTACTGTTTTTCAAAATATGGCTAATAACCCTACATGCAGGCCATACTTAGTCAAATACAAAAAAAAGTAAAAAGTGCTATGCCAGAGGTCGTGGGTTCGATCCCTATCCAGAGTAAAAGTTTACATGATGAGCGTGATAGTTTATTCTGTGTCTGGGTGTTGTATCTATACTATGTGTTGATGTCTGATAGTGTTGTGATACCAAGAAGACCAAGATATTATTATTATTCTTTTAGCGTGAACTTAACACAAATTTAAATATAGAGTCATGATGTCAGTACTGTCATCCACTTATCACAATTGTTGCATGCTATAAGCGAATGAAGTTTATTAGGTATAAATTTTTAGTTTGAGTTATTATGTTACGCACGGATTGAATGCGTGGCAAACGAAGAAATATGCTATTATCATCGAGCATCTCTGGCGATCGTATGACGCCATTATACAAAAAGATTATGTTGTCAATCTGTTTAATTTGAATGATGAGACACAGAAAAAAAAATGACACCATAATAGTAAAGAATGAAACTGTTATCATCGCTCACGGACACGATATTACAGGCCGCCTTCTGAACAAAGTGGTCTAAACTGATCTGTAGCAAAGAAAGTAACCTAAAAATTAATTTTTTTATAACGCACCCTTAAGCAACACACACACAAACACACACACACATGGACATATCGTTAACGGCCACGGAAAGTCAGCAAGCCTTTCAAACAAAGTGATCTAATGTTTTTGATTTTTTATTCTGTGACAGTAATCAATGCATACGTTTCTTGTGCGATGTACGAATGAAGGTTACTTTCTGTTCTCTCGGTGTTTTGTGGTGACACAGCCGGCAGTTGGCCGGCCCGTCATGGCTAAAACCCGGATCATTGTAACCAAACGGAACAGAACACTTGATCGGGATTTGTTTTTTAGTTTCATAGTTTTTAGATGGGATTAAATTAGGTTCAGTCGCGTTGTCAGTTGGATTATGTTGAGAGTTTCAGACTTTATTGGATTAAATAACCTTATTTTGAATATCTTTTTAAGTAAGGAATAAATAAACGTTTCGTTTTAATGTTATACACATCACTAAATGGCGCTTTAAATAGTAATAGGATTCGTTTCGAATCAAATCTGCGGGATATTTCAGCAATAATAATCAATTTATATTATTACAAATTGCAAAGTTTTCTATATATTAATCATATTAAAAAACTAACCTATATCAGTTGATTAAGGGTTTCATGACAATGAAACCATCTTATGTATTATCAAGTTTGTATGTTTATTTGTTCCGGGTTGTTGTCAAACTCCGAGAATATATTTTGATATCTATAATGTAGTTTTAATGCTAATATTCTACCTTAAACACAACTTTTTTTAGAGGAGATTAGCAGGTCGCGCGTCTGATATACATAAATTACGACCAATAACCAAATAATATTGCTAATTGAATATCCAAGGCGCTATAATCTTCTATAATTAAATTACAATGAATTATTAAACCGTCTAATCAGTTTCTATCAGTCTATTCATAATATGTCAACGCATATAGAATTATCGAAAACTGAAACCATAATAATAGTCTTCACAACAATCATCTACAAAGCAACTAAGCAGCGACAAAGGCCAGAGAACAAACAGGCTAATATCACACGAGCCAGGAACCAATACATTAATTAATATACAAATTAGTTGATATTATAATTACGATGCAAACCATTTGGCTTCTAATTTCATGTCTCGTTAGACACTAGTATCTAACCTATAACATATTCATGACTAGTTTAAAGCGTTAGCTCGACTCGCGGTACATTTTACAGCGCACATCATAATTATTATAAATTTGTTACAATACATTTATATTAAGTATATATTTTTACAGTGAAATGTTACAATACTCGTATAAGACCGACCGACGTTGGATAAGCTTAGGTTAAGGTTCATTGATTCTTAATGTGAAAGTATTGTGAAGCGAAGTGTGTTCGTTTATACTCGTATGCAAGCTAGCGATAAGCGATCGATATACTTATCTAACTCTAGCTAAAATTTTAGTTAGTTAAATACTGAATTTATTTCTCAATTAAGTCTTAAGTTAAAAGGATATTATCTATACTGATATTATAAAGCTGAAGAGTTTGTTTGTTTGAACGCGATAATCTCAGGAACTGCTAGTTCGAATTAAAAAGGAACGCTTTAAGCATATATTATTATATAACATCACGCTACAACAAATAGGGGCAGCGCAGCAATGAAAAACATTGCAAAAACGGCGAAAAAATTGAGGCATACGAAGTTGCGCGGGTCAGCTAGTTTTCAATATAACGCTGAATCAAGCTGACAATCGAAGTTAGAACCTAATTAATAAAACTACCAAACCAAGAGAAAACTTCCCAATTATTTTTTCTGTTCCGTTACCGAAGCCCACTCAGCAAAAATAACATGGAAATCCAACAATTCACCCAAGCATTGGCATTTCCATTAATCAGTACATTATTACACGCCTTCGCTCCGTTCCTAATCCTCATCAGAACAGAACATAAGTACCCAAGTCCACGTCACTAAGATTGAGTCGGGTCCAACCCTGCGCTCCACTGCGTTACAAAAAAAAACAGTTAAAAGCCTTTGTCTCGGCGCTACCGAATTAAATTAGTATTTTTTGATGAGCTCAAATAGGACATCTTGTACGAAGATAGATACTGAATTTTAACAACCCGAATATAAATCTTATTTGAAACGCCATAGAGTTGAATGTCTAGTAATAACGGAGTTCAACCTCAAAAATCACAGGAATGAAAAAATATTTGCCTCAGTATACTTGAAGCGCAATCAGAATATCTGATTCAACATTAAAAGACTTGAGCTTATTTTAAAAGGGAGAATGAAACGGCTTGAACAACGTCTGCTGATGTACTTTGTCAGTCACAAAAAATGCCTGAAAAAAGACATTAGTTGGTAGGTATCAGTAATTGAATCAGTACATTATAGGGTACGCTTGCCAGAATCAGACATGAAAATAAACTCAGGTAAGAAGGTACTCGTATGTTTAGCGGTTATTCACATTCAGATTTATTTATTTGCTTTAAATTTCGTACAATATAGATGGTACATTATTATGAGACACGAGTGAGGTTATGACATTTAGGCATCAGAGACGTGCAAAATTGTGCAATTCAAAGTTTGAAGTTAAATATCAATTCATACTAATAGAATAATAAATACAAGACATTGATAAATTATAAGAAAATTACAAGGAAAACATTTTTATTTCAAAATTGTGTATCGATTAATTCTTTAATACTATAGAAACATTCGTTATTTAACCAATCACACAATTGTCGTTGAAACACTTTTAGTGGTTATGAGGTCAAATATGCGGGTAGTTTTTTGTATATCCTCACTGTCATTTGGTTATTTAGGCTGTTTAGTGCAGTTTTAAACTTAGGCATACATATACGGTCTGAATATCGAGAAATAAAATTGTAATTATCGCTATATTTATTGAAAAGGTGTACAAAAACAAAACACCCGACTTTGTTGTTGTTGTTTGACTCTTTAACACGTTCGCGGACAGTCTCAGTTTAAATTGTATTCTAGAATGACACAATCAATTGCCATACAAATATATTTGGCGTTTATTTACGTTGTGTTCTATGTTATTAGATGTTTATAAGACAATATGACACAACCGTGTTATCACGTCAACGTATCCGAACGTTCTGGCAAGACGCATAGCATAGATGACTAGCAGTAGCGTCACAACGTCATTATACGTCGAACGTGCAATAACGTTCTGTCACTTCCGGTGTTACTCTAGTGTGTGATATGGTCACAACGTTTATCGACGTTTGACGTGCATATACGTTTTGTCATATCATAAATGGCTAAATAGAGTGGCCAAATCACAACGTTGTTATACGTCCAACGTGACTATACGCTTTGTCACATCGCATGGAATAATTATATAATGAGCGTGGCACAACGTAACTCAACGTCAGTTTAGTTATGCCACGTTATGAGGACTATTTAAAAAAAAAACACACTGTAGTTGTACGTAAATCAGAACTTTAATAGTTTGATAACCATAATCAGTCTTAGAAATCGTAAACTCTAATTATTCACCTAATCACAACCATCACATTGCTATCAAAATTGCCACAATCTTCATGTACGAGTATTTAACAAAAAACTTAATCAACTATTAGTCTTTCAAACATAAACTTTCTTAAAGCGTCTTCTAGACGGTTGGAAACAAGCGAACAAACCAAGGTGACCTTGCTGGTTTCCAACCGTGCAGACGGCTGTTGTAAACCAAATTACATTGTACTTGGTTTGCAACAGCCGTCTACACTGTTGGAAACCAGCAAGGTCACCTTGGCGGGAAGCCTTGTTTCCAACCGTCTAGAAGGCGCTTTAAAGTAATTATATCAAAACAAAAATTGCAATTTCTGCATATAAAAAAATTCAAAATATCAACAAAATAAATCTTAGTCTTAAGTTTAGGAACTTGTAATTAAATCAGTCTTATGCCAATCTTCAAAGCACAATGCACAAAGTGGTGGTTTTTCTTTACAACCCTTACATCTTAAACCTGTTTCTTTTCGACGTTTATTCTTTGCACACATTTTGCATTTTAGGTAGTTTGAAGTCTTTTTAGAACCAGGAGGAAGCGGAATCTTTTCAGGCCAATGTCCACCGCTGCTATCATGAAGATATGGGGAGGAAGGTCCTGGATATGCTGTTCGGTCTACTGTTCTATTATCGTTCCTGGAATGCTTTACCAAAAGATCAGGTTTATGGGCAGGACTAATACCAATGAATTTTCTAATCAATTCGTCTCTGAAATTTAAAAACTCATATTTCTTACTGTTATTCATTTTGTACTTTCTATATAAATAAAAACTGTTCCATACTGCTAAATCCAGTAAATGAAAAAAAACTTTTTTGTACCACCTCAAACATTTTCGTGGAGACGAGTAATACGATACCATCTGATGAATGATGAAGTTTTCGCTTTAATTGTCCTCGTCTATTAGCAATGTTAACCAATTTTGGATGATCCCTTGTAGTTATCATAGTTACAGTTCGTTTATCAACCCACTTTGAAACATAGACATTATTTTTCCGCACCCATACGTGTTCACCCTTCTTTAATTTTTTTTTCATGACCTCCTTTGGGTTTTCTTTTCGGTTTGTTCTGAGGGTTCCATTTGTGTGCGTCTTAAGGTTAAGTAACTTTTGTGATAAACCATATGAATTGTAATAATTGTCCATAAATAGTTCGTGACCTTTCAGAATATATGGTCTCATTAGTTTTAACACAGTCTTTTCAGTTTTTTTACCCTTTTCCGTAGAGTCATCTTTACCAGTATACATTATTATATTTAAAACATAGCCATTAGCTTCCGTCAATTCATAGAACTTTATACCATATCTTGCTTTCTTTGATTTTATAAATTGTCTAAACGATAAACGTCCTCTAAATAACAAAAGCGACTCGTCTAGTGATAACTCTTTTTCTGGTGAGTAACATGCCTGAAAATTCTTCGTAATAGCATCCATAAACTCAATTATTTTATCTTTGCCTTTAGCACTTAAAGGGGCTGTGTATAGACATCTTAATAGTTGCTCAAATCTACGGCCTGACATTGTAGATACAAATATAGGATGATAGTATAAACTGTCCGATAATGTAAATAATTTTCGCTTTTCGGGTACGTTAATTTGACCACTTAGCAGGCATAACCCTAAGAATTTAAGCATCTCGTTACGATCTGTAGGCTTAAATGAATATGATCGACTGTATCTAGTTTTAGGTTTATTACTTTGACACATATTGGCGCCATATGCATTTGTGCAGTCTACTAAATAATCCAGAATAATAGGTGGAAACAAGTGATTAAATACATCAAACACAGTTGTATTATCGTCTAAGGTAAACTTCACCCCCACAGAATCAGTGTCAAAATTAAAATCTGGTATGGTTGTTATCGTTTGTACCCAATCTTCTTCATTTGTAGTTGTCTCAGGGGGATGAGATTGTCCTTCTGACCAGTTTTCTAACTCGTTGGGTGATGTTGGTAGCTCACCTGACAACCTACGCTCTACTAGCACTACCTCATGTTGGCTGTTTTCCGCCACGTCATGAGAAATCGGTAATAAATTTGATGTATCCAATGACCCATTTTGAAAGGAATCGAATAAAGGTGGTAGTTTGTCAAGAGACCTAAATCCTCCCTCATGATCTAAATTTTCAGCAATGATATTAGAAATTAGTGACAATGTGTCATTCCTAGAAGCGTTAGTGGAAGCCGGTAGTAGGTTTTCCGGAACAGTTTCAACAGACGTGGGTATGACCAGATTTGATGTATTCAATCCTATATTTTGGAGCAAGTTTTGTGCAGCAGAGCCTCCTGGTATTTCTTGAATGATCTCATCATGGCTTTCAGTTACTGTTGAAGCTTTAAATAGTTTTAATCGTTTGGCTAGGGGGAAAATTTGGTCGGAGGAATTCGAGTCATTATCTATATCCGCCTCTTGAATACGAGACTGGGTAGTACTTTGAGGTGATGGCGTGTCCATAGAACGTTGGGTACAGTCACTTTTAGTTAATGGTGTATCGCTATCATCATCACTAGAGTCAGATCTAAAATCGGTGTTAGGTTGTCTAGTTGAGATCCCAACAGACTTGGAACGAAGTTTAGCTGCGGGTTTTGATGATTTCTGGCGGTAAAAAATACGAGAGCTCTCACTACCTGATGTATCTCCTTGAGGGTCAAAATCTTTGTCAGATCCAAAGTCGCCATCACGATCCTGGAATGGGTCCGCCTCGGTAGAGTCATCAGAATCTTCAAAAATTTTCATTAGGCTTCTCTTGCGTTTATCCATCTAAAACAAACAAAATAAATCATATAATACTATTTACGTACAATATGGTTATAACAGAATGAATTTACCACTTGGTAATAATAAAATAATAGCATTATAAATGTACTTACGATGTTTATTTGTCAGCAAATATTACGATTCGCCGCTCCCGCGCAGATGGAACGCGCGCACTCTGCTCCTGTGACACAGCCGCACTGAATGCAGAGACGCGGTGAGGCGCGGAGGGCGTATATACACGGTGTGCGTGTGTGTGTAGTATCGCGACGTATAGTCAAACGCACATTTTGGAAACGATTAAAAACAAAGTTCACGTGACAGTAAAGTTTTGAGCTTTCGATATGTTGTGACACAAGGTACCATATAACGAATTTTTGTATTCAAATTGATCGGATATCAACGCCCTGTCGTATATAGTATTCTGTTTTTGAACGTTATCATACGTTGTGCCGTATCTAAGTCTCAAGTCATGACGTACTATTACGTTGTGTCCGCGAAAGTGTTAAAAAGGGGTTTACATGATGCTAAGGGATAAACACAGATTGCACGTATGCATCTTTTTTGAACTACAAAAACCATATTTAAATCGCCAGAGTAACCCCATAATATAGAAGCTACGTGGCCATGATAAGCGACCAAGGCAGTTTTCCACTGTACAATGCATATACGAAACTATTAAAACTTTTACACACAACAAAAATGTGTGTAAAAGTTTAGTTAAAAGAATTATAAAGCTGAAGAGTTTGTTTGTTTGTTTGAACGCGGCAATCTCAGGAACTACTGCTCTGAATTGAAAAAATCTTTTTTTTTGGGTAGTCCATTTATTGAGGAAGGTTATAGGCTATATAACATCACGCTACGACCAATAGGAGCGAAGCAGTAATGAAAAATGTTGCAAAAACGGGTAAAATGTATGCATACGAAGTTGCGCGGGACAGCTAGTTATCTATATGAGTAGACCATGCACAGTCCAGAATTGATCAAACCTAATACCTATGAAGGTAGTCTTCGATAGTTATGCTATTTGGATTAATATTAACTTTAGACACAATCATTTTATTGTTTCTATAAATCATATATTTAGCCTTTTTTGGATTAATTGTGAAATTATTGTACTGTAGATAAAAGTAAATGTCAATGATTGTATTATTAATTTATGTTTCAATATTATCTTTATCTTTAGTATCTGTTATCATTGATATATCATTTACAAAAAAGCGCATTTGTGTTTCGTAAATTCCATTTGTATGGTTTTAAGAATTCCGTATTTACCACCGCCCGGATAAAGGGGCCCTTCATCCGAATAATGTGGCTTATAAAGTGGGTTTTCTGTTGTTTTTGTTTCATGCTTACAAAGTTATACGTACTTAATTATCATTTTCAATGGAATTTGTACGAAATTTTGTTACTTCTCATTTGATCCGACATGCACTTACCCGGTTTTTATATGACGATCTGATATGGGTGAGCTCTAGTTTGTTGTCTATTTTACACATTTTTACACATTGAGTATGATTTTAGCTAGAACTGGTGAATTAGTGAAGTTGCCGAGTAAGGAAATTGACCAGTGGTACGCTAACCCGTCATTTGTTGCACCCCTTAAAAGATAGCATTCACATTTAACTGGACGACCCTCATTTTTTATTTTTGACTAGATTATAAGCTGTATTGTTCATCTTTGATATTTAACTATTGACAAGAAATTGATTTAATTGTTTTAAAGGCTTTTTCAAATATCTTTGATATTACAGGCCTACAATTATTTATGTCAGTTTTGAAGCCTTGTTCAAATGACCTATATTTTTTTTTATTAGTTGTGAAAAGACCTTCTTGAAAACACATGTTTATTATGTAGGTACTATAGTACACTGGCTATATAGATTATGCTTATTTTTAACACCGTTGCTGTGAGTTCGTATTTTTAGTGTAAAAATTATTCATGCAATCTCTTTAGGAGGCATTAGGAAAAACGAGCTACAAGGTTTTTGTCTTGGTTTGTATTCACAGGAATTGTCGTTGGTTGTAATTAATTTGCTGTAACCGGCGGATGTAAGTAGGTAACCTAAAGAAAATCCGTCGGGATCTGCCATTCACTGACATGTTACATGTACAAAAACATTTGACTTCAATTCGGGGCTGTAAATTGATAGTAGGCAGTAGACCCCCCACGGATTTTCTTAGGTTACTTACCTCCAGTTGGTCGAGGGGGTTTTATTTTCAAATATTTTTTTTTTTTAATTTTGTGTATTATTCAACATTTTTAATTTTGTTTTTAGTTTCAAAATGTTTGGGGATTTTTACAAAATATATGAGGTACCGTTTTCAAATCGCCCTAGCCATCTCCAAGAAAAAAGCGAAAACCGTTTTAGAGAAACATGAGCAATGTGGTGCGGCGGTCTAGAGCTAAAACTAACAAAAAAATGAGACTTATACAACGCAAAAAACCGTTTTCAAACAGGCCCAGAAAAAGGGTAACAGACACACTCGTACAAACATCTCCCCAAACGCATACACCATATCCGTGGTGAGAGAGAAAATGAGATTTACTGGTCTGATTAAACATACATACCTATTAATTAAGTAGTAACATGGGTTCACGTATTATCATATTTTTATTGTGTTATGAAATCCGCTTTTAAGTCTTTAAAATTTATTATTACTCCGCCACCTTTTAACTAAAGAAGAAACACATCTCTATCTACTTCTTCTCGCAGCCAGTTATATCTACTGGAACATAACAGCTGTAAACTGTTAGTGTACATTCAATAAATATAACATCTCCCCGTACACCAAATGTAGGCAAACGATCCCTCCGAATTGAAAAACTATTGCCCCATTTAAATAAATAACTTTCTCCTAAATATAAAACTACTCCACCCTGATTCAGCAGCTTAAGATAAATAGAAAGGGTACAGCAGCTACCTTGTATCTAGTTTACTTTAAATTGGCCCCATTTTTAATTCAATGTTTACGAAGATAGCAATTTTAGAGAACGCTAGGCTGTTTCACAAAAAGGTAGGCAACTTTGTGCGCCATTTCATTCACTGTTTTATTTTTTAGCATCGTGATCCTTGAAAACAAGAACCCTTTATAACTGTCGAAAATGAAATTCAAATAACGGTCCTCTACCACGAGTTCATGTTAGTATCTACAGTGAATGTAGCAATGGAAATATTTTGAATTTTGCGTAAAAATATTGTTATCTGTCATTATGTTAACGTGAAACAAAGGTATGATGGTAGGGCTTTATTTAATAACTCATTTATTAGCTTGAACGTAATTACGTATATTATGAAGTTTCGAACACCAAGGAATAATCTTATAATCATAACTTTTAGCTTTTATTAAAGTGACTTTCTGAAACGTTTAATTTATTTCTTACATACATTTATTTACTTAAATTACACGCTGTAATAGAATTACGTATTATTATATAAAAAAAATATTTTACTACGTTTACATAGTATGTAGCATAAAATTATAATTAATAATTTGTAAGTTTCATTATATTTAGTAAAAATAACTTTAAAAACCGTTGATTTTATCAAAGATTTTACCTACAATTAATTGATAAATATGTTATCAATGTAGGTATAATGTTTATGATGAATGAGTAGTGATTTATTCCTTTAAACTAACATTGTTTATTTATTCATTTTACGTAAAACGTGCAATGTTAAATTTTTAGACATGTCAAAAAGGACTGGTGTGCAGGCTTCAATCGATACTAGATGTATTGTACTTCTGGAAGTATTACTTTCTAACTGATCTTAGCTCTCGGTCGCCGGCGTGCTGTCAGCTTTAAAGTGAAACACATAGTACGGGTTCAGAACAAATAATCCCAAATGTAACATTTATGTTCAGGATATTTTTACAAAGGATTAAGTAGTTATACCCTTGTACCATGTTTTTGACAATAAATTCATATCTTTACTCGTACAAGTTTGCTCAAATAATACTTTTACTGCGTGAAGAGACGAGTGTGTTATTTACGACGGCCATGTCGAAGTACTGAGAAAACACCGTATAAAACTTTATTGGAGGGTATTTGGCAAAAATATGGCGGTGTGGCGTTCCGCAAATAGGAAAACGATTTTAGTGCAGTTTCGATGATAAATATTTTTGCGTTTTCATAATATTTACGACAGTTTCAACTATGCACGGTTCCGTTTTGTTAACACCGGTGTTTTGCTAAAATAGCAACCGACATAATATTGTGGTAGATAGGTACTACGGCTTATTTATAAAAAGACTGCCTCTGTGGCTCGGTGGGGGTGTATCCGACTGCTACGCAAGAGGTCGTGGGTTCGATCCCCACCCAAGATAAAACTTTGTGTGATGAGCACGATGGTTTATTCTGTGTATGGGTGTTATATATCTATAATATGTATATATAAGTTTATCGGTTGTCTGGTTTCCATAGTACAAGCTCTGCTTAGTTTGGGATCAGATAGCGTTGTGTTAGTTGTCCCAAGATATTATTATAAGTTGCCCGTTAAACATAATATCTCCTTTTATCTCCTTCGCGCTATCCAAAGCACTGGACTTACTTACCTAATTTTATATATGACTAAAGCAACGTCAACACTGCCGATATTGAATTGAATGTGCTAATAAAACAAACCCTTGGCCCAATGAGCCGTGAAACGCAGTCCAAAATTGTTTTCCACTGATCTCCAAGAGGCAAGTACTAAAATCATATCACAATAAAAATACTCGACCTATATACCAATACAAAATATAAAAAACATTTTCAATAAAATCTTTTTCCTCATATTGAATACCACTGCTATAAGAAAATAATCGGTCTTCGATCACAACTCAATATATCGCAAATCTATTCGGATCACGCTGAGGGCAATATAGTAAGTATTGCCCGAATGAATTCACAAGTCACGCTTGCTCTATCATGGCGGCAATACGAAGGGCAATACAAATTAGTCGGGTAATAAGACGTCGGATAGTTGGGAAATATTGGACACTTTCACTTTGGACCACTGAATTCTGTTAGGATGGCTACACACGACCGAATCATAAATATTTGGTTACAAAAAATATGTTATTCTATAAGCTAGGTCTTGTAATACCAATATTGAATTTATTTCAAGAATTCAAATGTTTCTGTAGCTCGTGACAATAATATTATTGAAGCGTTATTACTAAAATGAAGTCAGACTTCAAAGAGTCACGTTAATTTTAGAGAGAGCAGGATTATTTAATCGTCTAGAGTCTTCTGTGACATAAGGAAAATAATAAGATTATTTTCCCTATGTCAAGGAAGACTCAGTGTAATAACAGTGACATAAAAGTTATGTTTCCTTATTTGTTTCTTGTATCGGTAATATAACTTGTCATCGAACTTGACACGGCCCGTAAACAACGCTATTATTCCAACATAATTACTTGCTTATAAAATATAACCCCGCCAGGCGAGCTAAATTAGATCCAAAGTTAGGCATACCTACGTCGTAGTTTTTACCTAGCTTCCCTAAAAAGCGCAGAAAGCAGATTATAATGCATTCCGCCTCAACTCAGGCTCAGCCACGCGGCGTGAACATTTGCCTAATAACTGTTTCCGTTGCCAAAAGGAAAGGAAAATATGTACGGAAATGACAAAATTTCATTTGGCCGATGTCCAAATGTTAATGCCTTGGAGAATTTCTAAATTTTTACCCCAAATATGTTTGTGAAAAAGTGAGGTGAAAATTAAATGAATTATTTTTTGTAAAATACTGTGTACTTTTACGGCCATGTTCTACCTTAATTAGACGATGTTCATGAAAATGTAATAGAATCAAAGGACGGGTGAGCCTTGTTGTCATAAGTACGTTATGTATTTACGTGACAAAGATATAATATTAGTATATAAATAATTATATGAAATTTTGGTACTTGAAATTATTGTAGCATATATATCTTTTTAATATAAAGTATATATATTTTAGTAAGTCGTTATATTATAGTAGTTTAAGTAATATTAGTTATTTAAATTGTAATTTTTTGTTGTCATTTAACGATTTCGGTCGTCACCCGGGGCTTCACTGAAAATCAGCGCTATGTTGCGGCTGACGCTACAACATAGCTATATGCTGAGTGGAAGCCTCGTTGCCACATATATGACGTGCAATAATTTCAATCACATTGTACCTACCTGTTAAATGTAACGCCTCTGTAATAATTGTTGTACCTACCTATCTGTTACAATATTATTATTGTTTTCTTATATCGCATTATAAGTATAAGCATATAATCCCACAAATGAAACTCAGTGAAAAGCATAGTAAAACAATTTGACGCCTACATTACGTTGTTAAGATTATAAAATTTAACTTCTCGTATCCCGTTTAGTGTAAGAATCCCGAAAAATTAAAAGTTCCATGTTTAATTATAATGACAAGGTTAACAATTGTCGTGTACTCTAGATCGCTTAAAAAGTAGCAAAATAACAATGTCTGTTAAAAGTTTTGAAGAAGTCGGACCAAGTCGTAAAAGTGAGTAACATCCAATTACTGTTTAAAAGTTGTTAGAAAGAAAATGTGTTATAATATCTACACATGTTATGGCTTCAAGAAAAAATAACGAGAGCTCTTGAAGAAAAAATATATAAACAGAGTTTAGATAATATAAGTTATTTGAAATAACACAAAATATAATAATAATCTGAACTTAAATTTAATAACAAAGGAAACATAGGTTCTTTTAGTCTGTTACGGAAGCAAGTAGTATTAATAGTACTGTGTTAATACCAGAGTTATGGAATGTTTACCGCACTCAATGCAGCTGTTTTCGTAGTCAGTGTATTTGAGGATTGAGTTTATGTTTATTAAATCTAAATGTTTACCAATTTTTTCTTCCTCTAAGCTATCCCAAATTGTATCTGAACCTCTTCTTGGCAATCTCTATCTTTTGTAATTCTATTGACGTGGTAGACTCGTGGACACCAGGTTGCTGAATTCCTTTATTGAGTACCTAGCAAATAACATATCATTTAAAAAAAACCTTTATGTGTAATAGAAGCTTTGTATGATTTTAAGAACTTTAAACAATATTTGCAATGCAAAGATGCACAGCATCAAACAAAATTTGAAATAGAGTGATTTAATGCCAAGTTCGCGAGAATAAAGCCTTGAGAAGAGAACTTGGCAATAAAAACTCCACAACTCCATTTTTCATAAATATAGGTATGCCAGTAAGGTTCCTACAATTGAATTAGGAGCTCGAGCTCCTTAATTAATGTTATTTTTTTTATTTTCATATAAGTGTGATTTAGTGCTACGTCTTGAATTTGTGATAATTACTGTGATTTTACACCAAGTTACAGTTTTATTGTTCAGTAAAAAGCTTAATATAGGCGTATGTGCTGTATACTGCGTCATACTAGAATTTAATTTAATCAAAATGTTTTTACTAAAATTTGTTTTATTTGAACCTGCACCATAAGAATATAGTAATGGTATGGTAATCACAGAATCAAAAAAATTAAATTATTTGTTCTCTATGATTTGTCCTGTGGACCGAAAGAATCGTGGGACGAAACAGCGAGCGAGTTCTCGTCTTGGCGTCAATTTACATGAAAATGTTTTTGGTGGGATATCATTTCCTTTTGTAAGTCCCACACTTACTTGTCGTAGTTTTAATTACCCATTGTGTTTATTTTCGTTTCCTTTTTAAGGTTGGTATTGTTTATACTCGTATATAACAAAATCGCAACATAAAGTTCTTTAAAGCATATCGTTTAATTTTAACCGAAAAATATCTTACCTATATTAAAAAACATTACATACACCTGCCAGATATATTCTATCTGACACTTTCATGGACTAACTAGATTGTCTAAATACAAAGATATAAATATAATTTTTCATAAAAAGAAGTTCGGCCAATAGAGGATGGTCATATGTTATAACCATAAATTCGTTTCGTTACTGATACATTTTTTTATTTAAATATTTTAACATAATATTATTGTAACATGAAGATTTTATGACTTGAAATGATAGAGTAAACACATACTTCAATAATTAATCATAATGATTTTTAAATGAAAATGAAAAAATATTGAATGCAGCAATAGATACAGTATTACATTAAATGCAAAGATACAATAATTCATAATCAAAGCATAAATACATGAGTAAAATCAGTACTTTTGAGAATAATTGTTTTTTTTTTATAGACCGATAGTGGTAACGTTGCTTAACCTCGCATATTTCTCGATTTACTGTCATTATATTTATTTCTAATTATGAATAATTTAACTTCTGTTAAAGAGATTTTAGAGGAGCAAAAAACAGGCCATTTCTTAAAAATCTCGTGAAAATTTCTAATTTTATTTAAATTTATCCTACTAATATTATAAACGTCTAAGTTCACGTTTAAAATATTAGTAGGATAAATGAGGACGAATTTTTCTTATTCCTTTACGATTAAACAACAGAACCAATTTTGATGAAACTTTACAATATTTTAACTTCTACATCAGAATAGCGGAGGCCATAAAATCATACATAGCGAGGCAAGCTTGTTATAAATGCATCCCTTCTCATATATCACTTTCACATGCTTGATACAGTTTAATACAATTTATGCCTATCATCATTCACATCATCATACGCCTATCTGTTGGTTACTACTTTCAAAGGTTTTGACCTCTCTATTAATTGGCCTAGATTTGTAGTATTTTATTATATTTTATGGATTACAATCTTAAATGATCTAAAAAATAAACATACATACATAATACATATCAACCCATATGATGGCCCACTGCTGGGCACGGGTCTCCCCAGTAGAACCTACTGGTATGTAGATCCTGAGGGTAATTGCCATAATCGCCACACTTGGCGAGCGGGTTGGCGATCGCAGTAAGGCTTTAAGTACGCAGAGGACGCTGCTGCCCGTCCTCCGGAGTGAAATCCCTGAGTCGCCTTGACGACACCCACGGGAAGAGATGGAAAAAATAAACATAATTTAAGAAAATAACGAGAATAAAAACAATACTAATAAAATAATAATAAATCAGTAACTGACGTTAACATTGACATGGTTGATTGGTAGACACCCAACTACTGCAGAGAGCAATATACACCAGCCACAAGCACTTGCGGTTCACTGGCCGGCGGCGTACACACATGAATTATGAAGGTACTGAATGCACGAGGATTGTATCTTTAAAAATAACGACGTAATACATGTTTTTCTGATATGCGATGTCCAATGGTGCTTGTTCTCTAGACATGACATCAAACTTAAATACCAAATATGTAATAGTTGACCTACTTCAGTATAAAACCCATTGTAGCCTAAGCTTAAATTAAAGTTCTTTGTTTTACGTTTGCTATGATTTAGAATTTATAAGTAGTGTTTTATTAAATAATAATCACAGTATTAATATTAATTCTTAGAATGTAATCAAATGAAAACGGTAATGTCATGGCCCTATAATCGCTCATCAATCAATCTACTATCACTACGAGGCACTGCTTGCCCTAACGATTATAAAGATTTTTACTTTAATCCCCACAATACTATAACGTATCTATAGTTCCGAGAAAAAATACTAAATACGATAACAATGCATCTAGCGTTTTACAAAGTGAGCCAACGGTTTTATTTAAAATGTTGTCTTAGAGGTTGAAATAAAAAGAGCATTCTTTGTACCTGACAGTGCAAGGGATAAAAATATTCGGAGACTTGGCTTTGCTTTGAAGTGACGGGTGTGAGGCGGCGGCGGCGAGTAAATCTTTCTACGACTACACAAAGGGTATACAAATAACTACGTTCTTATACTGCTATCATACGTTTCGTCTAAAGGTTGTTGGGCAAATAATATGGAACCAGAAGTCGCCTGGTATTCACATTTTGCTATTTTCGACTTCGATAGTTCAGATAATATGCTCCAAAATCACTTTGCCTGGCACAAAACACAACTGATGTATTTACTCTGAACAAAATAGTTCTTAGGATTTTTTTTATTTCATTTTATCTGGGCTTCTTATTGACTTAGCTGACTTTGGTTAGCCATAGGCCGTCTTGGTGGGAACCACTCCAGTGTCAGTTATCCTTTCGTAAAATAGTGATTTTAACACGTTACTGTGTTCTAGATGAAGTGCACTGTTGCAAGTGTAATTACTTGGCTAATGAGACTTACGAATGCGTAGCGAGGTGCAGTGACATTCAGAACTTTTCAAACAAAGATTTGGTTGGCCTACATTGTATATCTTCATTCAGTGGCATAAAAAAACACGTCAATTAGGTACAGCTGTTCACGTACGTATCGAATAAGGAAATACGAAAACATTATATCAAAAAGACTGTTCAACTAAACCTGTGCCTTGCTTTTATAAAAAAAATACATTCTAGTTCGTTTAGGTATAGTTAAACCTGCATTCGTTGCAGTAACACGATGCGCGTGTCATATGGACACATCATTCCGAGTAATTCCACCAAAATGCCTTAATGAAGCCGCATTCCCATCCTTTGAAATCCATTACACTAACTGTGATGCACCCACACTTCGCACATTCATATCCACTACTCTTAATGACAGTCACGCTGCATAATAAACTCCAAAACAATGACGCACCACCGTGCGACTGTGCAACCGGCCTAAACTCAAGTCTACACACACGCCATCTATTGGTGCCAAGTGTAATTTACGTTCGGTGTAATGGAGCTCCAAATTAAGTTTCGCTGCGAACTATACTCCTAAATAGTAGTAGCCGTTATGGAGGCGTTTTATTTTCTGAATAGATTTACGTGAGAGACATTCTATTTTCTCTTCTATATATAACGTGGATCTGGGGTCGAGTCGGGTGGGGTAGACCGAGATCGGGCCATTGCTATTACTGGTTCATTCAATTAAATAAATAATAATAATAAATTTATTTATTACTGGTGTAAATCCATCTTACAAAATAAATAATTATCAACCACAAAACCATAAGTTACAATAAATAAATTAATTCAAAAAATGTAATTGAGGAATAGTAGTATCACATCACACTAATATTATAAAGGCGAAAGTTTGTGAGTATGTGAGTGTGTATGTTTGTTACTTCTTCACGTCTAAACGGCCGGAGCGATTTTAATTAAATTTGGTATGAAGTTAGCTGACACCCTGGATTAAGACATAGGCTAATAAACCGCGGGTAAAACCGCGGGGCACAACTAGTAATTTATAAATACAAAATAAGATACATTAAAACTAAGTGACGTGTAGCCAATGCCTTGGATTGGAGTCAGATTATTGCTTGAGCTGGGCAATCCAGTCCAGAAAGAAACGATGCTAGATCTAAGGACTGCAAAACAATCAGATATTCCAGCTGCCGTGAACATATTCGACGCACTACAGTATCTAGGATATTACATAAGTATGCGATATGTGGGACATCGAGTGGTTGAGAAGGACCATTTTGTCAGCATAACTCAAGTAATTACAGCATGTCCCTGTCACATTGCATCCAATACGAGCCCTTGCGAGCTCCTCGATAAGCTAATTCTTATAAACATTCAATAAATCTGAAGAGGTTATACCACCTTGACGTACACCACAATTTGACATATATGAAATTAAATTTATTACATTAATTTAATAAATTATTAAATAAAATAAATACCATGTATTTTACTAAACATAGCATTGCATGATTGACCCTACTGATTTGTATCATAAATATACACAATGTTTATTTTTATAATTGACGGGTTCTATTTCTAGCTCAGGCGAGAAACCTGTAGGAAATCCTTTGATGTATTTATTTTTATTTCCTTTTTGGGGTCCGTACCTCAAAAGGAAAAAAAACAGAACCCTTACAGGATCACTCATGTTTCTGTATGTGCGTCTGTCACAGGCAATTTGGCTAGAATTTACAAGCTGTACGTGTTTGTAAATTACCGGAAATAAAAAGATTTTTAAATTTCTGAGTCACTTTTGGGGGATAACTAGATTTTTTGAAAAAGTTACCGTAATTTAGTAAACTAACTGTAGTGTGTGTGTAACATATCAAGTAAAAGAGCTTGTTGTGAGCATGTGAAATATATATTTTTTATTAATTGCATTATCATTAGTTTCAAAATTATTCAGGGAAAATCATGAAAACAGACCATTCCCTCCCTCTTATCTCCAAAGCTACTAGTCAAATAAAAAAAAAAGACAGGTTTTAATCTGTAGATTGCAGGAAAAATAACAATAAATCTAAATTTTGAACATGGCGGTTATTTTTACGGATGGATGGATAGCGGACATATATCAAATAAAAGGACTGTTTGTAAGGATGTGAAATATATTAATTGCTTTTGAATTTATTCAGGAAAATCCATAAAATAGACCCTTGGGATCTATAGCTTCGGAGAGGGGGGGGGGGCATCTCCAAAGCTACTGAGCCTAATATTTTGAAAAAAATACAAAAGATAGTCCTTAATCTATAGATTGCAGAAAAATAATAATACGTCAGAATTTTTGAACATGGCGGTCATTTATGGGAGGCCAAATGAGGAATTAAAAAAAGTTTGCCTAACTGTATCGTGTCATCAAATAAAAGGCCTTGTTGTTAGCATTATTATATCAACCCATATGATGATCCACTTCAGGGTACAGGTCTCCGCAGTCTTTCAAGTTGCTGTTATTTGTTTGCGAAATACTTGCATTGGATAGTGGTTGCTTAAATGAGCCATGCGTGTCAGTCTAATTTGTACAATACCTTTAACCTACAACTCCTACTAATGTTTTAAATTGAATCATTTGGACTCTCATTACTTTTTAATAAGGCTGAAACTTCAGCCTATTATTTTATAACCTAATTAACATTTTTTTTACAATGTTCTATATTCATGTAGCCGAATCTTTATATTAAAAGTATATAGTGAAGTATATTTATATTTTGACTGCTCGAAATTATTTCCTAATTAACATCTTTCATAATGTTATTATAAACATAAAGCTAGATTACCCTACGCTCTAATTATACACAAACTATTAACATTATTTACAACTTACCTACTAAACTACAACTATATTTATACTGGGTCAACAATAACAGACATTGTTTAATATAATCACAACACTAAGCTCAGAAACTTCCGTAATAAATGATTTCTAAAATCACAACAAACTTAAACCGTTTATTAGATAAATTGAAAAGAAATACCTTTAGAGACTAATAGTTAGTAATTGTTGTGCAAACTAAGTTTATTAAGATAGAAGTTTTAAATTGATTCATCTACAAAGTTAAGGTGGTGGGTGGCAGGTGGGTATCGATGTCGTATCGAGAAATCTATCTTATAAAGCTACTTCATTTCTATATTGATTTTGATATTGCTCAAACATCGGCAATTTTATAATTTATTTTTTAAACAATTGCCGAGGGTCGATGTATACTGTCAGCGCCAAAATCAGCAATAGGTGATATTTTGGCAATGAAATTATCTATATTAATATTATAAAGCTGAAGTTTGTTTTTTCGTTTGTTTGAACGCGGTAATCTCAGGAACTACTGGTCTGAATTAAAAAATATTTTTTTGTTGGGTAGCCCTTTTATCGAGGAAGGCTATTGGCTATATAACATCAAGCTAAGACCAATAGGAGCGGAGCAGCAATGAAAAATATTGCAAAAACGGGGAAAATTGATGCATACGAAGTTGCGCGGGACAGCTAGTAATCCATATCCATAGTAATTTGCATTACTAATTATAAATGTGAAAGTAACTTTATCTGTCTGTTAAGCTTTCACGCTCAAACAGCTAAACCGATGTAAGTGAAATTTGGTATGGAGATAGTTTGAGTCCCGGGGAAGGACATCGTTTTTTTCCGCGATAACCGACATCCACGCGGGCGAAGCCGCGGGCGAAAGCTAGTACAGAAATAAATGTGTGTATATGTTAATTTTTCACGAATATGCAGCATTTTGCAAGTACAAAAGTTACCTATGACCCATAATTTCAAACGGCAAAATACCAAATTTAATTCTAAAACCCCGTCTATTGTCCCAAAAACAAACATTTAAATAATGGACCGTGCAAATGTTACAAATAATTACAAGAGTATTGTCTGGATCTTCCGGACCCTTGTCTCAGATAATTCACCTTGCAACTTCCAGGCCAGTGGCTGGAAACCTTTTCCACTATTTCACTAACTGATACCGAAGGTTGATGATCCCTTCGTTATTAATGGAAACCAAAGGTCAGGGGTAAGGAAGTTGAAAATCATGTTGTTTAAGGGCTGTGAAACATTTTATATCTTATTGTATTTCATGTCACATCCTTTGAACATGAAAGTGCGGCTATTTATGTAAGGATGAGTAATGTGTTAAAATAATTTACCGTTCTTTATTGTATTTAATAAATAATACTGTACCATTAAATAAGAATATTTATTTAAGTAGGTACATGACGTTTAAAAACAATATAGGTAATTAATTAAAATTAAAAACTAACACTAAATAAGACTAAAATATATCTAAAAAATTGGGACCCCTGGGCATGGTTCCACAGATGCTCGCAGTATTTCCTCGCTGTATAGCAATGCTGATGCGTTGTGCGAGGAAGCTGCCAGCTCTACGGTCACCAGTGGAGTCGACCAATATTTTGAAACCATTAAATCAACATTAGACTTTAATAAACAAACTGGAACAGTTTTAGTTCAAAATTACGCTATGTTTTTCTGCAATTCACTATCGCTTGACATTTAGTTAATCACCTAATATGACAAAATAAAATAATACCCCGATAACACAATATGCTCATAACTTCACTGAAACTCAATTTGAATTAAATTCGCTTTGTTGTGCATCACTCTCTACAAATATATTGGCGTTAAATTTAAATTGAAATGTCACAAACATTGAATTCAAAATGATTTCATTATACAATGAAAAATATACAACATATTGCAGTATACTTTTTAATTTGGCCAATCTGAAAAAATGGAAGCCGTAAAAATTGAAACAGGAATACAATTTCTTCATCAGCTAGAAGAGGATAGAAGAGTGCAATTTAAAAGTTTGTACGTAGAGAATATAGGGGAAGCGCAAAAGCGTTTGTCAAATAAAATTGAGATAAATGTTGTGATGTTTGTAAATCTTGTTATTGCTGAACTTTTTTCGGATAAGCGGGGAATCGTTTGTTGACAGATGTATAACAATGTACCATAAAATAGCTGTTGTTACTTTAGTTACGTTACGTTTCGATCACACTGTTACACCAAGTATTCATTAGATATATTTCGGGACTTAATCGCGTGAATTATTTAAAGGTACGGACCTTTTATTTGATCGAATTGCACCGATCATGGTCACGGGTCGACCCTGTTAGTCGCCCCGTGACCACAATCGGTGCATTTCGATCGAAACGTCAGGTAAATAAAAGGTTCGTACCTTTAAATAATTCACGCCATGAAGTCCCGAAATAAATCTAATATGTATAAAAATCTGGCCGTGTGGTGCCGGCTTAAGAATAGTACCACCCCATCTCTACCCGTGGGTGTCGTCAAGGCGACTAAGGGATTTCACACCGGAGGACGGGCAGCAGCGTCCTCTGCGTACTTAAAGCCTTACTGCGATCGCCAACCCGCTCGCCAAGCGTGGCGATTATGGCAATTACCCCCAGGATCTACATACTAGTAGGTTCTACTGGGGAGACCCGTGCCCAGCAGTGGGCCATCTTATGGGTTGATATGTATATGTATAAAAATCGCGACAGTTTCAAAACAATGGGTATTCATTAGTTCATGAAGAAAAAAGTATTATCCCATTCCGAGACGAACAAAAGAAACGATTATAGGAAACAGACTAGTAGCGCCTTAGCATTTGTAAAAGAACTCATCATTAAACAACTTATCCTAAGTAGGTAATAGTAGACACTTGAGCAGCCATATTCACCTGTAACGAAACCAATAAAACTACCAAGCCTCGCCTAACTCATATCTCAACTGAAAAATGATCCTTAACTTGACTAACAGTCTATATACGAAGTTCAAACAATTACGGGATACTTCAATAACAATCCGTACGAGATGTTCCAAAGTTAATAACGTTAAAAATACGGGGAATCTAAAACGAAGCCAGCGATGGAATAAAACTCCGCCGAAGTTCAATAACGGCGCGATGGTTTATGTTGCAGACCGTACACGGGACACACGGACATACAGAATATTGAATGGTAAAATATTCTTCTGCCTGTTTTATAGGTAAGCTTCATTTTATATTACCAACTGTAGCTAGCAATTTAGTCCGCGTGAAATTTAATAAAAGGTGTTTATTCAGTTAACAGAATTCACAAGAAAAAAGATTTATTTTTCACTTCGCTCTTAGATATTTTCAGTATTATATTTTGGTACATATAAGTCATAGGTTAGTTAAAACTATGTTCGTATAAAAATAACACAATAACTCGACATATAAGGTAATTCTATGCTTATTTTTTGTAATATACGTCCCATCCACAGACCATTATTGTAATAATTTCATAAAAAATGTAGAATCATTATCACTAATCGATCAACACGTACAGGCACTATCTTGAAAAATTTGATAAAATTATATTATATCAAAAAAAATGGCCATTGGTATTGAATATATATTACTTATCTTCAATCTTGATACTGTAACATATAATTTACTATCATGTAGATTAAAATAGTTGATATCAAAAATATAACACAAAGACTATTTCTGTAAATGTATACATGTTTTTTATCCTAGGAGTATATAAGCTAGTTCCAGTCAGTAATCTACATCTTTTTACTAGATCTATAGATTAGGTACAATAAACTTAAATTAACTAACATAAATATAAATATATTTGACACCAATCTATTTCCCAGCAATCGGTATTCTATTGACTAACCAATAGAATACCTGTTGATAAACTTTCGCGATTTGTACACATTATGAAAATATAAATATTACGGGTCTTAATCGCGTGAATAATTTAAGGTAAAATACCTTGTTTATTGCCCGACGTTTCGACCGTATTGCAACGGCCGTGGTCACGGGTAGCCGTTGCAATACGATCAAAACGTCGGGCAATACATGGTTTGGCTACGAAAGTCTCGGGTGCGATTCCTGAGTCTGGATTCAAATTTTTCTATCTTTCAAAAATGCAATTATTGTATTTGTAAAGTCTTTGGCAAGAAATGCCTATAAAAATTACTTCAAATATATTGGTGTCAAAAACATTTAGGAACAAGCTGGAGGAGGCCTATACCGAATGTCACACGGACCTAAGCCTGTGTGCCATTCCGCAAAGGGCTCCTCCAGCTTTTTCCACAATACTCTATATTTTCAATGTCATCTCTCCGTCTTTTATTTTGCTGTACTTTGTTCCTTTTACCAGTTCTGGGAAAAAATAGATAGTAGTACCTACCTAAAATTAGGTATATCTATATCTAGTTTTATCCGCTCTTATGTATCTACATTACTCCGATGTACTTACATACAAAAAGAGTAATGTACTTAAGTTGTTAAAAACAATGGGACTATCGCTTATTTCGTAAATCAATTCATTCACCAAAAAAAATTCAAGTAACACATTCACCCAAAAAATAAAGTTCTTAACTGTGTACCGTGGAACCAAATCACTTTGTACTCAATTAAGGATAACAGAGCTTAAAATATCTGCAGGTACTGTATGATCTAAAGAACAATGTGTCAACCAACACGATCACTATTGCATACCCATCCCTCCACGTATACCTACCGTGGAACATCGGCCCGGGACTTAGAATTGTTCCAACGAGGGAACTTCCTAACAACCCTTGTGTAATATTGTTGAGATTTTTATTACCTGAGAACCTTATGGGAATGGTAATAGCTGGTAGCAGGTTGATGTTTGCTATTGATTAATTAGGTGAAAAGAAAGCAAGTAAACTCTTGTCTGTGTCTGACACATAGAAGACTTTGCCTGCAGTTTAATTAGTATTTTATTTATTTATTTATTTATTAAAACTTTATGCACAAAATTGTACAGAGGCGAACTTAATGCTAAAAGCATTCTCATCCAGTCTACCTTAGAGCGATGTAGAAATGAAGTGTGTAGGTGCAGTAAACTTATTGACATTACATTAAACCGTACAAATAAAACTAAATACAGAATAGTATAACAAATCCTTGTGAAACATACTTACATAAATACTTAATATACCTACATAAATACATATATACATACATACATTACATATAAGTTACAAATGTTGTTGTTATTCAACCAATTCAAAGAACAGAGTACCAACGTACTTTCCATTTAAAATTAAGGCGATTATGTGCCAATCTTATTTCGGGGAGCAGCGCATTTCAGAGGAAAACAGACTGAACCAGGAAAGAGATACCGACGAATCCAGAAGAATGAGAGGAGTGCAAGTTTTTTTTTATAGATAATTAGCAATATGGGATTGGGTCCCACATTACTGACAATCTTGTTAACCCCCATCTAAGCTCAAAGGTTTGTGTTAGGAGTGGTTTCACATCGGTAGGATAATGGGTAGGATTCAAACCCGCGAGCTTACGTTTGCGAGACCAATGCCTTAGCCATTAGGCTACCGCCGCTTCAACTCAAATTAGGTCGCTGGCGAATAGGGAGCCATTTCAGTTTGGAACGGTAAGAAGAAAAATGGTCAAACTTGCAAAGATTAAAAATGAATCTAATGCAGTTATTTAGAAGCACCGGCTTTTATATAACTACACTACATATTTATTAAGGAACTCTGCATTATTTTTTTATATCTATAAACATATATCATACGTACTAAAATTTATTTTTGATAAAAAAATGATAATGAAACTCATAAAATGATTTGAAATAAGAGAAAAATTGAGAATTGATTAAAAATATAGATATAGTGGTAGATAACAGCAGTTCATATCGCCATAATATCAATAGCATAAACTTTGCATGTCTGTCAGGTTTTCGCAGCCTCTTGTCTTAATTTGATCACCATCACTTTTTACATTCAAAACTGTCATTCATGAAAACGAAGTCGATGACGAGACCTTAAATAAAATAGACCCGATATCGGATAATAACTAGCTAATTACACTAAAACCACAATAATGATAACAGTAATCACACAACTACTAATAAAACAAATAGATAAGCTGTAGATCGAGACCACGATTTCGGTATCCTTACGTACTGTAGTCGGTAGTACCACAGCAACTGTGGTTAACGATGGAGAGCAAGCTACTCATTTTATTGGCGGCTGCGGTCGCCGTGGCAGCGGCCGGCAGACATGATGTGTACTCCAGGTACTGTTTTACCTGGCACATAAATTATTTTTAGCTTTCATGGTTTACTTACCGCAACTTTAAAATTTTCATTTTAAATTAAAATTAGAAGTAATCAATAGAAAAAACACATAATTGTGTAAGAGTGGATTAATGCTTTAAGATCAAATTTGGAATGAATCTAATTCGTCCTAGAAATTTTTATTTATATCTATAAGTTTCCATGGGGTTCACATGTAACAGATTACATTTTTTCCTCCTTTCATTTCCTTGAAATACACAAAAAACTGTGATGATCGGATCAATAATGTGAATATTAGATGATGTAAAAGGATTTGTATGTGTATATATAAAGCGAGTACCAAATGAACAAATTAAAAGTTCAAAATGTTATGATAATTATTATCGAGCAATAATTATTTGAAATTAAAATTAAATCATCAAATTTCAGAGAAGAAAAATATAATATTGACGAATTTAATTTGGATCTAATATTGCATACTGAAAATATGAAATACGTAGTTATTGCATTCTAAATTCGTATTGTGTTTCAAAAACCAAAAAACAAAAAAGTTATATCTGTTCACCAGAAACTCAGTTCATGGCGTCAAGATCCAGAGCAGGTCCGATCTGGAACTTCTCGCGTCCTTGGAGTCGGAGTTCGACCTGGACATGTGGGAGGAAGGTATGGTCGCCATAAGAGACGCCAAGGTTATGCTCTCACCCGAGACCAGGCAGATAGTCTTAGATGCTTTGGATGCAAATGGAATAGAACACTATTTGGAAATTTCTGACGTTGCCAAGTAAGTTTAGTTATTTTTACTTCAATACATACTTCCATTTCCACATGCTAACATTGTAAATTTGGAAATAACTTTATCTGTTCGTTCTTTGGCTGTCAATGCAAACATTGGGATAATTTCGATAAAATTTAGTTTAGAGATTATCGATTACCTTCTGGAATGATCTAGGCTATTTTATATCGTGATAAACAACGTCCACTTGGTGGATATAATAATTTTACTGATCAAAGAGAGGGATATAAATCAGGGCAACCTAGATTTGGTAAATTTAGTAACATTTTGCTGTGACAAGATATTTCCAATATATTAAAAGTCACTCATTTATATTAAGTAGTAAAGCAACGAAGACGTTATGTTTGACATTGTTTCAATATAAATGTATAGCATAATAATAATATTGATAAAGATAGCTCTTTCTTCATCCATTTTAGTTCTAGCCTTTGTTATTTACGGCATCTCGTGATATACATATAGCGATTGCTTATGTGTAATCAAGTCTAAATCTAAAAGTCTGTGTAAATGGTTTCCTGATAATCGTCTATCTTTCCAGGGTTCTTGAAGAGGAAGAGGCACATCTAAAATCATGGAATGCTGAAAGGACCAACAGGATGATCTTCGAAGGTTATCAACGTTATGCTGAGGTGCGATACACGACGATGTCTCACTGCACTCGGTCTATGACCTGCTACAATTAACTCGGATTTAGTTGTGCAGCTATGTCACTGAGAACGAAGAGAACGAACGTTTAAGATTTTATATGTCCGAATGTGGAACCAAAATCTTAGTTTACTGACTGAGTATAAAGTTTTTCCGATCATGTCACCAGTGACTTGAGTGAAATAATGCTCTAATAAGTAATGTGTATATGCACTCATAAAAACTTTTAGTTTTTTTATTAAAACGGTTTCTAAAATTTAAAGTTTCAAAAGTAACTGTAGTGAAGTACCATATTAAGGCTGAATATGTTGTGTTAAATTTTACAGATAGATGCATACTTGGAGAATATCGCTAGACAGTATCCGGACGTGGTTACTCTAATTAACGCAGGGTTAAGCGCCGAAGGACGTGTTATCAAATATTTAAAGGTCAGTATCATTTTAAATTACAATGTTGTATATTAGGCCATACATGCACGCACATACACACACACACACACACACACACACACACACACACACACACACACACACATAAAATAAGTGTTCTTTAAATTACTTATGTTTATTTTTCGTAAAAGATCTCGACTACAAAATTCGAGGACCGCAGCAAACCCATCTACTTCATGGACGCGATGATCCACGCCCGTGAGTGGGTGACTACGCCAGTAGCGCTTTACTCCATCCACAGACTGGTGGAGAACGTGCGCAGTCAGGATCGAGACGTGGTCGAAGACGTCGACTGGATTATCCTGCCTCTTGTCAATCCCGATGGATACGAATTCACACATACTGATGTGAGTCTAATTTTGTAGTTAATACTTTAGTTCATATCTAAATACACTTAAAAATGATATTTATTTTATTAATACAACATTTTAAAACCAGTTCCGCCTCTGGCGAAAGACAAGATCCATCAATCCAACCAACGCCACTTGCATCGGAGTAGATGCTAACAGAAACTTCGACGTTGCGTTCAACACCATAGGAGTGTCACAAAACCCTTGCTCTGACACTTATCCCGGCTGGGAGCCATTCTCTGAGCCCGAGACACGAATTATCAGAGACATTATGGCTGAGCACCAGGATAGGATTCAGCTTTACATGAACATTCACAGGTAAATTTAGTCTTCTGTAAGAGAACCTAGGCCTTGTTTTAATATCAGAAATACGTTTTATATGCCGCTGGGTACCCGGTTGTCGGCTACCTGGCGACGAAAGTAAGGCTACTTGATCGCCATACACTTCCCACACCACTTGGTAATCAGTGCCTGATTGAAACCAGATCGTATGAAAAGCATAGGTCTTCACTCTGCTCTGGGGACTATTACCATTCAGAGAAACATCCTACAATTGTTTCAAAAGTGTTTCAACACTATAACCTTACAGCCACGGCAACTGGATTCTCTACGGGTTCGGTAACCACAGCTTGCCAGATAATGCGGTTCACATCCACCTAGTTGGTTCTGCGATGGGCGCCGCCATCGACGCCGTTAAGCTGCCTCAGGCGAGGTACTACGCCGTCGGTAACAGCGGTATACTTCTGTATGGCACATCAGGCAGTGCTCAGGATTACGGTCAGGTAAATATAGTAGAGCTGAAACTACAAGCCAATAATTATATCTCCGATTTTTGTTAGAATACAAATATTATTAGTAAGATGTTTTGTCACTGACACCCAATGACACAGCTATTTAATGAATCGTCCATAGATGTTGATTGATGAGACTTATTAATCCAATTAATTATATTAACAATTTGACATTTACACAGTTTATTGATATCTTCAAGCCGGTGACGCCGCGATTGGTTTGAAGTATATACCTACAATGACAGTGGAATAGGTTGCGCACGAAATTTTAGATAGAATATCAGCGATATCCGTTGATATTATAATTATCAATTTAATGTGTAGCTACATAGTTTGTCTCTATTTTAATAAAGTGTAGAAACGTTAAAAAAAGGTAATTAGCAATGTTGGTGGCACATTACTAGCCATCCGGTTAACCCCTCCAGCAAAGCTTAATTGCTCGATAGAAGTGGGTTCACGTCAAAACGTTCAAATTATTACCCTTAAGGCCGCTATTCCACTAGCGAGGTTAAGATGTATCTCACCACAGTGATGCTAATACTCTGTTGAATCTCCAGGATCCATGTCCAACACTTGACTGTCAGTACAATAAGCGTTTAAGTTATCAAGTAAAAAATAACATGTGCATTCATACTATCTATAACAGTCAACATTCGGGTTGAATTTTATCTATCCCAGTCACAATCGATCGCGAAGAAATGAGACAGATTGCAGCACGTTACTTGCATATCAGCAAGTAACGTGCTGTAACCATTGCCTCATGAAACTCACGCTAGAAGTAAATTTATGTACGTGAAATATATTTAAACGAGTTTTAAATATAATTAGCCTCCTATATTTAATAGAACATGAGCCTTTACCAAATCAAGATCAAATTGAGAAGAAACCGTGTTCGATAATACAGTGTCAGTCATCCCTACATGCATAAAAAGAGCTTTGAATTATCTCTGCATTTTTCTAAAGGATTTGGGAAGCATCCCTAGTGTTTCCCAAATCAATCTAAATTTTTATCTATACTTTAATAATGATATCAAAAATAATCATGTACCAATCTTATTATTGACGATGAAGCTTAAACGATTCCTAATCTCTTTTTGATGTTCAAAAGTATCTCAATATTTTTTTACAGAGAGACATTTAAATCTTAATACCCTAAAATATACTCTTAAATGTCTCGTTCGGTGATCAAATTGTTGGAATTAATCTAATCTATTTTATAGCAAGATAACGTTATTTTAAATGGCATTCAATTACGAAATTGGGAATTACAATATGCTGAGCACGAACTTCTAACATGATATTATGATTTTCATGGAGGCTATTGCCAGTTTTATGGCTGAAAAATATTCTTCGCATCTAAAAATAATCGAAAAAGGAACACGTATCCTAATTGAAGCGAATTTAGTGCAAGATTATGAGGCATTATATACAAAAGCAATTTTGTTCAATGGAGAGAGCAGTACGTGTGATAACGTTGCAATTTATTCCTAAGTGTTCACATGTAATGTTTGATTTTTGTTAGCAATCTTATCTCATATTTAGAACATCAGTTTCATTGTTGTTTTCCGATCGTAATGTTGCAGTAATGAACTTCTTTGTATTTTAACTATTAAACCATTTACTTAAGAATGCTTAGAACCACCGAGGTACCCTACATTAAGGTACGAGTATCTACGCAATTCAGTACCACTGTCGTTCCTGTAGTCTACATAGGGTGACTTTGAAATCAGTCGACACATTGATAGCGGACACTCAGTACCTTTTTTACATTCATTTTACATCTAATATTGATAGTTAAAATTGTAAAAAATATCATTAAGTAGGTTAAATAAATCAATAAACGGAAAATATCATTATTTTCTTTCAAACATAAAACTTAAACAAATAAGTTAATAATGAAATCAAAAATTTATTATTTAATTAGTTACAGCTAGCAAAAATAAATATTAATTTTTTTTATAATTTAGGCTACACTCTGCGCCGGTTCACTCCTTGAAATTTGTCGACTAAATTTAAAGTCGGTATATGGTATAAAGTGTAAATATCGCCGTAAGTTTAACACTATATTACCAAATGATATGTTTCCCTTATTTCCAGGACGTGGGTATCCCGTTGTCGTACACATTGGAGCTGCCCGGCTACAGCTATAACTTCCAAGTTCCTCCAAGCTACGTCGAGCAGATCAACGAGGAGACCTGGCGCGGCCTGCTCGTCTCCGCCAGGCTCGCCAAGACCTTCTACGCCGCCAGATACGTCCCGTCTCCTAATTAAATAATTGTTATTGTTGATTTTTTGTATACAAGCAAGTGATTTATTTTTACTAGTAAGCAGTGATATTATATTGTGGCATTATTACACAAAATCTTATTCCGTCGATTTTTTAAATAAAAAGAAAATTACCGAGAAAAAAAAACAATACCTGGAATCTACCACGTGGGTACTGTGTAGATTTATAATTTTTGCTTCTAGGTCACGTCGATCTCCTCACGACAAATTCCTTCACTGATTTTGAGCAGTAACGATTATCAATGCACACTAAGTAATCTCAACTATTAGGTATTAAATCCGACCTTCATACGTACCTCGGTGAGTAACTCACACATCGTGGGTTCGATTCCCACACGGGACACCACTTTGTGTGATCCACAAATTGTTGTTCCGAGTATGGGTGTACTTTGTGACCGTGACTTGTATGTTTGTAAAGTTGTATGTTTCCCCCGCTATACAGGGCTTGTACCCTACTGCGGGAGTCATCTTAAAAAAATATGGATATATTTTTTTTTTGCGCGCGTTGCCGTAACGCGTATTGTATGGAAGTTACTTCGGAAGTAGGTACTCTCGGTATATCGTGATATCATCAAAATCACAGATATTACCTATTATTACAAGTAATATTATCAAGGCAATTAATCTACTAACTATCTAGTCCGCTTTAATTCAACCAGTTTATCTGTTCAATAATCGGGCCGTGCAGCAATCAGACTGTTAATCGGACGCGATCATTACTCATAGCCATTAATTACCGGACCACTTATATGATTACGGGACAAAATAGCTACGGAAAATTGTCACTGATAGGTATAGGTCCATGATTATAAATATGTGCATTCTAACAGTTACATACCACTGAGGTGGCAAACAAGCTTACGGTCCGCCTGATGGTAATCAGTTACCAGTGGTATGGTACCAGTTATGGACGTCTGCAACACCAGAGGTGTCGCTATTGCCGACCCTGAAAAACCTTTTCACTTCTTTTTTGAAGAACTCTATGCTGTAGTCTTTTGGGACAACCTCGGCATTAGGGTGTCCCAGAAAAAGTAAAGCTGTTTTTTTTAATGAATACCCTCTTATTTCGCTCGTATGGCCTTGAAACAAACGTAAATTAAATGTCATTTCCGTTGGAACACGGTAACCTGTGGCGACTTGCATCGATACAAACCTATATACAATACTTACGTACTAAAGTAAACGCTACTGAGGTTACAAACTAATGTATTGATGTGCTTGTAGTTGTGCACAATTTTGTTAGTAAACGCTTTTTAGGGTTCCGTAGCCCAAATGGCAAAACGGAACCCTTAAGGTTTCGCCATGTCCATCCATCCGTCCGTCCGTCCGTCCGTCCGCACCTTTGCTCAGAGACTGAGCAAAGGTGCGGACGGAATGTAAATAGAAGAATAGAAGGATGTAATTTTGCATGGATACACATATAACTTACGCCGACAAAGTGAAAGAATAAAATTTCGAACAAAATAATTTTAGAATACCGCCCCTATATGTAAAGTGGGGGTGTGATTTTTTTTCACCCACCCCATCGTGTGGGGGGGTATCATTAGATAGGTCTTTGAAAAACATTTCGGTTTGGGAAAAAATATTTTTAGATTTGGGGATCGTGTACAAATCGCGAAAGTTTATCAACATTTATGTACAAATTCCTTTGAAAAATATCACTAAGTAGATATAACGTTGTAACTATGAAACAAAAACAACAGAAAACCCACTCCTTAAGCCACATTATTCGGATGGGGGGGGGGGGACTACAGAGCCCTAATAAAAATATCCCTCGGCTGTCCGAGGGATCCCGATAGCCGTAAGTATATTGGACTCCAGTAGCAAAATTCTTGCATCAATAAAAGTATTGTCATACAATGGGTTCCGTCACATATTGGCATTTTCGGCAATGAGGAGGCAGATAGATAAGCAAGACAGGCAAGTAGTGATGGTATTGAATATAGATGCCTTCCGCTACATACTGATTTATTGGGAAATGTCAAAGACAGGTGTAAACAGCATTGGCGAGAATATTTCAATGAATAATCGCGATGTAACGGCATCTGGCACAAGACCATTCAGTGCGAGCTAGACGCCCATGGTTCAAGGGGATTATAATGGACAGAGGGCATGTCGTGGCATTACTAAGGATGCATTCTGGTCACATTCCATCCAATAAATGCACATTTGATGGGTAAAATTGAGTCATCTAACTGCAGCGTGTGCGGCATCGTTGATAACATTCAACATGTATTGATTGAATGTGACCGCAACGTAGGTGATCGCCAACTCTTATAGTCAGAGGGGCAGAATGTGTGTATGTAATATCATCCTGGCCTCCCCTTTATCGGCGGAGGCTTGGGTATTGTGTAAATTGTAGTCAGTAATTCAGACAAAAGAAGAATAACACATAATCATATTACCTATTGGAGTTGAGACGCTGGGGCCGTGGGGCCCAAGTGCGCGCCACCTTTTTAAGGAAATCTCTAGACGCCTCATTAGTGCTTCCCGGGACCAGAAGGCTGGCCTATTCTTTGCACAAAGAATTAGCATTGCCATCCAACGTGGCAATGCTGCCAGCCTTCTGGGAACGTTACCAGTTGACATCGATGGGGAGGAATTCTTTGACGCCTAAACGGTTTTGTGTCCTCACTTTACTATTTTTTTTTTTTGTAAATATCTTGTATATATTGTATTATTATAGATGTAATTTAGAGTAGTTGTAACGTAGTTTTAGTTAAATTAGTTTAGATTTGTATTAAAACTCACTCCCACAAAGAGTTTTGTCACTTAGTGACAAAACTCTTGAGAGTTAGTTTTGTTAAATTAATAAAAATTGAAAAAAAGAATATTATATTTTTGATACGGGATTTACAACATCAGATAACAGGCTCAAAACTCCCCTCTAATGGACAAGTACTGGGGGTGTTGATTTACAATATAGTCAATTTAACTGTCAATGAAAGTGAAAACCTAAGCATTCGTAAGTGTATTATTTACCGGGAGAACCATTTCAATCTGATTCTTCTTCCGATACTAATGTTGACATGAATTTACAATATTGTGAATTTATAATACTATTCAACTTACAACGACTAAAGGCGGTCTCAATATATATCAGTGGATTTACTAGCTTGACATAAGCTCCATACAAAATATGTCAAAATTCTACCTCCAGTTGCGAAATCTATCAATAGACAGAATATTGAAACCGGCCGTAAGCCACTTATGCGAAAAGATTTTATAACTTTAAAGTTAGTAGCGGTGCATGAAAGGTATCAATTAAGTATAAAGGATTTTGTGCTCATCCGTGAAGCTACTATTGAGGTACTTGGATTCTCAAGTTTCAAATATGCTAGTCATCAATAAAATGAATTTTAAAATGACGCAATAGATGTGGTGATTGTTCATTGGGATGGTAAGTTCTTGCCTGCTTTAAACTCTTTGAAATCAAAAGAAGAACGTCTTCCAATAGTTATTTCATAATATAATAAAAAGAAACAATTTATTGCAGAGTCAAGGTTGGAAAGCTCTTCTGAAAGCATTATAAACAGTTGCGCCTGAACTGTTTATAATGCTATTAGTTATTGGAATCTCGAAAATAGTGTTCAAATTCTATGTTGTGATACTACAGCTTCCAACACTGGTCGTTTCAATGGTGCTTGCTTCTCGAACAAAAACTTAACAGAAAGTTGTTAATTTTTGCTTTCCGCCATCACGTGTATGAATTTGTGTGTACGAAGTCAAAATGTAAAGTTAGTAAGTCAAGTTACCACAAGCCCAGACATTCCATTATTCAAAAAGTTTCGAGATAATTGGAAAAATGACAATCTTGATGCTACAGAAACCAGCTCACATTGTACTTGACTAATTTAAGTAAATATCAAGTCATGGCAAACGTTTTAGCCTTTCAAAGAAAGAACTTAATGCTACACTGTACGGTAAGTTGTATAATTACAGCTTTGTTATAAAGTTAACACAAATACAAACGTATGAAAACACTTATTTTTATTATAAATTAATGGTTTCATTGGTTTATTTAATGTTTTTTTTAATACCAACGTTTTTTTGTTTTAGAGAAAAATATAAAAGATTTCGTTTTCGTGACTTCTCTTTGACTAACTTAAACTTTATAACAGTTCGAGGCAGAGAGAGAGGTCAGTTCAAGCTAAAAATAAGGTTTTGTCTTTGAAAGCTGAAAATAACACAATGTGATTAAACCATGGAAACAGATAATCTATCTCTATGCTATGGTGGAAACCGCCCTTTCTGCCGAAAGATCGATTTCCCATCCATTTTATTATATTAATCCATAGACTTAAGATATACTAACGTAGTTTAATCACATTTGAGGAGGAACAAAAGCAATATATACTCGTATTAAGTTGCTTGCAAGAACATGTAGGATTTTTTAAGTAATAAATGGTCATATTTCTGTGTACCTATATTATGTGTGTTTTCTATTATTTTCCTAATAAACATTAAATATTGCAATCCTTGCATACAAAACTCAGTACTGATTTCGAAGTCTGACTTTGGCATGAAATCGGCACGGGTTATCGTTATCTAATCGTCATAAAACCCATTAATTGAGTTATTTAGGTCAAATAGAATAATAATAGAGGGTATCGTAATTCTTTAAAAAAATCTCTCTTATGTAGCTCATTCCACAGACTGATTGTACGTGGAATGAAGTTCCTCTGAAACCGTACGATACGCAATGATTATTTAATTTCAAATTTATACTTAGGTGATTTGATTTTTTTACATTTTAACGCCCCGAGTCTAATTGGGTAGTTGACTACATTAATAGTAAATGACAATAGGTAGTTGATCTTAACATGCTCGGAAAAAAAGTGTTCTTTTACAATTTAACATGTTTTTAAATTTAAAAGCAAGCACTTCATTATAATGATGATTTTTGTCAAATATCATCATTATAATGAAGATCGATCTATCATAACAGCTTTCTTCAGTCAAATCAAATATAAATAATAAGTTACCTATCCCCAGTAGCAAAACATCTTTTACAATAATTAATATCTATTGCACTATATGCGAAAACGTATAAATATAACTGCTTTTTCTATACGAGTACCTATAATACAATGTTTTGCAATAGTTCACTCGTTGTTTTGCATAATCTCGAGATGAGGAAGTAATATTCAATTTTCTAGTCAGTAACATTTAGATGTAGAACTTGGCCGAACGAAATTGTGGTGGCTGAAAATGGCCTAAACTATCGATAAGTTAGTTTCATTACAAACCACAGACTAGCTTATGACGGCTTAGTAGGTAAGTACTTAATCGATTTAAATCGAAGATTAATCGACTTAACACATAAATCTATGAACGTTTTGGAAGAGTATATAAACGATTCTGTTCAGTAAGATAAGTAAACGTCGCATGAGAATATTTTGAGCCAATGGATTGGCTTATCGAATGGGTGTGCGAATCCGGAGCCGAACTCTATGACCGGACTCCCAGCGGCGTCTGGTCAAAATAGTATATAAGACTCATTGAAAGTTAAATAATAAAGGTAAGGCTATGTAAAAATTATAATGATCGTACGCCACACTGTTTAGATTTCATTTTACTTGGAGGTTCTTATTTAAAAAGAACCACGTATCATTTCTTTTATTTATTTGAAAGCCATCGCATGCACTGGGGTACAAGTCATGTGTCTTGGGAGACTTTACAAACATATAAATCCCGGTCGCAAAGTACCTACACTCAGACTTAAAACAATAATTACTGGACCATACAAAGTGTTGTCTCGTGTGGGAATCGAATCCACAAACTCTTGCGACTCACCCCAACTGCAGTCCAGACTTGAGCAGAAGAACTGCATTAAATTCAAACTTAAAACTATTATTACGGTCTATAAGTCGGACGTAGTCGGAACTATCATACGGTCGAATTTCGACCTCTCGATGACTGCTACTTACCGTCTCTATCTAATCATAATTTTGATTTACTAACGTATTGTTGGCAAATACCTACTGTAATAGATAAGTACGTGATTGTTATTCAAGTGCGATGCATACCAGCATACGACTAAACCTGTAGGTACCTAGCCATTAGTTGGAAATACGAGACACGTTTTGCATAAGACAATGTCTGGTTACTAATTAATAAAGTGATTTATAATCTATTGTCTTTACAGCAGGTTAATATTTTTGAATACTAGAAGAAGCTTTGCCTAATTTTCATATTAGGAGGTCACATTATCCTGTGACACGAAAAAAGTAACGCTCGAATTGCTAGCTGCAACTCGTGACTTTGTCCACGTGGTATTTAATAAAAAATAATATTATATATATTTTTTTTACTAAGATGAATATTAATATTAAAAAGAGGTAATGTTTGTGAGTTTATGAGTCTGGATCTACTGGACCGAATATGAAAATTCTTTTACCAGTATAAGACAACGTTAGTTGTGAGTGACATAGGCTATATAAACATCACGCTACGACCAATAGTAGCGAAGCATCAATGAAAAATGTTGCAAAAACGAGGAAAACTTACACAAACAAAGTTGCGCGGGTCAGCTAGTTATAAATAAGAAAAACCAAAAATTTCCTTTTGCAGGAATATCTGAAAAGAGGCCTGTGTACCTGCTTGTAGCTACTTGCTAATGAAAGTCATTTTGTATGAAACTAGGTTACTTTCAGTTTTCAAATTCACAAAGTAAATTTTAAACTTTATGAATTTAGAAAGTATAATACAATTTAAAATTTAATAGACCTTCGTTGTGTTTAGCCTCTAGAATTTCCCCTTGAACCATTTACGATTCAAGATACCAGATTTATCTCTTGAAAACATCTGGACTGTAATGTTATTTCTGATTGTGACTTTGGCGGGAAAGCAGCGATAATGAAAAGCGAAATGATTGGCTAATTTATTTCACGGAATATGCCTTACCTCTTACCTCCCAAAAAAAAGGCTGAGAAAAAACAAAACCAACAAGACCATTAAAAACAACCTACTTCTAATAAAATCGCAACCGGTTTATGAAGATTTTTGTGCTAAGCATGCCAATAACTGCAGAAGCGCAAAAAAAAATGAATGAACTAGGTAGTACTAGTACTAAATAAAGAAAACATTCACCAATAACTGTACCACAGACTAATAAAAAACGACGACGTGAGCGCGTGCGCACACAACCTGCTCTTTGTGACGTATACGCGCGATGTTGCCGCTCCGTGCAACTGTCACAGCGCACACTGCGGCTACGTGCCGTTTTCCAACTCCGCGTTAAGTGATACACTGTGTAAATAAATCCATTTAAAAATTGATGACACAAGAACACGGATGGACAGTGTATTGCTGAGGCAGTCAGCGTTCGCAGATAGTGTCTATTTCCAACTACAGCAGACTGTGTCGAGTTCTCGAAGCGTTAGTTATAAGCACCTGAGCACAGTGTTGGTGTATTTGTCCGCGCGATGTCTTTGTGTGGCCAGTGTATCTCAGTTAGCGCTTAGTGTTCATGCGTGCTAAATGTTTACATTTTTTTCTTAAGTTTTGTTGTGTTTTGACTAAAATCTAGTAAAATGTTTACTTCCTACGAAGTGTTTGCTACATTTGGGATATCTGCTGTGAGTATAGTGTTCGTTAAAGTAACTATTATAAGGAAAGGTGTAACAATCATTGTATTTGCTTTACCTGCGCATGAGTTCGTGACGTCTTGGTTAGGTTGACATTCTTGGCATTTTTATTTATGGTTAATTAAAGAGTAGGCTTCTGGGCCGATTCATGATTTTATTGATTTAATAATCGTGTTTAATGCATAATTTGATTGTGTTTTATTGTTTGTAGCTAAGTGTATTTAATGTATTACACAATATATATTATTGAAATGTGCAGAATATTAGAGATGACGAAATATGATTTGCACTTTTAATCACTACAATAATTTTATTATAGTAAAGTTGTTGTATTATATTGTATTGTTATATTGTTAGTAAAGGATCCATTCACCCACCGAGTTCACCCACTGTAGGTACCTATACCCATGATCCGACAAAACGGTAGTACTTACCTACTTAGTCATTATAATTTAATATACATTTATAAGGCCCTTTTCTATAGGTACAATTTTTACCCACTCCATTAAATATCCTTTAATATGTATGTAGGTTATACAGGTTATATTAAATTAATATCGACGGTGGAAAGGCAGAACACTTTAAGCGACACTTTGGACGAAAATGAGTTAAATACATAACTGGAATCCACATTAAACTCTGCGTCGATTGGTCTTAGTTTCATAACGATCTGAACACTTTGATGTCGCTTAATGTATTGCAATTTGGTAGGGCATTTTTTTTTGCTATGATTGAACCGACTTAATATTTTATCTATTTTGTTGTTTTTTTTACTTAACTTAATATACACAATGTATGTTTGGCATTTAAGTTGTTTACGTTTTCTTAGTTCAACTTTTAAGAAGTACTTAATTTGTTTTTGCGTACCCCATAATGCCCCTACATGACCACTTAATGCGTTATGCTATGGTTGCCTAATCTGTCGATTTGTTGTATAAATTGTTTTGCCGTTAAACATTATATTCACAGTATGGATATAATGTGTTTTGCTAATATCTAGATACCATTGACATGGTTGTTAATTGGTTTTGGCAGTCATCCAATAATACACAAGTGTCGCTTAATTTAACTATTTTAAAAAAAACACGAATATTTTAAAATTAACCGACAGTACTTTTTTCAAATAAAATGTCGCTTAATTTAAATTTTTTAATCCTTATTTTTACGTAATGTCGGTTAAAGTAACGTTTTTTTGAACCATTTCGTGCAAGTGACGAATGTATAAATAGAAGAGACGATCAAATGGCGCTTCATTTATTGATCGGCAGTCGCCGCGTGCGTACGTGTCGCAACACGCGCGTTCATGAATAGACCAAGCGTAAGATATTTTCTTATTATTTTGTTTAATTTAGTTTTAAATTATTGTGTAACTGGGTAATTAATTAGTATGATTAATACGAGTATGATAACTGTGTAGCTAATAATAAATTTGATGCTTATTCATTTTGTTTATATTGCATGTTACAGTTTTAAAATGGATCGTAAAACTTATTTTAAACGAAAAATATTCGAAATGACTGATTCACAGTCAGTTATAAAAAAATCCTGCCGACGTAAAATAACATTCGAAGATGAAATGTCTGACATATCCCAGGAGCCGAAAAAGCAATGTTTGGAATTAAAATTATTGACAGACGCCAACACATCAACAAATCAACCTTTAGTAAGCAGCGAAGGTGTTCTTTCTCCAGAAATATTCCTTAATAATAATCTGCCGATAGCGAACTCAGGTATGTATTCATTATTTACAATTAAGATTTTTCATTTTTGCACAAGGTTTATACTCGTAGTATTAATTATGTACTGAATAGGTATTAACTTATCATTTTAGATGTGACCGACAAGGCAGTCATTGCAGCCTCAGAAGAGTCACAAATTGAATGCCGACAAAACATTATCACTAATAACTCTAATGATGAAAATTTGGAAGAAACAGGTTCGTTATTTTATTATTTTAATAATTTAAGTAAATGCTTGTTGTAAACCTACGCAATTATACCAAACAGACACGTAAATTACTAATATAGTCATAAATACAAATTAGCACACACTTTGTAAAAATAATAAACTCGACAAAGTTGTGGTGACTTTGTCGAGTTTATTAATTTTACAAAGTGTGTGCTAATTCGATTTCGTGGTCTAGCGATTGAGGTGGTCATACGCACCGAGTGTGGTGGGTTCGATTCCCACCCGTGACAAATATTTGTGTAATCACAATACAAGGCTTTTTCTCTAGTGTGAGTGTTGTTTTGTTTTTCAAAACAAAAAAGCACCTTATTGACTGAGCCCCACACGTAGTACCTGGATAATTTTGACTGTATATATTTATGTATATTACTATTTTATTTATATTTTAATGTGTCTATTTATTTACTTATTGCTTTTTTATTATAGTTGACATCTCAAGCGAACTTCAGGTAGAAGATGATAGTAATTTAGTATTAAATACTAATACTATGACTGAAAAAAACACAAGTTCTATATCAGCTAGTAATAAGCTTTCGAAACGATCTAGCGAACGCAAATTGATTAAGAAAACTTACTGCGAATTTATATCTGATAATGAAGATCCATATTTTACTGATGAATTTAGTTCGTGGAATGAAAAAAGTGGCAATGATTCTAATTCGGATACACCAATTACTAAAAAGTCTAAGAAAAAGACCACAAAGAAGAACAAATTGAAATTAACCGAGGCACTAGACAAGGAAACAACTACTAATGAACCACTGCAGGAAATCATTGGAAAACCGGACGATATTAGTATAGTGGGAGAAAAGGGAAAAAAGATACAACAAACTAATACTAGAAAGGAAAGAAAGATATGTAAAAATAGCGGAAAAGAGTATATTCAAACAAACGGAAAAATACGATCCAAAAAAGAAATTAAACCCAATCCTTGTGTTGGTAAAAAATGTGGGAATAATTGCCAGGTGATAACCGAAGAAAGAAGATTGTCTTTATTTAATCACTTTTGGACATTATCTTCTGAAAGACAACGAGACTGGATTGTTAATATGTCTCGAAGAATTACTATTAAGAGAAAACGTTCAAAAGATAGTGGAAAACGTAATTATTCTTTCGAATATTATATAAACGATAATGAAGACAGACGCAAGGTTTGCCAGCAGTTTATACTAAATACGTTAGCTGTTTCACAAACATACATGTATTACACACTGTCAAACTGCATAGAAGGATCTTCAAAAGAGGACCTCAGGGGTAGACACATTCCTGCAAATAAGACGAAAGAAGCAACGAAGCAAAATGTTCAAAACTTCATCAAAAAATTGCCTGCTTTGCCCTCGCATTATTGCCGCAGAGATACCACTAAACTTTACTTACCTGTGGAATATAAAAATCACAAAAATTTGTACCGGATTTATAAGGAAGAGAAAACATCTGCAGGGATTGATTATGTTAGTGAGAAAGTATTTTTGAATATTTTTAGGACAGAATTTAATATAGGTTTTCATGTACCAAAAAAAGATAAGTGTATAAAATGTATAAAGTTAGATGCTGGAAATACTGAAGAAAGTAAGGCAGAGAAAGAAGAGCATTTGAAAGAAAAGATAGCAAGCAAAGAAAGATATAAGTCTCATCGTGAATTAAGTCAAAAGCACTCGGATGTCATCTGCACCTCTTTTGATCTTCAGAAGGTTCTGAATACACCCCATGGCGAGAGTATGTTACTGTACTATTCCAGAAAATATGCCATTTATAACTTATGTTTTTATGAAAATGGTAGCAGAGAAGGCTTTTGTTATATTTGGGGAGAATCAGAAGGAAAACGTGGAGGTAATGAAATTGCTTCAATTATTAAAAAATATATAAATTTAGTAGATTCCCGAGCCTCGGTTAAACACCTACTATTATATTCCGATTCCTGTCCAGGACAGAACAAAAACAAAATAGTACTTGCTGCTTTACATAATGCATTAAAGAACTGCGAAAATATTTTAAGCATTCAAATAAATTATTTGCTACCGGGCCACACAGAGATGTCTGTAGATTCTATGCACTCTGTTATTGAGGGGTCAGTTAGAAATACTATTGTTTGGGCACCTTCTCAATGGGCTACTATTTGTCAATTAGCTAGAAAAGACCCGAAACCCTACAATGTTAATTACTTAGATCATACAGATTTTCTAGGTTTCGATGGATTTGCTGATAAATATTTTCGCGGTAATTTAACTGGCAAAATAAGTAAAATAAGAGTTGCTACCTTTAAGAAGTCGAAAATTAATCAAATGGCAGTTAAGTACAGTATGAAGCCAGATGCAGAAGAAGAAATAATTCCGGTGATAGGAGCTTTAAATTCAAAAATTGTGGATCGGCTGTATACTACTTCTTTACCTATAACTAAAGTCAAGTATAATAATTTAAAGAAACTTTGTGATGATAATGTGATACCCAAATTATATCATAGAGAATATTTAACTTTAACTTCTGTTTCTGGGGTTGATACTCTTACAGAAACAGACGTGGAAGACGATCTGTAAAGCGTTTTTACTTGTTTTTAAGATTTAAATTTGATTTTTACATTTTATTGTTACGAGTATGTCTATTTTTATAACCTTTTAGTGAGATTTACTATTTCAAACAACTTAAAATTATGTTTAAGTTAGTTAGTAACTTGATTATAGATGTAAGAATTAATATGTATGGAAAAACATATTCTTATGTGAAAAAGGAGTGCAATTGTTTTATAATAATTACGAGTATGTCTATTTTTATAGCCTTTTAGTGAGTTCAGACAGTTTAAAATTATGTTTAAGTTAGTAAGTAAATTGATTAATATAATGTTTGGAAAAACATAACTTTTTATGTGAAAAGGAGTGCAATTATTTTATAATAAGTTACTGATCTCACTGCACTGATTACCAAAAAGCTTAAATTTTTGTTTTGATTTATTTTATGTTTTGTTGTTCAATGTTATTGTTTTCTTTAAGTATTAAGTAGTCTTGTGATCTCTCCATGCCTACCTTAAATAGAGTAGGTGACTGATTATAATAATTATTATAACTAGACTAGTGTTAAGTTTAAAAGAATAATTACGTTCTGTTGATATCCCAAAAAGATTATTTTACCACCTATGTTCCTTGTTAGTTAGTAAGTGAAACGTAAGTGTTCTTAATAAAAAGGGTGAATTCTGAAATTTGTTTATTTTCACTGCCTTAATAAAAAATTATTAGTAGCTTAAATTATTTTGTTGGCTTTACATTCTAATTTCTCAAGCACTTAAATGGTTTACCCTAAGTTAACCATACAGACATTGCGACACTTAATTTGTTTTGCCCATACAATATTAATATTAATTAATGTTGTTAAATTGTATTGCTTGTATTTTATAAACCAAAATAGTGGCGGTTAAAGTGTTTTCCCATGATCATTTATCGCAGGTCGGATTACGTTAATGTGTTTTGCCGTAAGCTATTATATCGGCAAGAAACATTAAGCGCCACCTATTTTTATAAATCGTTTAGGCTTTGTTTCATTAGTAGATTGAAATTATGGACTTTAAAAAAATAAAACAACTGCTCTTTTTGATATTCTTGTAGAAGTAATAATTTTTTTTTTATGATCATTTTACCCAAAATTAAAAAGGTTTTTGGCTCTACTGTAAAGTTTGAAAAATGGCGCTTACTTTAATTTGCTTTTCCACCGTCGATATAATTTATTTAAGTACGCTCTTATTAGGTACTTCACACATAAGTCAGATTTTACAATGACTTTTATTTACAATATACAATACCCTGGTGCAAATTAATAAACTGTTTAGGCTCGAATGCACATATTAAATATACATACAAACTTGATTGCCTCAGTGGCTCAGTGGTAGATAATACGACGCTGTGTATCGTGGGTTCGATGCCCACACGGAACTTCACTTTTGAGTTTGGATGTTCTTTGTGTCCATTAATTATATGTATTTAAAGCCCCCCGCGCAACATAATTTGATTCCTAGTGCGGGGGAAGTCTTTTAAATCTTGCACCCAAAAACTATAATTTTCCAATTTTACACAATCGAGTAATATAAATATTACGGCGTAATATAACCGTTTCTGTTAGTTTGTTAAACTAACAGACACGGCAATATTACGCCGTAATTTACCTTATCAAAACAAAAACACCTACCAAACAAACACACATTTGTATGTAGGTATATTTGTGTGAGTATTAATTGACGTATAATATTACACTTGCTGACTTTTGTTTCTCTGTCCTAACCTACGGCGCAAACATATAATTGTAACAAGTTTTAAGCGTGTCTGTCTATGGCATCGTAGTGCCTAAGCAGATGGTTAAATTTAGATGAGAATTGGTTTATTAGAAACCTAGTTTAATGGAGATTGTTCTTAACTATGTTTCATAAAAATTTGTTCAGTAGTTTGGAAGATAATCAACATATTGTGTCACGACTCCTTTCTTGTACTGTTTGAGTCATCTATTCAAACTTTGTTCACAGATCCTCTCCTTCATTCTCTCAGTGATTCTGCTGCTGATAGTAGCAGCAAAACGCGGCCTGTTTCGCGTGGGAGCAGGTTCAAAACCTGACCAATATAAAAACCAACTGCTACTTCCTACTACAATACCGCCACTAGTGCCTAAAGTCGTCGAGATGACACCATTAAAAGAACCTGGGGTGCAATAGAGATGGAGCGAATTATAGAAGAAGATAACCAAGGATATGTGTTATAAGAAGAATTCTGTGTATGTTTTCTTATAATTTAGATAGATTATACTTAATAGTAATTAAAATGTATGAAGACAATAATTACAGTAATTAATTGATGGAATTATTGACTAAAATATATTAGTCCTATTCAAGTTGTTATTAAATTGAACTGATTTATTATTCCACGGTTATTTACGCTAACAATAGGATATTAACCTATAGTATTTTCTGTCATTATCCTTAATAGGAGCAGTGCAAGAGACCACTACTTCAAATTGCGACAGAATACTTGATTTTGCAAATCGCACATATAAAACCTAACTCGAATATAATATAGACAAATAACATCGCTCTATCTATTGTTATCCCCGAATACTCAAGCGATACTCAACTTTGAGACGCTCTCAAAACTATATTTGTCGCTATAATTTACTTTAAAGTGACAGTGACAACAACATCATACCTATTTAACGATTTCTAAGTTGTTTTTTGCGTTTGAGTATTCGGCTGTACAGTATTATAAAATATGAATGCAGTGATCTACCACGCTTTGATTAAATTTCTTTTGCTCATGCTGATGCATAAAACAATAAGGTTAATTATACCTTCCAATAATACATTCCAATGTCAACCTTAAGATTACTGGTTACAAAGGATTTTATTGACAAAACTGGTAGCACCACTTTCTCAATAGACTGTGTATATCCACACGTACATAAAACAAAATGTCAAACGTGCCTTCATTATAACAAAAATATATTTAAAGGAAATTTGTAGACAAGCGAAGTTGCTTCATCAATTACAAGTGTTACATTGTATAACCGAATACAAGCTTATCAAGTTCACATTGCCGACTTAGTGTAACAACGTAATTATTAAATTAACATACAAATTAGTTTGTTAGTGCCATAAAATTGAAATGTTAGTATAAGTAGGGCTACCAACTGTATGAATTATTGGAGACATTTCTTGTTTTTACGATGAAATTTCCTTAAGCGTTTGCGATTTGTACACATTATGCCATTTTATAGACTACGGATCTGAATTACATAAATATTTTAAGGTAAAACTCCTTTAATTTATTTACCGAAGTTTCAATGCAATGGTCGCAGTCGCGGATCCCCATTCCCCTACACGACAACCGTAATACAAAAAATATAAAACAGGCAAATATCGAGGACATCTAAACATTATATTCCATATGCTATTAGAATGAACTAATGTTATTAATTGCTACTATTTTAAAGAAGACGAGGTCACGATGTTGCAATCTACATTTTAATTAATAGTGACGTAGGTTATATTTAATTACTTGTGAAATACCATGATTATCACTATTGTATCTATTGCTTAAGAAATAAAATTATATAAACTCCAAATACTTGGTTGCATCTAGTTTAGGCGTACATTCTGTGGCTGTATATTAAATGTGTTATTAATTAAAATATCTTAAATGCGTAATCTTTTGCCTAAGTAGGTCACGTTCTATATTTAGAACAGTGATAAATCTATAGTTCTGTTTGCTACATACTAGAATAATAACATTTTTCTTTATGTCTCTAATATTTCAAACGGATATAACATGCGTGTTTTATGTTTAAAAAACGTTCTTTTTTATTTCATTTTATAATAAATTAGATGAATACCTATGACATTATTGATCTTATTCACATATAAGAAAATCTTAATCTTGACTTACTTTTAAGGTTAATTAAAATTAGATTGGTGAATCGTTTGACAATGTAGTCTGTTGTCCTGATATTGCTCGTGGTGTAGTTGGCAGCCCTACTAATATCGTTTACTTAGTTTGTAAGGAACTTGGCTGCGCCAGCTCAGTCTGAATATTAAATGTGATAATAGAATCTGATTTAATATTAATATTACGCTAAATTCATTCCGGATTTAGACATCAACTTATTTTGATAAATTTCAAATGTTTGCTTAGTTTTTAATGCCCTTTGAGTTGAATGTTTGTCCTGTCTCAAAACTAGATCATGATGTTATTAAATGTTTATTAGATGAGAGCTTTGTTCGTTTAACGGTTGTCGAATGTCGTATATATAGTATACGTAGGTACCTTCTGTAAGAGACCTTTTATTTACTCTAATTCACTGAAATACTGAATAGATAAACCATTTGAAATACTTAATTTGTAAACTCTTAAAAGAACTTTGTGATGCACCGACCTCTACACTACTAGTACGCTGGAGGATAGCAACAACGGCTAATTGTCATAAGTACTAGTATAGTATTATATTATCTATGGTATGACAAAATACCATTGACGTAGAAAACAGGACTGCGCCATAACCTCACAATATTGCAAACCTCTAGAAAAAGACAACGCTACTTTGTGGATAATACCTGTCAAAGGTCGCACGAGTTTTTTCTCTCTTTCACGCTTTGCAGTCAATTATTACTTTTTAATTAAAAGCAATGGCGCAGTCCTGGTCTATATGTCAATGCAAAATACTGCCCTATGAATCCCTCAATTCGACATTTGAAATTGCTGTCAGTTCAGATTGTACGGGATAGCCAATCCAGCGTACGAGTACGAGTAGTATAGTCAGTGGTGCGATGTGTATTTCAACGATCAAATACTTCAATTCTTTTTAGGTTAGATTTAATCTTTTGTTTCTTAGCGATTCGATAGCAAACTTATACCAAAACTAATTGTGCGACCTACTGAGGACTCCACGCCTAGTCACGATCTTAAGTCTTTAAAAAGACTTCGGACTCAAATCAGTCGGAGCAAGAAAAACATGTTAAGATGGCGATTCTACTAATTATTATACAAATAATGACTCATATAAACCGTTTGTAGTTTCCCCACTTATACATGTTTTGTTGTCCGACCATTTGCACACCACAGAACTTAATCTATTGCTACGACCGGGGCTTAGCCATATAATATTTATTGCCTACAATGTTTGCTTTCGAAACGCTAAGAAGGAGACGTCAAATCTGTTAGCACCATAATTTTAAACGTATTTTCAATTCCTAAGCTAATTCAGTCAAACAATAGGTACCTTCGTATCTTACGATCGATTGTAACTTACGAACACTATACCCTCATACCTAATTAAGTATAAGTAATTATAATGATTTAGTACGTACTTCCGTAATCACGAATCATTCCTGTAGTAATTATAATATTAATTATATAATACTATGTAAAACACCTTAACGTAAGCTCTTCAGGATACTGATGTGTACTTAGTTGGTTATTGTAAACATTTACTTACTTTAATTTTAATAATAATAGTTCAACACATTAACTTGTATATTTTTGCATAATTACTTACCTACATATTTCTTAAAGTAATTGAATAAAGTTTTTGTGTTTAAACACCTTAGAGATTTAAGAGACATTTTTTTTTTAATTTTATTGATTTACAAATACGACTATATTAATAGCTGTCCAATCAAAAAGTGTCCAAGTGTGTCGGCTTTTTATTTTTTCGATTTTAAAACTTCAAAGCATGGCAATAATATTTTATGAACGGATTTTTGCCGGCAAGCCTCTACGATTATTATAGTAATTAAATTATCTTTCTTTCATAGGACTGACATATCGCAAGATAAAAGTCTTGTAAATAAATAACTTCTTTCAATATCATTTTTATAGGTTATCAGATCGGTGTAGTTACCTACACACATCAAAAGTGTCTAGGGATCAACATATATTTTTGCAATAACTTTTCTCCTGATTGATTTTTTTTTTTTATTTCTTTAAGGATTCATCAAATAAAGTGTTTTCGTTTGTCACAGTAACGATAAACCAAGTCACCTTTGCATTAATAAAGAAATTTGCCATTTTCCTAATAAAGGGATTTTTGACATTTGAACCACTAACATTAAAGTTCGAAAAAAAGACTGAAATAACAGTTTTCTTTAAAATTTTATTGGGTAACTTAAACAATTAATAATCCGTGTTTCTACCGCGAACACTAACAACACAAGAACATCGGTTTGGCATACTCAAAATGAGTTCATCCAAATCACGCTGTGGAATGGCCGCCCATGTTCGTTGCAACAACAAAAAAAGGTCTTCTTGCGACTGGATACCCTCCATATTCGGCAGAGCTCTTCTCTGTAGCATATCCCATGCATGCTCAATCGGGTTCAAGTCTGGCGACTGAGCAGGCCAGGGCAGGACATTGATGTTAGCTGCGGCGAGAGTCTGTCTTACAACTCTTGCGGTGTGCGGTCGTGCATTATCATGCATTAACTGAAATAAGGGACCGATTTGCACTTGTAGAGGAACGATGACGTCTGATACAATCGTCTCAGCATAAATTTGAGCGTTGAGGTTGCCTCTGATCCAAATCAACTCAGTTCTTCCGCCGATCCAAATACCCGCCCATACCATGATGGTTCCACCACTATAAGGATGGACTTCCTGGCAGGATTTTAATCGCTGTTGGCGTCCAGGGGTTCTCCAGTGTCGTATACGTCTTGTATCCGGTCTCATACCAAAACGAGACTCATCAGAAAAGCACACGAAACGCCATTGTTCTTCTGCCCAATTTCTGTGTTCAAGAGCCCATTGATATCGAATCCTACGATTGTGCATTGCTATAGGTGGTACCCGTAGCGGTCTTCGGGAATGAAGGTTCACTTCATGCAAGCGGTTTCTGACTGTTTGGTCGCTAATTAAGTTCCCTGAAGAGTGATGAAGCCTCACGGCTAACATCATGGCGGTTATTGTTGGACCTCTTCGAGTTAAGATTTGAATGTATCGGTCTTGTCTCCGTGTGGTGCAGCGATACCGTCCTCCATGGCGCTCAGCCACGGTACCAGTGCTTCGGTAACGTGTCCAAAGTCGACTGATAACACTCTGACTTGTATTCAGAGCTAAAGCCACAGTACGTTGCCGGGAACCAGCTTCTATCATTCCCACGGCTCTGAGCATTTCTTCCCTGCTTAAATGACGTCGCCGCTCCATAATAACGTTGGTTTTAATCAGTAGTAGGGAAACAGTAGCACTAATAATGTCTTCAATGCGTTGTATGTTTTTATAGGGAAAATATTGACAGCTGATTTTCATCATTTACTCGAATTTGATTCACAGTTCCTGATTCAAATTATGAAATGCACCAAAAAGGATCCATATAAATTTATAAAATCATAAATTTATTACAAAGCCACATCTCAATCTCAAGAAATCCGCATAAAAATGCTTGATCCCTAGACACTTTTGATGTGTGTATATTGACTAACCTATTCATACCTTGCCAGGTAGTCATGAACATAAATTAGTTGGCAAACCTAACAAAAAATATATCCACGTTAAAAACTATCAGTTGTAACTAAATTTGTTCGATTATCAAACGAGTAAGGGTTTTAAAAATAAAAAATAGCCTTAAACACTTTTCGATAGGCAAGCATCATAGGCGTGAATAAATCAATAAAATATGATACAGAATTTGTCTCATTTCAGTTCGGTGAAAGTCGATGTTTAGCGTTTCTTAACCTAAAATACTTACTGTGTAATTTCAGTAATACCTAAGTAGATTAATTGCTTCTGGAAAATCCTAATTAAGTGCTTTAAGTCAAAGTCGAAATACTTTATTCATTTAGGTTACAAATGCAACGCTTATGAACGTCAGACAAAATTTGGAATAGAATGATTTTCTGGCTTTTCTCTTGCGAACTTGGCATTACATGAATGCCAAGTTCGCAAGAGAAAAGCCGTGAGAAAAGAACTTGGCAATAAAACTCATGGGCACTTTTTTAAATGCCATTTTTTACAATATATTTGTATATATACAGTAAAACCAGTAAGGTGTTGCAATCATTACACCATGAAACTCACACAAGCAATAACCATAGTACGAAAACTGGTATAATCAAGTTTTAAATCAATTAGCCTGCTACGGTGTGGATGGGAGCATCAACTTACAAAAATACAGAAGAGGGTAAAGGCAACACGCGATTCGATTATTATAAGAAACTACTTATTTATGAGACACTAATTAAAAAAAACATCTATGTATAAAATTCTCGTGTCACAGTTTTCGTTGTCATACTCCTCCGAAACGGCTTGACCGATTCTGATGAAATTTTTTGTGCATATTCAGTAGGTCTGAGAATCGGCCAACATCTATTTTTCATACCCCTAAGAGTTTGTTTGTTTGTTTGAACGCGATAATCTCAGGAACTTGTGGGCCGCTTAGAAAAAATATTTTATTGTTGGATAGCATCACGCTACCACAAATGGGAGCGGAGCAGCAATGAAAAATGTTGTAAAAAAAAGGGGGAAAATTTACGCAGACGAAGTTGCGCGGGTCAGCTAGTAGATCTATAAAATGATAGTGACAAGGCCGACCAGTCAACCCAAGCAGCACCCGTTCACGAGTTTGACACGTGGGTCAGCCATCATCCCCTTCGCCATATTGGAGGGAAGAAAGACAACCCGACCCACACCGCCACAACAAGCAATGACATATTAGTGAGCATGACGATCCCTGTCATTACATCTCATAGAAACGAAAATAACCTTAAATAATTTAATGAAGTACGTTCGCTAGTTACCGTTACTAACAATTTCAATTATCTAGGTATATAGTTTATTTGTAGGTACTCGTACCTACTCCGTTCTAGGCACTTGAATAATATTTTTCTATCCAAAATACTGAAATATTTATGTTCACCAAAATAACAATATCTTAATATCGGTTTTCTTTTGAGATAATGAGGAGAAACATTAATACAAGTTAGTAAAAACATAACAACATTATTAATTCAGTAATTAGCATAGGCACAGAATAAAAGGTATTTTGTTCTGAGGGCGTAGGCATCTCATGGCGGAAATCCTTCTTATATTGATTATAATACCACTTACAAAAAAAAACCACCTGCTTGAAAAAGATGGAAACAAGATAACTGTAAATCATGCAGTCGAAGGCATTGATGATTCCAAGTAAACTTACTAAAATGCCTCGGACTGCATTTGAGTTATAAAAAATAAAAAATATTACGAATCGATTGACGTATGAATAATCAAAACCAGCCCACGCGTTTAGTCTATGTAGCAAATGCAACAAAGGAGTTGCTGGACACGGGAGACAGTCTAATATACTATGGCAGACTCTTTCCTATACCTACGTGCTAGTCATAATAAACAAAATGCGTTTTATGGCATTATTTCTCGAAAAAACCATCGAAATAAACCACTCGCTCACACAAACATCCACAAGTCCATTCAAGGCTGTCAAATGGTTGAAAAGTGTTTATCTGAAGATTACAGTGTGACGTCAACGACGCGGCACATTAAGTCAAGGTACTCAAGACGACGCGCCACGCTTAAGCAATGAAGCATGTGTCGAGCTGACACCCTAGTAAGGATGGTAATTGAGATAATCACCGCAACGGCGCATCAGTTCCGCATATTCCTAGAATACTTAGTATTCTTTGCTCGTGGCTTGTAAGGTTGGTTGTAGTGAAATGCAAGATTAGATAGGGCTGTTGAACTTTAATTAAATAAAAGAGATAGGAACCTTAAAAACTACTTAAAATTATTTACAACTGAACTTAAGAGGTTGAGTAGCGGCGGTGTGTCGAGATGCAACGGCGACAGGTAGAGATGCAGCGTCGTCGATGGGTAGGAAGCAACGTCGGTGCGCCGAGATGCAACGTCGGTAGGTTGAAATGCAGAGTCGGTGCGTATGAGATGCATCGTCAGTAGGTAGAGATGCAGTGTTGTTGCGTACGCGAGGTGCCACGCCGGTAGGTAGAGAGGCAGCGTCGGTGCGTATGAGATGCATCGTCGGTAGGTAGAGATGCAACGTTGGTGTCTACGAGGTGCCACGCCGGTAGGTAGAAATGCAGTGTCGGTGCGCATGAGATGCATCGTCGGTAGGTAGAGATGCCACATCGGTAGGTAGAGATGCCACGTCGGTAGGTAGAGTGGCAGCGTCGGTGCGTATGAGATGCACCGACGGTAGGCAGGGATGCAGCATCTGTGCGTACGAAATGCCACGCCGGTAGGTAGTGATGCAACGTCGTTGCGTATTAGATGCAACGGCGATAGGTAGAAATCCTCTTCTTGTCTTGTTGTTTACTGTTTGAGAACTCTCGCTTCACTACTATTTTTCCCGATTTTTCCCCATAAAGAAATCTTTCTAGAAGCATACAATTTTAAAACATATCATATTTCAAATTTAGGTTTAACATATGCAAATTACACACAATTTTTTTTACAAAAATTGCATGGACCTGTATGGTAATTTGTCAGTCTTACGAAAAAATATTTAATGCTGTCATAATGACATAAAACAAAGCTTTCTCAATAAAAAACAAATTATAGTGATAAATGCAATGAAAATAGTGAAATATATAGGTAAAACAAATCGTCGGTCAAATCACGAAAGGGCGTATCCAACAAAATTTTGGATTTTGAGATATTAGCACCATCGAAATCTATATGTCAAGTTTTAGTATGTCACGATAAGACGTATCCAAAACTCCAGTGGAAGCGGACCTACAGACCGTTGCGAAGAGCCCTATCTACTACTCCTTATAATTAAAAAAATCACGAAGAGCCATAGCGGTAGTTACGCCTTATCATGGGTTTTATTTTTTCTTCACGAAGAGGCGTATGCAATTTGATGCAAGTAAAAAAAAGACAAATCGAAACTTGTTTTTGTCATTCATCACTGTGTAAATACTAAACTGCAAAGTTTATTTACGAGAGTTAAAAATAACTAATTTCTTTTGTTAAATGTGAATAAATACCCGATTAAAGTGATAATTACGTGCGTGCTTTATATAAGTTACAAGGTAAAGTAAAGTTTTATTTTTATTTTATTACAATTTTTTCAAAACTTAACTTTTTTATTACTAGATTATTTTATTGACTAGACTGAATAAAAACGATGGTTCTAGTGATAGTATAACTACTTAGAGGTTGTATTGGTAATATTTTTGTAATAATTATTGTTATCTTTAGATACTGCGATCCAGCTGCTACTGCGTTATTTACTGGAGGGCCAATTTCCTAATTAATGGATGTGTTGGTGCTATGGAAAGACAGAACTCAAAATGTTGTCAATACACGAGAATTATTGCCCGTTCGAAAAGTTCAGAAGATTACGGTTGGTACTGGTGGTATGGTACATTGAGTGTTATAGGAGAATTAGAATCCTTTCCGTCTGAAGATGAACCACCACTTTCGTTTCATGCCTCTAAAAACGAATGAAGAATGCAAAAAATTGCTGCGAGTACGGTAATTGTCATTGTCCTATTTTCCACTTGTAGATATCAAATGTGCTTGTTTCTTGTGCACTGAACATTGTGAAGATGAAGCTTCCTGTTCTAATCATTTCGGTATTAAAACTATTTAGGTACCTACTAGAAAATGAGCACTACCGCTATGAAACAATTTTGAATGGCATGGAATATAATATTTTTGACACACACTCTACTGAGATATTTTTATTTGTACGGACGAGGTGTTTAGTGCTTGTCAGCGTTATTCGAGTCTTCTTTGCTATTACCATTTTGACAACGATTGCTCTACCTGTAAAAAACATGAAACCTATGAAGCTGCCCTAACAAACCCTGCTTTACTTGAAAATAACCATAATAATATAGTCCAGACTTGTGAATTTGCCGACTGCACTAATCCTATTTAGACTACCTGCTTTGAATGTGCATGTTTATTGTGCGATGCTCATTTTGAGTCGCTGCTTGATGTGCCATCATGTGCTGATCATGCTATAAGATATACAGTCTGTTGAATCATTCGTTATATGCTTTTGATATCCATAATGCAGGGAATATTGATGCAAGCGCAAAAGCAATTGGAGGGTAATTTAGCCCCCGAAAACTTTGTAGTAGAGGACGCCCCTAGAAAAGGAGAAAGATCAGTAAAAGTAAAAAAGGAACACAGTGGTGACCCATTTAAGTGGACAGACGTTATGGAATTCCGAGTATTGCGAAGCAATCCAACTGTATTGTTTTTTTTTAAATTGAGCCACTTGGAAACACAATGCAGATCCATATAATTTATGCGAGCAAATACGCAATGGCTGAGGACAAACGTCGAAAAATTAAACCAATATTTTAATAAAATATTCAATGAGAAATATGAAGACCTAATGAAAATGTGTAGCGGAGATACACCGATAATAAGGAATCGAAAACATGTTTCTTACTACCAAAACCTTCCCCACGACTAAATATGTAAAAAACAATATAACTGGTGAATATTGTAAAAAATCTTTGTTTGATTTCTGTATTAATATTAGTGACTAGTTCTTCTTTGTTATTTTTAGGTTTAAGTATCTTTAAATAAAGCCTAATCTTTATAAATACTGATTTTTATTTCATTTAAAGCAATAATACTCGGGCGTATATGCAATTACTAATATTGGCGGTACATCGCGAAGGGGCGTAAGTGAAACTTTTTTCAAAAATAAGATTATATGTCTATAATGAACTATAGTACACAAAAACTATAATTAAATATATAAACAGTGTTAGGTACTTCTTTAAATAAGTTTCGGACCAAACACATAAACGTATTAGACATAAAGTTATGACAATACATAAGGGTACAATTTCATAAAAATGGCTCTCCTGTAAAATTTTGCAAAACACAGATACGCCTTTTCGTGTTTCGACCGACGAAATGGTGGAATCACACTAATATTATAAAGGCGAAAGTTTGTGAGTATGTGAGTGTGTATGTTTGTTGCTTCTTCACGTCTAAACGGATGAAGCGATTTTAATAAAATTTGGTACGGAGTTAGCTGACACGCTGGATTAACACATAGGCTAATAAAACGCGGGTAACACCGCGGGGCACAGCTAGTATATACATAAAAGATAAGAATTGACACTACATTTTATATTATCTTATGTATTTTTATAATAGAAAGAAGACTAAATGAAGAGTATATGCCCAACCTGTCACAAGCATAGTGAAAAACATGATTAAGTAAAGAGTCAAGATAAGTAGGTATAAGCACCTACCTATAGTCCAGGAGAGGAGCGCCAAAAAATGCAATAATGAAAAGATTGATTTTTGATAATTGATATAACATTATTAAAATATATATATTACGGGTCTTAATCGCGTGAATAATTGGTCGTGGTCACGGGAAGTCTTCCCGTGGCCACGGCCGTTGCAATACGGTCGAAACGTCGGGCAATAAACAAGGTATTTTACCTTAAATTATTCACGCGATTAAGACCCGTAATATATATATTTTAATAATGTGTACAAATCGCGAAAGTTTATCAACATTTAATTGATATAACGTCACATTACTGGAGTAAAAAATATCCTTTCAGTTCCAGAAACAAGTTCCTTTTTCTATTGAACTAAATATATATATCAAAAAAGAAACTTGTATGAAACTGCTTTTTAAAACTAAAAAGATATTTTTCTAGCGCTAAAATAATTCCAAATAAGTTTTACTTTTGTCAGTCATGTAAAGTTTTTAACCAGGCGCGTCCGTCATGCGTTAAAGTTGTATTTTTTAATAGCGAGCACTATTAAAAAATACAACTTTAACGCATGTCGGACGCGCCTGGTTACAAAACTGCGCATGCCATCGAATGCATGATCTAAAATTTAGTGTATCCGGTGAAAAATATTATCAGAATCACATAACAATTAGTCAGTCAGTATAACTCAGTAACATAATGCTGTCAGTAGCTGATTAAAGTTCTGTTCCCCAAATGTTAAAGAATCCAACTGAATAACGGTAGGGTATTTCATTACTCCACTAATGAGACATAATATAAAAAAGCAATCTATATAAAATGCTTGCATTTTTGGCGCCCTCCTCCCAGTCTACTATTCGCAAAATTACACCTATCTGTCAGATTTTTGTTTTATAGTCTAACCGTAGGCTTCACTGTCAGTCTGAAACTGGGCTAACGAAACAGTAGTTTAATCCACCACAAGCAGTTCGCTAACGCCAAGGCCTCGAGGCGTCACTTGAGTCGTATCTAATGCTGACACTTCACTTAAACTCGTCATGAGTAATGCGTGAAAAGTTGTCCGTTGTTTGTCTCTCAAAGGGTAATGTCACGGCCGCCATATATTTAAACAAAGATGATAAAAACTTTTACGTTTCGCGTCCCTTACGCCGGGATTTCCTAGAGTTATTGCCCGCAAGCGTGTTGCTCCCTATCCGTATATCATTTTTGCGGTTCCAACTTTGCTTTTTTACTCTTTCCGAGGTATGTACCTACATGTTGTTTTTGTTGCAAACTTTTATGTGTAAACTTTGTATTGAGTGCCGTTAAAAGGCAAGATTTAAATTGTGAAACCTTTGTTGTAGACTGCTATTTCGTTATATTTATTTTGTAGCCTTTGTTGCCCACTGTCTCTGTCGATTTTAGTTTTTATGCCAAATGCTTGCCAGGTTTATAAAATGTCTTAAATGTACAAAAATAAACAACATTTCAAGACAAACTTCTAAAAATTTTATATCGATACCATGGTAGGTACTTAAATCTGTCAAGTAATGGAAATTGAAATCAACATGAACGTTATCTCAGTCTCTTTATACTTTTGTTAAATAAAATATCAAAAGACCTCTCTCTCTCGGTACCAACGGCCCTATCTATCGGACTCAGAAGAAATTGATTTTTGCGGCGCAACACTCAGCCTCTTTAATGATGGTAACATCTTCCATACCGCGATGTCTCTGCGATGTTTCAACCTAATTTCCTTCAAAAGCGATGCGAAGGAATTCGATTCTGCGGCGTTTTCCGCTCGCTCGCAGCCGGTTTGATTTTATTACTGAGTATTACGAGCCTCTACTGCGTTCTACTAAACCTATTTGGTGGATTTTAAAAATACTCACGATTGGAGGAACCGAGGAAATGAGGTCCGCCGGTTGCAAAATAGTTGGAATTGCTTTACGTGGCAACTTCGTAAAGATTCGTCCCTCGGGACGAGGCGAAGAATGGTAATCTCCTTGAATCGGAATGCTCGGAGCAACGAATTGCCTCGGCTTGCGGCTCACCGCGCTCAGCTCCGCCAGATTTATAAACTTACACAAACGGGTAAAAGCGTTTAGATGGGGCCTTCTAATGAGACGGCTAGATTGAGTTCGTGTTTTATTTTATTACGTCATTAAACAAATAGACTGGCAAAAGGATTTAAGTGATTCTTAATGGGGTAGCCACGTGTAAGCGTATAATTAATGTTGTACTCTTGAAGCCAGGAAGCAAGTGGGATATAATTTTATCATTTCTGTAGGTGTTTATTTCGTACGTCAGCATAATTACAGGTAGCATACAATAGCAGGTCCTTAGGTTTATTGCAAATATAGTCACCTATATATTTTGAAGTTATAATAAACAACTGATAAGCGACTCGCGATCCTCGGCTTACAAATACTTCTACTGGTATTACAAATGCGAAAATTAGTGAGGGTGGATGGATATTTGTTGCTCTTTGCAAATGAATAGATTAACGATGTAACGCGGCTTGAGGCCGCGGCGAGAAAATATGTAAATATTTGTTTAGTTCGCAACATTTGTAAATTGACTAGGTAGAGAAAGAAATGTAAATTTTATTTTTTTATAGTCACAGAATTTAAGTCACAAAATATCCTTCGTCTAATTAATTCCGCTTAGTTAACTTGCGGTCTAAAAACATCAATGAGCAGACCAAACGCAGTGTAAATAACGACAGCGTATACACCACACCACGATATCCACAGTGGTATTAACTGTACGTACCTTCGGACGATTATCTACTGTGGAATCCACATCCGACCGCAATTTGTTTGATGGTAAACTGGTCACGTTTCTTTAAGTGTTCTTTTTGGTATTCACTAACATACTTGTTAACTATACAAATATTATAAAGACGGAGGATTTTTATTTTCTCTGTATCTGTGTATATTTTGTATTTTATCTGTATGTAATTAATAAATTTAAAAATTTCTCTTTTTCACCGTTGGGAAGCTACGCTATCCTCGGGTGACATAGGCTACTTTTTATCCCTGTATTCTTACGGGAACGGGAACTACGCGGGTGAAAACACACGCTATTTTTATATATTTTATTTTGTTAATTAAATACTTTTTATTATTATTTTACAAATAAGGGAACCGATGTGCTCTGAATCATACACGTATCCAACATATTACACAAGACGCTTTAGAAATACAATTATAAACTGCTTGGAATAAATTGAAAAATAATAGTCTCTCATTTGTCTTCCCGTACGAAAATCAAAATAAATGAAAGCAATTGGAAAAGAAATAAAGCAGGAACGTGCTCTTTAAACGATTTCATATGAATGTAAATTCACATCGCAATTATTTCTAACGAACTTCAGTTGTATCTATAAATAATGTTTAGGAAGGTTTTCAAGAATATCTTGGGACAACTCACACAACGTAATCTGTTTCCAAACTTTGCAGAGCTTGTACTATGACAACAGATATACATACCTATTTATATATTTCTAAATAAAAACACATTATTGATAAATTACACCCAGGAACAGAATAAAGCCTCGTCCTCATCACACAAAGTTTTATCCTGAGTGGGGATTGAACCCACGATCCGGCTTAGCATTCAGGGTCACTAACCACTTGCTAGTAAATATATGAGTTAGTGGTGCCCCACTAACTCATTTATTGCGGTAAACATGAGAATACAGGAAGTAATGAACACAAAATAACATAATTGAATAAAAAACATCATCATGAATTAAAGGTTTCAAGTAAATGTTTTTTAATTAACTACTTACGCTACTATCACATACATTTGGTCTAGTTTTGTTTCAATATAACAGTTTTCAACCGACTTCAAAAAGGAGGAGGTTCTCAATTCGACTATTTTTTTTTTATGTTTGTTTACCGATTACACAAATACGAGTGGACCGATTTGATTTTTTTTTGTGTTTGAGAGGGTATGCTTCCAAGTCCCATTGTCATCAGATCTGATGACGGGATCCTGGAGAAATCGAGGGAACTCTTCAAATATTAAAGGCACACCTACAGTGATTTAGGTACATTTCATAGTGATTCGTGCATTTACACTCAAAAAGCGCCTACAGAGGAAGACCACAAATTTAATGACGTGCGGACCTATTCAATAATTCAATTACTACAATATGATATTGAGTATCATTTTATTCACATACAATGGAATAGAGCTGATAGTGAAATATCATGTGAACTCTTCAACAATTAACAGCCCTGCATCGGGGCAAGCACTATTTTGTAAAGGGATTTGAGCAGTTGACATAAGCATATTGTAAGTTAAGTGAATTACAAATCAACCCACTAAAAAGTGAGAAATAAAAAAATCTTTTACAAAAAAATGTTAGCGACTTCAAAAATAAATACAAGGCAACTAAAAAGCAAAAAAATAATATTTACCAAGAATAACAAAAACAAATTAACATTTGGAAGTTGGTGCCGAATTAAACAAAAACAACTATTTCATAGCACCGACTTCAAAATGTTAATTTATTTTTGTTATTCTAGGTAAATATTATTTTTGCATTTTAGTTGCCTTGTTTTTGAAGTCGGTAATATTTTTTAACATAAAATGCATGGGCACAGTCGCGCAAACAAACAGTCTAGATACAAATTAAACGTATTCTTAGATACTCTGTATGTAGGTAGGTACTTACTGCCTACTTGCATCAACATACAAATTAAGTTACGATACAACATTACCTTGTGTCTTAACTTCGCAAATCAGTGACGCAACGTGAGTACTAACACAAAAGGCCTTCCACATTTTTACAGGCTGTGAGTCTAAGCAGTCATGGTCGCCATTGCAATGCGGTCGAAACGTCGGGCAATAAACGAGGTATTTTACCTTAAATTATTCACGCGATTAATACCCGTAGTACCTTTATATATTAATTTTATAATGTGCACAAATTGCGAAGGTTTATCAACATTTAGAGTCAGTTATTCTTCCGTGAAATAGTAATGTTAAACACATCATTGCATTTCGATTAAAGGGCACTGTAGCAAGTGTAATTACTGGGCAAATGAGACTTACGAACTAATGTCTCAAATGAGGAGCGCGGCGCGGTGACATTCAGATCTTTGCCAAACAAGGATTTGGGTGGCACTGATACTGTTATGGGCTAGCGGCAAGCGCGACTATCCCGCGACGGAACTTCACCTCTTCATTTTGTAGTATTAAAAAAATACACTGAACTTACTTTTTAATTTATCCACTTTACAACTGACCGAAGTTAGCAAAAATAGAACCCTTGAGTCCTAAACCAACACAACGGTGACCTTTTAATAGCTTAATTAACACATTTTTCAATGGTTTGTTCTCAGAAATTTATAGAATCATTAGAAGTCCAAGGTCTATTAAAGGTTTTTATAAGCATAAAATTAACAAATAAATTCCATATTGAGGTAATAATACAGAATATAGAGAAAATGATGCAAAGATGCTTTTCAGTACTAAGATTTTAAGTCCGTAACATCTTAACGTGTTAAAATGCCCATGCTTGTGACCAAATTCATTAATGTGACAGACAATAATTTCATGTGTTATCTCTACGTCACCCTAAGGTTGACTGGTAGAGAATGTCTTTAGCATTAAGTCCGCCTTTGTACTAAAACTATGCACAAAGTTTTAAAATTTATAAAAATAATATGATCATAACTTATCACAAATCTTTGCTATTCTGCTTCTTATGTGTATAAAATAAAGAATTTTTCATTTAAATTAGCTTCAAAGGCAATCTCGCTACCTCCACCTTAAAAAAGATTGAGAAAGAATGGTATACCTATATATATCAAACTTTTTGACTGAAATAATGTGATTAGCATTTTTATTATAATTGAACAATAACACCAAAAAAGGAATAGCTACAACATTTCAAAGCTACAGATAAATCTACCACAATTTTACTACAGTAAACCACCTAACTCAATCATTTACAAACAAAAATCCCTGTCTATCCAATTCATTTTCCACAATCGAATCAATAAGGTATCTGTATAATCTATCTACCCAAAAATTACGGTAAACATCGGTTCCCCGATCCGGGCCTAACCCACTAACGTCTCTTGACTCGTGTAATCGAATTAGTGTGGGACGAATAGTACCCTATTGTTTTGCGCCCAATACACTTACTGTTTATTACGAGGCAGTGGGACACATCGACCATTGACGGGTTAGGGGTCAGTGGTTACGGGGTAGGCTTTCTTATTCAATGAAACTTCGTTAATGCATTTGCTGGAGTGTTACTATTCATTCTGACTTGATTAGTAGTAGTTTGGTTTTATCGACTGCCTCGGTTCAGTGGGAGTTCAATTTGTGCGCATTTTCCAGTCCAAATGTAATTTGTGATTTGAATATTTGTTATGCCCCTCCCGCGATAGATTAGGATTCCTTAGTGTACGAGTTGCCTTTTTAAATAACTTTTATATAGAGAACTGTTATTCAAAATAATACGGAAATGCAACAATAGTAATTTTGGCCAATTTTTACAACTCATCCACCGTACAAAAGGTTTACAAAAGGGAAAATAACACCGAAGCACTCTAAACAAACTCCTCTGAACTTTATATAGAAATTCCTGGTGCAAACTGTCGCTTATCAACTCATTGTTATTGTGGACGCAATTGTACCAAACAAACTCACAACTAAGTACATAATCTAAGATCTTTATGCATTTTGAAAAGTTTGGAAGTTTGCACAAAAGTTACCTTAACAATATTTTTGGCACCGACATTCTATGTTGGTGGTCTTAAGACACAAAACACAGAGAGTACAATCGAAACAGAAGGCAATCTTCGCACGAAGTCCGTGTATGGAAATCGCTCGAGCAACGCACACATAGACATCGCTCACCTCACACACAATCATCGCTTACCTTACACAAACTCTCGGAATACCTTCGGAACAAAGGCGAGAATTATACTCGTAAGTACAAAAGGTAGCTTGCATAAAATACGGATACGGAATGTCGGAATGCCTTCCGCAAAAACTAGTTCGATGTGGTCAAAGACTCTTGTTTATGAACGATATATCTTCGTGTGGATTGCTCGAGCACTAATATATTAACCTTTGCTTCTGTATTCTCACGTGTTTTGTATTCTAAGGCTGCGTTGTCACTAAGGAAGAAATAAATGAAGTAAAAAAAACTCGGTCTTGTGAATGGGGTTGTTTTTGAACGACTTCTAGGAAAAATAGAATAAAAAGCCTAAGAAAGGCTAGGCCTCTTTTGTGAGTCGAGTATTTGTTTGTCAAACAATCGGTTCGTGAGGTATACAGGTACTTTGTCTTTTCATGTTAACTGTTTATACAAACCATTTCTCGTCGTGAAATGGGTTTGCACACTTTGATTGCTGTGCCTATTTACATTTATTTAAAATTACAGTTGAAAGCTCAAACTAAAACTGTTATGATTTAAACTATAAAATTAATAAAATACGTATATATAGCACATAAGTATTTAAAAAAAAAACAGACTTACCCATACTAATATTATAAAGCTGAAGAGTTTGTTTGTTTGAACGCAGTAATCTCAGGAACTACTGGTCTGCATTGCAAAATTGTTGGGTAGCCCATTTATCAAGGAAGACTATAGGCTATATAACATCACGCTACGGCCAATAGAAGCGGAGCAGCAATAAAAAAATTGCAAAAACAAAGAAAAAAATTATATCTAAGAGATGTGTTACAGTACAATATCTTTGTGCTGTATCTACAATCTACATCACAATCTTATGTTCCTTATCGCACGTTCAGTATCTATTAAATGTTTCCACTATCTGTTATCAACACGAAGTCGTTAGTATATAAGATGCACCTTTAGATAATTATAACCAGACTATACTACATCTTTTGTCTCATTTATACCTAATCATATATTGCCAAGTAGTTTGGCAAATTGGTGACCCCGACGAACGAATACGCAGCAAGAAACATGGCACAATCACCGTGCAAGGCGAACATAAATCAGCAAGGAACACTTGAAGTAGCTGCTGGCACCTCGGTTTTATCCCGCATTCCGGAATTTTGGAAAGACCAACCAAGATTATGGTTCACGCAACTAGAAGCCATATTAGCACCACAGAAGCAAGGAGACGAATACAAATACTGTACAGTAATAGCAAAGTTATCCAAGGAAGAAATACTACAGGTTAGTGACCTAATCACTTCACCACCGACTACAGATAAATACAAAAACATCAAGGAACGTTTAATTGATTGTTACGAAGAAACAGAACAGCGACAGTTTCAAAAATTAATATCAGAGACAGAACTCGGTGATCAAAAACCTTCGCAGTTATTACGTCAAATGCGAGTCCTCGGGAGAGGAAAAATCAGTGACGAAACAATTAAACTACTATGGTTCAGGCTTTTACCAACATCAGTTACTACGGTTCTAGCAGTTACGGAAGACATGGAAATTGACAAACTGAGCCAAATTGCAGACAAAATAATAATGAATTCAAAAGTAACCGAAATATCAGCTGTTAGCAACGACACTTCAAACGACAACAATACAGCATGCATTTTAGCCCAGCTAGCAAAATTACAGATAGATATTGACGCAATTCAGCAAGGTCAATATGGCTATCGACCCAACACGCACAATCATTTCAAGAAACGTCAACAATTCCCGATTATGAGGCCGAGAACAAACTATAGAGGAGCAAATCGATTTTGTTACTACCACGAAAGATTCGGAAAATATGCAAAGAACTGCATTAAACCATGCAGTTGGAAACCAATGACTTACGTACGGAACCAGGGAAACGAATAAGAGCACAGACAACGGCGAAACTCTGTGCAATCCACCCATCCAATCGCCTCACCATTACCGACCGAAAAAGTGGTATGAAGTTTTTGATTGACACGGGCGCAAATATTTCAGTCATTAGCAAGCAACAGAGACATTCAGTTTTACAAAATGAACAATACACACTATACGCTGCAAATGGGACTAAAATTAGGACTTACGGCGAGAAGACGCTTACCTTGAATTTAGGACTACAACGATGTTATAAATGGAATTTTGTAATCGCCGATGTTACACAACCAATAATTGGAGCAGATTTTCTAGAGCACTATAAACTATTAGTCGACATAGCAGGTCGCAAACTTATCGACAAAGTTACAGAGCTGACAACGCATGTAACTTCGGAAAAAGCGACACAACAAACAATTCGTAATATCGCAGTGGGAACGAATCCACGTATTACGCAACTTTTAAACAAATACGAAGACATCACGAAAGGGTCCTCTCTCCGCAATGCGCCCAAACATAAGATTGAACATCACATTATCACTACAGGACCACCCGTCGCAGCTCGGGCAAGACCATTACCTCCAGAAAAATACGACATAGCCAAAAAGGAATTTCAAAATATGATAGAACTCGGAATTTGCCGACCGTCAGATAGCCCATGGGCAAGCCCATTACATATGGTAAAAAAGAAAAATGGCGAATGGAGACCATGCGGAGACTATCGAATGCTCAATAGCACGACAGTACCGGACAAATACCCACTACCAAGATTAACTGACTTTACATACATATTAGAAAATAAGAAGATACTAAGCAAGATAGATATACGTAAAGCATACCATTGTATTCCTGTTAAAGATATAGAAAAAACAGCCATCATCACACCTTTTGGACTTTTTGAGTACTTAAGAATGCCTTTCGGATTACGCAATGCGGCACAAACATTTCAACGATTCATGGATTCCTTATTTAGAGATTTAAACTACGTATTTATATTTGTAGACGACTGTCTCATTGCATCGGACAACGAAGATTTGCATTATCAGCATTTAGAAACGGTTTTCAAACGTTTACACGAGAATGGAATAACCATTAATCTCGAAAAATGCGAATTTCTCAGAAGGGAAATAGATTTCTTAGGTTATCATATAACGAGCCAAGGAATACTCCCTACCGAAGAAAATTACAAAGCAATCATGGAATTTCCCAAACCGAAAACAATTCAAGAATTAAGAAGATTTTTGGGCATGGTCAATTTCTACAGAAGTAATATTCCATGCGCAGCGGAAAATCAAAGAATTTTAAACGAATATCTACATGGTTCAAAAAAGAACGATAATTCACCTGTTCCTTGGACAACGGAAGCAGACAAAGCTTACGAAAAATGCAAGGAAAGCATGAAAAACGCAGTGTTAACAGCGCATCCTTCCCGCAACGCATCACTAGCGCTCATGACCGACGCTAGTGCTACTTGCGTTGGTGGAGTTTTACAACAAAAATCCGGACGCAATTGGGAACCATTAGGATTTTTTTCACAAAAATTGAGCGAAACTCAACAAAAATATTCTACGTTTGACAGAGAGCTGTTAGGAATATACATGGCCGTCAAACATTTTCACAGATTAATCGAGGGAAGAGAATTTACAATATTTACGGATCACCGACCTTTGACATACGCATTCTCCCAAAAACCATCATCAAACGATACACCGCGACGGGTCCGGCAGTTAGATTTCATTTCACAATACAGTACCAACATTCAACACATAAGCGGACGTGACAATATTACCGCCGATGCCTTATCTCGAATAGAGGAAATATACGTGCCATCACCTATCGATTACGCTGAATTGGAAAAATGTCAATCAACAGATAATGAACTAAGTAAATTACATGACAATAAAAGATTAAAATTCAAAAACATTACGCTTCCGGGTTCCACAATAAACATCACCTGCGACACCTCTACTGGAAAAAGCCGCCCCTACTTACCAAAGCATTTTCGCAAACAAATTTTCGATACCATTCATGGTATGAGCCATCCAGGAAAAAGAACTACGAGAAAAATGATAACCCAAAGGTATTTATGGCCGTATATGAACAAAGATATCAATAACTGGTGTAGATCATGTATAGCCTGCCAAAAATCAAAAATACAACGACATACGATATCACCTCCTGGTACATTTATGACAGCGCAACGTTTTGAACATTTACATATTGACATCGTCGGACCACTTCCGATTTCACAAGGGAAGAGATATTTAATCACAATCATAGATCGTTGTACGTCATGGCCCGAAATATTTCCGGTAGAAGATATAACTGCAGAAACAGTAGCCAAGACACTTTTCGAGGGATGGATTACTCGTTTTGGATGTCCATTGCGCATTACTACGGATCAAGGCCGACAGTTTGAATCAAGAATATTTGAGTCACTCTCACAATTTTTGGGAATACATAAAATTAGGACAACACCTTATCATCCACAATCCAATGGAATGATAGAGAGATTTCATAGAACTTTAAAGGCGGCGTTAATGACAAGAGAATCCAACGAAAATTGGTTAAAAGAAATTCCAACAGTTTTACTCGGGTTGCGGAGTAGCTTGCGAGAAGACACAGGTTATAGTTCAGCAGAGATGACATATGGAACGCCAATACGACTCCCTGGAGGATTTTTTGAGTCATCAGCAGCACAGTTATCAACGTACGAAGAGTTTGTAAAACAAATTCAAAAGGACATCACACAAATGACATCAATTCCGAAAAGAAAAAAACACAATCAAGCTATATTTGTGCATCCCGAACTCAAAGAATGCTCACACGTATTTGTTCGGTGTGATAGAATTAAGAAAGCCCTGACACCGCCGTATGAAGGACCCTACCCAGTAATTAGTAAAACAGATAAAACATTTTGCATTAGAATTAGGGATAAAGAGACAGTGATATCAATTGATAGATTGAAACCAGCTTTCATGATCAATGACGAATCAAACTACGTGCCAGATTCAAAGGATTGCGACAGGCATTCACACACGTACACTACACGATCGGGACGTAAAGTAAAGCCAGTAGTACGTCTATAAAAAATCGCTGATATAAGCAAGCTATTCGTATATATATTAACATAGATCTTAACATATACCATTAATTCACAACTACTCGTAACAACAAGACATCTAAAATGGGAAATCAAAGTTCTAAGGACCAGATAACATACAATACGGACAATTGCCTCAATCAAAACGAAGCGGACCAACTCCGTAACCTGATCCAGGAGGACTTACGGTGGACAAGAAATGTTGCAATGGGACAGATTATTTTAACAATCGGCGTGATCCTAATTTACGGCATAATGAAAACACTGGACAGAAGAATGAAGAGTTTAACGGAAAAAAATAATAAACACTCGTGCAACAGCTAAGTCAAAATTACAGACGTCAGCAAATCACACCACAACAGGCGTCATCAAATTCCACCGCGTACAATAGCATTATTATTTATATACATCAGCAAATAACTAGTAAGGTCTAGGTCAAATTTATATTGTAAACACTATTACCATATTTTTTTTTTTTTTTTTTTAAAGGGGGGTGTACTGTTACAGTACAATATCTTTGTGCTGTATCTACAATCTACATCACAATCTTATGTTCCTTATCGCACGTTCAGTATCTATTAAATGTTTCCACTATCTGTTATCAACACGAAGTCGTTAGTATATAAGATGCACCTTTAGATAATTATAACCAGACTATACTACATCTTTTGTCTCATTTATACCTAATCATATATTGCCAAGTAGTTTGGCAAAAGATGTAACAGATATAACATAGTAATACCATACATATGAGGTTAAAGTGTGTAGAAGCATCTAATCCAGAAATTATTGTACCCATCTGGCTGTATATTATGTTTGTGAATTAAATGTTTGTAAAGTCTTAAAGGCACAACAGGATTACTTCTCAAACGAAGCGAGTATTGTCAAAACAAATCTGAAACTTCAGAACGCGGTCTAAAGCCGTTGTCGGGACCAAAATGTTTCAAACATAATCTCTTGGTGTATTCGTTTTGATGGTGGTTGTAATGGCTCCATAGAAGAGAGTTTTGTTAAAGTGACTGTGAAATGTCCCGAGTCTCGCCATAGAATGTTCACAGTTCGTTACTAACTGCGGAAGTATACAGATAAGAACGAAGTGAGTCCTGACCTCTTTAACAGCGCGTAAACCCTGACTTGCCGGTTAATAACCGGACATCAAGACATTGCTTACTGCGTAAGACCGGAGAAATTTACACGGTTTTGTTGTACAAAGATAACTATGACCAGCAGCGTAGTGAGTACATTTCTTGCTGTAGTTATATCATAGTCAGGCTAAGTTACGGGATTTTGTGGCTTAAATACCGTGTATTTGCTTAATCGACTGATTATAAGACATACCTATTTAATCACTCAAAATAAAAAACCTCTATCTATATTGTATTTATGTCGTGGTCGGATCGTAGAATTAAACATTTCGTGATGGGACCAACCATATCATTAAATATTGGTAGTTCATTATATGCCCAACTAAAACTGACCATATCGTTTAGTCAACATTTATTGATATGTTCATCGACGTTCGGCCATATCGTTAATGTAGGGTGTACATAATATAAAAGGATGATGAACCGGCAGTGGTACCTCGCAGATATCTCGATCTGTTCGGTTGCAGTTTCCGTATCCTATTGTGAAATCCAATAATAGTCCGTGGACTTTTTTGGCGGGGTCACCCTACTTTCGTTTCATATTTTTGATCGAATAATATTTAAAACATGTTCTATAGCTTGCATTTCAAAAAATCCTAACTAATAATGATGTAAAAATACTGAGTTAACACAAACCTGGGAAATACTTTCCAAACTCCTTGAACTTCTCATATTGTTGTCTTTCTTCATATTAATGTTACAAATTTGTTACGTTTGGACGTTCATATCATCAAACGTTGAGTATTGATCGATCTGGTCAGACCATATCATAATGTGATCAGTGCTTATTGTGATATATCAGGAAATGCTACCATATATTAAAAAAGAATTAAATAAATTAAACGTTTCGTGATCGAAATGTTCAATTCTACGATCCGACCACGTCATATACATATCGCTCTACACAATATGAAAACTGCAAATACAAAACAGATACACATTCAGGGAGAAAAAGAGAGATGCGGGGAAAGATAAAGACAGCAAGTGCCTTCCTCCAGTATGATGGATGATACCTTAAACAGATATCAATCTCGTTATCTTCTTTTTAAAACGAAAAATATTAAGCAAAGCTTTCCTTTAACAGGAAAAAACTGAAGTCTTTTCCTGTTTGAGCAAAAAAATGAAAAAATAACCTCGGAATTGTGTACAGCGGGCATTGACAAAAGAAAACGCTTGCAAAAGGCACAATACATACATTTTCATGTTTCGTGGTCCCTCGATGTAATATAAAAAGAGTACGTTTAATAATTATAAAAAGTACAAAGAATGACATCAGGGGCCGCGTTTAAAGGAGCAAAAGCTCAGGGGAGCCGATTATTATAACGGATAGCTTAATTAACTTGCCGCCCGACGTGGTAATTTAAAAGTAAAGGGGTATAGACTGGCGGTCCGAGCGTGGCGGTTGAAACGCCTTACGTACAAGACGATCGAGAAACAATTACTTAATCTTCCTCCGGGTCAATTCACGTATTTAAAGCAATGCAGTTGCAGTTCAGTTGCAGTTCTTGTACCTTTGGGATCAAGCGTATTTGAGATCGATCCCAAAATTACAAGAATACCAAAATGGCCGTTTTAATCGAAACTTATCTGCAACTGAACTGCAACTGCACTGCTTTAAATACGTGAATTGACCCCCAGTTTGTCTGTTTGTAACGTTGTATGACTAATAATCTCAATTGTTAACAATGAAATGCAAAATAGTCTATATAGGTATTTAAATAAAATTCAAGGTCCTGACTGACAGCATAAACCGCTGATCGTAGAGACTTGAAATTTTGAGGACGTATTTATGTAGACATCCAATTAGAAGGGATTTTTGGAAACTCATGGCATAAGGAGGTAAAATAGTTGTTGTAAGTTTGTATGAAACTCCGTCAGTTTCAAAGTTACATTTGTGAAATTTCATATTTGGCTTTTCGGTTTAAAGTAATGAATCACGGGTTTCACCATTTTTGATAAATCAACCCTGAGAGCTGAAATCTATGAAATGGTCTCGATGTAGAATCGGTGTGATATTTTTAGGTTCCGTTCCTCACTCATTCTTCCCTCTACTTCCGTCTGTCTACCTTTCAGGACCCATTCTCTCAGGAAATGAATGTTAAGTCAAGGGCTTGGGTCCGTGCAAAAATCAAACTTTTATATTAAAGGTAGTAAAAAAAATTACGCAATCAAAAGATATGGAATCAAAACTTATAGGGTAGGTACCTGCTTAAGTGATTTCCGTTGACCTAGACTCATGAAATTTGGTAAGAAGCGAAGTCTTCACAAGTTAAGGAAAATATCTGGAAACCGTAGCCTTTACGAGTCCGTCTGACGTCAGTTACATGTAGTCAGCAAATACTAATCCTGTACATCAAATAGTTACTTAAACTGACTTTTCAATAATTAACTAACATATAAGCGAAGAAGTAGAAACTAATTAATAGGGAACAATGAAACCAGCTGCGATTTCCGATCATTTGATTCAAAACAACTTGTTTAAACACGTTGCATTGTTCCCTTTTATTTGTATAACTAAGCGGGGTATAAATAACAGAATGTTTACAAAGAAAATCCTCCGTTAGCTTTACGAACAATCTACTTTACGTTAACTAAACAGAAAAAGCGCGATTCAGCTTATTGACAATTTGTGTGGCGAAAGAATATATTATATAGTACTTTTTCTTTTACCCTTTTCACACAAAACAAACTTAATATATTGAGAACTTATAAACAATTCTGAGGGAAAGGAAACATATTTGAGAAAATGTTTTTTCTATTTTTTGATTCGATGCAAATGACGATATAGAATCACATTGATATTAATAGTTAAATGTCGATTTATGTATTGGCTATGAATTGTTTTATCAATTATCTAAAAGGACTAAATTCTTTTGTAATTGTTGATAAACATTCACGATTTGTACGTGATTAAGACTCGTAGTAGCTACTTATACTATACGGCCACTAAAAAGGGTAAAACAACAATTAACTGCCTCTGTGGCGCGGTGGGAGTGTGTCCAACGCTACGCAAGAGGGTTCGATTCCTACACGGGACACCACTTTGTGTGACTTCAAAAGACTTGTAAAGTCCCCCGCGACACAAGGCTTGTACCCTAGTGCGGGAGTCGTCTTAGTAAAAAAAAAAGACATTTTGAAGTTGGTGCCATGAAAAAGTAGTTTTTATGTTTTATATTATTGTTGTTCTATATTATTTTATCCTTTTTAGTAGCCTTATATTTAATTTTTAAGTCGGTTATATTTTTTGTTTCTCACTTTTTAATGGTCGGTTTGTAATTCATCTAAGTTACATTAACATAATGTCAAAATATATTTTTTTCCGATGCAGGGCCGGCAATTGCTGAAGAGCTTACATGATACCTCACCTCAGCAATAGTAATTGAATCGCAAGCTATAAAGTTATATTGAATAGTTCCGCTGGTCATCTGTGGTCTTCGTCATCAGTTCCGCTTCAAAAATTAGTAATTTTTGAGAGTAAATGTACGAATCACTATGAAATATATCTAAATCACTATAGCCTTTAATATTTGAAGAGTTCCCTGGATTACTCCTTGATACCATCATTAGATCCGAATCTGATGACAATGGGACCAACTTGGAAGTATACCCTTTTAAACACAATAAGATTTTTTTAATTCGCGAAATCGGGTAACAAACTCACAAAAAAGAAACAACAGCCTTTACTCGTCGAAATCACAAATGTACTGATACCAAGTACGGACACTTATCTTGTATAATCGCATTCATTCCTATTTGTAGGTGCTACCAAACAATCAAACTTCACATATAAACAACTAAGCTGTACAAACGACATAAAGGCAATTAATTTACCTAAAACTACCATTAAACAGCGCTTATGAGCTCAAGGGACGGCTTACGTGGCATCTCCGTCATGATAGTCTGTCCTGATGTTTATAATGTTGGGTACATGGTAATGATTGCAAAACTGTGGAGTTTAGTGGGTTTTTAGGGTTCCGTACCCAAATGGTAAAACGGGATCCTATTACTATGACTGCGCTGTCTGTCTGTCACCAGGCATCATGTCATCAGGCATGTATCTCGTGAACCATGGTAGTTGTCGCTAGGTTAGTTGCCGCTATAACAACAAATACTAAAAACAAAATAAAATAAATATTTAAAGGGGCTCCCAGGGGAGCTCCCATATTGTGCAGAGCGTTAAGGGGGCACTGCTATGTCGACGCCAATGGTGACATCCATATTTTATTGCCAATCTGTTTTGACCTCTCATTTATAACTTCTCACATGTACTAAAGAGGTCAAGTCATTTATGTTAAAACCTAATTTATTTTAGAAACCTAAATATTACTACAATGGAACCTATCAATTTTATAATTTTATAAACTACAGGTCTTAATTGAGTAAATATTTTATTTTAAGCCCAAAGACCTTTTGGCTTGTCTTTGAATATATAAAAGAATAATAAAAGACGATGGGGCCTACTCTCTTTCTTTGAAAATAAATTCATAATGTCCGAACCCATGGACATTATTCAGGATCGAGTGGAGTGAGATGTTGCTGGCTCTTCCTCATTTTCAATCGACTTCAAAAAGAAGGAGGTTTTCAATTCGACTGTATTTTTTTTTTGTTTTTTAATGTATGTTTGTTCACCGATTTCGTAAAGACGGCTGGACTGATATGAAAAAATATTTTTGGGTTTGAAAGGGTATACTTCCAAGTTGGTCCCATTGTCGTCAGATCACGATCTGAAGATGGGATCCTGGAGAAATCGAGGGAACTCTTCAAATATTAAAGGCACACCTACAGGGATTTAGGATTCAAAAAGCAACAATTGGTGAAGTGGAACTGATGATGAAGGCCACAAATGACGAGCGAACCTATTCAATATTTCACGGCTCGCAATTCAATTACTTTAATATGACTATAATCTCGTCATACTACTATTACACAATGTAATAGAGCTGATAGTGAACTCCTCAACAATTAACGGCCATGCATTGGGGCAAGCAATATTTTGTAAAAGAATTTAAACAGGTTGACATAAACCTATTGTAATGTAAGTGAATTACAAACCAACCCACTAAAAAGTGGGAAATTAAAAACTTTTTTACTAAAAAATATTACCGACTTCAAAAATAAATACAGGGCAACTAAAAAGCAAAAAATAATATATCACCGTCCTTATTGGTCGTCCACCGTCCAACGTCGTTCAGACGCGCGGCAAGCATCGTGACAAATAGCCCGGCAAGTAGCCCGACACGGGTCGATGCTATTCGCGCAGTTTATCCTCACGCCCGCGTTCGTGCCCGTTGAATTTCGCTTTGAACGTGAACGTATAAACCATAAAGGTTAACTTTAGTCTCGGTATTTTGAACCTAGCAATAATGAATATATTTAAAACTAGCTTTCACCCGCGGCTCCGCCCGCGTGTATGTCAGTTATCGCGATAAAAACTATCCTGTCTTTCCCCGGGACTCAAACTATCTACATACCAAATTTTATCTAAATCGGTTTAGCTATTTGAGCGTGAAAGTGTAACAGACAGACAGACAGAGCTACTTTTACATTTATAATATTAGTATGGATAGTAAAACGCCCGTCTGCCTGTTATAAGACTTAAAGAAAACCTTTGGGGTCCGCCACTCAGCGACGACCGCTCGTTTTAATACAGACTTTGGCACTCCACCTCCATAATATCTCCAGCCAAATTAAAAACCAACTCAGTGACGTCTCCTTTCAACTAAATATTAACCCGTTTTTAACCAAACTTGTGGAGCTTATCTTAATAAAAGTCATTGTACCTGCAACTTAAAAAAGTGAACAAAAGAAGACAACTTGATTGGAGACAAGCCACACACACGACTATGATAAAGCCAAAAGGAGGATTATAATTTTGGCTTGCATGTATGTACTTATTTATGGTCATTTTAGAGTAAATTGCATATCTCTCTCTATCTATCATCAGAACGAAACCCTATGTATAACGGATCACTTTGTTGTCCGTCTGTCTGTCTGGCCGACGGTCAAGACCCTATTCTCAGGAGCGCGTGGAGGTATCAAGCTGAAATTAATTTTAAATAAAAGTCAACGTAATCTAAACATAAAGCTGTTTATGCTCCGTTTGTGACGCATGTTTTGCCGCTACCAAGCGAATCAAAACCTATGGACTTGCCTTTGTCCTAGAATCATAAAATTTTACAAAATTGCCTTTACTTTTAGTTACATCACAAACTCAAACACAAATATCTTTATTTCATAAAATCAGGTTAATGATTATTTGAAAACTTCAAATTAATACATACTAAAAAAAATATAAAATTATGACTGTTTAAAAAAAAACTAAATGAGGTTAGGCGGTAGTTCCAAGAGTACGTTAGTAAGTTAACAAAGTAATCATAGATACTTTTTGTGATTATAAACTTATTTGCAGAACGTAAACTAACCGTGACCTATGTCGATGTATAGAGACACACATTTGTACGGGCAAGTTAATTTTTCTCAGTACAAAGTTAAATTATTAAGTATATTCGAGACCCGATTCCCGATATTTCGCACTTAACCGGTTTTTCATATTAGTACCTACAGGATTAAAGTTTACCGAGAAATGAAGTACACATAAATTCTTTAGTCGAAATCAATTAGAATGAAGTAATTCCCTTTCAATGTAAATCTATCTTACGCTGAAACACTCATTAAAAAACCTAGGCCACTGTACTCAACATCGTGGCTCTTATACCTAGTTAAAGAACGTTAGGTACGGTTTGGAAATAAGACGCGTCGGATAATCTATATAAGGATCAGAGCTTGTCCCGACTCTACGTCTTGAGTCACTCAGACTGGCGACATTTAGTTGTAATCGCTGACACCACCACTGGTGATTGTCTATTGAGAGTCGTTGGCGTATTAAAAATGTACACAATACCTACAAAATTTAGCGCAAGACCGTAACGCCTTCTTAGTTCTAAACAAACGAAATTGAACCTTTTCTGGACAAGCCGAGGTTTAAGCCCTGTGTTACGGAAGACTTTTTCAAACATACAATAAAAGAACTTAAAGACTCGGAAGCGGAACCAACAGTTACTCTATCCCACGTGGGAAATGAACACACAACCTTCTGAGCAGTATACATACTCCTACCACCAACAAGGCAGTCAAAGTCTTAAGCTTTGTAATTCTAGTTTATATAAAGATAGATTTAATTCTACTTCAAACGTATTTAAGCCTACTACCTACCTTTTACTTATGTAGGTACTACAACAACATTATATATCGGTTATCAAAAGCAGCCCTGTCTGTCTAATACTTAGTGTTCTCAAAAACAAACACACTTACAAAGGATTTTCTTTATTGCCTAGCATTCACAATGACATTCCTTTTAACATTCGAATCTCTTTTGCAGAGGGTTTCACATGCGAAGTCAAATTCGTAAATACCTAAACACATTTTATACGATCATTCATGGAATTCTATCATTTGAATTGGTTGTGAATCAGTTTTGTATTATTCCTTTTTTATTTCGCGATTGATCAAGAAAAGGGTAATGTATTTCACGCGTATATATGTATGTGGGTATGTAAATCCTGTCATTTTGACCTCCGATAGGTACCCTTAACGGCTTGGATTTTTGGAAATGCAGAGTTAAGTGTCTAATTATTCAGTTCATTAATTTTAAGCAGCCGGGTAGGTATTTTGTTTTTATCTTGCTTCAAGAAACATTCTTCGATATTTGAAATTACACAAATTTGTTTAACATGTCTTACATACAACAGTTTGCAGAATCATTTTCTAAGTCTTTGTCAACGTGTAAATTCATAAAGAGAGAGGATAGAGGTTCAAACAACAGGCACTTATGCCTAGTTCCCACTAGGCTAGTAATTTATTGAAGCGGCGAGTAATTTAGCGACTAAAATACACGTTACCTGCCCAAAAATTGCGTTCATACTACGGCCGTATACAGTGAAAGAAGAACAGACTGCAACCAGTGGCGAACCTTATGGTTTCTTGACTCCAGTATTTTTGCCGCTAATGAACTCGTCTAATTTCAATAGTTCAGACTTGTATAGCCGCTAAAAAAGTGAGTAGTGATTCGTGGTGGGAGGCGCTACTCGCCACTAATCGCTTGTCAAAATAGAACAAAATTGATCAACTCGACTAAATTACTTACTAATCTACTGTACTAAGTTTTTGGTGTTCAGATATTTAGTAACTAAATTACTCGCCACACCACTAAATTACTAGTATAGTGGGAACTAGGCATTAGTCTCATTAGCAAGTGCAATCAAAGGCGTTTAAATCACAAGTGTTGAACTCTCTAACGTAGTGCTATTAATGTAGCGCTATTAAATATTTTGTTTGTTAGCTAGAGACGATTGCTTTATTTCTTTTGACTTTATTTAATTAATATTTAGATTCCGGCCTCGGTTTGCCTACGGAAGTTTTGGGTTCGATTTCTGGGTCTAGACTTCAAATTTGTCTATCTTTCAAAAATGCAATTATTGTATTTGTTAAGTAATTGGCAAGAAATGTCTATAAAAATTACTTTAATACTCAGCCTGCGACATCATAATTTGTTAAAATGTTCTCTGTAATGAAGCAATAACAAAAGCCGTGATAGTTCTTTAACTACCGGCTAGATGGCGCATGCGAGGGCCCAACTCGCAAGCATCAAAGGATGGAAAAATTTGAGGTCTAGTAACATAGTCCAGATAGGTGGTTCGATTCCGGCCTCGGTTTGGCTACGTAAGTCTAGGGTTCGATTCCTGGGTCTGGACTTCAAATTTTTTATAAATGCAATTATTGTATTTATTTAAATTATGTTGTAAGATCAAACGGGGCAGGTATAAAATTCACAAACAACCCACACAATAGAAGTAATAGAACAGAGCTAGCTAATTAATTTGACTATTTGCGTTTGGCGTTATTACCGTGAGTGTAAAATGCATAATATGAATCTACCTATAAAATATAGTACGTAGCATATTGATAAATATACAGGAATAAATTCACATTGGTACTTTTTAGATTAAAAAATAAAAATGATCGGTACATGCAATTAATCTAAAATAACAACTTTTTTTAGAAATTCAAAAGGTTTTTTTACTCGTTGTTTACATCCAGAAACAAGTTTTTTCAAATTTTTTTTTGTCAGTTTGTTTTGGATTTTATTCGCAGCTGCCTTTGACTGGCTAACTTACATATTTTAACTAAGTACAGTTTTCGTAGAAAATAATAAAACCTTTATTTTTGTTAAGCTGGATCAACATTTCTTTAATAAATTCCAAGGAGATTATATTAGCAACTCGCAGCTAATTATTAAATCAAATCGAGATGTTACAATCTGCATACATTACAAGCACAGCTGCTGTACGCGACTGCTCAGTTCGAGCTATTTTTCTAATCCCCGAGTGTCAGGTACGCTCGTACAAATATTAGCGTAGAACTAGCACGAGATCAGATTTATGTGAATTATTCATGAGAGTGCCACCGTTTGTCTTCGAGACGGGCGCTGAATTCGATAGCACTAGCTCCTACACGCTGCAGCGCTTACAGATCAGATAAGTGTAAAAATGACCGATGTTATACTCCTAGTTTGCATTCGGAAATCCTGTGCCACGGTCCTAACTAAAAAGTTAACAAAATCAATAGTCAATAAAAAAACCGGGCAAGTGCAGGTCGGGCCACGCACAATAATGCGGCTTCAAAAGTAGGTTTTCTGTTGTTTTTGTTTCATACTTACCAGTACAACGTTATATCTACTTAACATTATTTTTCAATGGAATTTGTACAAAAATTATGTTATTTCTCATTTGATCAGCTGTTACTCGTAAAATTGTAAAGCCTACTTAGCTGTAATAGTTTTCCTTTAAATTTCACTATATATACTACTACCGTGATTTTTTCACATACTCAACATATCTATTTAGCTGGTCTGGTGGTGGGGGACACTTGACTCTAACAAAAATTTGCACTTTAAAGCTTAATATTTTACAAATGGATCCCTAAATCTGAAAATCGTCTTCCCAACCCCTAAACTTTTTTAAAAGACCTATCTAATGATACCCCACACGATGGGATAAGTAAGAAAAAAAAATCAAACTTTCCATATAGGGTAAGTACCCTAAAAAAATATTTTCTCAAGATAAAAAAAAATATTCTTTCACTATGTCGGCGTAAATAATATGTGTATCCAAGCAAAATTACAGTCATCTAGCACTAACAGTCTCTGAGCAAAGGTGCGGACGGACGGACGGACGGACATGGTGAAACTGTAGGGGTTTCGTTTTGCCATTTTGGCCACGGAACACTAAAAATGAAATGATTTGATTTATGACTATTGATTTTGTTTACTTATACCTACTTTTTAATAAACTGAACTGAATTTTGCCTAGTCACGAAAATAGCGCCACCTATCGACTCCAGCTAAAGCCAAAGTAAATAACACCAATATCAGCTAAGCCGTGTATAGGGTTTCAGAATGTTTAAATTTAAACTTATTGTAAATACAATAATCAATGTTATATATGTATATCATCATGCTCCCACAAACACTCGTATACTACGTAAGAGTTCTACTGGTGAAACTTTTTCAGAATATCTCAGGCCATTACAGCCTTTCAAAAATTGCCAACGCGGACGGTATTTCACGTCCACACGGCGGGGTATTGGTAAAGTTTTCAACTAGCAATAATCGCACCTCGGATTAACCTCATTGGTTACGATATTGCCTCTGCGCAAAGTTAACAATTTCGAATGTGCTCCGAGATTTTATACTGGAGTTGGTAACGAAACCATAGCGCGATTTAATTTTTCCACTAACGCCATCTGTTGAGCGTCAAGAAAATTAGTCGAACGTCCTTAGACTTTTTATGTTTGCAGTTTTTGTGTTCTCATATGTATTCAACCCCTAATATTTTTTTTGGTATTGGAATTTTAAAAGTAAAACATCAATACAAATATAAAAGATCAGAAAGTGTTTGTGAATATTTCAACTTATCGAGTAGTATAATATTTTTTTAGTAGACATGTTAATTTAAAAAATCTTAAGCAGCCTAGAATACAGTTTTAGTTGTTATATATAAGGAATTCTTTAAAATATATTTGTATTAAGACATTGATTTAAACGCAAATTTTAAAAAACAAATGTGTCCCACGGGCTTGATATTAAATAGTAATTACCTCAGTGATGAATTAGTTTTAGTATTTAGTAAATGCTCAACATAATATCTTCCTAGTCATCAAAATATATAATTACCTACCTGTCTAAACTTTTAAGTTACTTCATTTTTAGAGTAAAATATTGGCGCAGATATGTAATTCAAACTGTCCAAACATCAATCACCGAAACCGCAACATTTTTCTATTTATATCAACCATTGATAAAATACAGCAAATCAATGGTTGCACCTGCTGAAATAATTTCGAAAACAGACTATGGTAAAACTGCGGCTAGTTTCATCAAAAACATTGATTGAATACTGAACTAAAATAACAACATTGGTGCGTGCACTCACATATTTATAAAATCAGAATCACAAACACATTTATTGGAAAACGTAAACGAAGCTAAAATACACGTGACAATAAAATTTTGCTATGGCACTACCTAACGTCAATAAAGGGACTGAATGGAGGCCATTAGGCACATTGATTTTATTCAGGGCATCGATGCAGTTACTGTGTGGTAACTATGAAACCAGTAGCTGGTGTATCAACAGTAGCCCGTGCTACGGGTTCTGGGTTTAAATTTAGGATGTTACATTTTATGAGGATAGATTTTTACTTTGTTTCCAAACAAAGCAAATAAATGTCACAGCAAGCGTTGATACCAGGGGTGTGCATCGTTTGCGTTTTGATGATCCTATGAGATGTAGCCTTACTATTACGCTTTGCATTAATGACCTTCAATCTCTATTCATTTTTAATTATTTATTGAGCTATTTTCAATTTTGCCGTTTCAATTCTTAGAAGTAGATAATACTAAAAGTATTTTACTTTCATGTCAGGTAATGTATAGCTTTAAACCTATTGTGTTGACAATGACAAAATAAAAGAATATTGTGAATGCTCAGTGATTTTACAGCGAGTAGTAGTGAGAGGAAGACTTCTTTCTTTGTACCGTTTTTATATTGTTTGTGAACTAGAATTGTGCTGTAGTTATTATCATAAACTCGGAGCTTTTATTCTTACTGTAGGTTGTTTCTCGGCTTCATTTTGTAAATATCTTTAGAGGAGATGAAGAATAATTTTCTTTTGAGCGATTCTTTTTTAAATGTTGTTATAGACGTGATACAGCACAAATACCCTTGTGAAATTACTTAACAAATTCCTTCAGAGATTACAAAATGCACTTCAAATGAAGACAATACACACACAAGGATTAAATTTATCAAAATCTTTACTTTAATATAAATTTATTGCTTTACGATAATGGTATTTAAAACTAAGTTCGTTAACGTTTCAGCTTTCGTTACTTTGTAAAACTTTTACAGAGCAAGAGTATGGTGTTTTGTTAATGTTTTAATTAACATTTATTTCAGAGTAATTTGAGTTGACTTTCAAAGTGGACTAAGTTGCTGAATCACTTAAAATGTCTTTGTCTATGGCTCCACTTGCGTAGTTTAATTTGTTGGCAAAAATAACGCATTACACAAACTGTATTTTGTTAACTTTAGTGAAAAAAAAAACTCTTTGCCAACATATCACAGTCAGACATTTTATTAGACTGCCTATATTGTGCAGTTAAGCTAAGTATTCAACTTCCAAAACTATAATAAACGTGTGTTCTTGATGCACAACTAACAAACTATTAGCAACATTAACGGTTCATCCCTATCCAATGGCGACATTATCGCGTACATTTTGACGTGCGCAATGACGTCATCCCCCATCGCACCCACTGACGTAACAGCGTATCTAGCAAATTCCCCTGACCCGCATCCCATTCATCATTATCAGCAAGTTACAACGGGATCCATTAATTAAGGTCTGGTTCACACTGATCGTTATTCAAAATACTCATTATAACGCTCTCCCGCTTCGCACTTTGATTGATTTGATTTCGCTTCACACCGGCAACTTTTTGAACTAAATTAGTAAGATCGTTGATCAAGATGTATTTAATTAAAGCTAATCTGTAGTTATCAATGTCACGGCACTAAACAAATGAATTTCTGAAAATGCTCTTTTTTAAAATAACTGTAATGAAAATGGGAATTTTTAATTCAATAATTTTATTCCACAATTTAATACTGATATTATAAGACCCTATCATTAATCTTATACATGTCTATTCAACGATAATAAAAATTAAAAAAACCTCAAATCAAAAAAACTCTAAATAGAGTCTATACACAAATAACCGGCAATCGTATTGGAAATCAGGTATTTATTGGTGATCCCTATTTAATAAAAAAACCGAGCAAGAGCATGTTGGATCATGCTCAGTGTAGAGTTCCGGAGCCGTTACCGTATAAAAACTCCGATTTGAATAATTGCACCAGCAGAAGGGCGTATGTTCATGGCAGTTACGACCTTTTGTTGAGATACGCAGTTTTTCGGCAATAACTAAATGACGGTATATCCGATCATTCATGAAATCATTTTAATTTTAAGTATTTGTTAAGCGCTACCTTTTTCATTTTTTTTTTTTCATATTTTTTGTTCACACCGTTTAAAAGATAACGGGGAGGGAACAATTTATGCAACTTTCGGAGTGATTATTTCCAAAAATATTTACTTAATTAAAAAAATATATTAGAAACCCTGAATGTTTTAAAAGGCCTGTCGAATAATGTGCTACACATTGATTTTTTTTTTTTATTTTGCGATCAAACTAAGTAGCGGCTACTACAAGACACCTTTTCACTAAATTAGAGTAAAATGCCTGTGACATACAGACGAGCATGATGATTCTTCCGGTTCCGTTTTTGCCACTTTAGCTACGGAACCCCTGGTTCTTCATACTAGTTTTAAATTTTAATATTATATATAATAGGGTGTTTGACCTACTACATTTAAAATTAAATGTCACTACTTGGACTAACGTCTTCTACAATGTTCACTAGATGGCGTTAGTGGAAAAATTAAATCGCGCTATGGTTTCGTTACCGACCCCAGTATAAAGTCTTGGAGCGCATTCAAATTGGTAACTTTGCGCAGAGGCAATATCGTAACCAATGAGGTTAATCCGAGGTGCGATTATTGCTAGTTGAAAACTTTACCAATACCCCGCCGTGTGGACGTGAAATACCGTCCGCGTTGGCAATTTTTGAAAGGCTGTTATGCGGCCTCAAAATTCTGAGAAGACACAAATTCATATCCTATATAAAAGATATTACCCGTAAATTTATAACTAAGTATTTAAAAGTCGAGAGAGCTCTATACTACTACGAGAAAAAAATTATACCTAATCATTATAAAATAGCTATTGCCCGCGGCTCGTCCCGTGTGGATGTCGGTTATCGCAAAACTATCCTATGTATGTCCTTCTCCGGGGCTCAAACTATCTCTAAACCAAATTACATTCAAATAGGTTCTGCTGTTTAAGCGTGAAAACGTGACAGACACAGTTACAAGAACAACATTTATAATACTAGTTAGATATAATCACCATAAAGTTCCAACACGATTTTGTCAAAAAGGCTGATTTGTAAAGAAACCAAGAGCGGGTTATTAGTATATTAAAATTCACACTGAATAGGTACGTAACGTACGGCTGGAAACACGTAATACACAGGTACATATACAGACTGTTGTAACTGACCACTTCAGCACAGTTCGTATAAAAATTGTAATGGAATCTGAACGAAGCCAAGTTAATGCCTCGTGTACACGTTAGGCTTCATGGTGTTTTAAAACTCCAACAACATTGGTTTCGTATAATTTGATACTTACCAATTACAATTTACTAAAGGTTATTTTGTTACCAAGGATAACGCGCATTTATATAATAATAATGTTTTAATTCTCTTTACAATATTATGCTTACAATTCAGTTTTTAGTAATAATAAAGCCAATTCTACAGCTAACTTTGTGAAAAACTGGTGCCTGAGGTAGGTTTGTGCAAATTGAATCTTATTTGTATATCTATACTAATATTGTAAAGCTGAAATGTTTGTTTGTTTAAACGCGATAATCTCAGGAACTACTAGTCGTAATTGAAAAAATATTGTACTGTTGGATAGCCCATCAATCGAGGAAAACTAAAGGCTTTATAAGCTGCTAAGACCAATAGGAGCGGAGCAGCAGTGAAAAATGTTAAAAACAGACGAAGTTGCACGGGTCAGCTAGTAATTTAATAAACAGAAATTAAAATGTTGTAATAACATAATAGCAAAAATGCAAATGTATGTAAAAGAACAAAAACACAAAATTACACATGGCGGGCGGTGTTGTGCTTTTGTATGTGGTTCTGTGCGTGTGACCGTGTGTAGTGTGCTTGTTATTATTTTTGCTGTGTATTGTATGAATACCTATTATTATATGAGTGGAGTCAGCAGGCGTTCACTGGCTTCGTAGTCAAGGATTTTGAGGTACTGAGTAACAGTAATTTTACACTTTGTTTTGAGCAATGGATCTATGTTAAATATGTTGTTTAACTTGTTGTATAAATAGGGGCCGGCAAAACAGAAAAAGTCATAGGCGTTAGCAGTACTCGTATGTAAAGTTTTTTTTTAGTAATTAGTAGTTTTACATTGCCTTTACGGCGCTTGTCCTTTATTAGTCCTGGATCGTATTGTAGCATTACATGTTGTTTTAGAACAGTTAAGACTATAAAAGTTCGTCTAATTGTTAGTACATACCATTTCTTGTAGAGATCACCAGTAGGGAGACGGAATAAGGGACCAGCATCCACCTTCAGATAGTACACAACAATCAATCAGCGATTGGCATTAGGCCAACTATACATACACATTTTAATGGGGTCCTGTTTGAAGTGTCTCATTTTAAAGATGGAAATTAGTTTACGGAACCGGGTTGCCACCAATATATTTAGTACTGTAAACTCTCTGCAGGAGGAGGGGATTTAGGAGTTCAAATCCCCCCCTCAAGAAATGGCAAAAAGAAAAGTGCACAATATACATTTGGTCGTTGTTTAGTGTTTAGTTCGGCTCCCCCCAAAAATGATTCTGAATACGTTCATGCATTGACTCATTAACTTATCAAAACGCCCAGACCATATCAGCTAACATTTTGCTTAGATTTGTGATGGAGACCAGAGATGAGAAAGGATTTTAGAAAACTTGAGATTTAAAATGGTAAAAAAACAAAACGCGAGCGACACTGCGGGCATAAGCTGGTATTTTTAAAACATAACACACCCAGAATCTTTTTTTTTTATAACGTGTAAACGAGGCTTTATCCATGTATACAGTTTAATTTCGTTGATTGTAACGCAACTCTGTTACCGAGTGCATAAACTGGCCATAATTGCTTGCACGTAAGCATCGTTCAAAAGTCATTTTGTTTATTAATTGCGCTGCACAAATTTGAATATAATAGATACGGCTCTTTGACTGTTAATATTGTACATTTCATTTACATTTATTAATTAAGTCAATGTATTAAAGTTATATTAAATTTATTGTTTTCGGCTTTAACCTCGTTTCACAATTCCAAGCTGTTCAGGCAGTTTTTTCACTAAGTTGCTATCATGTTATGTGGCTAATAGGTAAGCCTAATTGCAAATTAATTCAAAATACACGAAGCGTTAGATAATTTACTACATATGTATACCTAAACTATACATATAACTATACATGGTACATAAAATATATTTGACTTGATTCGTGAGCTACTAACTAATTTCTTAAATAATTAGAAAGTTTATTAATTATTTGATTAGTAGAAACCATAAAGAAGAAGACCTCAACAGATTCAATTAAATAAGCTGCCAGTTAACGATGGCCTAGAGATGTTAGGAACAAACAAATATCTTCAACCTAGTTATCTGTTCCAAACAAGACAGACGCACGTACAACGTATAGCCGCTCCTCTAGCTAGGTACTCTACGAACGAACGAACTTAGAACTTAGCTGCTAAGTGAAAAGTTACACTACAATAATTATCGTGCAAGTAAGTATGCCTCGGAAACTTTCATTTAAAGTAGGTACTTTTAGTAATGAATATTGAAATATATTTATTACAAGAACTAGGGAGGAATTTAATTCAAATTTTAAAGTATGTTTTGCTAATGACATAATCTAATTTGAATATTATTTAAAACTAGCTTCACCCGCGTAGATGCTGGTTATTGCGACCATTCTACTTGAGCTTCTTAATTCATCGTACAGCTTGTTAAACAGAGATCAAGATATAACGACATTTATACTAAATAGATAATGAAGTTTATACTTGTGGACTATCATCAATGCACAGACACACCACCGACCAACACAGTCAACAATTTACACAGACACAATAATTTCATTAACGTGATTACCCTAGGTAATCACGTTAATGACATTATTTAAAATAAAACATCAGCTGTATGAAACACAAAGTAACTAGGTACACCACATACAATAGATTATAATTTTGCCCAGAATAGATAATTTATGAATTCCCATTTTTGTAACCAAATGATAACCCTTACTTTTAATACTTCTGACAGTGGTTTATGCAACATCGATCTTGACTTTAATATACTTACTAAATTATATTTCATAAAAACTACACAGCTAAACTGAGACTATTTACATCTATAACAAAATAGAGAATATGAAATGAATAAGGAAAGATTTATATAGGGAGGTCTGCCGAGCGCCGCGCGCCGACCGCCACAAAAAATGGCCGCTTTTGTAGTGGACCGACACTTTTATTTATATAAGCTTAGTTCACCTGGCCCAGATAGCCTTTGTGTAATTTGTCTTACAAATTGTACTGAAGTGAACAAAGTTATGCTAAATTGGGGTAAAGGTGGGAATTTTTATTTAGTTTGGCCGTTCTGTCGCAAATTCAGAATAATGTGCCCAGTATTCTTGTATTATTGTATTTTTATAAATTTTGATTTTTTTTTTGTTGAACTAATTTGGTTTTTATAGATTTTTTGGTGTAGAGTACTTACCTAATAGTACGGGTTTCCTAGAACAAATTATGAAATGATACATATCAAGCTGGAATTGGCATGGTAGCTTCGTTCCGACGAGACACCCAACTTTATGTAAACGTCAACTTTGTAAAGTGGTACGTTAGTGAAAAAAACAGGTGTTAAATATGACAAACTTAATTTTGCCGTTGGAAAACTATTATCCTTATACAACAACATAGGCCGCAGTTAGTTTACCAACCGCAAATAAAATTGTTATTAAAAATGACTTTTATAATGCAACGATTATGGCTTTTACTTGTGCTAAGTACCATGTAGCTTGTAGTATAGTTTTTTTTTACAAATTTATTTGCGGTTGGTAAATTAATCGCGGCATGTATGGGGATAACAGTTTTCCAACGGCAAAGTTAAGTTTGTAATATTTAACACCTGTTTTTTTCACTTACCACCACTACCACTACATAAAGTTGTCGTATACATAAGTTGGGCGTCTCGTCAAAACGAAGCTACCATGGCAAATCCTGCTTGATATGTATCATTTTGAAATTTGTTCTAGGGAACCCGTACTATAACTGTTAGCCAACAAACAAAATAGATAATCTTGAAATGACATATCACTCACCGTACTATTAATCTTACCATGCCAATATACTATTAAGTTTTACAGTAGGTATCTTAGTAGCAATATGATCATTTTATTATGGCGAAATGTGTCTTGTGCAATTATTTTATTTTATTTTGTATGCAAATAAAGGATTTATGATATTATAGCCATTTCTTGCCAATGTGATTAAACGTGCAGGAAGGATTAAAGAATTTGAGGTTTAGTAACACATAGCCTCAGTTAGATGGTTCGATTCCTAGGTCTGTACTTAAAATCGTTCTATCTTGTAGAGTTCCGTAGCAGCCCAGCACAATAATGCGCTATAAAAAGTGCGTTTCCGTTGTTTTTGTTTCATGTAGTATGAAACAAAAACAACGGAAACACACTTTTTATAGCGCAAAGTTACATAAATAATTTAATTTAATAATTTAGCTAAATACCTTTGTTTATTGCCCGATGTTTCGACCGTATTGCAACGGCCGTAACGGGTAGACTCTATCCCACCAAAAACATTTCGTAAAAAACTAGCCAAGTCTCGATGGACCTGCTTGTTTGTCTCTAAAAAGTAATTAAATCTAGACAAAGTCGTGCCAAGTCTTAGGTTCCTTACTGCGATTTTTTAATTATTATAATTAATGTTGTGTGATTTGGCCGTTTAAGGGTATACAAGGGTACAAAACCAGGTGCTCCATGACACCATGGCACCAATCTGTCGCCAGAACCGCTACCCATTGACGATGGAAAATTGCCACTTGGAAAACGTTGATTTAATGCGAAATGGTTCCAGTAAGGGATGGTACGGCAGTGTTTGCTTCGCGCTCGACTTGGCGGGGGCACTGCCGTGCCTCCCTTTGTACCCTCGTAATATTTTATGTTCGAGTAAGACGGAAAAAATTGTCACACGTTTAGTTCCCGATATAGGTACGCTTGCTATAGACTCACTCTATTTTATTTTACCCTGCAGTCTCAGTCTACTTAGCTATGATAATTTTCCTTTTAATTTAAGCATACGTATTTAATCCTACCATGAATGTTTTCATTCTTTCAAAACCAACCATTTACCTGGCGCAATTTACTCTAAAAAAAAATCAGTTTAACGTTTAATATTTCACAAACAAATCCCTAAATCGAAAAATAGAATCCACAACCCCGAAATATTTTTAAAAGACTTAACCAAGGACACCCCATACGATGTGGTAGCTAAGAAAAAAAACAACAGGTTGCACTCCGGGATTGCCGGCAGAAGTGAAGACTTGAACATCATGTTACACTAGCTGACCCCCCGCGCAACTTCGTATGCGTCAATTTTGTCCGTTTTTGCAACATTATTCATTGCTGCTCAGCTCCTATTGTTCGTAGCTTGATGTTATATAGCCTATGGGCTACCCAACAGTAAAAAGAGTTTTTCAATTGGGACCTGTAGTTCCTGAGATTATCGCATTCAAACAAACAAACACTTCAGCTTTATAACATTAGATAAATAGGTGAAAATAGATGAAAGGGTAATGTTCAAGTGACTATGGAACTTAGTATCACTACAAATTTTGTTGTGCCAAGATGATACTCGGACTTGAACTGGGGTCTTTGGGTTTCTGGTCCTTGACCAATGCCAATGGTAGGACTAAGCCATAGGCATGCTTTAAATGCGGATAAATTTTTGCGATTTGTACACATTCATAAATTATATCACGCGATTAAGACCCGTAATATATATAATTACATAATAAGCCATAAGCAGTCTTGGTGGGTACCATAATAGTGCCAGTTATTCTTCCATGAAATAGTAATGTTAACATATCAGTGTGTTTCGGTTGAAGGGCGCTGTACCAAGTGTAATTACTGCGCAACTGCGTCTTAAGAATTAATAATAATAATAATATATTGGGACAACTCACACAACGCTATCTGATCTTATTATAGATAAATAACACCCAGACACAGAATAAACCATCGTGCTCATCACACAAAGTTTTATCCTTGATGGGGATCGAACCCACGACCTCTTGCGTAGCAGTCGGATACACTCCCACCGCGCCACAGAGGCAATCTCAAATATGAGGAACACGTCACGGTGACATTTAGATCTGTGTCAAACAAGGATTTGGGTGGCACTGGATTTGTATGGGCGACGCGTGACGCTTACCATTGAGCGCGCAACAAAAAAATGTATTACGCAGAATATGGACGACGACACACATCCATAAAGCAAAACCTGAACCGGCACAGTTTTCAATGAAATGAATACAGGTTTTTTTCTATATTAACAAGGGGTGTTGTTGAAAGCTAGCTCAGGGCAACACGTCTGGGGCTGACATGTGTTATATCACATCCTATTTAGCGCTACTCTTGAATACGGAGTGCTTATTCAACTAAAGGTAGAAATGTTATATGTATTTGTATTATGACCAGATTTCTGCTAAGTAATGTGCTAGTAAACTTATGGGAAAGTGGCATTCGGTAGGGAAGGGAGGGGCAAGTTGAGCATATAGGTAAGTTGGGCAATCGAAATATCTCAAAAACATCTATACATCGCTAACACAAATTGCGAAAAGAAGCGGTTGCGGGTGGGGAACACATTGAGCGACCGCCAGTGTCAACTGATTGATCGAGTGAAATATAAACACGCTTTGTTTATTTAGCGACCAAAACGTAAATAAATGTTTAATGGGAATTTTTCTTCTGTACGAGTCAAATGTTAGACTTCTTCAGTCAGGCGTGTGTTAGACTTCTATTAATATAGTATACTTTTGATATCTATAAAGGTTTTGGATATAATTTTTCCTGAAACACAGGTTTCAACCTAGTTCAGGCAAATATCCAACTGTGCCGTTTATTATTTATAAGTGTACCTAAGTTATGCTATTGTACCTATACTTTATGAATAAATTTTATTATTTATTATTTATTTATTTATTTATTTAATTCTAACAGTTTTTTTAAAACACACTTTTGTATCAAATTGTTTTGTTGGGGTTAGTTGAGTAATCGTTGCTCAGCTAACCCCACGATTTAGAACGATAGTGATGTATGTTTTTATTTTATTTTAGGATATGGACTTATAACAAGAATGCTTTAGAAGAAAGAGGACAGTTGCTATTCTGACAGATACCCTCAAAAGGGCCATTTTCAGAGGTTTTGTATAAACCACTAATTAAGTTAAGAAGCCAAAGAGGAACATTTATAATAAAAGGAAGTACTACAGTCAAGTGAGGAAAACAACCATGATGATTAGATATATTCCGGGACTTAATCGCGTGATTTATATAAAGGTACGAACCTTTTATTTACTTGACGTTTTTGTCAGTCGACCCGTGACCACGATCGGTGCAATTCGATCGAAACGTCGGGTAAATAAAAGGTTTGTACCTTTAACTAATTCAAGCGATTAAGTCCCGAAATATATCTAATATGTATAAAAATCGCAAGAGTTTAAAAACAATAACCATGATGATGACTATTCTAAAAGTTTACCAGGTTTAAGTATACAAGGAGTGGGCACATACAAAATGCAGACAGCGGCTGGTCTTACTTTGAACAACTGTGTTTAAGTTTCCAAGATCTCATTTGTATTTTCTTTTTTTGATAATTATACAAATATTCCAGTCTGAGATTAAGTGGAAATTCTAAGTTCTATTCTAAAAGCTAAGCTTAAGAGATGTTGAGTTTTAGTTGATTCCATTTTTTTAAAGTGAATGACTTTTTATTATACTGTGTTATCTCTAAGACACTATAAATATAAAGTTGTATGTAAAATAGTAATTTAATATTATTTCTAGTGACCATTAAACACATGGTCTGGCTAGAATTTCTAACTGCCCCTTTATAAATTTACCCCATACCCTGGCTCAACTTACCTCACCTATGGAGATGTTGAGCATCTGTGACTTTCTTCACGTAAACGGCTGTAGCTCTTAAATGCGATTTGTTAAAAATATATGACTATGGGCAATTTTGGAAAGAGATAAATTACATTTAGACTTATCGTAAAATGACCGGTGAAGTGAAAATTTGTTCAACCTGCCCCTCCCTACTCTGTTACATTTCCGAAATAACATATGGCACCCAACAACCTGCCCCTAAAGTGTTACTATGCCCTTTGAGGTTCAAGCGTTAGTAAAATCATAGTATACTAGTATCAATTGCCAACGGGTGAGATAGTCCTCCATCCAAAGTATTTAGAGTATTATTTAGGGTTCTACAGCGTGAATTGTAATAAACTAATTACCTCCTGCACGTGGCTTCTTTATTTATTTACATAAACTTATTGCACACAAAATTTTGTTACAATGGTGGACTTAATGCCTATTATGAAGGTGGGTCTGTACTGATCGAGATGTATTCCAACAGAGGTTCGTTCTAGCGATGTTTACATAAAGAGTGTTTGAGCTGTTATGAGCAATACACCAACTTATATAGACTTACATATATGTGACAAATGTAACTGTCAATAGAACAACTCATTTCATATCTATCTTAAACATCAATTAAATTACGTAATAATCTGTTACAATTATTATTTACTAGCTGTGCCCGCGGTGTTACCCGCGGTTTATTAGCCTATGTGTTAATCCAGGGTGTCAGCTAACTCCATACTAAATTTTATTAAAATCGCTCCAGCCGCTTAGACGTGGAGAAGTAACAAACATAAACACTCACATACTCACAAACTTTCGCCTTTATATTATTAGTGTAAAGTGTAATTATATCAAATTATAATCAATCATAAATATTTTTCAATAATAATATAATCAAATAGGTATTATTAGTAACGTAAGCAGGTTGTAGCGTCGGTTATGGTTAATAACATACCATAGGCATTTTCTACCAGTCAACGTTAGGGTGACGCAGAGAGAAGAATAAGGTAGCTGCTTTATTGTTATTTGGTTAATACAAAAGTATAGTAATATAATTACATAAATAATATCATATAATAAACAAAAACTTTGTATTATCAGTTTTGAAAAATATTTAATATTTTGACACTTAACAGCCAGTATATATATTTTGTACCAGACTGTATACAGGTGTATATGTAATGTGTTGTTAGGTGAATGTTCCCATTAAATTTATGTCATTTTTTAAAAAATAATGACGAAAAACAAAAACCTATTTTTTTTCTTGTCTTATGGGTAAAACATGCGGAGGCAGAGAATTTTGTTTTGATTGAAAATAAGCCTTATACAATCTGTAATAATATACAATCCTTCCCTAAACAGTCAGCTAATCTTAAAAATTTACACATTTCTAAAATCGTGAATTTTAATATTCAAGAAGGAAATCCTTTCTACGGATATATTTTTTGCTATTTTTTTAGGATTGTTAACAGATTACTTGCACACCGCTTTCGAGTCCGACAGGGATTTAATTAACACGTTGTATATTGTAATCATAGAAATTTAATAAAGATATAATATAATATTAAGTACCACCTATTTTTGAAGACCACTAGACTAGCACCAACGGACTATTTTCATTAGATACAATCGAGGTTCATTGTTTCAGTTCAGGAAGTTTAGGCCTTAAACCTGACAAAAACAACGATTTTACTCCGGAGTCTCACAGACATGTGGTAGGTGATTGTGTGACAAAAGTGAGTGGTTAAGGGTTTCTAAAATGTATTTTTTTTTTCGAGACTTATATTACAAATTGATTGGGTGAAGTTTAAAGAAGTCACAACCTTGAGATTATTAGTATTTTACACATCATTCTGTATATCCGCAACCCTAGCTACTATAGTAACATCTGCAGGGGCTGAACGGAGTACAGTACAGTACAATACAGAATGATTTGTAATATACTAATAACCATTGTTGCTTATTTACAATTACTCTAAACAACTTTGTAATATCAGTTTTGAAAAAGTTTTTAAACCTTACCACTTATCACCTATTTCTGAAGTTATGACTATAACCACCTACAGACTATTTTACAGGAGTAAAATCGTGGTTCATTGGGAAGTTTTGGCCCTGAACCTGACAATAAACAACAATTTTACTGCGGGTGTCACAGATGTGTGGTAGGTGGTTAAGAGTTAAAATGTAGTTTTTTCAATACCGATATTACAAAATTATTGAGTGTAATGTAAAAAACCCTCGAGCGAGAGGTTATTAGTATTTTATTTATAAATCACCCTGCATATTTAGGTATTAAAACGTAGCTGAATTGTTGACATACCTATACTTGTTGAGTCATTGTGTCTCTAAATTTAAGTTCAAGTAATGTGAATCTGTTCCATACCATGTTGTGTTAATATGTAATAATAATAATAATAATATCTTGGGACAACTCACACAACGTCATCTGATCCCAAACTAAGCAGAGCTTGTACTATGGCAACCAGACAACTGATAAACATACTTATATATTTCTAAATACATACATATTATAGATAAATTACACCCAGACACAGAATAAACCATCGTGCTCATCACACAAAGTTTTATCCTGGGTGGGGATCGAACCCACGACCTCTTGCGTAGCAGTCGGACACACTCCCACCGCGCCACAGAGGCAGTCGCGCAATAGAGATAACCTATTGATGTATAGGTACCCACCATGTCGCTTTTGTTATTGTTACAGTCTCAGAAGTTATAACCCAAATAAAATAATTAGTAAGAGATCAAACATACATTTAACATAATTTGGCAATCTACTATTTAAGTAGATGTTATTTTCTCTAGATATTTCTATTCTTTTGCAGTGCGCTACCGCTAATACAATTTTCTCCAAAATAAATGAAACTATGAAATATACAAATGAACATATTTTGCCGCAAACTGTACCAATGAATGAAACCCGTTCATTATTTAGTAGTCAGTGTCCCTTCCGGCGAACTTAAATATCGCACAAGATACATCGAGGCAAAGATAGGACAGTACCTTCTCTCCGATATTTTTATATTCGAATAAAGATTTCATTTTATTATCGGGTCGGCAATATTCGTTTTGTACCGAATGCATAAGTTTGTTGAATGCAATATTTTACTATGTTTACGCAAATGGTCGGGTGCGTACTCAAATTTATTTAGTTTTTAGATTGGCCGCATTTTTGTCGCTTAACTTTTAATTTTTGACAAAAAAAATTGGCATCTTCAGTACCATGTACGAAAATAAAAAGCATTCTTTATTACTGTAGCGAACCTCTACAAAACTTAGGAAATAATATGTGATATAGGATGTACTATAACACATATTTTAGGAATTGTAAGGGGAGACTGCTAGCGTTTTTAACACTTGTGTCCGAGTACTTAAGTATAGTATTCAATTCAAAGACTCAACGATATTTATTTGCAAAACATGTGTAGATAAGCAATACATTGTTTACATGCATAGTACTTATTGGTTCCAGTACAATATATACAACATGTTTAACCGTGGCCAGTGTACAAAAATATTAAAAGAATTTTATACAATTATTATTATTTTAAAATGTCAAGTCTTTTAAAAATACTATAATAAATTATTTAGAATACATATCAACCCATATGATGGCCCACTGCTGGGCACGGGTCTCCCCAGTAGAACCTACTGGTATGTAGATCCTGGGGGTAATTGCCATAATCACCACGCTTGGCGAGCGGGTTGGTGATCGCAGTAAGGCTTTAAGTACGCAGAAGACGCTGCTGCCCGTCCTCCGGTGTGAAATCCCTTAGTCGCCTTGACGACACCCACGGGAAGAGATGGGGTGGTACTATTCTTAAGCCGGCACCACACGGCATTAATTATTTAGAATACTATAATAAAAATCAACATCACAACCATAGGACACCAACAAGAGATAGATCATTGTCATAATATATTTACGTCATTGAGGACATCATCAACCTTATAATAACATTATTTCGAAGATATTTTCATAAGATTTTTTTATTTTGTCTGTATTTAGTGATTTCCAGTCCTTTGGTATTTTATTATAAGGCGCCTTGCATACTATACTTTTATGTAGCAGGGCTGTTCTAGCTGGGTGTACGCAAAGTTTTGTATTATCAGGCCTATTATTTCATCTGTCTAATAGACGAGGGAAGAGATAAGGATTATGTCTAACAAATAGGGCATTCGCCAGTACGTATAGTGTAGTGATGGTATCGTGAAAATTTTATGTTTGTTAAACAATGCTCTGCAACTTTCATTGCTTTGAATCATTGACCGTATACTTCTTTTTTGCATCTTCAATACCATTTCTTTGTTTGAAGAATTCACTCAGAAAATTATGCCCTATATAAGAGATGATTCTCCGAGCCCATAATATACTGAAAGTAGCGCTTCCGTATTAACAACTGGAGCTAATTTATATAATGCATATGATGTGTGCTAATCTTTGTACAGAGTGCGTCAACGTGATCTTACTATTTTCAATTTGTGATCTATAAGCAAACCTAAAAAACGAACTGTGTACTTCTGTTAAGATGTGATTATCATGAATTACGTTTATGTTTAATGAGTTATGTGATCTTTGGCCAAAATGCATTATACTTGTCTTCTTTAAGTTAATTTTTAAATTTTGATTATTAAGCCATGAAATTACAGATGTCAATAAATTCTTTATGTCAGATTGGTAATTCTTAAATGTCCTTGCATGCCATTGTAATTGTGCTATCCTCAGCGAATAATGTCAGTGGTTGAGCTGTTGATTTTGGTAAGTCGTTAATGTAAATAATGATTAGGAGAGGTCCTAATACGCTGTCCTGTTCCCACAGGGCAGCGTATTAGGACTTCTCCTATTCATTATTGGCAACCCCGCCATAAGACGTATAGCGCTTCATAGAAGTATATACGAGTACTTCTTCATTTTTTGATTTAGGATTGATTCTAGTTATTTGCGTCATCTGTTGTCCATTCATTAAATAAGTATGTAGCAATTTTAAGACTTTACCTCTAATACTGTATGCTTCAAGCTTTTTTATAAGTATTTTGTGATCTACGTGATCGAAAGCCCATGACATATAGCTGTATATAGCACAAATCGGAGATGTTTTATCAATATGAGACAAGATATTCTAAATTAAAAAATGTATCTATAGTAAATACACAAATGGCCATGCCTATGGTCTTATTTTGGTGAAACCCTTTTTGTTCGTTGCATAGAAGATTATTTTTTTCAAGATTGGAGTTTATTTCTCCATAAAGATATTTCTCCAAAATCTTAGTAAAATACTGATAGTAGCGTTTTTGGTCTATAATTTTCCATTCTTTGCTTATTATCTTTTTTAAATATGGGCTTAATAACAGTCAGTTTAAGATCTGAAGGGAAAGTTCCCGTTTCAATGCTTAAGCTTATAATGTGACCTAAGTGATGGCAGATATTATCATTTACATCTTTAATAATTCTAGTAGAGAAGCCATCGTGTTCCACGCTGTTTGTATTTTTAAGGCTTTTGCTTTTTAATGATTTTATAAATTTTATCGGCTGAGCATGGAGCTCGAAACATCGAGCTATGATTAATTAAACTAGTTACATTTTTGCCAGCATCCGAAATAGGGCTGGCTATCTCAACAAAATAATTCAGTCGGATCACTGATGTAGGTGTTGTCTGCAGTTTGTATGTCAACAATGGGTTGCTTTGGTAAGTTGGGTTTCGTTTGGTTAATGATTTGCCATGTGGTTTCGCCTTTATTAGCAGACGTTTTTATGTTGTTACAATTTTGTGCACGCTTCGTTATAGTACATTGATTTTCTTAATTAGTTTACAGTATTTTTTATATTTTAATTTATTTTCGTCAATATCATTCGACTTACCTCATGCATCAAAAACAAACAACCGTACCCCGGACGTTTACGTTTTCTGGAGTGAAATAGAAAAACGTCAGAAAATATTTTATCACAAATCGCAACATAAAGCTCGCAAAGGGAGTCAAGATTTGAAAAATCCGCGTCAATAATAAGATAGGTCGGCGGACAATGACGGACAGAGGGAAAGGGGAGGGAATCAAAGGCTATATCTTGTTGTTGAACGACTTGAACGTCAACGAGTTTCACAATGTTGCGTCCACAAAGAGTTGCTCCAAACAAAATATCCGTTTCGTGAGTCAGTGGGCCGCATCGAGACATTGCTCGTTTTCCGTGGCGCGGGACACGAGCGGGGCGATTTAAAATTAAAACAACACTAAAGTTAACCTAGTCATGGGGAAGGAATTGGGTTCAATGGAAAATAAAAGATTCAAGTAGAATGTAGTTAAGTGTATTAATAATAAGTATTATAGTTTGGATTATAACCTAATTAGTTGCTATTCTATGCTAACCAAAAGTCTCGTAAACTGGCGCTTTATTAAATTCTTACCCAGGTTTATGAAATGAGTTACTATTTATGCGATAATAAGAAATGTATATTGTAGGTTTTTTAATAAAAAATAACCATTACCAATTGCTTCATTTGCCACCTACAATAATTAAATTTAAAAAAAAAAATGAGTGTGACTCACGCACTGAGGGTTCCGTACTAACTTATAAGTGTTACTAACTTACTTCCGTACTAACTTATAAATGTTAATAGTTCTATCATCCCGGGGAATCTATATCACACGGCACTTTATCACCGTCTGTAGTTACAGGAAGATTTTGAGCCACGGTATTGTACGACGCACATGTGTAATAGTTGATTTTTTTTCCCGTCAATTGTCCAAAATGTTAGGCTCAGTAACTTCGGAGATAAGGGGGAAAATATATTAGATATATTTACAACAAGCCCTGTACCTTTGTTCTTTCCTAGGAGTAGGGGAGTCGGACGATATCTATAAATCTTTGGAAAAATAAGTACTTATCGGGATTTGAAGAGAAAAAAGCTTCTAACGCCTTGTCATCATCATCATGTACCTGCCACATTTTCAGGTTTTATCTGGGGTCGGCGTAAATTGCTCTTTCAATTAAGGGACATTACATCGAGCGAATTATATATAACACGATTCAGCCATCGAAACAGTTTTTAAATTTCTTACTCTACCCGCCAAAATTGATTAATTATGTGCATGTTTAAAACTCAGACTTATTATAAGTGCTTTCATATTTTTTTCTTAATAACTTTAAAAATAACGATAGCAAAATAAGATACTTTTTTTAAATTTCCAAGTTTGGCCCCCAAAACGGCTGAACGAATCTATTGTTTTTAAACTTTCGCGATTTTTATACATATTAGTTATATTTCGGGACTTAACCGCGTGAATTATTTAAAGGTACGAACCTTTTATTTACCCGACGTTTCGATCGAATTGCACCGATCGTGGTCACGGGTCGACCCGTGCAACCCTTAAATAATTCACGCGGTCGCGGTCGTACCTTTAAATAATTCACGCGATTAAGTCCCGAAATATAACTAATATGAACGAATCTAGATGAAATTTGGCACAGAGTTACATTTTATTCCGTAAAATATACAATTTCCACGCATAACGAAATCGCGGGCAACCTTTTTTCTTTATAAAGACATACGATAAAGACTAACGTAACGTAACTGGCGGGCATAAGTCCACTTAACCATTATCTAAATTCTGCCAAGATTACAGACAAAAACGGTTCTCAAAATATTTATCTTTCTTGCCACGTGTCATTCATTTTTTTATCATCCGCAACCATCACACTGTTTATCAATTTGCCCTCCAAAATAACCCTTACATATTAAATAAGAATTTTCGCAGCATTCATTACTCTTTGTCTTAGCAATCAATTATACTGTTCTAAGTTAAAGCGGTAATGTATTATACACTGACAGTTCTCATAATGAGAGTAAAATAAATGAAACTAGCTTAAGGATGAGCTAGACAGCTTTTTACTAGGGTAAAGAGAATAGGGCCAGACTCCATTACTTGTGCAAACTTTAACACATTAGAGTATTTAACTTTGGGTTCTGAAAAGTTCTAGTGATGGTTAAATTGAAAAATATTCTTGGTTAATGATAATTAAAAGATGTAACTACATAAATGTTTGGAAAAATAACATATACGTTAACAAATGATTATTTCCACAACGTGGTTATTGACTTTTTCTACTTTTAAAATCTTCAAAGATATAATTTATAAGATTATGCCGAGATTATTCCTTTTTAATAATGGACCATCATTTCATAATCTAGATAATCACCCAGTTAGCTTTGATATCTATAATTAGCTTTCATTGCGGTATTGTCAAAGAAATCTCGAGTTGAACCTAATCAGGCAACGCCCACCAATCAGAACAGAGTTATCTCTTTTCTCATTATACTTTAGGTTTAAAAATAGCTGTTGGAATCACGCGTCATAATTTAACTTCGTGGAAGCGGTATTCTGCGTAGGTATTAAAGGTCCGGAGGTGCCTGCCAGTTGAGTTAGTAAGAGTACCTGTCATTTATTTCCTTTGTTGTAGGTTTTCCTTTTTCCCTGAAGTTGTTCAATTGTTGCTTACTACAACAATAACTGCAATTCGCAAGTCAAAAGTTAGTAGTGGGTTCCAATCAAGTAAAGTCATTGCATTTGCCCACTATTAAAGAACTTATTAGGTACGCTTCAGCTCGTGCATTCAACTCCACAAATTGTTCGTTCGACTTCAAACTTCAGCGAAAGTCGACAATTTTGCAATCGAACATTTTGACCCTTTCCTCTTTGAACAGTAATAAAGAAAGCCTCGCTGCTCTATTGATTGCAGTATTATTCGCTTTGTTGGAACTGAGCGAAACGAGCTGAGCTGAGCGGTAAGTTTTTAAAGAGATTGCGGGAAAAGTAATTTCAGAGAAGAAATTTTTAATCTTTGTCGGCTTCCGGGTCGGAAAAGCTTTTTTATGTTTAGATGGAAAGGAATGGAATAAGATTTATAAATACACAGACACACAATAATATTTTCACGTGGATCTTCTTTATGGGAATATCAAATAGGTAAAGAAAACATGATTTCTGGTCTGTAAATGTTTATTTTAGTTTATAAAACTCATCTCGAGAGGAAGAATGTTTATCATAAGAACAACACTTGACCCCAGGCCCTTGAAAGGTCCCAAACTTGTCAGAAGGGTCATTCAATCGCGTGTAACGTGTCTAGATAACATTACTGAAGACAGTCACCGTTGGTACCCACGCAACTATTTCAACTCGTCTCAGACTGCCAACAAGAATGTGGGTGATAGCCTGGGGGCTTTATTCTTATTAGCTGTTTACTATATTGTTGGAACAGATACTTAGCCAGAGATCTATAGAGTGTACTTAAGCTTTGCTCAGGTTTAGCTTAAGTAAAACTTTATTTAAAATTTGACGGACTATAAATCCTGACCACATAGTCACCATTCTTTGTCAAGTTTTTTTTTCTTGTTTTTCTAAACTGAGCTTGAATTAAGCTTAAGTACGCTCTATATATTTCAGCCTTTGTAGTGACAGGTAATCTTTACATATATTTGACTGCCTCTGTGGCACGGTGGGCGTGTATCCGACTGTTACGCAAGAGGTCGTGTGTTTGATCCGCACCCAGGATAAAACTTTGTGTAATGAGCACGATGGTTTATTCTATGTCTGGGAGTTATTTATGTATAATATGTATATGTTTCCATAGTACAAGCTCTGCTTAGTTTGGGATCAGATAGCGTTGTGTGAGTTGTCCTAAGATTTTAGATAGTATTATTATTATATATTTTCTTGTCCTGACTGACTAAATGATTCATCAACGCAGAGCCTAAACCGTTAGGGTTACAAACCTGAAATTTGGCAGTTGATGCCTTTTATATTGTAGGCATCCACTAAGATAGGATTTTTGAAAATTCTAAATCGTAAACTAGGGGTTGCAAGTTTGTATAAAACTTTATCAGTATTTTATACTGACGAATATTAGTTAGATCTATGAAATTTGGAAGTGGGCTTTTTCGTTTAAAATAAAAAAGTACATGTTTCAGCGTTCTTGGAAAATCAAACCCCAAAGGGGTATATTTCATTATCGCTTTTAAAATATTTTTACTTTGTCCGTTCTTGAAACAATGGAAGATTAATAAAAATAATAAGATAATAATGTTTCATAAGTATGTAATTTCAAAGGGATAGATACAATTCAAAGGTGTTTTGTAAAGATGGCCTTCCTGCTTGAATTTCATATTTTTACTAACCAAAAAGGGACAGATTGTAGGGTAATAATTCCAAAGATAGCAAATTTGCACACAAAACATAACAAACAAACCTAACATGACGTAGATAACTTCTCTAACTTTGGCCGGATTGTCCACAGTGTTGGCTAGTAGTCCCATAAATGAAAGGATTGTACAATATATGGCCGTCCTCGCGTCCTCTGCTTGGACAATGGTCTAAATACATTGTTTAGAATATAAACCTGAATGATGCTACGATTATGACCCGATTCCTTTGTTTAACGATGGCCTATAATATAAAATTGCCTAACGCAGGTAAAAGTTTTTTTATTAAATCTAGATACACAACGTAATATGAGAATGAGTTTTTTTATGACAATCTTCACGTTATGATGTCTGTCCATTATATTACATGTTACATGGTTCATTAACTTGACAATAGAATAACAAAGTAATCTTGTTTTTCAGAAGAATGGCATGGCATAATATGAAAAATGGCTACAACATTTTTTAAATAGATTGGCAATTTACTTAAAATTGCTTAGGATCTAGCATTTTTTTATTATCGGTTCACCTCGCCAAATGCGGGTAAACTAGGCTGACTCGCGCACACAAACCGCCACGAAACGCAGAGTAGGCGAAGCGGGGCAAGGCCAAGTATTAATGTGTAAGCGATTTAGTATTTAACTACTTTAAGGGAGAATTACACTGAGAGAATTATTTGTTTAGCGCTACGTACACAGCGACACGATCGCCGGCCTCGCTCTTCCGCACACAACCATTACTTCACAGTGCGCAGGAGCGCAGGTCAAAATAAAGTAGAATATTCGTTCGTTCATATGTTAGATTACGAACGCCATGACTGGCATTTTTCCGCAACTTCAAGATTTATTAGCGGGATCATATTAAGACATATCCTTAAATTTCTTTATTTCATCTACTAGAAAAGCTCTTTGACTAGTGACACAATTTTTTTCGTGTCCTAATATTTAGGTTTTCTATATACATTTTTGAGAGAGCCGAACCCTGTTTCGCGTAATCTACCCTTAAGCTTTTACTGTATTCAATTAATAAATGCGATATACGCTCTCGTACTAATCAAGCTTCACGATGCCTCGACGAGAGTATACAGCACCTATAAGTAGGAACTGGCGCAAATACTGTAGTGTAAGGTGCAAGTGCAAGGTGAGTAGATGTCTTTTATACAATAGCCTAATAATTGCTCCGCTACTACTAGTTTTTATGCTTATTACTGACCCGTGGCCCGTGATACATGTCACCAGGCAATGAGCGGAGCTACTTAATAAAAATCTAACCGACAATCCGAGCACGCCGTTTTCGTTTTTCGTTCTCGTTTATGTCCCGTAATGATTTGATGACGAAATGCACGTGCATTACTAATCTATTCCATCGCCAAACAATTAGAAATTAAAAAGTCCGATCGCATCACACCCTTTTTGGCTGCAATAAATTTGGCTTCTTTTCAACACCCCTATATATCAACCAATATCCCATTTTACTGTTTTAAATCGTAGTGATGGTGCACAAAGATTTGTCACTGATGCTCATAAATATATCAGCTGCAATTTAAAAAGTAATATCTTTTGGGGTATTTTTGTGTTCAAAAATTGCAACACGCCTATAAGTTATGGGGTGGCTTTGTTCGAGGCCGCCGCGGTTCGTTCCGTTTATTTATTGACACACTACATTTTACCAACGTTTTTCCTGTGCGCTTTCAAATTATTCAGCATTTTTCTAACTTTAATAATTGAATTTTGTTGTAAAGGAAAAGTGGAGCCAAAAGTGAAAAAAATATAAGTTCCTTTCCTTCACGATAACATTTATGTGGTGGCTACACAAACTGTTGACGTAAGTTGGAGTGTATGTACTTTAGCTAACGTATATTAGAAACGAGCCAATACTCATTGATTTTTTTACAAAGTCTTTATGAAGTCCTCGCAAACTTCCCTCGTAAATCTTTTCAACAATGTTTTTTTAACTGAATATATCTATTTCGTTACCTCTTCATCATAAAATGACATAATGTAGTTCATATAATATGACCTCGTATAGTTGTGGCATGTTAATAAAACGCCAAAAGATGACGCACCTACAGACAAGTTAATAACAACAAAGCAATATGGAATATTACAAGAAAGCTTGCAAATCTCACTTTATTACAGAACATTATGTTTTTATACCCACCATTGGGGCAGATTTATGCAATATTATATTACCCAGAAAGAATACAATACCACAGATTAATCTTACGTTTTCTATCGTTGGCGGTTTTTGTTCCGGCTATGGCCGTAACCTCTCTTGGCAATGTTTTGCTACGATTGATACATTGAATATTCAGGTTAACAATGCTTGTTTTGTTTGTGTTGTATACACAATCCAACACGGGAAGAAACGCGTTTAGGCTAGGTATATATATACAGCTTACAGATTGGTTGCTAACCCATAGATTGTCTCAACCGGGTTACACCGACCGCGGAGTTTAATTAACACTACCTCACTTTGTTTGCAATCGGACAAACATCATCGCAGGCAAATATAAGCTTACAAGATTAAATAAAAGAATAAGTAGTTCATATATGAATAGAGAATATACCTTTCTAAAGGTTTTTGTAACAGTATGAATAATAGGAGTATGTGCCAATTCACTGGCTCATACGCTCATTGAGATAATAAATATATCCTAAGTCTATGATAATACATAACATAAACATAACAACCCATATGATGTCCCACTGCTGGGCACGGGTCTCCCCAGTAGAACCTACTTATTAGATCCTGGGGGTAATTGCCATAATCGCCACGCTTGGCGAGCGGGTTGGCGATCGCAGTAAAGCTTGAAATACGCAGAGGACGCTGCTGCCCGTCTTCCCGTGTGACATCCCTTAGTCGCCTTGACGACACCCACGGGAAGAGATGGGGTGGCACTATTCTTAACCCGGTGCCACACAGCAGCTATGATAATAACTATACTTAAATTAATATGTAGGCTTCGAGATCATTCTCGAAGCCTACGCCATGTGTTCAGTGAATTATAAAGTATGTTTATAATGTTAAATGTTTGCGATCTTACATTTAAACACAGAGCTTTTATGCCACAAAATAAAAACCAAAAAACAGGGCTTAAAATCGACATAACAATAACCTAAAGCGTAGGAATGTATTACAGCTAGACAAATGGAATGTGGGCGTTTTGTTATTACGTTATGAAAGCATTTTTGAAAATTCAACACTGTTTGAAATACTAGTGAATGGAATTTCTATTGTGAACGGGAACCGCCGCAGGTTAAAGATAAAATCTGCTAACGTTTTACGAACCCCGTTGGTTTTGGAAACTAACAGGTGCAGGCACAAATACTGGTTCGAACAGAGCAAACAAAACCGGGCAAGTGCATGTCGGGCCACGCACAATGTATCGTTCCGTAGGTCCCCCCCCATTCGAATAATGCGGCTTAAGAAGGGTTTTCTGTTGTTTTTGTTTCATACCTACGTTATACCTACATAATGATCATTTTCAATGGAATTTTGTTACTTCTCATTTGATCAGCTGTTACTCTTAAACTTGATAAGCCTACTTAGGTGTTATATTTTTTCTTTTATTTTCACTATATATATACTACTACCGCGATTTTTTTCATATACCCAACTGGCGGGGGAGGGGGGGACACTTAACTCTAACAAAAAATTGCATTTTAAAGCTTAATATTTCATACAACCCCCGAATTGTTATTTTTTGAAAGACCTATGACTACACGATGAGGTAGATGAGAAAACAAATCACATCCCCACTTTACATATAGGGGAGGTACCCTAAAAAAATGGTTTACAAGATTTTATTATTTCCCTTTATCCATGCATAAAATTACAGCTTTCTAGCACTAACGGGCTCTGAGCTTAGCCGCGGACGGACGGGCGGACGGACGAACATGGCAAAACTATAAGGGTTCAGCTTTGCCATTTTGGCTACGGAACCCTAAAAATACTTCGCGATGTCCTGAAATCGTAATTGGATTCCGTCCTTTTTTGAAAAACGTCAGGCATCTGCGTGGTAAACGGTGAACCAGGAGCTATTTTAGGCTTTACTCACTTTTTAAAGTGTTTATCCTTTTATGTTCTTTGTTATGTACTCAAACTTATTTACTTTGAGTACATAACAGAGAACATAAAAGAATAAACACTTTAAAAAGTTAGTAAAGCCTAGTAGATCTATATCTATGTATATATATATATATCCAATAAGTAGATATAGTAATAATAATATTTTTTACAACTCACACAACGCTATCTGATCCCAAACTAAGCAGAGCTTGTACTATGGAAACTGATAAACATACTTATATATTTCTAAATACATACATATTATAGATAAATAACACCCAGACACAGAATAAATCATCGTGCTCATCACACAAAGTTGTATCCTGGGTGGAGATTGAACGACCACGACCTCTTGAGTAGCAGTCGGACACACTCCCATTGCGCCTACGACCTACTTATCCATTTATACTACCGAAATAAATGTTTTTTTTTCAAATGTTACAAATTGATTAGCTATTTTAACTGTGTTGTTTCTAGTTCATAAAATAAATACAAAACAACATGAATATGGCAGCCACAACGTAATAAAGTCACAAACAGTGCTGTGACCGGCGCTCTGATTGGCGTAGTATTGTCCCGAGTCCCGACTCCCGACGCATCGACATCGAGCGATGAACACTGGAATTGGAACAGTTACGAGTATCTTCTGCATTGTTATAGAAAAACATTTATATACCAAAAACGTAAAACTAAATCAGCATTAGGTTAAATTCCCTAAAAAAATTCAAAATTTAGCTTTTCTTTTAAAATAACTTTCATGCATGTTAACAAACTTTGTGCCGCGGTGTAGGTACTTTACAAACACACAAATCACGGACACAAATTATCTACCTACCAATATACAAAGTGGTGTCATAACCTCTTGCGCAGCAGTCGTATGCTCTCCCACCGCACCACCATTGCTTAATAATAAAATAAATGAATTTTATTATCAAGTATGTAACAAAAAATATGAATAATCTTATACAAAATTTCTACCAGACATACCAACAGACGCCGAAATTGCTACTTTAGTTCGATACACTGTCTCGATAAGAAAGTTTACGTGAGCAACTAATAACAAAAGACAATCTCTTCTAAAAGCGGTATCAATTACGAGCGAATGCCAATGAGTGTTTATCACGAAACACAGAAATAAACGAACTTTACCTTGCTCGATTCAAGTAAATAGTATGATGACCCATCTCTAGATTTATACCTTAACTTGAGCCAGAGATAAAGAGATTTTACCCTTTTTACGTCACAAGCAGGTCACGGAAAAAGAAATATTTTTTTCTACCAGCCCGTCGGATTTTGCCCCGTAAAGTTTTGGTTTTGTCGTGTTTTATTTAAAAGTGAGGCAATGTTGATTATCCCGTCATCTTTACATCTCGTAACAATGACTGTGTTGGTAATCGTTTTTTGCTTTTACACGCACGAATATTAAACGGTTTTTATGAAACTTTACAATATATTAGCAGTTAGGCTATAAACATCTCGGGAAACTGTAGTTAATAATAATTTTGTATTAATGATTTTAATAAATTTTTGATAAATGTTCGTCCTGTCCACATTGAGATGATCCTGCATCGTAGATATGACAGCGGGGTGACGGTCTGCGGTCGCCATGACTGCACTGGCCTTTAATCAGAGCCCTTTCATTCAACTCACGCTGGTTTTATATCAGTGCACTTACTGTGTACACAGGATAACCAATGGGTGGTCACAGATTACCCACATTATGTTGGATCCCAGCTTCCAAAAACATATTGTACTTTTTTTTCGTATGATATTTACTTTGTTACTAAATAATTGTAATGAGCCACACCTTCAACATGTTCATCTCTGTAAAAGCTTTGTAACGCGTGCCACTAAAAAATCTACCGGCCGATATGTAACAAAAATCTGGATGTACCTACGTAAACCCACGAACGGATTAAGTTTAATTTTGGCAAGAAGATGGTTATTATGATGCTGGTGTTTACTAAGAACTTTTGTGAACACAACCAACAAGACGGATCGAAATTATATGCGGGCGAAGCCGCGGAGATAAATTGATATGCCTAAAATATACCAAAATGAAATCAATCCCAATTCATAAAGTGGCAATAACAATCTTCCATTCTAATTATTTATCGGGCAGAAAACTGAATCTGGATAATTCCTAAGTTTTACCCCTCCGACCTTGGAATCAAACTTGAATCTGTGCGTTAGGGGGAAGTTTCGAAAAAAAAAACAATCTCGCGTCCATAAATATAATTATCCCAAAGAAAGTTATTATAATCATTGTTGATAGTGAGAACTTTTCTGTCATTATGACGTTACACTTTCCGAAAATTATAATAAAGACGATGAGGAAAATGTAGGCTGATTGTATTAATTACTGCTGTGTTATGTTGTGATGTATACCTTACTAGTTAGCCTTATATTATATCATTCGACCACTCCCTCAGCATTGACTCGTTTATGGGGGATAATAGTAATAACAGACTTGTTTCCCGGCAAACGCCATGACACAAAGAATTGCAGATGTAATACGTATTACTAATACATCATGTGCCTCATCCTTCAAACTGATATACACCATGCCGTGTTAAATATGTAATACCTGTATGTGTATATTGCCGATGTTACCCTTAGCCAGACCTTGAGAGAATCACTAACATTTCACCTAAAATAAATCCGAACAAATAGTACGTGTAGTAAGTTGTGACTTTTAATAATATTCCCAATTCTTTGCTCTCGTAATGACAAATACGGAACCGTGGGACACTGTCGGGTGACTAACATTCCCCATTTGACAACTGCGTAACATTTTTATTTCGTACGCTTTATCTTGCCAAGGGACTAGAGTTTGGCAGTTTGTTTACTTATGTATCCAATAATGGGGCAGCTGTAGTGTAGTTACTGGATTGTCAAAGCTTTCAATCACTTTGAAAGTTATCTTTCTCACCTGAAGAGCAGGTTTCAACCTAATTGTATTGTGTCGATTGTTATTTGTAAATGTTATTGTAACTATACTATAAATAATGTAAAATTATATTTTGTGACGCGTGTTGTAACTATAGAATTCGTTGCTATGTAAACACTTATTTATCAAGAGAAACCCATTACCTAAATAATTGGACTATGACTGCAGCTACATTTAAACCCGTTCTTATGTTATTTCACTGGCTTTTTGGTTCGAATATATTAAATTAATATACAAGTTAGCCTAATAAATAATGAGTTCCAGAAACAGTTTGAGGTTAATTTTAATGTTATTTTTACTGATCGATTTGGCTTTAGAATATGATTGTAATTAAACTAACTTGTAATAGAAGTATTGCTCAAGTACCTTAACTTTGTATTACAGTTTCAAACATTATCTTCATCGATCAACAATCTTATGTGACACATGAATACTCATCACTCGTCCAGAACAAATTCCAGGTCACATTACTTGGTATCCCTTTCAGCATAAATCAGTTATGCGCATGTCCCGTCCCGGTTGACTTTCCTTGAGTTACGTTAAGATTTAATCTATATGGAACGTCTTCGGTGCCGCTGCGAAGACTCGCCACGTGACAGCCAATTACGTGATCCTATCCTTCGTGAAGTATCGTGATGTTTTCCTTGTGTACTTGACGAGAACTATACTTATAGTTACGGGTTACGATAACGGTAAATGACGAGATAATCTTATGTGGTATTAATACTTATTCAGTAAAGATATTGTAGATAATTGGAGCATTATCTTATATCCTGCAGAAAGAGGATATCTCTAATGTCATTGTGTGTACATGTTTATTTTTATCGTATCAAGTAAAAGCATTTTTGACGATAATATTATAGCTAACTGAAACCAGTTTGTTACCGTAGCTTAGTTTAGCTTAGCGTAGTTTGGTTAATTGTTATTCTACTACAAATGCTGTTTATAAGGTCTATTGCCATTTAAAAATCTATATGGATTTGTAAACAACTTTAAACCGAATCCAGCCAATCTTAGCTCAGTTTCAAACTTAATACTAAATTATTAAATACTATTTTTCGCTACGATTAATAAAATGGTTAACCCTTTCTCCGCAGAGGATAACCTCGCGTTAAAGTTTCAAATATCCAAACAAAAGAACGGCTACACGATATTTAATTTAGCGGAACATTTCCCGATTACGCAGTTGATGCAGGCCCTCGGGCCCCGAGGGTTTCCCCCAGGGGCGCGTCGTGTGTCCGGCTCATACTCACACTGCGCGCAAACATACGCTTCTATCGTTAATAGGAAAACTCGCTGATTGAAGCTAGTGGGACTAAACTTTTAGCTTTACTTTTTAATGACTCTTTGATGAATGAGAAGAACAGCGAAAATAGTTAAATTTTGATATTTCATACAACCTTAAACGTGGCATATTAGTAAAGACGTGGATTTGAATTGCTTATTAGGTCGTATATTGTACTTACATAACTACATATATAATTAATATTGTACTAGCATCTTTTTAAGCTTTTGAATTCTTTACATGATATATATTATATATTCTATCTTAATCACGTAGATACAACAGTTTCTCCGATATCAATCAATAAATATCTATCGGTCTACAGCTGGACATAGACCTCTCCAAATTTAGGCCATGACACCCGGATCTTCACCTATTCCATGCAGTCCATCTTAACGACCTTTTTCAACATAGATATAACTATTGATGTATTCCAATAAGAATGATGATGCGGGGTGAGATGATGAGGTGTGGATGACATTGAAAAAATATTTTCAATGTTATCCAATTATTAAACACGAACGATATAATTAAACAATTAACTAGATCGTTCAATAATTATGTTGTCTTTTTTTATACTACGAAATGAAGAGACGAGCATCACGCTAATCCATAACAGTATCAGTAACACCCAAATTCTTGTTTGGCATAGTTCTAAATGTCACCGCACCGCGCTCCTCCTTTGAGACATTAGTGCATAAGTCTCATTTGCCCAGTAATTACATGTACTACAGTGCCATTCAACCAAAACCCGGTGATGTGTTAACATCAGTATTTCACGGAAGAATAACTTACACTGTTGTAGTACCTATGGCATAGACCTACCAATCAAACTTCTATAACTATAATCTATACTCATCAAATCAAATTTTTACTAGGAACTAAGCTCACACAGCCAAACAACGTGCCTATATGCTTGGGTACATAAAGACCCATTCATTTAATTTTAGTCGTCCGTACACAGTTCTTTTCTCGTTAGGTACCGTCCAGATAAAATAATTTGAGGTGGACGTATCGTTTTTATAAGGCCTCCTAAAAGGGTAAGGGATATTTGTGGCTGTATAAATTAGGGACGTTCGGGCTGAGTAATGATGCATAATTATTTTGTTTTAGAGCCACCGATTTGTTGCTGGTTAATTAATACACAGCTATACCAGTATCTCACTTATTAATTATTAAAAAATGATCTTATGTGCGAAACGAACACCTATTTTATTACAAACATTATATCTGGCCTTCCAAATATTTTCTATACACATAATATGCTGATATTATACATTCTTACTCGTATAATATATCTTCTATGATTCGGTACACCGTATCACAATCCATTGCGTTGTTTAAAAGAAATTAATGAAGGAAAGACACAACAACAATAACAGCGACAGCGACTTTGCTCAGTAGGTATATCTTCCACATAACAATCTACCCACAGAAATCGTACGTACTGTTTTTTCAAATCATGTAGTTATGTCCGTTTGTACAGATTTTAATTAAGAATGGATTTCGAAAAACGATTTGTGCATTTGTGGCTAATCATGAGATTATTAGCGAAGTAAAGAAAATATATTTATTTCCTTCTGCAACTGTATGTGATATTGATAACCTATCATTAAAGTATATCTATATTTCATATAATTTAATGAAAGGTTATTACATAAACCTAAATAATTATGAATAATAAACCAAAGTTATTCAAAATGTTCAGATTGAATATTTTTTGACAGCTAGAATTGGAACACCGAGTAGATAGGTAGTTTTGAAAGAATATTTATTCTAAAACTTCCTACCTACTTACTGTTTCTTGTTCCTGTTTGAGGCAAACAGAAGTCAATCGACGTCATAGTTTGTCATCAAATATCCTGAAGGATACCATTGAAGAAGACCTTTATTGTTCCATTAAATATGAAGTAGGTACGCAACGAAGCGGTAAGTTCGTATCCAGATCATCCATCACAATTGACTAATATCTTTTTTCCTACCTTCTCCGTTACAGAGAAGCCATAACAACCACTCAATATTACTGGCTCACAACAAATTACACAAACTGCGTATTAATTTTCAGCCCCAACCTCCATTCAAATACGCAATATAAAAAAGCACGCTTATTAAATAAACTTAAAAAAGAATATTCGTAGGAAATTTTCTTCGACTTTTCCGTGAATTTCCCCGAAATGAGGAAATAATTAAGGGTTTAACATTACTTCGATGGAACGTCATGCCTCTTTTCAGGGAGATTTTGTCATAAAACTTGGCAACACTGAGTGCAAGACAGATAAAATGTAATTTTAAAAGTTTGATGTTTATGAGAGTGGGGTGCCGACGACACCGGGCGGCCGCGCGACAACCGGCGCGGCGGCACTCCACAGTACGATGGAATGGAAAAGTTTCTATTAGCTTATCATAGGATCTTATCGTAAAAATATTATGTTTATTGTTGGCTTTTATTACATTTTACATCTTGTGAAAAATTGCGTTCTTTTAATTATATGGGGTGTATTTCGTTCCTTTATTTTTCATAATGAGCTTGAACTTACACGGGTACCTATTAAATAGGTATATTACACTAGCTGACACGCGCAACCTCGTCTGCGTAAGATTTCCCTGTTTTTGAAAGATTTTTCATTGTTGCTCTGGTCCTATCGGTCGTAGCGTGATGTTAAATAGCTTTTAGTCTTCCTCGATAAATGGGATATCCAATAGTAAAATATTTTTTCAATTTAAACCAGTAGTTCCAGAGATTATCGCGTTCAAACAAAGAACTCGTCCGCTTTATAATATTAGATGTACCAGGGCACTTCAAAAGTTTTTGTGTATATGACACTGGCCACTTGTAGTTATTTTGAAAAATGTGGTTATTTAAAAGTAAAAATACCATTGTTCGAATTTAGAAGTTAACTCCACATTTTTTCGAGACACAATTAAAATTATCGTGTCTCCTATAAAAATGCAACTTTCGTGATTTTCTACGATTTTAAATGTGTAAGACCTGATGGACTTCAGATGGCTTTTATGGATGGAGGACCTTTAAAAGCAGGCGCCTTACTTTGTGCCGTACAAAGTGTGCTGGCAGTTTAAAATTTATTCAAGAAAACAGACGAATTATTACATACAAAGAGATTCAGTATACAGTGCAGATTGATTCAGAAAACGTTAACAAGATTCTATACGAGCACTCTTTTATGCAATAAACAATAAACGACCGAAAACCGCGCACCGCGGGGTAGATACTGCTTCATCATGGCAACGCGCCCGCACCAGTCTACGCTCAAAACGAAGGACTTCCTGGACACCACACCGGTGTCTTAGGTTATCCTCCTTACAGTTCCGATCTGGCAACATGTGACTTCTTTTCATTTCCTAAAAAAAATCAACTGAAAGGCATACAGGCGTTTTCATCGCCAGAAAAAGCGATAGCAGCGTTCGAAAAGGCCGTGGAAGAGGTGTCTGCAGCGAACTGGTAAAAATATTTCGAAAATTGGTTCAGACGCATGAAACTTTGTATAGAGCCTGATGAAGAGTTCTTTGAAAATTCATAAAAATATTTTATTGATAGAAGTTAGTTTTTTAGTTGAAGTTAGTTTGTAAAACTTTCTGAGTGTATGGGACACTGTGTTGAAAGAATTCATTAGAATTTGAAAGATTTCATTAAAATATTGTATTGATAGAAGTAATTTTTTTAGTTGAAGTTAGTTTGTAAAACTTTCTGAGTGTATGGGACACTGTGTTGAAAGAATTCATTAGAATTTGAAAGATTTCATTAAAATATTGTATTGATAGAAGTAATTTTTTTAGTTGAAGTTAGTTTGTAAAACTTTCTGAGTGTACCTACCTAAACAAAATATTTTAAACAGCCGTTTAAGTAAGTTCTAAACAATCAAAAAACCTACGGGAAAACGTACCCTAAAGATCACTTGTAATCCCCATAATAAAATATTATCTGTCTGTTATCAAAAGTATTGCTTTTCAAATAAATATCGTGTTTCAAACATCCACTCCCCGGGGAGGTCGTTAGTGGGGTTATCGCATTTCTTTGGGTCCGAGGTCCGGGGAGCGGGAAGGATCCTTCACTAAACACTCCTATTATATTTGTAAATGAAAAATTTACGCTGGTCTGAAGATAAAAGGAGGCAAACCGGTTCGAAATCGATCCATCTCAATTTGGTCGGATAATATTATGTTGACAAGTTTTAATGTCACGTTGGGAAAAAATCGTGGTGATTTTTTGGGAGGGGAGTTGGGGGGTAGAATAATTTTCGTCTTTACAGGGAGGCAGTCGTAAAAGTGTCTGTGAAATCTTCAATCGAAAAACCTTATTGCTTGAGATCGTGACCTGTGAGTATAGTTGTTTTTCCACATGTTTATTTTAGGAATGACGGAGTAAGAATGACTCGTTTGTTAGATAATTTCATAAATATTTGATTTAAAGAAAACAAGCAATGTAGAGCATAAATTAACAATTTAAAATCAACACAATTAACTTCTCACATAGGTTTTAACTTTAAGCCATGGGGGCCAAGCAATAACAAATACTTAATGTCTTTAAGCTATTTTACAATATGAAACCAATTATATACGAAATATAATTAAATTTGGCGAGAGGTAAATAGTAATTTAGAAAAAAACACAAAGATGAAGCTACAGGCGAAAGCTAGCGCAAATTTAAAATTTAAAAACAAGCCAACTTTACATTTTATGGTGAAATATTCAGTGGTTGGCAGCCCGGAGAGTTAAACTCAAACTCAAAGGTACTTTATTAACTTTGATTATAAACACAATACTTGGGAAGGTTATTTACAAAATTACCTCGATTCTGTAAATATTTACGTGAAACCTTCAAAACCTCTGGAGGCGATGGTCGATGAGTAAATAAGAAGGCAAGAAAAGCTCTCAGCAATGTTTTGATTGTCATTTTAATAATATTTACCCATAAATTCGTCAATCAAACTTTTTGTGATTTGCATAATGCTTATTTATAAAAAAATGTGTGAAGTAAAAATTAACGAGCGTAACTCAAACCGCTTACGTGAAATCATAAAGAGATCACTGACACGCGAATTGGATTCAATTGAAATAATAATTACAAAACATGTTATCGTCATCATCTCTGTGAGTGATGTGTGTCTTATCACAATATGTCGGTCGCCCTGTACAAACGGCGAGTTTCCTTTCTTTTATGTCCTTATTATTTGCTCACCGGGAATCTTTATTTGTCGAGTCTTATTACTGGACTAACGAAAACAATTTTATTAGTTTAGTATTAGGACAGAGAAGCTGTCTTAGAAAATAGATTTAGATTTTGGTACACAATATCACTATCAGTAAACGTTGCGAGTTTAACAGGATTGTTGAGGCCAATGGCAGACTCAGGTCCCTCTTTCCTCCAAACATACCCTATCTCCTAATGTAAAGTTTAGGTTTTTCAGCGGGGTAAAGTCCTTCTAAAATAAAATCTTGGACTTCTCATCAGGCTATAACTTTTCCCTCCATTCCCCAATATAATTTCTTAAACTCCTCAGCATGGTCAAGTCCCCCTTCTCAAACTTTAATCTATATCAGTTACGCGGCTTAATCATGAAAATATTACAGACAGACAGAGTTACTTTGACATTTACAATACTAGTTTGAATTTAGATTCATGTACAACTATAATGTCATACCACAAAAACGGTTTGGGTCATTTCCAAATATGGATAAAGACATATAAATAGACGCGACACTGTGTGGCGATATTAGCCTCACTTTTAGCTATGGGCCAATGTGTCAGTAACGTATTGTTGTGATAGGTGGCGTATGTTACACAGAAGCGAAAACAAATATTAAAACAATGACTCCTCATTCTTTGAGCTTGATTCATTACATTATTATTGGTGGGAATCTACTTTATCGAACTAATATAGGAAAATGATTCAACATTCTACTAAGTCTTTCTATTTGACTTGTTCTACATCAGAAGTCTCTGAATGTCTCTCAAAGTTATTTTTTAAATTCTATATTGAGTAGGTATATAACACCTTTTATAAATATAGATGATTTCGGTCAGACGGGACTAAAACTTGTGAAAATTTAAATGGTTTCTGCAACGAAATTCACAGAGCTTCATAAGTTTCTTGGGGCACACTGAAGATGACGAAATGGTTGGCTTATACAACGTACATAAAATATGAAGGACTCCGGGCGCGAGCGGTTAAACTAACTAAACTAAAAATTAATTTGATTAGTCTTAAATATCAACGAGCAAAACTGTAATTCAAATTCGGAATTCACTCAGTCAAAATGCCAAGTTCGTAAAGCGTTAGGACATACAATATTTACAATGTAAGTAGACTTTCTTATAATCGTTTTAGGAAAAAACCAGGCAAGAGCATGTCGCACCATGCTCAATGTAGGATTCCACAGCCTTAAATAATTGCATCAGCAGAAGAGCGTATGTTCATGGCACTTACACTCTTTTGTTGAGAAAAGCAGTTTTTTGGCTATAACTCAATGACGGTCCAAAATAATTTCAGTTAAAAGTATTTGTTAAGCGCTACCTTTGCGATTTTTTTCATATTTTTTCGTCACACGGTTCAAAAGTTTAGAGGGGGATTATTTTCAGAAATATTTACTCAATCAAAAAAGTTTATTAGAAACCTTAAAATATTTTTAAAAAACCTGTCGAATGTGCCACACGTTAATGTTAGCCTAAAAAAATTTCAGCTTCTGTTACATGTATGGAATGCCCCCCTAAAAATATTTATTTTATTATTTAGACATCTTTGCAACAAATTTCACCAATATTCATTGGACAGACAGACAGACGGACATGACAAAACTATAAGGGTTCCGTTTTTGCCATTTTGGCTACTGAACCCTTAAAAGCAACGGTAATTCAGAAATCAATTTTAAGATAATTATGAATTTAGATATTTAGCCACAAACTAAACAAGAAAATAACTGTACATAAAACAACCTTTAGATAGGTACCTGAATACCGGATCATTTTCCGCTAAAACATTCAATCTCAATCCTTATATAAAACAGGATCTAAACATTTTAAATAGCCTTTAATCAGTCCCCGGCTATGGGAAGTACAAATTTTAATCGTCTGCCTAATTTGTTTTGTAATAATGAACCCTTTTTGAGTTAAAGCTGTGGTTTTACGGACCTTTGAGGACAGCTCTGAGATTGTAGGTATTTATTTTTGTACCCTTTGCATTAATTTTAATGCGTAAATTTTAATTAGCGTTCTGTAATGTTTCTAGACAATCCAACTCAGTAATGCCCAACAAATGGAGTCAACACAATATCGTTCGTGCATTAGTTAACGAACTATAAAATTTGTCATTTTCATCGGTCGGATAATAGCAAGTTTCATCACTAAAACTACGTTAGTATTTTTATAATTGTAAAGGTTACATTTAGAATAGCTGATAGGTAGATATTAAATATATAAATTTATAATCGTTTCATTGTTAATTTTGAGAACAATCGCTCGCTACTTAAAATTTAACATTCTGTCAAGTTGTGAATTTAACGCCTAATCCACTTTCTGAAATTGATAAAAAAATATATGAGAAATACTATACGAAAGCTTGTTAGCTGACATACAACTATCTATTTTAAACAAGTTTCAAACATAAAATTTCAACATCCAATTTTTTTTCGACACAATTTCAACATCTGGCTATGTTCAACCCGTAAATGTTATCCATTTTCAACCCCCAAGAGGTCAAACATGGGCTTTATTCTACAGTCGTTTACAATATTACACCAAGAAAAGCGAACTCGGAACACATTAATTAAAAGCTATTATGTAATTAATACCATTGAGCAAAACAATGCAAATATGTTAGCTTGCATATTAGTATAAGAACATTGGTCTACATTTGTATAACAAGTTTTAATTTCACAAAAACCTCTATAAATGTTTATGTAATCATACTAACATAGGAACGGCCCAACTTCGGCCGAAATGACGTCTGACCTTGTTACAATTAAACAAACTTCTCTTTATTATTTTAATGATAATTATCGTTTCCCTAATGGATTCAGGTAAAAATATCCGAACACTTTGAAGGTTTCGGCGGTTTACGAAAAGCGAAATTTCAAAGCCAAGTGTTTTTATTGGAATCTTTCCTCGTTTTGTTTCAGACGTCTTAGATTCAAGTGCCAGACGTATTTGATTACTTTAATAATTAACTTTAGAGCATTCAATTCTTTATTGAAAGAATGACAGTTTTCTTTTAATTAATCGGCATCAATATCAAAATTTTCACACAATAGGTAGAACACCAAATCATTGTAGTCGAAAAACCGTCTGCGAGGCGTGATGATAAAATATTGCCAACTAAAAACAATTTCAGAAAACATCCCTGTTCCTTGAAAAAAGTAAATGGAGACATAACAAATGACGTTAACCCGCATACGAAACAAAAAAAGTTGTTCCTAACTAAATCTTCGACCTTTACAAAGTACAAGATTGAGCCAAAAGTGTTAACTAAAACAAAACATTGTTTCTGAACGGAGAGCAAACGGGCAACGACAAACAGAACCTTACAGACTTCGTATAAGTTAAAGTTGTTACCTTACCTTATGTACTTACTGGTAGTTACATCTAGCAATGTTGGTTCAGGGTTTCGTAGAACACCTATGTAATAATATGGCTAGATATTAATAGTTAAGATGATCTATATTACATCAGTGATGAAACCATGTATATAATAAATATATATGCTAAATAGAACTAGTTTAAAGGTTGCAATACGTGATAAATAGTGATATAGCTCCTAAAAATATGAGCGACGGTTCATTCGGTTCGAAATGAGCTACAGAAAAATGTATTTGCAGGATATAGCAGCAGATAAAAGTTGTAATTATTATTAAAAAAAAATGTGGTGGAAAAACAATAACAATCAAAATTCTGAATCCGCAGCTGTATCTCCATTATTTATAGTTTTAATTTAACTCTGAAAAACAATTAAGGTTCCCTGCGCCTGTTTTACCACAAACGCGGGAAAAAAAAACAATATATCGTCAAAACAACACACTGTTTTTTTTCTTAATAACTATTATATTTAAATTAAAGAATCTAGTTCCAAAAGCGTCTTATTTTTATTATTTTTGATTTTTCCTTTTTTAGTAACCCCTGTTTTTCCCCCTTGGGGATTGATTTTTCAAAAACATCGAAACTTATGTTAAACCAATAAGCCAAATACGAATTTCCACACATCTAACTTTATTACCGTCACTATTTTACCGATTTGGAGGTTGATTTTAAAAAAACGCCGTAACATATTTTCTATCATTTAAACCAATAAGCCAAATACGAAATTCCATAAATATGACTTCAAAACTGGCGGAGTTTCATATAAACTAACCACCACTATTTTACCCCCTTATAGGATAAATGTTCAAAAAACCTTTTTCATCGGATAATATTGTCATCGCTCGGGTGATAAGTGTGCGAAGTTTCAATTAAATCAGATGATCTAAAGTGGGTGAAAAACACGGTCAAAGATTCCGTTATATACAATTACAATGTCACACTATTATAAAAAAAATATTTAATGAACAATTTTTACATATATACAAGATATTTTTAAACTACTCTAAATTATAAATTTAATAATATTAATATTTACACTACCTATGCACAATATACTAACATAATTATGAAGTAAATAAAAGCATGTTAAAAATGCCTATGACATCAAGTCCGCCATTGTTACGATTTTTTTGTGCAATAAATATAATAAAATAAAATAAATAATTTGTTGGAATATTTTATAACTTGTTGATTACGATGTCTATCGTCTTCGGGTGAAAGATAGGTAATACCAATAAAATAAGAAAACTAAATCTGAAGAAAGGAAGGAAAGGGTGCATATGACACGGGTTGATTATAACTGATGCATTGGCTTAAATGGCTTTATTTTAAAAATCCTTGAAGTAAACAAGAATCGATTTCGTGAACTTAACGCTTTTAGAGCATGTATTTTTTACAAAAAGATACAACGACACGGCAGATCGCCCGTATACTAAATTCAAAGTATTTTAAAACTTGTTACACCAAGTTTTAGGACGAGCTTTAAAGTTAGACCTGGAGACCTAAGTCGCTTTATAAAATAACTGGACCAGACTTAAACAAACAAGCAGGATTGGTAGCTACAGTTTTTATATTGGCTTTCTTACCCCTATTTACTTCCATGTATATTGAGATTGGATGCTGTTCTTTCGATTTCAAACACACATGAAGGTAAGTTCAGTTTGGTAGCCAATGGACGCCAGTAACGATAGTCGCGATTCCGGCTCTGATGAGCTTATTAGCAAATTGGTAAACCTAAAATGGTGGCTGGAGACACTGAATACAGTCGGCGCAGTATCATAAATTGTCGTTAATCGTAAAGTGGAAAAGACCTATGTCCAGCAGTGAACTGACGAATGCTGATGACGATAATGATAAAATGGAATAAATATTAAAAAAAATGGAAAACCCTCAAAGTCAAAGTCAAATATATTTATTTCGTAAAATCAGGTTAATGATTATTTGAAAACGTCAAATTAAAACATACTAAAAATTTTATAAAATTATGAATGTTTGAAAAAAAAGACAAAATGAGGTTAGGTGGCAGTTCCAAGTGTAAAGCTCATGAGAAGAAGCTGCCAAGAAACTCATGTGCCACTCTTTTAAAATGATAAAGTTTTTCTTTACAAAAATCAATTTTACTGAATGAACCAGTGTGTTTGGTGAGTGTAATCGTTTATAAAATAAGGATAACTAAATAATAATACTATTAGTAACTCTAAAATGAGTATATATAAACGTATTCAGCAAACACAATACTTCACTTCTTACAAAGTAAATATGTATATATACATATAATCTTAAAGTACATTTTAATAGCCTGTGAGAGAAAGCAGTTCAATCCCAAGCGTTTTTGTCTTCCATATAATCAATTATTGAGTAGTAACTTTTCATACACATTTTTTTCTTAATGTTACACTTAAATTTATTACGACTTAATTTTTGAATATCGCTAGGGATTTTATTGTAGAAACGTATACATTGGCCCCGAAATGATTTGTTTACTTTTTGTAACCTTGACGCTGGTACAACAAGTTTATGTTTGTTCCGCGTGTTAATATTATGTATATCACATTTCTTACAGTTTGTACAATATTTTTGTGAACATATATAAGGTTTTCATAGATATACTGACATGCAACAGTCATGATATTGATTTCCTTAATTTTTTCTCTAAGTGAGTGTCTACTACTAAGATCGTAAATTGATCGAATAGCCCTCTTCTGCAGAACAAAAATGGTTTGAATGTCGGCAGCATTCCCCCACAGTAGAATACCGTACGACATTAAACTATGAAAGTAACTAAAATATCGCGCTGTTTCAACGTCTGTTAGCTGACGAATTTTTCTAACTGCGTACGCTGCAGAACTGAGTCTATTAGACAATTCACTTATATGTGGGCTCCACTGAAGCTTAGAATCTAGAGTAATTCCTAAAAACTTCACATAGTTATGTAAACTTACGACGTTTATGAATCTTTGTGAGGGAAGCAAATTCGCGTATATGTAAGTTCGACTGAGTTTAGGTACAAAACAAACTACCCAGTCCAGACTGCTGTTTGACTGCTTTAGAACTTACCGTATTTTAATCCCTTTAGGTAAAGAAGGTAAGTATATATGTTTTTTTTAGATATCACACGTGATTAAAACAAAATCACTGAAGTAGATAGTTTCACAAATTAGTTTATGTAGCTATTTATATAATAAATACTTATAGGTACTTGTTTAACATTAATATATCATGTATATTATGTTCCTTAAAGACCTGGCTTTTATGATAGATAGAAGACAATACTAAAGCCTTGAACACCTGTTTTAAGTACCCCACATCAATTTTAATTCTCGTTTCGCGTCTGATACACTCAAGGTAAATTGTTTAACATTTATAAAGCGAGTCAAAATGTCGGTTACTTTAACTTTATTTGTACGAACAAATTATATTAGTAAGTTTTGGGGGTTAATTGTCAAGTCATAGCAGTTGAATTTAGTTTGGATAACATAACACAAACTTGGAGATAGATTCACCTCTTTTGGAAGTGGGAATACTTGGCCTTTTGTTTTAGAAGTTATTGTTAGGCGCAGTTATCTGGCGTCGTGTCGCGTCGGTACGAGAGTATTGTCTAATCCAGGTAAATAGAAAATAGATTTTTAATGAAGCAAACTTCCATTATTTAATCCTGACTACGCAATAAATCTATTGTTCAAAAAATATAATTAAAACACAAAGAAAACGTTGTTGTTCTGTTTTTTACAGCGAAATTGTAGACAATGCCAGGGTATTCGTAACGTGACAAGATTTCTTCGAAAGTTCAAAAGTATCCGTCACGTTTTATTACAGTCGTCTTAATAATATTTTTGCCCTGTTTGGCAATTGTATTTTCAACTTCTAGCTAGTGACTGTTTCACGAAGTGAATTAAATAAACTAATAACTGAGTTCATTTTCCCCGTTTTTGCAATTCATACAAAAATACTAAAATCTCGATAAAAAAATACCTACCTATTCTCATACCTACCAAATACCTATCATTAAAATTAGTCGAGCCATTTCGGAGAAGTTCGACTAACAACACAGTGACACGAAAAGAACAACCAATTTCATATTTTTAATACCTACTTAGAAGATTCATCAAGTCAATAAATGTTTTTAATTATTTGAACCCGCAACATCCACGGATACGGTATATGCGTTTGGGGTAAGAGGTGTTTATGTGTGTATCTGTTACCACTTTTCTCAGTAATGGCTGGGCCGATTACAAAACGGTTCTTTGCGTTGTCTCATTCCTCATTATCTAAGTTTATTAAGTAAGTTTTATATTTTTTTCTCAGAGAAGGCGACGATTTGGGAACGGTTTTTCTCTGTATAAGTCTAATTCCTGAGCATGTTCCAGTTAAGTTACAATGTTACAGGCCGCCAAGGGCGCTTCAGTACACGCATTTATTTCTGAAAAAAGAGAAAGTTAACTTTTATTATTAAAACAAAATAGATATAATATGTTAGTTTCATTACAATGAAATGTAGTAAACATTTCATTGTAATGAAACTATACGAGTACCTTGTACATTTTGTAAAAAATCTGTAAAAAGTTTTAAATAAAAAAAATGAAAAGCCACGACAGGCGTAAAAAAGAAATAAAGTTTAAAAGACCCCCGGCAAACAGGAGGTAAGTTACCTAAGAAAATTCGTCGGGGTCAGCCGTTTACTGACCTGTCACATGCACAAAAATATTTGAGTTCAATTCGTGGCACTAAATGGATAGTAGGCAGTAGATCCCGACGGATTTTCTTAGGTTACTTACCTCCTGTTAGCCAGACGGTTTTCAAAATTTTATTTGATTCATTTTTACGCCCGTTGTGTGTTTTTTCAAAGAAAATAATGTTTATTTTTATAATATAGTATAGCGGTCTGTATATATGTATGTTCTGTATAGCGGCAACTGTAAAGTACACAAAGTACTGTTAATTTCGCGATTTTAATACATTATAAAATTATGAAGACCGTAGTTAGTATATATTATTTTATAATATACACAAAGTACATCCATATTTAGAACAAAATATTTTCTTTGTGATGGTTCGACTCTGTCAAAAACTTATATAGAAAAAATAAATATTAAGATACAAAAAAATTGTGTCTATTGACTATTTATTTATTTATTAGGTACATTTACAATATAAATACATAGCGTTCATATTCCTGCATGCGTTTGTAATTATACTTATTTGTATATTAATAACAAATGTACACAGCATTCGCTATAGATAAGACAATTACTTAGGTCTAAGCAGTGCAGAAAACAATGAAAGACAAAATTAAACGTGATGTGAAGAAATAGTATTTACAATTGACATTAAATTAAATATTTACAACTTAAAATAATAAACAAAAAAAATAGAATAAATATTAACAACTTAAATAAAATAAAGTTGAATAAAATTGTGATCTGGTAACTATTGTCGGAGTCGTACAACTTTTGGTTTGAAAGTTGTGCATTTGGCCCGAAAAATGTCGAGATTAGCCAAAGTGTCCTTCTAGTAGGTGATAAAAACAAATTTAAGGTATATATCTTAATATGATCTCGAAAATAAATCTTGAATATGCGAAAAAATACAAAAATGAGGACTATCGTATTGTCATGGTAATAGCATTTATAATCTATACTAATATTATAAACATGAAGAGTTTGTTTGTTTGAAGGCGATAATCTCAGGAATTATTAGTCCAAGAAAATTTTTACTATTGGATAGCCCATTTATCGAGAAAGGCTATAAGTTATATAACTCACGCTACGACCAATAGGAGCGAAGCAAAAATGAAAAATGTTGCAACGGGGACAATTTACGAAGTCGCTTGTTGACGAAGTTGCGCAGGTCTGCTAGTCTAACATAAATGTACGTACTAATATTTGACTTTATTTTGTCTTGCACTCTTGCGCACTGTAAACTTATGGTTGTGTGCGGAGTGCTAAATGAATAATTCGCTCGGTGTAATGCTCCCATAATGGATCACACAAAGTGATATCCTTTGTTAGCATACAACCCACAACGGGATTTTTATTTGTGTAATGAGTCGTACGTACTGCCACTACGCCACTAAGTCAGTCAATTTCATTTAGCGAGTGAGGGCCCCTAATCATAAATGAGTACATAATTATCTCAATACATAATTAGAAACGTCATTACCGACTTTGATTTACCTGCCCATCAGTCGAGACAAATTAAATCGGCTTTAATCTATTTAATTGTGTTAGGTTATTCGCCAAGTTTTAATTGATCCAGCAAATTAATGTGCCTTAGAACAATAAGAGCAATAAACCACAACACAATTTATTGGTATCTTGTTTGTCTAACTTGAGCCGAAGTAGACTAATTAGGACCTAACGGGTCTAAAATATCCAGTCAGTCCTTCAGTCCATTAGAATTCCAATTAGACATTTAATGGAATATATGATAGTCGAATTAAGAGTTATATTGTTTTATTGAAATTGTTGGATGTGACTGTGGTGATTAATTAGTGTATGGGAGATAATAGCTAGTAGTAAATGATGAAGAAAACGTGTTACCCATCCCAATGATAGGGAACACTCATAGTGCAGCAAAGGGGTAAAAACATACAGTGCAGTATAGGAATCATCAGCCAATCAACCAGTAACGGTCCACTGCTGGACACAGGCCTCTCCTAATTTTCGGCACAACACCCGCTCTCCGCCTCTTCTGCCTTCTACATCCAGTCCGTCAATAGATCGTCGGTCCATTGGGCCCCATAATATACTTTATTGTTTTAGAATTCTGTCAATGACAATATTTGCAAAATTCTGTAAATACATAATGTTAAATAAATTTGTGAAAATAACGTGCGTAAATATGCAGGCGGAGCCGCAGGGAATAGCTAGTAGTATTTAAAACTATCAATTACTTCATGATCCAATAATCAATACGGCTTCAGGGTTTTCCAGAAACGACCGGAGTCCTTCTTAACAAGAACAACGAGCGTTGTAAGGTGAGATAATCGCGGGGTAATCTTTAAAATTGTATATAAATTTATTTTAATAAAGTCCTATCAATACAAAAGTGCACTAGATTGCACAAATAGTCACAGTAGGATGGACAAAATTGAAAATCTAAAATGTTAACACATTTTTTTGACTGATCTTCACTCCTTAATAGTTACTAGGTACACAGGTAATGAACAGGTACAATGTGCATTCAGACTCTGAACGAACATTGATTAACACAAAGTGTGTCCACCTGTCACAGCCAATTTGCTCGGAATCTACGGGACCGATTGAGTTCAAATTTGGTACACATGTGTATATTTGGAAGCATAAAGGAACGTAAATAGAAGAATTTTGAACTTGAGAGCCATTTTTAGGGAGCAAATAAGGAATTAAAAAAAAAACGTTTTGCTTACTGTATCGTGTAATATATCAAATTAAGAATATTGAGGCTTATTGTAACGATGTAGCACATAATTATATTTCTTTATAATTTGAATATCGTTATTTTTATAGTTATTTAGAAAAAACCATGAAAATAGACCATTCCCCCCCCCCCTCTCTTGTCTCTGAAGCTACTGTTTTGGAAAAAATAAAAAGATTGTTAACTTATAGATTACAGGAAAACTATAAGAAAGCCTTTTGAACATGAAGGCCATTTAAGGGACAAAACAGGAAATTGTGGCAAACATCTAGAAAAGGTATGGTGTAACATGAAAACAAATGAAATGGCACGAAGCCTTTTCATTGTAAGGGGTTTTAAAGTTATTTATGAAAGTTCTTGAAAATCCCCTTCATTTGAATTACTGAGCGTACGATTTTCAAAAAAAGTCTATGATGTGTAGAAGAGATAACGTGGTAAATCGACTGCTAAGCTAAGGGCCGTGGGTTTGAATCATCCAGGATAAATATTTGTGTAATGGTCACGATTGCTTAGTCGTGTCTTAGTGTCATTCATCTATAATACTATTGCATTTAGAATTATGTAAGTATCTATGTTTATGAGTGTAAATAAGTTGTCTGGTTGCCATAGTAAAGGCTCTTTTCAGTTTAGGATCAGATGGCCTTGTGCGAGTTGTCTGATATTAGATAAATCTTTCATAATTGTTCTTTACAGAGATGAAATTAAAACCATTTATTAATTACTAGCTGTGCCCCGCGGTGTTACCCGTGGTTTATTAACCTATGTGTTAATCCAGAGTGTTAGCTAACTCTTCACAATATTTTATTAAAATTGCTCCTGCCGTTTAGACGTGAAGAAGTAAAAAACATACACACTCACATATGCACATCGCAGAATGCGCACTTCGTAAAATGAGCACTTTTGAGACATTATCCATGTAATGTAGAATGCTGTGGAAATAAAGTACTTAATGTTTTAGCATTTTGGTTTTAATAAAAAATCTGAAACCTTTTATGCAAAATACAAATTATTCAAGAGGATTAATCACACTCTCATTGTAATAAAAAGGAAAACTATAACATTTATCACTGACCAAATGAGAAGTAACAACATTTTCATTGTAATTATGAAACAAAAACTACAAAAAGAAAACCCAATTCTTAAACCGCATTATTCGGATGGGGCGGGCGGGGGGACTACGGAACCCTACATTGTGTGTGGCCCGACATGCACTTGCCAACAGATCTGCTTATCAGCTAATCAGATCGGTTTAGTTACCTATATAGACTTACCTGTTCATACGTTGCCAGGTAATAATGAACATAAATAAGTTGGCAAACCTACCTTAAAAACTATCAGTTTAAACTAAATTTGTTCGGTTATCAAAAGAATGAGGGTCATGAAAAATAAATTAAGTATAGCCATGAACACTTTTCGATAGGCAAGCTATCTTATCCGTGTTTTTAAATCAATACAATTTTAAACAAAATTTATCCTATCTCGTTATCAGATGGCCGAAGGTCTGGGCGTCTCTTATACCCCATACAATCATAAGAACAGTACAAAGATTTATATCTTCGACCTTCCACGGTCACAAGATGTAAAGGTCAGCGAGTATACTTGTAAAGAGGACAAATAGATAAATAGGTCGTGACCTTACAATATCACTTGAAAACATACTTTACGGTATTAAGTGAAGGGATGAACAGAAGCACAAATTATGTAAATACAGATGGCTCCCTACAACGAGCGAAAACGGGCTCACACAAACGCTCACGTATTCAGATCTCGGTCGAATCATCAACCAAGACAGTGCACGTTGAGAGCTGCGTAAGTGCGCGTCTTCATTGATGTGTGCAGCGATTTCCAATTGAGAGTCAGCCTTCTGTATCTAGGTATTCTCTTACAGAAGTGAAGGTAGTGAGGGAATACTCCCACATATATAGGTCGTGGCCGGAGAGCAGACAGACGGCGCGACAGTACTGGCGCCACTGCTTACGAGGTGGTCACAGAGTAAAGTATTGTTATAGAAGTGATAATAGGTAGAAAGTAGAAAGTTTTTTTAAAGTAGAGAGTGTTTTAACAGTAGGTACTACGAACGTTTCATTTTTATTTTCACGCTACCTCACAACATTGGCTTGATTTGACTACGAAACATCAAAATCACTAAAGCACGTAATTAGGAATCATGCCCCCTATGAATTTCCCGTATTTTAAGTCAACTATGTCGTGTATTTCTCAAAGGTTCTAATTATTGCTTCATAATATGGCAAATGAAAATGTAGAGTCGGATCCATTCTGTTATCAACCTATTCCAAGTGTCGCATATTACACTACTTAAGTTAAATCACAAATGTTTTGCGTTTTAAATGGAGTAATAGGACAATTTTGTACAGGTTGACTACGTTTATAGTATTTACCTAAATTTATAAAAGAAATATGCATTAACATCTACAAAATTTATAATCTTTGCCATTTTCACTACAGACGATTCATCCCCTGCTTTCACAAACTCCCCATTGGTAGTTACAGTTTCCCATCACGCACCAACCTATCAGCACGTAGCCAAAATTATTTGAACCAATCATGATCGATTATATATTTTTAGACAACCAATTACGTCATTCTAAGTTTGATAGAAAGAACGCAAGTAGATTGTGTTTTGTTTGACAATACAGTTTATTTTTAATTTTTAGTGATGCAGAGGTGATTTTCCGTCAAGTGCATTGTGAAGTGAACAGATATGATTATAATTTATATAGATATATTGCTGTTAATAATTTTGGTGAGTGTAGTGACGTAGTCAGTGTAAAACTGTTTGTTAATATGGATCATGAGTTATCTTTCCTTATCAGATTCATGTAGAAACTAATGGGTAAACAAATCTGAAAAGTAATAACAAGATAGTAGCGCTATAGAAAGCATTCCATTGAAGATTGCCAATATTACTGAAACATAGTTGAATTTCACTAATCTGTTTTGTGTGAAGAATGACAAACATACCTTCCACCTGATGGCCAGAACGCACTCAGGATACTCGGAATATGGTGTCCTGCCTATCTCTCTTAATATTATTTTTATAAAAGTGTTACATTGTCGCAGTATTACCTAGATACTGATGCGGTTAAAAATCGCTACTAATGAGACTGAACCTTAATCTCTAAGATCCCACTTTGAACGTAGAACTTAGTGCTAGACTATTGAGCAAATTTAATTAAATAGTTAGTTTGATCTAGCTTCATAATCACAAAGCTTACACTTAATCTGTAGAACTTAGAACTGACACTCATTATAGGTGCCTTACCGCCAAAACCCGCGATATTGCATAAAGGATATCTACTAAGATGGGTAGGAATCTTAGTTGCCACTAAGATACCCATCATAGTAGATATCTTTACCGCTCCAGCTCAGCGACTTCACGGCACCAGCGGCCTCGCCCTGCCAACAAGCTGACAACACTCAGGCGGTGTTTTATTCTTAAATGCTAGTTATGTGCTGTTGCAATTCTGCTGCCATGAGTGATAACAATAATTTTATGGCATGTAACGCGAGCATTCCATTGTTGTAATATCACACTCATTTTCTTCTATCTAAGACAGTGATTACCAACCGCTGGTCCGCGGACCACCAGTAATCTGCAGGAATCAAATTGAACGTGCACAAAGTCAAAAATCACATTGATTCAAAATGTATTTAATCATTAAAAAATAAATATTATGTTTTAGCAAGTTACTTTGAGTTTATGGCTAAAGTTTATTATCAAACTGATTTAGAGTAGAGAACTCTTCAAATAATAAAGGTCCATGGTGGTCCTTGCGAACAATAAAGAACTAAAAGTGGTCCCTGTTCTAGAAAAGGTTGGACCACTGATCTAAGGTAACACAATGAAATATGTTAACCCCTCTATCACTACATTTTAGGCTGTTAATCGTCCAATAGTTGGGCACATGCAACTTGCATTGTAGTGTTTCGACTCAAGTCGTGCAAAAATATCAAGTAGTAGTAGTAGTACAATGTAAACATTTGTTACAGCTATGTTTGACTCTGTTCATGTGCGGCTATTGTTTCTATCGGATCAACAGACTACGTCAGAATGGAGAGGTAACTCTTTTTTTTATTTATATACTCGTTTAAATATGTCGGTGCGTCAGCTAGCACCACCACCCGTTGTCAACAATAGTAACTACTGTGAAGAATTCGCTGAGACTGCCGTCTATGCTGGACTATGTTAATTACTTACATTAAAACTTCGTGATTTATGACAGAGTTGATAACACAGATATCTGTTTTTTGGTTTGACATTCTTGGTATTAATAGTATAACTTAATTTATTAAAATAAATTACGGTCACTCTAATAGCTTATATGGCTACCCTGCTACATAGTACGTTTTATATATAAAACGTACTATGTAGGTACTGTACGTACGACCCGCGCAACTTCGCCCGCGTCAATTTTCCCCGTTTTGGCAACATTTTTCATTTAATTGCAGCTCCGCTCCTATTGGTTGTAGCGTGATGTAATATAGCCAATAGACTTCCTCGATGAACGGACTATCCAACAGTTAAATATTTTTTTCAATTCGACCCAGTAGTTCCTAAGATTATCGCGTTCAAACAAACAAACACTGCAGTTTTATAATATTATTAGTATATAGTATATTATTACACATAAAACTAACATAGTTACTTAACTTTTTTGAAATAAAAGATGACTAGGAATGTGGGATTGTGGCCTTAACCCCTTCAGCTAAGCTCAATGGCTTGTGTTAGGAGTGGGTTCACGTCAGTAGTAGGTATAATAGGTAGGATTCGAATGCTTATAATGTCCGCTTATAATGTTGTCATATTCTTGATAATATTTCTTCATCATCTCCTGCCGATATCTGGAAGTTCCTTGGAACCCTAGGTATCGCTAAAGAGCAACAATCCGATTTGCCTGCTACAGTTGGTTTAGATGATCTAAATGATCACTTTGTCACGTCTGTTTCGATAGATTATCTAACCAGATGTCGTACAATTAACTATATATCAAGCTTATCTAAAGTCACTTATGATCCTTTTTATTTTTCTCCTGTTACACCCGATGAGATCAAGAGAATTATACGCTCCATCAAGTCGAAGGCTGTAGGTTGTGACGGCATCAGCCGCCGTATGATCATTACCATCCTTGACCAGCTTCTTCCTGGAATTACGGATATTATTAACTTTTCTTTACAATCAGGACGTTTCCCCGACTTATGAAGTAAAGCATACGTGTGACCTCTGCCTAAGATCTCAAACCCTTCTCTTCCTCATCATTTCCGTCCAATATCTATTCTTCCTTTTCTGTCTAAAGTCCTTGAAGCTTGTGTACACCGACAATTATCCGCATTTGTACAGCTTAATGGCACCTTATGTCCTTTCCAATCTGGTTTTAGGCCTTAACATAGTACTATCTCCGCATTGCTAAAAGTAACTGGCGATATCAGAGCCGGTGTGGAGGATGGAAAAGTTTCTGTCATAGTGTTGGTGGACTTCTCAAACGCCTTTAATACAGTTAGCCACGATATTCTCCTATCAATACTCTCGTATTATAATATTTCATCGGGTGCATTGGAATGGTTTTCTTCATATCTTCAGGGGCGCCAACAGTCGGTTCGCATCGATAATACATTCTCTAGTCGGCGTGATCTCGTTGCGGGCGTTCCTCAAGGCGGTATTCTATCTCCTCTGCTTTCTCCTTGTTTATCAATCTTTTAACTCAGGAACTTCGATGTACGTATCATTTGTATGCCGACGATCTTCAGCTATACGTTCAGACAAAACTAGACAATTTGAATGAAGCTATCGATAATGTGAATCGAGATTTGATGGCGATAAAGAACTGGTCGGACGAGTTTTGGTCTTTCGGTAAATCCTGAAAAATGTCAAGCAATCGTTGTTGGCAGTCCTCACATGGTTAGCAGAATAGATTTTGATTCATTACCACCTATTATCTTCCACGGCACTGCTATTCCTGTTAGCCATGATGTCAAGGATCTAGGTTTGCATATTGATTCCACCCTTAGCTGGCGGACTCAAATTGCTAACGTCAGTCAAAAGGTCACTGGCACTTTGCGGTGTCTTTATCGTCCCGAAAACTTTCTACCAGTTAATACAAAAGTAACGCTAGTGCAGACTTTAATATTTCCTATCATTGACTATGGTTATGTATGCTATTTTGACCTGAATGCTGATCTGCTCCATAAACTTGACCGGCTTCTCAACAATTGCATTCGATTCGTCTTCAACCTTCGCAAGTACGATCATGTCTCGAACTATCACTCTCAGCTTAATTGGCTTCCTATCCGGCAGCACCGTAGTTTGCGTGCACTTACAACGCTATATTCAATCCTATTTTCTCCTCATGCCCCTACTTATCTAACGCTTTCAATTTCTCTGCTCTAGCCATGATCGGAATTTACGCTCCTCTAATAATCTGTTGCTTCTCTGTCCTGCTCACAGCTCCACTCTGGTGCATTCTTCCTTCTCTATTCAATCTATTCTCCTTTGGAATGCGCTCCCTCTCGAAATAAGAATGTCTACAACTCGTGTCACCTTTGAGTTTCAAGTACGTAATTTCTATACGAAGCTATTGGCGGAATCATCACAATTATAGTAATCTATGGTTATATATGTATATTATGTATGTATTGGTATGTTGTGTGTGTATGTATGTGTATTTATATATTTATATATATGGTATTGGTTTTATAATTATTTATTTATTATTATTACTATTTTTTTTTTAATCACTTTCTTGCTTATTAAGCATTAGAAATATAAGTTGATTAAGCACCCACCTCAAACAGTTATCTGCATCACCCTAAGGTTGACTGGTAGATAATGCCTAAGGCATTAAGTCCGCCTTTGTACAAATTTTGTGTGCAAGAAGTTAAATAAATAAAAAGAAAAATAAAAAAAAATGTTCAAATAATATATTTCGCCTGACCTAATATGTATTCATCTCAAGTATATATATACATACATACATATATATATAATATACATATATATAATAAAATATGAATAACTCAATTGGTGGCCGCAGGTTAAAGTACAATATCAATTTAAGAGTACATACTTATATTTGAAATAAATTCCACCCAATAAGCTCCCAGGTTCCAGTTTAAGTAAAATCTTACCAGCACATGACGGAAATACTTACTTTACCTGAAATGAAAAAGATGAAATGATAATTTATTTATTTATTGGATAGGTACTACTAGTGATCGTCATAATACATTCATATTTACATATTTTTTATTGAAACAAGACCTAAGTTTAAATGGCTACTTGAATTTTCAATTCCAATCTTCCAAACTTTTGTTTATTTAATTTCTAAACCACTGAATTTACAAATATAACCAGAAGAAGCACCAGAAGTCAAATTTGTTCGAATAATACAATTAATATTTGTTATCCAGTTTTATATAAATTTTAATCTTAATAATTTCCAATCCCTTGTTGGTTGTTACAACTAATTATAAAAGTTGTATTGTGATGTTGAATTACAAACTTTACCCTTTGTTTGGTTTTAGATCGCGATATTACTGAGGCCGACCAAAGTTGTGTTTTCACATAAAAAGGAAGGAGAATCTGCAGAGGAACTCAGGTAAAATTTCTAAAGTCTATATAGATAATGGGAAAATGAATCAATCGACATATTGATATGGGAGATTCAGTACCTGTGATACATTCGTTTTACATTGAAATACCTATTGCCAATTAAAACCAAAAAACGGTCGATCGATAATAATATAAACAAAGCCACTGAGGAGGTTAACATTTTATTACTTTTGTCAAACGTGTAATACCTAAACAAATCAATTAATTAACAAATCATGAATTTAATCTGGTGAATCAGAATCAAAATCATGTATAAAGTACCTAAGGAAAATAAATGTTTTATTGCCTTGACTACACAGGCTTACCCCCTGAAGTTTGTCGACCGAATGAAAAGTAATTCTGTATAAAGAAGAAACTAACTCGACTGATTGTTTAGAGATTTCATATTTAGTCAGCAAGTACGTATATGAGTTTAGCCTTTAGCCTCAAAAAAACTGAAATAGAAAGAATTATAACCGCTTCGCACAAAAGTCAGCGGAAACCTATTACGTCAGATTTCAACGTGCGGTAATGAAAACGACACATACTTTAATCGTTGAGATAACAATGTCGCCGACAAAATAACCCAAGATAGACGTCATGTGTCTTTGAGTCAGTGAATGTCAAATGTTGCTATGCAGACTTATTAAGCACCTTTGACTTGAATGCTCAAATAGTTTGTCGTCTGACTGACGTCTATAATCATTTTATTTATTCCTAGAACGGTGGTGGCATACCAGAACCCGTTCACAGGCGACTACTGCGTGCACAAGAGCCGACTGGGCGCCAACGGGTACATGAACAGCCTGCAGCCAGACTCGCCGGACAGTGGCGTGTCGGACGAGTACGAGCCACTGAACCTAGACCCTGTGGGACCACAGCCCAGTCTCCCGCAAGTCACGCACGACAGAATGCCAAGTGAATTGGCGGGTAGACATACGCCTATTTCTATGCCTCAGGTATGATCCTCATAATAACAAGCCTTTATTTAGCGGGTTAAGGTGAAGAACTCATGTTTTGTGTGATTTGTTTCATCTCTAATACAAAATTGCTAAAAGGAATCTTCGTGGGAAGTCACCATATAGGGTATACCGTGTACAGTTTATAGCACGTACTAATAATACTATCGTCAATATTTTGATTATTATGTAACAATTTACATGTGTGAGTGCACCGAAACACGCGCTTTATTAGTCCCGAGGCACGACAAAATATTCGACGCGCGCACTACGGTATTTTTTTTTTTTAAAGGATAGAACTAGCAATGTGGGATTGAGTTCCACATTACTCGTTATGTAAGTTTTTTTATCTAAAGTATTTTTGGTACAATTAACCCTTAAATGGTGTCATGTGTAGCAGAGCGATCATTTGATTTTAACTTTATTATGAGTTTTCTTATTGCCGTTGGTACATAGTTAACTAAGCTTTTAAAATATATATTATTTACATAAAATACTATTGTCAAATTTGTTTAATCGATCAATGTTTTAAAAGTGGTTCTATTGACCCGGGTCTACCATAAAGGAAATTAAAAAAAATGAAGACATCGCTCACGACATGCGGACCCGCTTCGTAGAATATGGCCTGTAATGTACCCTATCTCAGGGAGCAAATTTAAATCAGAAGAAAAAGATCTGATCAAACTATGCTTTAGTTTACTGTAAATGTACCTTTTGCCTCCCAGGAGAATATAAGAGAAAAAAAAATCACTAATGGTCCATCTACTAAATATACTTTGGGGAGCTAATTCATGCATTAAGGGTTTGCCAAACTTCTTGGCAGTATATGATTAGGTATAAATGAGACAAAAGATGTAGTATAGTCTGGTTATAATTATCCAAAGGTGCATCTTATATACTAACGACTTCGTGTTGATAACAGATAGTAGAAACATTTAATAGATACTGAACGTGCGATAAGGAACATAAGATTGTGATGTAGATTGTAGATACAGCACAAAGATATTGTACTGTAACAGTACACCCCCCTTTAAAAAAAAATTATGGTAATAGTGTTTACAATATAAATTTGACCTAGACCTTACTAGTTATTTGCTGATGTACTTATATAAATAATAATGCTATTGTACGCGGTGGAATTTGATGACGCCTGTTGTAGTGTGATTTGCTGACGTCTGTAATTTTGACTTAGCTGTTGCACGAGTGTTTATTATTTTTTTTCGTTAAACTCTTCATTCTTCTGTCCAGTGTTTTCATTATGCCGTAAATTAGGATCACGCCGATTGTTAAAATAATCTGTCCCATTGCAACATTTCTTGTCCACCGTAAGTCCTCCTGGATCAGGTTACGGAGTTGGTCCGCTTCGTTTTGATTGAGGCAATTGTCCGTATTGTATGTTATCTGGTCCTTAGAACTTTGATTTCCCATTTTAGATGTCTTGTTGTTACGAGTAGTTGTGAATTAATGGTATATGTTAAGATCTATGTTAATATATATACGAATAGCTTGCTTATATCAGCGATTTTTTATAGACGTACTACTGGCTTTACTTTACGTCCCGATCGTGTAGTGTACGTGTGTGAATGCCTGTCGCAATCCTTTGAATCTGGCACGTAGTTTGATTCGTCATTGATCATGAAAGCTGGTTTCAATCTATCAATTGATATCACTGTCTCTTTATCCCTAATTCTAATGCAAAATGTTTTATCTGTTTTACTAATTACTGGGTAGGGTCCTTCATACGGCGGTGTCAGGGCTTTCTTAATTCTATCACATCGAACAAATACGTGTGAGCATTCTTTGAGTTCGGGATGCACAAATATAGCTTGATTGTGTTTTTTTCTTTTCGGAATTGATGTCATTTGTGTGATGTCCTTTTGAATTTGTTTTACAAACTCTTCGTACGTTGATAACTGTGCTGCTGATGACTCAAAAAATCCTCCAGGGAGTCGTATTGGCGTTCCATATGTCATCTCTGCTGAACTATAACCTGTGTCTTCTCGCAAGCTACTCCGCAACCCGAGTAAAACTGTTGGAATTTCTTTTAACCAATTTTCGTTGGATTCTCTTGTCATTAACGCCGCCTTTAAAGTTCTATGAAATCTCTCTATCATTCCATTGGATTGTGGATGATAAGGTGTTGTCCTAATTTTATGTATTCCCAAAAATTGTGAGAGTGACTCAAATATTCTTGATTCAAACTGTCGGCCTTGATCCGTAGTAATGCGCAATGGACATCCAAAACGAGTAATCCATCCTTCGAAAAGTGTCTTGGCTACTGTTTCTGCAGTTATATCTTCTACCGGAAATATTTCGGGCCATGACGTACAACGATCTATGATTGTGATTAAATATCTCTTCCCTTGTGAAATCGGAAGTGGTCCGACGATGTCAATATGTAAATGTTCAAAACGTTGCGCTGTCATAAATGTACCAGGAGGTGATATCGTATGTCGTTGTATTTTTGATTTTTGGCAGGCTATACATGATCTACACCAATTATTGATATCTTTGTTCATATACGGCCATAAATACCTTTGGGTTATCATTTTTCTCGTAGTTCTTTTTCCTGGATGGCTCATACCATGAATGGTATCGAAAATTTGTTTGCGAAAATGCTTTGGTAAGTAGGGGCGGCTTTTTCCAGTAGACGTGTCGCAGGTGATGTTTATTGTGGAACCCGGAAGCGTAATGTTTTTGAATTTTAATCTTTTATTGTCATGTAATTTACTTAGTTCATTATCTGTTGATTGACATTTTTCCAATTCAGCGTAATCGATAGGTGATGGCACGTATATTTCCTCTATTCGAGATAAGGCATCGGCGGTAATATTGTCACGTCCGCTTATGTGTTGAATGTTGGTACTGTATTGTGAAATGAAATCTAACTGCCGGACCCGTCGCGGTGTATCGTTTGATGATGGTTTTTGGGAGAATGAGAAAAGGTCGGTGATCCGTAAATATTGTAAATTCTCTTCCCTCGATTAATCTGTGAAAATGTTTGACGGCCATGTATATTCCTAACAGCTCTCTGTCAAACGTAGAATATTTTTGTTGAGTTTCGCTCAATTTTTGTGAAAAAAATCCTAATGGTTCCCAATTGCGTCCGGATTTTTGTTGTAAAACTCCACCAACGCAAGTAGCACTAGCGTCGGTCATGAGCGCTAGTGATGCGTTGCGGGAAGGATGCGCTGTTAACACTGCGTTTTTCATGCTTTCCTTGCATTTTTCGTAAGCTTTGTCTGCTTCCGTTGTCCAAGAAACAGGTGAATTATCGTTCTTTTTTGAACCATGTAGATATTCGTTTAAAATTCTTTGATTTTCCGCTGCGCGTGGAATATTACTTCTGTAGAAATTGACCATGCCCAAAAATCTTCTTAATTCTTGAATTGTTTTCGGTTTGGGAAATTCCATGATTGCTTTGTAATTTTCTTCGGTAGGGTGTATTCCTTGGCTCGTTATATGATAACCTAAGAAATCTATTTCCCTTCTGAGAAATTCGCATTTTTCGAGATTAATGGTTATTCCATTCTCGTGTAAACGTTTGAAAACCGTTTCTAAATGCTGATAATGCAAATCTTCGTTGTCCGATGCGATGAGACAGTCGTCTACAAATATAAATACGAAGTTTAAATCTCTAAATAAGGAATCCATGAATCGTTGAAATGTTTGTGCCGCATTGCGTAATCCGAAAGGCATTCTTAAGTACTCAAAAAGTCCAAAAGGTGTGATGATGGCTGTTTTTTCTATATCTTTAACAGGAATACAATGGTATGCTTTACGTATATCTATCTTGCTTAGTATCTTCTTATTTTCTAATATGTATGTAAAGTCAGTTAATCTTGGTAGTGGGTATTTGTCCGGTACTGTCGTGCTATTGAGCATTCGATAGTCTCCGCACGGTCTCCATTCGCCATTTTTCTTTTTTACCATATGTAATGGGCTTGTCCATGGGCTATCTGACGGTCGGCAAATTCCGAGTTCTATCATATTTTGAAATTCCTTTTTGGCTATGTCGTATTTTTCTGGAGGGAATGGTCTTGCCCGACCTGCGACGGGTGGTCCTGTAGTGATAATGTGATGTTCAATCTTATGTTTGGGCGCATTGCGGAGAGAGGACCCTTTCGTGATGTCTTCGTATTTGTTTAAAAGTTGCGTAATACGTGGATTCGTTCCCACTGCGATAGTACGAATTGTTTGTTGTGTCGCTTTTTCCGAAGTTACATGCGTTGTCAGCTCTGTAACTTTGTCGATAAGTTTGCGACCTGCTATGTCGACTAATAGTTTATAGTGCTCTAGAAAATCTGCTCCAATTATTGGTTGTGTAACATCGGCGATTACAAAATTCCATTTATAACATCGTTGTAGTCCTAAATTCAAGGTAAGCGTCTTCTCGCCGTAAGTCCTAATTTTAGTCCCATTTGCAGCGTATAGTGTGTATTGTTCATTTTGTAAAATTGAATGTCTCTGTTGCTTGCTAATGACTGAAATATTTGCGCCCGTGTCAATCAAAAACTTCATACCACTTTTTCGGTCGGTAATGGTGAGGCGATTGGATGGGTGGATTGCACAGAGTTTCGCCGTTGTCTGTGCTCTTATTCGTTTCCCTGGTTCCGTACGTAAGTCATTGGTTTCCAACCGCATGGTTTAATGCAGTTCTTTGCATATTTTCCGAATCTTTCGTGGTAGTAACAAAATTGATTTGCTCCTCTATAGTTTGTTCTCGGCCTCATAATCGGGAATTGTTGACGTTTCTTGAAATGATTGTGCGTGTTGGGTCGATAGCCATATTGACCTTGCTGAATTGCGTCAATATCTATCTGTAATTTTGCTAGCTGGGCTAAAATGCATGCTGTATTGTTGTCGTTTGAAGTGTCGTTGCTAACAGCTGATATTTCGGTTACTTTTGAATTCATTATTATTTTGTCTGCATTTTGGCTCAGTTTGTCAATTTCCATGTCTTCCGTAACTGCTAGAACCGTAGTAACTGATGTTGGTAAAAGCCTGAACCATAGTAGTTTAATTGTTTCGTCACTGATTTTTCCTCTCCCGAAGACTCGCATTTGACGTAATAACTGCGAAGGTTTTTGATCACCGAGTTCTGTCTCTAATATTAATTTTTGAAACTGTCGCTGTTCTGTTTCTTCGTAACAATCAATTAAACGTTCCTTGATGTTTTTGTATTTATTTGTAGTCGGTGGTGAAGTGATTAGGTCACTAACTTGTAGTATTTCTTCCTTGGATAACTTTGCTATTACTGTACAGTATTTGTATTCGTCTCCTTGCTTCTGTGGTGCTAATATGGCTTCTAGTTGCGTGAACCATAATCTTGGTTGGTCTTTCCAAAATTCCGGAATGCGGGATAAAACCGAGGTGCCAGCAGCTACTTCAAGTGTTCCTTGCTGATTTATGTTCGCCTTGCACGGTGATTGTGCCATGTTTCTTGCTGCGTATTCGTTCGTCGGGGTCACCAATTTGCCAAACTTCTTGGCAGTATATGATTAGGTATAAATGAGACAAAAGATGTAGTATAGTCTGGTTATAATTATCCAAAGGTGCATCTTATATACTAACGACTTCGTGTTGATAACAGATAGTAGAAACATTTAATAGATACTGAACGTGCGATAAGGAACATAAGATTGTGATGTAGATTGTAGATACAGCACAAAGATATTGTACTGTAACAAAGGGAAACTGCTGATTATTTGGTGATTAAAACGGACAGTATAATACTTATTCATTCTCGGTACACATTTTTCATCCTAAGTGATATAGTCATGCGACTGCTGCGCAAGATATTGAGGGCCTAATAAGCATTCGTTTAGAGTTTCGGTGTATGTACTTTGTGTCTGTTTATTGTGAGCCAGCGCTTAAGAGTTACGACGAAGAGCTTCTACTAATGTAGAAGTCATCTTTTAAAAAAACAAGGTGATGAAGCGATCATCCAACAATAGCCTATTTCTTCTTACTAGTTACCAGCTTTATAACGTTACAAAATACTGAAAATTATTACCTCGATTTCGAAGGTAATCTTGCAATAATAGCCCGAGTAGATTTAGGGCGTAGTTATCGTGTTAGCGTGGTCGCTCGTAGTTAGGCCATTAGCCTTCACTCGATACTCTTCAAGCACCTAAGTACCTAGTGTCGTTAAGAGACATTATCCGGTCTAGTTTTGCAGACGTATTGTAACCACCATTAACGCGAATTTGAGGATAAAGTTTGGAGCGGTGTGAAATCTCTCTCCAACATCTAAGTTTCTGACTAAAAAACAAGGTTTTTATTTTAAAATATTTAAGAAATAGCAAAGTACATTTTATTTATTTATTTTTTATATATTTTACAAATTATAAGCTATTAGTCACGCACATTTTTTTATTTAATTTTAACCCAGCTACATTACATTTGAAAAAATAAGGTTTGAATATGACAGACAAGAAAGGAAAGCATAGAAAGTATAAATATTATAGACCTTTGTAAATATTTTGAAACTAATTGTTTAATTTCAAACCATTATTCATTTTCTGTTTTTTTTTTACATTTATAGTAATAACGTAAATGCTTCTTATATCTTATATCATAATATTAAAAAAAGTAACTACAAAAATAATCTCTATTGTACACCAATACATAAAAACAAAGTATACATTGTATTACTTACAATTAGGTACAATGGGCGGCCCGATTGCGGCTAGAATTTCCAATCTTAAATTTTCCGATGTCCTAAGGAATCTTGAATGTGTGGCATGAAGGAACTTGAAACGTTCTTTGAGATAAAAGGGAGTAAAAGAGTTAAAGAGTATCGGTACTATACAGTATATATACAGTATATGTTTTAGAACCAAATCTGGACTAACATACATTTAAACCAAGTGCGATGTGAATATTCTCGAGTGCCAATGTATAATGCATTTATAAACCAACTTTTATCTTCAAACTAACATTAATAGAGCTATTAAAGTAGTGTTAGTCCTAACCGATGGTGCTAGTCGAAGTTAAGGCATTACATAGGACTTGTCCTGACAAGTTTTACAGACACCGCTTTGTGACCATTATCTATGTTACAGTATGGACGTTAGATGAACTCAAATTACTGAAATAAGAAATACAATATATCATCAATCAATAAAGCATCGTACTGGTGCTATAAAAGAAATAATATAAATCCAAAAGCAATGGTACATCGGGTCCTATGTCATCTTATTCCATTTTTCTCAACTCAGAGTGAAGGGAGAGGGAAAGTTCTCCAATTAATGTTACATTGTCGAATCTTATTGAACAGGAAGTGGTAACAAGCGTTTAACTTTTTAAACGGTGACTATCTGTAGCTTTTCACAGATTTTGTTCCAAAAGAAATGAACTAGATAAAAGTGAACAGCGAGTAGGTGACTCTATATTTTTACCTATACAATAAACTCAAAATTGTTTTAACCATCTTTAGGGTTCCGTAGCCAAAATGGCAATCGCCATGTTCGTCCTGTAACTTAGCTCAGCTTTTTTAAGGGTATGTATAGTGGGGATGTGATTGTTTTTCTCAACTACCCCATCTGTGGGGTATTATTAGATAGGTCTTTGAGAAATGAGGTGGTAAAGACCCTTTTTTGATTTAGGGATCCGTTTGTGAAATATTAAGCTGAAAAGTGCAAAATTTTGTTAAAGTCAAGTGTTCTTCCCCCTCCCGCCGGCAAAATGGTTGATGTTGAGTAGTGAAAAAATCACAGCAGTAGTATATTTAGTGAAATTAAAAGAAAAACTATCACATCTAAGTAGGCTTTACAAGTTTACGAGTAAGTAACAGCTGTTTAAATGTGAAGTAACAAAATTTTCGTACAAATTCTATTGAAAAATTTTTTTTTTTTTTTTAAAGACGACTTTTCTAATAATTAAATAATTCTATTGAAAATTATTATTAAAGTAGATATAACATTGTAAGTATGAAACAAAAGCAACAGAAAACCCACTTTTAAGCCCCATTATTGGGATAAGGGGGGGGGGGGACTACAGAATCCTACATTGTGGCCTGACATGCACTTGCACGGTTTTTATATTTACATTATATTTTATCGCTACTCTTTACTATATAAAATCATACATCTATTCACCATCGGAAACAAAAACAACCGGACGTCTTACAAATTTCATTCCAAAACAAACTCGGGTATATATCCTTACAATTTTTCTAAAAATGAACATCATGACCACCCTAGTTGGCTCATTATTACCGAGCGTCTTACCCACCTAACCTTCTTTTAGCAAATTTGAAATTTAAACTACAGCCGCCATTAGTTATAACGAAAAGTGTTTTACACAAAGGTTCATTTTAAATTGGCTCTCAGCTAGATTGACTTGAATTATTTAACCACTTACTGCCATTACATTGCAGGCTCCAATACAAATTGGTTTAACAATGTCTTACATTTTAAAAGCATAACGAAAAAGAAATATTTTTACAATGGCGCTTAAAAGTGAGTTAGCTGATTTGTTTTTAGAAGGGGTTACTTTTAAATAATGGCATCGTCTAAAATATTTTTTTGTGGTGCTAATTGGTTTGCTTTAGCGCAAACCACAATTACTGAATTGTACAAATAACACGAGCATAAATTACGCACTGAAACTCATTTGAAACACAATACAACAGTCTTCTAAACTAGTATAGTATAGAAGTAATTTTCTAACGCCAACACATTGGCCGTCCGTCAGCGAGCCTGTACAAATTGCGTTCACAAACAAGCCGCGACTGGTCGCGTCAACACAATAAATCTTTGCACTGAGGTCACAGTTCACTTGTCAAACGTTGAATGAACCTGCCTGTATATTAGAATGTTTGTTTGTTGTTCTATAAAGGGCTGTGGGGATCCATTAATGGGAACAACGAGAGGTCACAGGTTCAAAGTTACTCTTTTTAACTCGCAGTCTTTGTTATTTGTTTGGGTGCTACGTTGTCCCAAAAAAATGTTTGATTTGATTAAGTTTTTATATTTATTAAAAGCTGATTTAGCAGGAAATCCGTTCAAGTGTCAGAATATCCAGAAGCGTTGAAAAAAACAGTGGAAGTGGAAACATTTTAGAACTAAATTCCTGAGGGCATGACACGACACCATATTAGACTTTCTTGGGGCATAACGGTAATTTTTGCCTCTTAAAAAGGAACTCAAATCTGGGCTCTGGGAACGCTAAACGCTATTTCTAATCAAGATGAGGTTCTCAATTCAGATGTTTGTATTTTTTTCAATGTAATGTTCAGGCACAACTCCTTCATATTTTTGGATTTTCAAATTTTTGTTTCCATAGAGGTTTATTCCGAAATGGCCCCATTAAATTTCGTAAAAATTTTATGATGAGTTTTGGAGACAGAAAAGAAAACTCCTCAATAAATGCCAGCAAATCAATCATGATTGAAGTCGCTTAAATATTAAAAAAAAAGAATAAAACTATTATCTTCAAATTTCAACAGGTTTTCCTATTGTTCCAGCCTGAGCAGTCGGTGAAGATCCCCATGAACTCGGAGTACGAAGACAACAGCGTCAATAAGACCTGGAACTGGAACTATAAGGAGTACCAGATCTAGACCACTAGCTTTCTCACAATAATTTCATATCTAATATCTAATAATTTTATTTATACGACTACGGTGACAATTACAATGGCCAGTTTCATGATCTTTATTATCGGAGCTCTGTCATAGAGAGGTACTAGACTCAGTCGAAAGAGAATTGAGAGATCAGCAAGGTTAAGCAACGTTATCTCTTTTGATCCATAGGTAGGTAACCGTTTTAACCCGCCGTCTCTTTAACCAGCCGTCCTGCACCCCATGGTAGTCATGGGACTACCATAGGGTGCAGGACGGCTGGTTTTATTAATGGTAATTTGAGGGAATATAGTCGATTTGTATCTGCGCACAAATTTGTCCACTAATAATATCTCCTGCGTGATTGCTTAGTCTCAGAAAGGATTAGTTGTTTTGACCTAAATCCATCAGAAGCACTTTAATTAGCTGATGAGCACTTTCAAAATCACGAAAGGCGATAAAAAACCTAAAACAAATTATATTGAAAAGACTTGCCACATTTTATGTTAAAAGAAGGAGGAAATAAAACTAAATTACTTTTATGTATTTTCTCCGTAACGCAGACAAAGTTTTACAAAGACGGGAGAGACCTAAGTGCTCGTGTAACTGGTTTAAAAGAAGTAATGGCTGGTACCGTATGAAGATAGCTAGCGTTTAAAAAGATTTCTTTTGAAAATAGAAACACAACAATGCACGCTTTTAAATTTGCATATAAACAGATTTAACATGTAAGTCTGTAAGTATTATATTTTTCAATCATTTCTACTCTTAAAATTATATAATATCACTTAATTATGCTAAAATAAGTAAAAAATTCACGGGTGTTATTGAAAATTATTAAACACACATGCATTCCGAACAGATCACGTTAATTTTACATGATTATTAGAATTACCGTCGATACGATGCACCTTTGCATACGATTTAAAAATTATGAATTTAGGTTAAAAGAAGGCTTTACACCATTGTGCCAAATATATTTAATACCCTAGTATTACACTAATGTATTCACAGATATTCTCACTTCATCTATTCCTCTGTTAAACAAACGCAATTCTTAATTTTCATTAATTAAAACGCTCCCTACAATTTTCTCAACGATCTCATTAAGAATTAACTCCTTCCCTTGTAGCTATTATATTCTAAAATTTAAATATCTCGTTGCCAAAATATGCTCAAAGTATAATTGAAATAACTTTATTAATATTAAATAGAGATATATAATTATTATAATTGATGTTCTAATTATGGAAGTTATATAAAATTGTTGACATTAACTAAAGCTTGTATGTACGAAGCGAAGACATAATACAATTATGTGAACACAGTATATTTAATATATCAACATAAATTAAATTGTGCTTGTTTTATTTAAAGTTCAAACATCTCGAATCAGAGAGTAGAAAGTTGTGTACCTAGATTATACGTCTCGCAGAAAGTATGGCACTCAAATAACATAAACAGAACACGTCTTCAAAAAAATCAAGAACACAGCAGCAACAACAGAATAGTATGTCATATATTTTCGGTTCTGAAATTTCCATTAAAGATATAAATTGATTAAGAATGTCTCAACTATCAAAAATTATTTTTGACAACATTCATATTAAAAAAGTTGCTAAGTCCGTCTTACTTAGTTTATTCAAGTTTTGAGTTTCATACCGCTGAGAAAGCACTTCCCTAAATTACTGTAGAATGGAAGACCGGAAGTGAAATATATAATTTTTGATTTAAAAGTAACAAGCACGTCAATTCCCTTTTTCCCCTGTCTCTCTTTCTCAAAATGATTTGTCAACCTTTGAGTAATTGACTGTGCTAGTAGCAATGACAATTTCGTAATTATAATAAAAGTTTGAGATAGTACAATAATTTTCTTATTTTTTTCTTAATGTTTGAATAAGTTGTATATTATCTATGTTCTAAACATTTCACATAAATACCATTTCTCTAGGCATCTATCTCACCAACGGCGAGAAAGCGAGTAGCGATTTTATCGCTCAAGAAACGTACATACTTATGTAGATCCCGTGAAAACAAAATAGATACAGATACGAGTTTTAAATAGTTAATCGTTCCCACTCACTGACCTCTGTAGTATGGAGGTTCAGACTGCCGGCGAGCACTCGCTCGCTCTATACTGCATCTCTTTTGTTTATACGGACGGGATCTACAATATATCTATTGTACGTTTCTTGAGCGATAAAATAGCTACTCATTTGTCGCTCATCGCCGTTGGTGAGACAGCTGTATGTGTTTTTCACGAGACAACGACTTATTCAAATTACATGTGATCTGGATAGGGCTAGGATAATTTGATACGTGACCAAAAACATTAGGAGTGACGATAAAATGAATCGAGACACAAATATAGGTATAAGAAAAGAAAGAAAATATTATTTTTTTATAGCGATAAACACAATTGAAGCGACGAGCCCAATGGATAAGGCATCAGACTCGCAATCGAGAGGTCGTGGGTTTAAATTCTACGCATTATACTACCGACCTGAACCCACTCACACTAACACATGAAATTTTGCTTCGCTGGAGGGGTTTACAAGATTCTTAGAAAAGTACGTCATCATTAATAAAAAAATAGTTATAAAGAAGGAAATAAAGAAAGTATATTTATCTTGCTCTCAAAACATAACGTAAAACGTTATGTTTTGAGAGCAAGATCACATGTAAAAAAGATTTTTAATTAAATGAATGAGAGCTGAATTCAGCTGTTGCAACCTCGCGAAATGAACGTTTGTTAGGTAGGTATCATTATTTATTTGTTATAAGAAGTTACAAACATACTTAAAACTGTCACCGATCAAGTTTTTAATAGTTAGGTTCCTCATGCTACAAACATCATTAGTGTAAGTAGATAGGCAGGCTTCACTGTACAGGACACAAGATGAATAGTGATGTTTACAATCTCACAAGACCTAGTCCTGCAGCCATACTTTATAATTCCGTTTTACTTCTCAACTGTGCGGTCGGAGCCAACGACTTGAATTTTGGAACGCAATCTGTCTGTTGTGTTACTGTCTGAGAGTCTACCGCATGGATTTAAATTACCTTGGCCGATCTGGAAGCTTTAATGTGGAGTTTGGACTCTTGTCTGAAACAAGTAAGATAAACCTTAGTATTATGTTTAAATAGACTTTGGACTAACATCGGATGGAACAGAGAAAACATATTTAAAGATTCACAAACGGTGCCAGTTTGCGATGTTTGTGAGGTTCATGACGAACAAAAAGCTGACATTGCATTCAGTTGAGGCACTTTGTTTGTGAGGTATAGATTACTAGATATAACTGGCCTGTTGGTATAGTGGTTACTGCCCCTGACTGCTAAGCCTGAGGTCGTCGGTTCGATCCCCACCCAGGATAAAATTGTGTCTGGCTGTAATTTTTCTACATTAAGTTTAGCATGTATTTAGAAATATTTAAGTATGTTTATCAGTGATCTGGTTGCCATAGTACAGGCTCTTCCTACCTTGGGATCAGATGAAAATTAGTGTCAGGCATTTGCTTAGCATATGCTGAGGGTCTATATACATATGCTGTTTTCGATTACTTTATGCTTTAATTTTTTACCTTTATTTAATTTTTCTGTTTGTACTAATTTTGTTTTAACATTTTGTTGCTATGTTTAGGCAAAATATTATTTTTTATTTTCTTTTTCAGTTGCGGTTGTGTGAGTTGTCACGAGATATTTAATTATTTAACCTTAAAATACATATTTACGTGATCAAGAGCCGTAATCTATAAAATTGTAGACTGCGTACAATTTAGCGTTCGGCATCAAATGAGGCGACAACACGTCAATTCTTGTTAACCGGTAACTATACTAAAGCCAAAATTGATGTGAAATGTGTCAATACCAGTGTACCTATTGACCTCAATTTTACTTACAAATGTGGGAAAATATAAATAAAACAACTTTTATGTTAAACTACGTGTGAACATAAGTTACTGCGAAATATATTGCTAGTATGCGTAGATCACGCACAGTAATAATGTCTACACATACATTATTTAATGTATTAGGTAGTGAAATGTAAGTAATATGTTAGTGTTCTGTCTAGGAAATATTGCTACAGGGAAAATTGTAATGTGGAGGAAAAATTTACCCTAAATTTCACACACAATAACTTAAAACTTGTCAAATTTATAATCTCGATGTCATGTTTGCAATGTACGTATGTGTCTTTGAAGCAAAATAAAATAGTGAAATACAATGATTTACTACAATTTATTCTATTTTATTGTAAAAGTTTCTACTAGCAAGTAAAAGGACACGGATCCCCTGGAAGCAGCTAGATAAATAAATTGAATTTACAAAACTATACCATGTGCCTCTGTGGCGCAGTGGGAGTGTGTCCGACTGCTACGCAAGAGGTTGTGGGTTCGATTCCCACCACTTTGCTTGATCCACAAATTGTTGTTCTGAGTCTGAGTGTATTTTGTGACCGTGACTTGTATGTTTGTAAAGTCCTCCGCGATACAGGGCTTGTATCCTACTGCGGAAGCCTTGTTTGAAAAGAGAAAAAAAATATATAAGTAAGAATACTTCGAATGCTTCGTAGCATCCCTTACAAAATCTTCGTTTAAACAACACCATTAAAACATGATAAAAGTTCCGAGGAAGCGATAATAAACACTTCGCAAGTCCATAATGATAAAATACCTCAGCCCGTAGGTTGCCGTAGCCACCTATCAAATAATAGGTACACCGTTGTGCTACGGTGCTACGTCCGTAGTAGTTCGTAGCAGTGGATTCGGTGCGATCCATCAGCGGAGAGATTGCGGCGGGAACATCGATCAGTGTCGCTGCTCACCGCGCACCGATCGCTGCGATGTACGAACAAGTGGATTTGGCAAGTGCATAGTACTACAAAAACATGGTTTCTGTTATAAATAGCTGGTCACCTGAAGGAATAAAGAAATATTGTTACAAATTTCATAGGTCAGTGCACCAAAAATGACAAAATGAAAACTCTGTACTCAATAAACTTACAAAGTGCCTACTGTACCACAAAATTCAAAAAAATCTAAATTCTTTATTCACATAAGAAGCAAAACAACTCTTGTGATACGTCGGAATTCTACATGTACCTGTAATGACAAACAATAGGTAAAGCCGGAGAAAAGAACCTGGCAACAAAAACTTGCGGCCACTCTTTTTAAATTGCCAATTTTACAATGTTTGAATGTTTATAAACTTGATACTGCTGCGACTAATATACTATACACCATGTTAAAGGACTGATGCAAATTGTATTATCAAAAAGTTGAAATATGAGATAAACCAAAATCGGCCATAGTGGGTACAATATAGTAGGAGCATCTACTTACAAGAAAGGTAAAAACTATATGTGCTTAAATATTGGCCAAAATACTTGTAACATATGATTAAATATAAAATACTTAGATAGTTACAGTTAGATACGAGGCGGAAAGCCTAGTGTTTACGGTATAAGATTGGTATCATGATCGTAGGTTCGCATTACACCCTCCTGATGTGAATTTCCTCTTAACCCAAACAATTTAGCTTAGCAAACCACGTTTCTCAATCTGTACAAAGTAGTAGGGACTAATAAAGTAGAAATAAACTAATATTTTTTAAAGGAATTTCGGTAAGTATGTTTCTTAGCGATAAAAAACTCCTTATCTGACCACAACAAAGTAAGTGAAACAAATAAAGTAACTAAAAACATTGAACAGACTTCAAAAGTTAAATGAAAATAATTAAAAAACTTATCTAACGACACCTCACACGATGGGGTAAACAAAAAAAACTCATCCCCACTTTACATGCACCTTCACCAATTTATTTTTTAAATTTAATCTTACCACTTTGTCGGCGTAAGTAAAAGGTATATAACAGCTTTCTATTTAGTAGATATAGTGAAACTACAGGGGTTCCTTGTTACTAACTAACTAACTTGTAAAAGTATGTACTCATATATGTTGTCAGCTCCATTTGAGCACAGTAGTGTGCCTCCCTTCTCGTGTATATCCGCTCACCTCAAGTGCTCGTGTAATCGTAGCTCGGTGGCCTTTCCGACTTTTTGTACGGCGAGTGCCCAATTCCCGATACAAGCTCGTTCCATAGCACCTACCTACCTACTCGTCTGTACGATTGAAAGGACCTGTCCGTTCACTACCTACGTTTTGTTGGATAAAAAGAGCGCTAGGATTTTTGATTTGCTGGTAGCCAGTGAACATCTGTGTCGCATTGCGCTTTATACCGAAAACTGAAACTGTACTAATCTATACTTATATTATTAAGCTGAAGAGTTTGTTTGTTTGTTTGTTTAAACGCGGTAATCTCAGGAACTACTGATCCGAATTGAAATTTTTTTTGTTGGATAGCCCCCATTTATCAAGGAAAGCTATAGGCTATAAAACAGCACGCTACGACCAATAGGAGCAGAGCAGCAATTAAAAATGTTGCAAAACGGGAAAATGTACACAAACGAAGTTGTGCGGGACAGCTAGTTGTATATATATATATATTATATATATATATTGATTAATTTATGTTTATTTGTCAGCGGTGCAATGAGAGCAGAAGAGGTGCACGATGGTTGTGCAAGAAGTTGTAAGTTCGGTAACCAGATTCATAAATAGTTATTTCAAGTCCGGATGCACTTTGTGTGAGTAAGTATATAATATATATATGCGTTTGAAATGATATGATAATGAGTGACATGTCTTTATAAAAAAAACCATGGGCCATGCACAATGTAGGGTTCCGTAGCTGGCTAGCACAATAGTGTGATATAAGAAATGGGTTTTCTGTTGTTTTTGTTTCATACTACCAACGTTATATAATTATGTATATATAATTTTTAATGGAATTTTTACGAAAATTTTATTACTTCTCATTTGGTCGACTGTTACTTTAAGCCTACTTAACTCAGATATATTCCTTTTAATTTCTACTACCGTCATTTTTTTTCATCTTCATAAACAACTATTTAGCTGACGGGGGGGGGGGAGATTATCTTATAGGTGAAAAAAAAACATTTATGTTTCTATGTTTCTGTAAGTTTTTTAAAGTTTTATTTATGTTTCTTGACACTCTTTTAATAGCGCATGTGGTGTTTACCTTTATGTAATTGTTCACTCTTAATTGTATTTTATCTTTGTTTTTAATGTATTGTTAGTGTAAACAATTGTTGTGAGTAAACAAAAGTAAGTAAAAATCATGTTTTTAACGCCCCACCCACTACTGGAACAAAGGCATCCCCTACTACACATCTTAAATATTGATATATGTAACAGTTGTCGCTAGAAGAAATAAGAAGAAAACCTATTAAATCTGCACGTATATTCGTCAATTACATCTCACAATGTGTATATTAGACGCCAGAGAATATTTGTTTGAGGAAATGATAACATAAAATAATAACTGAACATAATTCCGCTTGAAATCATTTAAAGAAACGTGTCAGTAAAATGAAAAAAAAAACAAATAAAATATTCTTCTTTCATACGTTTTCGTTTCATAAAACGTTAACTGTCATTTCTCATTTGGAATCCCGTTGAATATTTTGCTTCCATATTTTCTGAGTGAGAAAGTAATTATAATGCATTCAAACATTATCTTAACATCCAACTGCTAGGCAAGAGGTCGTGGGTTTGATTCCCACACGGGACACCACTTTGTGTGATCTACAAATTGTTATACCGAGTCTGTGTGTGCTTTGTGTACCCTACTGCGGGAGTACATATATACTAGGCGAGATGAGAGTGATTTTTAACCGACTTCAAAAAAGGAGGAGGTTCTCAATCCGGATGTTTATTTTTTTTAAGTATGTTCGGGCATAACAGCGTCATTTATAGACAATTTTTTTTGTTTGAAAGAAGTTTATACTGAAACGGTTCCATTTAAATTTTGAATAAAATGTTTTTTTACAAAAAAGCTTAACTGATTTAAAATATAAATACGAGGCAGTTAACTAAAATCAGAAAATAAAATACCAAATAATAAACAAACATTTTGAAGTTGATGCCATGAAATAGTAATTTTATATGTTTGATTTGACAAAAAGTTTTTATCATTTAGCTTTTAGTACACAAATTTATCTTTTTTGCAATTTGCAAGATTAGTAGCCCAATAAAAATTTTGATATACACAACAATGTTTTAGATGGAACAGGCGGTGCTATGTTGTATGATCGCGTAAACATGCATGTAATTATGAAACTTTAAAATGATTCCCGCACAATATTTGAACTGAATTAGCCACTCAGTAGTTTTTATTCTAAACTAGCTGAATTCGGCCACGCGACTCTGTGGCTTTTAAAGCCAGGAACACTCGCCGGCCTTCCCAGAACATTCTGCTAAAGTTTCATCACAATTTGGTCTATGGTTTCGGAACGCATAGAGGACATACAGACAAACATTGATGAGCAAAGTTTACTTTTACAAATCATTGAAACGTATTTTTCTTATAACCATTTACCATTAAGGTCCACACACACAATATTGAAAACATTTTAAGTCACAAAAATTTTAAACATGTTATATTATTGTTGCCATTCTCTATTTTCAACTTGTGTCTCTATCAAAATAATTTGTCGCAAATCATGTACATATACGTACACAGAAATTGAGATTCTTTGATAGGACGGGCTTTTAGGTACTTACCAATTAAGCTCTGACCTCTAGACATCATCAGCCTAAAACTCAAAGCCACAACAATATTTTAATTAATTTCGTACAAAAATCCCGTAGATATTTGATATCAAATTAATTAAATTGTAAAACCGGGGCTTAACAGGGTTTAATGATTTATAATTACTGTAAAAGATTCACAGAAAGATTAAATAAGTACACTCGAAATGGTACAATGGCAATCTGATTACAATTCATTAAACCTAAGGCCAATATTGCTGGTATTACAACAATGTTGGTATGGTCAGCACAACTCTTGCCTTAATGTATTTTATACAGATTTAGAATTTTTCACCTTATACTTAATGTTGAAAAAGTTGAAACAATCATGCTTTACACCTGCAACCATGTGGGTTCCATACCCAGTGTTCACGTTCAACAAACCCGATCCTACGTAGCCCGCTTTTTTCATACTGTAAAAGTGAATGTAGGCTTCTAAATACCCGAGTCAATAAAATTATTCATAGGGCCTACGTAACGTATGATTTGTATAGTTAAGTAACACGAATTATTTTAAACATAAAATTCGACAGAAATTCAATCGTGTAATAAACTTTCTAAGCAACATGATAATATAAAATTAAAGTCCTGGGGCCTGTTGAGCTTAATTTAATATTCGGAAGATGTTTTCAATGAGACGTTGCCCAAAGCTAAAAACGTCTTTCCTTCTATACATTTTTTTAAAGACTTTCTTTTCCTGAGTGTTTCGTGTTTGCAAATGATTCTGTTGAAGTAGGTTTGATGTCATAACGAATATGTTATAAGATCCCTTTGACAAGTTTTGACGTTCAAATTTTAGTAAAGGAATTGGTAAATAGAATGGAATTGCCGGTCCCAATAAAATTGTCCTACAAATCGTCTTCGTTACGACAGAGTGGTGTTGAAGGGTACTTAATATCGTTGGTTTTAGCTGACGGGTTCTTGCCATTGGGTCATTTTGAAGACAGTTTAATACACAATGTATAAATTAGGGAAGGCAAGACGGTAAGCATTTACGCAGAAGTAAGATAACACCGGCTAATGATAAAAAAATAAACGCTTTCTGCAGTAAATTGTTCGTTCCAGCACACTTACTCATTATTATTATAAATGTGAATATAACTCTTTGTGTTACGTTTTCACTTATAAACCATCGAAGCGACTTTGTAGCCTGAGATTTCAATATCAATAAAAGTTTAAAGAGAAAGGCATTATGGCAGTTGCATCTCAGTATTTCTTGGCAAACATTATGTTTGTTTGAAAAAATATGCATTTATATCACAAGAATAGCGACGTTTACTCGGTGAACACAAGAAATAAGCACAAATTAGTAGGTCAATATCATAGGCTACATAATGTTGTAATTCATTTATGGGTCTTTCTGTGAGATACCAGATAGTATAAGAGTCTATCAGTAGTGTCGTAAAAAATCATCAAAAACGTAGTTTAAAATTATCTTATACGTACTCGTAAAGGTTAATATACAGTTTGATGAATATTTTAATAATAAAGAAAAATGGATCGAGTTGCTTGGGTAAATTTTGTTGTCACTTTGTTTTAATAATCACATTGATTTTGGGAATGATTTGATTTTTGTAAGTAAATATTCTGGGTGACGAATAAAGACCATTTTTTCCTCCTTTTGATATCAGAATTAATATTTTATATTTAATAATTCGTTACCAGTACTTTACACTAAGGTGATTTTATATATCTCATGTTCCAACATGGTGTTTAGTATATTAGTGGCAGCACCTTACGCTCATTTCAAACATTGTAAAATTGGCAATTTAAAAAGAGTGGCCGCGAGTTTTTATTGGCACGTTATTTTCTATGGCTTTACCTATCGTTTGCGAACTTCATTACCTACATGTACATGTAGAATCCCGACGTATTTAGACGACAAGTGTTGTTTTGCATCCTAAGTGAATAAAGAATTTTGAATTGAATTGAATCAATAAAAGCCCATCTTAGATCGTGTCCTGTATATCGACTGTACACACGGGTGGCTGCTCCCAACAATGCAGAAGACGTAGCCGCTTGCTTAGCCTACAAAAACCCATTTAATGTTTGCTATCGAAACGCCAAGAAGATAATGACATCCGCGAAAACCAATTTAGTAAGTATTCATTAGCGAAATGCAGCATTATAGTTGTTTTGTGCTAACAAACTAAAACTTAGGTATTGATTAAAACGCTCATATAATCCCGTCACATACCACATTGTTAACAACATAGCTTCATCGGTGGCCTATTCATTGGTATCGTGCATGCACGCCGTCTCATGCATATGCACAACATTCAGAGAGGCTCTCGTGTTCACTACTATAATGAAACAATTGTGTACAAGCTGTGTACGAACCAATTAGTAGCGATATCTGAACTGGATAATGTATAGAGGGATTAATATTGGTTAAGTGAGATGCTCTCAGTATGGTTTGAACAAAGATTTAACCCATTGATTGGTAACATACGAGCACGATTCATACTAACTGGCGACCAGCCAGCCACGTTTTCGCACGGACTTTTTCTTTAGTTTTTAGTCGGAAGATCTAACATTGGAACAAACAACGGGAAGTGACTTTCTTTTATACTTGGTTAAGACTAACCCCCTTATTCAAAAAGCTTTAGTATCAATAACCAATTTATCGAGTTAAGTTATGTTTTGTCCTTTAGAAAAAAATGTTAACTAAGGATAAAATGAAGAAACCCCGTATTAGGTTTTAAATAGTTTTGAGTCGCTTATTTCCATTTTTTAGGTACACAGGAATCACGTAGAGGCGTGCGTTAGATATAAGGGTAGGTATATGAAAAAAACGTCTGATGAGCGCTAACATATGAAAATATGAATTTGATGAACAGTAAGTATATAGTTTAGCAACAGACAGGAATACATGGAAAGCTTTAGACAACAGACAAGCTGTTACAGACAAACTTTCAGTTGCCGATAATTTAATTATTTGATATTGTTTAGAATTATAAGTATATTAATTTAGTTATTATGTAGGCATCTACACACTGTAAAAAAAAAAGATAACAGCAATAAAGGCTCTATTTTATTTATTTTATTTTTAAGTACATAAAAAACGTCAAGCATTTTTATAGCTTCATGTCTAGAAAGTTCAGTGTTCAAAGTGACCTTATACCGGCGTCTGCGATCTCAATAACAATGTGTCGCGAACGCCTTGACGAGGTCACGATAAAATATTCTCACTCAAAAGATTGTAGATATGCGGTAAAGTAACTTATGTTATTTAGAGGTGTAACTGACTACTAGTCAAGTTGGACAAATCGACTATCCTTCTATTATACTGTCAATTTGTAAACATATAGGTAATCTTCATTATTACGTAATTCTGACACGGAATTACCTGGGATTATACTAACGAGTTTCAGTCGAAATGTGAAGCAATCCATTAGGGTAATGCTTACTTATTTAGCGTGATTACAATGATTGTAGTAAAAAAACCGATCAAATTTATTTTTGTTAGAATTATTCTAACAGAAATAAATAAATTTGATCGGTTTGGCCGAATATTCGACTTTTTTGCCAATATGATACTTGGCTAGAGTCACCACCAATATTCATTTTGTAGTTTACGAATGTGCTGAAATACGTGCTGGAATAGATGACTCCAGTTTGCACATTTGGCAAAAAAAAACTATTATTTTCGCTAACAAGAACCGGCTTTTTTTAATGTCATCCACAAGTAACTACAACACATTGTAGTGTCTATATATAATCCTAGGATACAATTTTCTGTATTTTATGTCTGTTGATGGTATTATTTTTAAGATAGCCCGCGATACATGACTTGTACCTTAGTGCGGTTTTTTTTTTAAATATATAGGTAGGGCGATTACACCATAACAGAATACAGAATAACATTATTACTGTAATGCGATTTAGCTTCGCTTATTACTAAATAATTTTACAGACACTCAAGACAAGTTGCTAATGGATCTTTCGAGATGTGGCTGTAAAGTTCAACTACTTATTGTAACTTATTTTAAACACCATCTTGTTACAAAGTTATAACTAGACGAATTATTAACTTTTGAGATTGAATAATGCGTAATAATAAATACCTTATTTTCGCACTCGGCTTCTCCTGGGTCCTTTACACAGCAACTAATTCAAATCCAGTGCCAAGTGCTTAAGGCAAAGCAAAATCTTACCATTAAAAGTTCTCTTAATCGATTTGGGTTCAATCTGAGACTAGGAAACTACACAGGAAATTAGTTACATTTTTGTAGGTATAGCGTACAAGTGTGCGTCCAGATTACGAGTGACATTTTTCAAAAACGGTCACCTATCTATAGGCCGACGTTACCCGCACTCTCATTGGCCAACGTTGATAAAGTCTCTGAGTGGATTAAACTTCTTATATTTTACTTCAGAGTAAAAGCTAACTTTGTGCTCCTTTTATACCAATTCATTATAGGATTTGGATATGATTCAGTAGATGAAATACAAACCAAAACGACTCTATATTAATTAAATTCTGTAAGCATACGATGGTGCTGTCAATCACTTAGTGTTTTGCGGTTCCTTTGTGCTGCACACGTTGTGGAAGACGCCTTTGCAAACGCATTCCGTATGAAGCGTTTACATACGTACATGCTTACACTATCACATCGTCTTACCTCTCGGTGGATACGCAATACTATATAGCTTATACCCGCGGCGTTGCCGGCATGCGTGCCGCGCGATTGGTGCTTTAGCAATGATAGGGAGATAAAGATGGAGCTAAGTCATATTTCATCAATTTTGATGAAACTTGTAGCAGTATTTGAATTAGAATATAACCAACTTTAAGGAGCACGATAGTATGGTGCTCAAAATAAATGGAGGAAAGGAGTTGTGCAGGGAGCAGATAATCTACGTACATATTCATTGGTAGGAGATATCAGTTAGTTATTCAAAATACCTATAGATCAAATGGTTGAAATTTGTTATCTGATGTTACCTGTAACGAAGGTAATAACCAATTTATTCATTCCCGGTAACCAGACAGGCTAACCCGATACTCCTTAATTTAAAACTGCTAGCATAGAATAAATATAAAAAAGCGGGCAACAGTATGTCGGACCTTGCTTAGTATAGGGTTACGGAGCCGTTGCCGTATGAAAAAATCCAATTTCAATAATTGCACCAGCGGAAGAGTGTATGTTCATGACAATTACGCTCTTTTGTTGAGTAGCCCAGTTTTTCGGAAATAACTCAATGACGTTAAACGATCGTATCCAAAATATTTTTTTGTTTAAAGTATTTGTTAAGCGCTACACCTTATTGTTTTTTTTTTTCACATTTTTTGGTCACACGGTTCAAAAGATAAGGGTGACACAATTTATGCAACTTTCGGAGCGTTTATTTCTAAAAATATAAACTTAATCAAATTTTTTTATTAGAAACCTAAAAATGTTTTTAAAAGACCTGTCGAATGATGTTCCAGACGTTGATGTTTGCTCAAAACATTTTTTAGCTTCTGTTACATGTATGGCCCTAAAAATATTTATTTTTATTATTTAGATATCATAATAAGTAGCAGCTACTATAGAGCCTTTGAGTAAAATGCCTGTGAAACACGGACAGACAGACAGACCGACGGATATGACGAAACTTTAAGTGTTCCGTTTTTGCCATTTTGTCTACGAAACCTTGAAAACAAGGCATAAGTAGTTCCGGATTCAAAAACCCTTCATTTGTGGTAAGCATAGGTTCTTTTTATTATTACTTGGCAATTCCATAAAAATACTTAGAGACTAGACATTATTCACGATCTCGTAATAGAAAGGCCATTTAAGAAAGGTTATTTAGGAAGACCGACAATCCGACGTTTGTTTCGTGCCGCCACAATCAAAGAATTATTACAAAACCACGCCTTAATCGAGGTTGACTTTATTTAATTTGTCCGCTGGCAGCAGTTGATTTTCGCAACGCACAGCCGCAGTAAGTAGGCGTAGCGTAGTACACACTTTGTGTTGCAACTTCCGTACTACGGTCGCGTGTTGAGATGCGTGTACTGCATGATCATTTGTTATGATCAGACTGTAATTCTGTGCTATTTTGAACTCATGTCGCCAGTTATAAGTATATCACGCGTGTCTGTCTATGACATCGTAGCACCCAAATTGATAGACGGATTTGAATACGAATTATCTTATGAAAAAGCTTGTTTAATCAGAATTATTTTTAGTTTTGCTCGATGACAAACCGTTTAGGGGTCTTGAAGATACCCAACTAGAGATTAAACTGTGTGATGTTTGTAATTCATCAGGTGGTTTCGCACCAAAAGCTATAAAAAAGTACTAAATAAAAGTATATATTTGATTTCGATTGTAAAACAGGATTGTTATTCTACAACGCAATAACTATTTTAAGTGCTTAGCCGTCCAATTGATTGCTCTCTAGACGTATTACATTTCAGTTTAATTCGAGTATCACAGTGAAAGATAAATTTAAATTACATATTATTGAACTATTGCGGTAAATTCGGTATGTATTCTTGGAATAGAAAGAGCAGCGACCGCACTAAACTGCCTCTGTGGCGCGGTGGGAGTGTGTCCGACTGCTACGCAAGAGGTCGTGGGTTCGATTCCCTCACGAGACACAACTTTGTGTGATCCACAAATTGTTGTTCCGAGTCTGGGTGTACTTTGTGTTCGTAATTTGTATGTTTGTAAAGTCTCCCGCGACACAGGGCTTGTACCCTACGGCGGGAGTCGTCTTAAAAAAAACAATGCATGGGACTATAGTAGGTAATAATGTCTTAACTAGTGACAGATAAAACTAACGATAGATACCTTTGACAAATAGAATCAAGTTTTAAGGAATCGTGCTCTTCATAATACGTAAAAATACCTAAATTTTGATCGTGGACCCTGCTGATGTACAATCAAGGGGACGTACAGTACTGTTACTTGTTTGCATCAAGAAAATTTATGAGGTTGGATGAATGTTTGTTAGGTTCTGGCAAGATAATCTGGTCGGTCTTTTATTAAACTTCACCATGTTATTTGCTAATGTTAGTTACAGCATAACATCAAAATAGCAAATGGGAAAATGAAAATGCTAAATAAATTGTTGCCTGTAAAGTCGGTTTACGGCATCGAGATAATATGTACATTAATACTCCTACTAATGGTTTACAGACGATAATTTTACGTGATAATGTCATAAGAAAACATTGATGACTTTGTAATAAACAACCATACCTGTGACAGCTTGAGTTCCACTTATATCCCATGTCGCTGCAATCGCCATTCGCTGATAGGCGGATACTTTAGCCTGCCAGCAGGCGGTAACGTGACACCTTTTCGTGCACGCTACCGGTCATCGATTTATAAGACGTTATTACGTCAAAAAAAAATTAAACATAACGCTATAAATTATATCGCTGATCTTGCATTACACTACAACCTTAAACCGTTGCGGCCTCTTATTGGAGAGTACCTATCGGGTATCATCTAGTTTATTACAAGTTTACAACTAAGCTCTTGTCGTACCTATCGGCTATCGTATAATACCTTAGTGGAGTCCTCAACCGCTTTGTTGGCGAACAGAATAGTGGTCGATATCCACTTTAGTACTAAACGAAGGATACGTTTGAAGATGTAAAAAATGTTTGTTGAGTATTTCTGTGTGCCTGCTGGTAAGGGTCACGCCAGCTCATAGCCGCCCACTGAAATCCTTGTTCTGCAAAAATAGTCACTGCACCGCGCTCCTCATTCCGAGACTTTTGTTTGTAAATCTCATTTGCTCAATAATTGGACTGGTAAATGTGTGTCTCTAGTTGAATGATCAATCATGCTATGATCAAAATAGAAATAATCGCGATCATGCTAAATAAATGAAATGCTAAATGAATTGCTTGACGTTTCGACCGCGTTGTACCGACATTAAAGATATCCATAATCATTGCAAAATTTAATCAGATCTCATGATTCTCGTGCAGCGCAAAGTGAGTGCGAGCAGTCGGTATCGGTCAGTATATCTATAAAACAAATAAGATTAAACTCGCAACCTCTAGATAACAAGTCCTACTCATACTTTAATCGCTCTCTACAACTTCCAAGAATAACTTTAAAAGCAAACAAACTATTTCATATCTAAAATGAAAGGCTCCGTCTCTACCTTATCTTCAAAGCAGTTAATATAAATAAGCAGCAGTTTAGAAGCGATGGTCTATTTCATTGTGCTACCTCAAAGAGATGCCTGCAAGCTGTTACAGTAAGGCAGAGTTCATATTGCCAAGTTTTGGGAACGTTTACCTCTCCTCGACCTTTATTTAAAAGCTCGCTTCTGCTCGCAGGTTTATTCGTATGGAAGCAATAACAGAATCTACTAGTTTTCTACTAATTGAACAAAGAAAGTAACAGTCATAGCAGTAATGTAACTACTAATACTTAATTAGCGTAAAGGGAATAGTCCTTACGAGGTACATAAATGTGGGTTCGGAGTATACATGTAGGTAAGCTGTGTGCGTTGATTGTATGTTTGTAAAGTCCCCCAACATCAAAACGTCCAAAAAATCTTGTGTTTAAAATATAGAAAAACATTTTTTAGATATTGTTCAGTTACAATATTCTGATGATTGCTTCAGTGCGCGGTGGGAGTGTGTCTGACTGCTACGTAAGAGGTCGTGGGTTCGATTCCCACACAGGATACCAATTTGTTTGACCCAAAAATTGTTGTTCCGAGTCTGAATATACTTTGTGTCCGTGACTTGTATGTTTGCAAAATCTCCCGCGACACAGGGCTTGTACCCTTATGCGGGAGTCGGCTTTTTTAATTTAAAAAGATCTAAAACTTTCTTCCGTTTATTTCTGACGCTTATCATTTATATATCCTCCTTGGCTCGTTGCCATATATTCCATTAAAAATATTATTGTTATATGGGCATGAGAGGTAGGTATATTCGTGACGATACAGCCAACTGACAGATTTAATTTTCTGTTGCACAATAGTCCCGTTTAATATAGTTTTGTCAAGGCAAATTACGCTAATCGGCTATCTAATCTATTATTATTATATGATATTAGAACAATACAATGGCGGACGCATAATTTTGGTATGGGGGCTTGGCCTCGCTGAGCAATTGAGGCATTTCGTTTACCCCAATTCGATGGCAAGGTTTATTTTAAAGACACATTTTTCGGTGGAGACCTCGACATATTTGGGGGAAGGGCACAGGCTTGAGGCCTTTAGCCCCTGGATCCGTCACTGGAACAATACATTTGACAGTTTATTTCAAAAACTGCGTATTATAAATACAATAATATTGCATTTTTGAAAGATAGAAAAATTTGAAGTCTAGATCCAGGAATCGAACCATAGACTTCCGTAAGCCAAACCGGGGCCGAAATCGAACCACCTATCTGGACTATGTTACTAGACCTCAAATTTCTCTATCCTTTCATGCTCGCGAGTTGGGCCCTCGCATGCGCCATCTAGCTACTATAACTGCGTATTATTCAAAAAATTATATACTCGATATAAACGCACCCTAACCGTACAGGAGGCAACCGGTCAAAGTCTTTGTCAATAACCCTTTACAAAGCGCCATAGCTATTTGTTGAATGCAAATAAAATCATCTTTTTGTAAAATAATCGCTTCTTGCTCGTACCAAGGATTTATGAATTTGTGATCAAATACGAACCTCGGTATTAAATATATTGCAGCTCAAAGGAAAGGTGGATAATATTATGTAAAGGTGGTGACAGACACGCCAGAAAACTGGAACAAGTAATAACACTTACCGAAACTACCGTACTCGGACCGCCAGTCCTGACTCCCCGGTTGTGTTGGAGTTCTGTGTCAACGGACTGAGAGTGAAAGAATAGAGAGTCCACTTATGCTTGCGCACACATTTGCTACAATATTATGACGGGCTAGTTTTGGACTGCATAATGAAGCATTAATATCGAGGGTAAATTTGGTATCAAAATGAGTATAATTCGGTATTAACTAAAAATATTATGAGTCGCCCTTGAAATATAAAGATCTGACTGGAGACTGTCCCAGTCCCGTTGGATAGTGCTGTGATTTGATTAGCACAATAAATACAACTTTAAGTCTGTTTAATTACTGTCTATGTATTATTGTAGTATACAAAGTAGGGCAGGCCTTACTTGTAGAGAAGATGTTATGTGTAAAAAAGTCTTTTTCCTACGAATATTTCTGTCTCCACCTTTAGAGTTATGCAAACATATTGATATTGGATTGCTATACAGTCTTTTAGGGGCAGTTTAATATCCAGATTTTCATCTAGCTTTGGTACACATCCAATCATTGGAGCAGATGAATTTATGTATATGAAATATTAGAGCTTCGGTTTATGATTTCGGTAATTACAACTGGCTAAATGGAAATTTGGTGAACGGCATTTCCTCATTCATTGATGTACCGACTATTGGTACTGCGAAAATTAATAAGTAATCTAAAGCAAAGATATTTTGTGTCTTTTTATAGGTTTCGAAATAAAGGTCCAAACATCTAAAACTGTATCAATAATACGAATACCGCCACGCCTCGTCGTTCAGGTTGTAGAGATATTAGTAGAATCTAATTTGATAATTACAAAATCAAAAATTATGACACAATGGGGATTGAGAGTTCACTAATGGCCACTTATGTGTGACAATGAGGGGTCTAAAATCATCTAGGGTCTATCCATTAAGTATCAACCAACCGTAGCGTAGTCAGTAAATGTTAGTATAGCCAATTATTAAAAACATCAAACAATTAATATTAATTATTTATATTTTATCACTTCCATAATTAATTCACACCATGTAGTGATAATTCTTACCTCGTATATATATATATATATATATGTCCTTGTAGTGTTATTTCGTGGCATTTGTGTATATATTCCATTATATTTCGCCATTTTTAACATAATAAATATCTCTGTAAGACTCATTGTAAACATTATTTTTCATAAATTAAATCTGTCATGTCGACAAATATTTTCTATGGTTGCTATGACAACAAGATAAGCATAGAGTTCTTTGTAAAGTATGGACTACATTGTGAAACTGGCTTTGCGTAAATCCTAAATTAAAAATAAGTTAAGCTTTAAAATTTTAAATTGCTTCTAGAGAGTTTTCTTTATGAATACAAAACCGAAGAAGAATCAGTGAAGAACCAGCTCTCTAAAAGAGAAGGAGTGAAGAACCAGCTCTCTAAAAGAGAAGGAGTGAAGAAATAGCTCTCTAAAAGAGAAGGCAAACTCCCCAAGTGGAAATTAAGAGAAAGAGACCATTCCTACCGGCGCCGCCTCTCTACTTACCGGCGTCGCCTCTCTACCTACCGGCGTCGCCTCTCTACCTACCGGGCCGCCTCTCTACCTACTGGGACGCCTCTCTATCTACCGGGCCGCCTCCCTTATATACCGGGCCGCACATCTACGACGCGTCGCACCTCTACCTGCCGACGTCGCGCCTCTACTACCTACCGGCGCCGTGCCTCTACCTGCCGACGCCGCGCCTCTACCTACCGGCGGCGCGCCTCTACATACCGGCGCCACACCTCTACCTATCGGTGCCGCGCCTCCACCTACCGGCGGCGCGCCTCTACATACCGGCGCCGCGCCTCTACCTATCGGTGCCGCGCCTTTAACTACGAGCGCCGCATCTTTACCTACCAGCGCTGCATCTCCGCTTGGACGCCGTACCTCTACCTACCAGCACTGCATCTCTGCCAGCATCGGTTTACTAAATTATCTTTAATTTTAAGTAGTTTTAAGCTCTTCCTATAAATATATGTAGTCCTATCTTAAACCTACCCTTTTATAACCCTACCTTTTCATTTCACTACAACCAACGTCATCAGAATGTTAAAATCCTTGAAGCCCAAACCATGTAGATACTGTCTGTAGCTACAGAGAGTATGTACTATAGGCTTAATACAATACGCTCGAACAACATTACCTACCCTTGTCGTTTGCAGTTGGAAAAACTCCACTATTTGAAACTAACATTCATTTGTATGCTACCTTTTCTATATTCAAAAGCTTTACTCTTTCGTTATTTTTACTATTTTATAAAACAGTGTTGTATGACATTTTTATACGCACTCGTAGAATATTACAATTAAAATACATTTTGCTACAAACAAAAAGTTTCCATTCAAAGGAAAACTTAAGCATTCTAAAAAAAAAAAAAAAAAATGAATGCGACATTACTCTACAACGGTGATTACATATAAATGTATTCCATTTCATTTGAGATACGAGTACATTTCATTTGAAATCTCTTAACCATGCATTACGCTCGACTCGATGTGTTTCGAAATAACGATAATGTTTTATTTTCGATGCGTTTTTATTTCATTCTAAAGTATACATATTATTGATATGGTTTTTAGGGTTGTCTAAAATAACTCAATGTTATTAACATAAAATAAAAAAATCTTTTAACTATGATGTAGGTACCTACACTTTTGTCCCTTCATCTTCAAGGACCCACTAAGCAGACCCACCGGTGGGTCTCAGAATACTGACATGTCTCCAAAGGCCCACTAGTGGGTCCACTGAGATTTTATTATCTTCGAAGACCCACTAATGACCCCTTCGTTGTCAAGGTTCATAAAACAGACCCAACGGTGGGTCTCAGAATACTAACATGTCTCTAAAGGCCCACTAACAGGTAGACTCCATTGATTTTTTAAATTTTATGTCTCCTTATACCCACCATGAAGTTGTATGGAACAGATCGCAGTCTGCGATAAAACCGCCCATTGTACTCTTAAATGGTAATTTCCATAATATATTTTAAATGTATCTGAGGTTTCTAATAAAGAATATTCTATTCTATTCTATTCTAAAAAAAAACAATATCAAAATAGCATAAATTTACTCTTTACATTTTAACTAAAACATCCTTATACCTATTATTATTTATGAGTGGCGCGAACAATACGTAAAGTCTAATATTGATAGATAGATCAATAGTATAGTTATTATTATAATCAAAAGAAACTCCCTATATTAATAGAAAATGAAAGAGAGAAAAAATATTTGTTATGTATAAAACTGTTTACTACTAAAAATAAAATTAAAATATTTTTCCAAGATATTTAAATAAAAATGAAAAATCTCCTAATGGCAAATTCACTAAATAGGTATTCTATAAACGACTACTACACTACTATCTTAACTTCTCCAGAAAGTGTCCTACTGTTATTTCATCATGTATCAACTGTAACTGAGATTCTATTATAAATTGGTCTCTTTCTATGTAGCACTGAAGTCTTTTAGAAAATGTTGTGGTTTCATTTTGTATAAAACTTAATAGCTTTAGCATTGTAACATAATTTTTGTTTATATTTTTATTAAGCTTAGAATGCCAAGCTTCCAGAACGTTAGTCGTTCTATGGCGTTCGTTATAAACACACCATTGACTTATAAATGTTCCTTCTTTTAGCCAGTATGACTCCATATACTTTTGAAATTTCTTTAATTTATCTGAAGTCGGAAATTGTGCCACTATGTATTTCCATCCATCGCATATCATCCTTTCTGGTAGTAACGATAGGACTGCACAGAGTTCGACAATGCGTTTTTCTAGTTTTTGTTTTATCCCTATTTTCTTAGCTCGCCTCCAAATACTACGTGTCATGTGATAATAACATTTCTTTATAGTTGCATCGGGATATGCTTTGAGTATTGCATTTAAGGATGATACTTCGAAATCTATATGAAATTTTGTCGGCTTCCAGTCTGGAAATCGTGATTTTAGAATCTCAAAAAGCGCAAAGTATGTTTCTTCCTTTTTGTTCTTTAATAAAGCGTAACATAGCGGAACCATATTTACATTAAATAAAGATTCATCCAAATTACCAAATATTGTAAACAATTGTAAGAATGGTGGAGGACAACTTGAAAATGTTCCATCGCAAAATACCTCTTTAATTGATGGCATTAATTCTCTTGACTCTTTAGTGGAAAATATAAGAATCCGGTTGTCATTGTAACAGTAGTCAGCTAATAAAAAAGAAGTAAATTTAACAGGAATCTCTACTTCCCTGACGTCACTGAAAACACATTTGCTAACTCCCAGTGATTGTTTTCTCGTATTATACAAAAGCGTTTTTTTGTTTCCATATAAGGGTGTGCTACCTACCAAATGTAAGCCCTTGTCTTTTAAAGGAACTTGTATTTTGTCTTTAAAAATTTTCGGAATGGGACTTGTCAAAACTTTTACATATTCCTTAGCAGCCTCTATTGTTTCAGCCACTATATTTTTGCCAAAATCAGGATTGCATGGCTTTTGTGGGTCTGACGTGGTATGCATAGCAGTCTTTAGAATACGAAGAGGACACTGGAAAAGGGCAAACTTAAGACTATAAGACTTAAAATATCAACTTCAAAAAAATAAATGCGATTAGTACTTTATAAACTCGATATATAAACTCGATATCGTACCTGTATCGTTATTGAGCCGGTACATTTATACTTTTTCCTCGTACTACACTGCCATATACTGGATCCATTCTTATAAACTTTTTTTTATGATATTGATATCCTCCATGAAGAAGTACTTTGCCACCCCTTCTGTTTAAAAATTGTATATCCGAATTGGATGACTCTGAAGAGCAGCTCTCAATTGCATTGCAACTCATCATTTACACTTATTAAAATACACCACTTATATAAATGTTTTACGGATGCAACATGACAATGACAGTGACAAACAGGATAATTATATCATAATCAATTATTCTCATCCAACCAGTACTAATTTAAGAAGGTTATACGCTATTTTCATTAGTGGGTCTTCGAAGACAATAAAATCTCAGGGGATCCACCAGTGGGCCTTTGAAAACATGTTAGTATTTTGAGACCCACCGGTGGGTCTGCTTAGTGGGTCCTTGAAGATGAAGGGACTTTTGTTGACAGTGTGGACCGTGGCTTTAAAATGTCTAAAACCAACTTGTTACAAAATATTGTTTTCAGAATATAGACATTCTGGCGCACATTGTCAACAAAAGTGGAATAACGCTGGAATAGGAAAAAAAACTTAACCAACTTAGGTACCGTTCTAATGTATATATTGAGTAGAAAATACTTATTAATTTAATGATATAAAATATTTAAACTTTACTGACAATATAAATAATATGAAAACAAGAATTTAATTATTTCCGTATTAACTTAACTCATTAGGGTCCAAACAAATATGGTGATCCAAATAATTAAACACAGATTTAACTTTTAAAACGAAAACGTGATATTAAACAGAGGCCGGACAGCCCTGTGTAAATCCACCAAATTATATTTTAATAAAAGATTTGAAATAAAAAGTTTTTCACATTACAACGCCTGCGTATATTATGAAAGGGTGCTATGGGACTGTTTTTACAGGACGACCCGATACCGGAATCTAGCTGACATTGTATTTAAGTCATTTGTCGGAAAGCGTGGCAGAAAAAAATGACCGAGAGAGACGTAATTAATGTGAAACGTATTATAGTATCGCCATAATTATATTCAATTGATAACATTGAATCAGGGTCGAAGATTGTATGTATAGGAATGTTAAGCTGTCCATACAGGTCATCACTTACCTACGCGTAGACCGTTTTAATTTTTATTTTGCTAGCGACTACTAAAATTTTAATAGATTGATCAATGGCGTTTGCTTATCACGAACGCTTTAGCAAATAGTTGACTCCAGCTGTTGTTAAATCACCACCAAGCAGATCGAGAGATCTTGAAGACAACATTATCACTGTCGGCCTACAGATAAAAGACGAATTTTGAAAAAAAACCATATCTCTGGCCGTCAGTCCTTCGCCTATTCCCTTTTTCTCGGACACCCATACCTTCTAACAGAAAAGAAGATTCTGGGAATAGACTGCACTGTTGTCTGCGCATAAAAACAAAATTTAAAAAAGCCTTTAATTCTAACTACACCTAATACAAAAACTTTCTTTAACTATACCTAAACGTTTTTTTTTTAAATTATTATTTAACTCTAATTGTAGTAGTCCATTCAACCCTATCACGCGCTTTTCTCATACAGTCTGATCCGCATTGCTGACTGAATATATCCCTCCATTTCATTCTTGGCCTTCCTCGCTTTCTTTTACATTCTAAAGGGATATATTCAGTTACTCTCTTTGCCCATTTCGTATTGTCTAGTCGGCAAACATGTTCAGCCCAACTCCATTTTAGTGATCTTATTCTTTTCCTGACATCTAGAAGCTTTATTCTTTTCCTTATTATTTTGTTTTTGACCTTATCAGATTTTTTTAAGCCAAGTATACTTTGTTTCATCTTTCACTGACATACTGCTAGCCGTTCTTCATCCTCTTTTTTCAGAGACCAAGCCTGGGTATTATTGCCATCTCAAATACTCTTTTTACGTGCATCGATATGTTTTTATTTTTTATGATTTCGCTGAGGCTCCAGTACTTTTTCCATGATAATGCAATTCTTCAATAGTGCAGTTTTCGAAGGATAGGAAAGGAGAGATTATTATTAAAATTTGGAACGTCAATTACAACCCTAGTTATTAAAAAAGAAAAATATTATCGTTTACAAATCGTGTAGTATAAATGGTTCCCAACAAGAGTGTTAGAGGGGGAGTGAACGCACTCATTACTTCGCCCTCCCGACACACGTTTAACTTTTTATGTGTCTATATAATCCTTGTGCTTATTTATTTACTCTGACGTTTTAAGGGTTCACTTTTTGTTCAGCGTGAAATGATTGTGCGTGCTCCGCACTTGGTTTTTACTCGTACTTAAGAGATAAGAACAGTAATGATAGCAGTGTTTTAATAATACATGTGTGTGAATTTTGTGTACAGATATTTGGCTACACATTCCAGGTATTTTGGTTATCTTTTTAGTGGATGGTTTTCATATTACTTGTCTCTTTCAAATATTTTTGTCATTCGGACAAGCTAGATTTGCTAAGTTATAAAGAATAACAAAAACCCACCAGCATTTGACTGCCTCTGTGGCGCGGTGGGAGTATATCAAGTGTGCAAGAGGTCGAGGTCGAGGTTCGATCCCCACCCAGGTAAAACTTTGTGTGATGAGCACGATGGTTTATTCTGTGTCTGGGTGTTATTTATCTATAATATGTATTAGTTGTCTGGTTACCATAGTACAAGCTCTGCTTAGTTTGGGATCATATAGCGACGTGTGAGTTGTCCCAAGATATTATATTTATTTATTTACTTTATCCCCCGGCTCCACATTAAGTCAGTTTCAGAGTTCGGATTCCAAGAAATACTTTCTTATTCCTTGTATATATTAGAAAAGGAGACCCCACAACAAAATCTTAGCTCTCTAGATTTGGACCTAGAAACCTAAAATTTCCAAAACAAAAATTACTCATCTCTGCCCAGGCCAAACTCAAGTAAGATGATTAAGGTATGGAAGACTTACAGCAAATAGACATTAAATGAGCAAATCAGTAGGTATTTATCCTAAAACTAATATAAGAATCTACATAATAATAAATAAATATTATTATGTAGGTTTTGCAAGGGTATGAATGTGACGCTAGGGTTTGCATGACAGTTATACCCTTGCAAGCTTTGCCTACAGGTAAACCCTAGCGTTTATGGCATTAAACTGCACTGTTATCTGTACATTATAACTCGGTTATGTCTTTTGGTTATGCTTGAAGGTTATAACCGTCACGCAAAAAGGCAAATGAGGCGAGGCCTGCCACAGCAGTGGGAATAATGCCGGCTACACACGATAGGGTTTCTTTTTATATAAATAAATTCGAACGATCGCGTACTATTGCTTGATTGGAGAAAAATGATTTATTTTCATCGTAGACATCTATTTCAATATTTTATACCTTGAAAATTATAATAATAATATCTTGGGACAACTCGCACAACGCTATCTGATCCCAAACTAAGCAAAGCTTGTACTATGGAAACCAGACAACTGATAAACATATTTATATTTTTCTAAATCCAAACTTATTATAGATAAATAACACCTAGACACAGAATAAACCATCGTGCTCATCACACAAAGTTTTATATTGGGTGGGGATCGAACCCACAACCTCAGTCAAGTAATGAGATTTATGGCATCTTGATGTATATCCCTGTGGTCTAATCAATCTGTAGATCCAAATTTAGAAATTTGAAGAGTAATTTCATTTGCCTAATTTCTATAAGGAGATAAGTTTTATAGTTTAAATAGCGGAATTCAATTCCTATAGCTACTTAGTTCTAAAACCTAATTATGAAATTGCCACAAATCATAAGCTTAACACCTACACCTTCTCTACAACACCTCCCGTGTTATAAATGGCTTTTAAAATTCGATTACGCAAGATATATTCTAGGTCGGTGTGAGAAATTGATTTAACAATGAGAACCTACAGGAAAATGGGCTTACAGTGGAATTGGTTTAATGGAATAGATTAAAATATCGATTTTGTAATGTACCGATACACCGAATGAGGTGGCAGGGAAAGGCAAGTCGAGGTTTTTCACTCAAAATTGAGAACGAACTGGTATTTTTGTAGGAATTACCTTATTTGAGGAGAACTTTTTTAACACGCTTTTATTAGCTTCATGCGTATGTTTGTATGTGTCGGATTTCATTGAAACTTCGCTCACTTATCATGAACTGATGACAATACAATCTAATAAAAAAGGATTTTTAAAAATTCATCACCTACGGTGCTACCCCCTTGGGGGAAATTTTCAAAAAAAGTGGTTGTAAGTTTATATGAAACTCTATCTTTTCACATACTCAACTAACTAAAATACCCCACACGATGGGGTTGGTATGAAAAAATACCATCCCTACTTTATTCTTATTTTATTCTTATCCATGTAAAATTACAGCTTTCTAGCACTAAGCTGCGGACGGATGGACGGACGGACATGGCGAAACTAAAAGAGTTCCGTTTTACCATTTTGGCTACGAAACCCTAAAAATAAACGTTATAATAGGAGCTGAAAAACAATAGGCGATAAACTAATTCATTTCTTAATAACTCTTTTTTAAAACTTAAAGAAGATTATTTTTACTTTTTAGCACAGTTATTTACAAAAGCGTATTTTTTTAGGCTTTTAAACTATTATTTTTCTTCTCGAATGTTTCTTCACTGTTTAAATAATGATGATGACAGTTTTAAGCTCATGATCTACTAAAACCATATCTGTTCGACAATCCTGGAGCTAAAAATAAACGTCTGCTACGTCCCAGCAGTGGGCGTGTATAAAGCTTTTTAGGGGTTTTGTAGCCACAATGGAAAAACAGAACCCTTATAGTTTCGCTATGTTCAATTATTTATTTTATTATTTTTTTATTTTTTCAATAGGTATCTTTATTATACCCAGATAGGTAGGTACTCATAAATTGACAAGGATATGGAGTGACGTAGATACATTACTCCAACAAGTAGGTTATAAAGTAAGCACAGGTTCCAATCCAAAGTTACAAAATTACTCGGGTTTTATGGGAAATCGCGCATTAAAATCGATTACAAAGAAATACAAACTTTTTTGTCGACTGAATAAATAATACACAATGTGCTTTGTCCCTACTTATATATTTCTAGTACCAGTTCTAAGGTTAGTTATGGAGCCATGAAATATGCTGATGTTTGTAGACTCAGTGGCAGTTACTACCTTCTATAGAAACGCCGAGACTCAAACCGACAACCGTCTTTGTTACTGTCCTTACAGTTTCTTATCTTCAGAATTAACCAGTAAAGTACTTCCTAGCATTCATAGGCCAGCCAACTACAGACTAACTACAGCTCGTAGACTTGTTTGCCATCTAAACGGTATAAATTTAAAGCGGCGGTAGTGTAATGGCTAAGGCATCAGTTTCGCAATCGTGAGGTCGCGGCTTCGAATCCTACTCGTTATACTGAACGACGTGAACCCACTCCTAACACAAGCCTTTGAGCTTAGCTGGAGGGGTTAACAGGATTGCTAGTAATGTGGGACCACAATACCACCTTGCTAGTTATCTTTTGTAAAAAAAAATATCACCTTTTCGTTATCACCTTGGGTTCTAAGGCCCCACACCACACGACTTTAGACGGAAAGCATAAATTCGGTCCCGTATAGGAAGCGGCCCACATTCGCTGTCGATGTACAAATATATTACTGTACAGCCTCACATAATGTATTACTACGTTGCCTCGTGAAATACCAACTTTTCAACCAATTCAGTCCTTTACCATGAGGCTAAGTTCTGTTTCTACATTGTCTATAGTTAACAGTTAAAAGCTTTTTCATTTTCACTTGTTTCAAATCTTATCATATGCTAGTACAGGAAAAATTAAAACTTTTTCATAAATCAATTACAAGATGTCTTGTAATCTAAATGTATCGGTTTGTCTTTGACTTTGACTTTATAGGTGAACATATAAACTAGTAGAGTTTTTACATAAACATATAATGCGCCGTGTAGTAGACTACGGGTCTTAATTGTGTAGATATTTTAAAGTATTTGTCCCACCAACGGGGAGAAAGCGAACAACTGTCGCATAATTTTCTCGCCCATGAAACGTATACCTACGTAATAAATGAACGAGTACATTCCGTGTAAACATAAGAGATACAGACATAAATAGTTGAGCGCTGATTGTTCACACTGCCGCATGCCGGCGAGAATTCGCCCTATACCTGCTGTATATCTCTTTTGTTTACACAGGATATAATAGATATTGGTATCTATTCTTCGTTTCTTGAGTGAGAAAATATTTGATGGTTGCTCGCTTCTCGCCAGCTGTAGGACAAGTGCCTTAGGCTATAGTTACCTTTGATTTATTCCCTATGTTTCGACAATATTGCAATGATCATGGTCACCAATTGACTGAAAAATGTTCATTGTTGGCATGTAAAACTCATCTCGAAATTTACGCTACTCTACATCCAGCCAGTCACTCACGAGTATTTCACTGTAGACGTTATCAAATTCGTACGTTTTAAACTACAACAACACATGGTAGAAGCAAAACCGAAACGTGCTGACGAAGTACCATTTGTGTACAATAATATTGTTTTACTTGTTTTTTTATTGTAGTTTCGATGAAAGTTTGGCATTTTATTGGACTTAGGCTTTTGTAAACACTTAATGACCTAAACTAGTGTTAGTACAGATTCCATAGATTTTGTTGTATAACTACAAAACTTTACCCCATTTGTGTAAATACCTACTTATGTCCGCTAAACCTACCTATTGAATTGCTAAATGTTACAAAGCTTTTGTTATTTTTTATACAACATTTTCCACCTGCTTCCCAGAATAAGTGAATCCTTTGTTGAAACAATTCAGGTACCTACCTAGTTATAGCTGACAGGCATAATTATGAATAATGGATAAATTATTATTTAGAGCTATTTAGTTACACAAGTCTAACAAAAATAAATCAGTCTGGTTAATTTGTAGCTTTTCTTTATTTTCTACTATTTATTATTGCAATTCACTTCAATAAGCTATTATAAAGAAAATGTTTTTTTTTATTTTTCATCCAATCTATGATTACTTAAAAATTTGCTTGTTTCTTTCACGAAGATGATTTTACATCAGAATTTACCTACCACAAACCGTCCCCCATCTATTTAACCGAAGTAGTTCATAAAATCAATGAATCTAGTTTAAAATACTTTTATTGCTCTTTCCGTGCACCCGAAGTTTGATCACAAAGAGGTGATGCATGTTCACATTGTGTTAGTGCTTGCTACACCATATTCATCTTAAAATGCTTGGAGCACATTATCTTTCGAATAACACTCAAATAAATTAGTTTACTAAATTCTACGTTTTAGAATTATCATTGATATAGAAAAACCGCAATGCACAGTGCCGAACAAAAGTACCTAACACTCAAAAGTGTAGTCAATTTCACGTATGTAGTTATAGTTATGATAAACATATGTTTCAAGATCCCCAGCGTGCCAGCCCTATTTTATTTTCTGACAGATAAAATGTGGGGCTTCGGGTAGTGTTTATATGTACTCTCAATGCTAGCATACCAGCTAAGTTGTATAGACGGCCAATTTTCAGGTACCAGGTGAGAAAGGTAAAAAAAATCAGACTAACTTATCTTATTTTCTGGCAGTTGATTTTTATATACATGGTGTAAAATACTTTAAAAAAGTGTTATTATTTATTAGCATTGCCAGACACTTTCCGCCGGCCATAACTTCCGTCAGACACTTGAAAGTGGCCAAAAAAGGTGACAACTTATCTTATTTTGTGATGCTTGATTTTTATATATGTTACTTTAGGGGATTACATGGAACATATATTTGCTCAGCCAGACAAATTGTTTGGGCCAAAGAGTCTCTCAGACACCAAATTGATTCAGCTTTTAATATAATCATGAAAGTATTGTAATACTTAATTTATTTTCTTATATAATGTATGGTTGACCAAATATATGTTCCATACAATCGTATGGAACATATATATTTGGTCAACCAGACAAATTGCGTGAGTCAAACCTTCTCCCAGACACCAAAAATATTCAGCCGTTAGTTTGTGCGCGAGTATCGAATTAATATATTTTATACATCTTTATTATTAACAATTATGTGAAAGACAGCATAATTTATCAACTTCCTAAACTAATCTTCCAAGAGTTTGCGTACTGAATAATAACATTTTTCTATTAACTTTTCTTTGAGATTCTTACAAAACAGTGTTATATTTTTAATGTTTCTAATTTCCGAAGGTAACTTATTGTAAATGCGAGGTGCCATGCAGAAAAAGCTTTTATTTATAGATGTCGTTTTACTAGGCTAAGCACTTAACTTTGTCAACGCATGACGTGCACGCATCCGCTTATTATAGAGCTCTTCATTTAATTACCTCATAAATGTTAAAAAAGAATGAAATATCTTACTTTCAGGAAGTAAGGAGTTTATTGACCTGTTTTTGTAGTTAAGTATTTATTTACCTACTTAAAACGCACGTATGCCTTGTAATATTGTATCGTTAAGTTTACTTAGTGACTATTGTTATAGTTCCTTCAATTGCTTTCGAGGTAGGTACGTGTTTCATAGTCAGGTTATCAATCACAGGTTAGGTATTGTTATCTATGGAATATACTAAGAGTTGTCGCTGCATTTGTTAAACTTCTGCCCGATTGTTCTCAACAAAAATAGGTTTATATAAAATGTTGTGCCTGTTGTTGTGCCTGTCAGTTCGATGCTTTTTAATTAGAATTCCTGCAAAAAAACTATTAGAACTTCTTAGCAGAAACCATTATTCAAACCGTCACTCAAATACAAATATTCTGTTCTTGTCACAAATGTAGCTTATGCAAACAAACACTGTACAAAATTGAAAAACAACTTCCCAAACTTTATAAAGAGCGACGTTTCAGAACATACGCAAACTAAATGACAAGTAGACACTATAACTCGACACAAAAACCCTTTCGAGGACAGCCGCCCCACTGACATTACAGACAATGTATATGTCAAAACATAGGACAAGGAAATGAGCAAAAAATATAACAAAAACATACATGGATGATATTCTTTTGCTCGGGATTCGAGTGGCACGCTTCGCAAGGTGTAGCCCGACCCTAATTTTCACGTTATTTAAGGCTCGCTTCGTATGAGTAATACATTTTATATGACTGTGTCCGCCCTGTTATGCGCCATTTACCCGATTGTGGTCGTAAAGAGGGTACATTTTTAACAATAAAGAGGCCCCGTTTGGGCGCCAAAACGTTCGCTCGCCACAGATATGAATACCATTCGGGATTCAAATGAAGGTGTGATTTTTGAATAATTTAAGTACCGCAGCATGTTTGTTGGAATATTTTTTGTTTTTCTTTGTTTCTATTTAGATGAGTGCTCGTGTTTAGCATGTATTGTGTGTAACATAACAGACCGTGCAGTCTGTGGGAAAATAGTAAGTGCAATATTAAGTAGGTATCTCGTAGTGCCATTACATGTTGCTTATTCTGACAAAAAGAATTTGTAGGCCTCGCTATAAAGTACTGCTTTTATTTTACTTTATAGCGAGGCCAGTAGGAAGTCTGTATAATACCAGTCAACGGTCTCTACTCCAAAAAAATCTACAATTTTAGACACTATTTGCAAGCTCATCTCGTACATGTACCGTCCTCAATAACAACGCAGCAGTTTTAACAAAACCTTTTTCAACACAAAATCTAGACTCATTTATTTTCGCCAAAACAATAAAGAGTTAAATAAAAAAGCTAGAGCAGCTGCACGAACGAAATTTTGTAAAGAATTTTCAATTATTTCAAACTAATATTTAACAGCGTTTATTTGAAACAACGCGTGGAATTCAGATTATCCGTTGTTTGGGCACTGAATATTGGTATTGTTCTAATTGAGAACCGTCCGCACGAACGTGCGATGTGAGTTAATCGCTCGATTATAATACGTGGGTACTTTTAGTTGATACATCGTGAATCCCAATCAACTTGTGACCGCACCATAATGCAATATGATCTAATTTCACGCCCACATAATGACGCTTTTAGAGATGCATATGATAGGTAAGGGGTATACTTTTGGCTATTTGCGTAAATGAATAGCCATTAAAACAATTAATTGAGGTAGATATTATACCTATGTACTACGGGACGAATATGTCTGATAAATATGTTTAGCTTGTCAATAAATCGTTGACATAGTGACTACTTTGATGAGGATTCCTAAATACCACTGAAATGTTGTTAACTGAAGAATATGAGACAGTTTTCGTATATTAGAATAATATAATACGTTATGACAGAGTAAATTTATATTATAGACTAGCTGTGCCCGCGACTTCGTTCGCGTGGAAGTTGGGTTTATATTAAGGTAGTTTATGTTACAATTTAACTTCTGTGTAAAACATATTGGAAACATGCTCCACAATGCTCTGTGGCATCTATGGATATTAGGGCCTAGCTCTAATCAGGGCCCGACCTATGGCAAGGCAAGCCAAGCAAATGCCCAGTGCAGCAAAATGAAGGGCGACAAAGTTTATGGCGCCAGACGGTTAGAAGACAAATTATAATAGTATTTTACCAAAATGATTTGCGTCACATCAATATTACTATTATCGGTTTCGGGTTAAATAAAGCCCGAAACCGCCCAAGTACTCGCGCGAAATAGGGCTAGTGTGAAATAAGTTTTTACAAAAATATCCTGTTTTTAAAACATTGCATTCCCGCGGTACTGTGATGTGTGTTCAAACAAAGAGACAACATTCAAACGTTTCTAAAAGATATACTGAATTAGTATATCTTTTAGAAACGTTTAGTTTAAATCCTAAACTTATTTCTTTATAATGTCTACATTATACACAAAGGAATCCTTAAATCAAAAAATAGTCTTCACAAACCCTAAACGCTTTTTAAAAGACCTATCTAATGAAACCACACACGATGGGGTAGGTAGGGAGAGGTACCCTTAAAAAAATAATGATTTTCAAGATTTTGTTATTTCACTTTATCGGCGTTAGTAATTTATTCATGCAAAAGTTGCAACCTTCTAGCACTAACAGTCTCTGAGCTGCGGACGGACGGACATAAGGGAACTATAAGGGTTCTGTTTTGCCATTTTGGCTAAAAATGGGGTGTATTTCATATAGTGTTACAACGCAATACTAATAATAAAACTGCTGTAACACTTTAGTAAGCAAACACAGAGCGTGTCATGTGTGTCATGCCCGCGAAAATGTCAGATATCCCTAAAGGTACGGTTGACAAACAACGACGGTGACGGGAGGAGTCCCGTCACCCGAACTACTCACACTTGACCGATGTTGAGCCATTCATTATCGTTGAATTGATGAAAACGTAATCTCCAACCATAACCCCAAAACATGATCCTCGATGCACCTGTGTGATGCGTGGTCAAACAAACGGACAGACAGACAAACATTTCTAAAAATCATAGCAATGTGTTTCTTTTTAAAACTTCTTTTACTAAGTTATACTTATAGAACGTTATTGAATACAACGCAATCTACTTTCAAGAATGTTGCCACTCAGCATCTCAAGCACCTATACCCTAATAATAAATGTTTTCACAATTAAGGAATTATTTGATCACGGTGAACAATTTGATTTCATAGATGGCGCTACATGTTTTTTTTTTACGTGCGTAATGTCTTTTTTTTAGACGAACACAAACATCATTTCTGGAAAATGTCGAATACTTTTTAATTATAATGTAATATTGTTTTTCATTTCTACTACGATTAATTAATTATTCTCAGCAGTGCATGCAATACCTATAATTAACTTACCTACGTGCATAATTTACTTGATTTTTAATATAAAAAAATAATAACCAAAGTAAATAAGTTACTTACGGTCGAAAAAATAACTAAAACATTAAGAAAATATGAAAAAAGGATAAAGACAATTAAAAAAAAATACAAAAAGAACATAATCAGACATCGGTTTCGAGCCCGGGACTTCGTCGTCAAAGTCCGCTAGCATAGCTTCGAGGCTATACTGTTCGCTACTTGCGATGTCAAAATAACTGTTCTTATGAAACTTAACAATATTGTGTTTAGCTCCTTTTAGTTTTAGCGTGAAGAAGTATTCCATGGGTTACAATTATAGATAATGTCTAATTGTGGAAAATTTTGTGATAAACCATTATGGTGCGACATAAAATACGTTGCTACTCGTTCCCCATAGACGTTAGCGTAATGATTTATAGTGTAAATAATGTCCTATAGTATTTACTATAAAACTGCAAATTTTCATAAAGATCCGTCTAGTAGTTACTGTTTTATAACGAAAAATAGCTACAGACATTATCCCTTACTGCTTAGCTCCTATGGGAAAAAGCGTGATAATTTATAGCCTAAATGTTAATCTGCATCTATTAGATTGCACGTGCAAAATTTCAACCGAATCTGTACGGTAGTTTTTGCGTGATGCGTGTTCAAACAAACAGACAGACAGACAGACAGACAGACAGACAGACAGACAGACAGACAGACAGACAGACAGACATTTCTAAAAATGCAGCAAAGTGTTTGAATACTCTTTTCGAACATTTCCTAATATTTTTTTTCACTAAGTTCGGCCATGTACAGACACGTGAAATTTACAGTTTTATTATATGTATAGAAGTAGCTACTTAGGTACAGTTTGATCCAATTATAATGATGAAATTGTATTTTAAGTAAAATGAGCAATATTTGTATTACGGAATAGGCTATGATGACTTATGACAAAATAAAAGTACTTACAGTTTAGATTGAAATTAACAGGTACTTATGACTATGACTTAAGATGATTATAACACGTGATAAAAACACCACATAGTATTTTAAATGAATTAAAACAACAAATAAGTAACCACTGATTACATATGTATTGTACTAATTGAAATGACAATTATTGTTATTGTGGTATTTTACTTCTTATATTGAAAATTAAAAAGTGACGTGTGACTGTTTTAAGATTATTCATTTATTTAATATCACGATTTTATGTGTTAAATTATTTTATGGGTTGAAGTATTACTTAAAAAAATGTACGAAGTACCTACTTATACTTAATATTTAGTGTATTTGTCCTATAAAAGAACTGATAGATTATGATCGAAATACAGTTTAACACCGTCAACTGTCGAGACAGCTACGATCTTATTGAGATACTTATTTTTGACACTGTTGATATATTGTAATATTATTGTGTTTGTGTATATTGACTGATGACAAGATATTGCAATGTGATTTGATGAATATTGACTTTTTTTTTTTTTTTTTTTTTTTTTCTTTTTATAGACAACTCCCGCAGTAGGGTACAAGCCCTGTGTCACGGGGGACTTTACAAACATACAAGTCACGGACACAAATTACACCCAGACTCGGAACAACAATTTGTGGATCACACAAAGTGGTGTCCCGTGTGGGAATCGAACCCACGACCTCTTGCGTAGCAGTCGGACACACTCCCACCGCGCCACAGAGGCAGTCATAGTGTGATACGTATCAACTGTTCTACAATGTTAAGGATGAACATTGCAATGATATTGTCATTTGGATATATTCCTGAGTTTGTAGGTAATATGTAACATATGAGATGTTGTATGGCAAAGGTTTATTAAGAGACCGGCTAGTTTTCTAGATCCTCTTGGAACCAATACCTACCAACCATATACCTACCTAGTCCTTAATCCTTGATACAACCAGACCAAACATAACATATATATAATACCTATGTATGTATTATGTAATATATAAGTATGTTTATCAGTTGTCTGGTCGCCATAGTACAAGCTCTGCTTAGTTTGGAATCAAATGACGTTGTGTGAGTTGTTCCAAGATATTATTATCATTATACTGAACTGATTGATAAATATCCTGACACAGTAGTAGGTAAATGTAGTTCTTCCATGAGTCGTAGTGGTCTACAATGTGTCGTAGGACTTCTACGAGAAGGAGTAGTAGGATTTCTACGTAGTTCTACAATAAAAACTGGCCCGTTGGTCTAGTGGTTAGTGACCCTGACTGCTAAGTCGGAGGTCGTGGGTTCGATCCCCAGCCAGGATCAAACATTGTGTGATGAACACGGTGGTTTATTCTGTGTCTGGGTGTTATTTATCTATAATATGTAGGTATATATTTAAAAATATATAACTATGTTTATCAGTTGTCTGGTATCCTTAGTACAAGCTCTGCTTAGTTTGGGATCAGATAGCGTTGTGTTGTCCCAAAATATTATTATTATTATATTTTGCTACAACTTGCTATGTCCCCTGTGTAAAATCTAACACAATTAAAAATTCTACGCTGAAACTAAAATTTATTTTAGTTTAGTTTATTAGCAAGTAATTGATTTAGGTATAGTAATTATCTACTTACATATGCACTAGAATATATTAGATATACTACTACATACTTATTAAAGATATGTATATGTATCTGTAAATTATTTAGCAATATAGCATAGCTAGTTATCCTATTTAAAAAAACGCGTTCCCTTGTTGTATCCCAGACAAGCCAAAATCCTTTTTCCCTGACATTATTACCGTGGCAACACAATGCCAATTCAATTTCAGAAAACCTTAACAATTACTAGCAAAGGTGAAACCCGAAAATTAGAAACCGGAGAACTATTAATCACCATACGTTACTACAAACAATACCTTCGACAATAGCCCTACTGATTGTATGTGCCTGGTACCGAAACTATCATTAATGTACGAAGTAAGAAGCGGCCCGCACCCCATAAAACATGGAGCTATGTGCTTCACAATGGGGCAAGAAGCCTGATGTACAATACAGTTACTTACACAAAGCAAAGTAGCTATCATGAATGATGAGGACAAAAAGGTGTGGCGGTAGGTATGTCAAAATTTGATTAGATATACATACTCACTACACTATTAAAATATATATTTTATGCTCACTATGTAACTGAGTTTACCCTCTCCTCCACCTGTCGTTAAAATAACTTGTTATTTTGTACACACATATTAGTATATACCTATATGGCAATTATTTCATAATACTTAGATCTCTGAGATAGATTTTTTTCTTCAGTTTTTTAAAACCAACTTTAAAAAAATATTTCATTCTTAATTTAGTTTTGATATTTTGATCAAAATTATTTTATTAAACATTGTTAAATCGTGTAAATATCAGCTTTATCCTACTAATATTATAAAGCCGAATGTTTGTGAGTGTGGATGTGTGGATGTTTGTTCCTCTTTCACGCAAAAACTACTGAATGGATTTTAATGAAACTTTACAATAATTTAGCTTATACATCAGAATAACACATAGGCTAAAATTTATAAAGATATTGTGTAAATTGTCCAAAATATAACGATAAGTGTCAAGTAAGTAGGAAAAAATTCTACAATCGGCGACATGTTTTGGCGTGCGCCGCAAATATCGTTGAAGTTACACATTTAAAATGTATCAACGATATGTTTATCATAAATAGTCCTACAAAAAAGTCTGCGACAGCATATGTCTATCTCTTATGTGGTAGAATTACGCGGGTGAAACCGCGGGGCGCAGCTAGTTTTACCTAAAAGTAATCGTATTAAGCTGCTGCTAAATAAATTAATCTAGCTACATACTTTATTTAAAGCCCAGAGTTTAAAACTAGTTTCAACTTTTATTGGCACTAGTTTCTACATAAAATTTTTCAAATAAACTTCTACTTCCTTCGAAAAAAACGTCTTCCTTAAGCAGAAAGTTAAATAAATAGCTCGCTATTCGCATAATTATGAAAGTTTTTAACCGACCAAAACGTATGGGAGCATGGCAGAGTAATCGCCAAGTTGTGAACTAACATCTTTAATTTGTGCGAGCAATCCTAGTGAGTACCGAAGTTTATAGCACACCCTCTTACAGTCGGGCCATAAAACTCGTGAGAATTATGCGGGCACATCTACGGTTTTATATTTAAATATATACGGTCTTTTATGTGTCTTTTTTCTTATAGTTTTAAGAGAAGGGTCGTGGAAAAGTTGTAAAGTTTACTTTTAGAAGAAAATGGCTGCGCGATAAAGGGTTTACAACACACGTAATGTAACGGTTGATAAATCAGATAGGTACTACTTTTTACTTTTATGACTCACTCTGAGACTATCACAAAATGGTACGTCTATGAAACTAAACAATCTGTAGCGTCTGTCGGTCTATGTACCGGTAACTTGATGGTATTTGAATGAGATCTTTTATTTATGGGCAAGTGAAGACGGCACCAATTATAGCAGTAGCAATTGTTATTTGTTCATCTGACTATTGCTTAAAATACAAGCAATAGAGGATTTTTTCTTGCATTAAATTTCAGTTGTTTTTTTTTAAGATAGGTTCAGTATGACGTACTGAATGTAAATGCACAAAATACTTACAAATTAGGGGGACGGAAGTACCCCCATTTTGCGAAAAACCGTTTCGGCCGTTTCTCGTACCGTTTCTCCGTCACTTGTCTGTGCACTTAAGGTCAAAATGGTAATGACCTTTAGTGTAGATTCTTGTTATAGATAGGTTTAGTATGACGTACTGAAACTAATTTCACTATTAGGTAAGTAATACCTTTTTTAAAAGGTATTACTTACCTAATAGTGAAATTTTTTTCCCTTTGATCAAAATTTTTAAGCAATACCTACTCGCTTTGTTACAATTTAAGATCAAACTAACTCCACTGTTTATAGAAATATACGAGTACAATTACATTAAAAACACAAAAACAAGCGCCGTTAAACGGTAACGCTTTCAACAGAAGATTAAAATAAATAAGACCTGCAAAGGCGATGTAAATATAAAACAATATTTACTTAAGCCGCTTACTCGCACAATGGCGTTTGATCGTAATTCTGACGCTTAGTTACAGCACCCTCTCCTCTCAGAGCCACAAAGGAACTAATGCATTCAGCTACACCTCACGCTAGCAAAAACCGTGGTACATAAACTTGGCACTATGCACCGTAAGGTTCCGTATGTGATTCAAAGTGCGACATGTTAGTGTTGCAAATTTTCGCCAGTCGGTAACTTTCTTAGTTCGTTAAGTAAAGGTTACCGTTGCTTTGAGCGGTTTCGCGACTAATGAGGAATTTGAAGTTGTTGCATTGTAATTATGTTGCGTTTCGTTGCGGTTTGTTGTTTAATTACAAGCCCGGTGTTGGAAAATTAATAAAAATATGAATCATGGAATAATAAATTATAGTTATGTACCTATCATAAATATAGGACATACCCTAATATGCACTTTTGCTTTTAACTTTTTTGCCCGAATACATTAAAAGTAAAGTCTACAAGAAAATTACGTAAGCAGTTAATAAATTGGTATATGAAAGTCATAGACTTGCTTCGACTTATAATCGAAATAAATTGGATTCTAATAGAAATTTCATATTTAATTTCTGAAGCAAATTTAATTACAATTTTACTTTGTTTAAAAAATGTTATTTAAATATTAATTTGATACACTTTGCAATTTTACATCAAGCTAATATTTTGAAAAACACTGAACTATGCCGAAGAAATAATAATATTAACTGAAATTTAATTTGTCAACTTCAAGAGTCTCTTTAAAGCTATTTTGCATTAATTATATTATCGGTTTTACTTAACGTTGATTACTTTGACATAATCGGTGTTACTTATAAATAACTTAACCTTTGATTAACCAAATGGTGTTTAATAGTCTGAAATAAGCTATCGTAGTACATAACCATCACACATTTCAGAAATATCATTTTCTCTTTGCTCGTAGTATAGTTGCGCTGGCAATAATCCGCTCCTACTTCATACTTTACCATTTTGGGTAAAAAATAGCTTCGTAGTGAATAAATCTAGCGCTACTTTGAATTTTGAGTTACACAATATCCACTCGTCAAACCCTATTCGTATCATAAAGGAGTGTAGAACATTTTCAGATCTTTGCCGTTTCACAAAGCACAGGGTTTCGCATCTCACTGAATCCTAAGCGCAGCACTTGCAGAATGAACAGAGTGCATTTTTAAGCACCTAATGTTCGTAAGTGGTGCCCGACAAGAATGGGCATTTTTTCTAGCAAGCGTACGTGGTACACCTTTGTAAGGTTTTCCTTGCAATTCCTTAACAAATCTTGCTTTTTACGTATTGTTGGCTAGAAGGAGATTAGAAAGGGAATTACAGTGGTTTTACCGGATAGAGGTGGGTAATTGGATTTTGTGCAAAGGCTTTTGTTTTAGCGTGAATGGAGGCTACTTCCGTGTATTGGATCGTACATCTGACGGGGATTAATAGGTATCTATGATTGGATGTCCATTTGGGTTGGATTGAACGTTGTACAAGATCGGTGAACCGTTTTTCGCATTACTGAATTAGCAATCAAATGCAAAGTGTTTTATTCATTCTGAAATTGAGTTTGCTTCTCGAGTCGGCTTTACCTGGATATTAAACAATTCTTTACATATATCCTATTACAATAATTGCATTTTTGAAAGATAGAAAAATTTGAATCCAGACTCAGGAATCGAACCCGAGACTTCCGTAGCCAAACCGGGGGACATCTAGTCGGTAGTTAAAGAACTATCACGGCTTTTGTTATTGCTTCGTTACAGAGAGCATTTTGACAAATTATGATGACGCAGGCCGAATATTAAAGTAATTTTTATAGGCATTTCTTGCCAAAGACTTTACAAATACAATAATTGCATTTTATTGTACGGTACTAGTGAATCTATTACTTTTGACTATTAGGGGATTATCATAATTTAGTTTAACTTCGATAACAATATAGTTTAATAATAAATCTGACAAAAAAAAGAATATCAGTGTAAAGCGTACTTACCAATGATTGAAACAAAAACATTAAACACAATTATTTACTTTTATGTTTTACTAGCGGACGCCTCGCGGCTTCACCCGCGTAGTTCCCGTTCCCGTGGGAATACAGGGATGAAAAATAGCCTATATCACCCGGGGTTAGTGTAGCTTCCCAACGGTTAAAGAATTTTTAAATTCGATCCAGTACTAACATTTAAACTTTCGCGTTGCATGATTATAACTATTTTATTATATGGGAATTAAAGCGCATTGCTTACCTTAAAATTGCTTGACGTTTCGACCAGTAAACAATGCACGTTAATTCCCGTATAATAAATAGTTATAATTTCGATCCAGTAGTTTTTGAGTTTATTCATTACAAACATACACACACACAAAAATACAAATCTTTCCCCTTTATAATATTAGTATAGATTACAACGTTCTAAATTTTCATGATGCAACCAATTCTTGCGCAAAATGACAATCGTGTAACCTGTATGCTGTATCGGGCGAGTCGACGTCTCCTGCGCTGCGGGGTATTAGTCCGTTGAGTACCTATGACGTCTTTCTATAAGCGAGTGCCACTATAAAAGTAATTTCAAGTATCGACGAGCTTTGTCCGGTACTACCTGCAGTACCGGCGCTAAGGGGATTCCCCATGCTTTTTCAAAGAAGAGACTTTTTTCCCCATCAACTCAACAGCACTGATGTTATTTTAATTAGATTATAAAGTAGGTATGCCAACAATTTCAATAGAATCTTCGGTTGAAAGTTAGCTAACAATTTAATAAAGGCATTGTATTAGGTACTTAGAATCTTCCACAAGAAATTATTAACAGCTAAGTTATTTGAATAGTTTGCGAAAACGTGAATTACCTATTATCTAATAGTTTGTAATCTGCGTTTACTCGTGACTTGAAATGCCTAAATATACACTTGTGTAAATATCTATTGTGTATTAATTTTGTTTTTTGTTTCCAATATTTTATACTTGTATATGTATGAAGGGAAATTTCAACTCGATCGGGAAACAAAATGCGACATAGGAATTCCATTCTTATTGCTCTAAACTCCGCTATTCTTTTCCAATCTAAAGTTTTTTGATATGTATTTTCTTTTTTTTAAGTTAACCATTAACACTACCTTAAATAACGTTTCTACCTTAAAGACCATGTCAAAAATTCTTCATTTAGAACAGAAGTGCAGTTAACTCAGGTTTATATACCTTTTACTGAATTGTAATAAAGCAAGTGTATTTTTTTACTATCGTTTTTGACTGCCTCTGTGGCGACTGCTACGCAAGAGGTCGTGGGTTCGATCCCCACCCAGGATAAAACTTTGTGTGATGAGCACGATGGTTTATTCTGTGTCTGGGTGTTATTTATCTATAATATGTATGTATTTAGAAATATGTAAATATGTTTATCAGTTGTCTGGTTTCCGTTAAAGTTCTGCTTAGTTTGAGATCAGATAGCGTTGTGTGAGTTGTCTCAAGATATTATTATTATTATTATCGTTTAACGTTATACCTACTTACTAATAATTTTCAATGGAGAAAATTTTGTTACTTCTCATTTGATCAGCTGTTACTCGTAAACTTGTAAAGCCTACTTAACTGTAATAGTTTTTAATTTCACTCACAATCATTTAGCTGGCAGGGGGGGTTAGGCATAATTTACTGTAACAACAATTTGCAATTTAAATCTTAATATTTCACAAACGGTCTTCACAACCCCCAAATGTTTTTAAAATACCTTTATAATGATACCTAACACGGTGGGTAGGTGAGAAAAAATCACGTCCCCACTTTCCATATGGAGGAGGTACCCTTAATTTAATTTTATTCTTTCACTGGTTCGGCGTAAGTAATATGTGTATCCATGCGAAATAACAGCCTTCTAGCACTTACTACAAGGGTTCCGTTCTGCCAATTTGGCAACGGAATCCTAAAAATGATTCAAAACAACGAAGAAAGAAAAATTACTTTGTCAAATCCTTGAAATGTAGTCAAACAGTGACGCTCCCAGCAGTAGCTAGAAAAGGGATAAAGAACTTAACCCTCCCCTTCCCCTCTAAAGTATCTGAAGCCTATTAAAAATATAAGACATCTATGTTCTAAATTTCCTTAATTTTCATTGCGTATTTTTTTAGTAAAGTACTTGTGACATAGATACGGACGCACAAATTGACAGACAGACGGATGGATATGGCAAAACAATAAAGGTTTCGTGTTCGCCATCTTGGATACGGAACCCTAAAAAGTAAGTAATATACGGGTATATAAACATGTCCATAATTAATAAACGTAGCAAATAAGTCTTTATTAGGTTTAACATATAAAATCGTATACTAATCTATATATATATGTACAGCGGCGTCATCTCTTGCATCGACTCAGACGTTTGAACGCTCGCTTCAAACCTGCGATGTAGTGCAACACTTGCTCCTGAAAATAAGGAAAAACAACATTAAAATGACTACGCATTTTTGAAAAAAAAGGTTATTGATAGTCAGACAGATGGACTACGAAGTAAGTAATCTTTATGTCTTTACCCGTAGTGCACAAATATGCTAAGATTCCGTATAAAAAAGGAAAAGTATCCATTTTTATACGGAACCTTAGCATATTTGTGCACTACGGCTTCGACGTTTTATCCGAAAGATGTCCACCGCTGAACATTGGCCTTCCAAAAAGATCGCCGCAGCAACCGCTCCTGCGCCACCAGCATCCATCCGCGCCCTTAACCAGGTGGTCGTGGGTCCATCTTGTGAGAGGCCTGCTAGACCTCTTACAAGATGGACGGAATAGGATGAGTGGAACTTTTGGGTTAAAAATACTCAAAACACTCGTCGAATTAAAGATAATATGATAGCTTTTTTTTCGAGCAGGTGGAGCCACGGTGCCAGTTAATTTTATTAATATACTTGGCGATTATCACTCCCGAGTCTGTAGATAGAATATAAGGAAGCTCAGGAATTTTATTACAAAATCTGAGACGAATTTTTTTCAGAACACTAAAATTAGTGGCCGAATTTGTAGTACAAAGTTGAATATTTGTTAGCGCAGGTGCCGCTGAGAGACTCTGCGACGTAATATAGGGCTGTTCGGTGTTCGTAAAGTTTAGCGGAATGGACTACGGTACGAATTTTATTTTAAATTAAGGAGTTTAATTCCTATAGAAGCATTATTGTCATCCATCACACCTAGCCAGTTATATTCTAAGTATTTTCAAAATTTAAAAAAGTAACTGTATGCTCTGAATATGAATGATAAACACGAATTGCGTACAACTTGTAACTAACCTATTTTAACGACAAACCCAGCTAAATAAATAAATATCTGGGGGCTATTCCCACTTGCCACCATATGTCAACCAGACAACTGATAAACATACTTAGGTATATATTCCTAAATAAATAGGTATGTAGGTATATAATAAACATAAAAAATACTTATACCCAGATACTAACTAAACAATCGTCATGCCCACGCTGAAGTTGGGATTTTAACACACGTAATAAAAGGTAAACATTCTAAAATTTTACCATATTTTGATTCACTGCTTTATTTATGAGTTAATTTAGCCTAATACAAATTTCAAAAATAAGTGCCTTAATCACACTACGACATGGTGATTCAATACCAAAAATAGACACATCATTTCAAAATATCGCAACATACATATCAACCCATAAGATGGCCCACTGCTGGGCACGGGTCTCCCCAGTAGAACCTACTAGTATGTAGATCCTGGGGGTAATTGCCATAATCGCCACGCTTTAAGTACGCAGAGGACGCTGCTGCCCGTCCTCCGGGGTGAAATCCCTTAGTCGCCTTGACGACACCCACGGATAGAGATGGGGTGGTACTATTCTTAAGCCGGCACCACACGGCGGTAAGCCGGCACCACACGGCGGTAAGCAACATATCAAATATATAATATATAATAGTCTGCCTTCATTAATGTTACTCAGACAACTATCGACGACCTAAATGAAAAAAAAAAAATATTTAGATTATAGCTTTATTACTTAAAACGATTTTGTTTTGTATAACTGTACATTAATACCTAACTATTATTGATATAATTCGTTCGAAACTGTCACAATTGAGTGATTTTTTCGAAAGAGTTGAAGATTGACTAATATTTTATAGTTAGCTAGCTGACCCGCGCAACTTCGTCTGCGTTTTTGTATCATCTTTCATTGCTGCTCTGCTCAGCCTTCCTCGATAAATGGGCTATCCAATAGTAAAATATTTTTTCAATTCTGATCAGTAGTTCCTGAGATTACCGCGTTCAAACAAACAAACTCTTCAGCTTTATAATATTAGTATAGATTACTAAACGGGAATTGAAAGTCTACCGCTGAATTGATATTACACAACGTTATTCTTGATATAGTGCAAACCTGGAAGTGGTTTGAACAGAATCAGTAACACAATTAATCGGGATAGTTTTAGGACCATGTTATATATTACAATTAATAATTATCCAATAATTAACTTATTCACATTTTAGCAAATAAAAAATTGTGTTGTTAATATTTGGATTGAGTGAGTGATTGAGAGAGTATGTGAGTAATATACCTGCATGAGGTTGAAGCACATGGCGACGAGCGCCATGCCCAGCATCAGGTACATAGAGCACACGATGAACGATGTCTCGATGCGCTCCGTGTACACGCGCTCGCCAGGGACGAAGTCTCCGAAACCGATACTGACAGGATACAACGTAATAAAGTACTTTATTCATTTAAGTATCCAAACCCTATCCATTAAACTACCGACGTAAACCCACTCCTAACACAAGCCTTTGAGCTTATCTAGAGGAGATAACCAGATTGCTAGTAATGTGTAACTCAATCCCACATTGCTAGTTATGTATTTAAAAAAAAATGCGACTCTTATAAACATCTGACAAAATTCGATAATAGAATATAATAATTCATACATTTATAGCCATGTTCGCAAAAGGTGACCCCAGAGCGAAAAGAATTAGGCAATAAATACCTACGACCGCTCATTAAAATGCCAATGATTGTATCATACCTGCTCAGTGAGATAAAGCAGAAGTAAGCTCCATCCAGAAGATTCCACTTCTCCCAATTGCCAAAGATCAAAGAGCCAGACATCACGTACCTGCAAAAATACAATATACTTAATTCGTTTCTTCAAATGGTTTAAATTAAACATTTGAAGAAAGTTGAACTCCCTACAGTAAGTCCCGCGACCCTCCTGTGTTTAAACATTCTGTAATTTATTAAGGGCAAATATTAATAATATAATATACTAGCTGACCCGCGCAATTTCGTCTGCGTAAATTTTCCCCGTTTATGCAACATATCTCATTGCTGCTCCGCTCCTATTGGTGATAGCGTGATGTTATATAGCCTATAGCCTTCCTCGATAAATGGGCTATCTAACAGTGAAAGACTTTTTCAATTCGGATCAGTAGTTTCTGAGATTACTGCGTACAACAAACAAACAAACTCTTCAGCTTTATAATATTAGAATAGATTGTTAAATGTTGCCCTTAATAAGTTTCAGTACCTATCAGTAATTCATTCTGATTAAATACGTTTTCTAATTAATAAAACTACAATCAAATATACGCATAATATGGACATGTTTAATTGCGGTTTCAATAATTAGAATGAAAATGGAATGATTTTCATTAAACATAAAAAAATAGTAAAGTATCTATTCGTTTTATTATTACACTGGTCATAGGAGTTTTAAACATAACACTTCTAGGTACTCAACAATTTTGAAATACAAATTGCAACATTTATCTGAAGTCTATTTCTAAATAGTACACAAGTCTAAATCGAAACTTCTTAGTAAATAGGTAACGATTAATAATGAAGACGCAATCTAAATAATTCAATCCTGACGATGGAAATATAATTGTTATTTAATGGAAAACTAAAATGTATTTAATTAACAGAAAGCATTTAGAAATAGATTGAAAAATCACTTACAACGAGCTTCGTTAATAAAACATTTGTCGAAACAATCTATTGCTTTTAATGTATATTTTCTATTTTAGAAACAAAACTGGTTATTTGGTAACAATGTTCTTCAATTAACCCTTACTTCTGTTTTATTTTAACGCCTTATTTACCATTTTTTGTTGTCATATCGGGCATATAATACATATATTACAGTCATTTTATAGGCATTATTTGCAAATTGCTTTACTAATACGATGTTACTATTTAAAAAAAAATTGAAGTCCAGACCCAGGAATTGAACCCGAGATGCCTAGCCGCGGTCGGAGTCGAAGAATCTTTCGGGGCTGTGCTGCTAAATCTCGAATTTTCTTTTTCAAAATGGGCTTGACCCCAATCCCGGCATGGCATCGGAAGTGTCGGATTCGACGCCTGAAATTTCCTTATTTTTTTTCTTTCAAATGCAATCATTGTATTAATAATGTATGCATGTCCGTTTTTTTGTCATGCTCTACAGCCAAAACGGCTTGAGGTGTTGTTGAAAGTATATTTTGCTTCTGCACATATCCCATTATGCATGCACATAATGGCGTCGAAGTCATCGGAAATTAGTGTAGGTACTTTTTAATAAATTAATATGAAATAATTTCTTAAATGTAATTTGTATAGTATAATTTATATGAATCTTTAAAATTAATACTGAAAGAAAAATCCAGTACAGAGTTACTATAAGTTTGCATAAATACGTAATGTTGAACCAAAGAAACCGATGAATAAAGTATATTTATGGTTTTGAAAAACTGAACAGTATTACTTCTTAGAGATTATTGACATGTAAATGTTGATAAACTTTTGACATTTGTACACAATATAAAATTATTTGTACTACGGGTCTTACTTAATCACGTGAACAATTTAAAGTTTAATTAAATTTGAAAAATGTAGTAATGTTTGAAGGGGGGGGGGGTGCAAGCAAGAGGCAATTGGGCAAAGAAATTTGATACACAAAACAATCATATCACATGTACATGCTCCCCGAACGCCTCGTGTTCAGCTTGACTACTATAATAATAATGAAAATATCTTGGGACAACTCACACAACGCCGTCTGATCCCAAACTAAACAGTTCTTTTACTATGGCAACCAGACAGTTGATTAACATACTTATATATTTCTAAATATATAGGTACATATCATAGACACATGACACCCAGGCACAGAATAAACCATCGTGCTCATCACACAAAGTTTTATCCTGGGTGGGGATCGAACCCACGACCTCCGGCTTAGCAGTCACGGTCACTAACCACTAGGTCAACAGGCCAGTCAAAATTATATAATATTTATTTTACCTATGAAAAATTAAACAAAAAAACACGTTCTTTAAGATTTTTTATTTATCATAAGCACAAAAAAACAGTTCTCTTTTTGTAATAATACCTATCTAAATATATTGTTATCAAAAATGTTAAATCAATTCTTTCTGTTGTATATCCGATATGAGTAGTATCTACTGTAATAACTTGTTAAGTATCTTTTGCCATGTGGTGACGGGTTAGAATAGCTCCACTCCTTAGGTACTTATTCAAGGATGTCGTAAGAGTTGACTAAGAATCTGTGACTTTTCAACGACCCACCAAAGACCGACGCCAGCAGCTTGCTGCCTTTTATCCGGTGTGTGGGAGTCGCAGTGCCCAAGAGCAAGCCCATTTATTACACCTACACATAATTGGCCTATATCATATTGATCAGAGTCTCGGTACTTCCACTGGTGGTGGTGTAAAACTACAGAGTTATGCGTAAGTAAATGTATATTTTACGTATCGACAAGATATCTCTAACGCATTGCGTTTTAATTTAATGTAAGAGTATTTACAAGTAAACATGAGACATGATTTCATATTTTATTGGTAGTCTGCCAGGATCTCCTAAAATATAAATTACCTCAACCTGCAAATGGTAAGTAGATTATAACATTATTATTAATATTAATGAGTATAATCAATCAGTAAGCAGTTGGATTGATGAATATAAGAACCGTAAATTAATGAATACAACTCCATTACTCAAAAAGTATATTCGTAAATAGGTACACGATTTAAATTTTAGTATTTAACACACTGCTGTGCACAGGTCTCCCCAGTAAAACCTAATTATTATAGATTTATATGGTTAATTGCCATAATCGATACGCTGAAAGATGCTGCTGCCTGACCTCCGGTGTGAAATCTCTTAGTTGCCTTGACGATACGCACGGAAAGAGATGGAGTGGCACTACTCTTTAGCCGGTACCATACGGCCTGTTGCATGTTTTTATGAATTTATAATTATTTCATATACCTTCTTTATATCATCGGTCCATTTGGCTGGGGATCGTTCTATCTTACATAAACCAAGTCGCTGTCTTAACTATAGGACTCGTTTGCTCCAGCAGCCATCAGTTCTTCAGCAGGTTTGATTAACCCATTGCCATCTGTTATCGCGGTGATATGTCCTTTGAAATTCTTGCAGTACTTAGACATATATATAGAAATTAGATTGCGCCATAACCTCAAAAAATATACCACTATCTAGAAACAGACAAAGTAAAATGTCAAAGTGACATGACAGACATAATGGTACGTGGATCAATCAGATTCCCAGAAATAGGCAACTACTGGCTGCTCAATTAGCATATCTCTCTTACGCTTTGCAGCCTGTATTTACTTCATACCTGAAAGGGAAGGCGCAGTCCATTTTCTATGTCTATAGTTCTGCCTTCCGCATGGAGTCCATTTCAGCGACCTTCTTTGAGTCGTTGGACCATCTGCTTGGGGTCGTCCTACCTTACGTTTATTTTTCGCGGGACCCCAAAAAAAACGTGTGGTTACTACGTAGGACACTTTAGAACTCATTTGCCCTTTTCTTGTCCTTCAGCAAATATAACCAACCCATTGCCACTTCTGTTATTCTGGTACTATGTCCTATATAATTGCTGCAACACTTACCCAACCAATATAGACACGCAAACGCTGACAGGCACAGTGATGGTCTGCGCGTCGAACGTGACGTAGCTGAAGTCGGAGGACGGCGCGCTCTCGCTCTCGCACGCGAGCGGCGCCGAGCGGCCGCGCTGGCGCGCGTCGGGCGCTCGCGGCCGCACCGAGTGCGGTTGAGGCATTGATATGCTTCTCATGTAGTCTGGTCTCCTGGTGACAAACATATATTTTAGTGTACAAGCTATACAGGGTTAGTTTAAAAAGACATATTTTTAAGTGCTCATCAAAAATCTTATTACCCATTAATTTATTTAAATCACTTAAATATTTTTTACAAATCAAATACACTGATCGCACAGCAAATTATCCAGAGGGTATCACTTTGTTTACAGGAATGTACATGTAACATGTTTGCAAAAGTGATCTAGGTACAAACGTAATACTCACACATATATCAAAATAATCATTTTTGCTACATGTTTTTATTAATCCTCTAAAAACTCGCTTAACCTATTTCGCTAAGTCGATTCGGTTAGGTCAGAACTGTGACCCCTTGAGAAAATAGCGTGCCGCGGTAGCGGCCGCCGAGTACCAGACAAGATAAAAGATCATACAAAAGCTCTGCTTTTCAATTAATAGCGATGCGTCACAAACTTAAATTGTTTGCTCAAATAATTATATTTTGGGGTAACTATTTTGCTGCGCAATCAGCATATTTAGATTAGCGTTCGGATTTTTTTCACAATACTATAAAAGGCAGCCATTCAGCACTATAAAAGGAAGATTTTTTGAAGCTGTGGTACCTTTTTCATAACATGTTTTGAAATCAATTAAATTAACTGCATGATTTGAATTGATGAAATGAACTTTCACTTATACGTTTATGAAAAGTTTAAGAGCAATATGACTTCATTGTCAAACCTAACTTCGTTGTCTTAAAACTTCATGTGTGTGCTTCAAAATGTATGGTATTATACCTGTAAAGCCATAGAGCAGAGATCGTGAACTTAAGGAAAGTGAAAATAAATTCAATGAAAAATCGAATTTGGCATCCTTATAATGATTGCCTCTCGAGCAGACTGTCCAATACAACATAAATGGATGTGTATTGCCTTAGGACAGGACTGAAGTGACGTATATTTAAATAATTAATTGATGGCCTATTTATTTTACATTATGTTTTGACTTTACTATTATTTTTGTTGACTACAGAATTTATTGTGTACTTATTGATTGATGATTGATTTTTGTTCTTGTGTTGACGCTAATTTTTAATTTTATGCTGACTATTTCTATTCCCAATTTTTGTCCATACAAAAATTAGCAATAGAAATAGTCAGCATAAAATTAAAATCCATATTTTATTTGAAATACATTTATTATAATTATTAAATGAATTTCCATTCTCCTGTGACTACTGAATTAATTGTTTGTTTGTCACTTGTTGCCCGGAAAAACTTCACATCAATCGTCAAAAGTTCACCATTGCTGTTTAGGCAAACCTCTGCAGTCACTTGGATCAGGGTATGCACCAGTTCGACCCATTACCAGAGGAAGATCCTCTTATAATCCGTCTAACTGGATAATTCCTATCAGCGCCAGTTGGTATACTTGGCAAGTAGTCAACCCATCTAAATCAATAGGTATTCACATCTTTAGTGCATCTTCCATTTAATGTGTGAGTTTAACCGCCATTAATCTGGCACATCGAAACGTCAGCCATGTTTATTTGATTTATATTAGTGCACTATTCCTGACCAGATCATTGACCATCGCGGTCTCTGACTTGTCAACATGAGCCAATGCATCTCCAAATGTGTATTTGTGTTGTTAAGTTCAAAACATGACAACAGCAAGACCAATTCTGTAAATATTTAGAAATATTCGTAGAAGTCCGACGTAGGTTCTTATTAAAATTGAAAATTTTGTAGCTAAAACTGAGGGGTGAATCGTGGGTTCCAAATAGCATCAAACATAAAGTTATTCTTGTACTTAATAATTTACTTCCATTATTGAATTAAATAAAACCATATAAAAAGTCAAATAGTAATGTCTGTTACCTGGGGAATCCTCTGGGATATCTCCTGTCTATCTCCGGCGTCCCGTCCGACTCGGAGTACCGCGCGCGCCACGCCTGCGGCCGCTCTATGCTCTCTGCTTCACTTATCTCGTACTGGACAATACAATAGGTACTATTAGATATATTTCGGGACTTAATCGCGTGAATTATTTAAAGGAACCTTTTATTTACCCGACGTTTCGATCGAATTGCCCCGATCTTGATCACGGGTCGACTCCTCGTCGACCCGTGACCACGATCTCGTGACCGTTAAATAATTCACGCGATTAAGTCCCGAAAAATATCTAATATGTATAAAAATCGCGAAAGTTTAAAAACAATAATAGGTACTAATTTATTCTTTAAAACATGCTTTTTTATATCAGTACTGAAACACTCATGAAATAAGATTGTTTTGTATAACGTCATGGTAACTCTCCCATGATCTTTGACGTCAGATGTCGTAATACAAAAATGGTCTTTATATTATTATTATGTGTGCACATTAAAAACCCCCAACACTTGAGATAAAAGTTGATGATCTCTTAAACCACTAAATGGATTTATATTATTTAAGAAAAATGTAGCTTTTATAAGAAAACAACTGCAAATCCATACACGGGTTTATACCGTACGATTTCACAGATGTCCTTGTTTTGCATCGAAATTTAAACTAAACATGATGCAATGTGGGAAAATTGAACTAATAAACTAAATCTAAAGTTTGGATTGACGTTTATAATACATAACTGCATTTCGTCTGTCAAATGATGCAAAACATTAGTCAAAACATCACGTACTAGAATGTAAACAAATTCTCTATAATCGACTGATTACGGATTTCTAGCAGTTAGAGAGGTAAATCTTTAGCTCGTACAAAATATTCATATGTATTCTAAAGATAAACGGCGGATCATTTTTATTTTCAACCGACTTCAAAAAGGAGGAGGTTCTCAATTCGTCTGGATGTTTTTTTTTTTTTTTGGATTTGAGCAAATGACATAAGCCTATTGTAACTTAAGTGAATTATAAACCAACCCACTAAAAAGTGAGAAATAAAAACTTTTTAACAAAAAAACTTTTTAACAAAAAATATTACCGACTTCAAAAATAAATACAAGGCAACTAAAAAGCAATAAATAATATACCTAGAATAACAAAAACAAATTAAACATTTTGAAGTTGGTGCCATGAAATAGTAGTCTTTATGTTTTATTCGGCACCAACTTCAAAATGTTTAATTTGTTTTTGTTATTCTAGGTATATTATTTATTGCTTTTTAGTTGCCTTGTATTTATTTTTGAAGTCGGTAATATTTTTTGTTAAAAAGTTTTTTATTTTATATTATTAGGTGCTTACAGCTATAGTACTACTAGATTAGTAAAATCTATCTTCTATACATATAATAAAACTGTAAATTTCACGTGTCTGTACATGGCCGAACTTAGTGAAAAAAAATATTAGGAAATGTTCGAAAAGAGTATTCAAACACTTTGCTGCATTTTTAGAAATGTCTGTCTGTCTGTCTGTCTGTCTGTCTGTCTGTCTGTCTGTTTGTTTGAACACGCATCACGCAAAAACTACCGTACAGATTCGGTTGAAATTTTGCACGTGCAATCTAATAGATGCAGATTAACATTTAGGCTATAAATTATCACGCTTTTTCCCATAAGAGCTAAGCAGTAAGGGATAACGTCTGTAGCAATTTTTCGTTATAAAACAGTAACTACTAGACGGATCTTTATGAAAATTTGCAGTTTTATAGTAAATACTATAGGACATTATTTACACTTTGAATCATTACGCTAACGTCTATGGGGAACGAGTAGCAACGTATTTTTTGTCGCACCATAATGGTTTATCACAAAATTTTCCACAATTAGACATTATCTATAATTGTAACCCATGGAATACATAACTTCACGCTAAAACTATAAGGAGCTAAACACAACATTTTTAAGTTTCATAAGAACAGTTATTTTAACGTGATACGTAGCGAACAGTATAGCCTCGAAGCTATGCTAGCGGACTTAGACGACGAAGTCCCGGGCTCGAATACGATGTCTGATTATGTTCTTTTTGTATTTTTTTAAATTGTCTTTATCCTTTTTTAATATTTTTCTCAATGTTTTAGTTATTTTTTCGACCGTAAGTAACTTATTTACTTTGGTTATTATTTTTTTATATTCAAAATCAAGTAAATTATGCACCTAGGTAAGTTAATTATAGGTATTGCATGCACTGCTGAGAGTAATGAATTAATCGTAGTAGAAATGAAAAACAATATTACATTATAATTAAAAAGTATTCGACATTTTCCAGAAATGATGTGTACGTCTAAAAAAAAGACATTACACACGTAAAAAAAAAACATGTAGCGCCATCTATGAAATCAAATTGTTCACCGTGATCAAATAATTCCTATGGTGCTCGAGATGAAGGATTTGTTTCTTGCTGAGTGGCAACATTCTTGAAAGTAGATGGCGTTGTATTCAATAACGTTCTATACTTAGTAAAAGAAGTTTTAAAAAGAAACACATTGCTATGATTTTTAGAAATGTTTGTCAGTCTGTCCGTTTGTTTGACCACGCATCACACAGGTGCATCGAGGATCATAATTTGGGGTTATGGTTGGAGATCACGTGTTCATCAATTCATCGATAATGAATGGCTCAACATCGGTCAAGTGTGAGTAGTTCGGGTGACGGGAGGATGGGGGTCGTTGTCTGTCAACCGTACCTTTAGGGATATCTGACATTTTCGCGGGCATGACACACATGACACGCTCTGTGTTTGCTTACTAAAGTGTTACAGCAGTTTTATTATTAGTATTGCGTTGTAACACTATATGAAATACACCCCATTTTTAGCCAAAATGCATAACAGAACCCTTATAGTTCCCTTATGTCCGTCCGTCCGCAGCTTAGCTCAGAGACTGTTAGTGCTAGGAGGTTGCAACTTTTGCATGAATAAATTACTAACGCCGATAAAGTGAAAGAACAAAATCTTGAAAATCATTATTTTTTTAAGGGTACCTACCTCTCTTATATGTAAAGTGGGGATGTCATTTTTTTCTCACCTACCTACCCCATCGTGTGTGGTATCATTAGATAGGTCTTTTAAAAAGCGTTTAGGGTTTGTGAAGACTATTTTTCGATTTAAGGATTCCTTTGTGTATAATATTAGGCTTTATAGTGAACATTTTTGTTAGAGTCAAGTGTCCCCCTGCCAAATGGTTGATGTTGGGTATGTGAAAAAATTCAGGGTAGTAGTATAAATACTAAAATTATAAGGAAAACTATCACAGTTAAGTACTTAGGCTTTACAAGTTTACGATCACATGAGAAGTAACAACATTTTCGTACAAATTCTATTAAAAATTATTAGGTAATAAGTAGGTATAACGTTGAAAGAATGAAACAAAAACAACAGAAAACCCACTTTTTAAGCCGCACACCAAACTAACTATCTAAAAGAATAGAACAGATCGATTTTTATTTAGTAAGTGTTTAGTCAACAGGACTGTTTCCAACATATTTACACAGAAGTTATTTCGTTACCTGAACTACCTTAATTTAAACCCGACTTTCACGCGAACGAAGTCGCGGGCACAGCTAGTACATTAATAAATGCCAATAACTAGCTTCCAATCAATAAGCTCTCCTATCCTTTTATTATTAACATACGCTATCATAAAACATTATTTTTTTCTGTCCTGTACTCAGTCTAGGCTCACTTCTGGACAAAAACTTACTAAATTTTCCATGAAAAAGGTTGGATATTAAATAACTAGCCATCCATCTCGGCTTCGCAATAACAAACTGAACATCGTATTCTATGAAATTTTCTAAAAACTTCATCATATAAATATAACTTCTCTGGATTTTCAAAATTTTCTTTCTATTTTGAAAATCCAGAGAAATAGTCGGAAATTTGTCTAGATTTTTCAATGTTTTCAACTGAAAATTCTGACAACTCACAGGGATAATAATAATGTGCCAAATCAGTCGAGCCGTTCTGAAGTGATGATCTTTAAAACTAAGTACTATCACTACGTTTCTGTTGAAGGGCACTGCAGCAAGTGTAATTACATGGCAAATGAGACTTTCGACTTTGTCTCGAATCAGAAGCGCGGTGTGGTGACATTCAGATATTTGCCAAACAAGGAGTCATTGATACTATTACGCGTGAGGCGCGACCATCAGGCGCACGACGCTCATTTCGTAGTATAAAAACTCTTTCAAACGACCTCTTTCAAAAGATTAAGACAACGTATGCCGTGCCTTTTGCCACTAATAATTATCGTGTATATTTGAATTCTTCATAGTTAGCAAATAGGTACCATTTATTATTTAGCTGTTGCCCTAAGGTAAAGTTGTTGAAGTAAAAGGCCGAGGTATAATTGTAATTAGTAAAATTAACCAAAACTGTAGCATTTCTCATAATAACTGTTGTAATAAGCTCTATTTATCTAGACCGTAAAACCGCTAGAGGTTACAACTAAACTACGTTGTTACGCCGTCCCTATCGTATTATTTTAAACTTGATAATTTTACTAGCTTTAGTCTAGTTCACGTAGAATCTAAATAAATATTATACAATTTGATAGGTGTTAATCGCGTTAATATTAGAGATCAATTATTAATATTATAATGTGTATACTAATCGCAAAAGTTGATAAACTTTCGCGATTTGTACACATTATAAAATTATATATAATACGGGTCTTAATCGCGTGAATAATTTAAGGTAAAATACCTTGTTTATTGCAGTTCGCATTGCAGTCTACCCGTGACTACGGCCGTTGCAATATGGTAGGTACCTACATATAATTATAACCCGTAAATTAGACCCATAGTATCTATAATTTTATAATCGTTATATTATTTTGATATACTTTTTCCTCTCTTAGTAACCAGTACACAGTTCTGAAGCCAGCGGCTTGCCTACAGTCTTCTTGGTGAAATTCTTGAACCTCTCCTATCAATCAATTCTTCTTTTAGATATAAGCTGCTCCATCACGGCATGTATATTTCGAGCCTAGTATAGTCATTACCTATACCTATTGATAAAATTTTATTTTAGAATTATTTTAATTTTTAATGTAATGTTATTTATTAGAAAATCTCTTTATCGACCAGTATCAATATCGATCCACACAATAATCAAGACTAACTTTATTGATTGATTAGATCCATCTAAATAACAAATGTTAGCATTTTGATCTGCCAACAACATTTCAAGCGTCCATACTAGAGTTGTCTTTTACCACTCTCGACGGTGTCGGCTGTCGGATTGCAGAGCGCTTGTCCATTACACTCAACTGTTGGCGAGCCTTGCCAGACTGTTGTAAAGCTAACAGCAAACATCGGTGAGATCGCTGACAGAGTGATGTCTGTCCGTCACTCTAGGATGATGTGGGAAGAATGGACACGGCGGAACATCTCAATGACTAACATTAACCTATTCGTCAATAACGTTTTAAGTTAATCGACTTGAAATGAAAATCAAGAAAAAGAGAACCAACTTAGTAGTCAGTTACAAATCAAGCACATCACCGATTAATGGAAATTTCACTGAAAAAAAAGAGAGATGAAGAACTATAGAAGGTGTAGTGTGTGTAGTGAAGGTGAGAATGTTTTATACAGCGAAACCTTCGAAGAAAGACTTAGAATCAGAAGAATGACGAAAATTCCATCCAAATCAGTAGGACAGTCGACAGTCTGGGCACCACGGCCTTTGTGCAGTAGGAGCGCAGGTCGCATCTCGCGACACGCCAGCCTCAACGACATAATCCGCCGCGCTCTTGTCACCGCCGGCGTACCAGCCCGGAAACCGTGGGTTGGCGCGGGACGATGGGGACGATGGCGGAAGAGACCGGTGCGTATGTCGTTGTTACCTTGCAGGATGGGTATGAATGGGATGGGTAAATTTCTATCTAAACTCCTGGACGACGCTTCGCGTGACCACAGAGCTGGCCACGGACACGGTACCAGTCGACAACGTTGCAGAGAAATTTTATGACGCCTGCTGAATTATGATTATTTTATCTTGTATTTGTTATTGTTAATGTGTTGTCAGGAATCATGTTCCCATTTGTATTATATACTCGTTTTGGAATTTAAAGGTATAATAATTTAACACATCTCCAAAAATTTATGACTGTCGCTATAAAACTATTTGACTGCCTCTGTGGCGCAGTGGGAGTGTGTCCGACTGCTACGCAAGAGGTCGTGGGTTCGATTCCAACACACAGTCCCCCGCGACACAGGGTACAAGCCCTGTGTCGCGGGGGACTTTACAAACATACAAGTCACGGACACAAAGTACACCCAGAGCCGGAACAACAATTTGTGGATCACACAAAGTAGTGTCCCGTGTTGGAATCGAACCCACGACCTCTTGCGTAGCAGTCGGACACACTCCCACTGCGCCACAGAGGCAGTCAAATAGTTTTATAGCGACAGTCATAAATTTTTGGAGATGTGTTAAATTATTATACCTTTAAATTCCAAAACGAGTATATAATACAAATGGGAACATGATTCCTGACAACACATTAACAATAACAAATACAAGATAAAATAATCATAATTCAGCAGGCGTCATAAAATTTCTCTGCAACGTTATCGACTGGTATCGTGTCCGTGGCCAGCTCTGTGGTCACGCGAAGCGTCGTCCAGGAGTTTAGATAGAAATTTACCCATCCCATTCATACCCATCCTGCAAGGTAACAACGACATACGCACCGGTCTCTTCCGCCATCGTCCCCATCGTCCCGCGCCAACCCACGGTTTCCGGGCTGGTACGCCGGCGGTGACAAGAGCGCGGCGGATTATGTCGTTGAGGCTGGCGTGTCGCGAGATGCGACCTGCGCTCCTACTGCACAAAGGCCGTGGTGCCCAGACTGTCGACTGTCCTACTGATTTGGATGGAATTTTCGTCATTCTTCTGATTCTAAGTCTTTCTTCGAAGGTTTCGCTGTATAAAACATTCTCACCTTCACTACACACACTACACCTTCTATAGTTCTTCATCTCTCTTTTTTTTCAGTGAAATTTCCATTAATCGGTGATGTGCTTGATTTTTAACTGACTACTAAGTTGGTTCTCTTTTTCTTGATTTTCATTTCAAGTCGATTAACTTAAAACGTTATTGACGAATAGGTTAATGTTAGTCATTGAGATGTTCCGCCGTGTCCATTCTTCCCACATCATCCTAGAGTGACGGACAGACATCACTCTGTCAGCGATCTCACCGATGTTTGCTGTTAGCTTTACAACAGTCTGGCAAGGCTCGCCAACAGTTGAGTGTAATGGACAAGCGCTCTGCAATCCGACAGCCGACACCGTCGAGAGTGGTAAAAGACAACTCTAGTATGGACGCTTGAAATGTTGTTGGCAGATCAAAATGCTAACATTTGTTATTTAGATGGATCTAATCAATCAATAAAGTTAGTCTTGATTATTGTGTGGATCGATATTGATACTGGTCGATAAAGAGATTTTCTAATAAATAACATTACATTAAAAATTAAAATAATTCTAAAATAAAATTTTATCAATAGGTATAGGTAATGACTATACTAGGCTCGAAATATACATGCCGTGATGGAGCAGCTTATATCTAAAAGAAGAATTGATTGATAGGAGAGGTTCAAGAATTTCACCAAGAAGACTGTAGGCAAGCCGCTGGCTTCAGAACTGTGTACTGGTTACTAAGAGAGGAAAAAGTATATCAAAATAATATAACGATTATAAAATTATAGATACTATGGGTCTAATTTACGGGTTATAATTATATGTAGGTACCTACCATATTGCAACGGCCGTAGTCACGGGTAGACTGCAATGCGAACTGCAATAAACAAGGTATTTTACCTTAAATTATTCACGCGATTAAGACCCGTATTATATATAATTTTATAATGTGTACAAATCGCGAAAGTTTATCAACTTTTGCGATTAGTATACACATTATAATATTAATAATTGATCTCTAATATTAACGCGATTAACACCTATCAAATTGTATAATATTTATTTAGATTCTACGTGAACTAGACTAAAGCTAGTAAAATTATCAAGTTTAAAATAATACGATAGGGACGGCGTAACAACGTAGTTTAGTTGTAACCTCTAGCGGTTTTACGGTCTAGATAAATAGAGCTTATTACAACAGTTATTATGAGAAATGCTACAGTTTTGGTTAATTTTACTAATTACAATTATACCTCGGCCTTTTACTTCAACAACTTTACCTTAGGGCAACAGCTAAATAATAAATGGTACCTATTTGCTAACTATGAAGAATTCAAATATACACGATAATTATTAGTGGCAAAAGGCACGGCATACGTTGTCTTAATCTTTTGAAAGAGGTCGTTTGAAAGAGTTTTTATACTACGAAATGAGCGTCGTGCGCCTGATGGTCGCGCCTCACGCGTAATAGTATCAATGACTCCTTGTTTGGCAAATATCTGAATGTCACCACACCGCGCTTCTGATTCGAGACAAAGTCGAAAGTCTCATTTGCCATGTAATTACACTTGCTGCAGTGCCCTTCAACAGAAACGTAGTGATAGTACTTAGTTTTAAAGATCATCACTTCAGAACGGCTCGACTGATTTGGCACATTATTATTATCCCTGTGAGTTGTCAGAATTTTCAGTTGAAAACATTGAAAAATCTAGACAAATTTCCGACTATTTCTCTGGATTTTCAAAATAGAAAGAAAATTTTGAAAATCCAGAGAAGTTATATTTATATGATGAAGTTTTTAGAAAATTTCATAGAATACGATGTTCAGTTTGTTATTGCGAAGCCGAGATGGATGGCTAGTTATTTAATATCCAACCTTTTTCATGGAAAATTTAGTAAGTTTTTGTCCAGAAGTGAGCCTAGACTGAGTACAGGACAGAAAAAAATAATGTTTTATGATAGCGTATGTTAATAATAAAAGGATAGGAGAGCTTATTGATTGGAAGCTAGTTATTGGCATTTATTAATGTACTAGCTGTGCCCGCGACTTCGTTCGCGTGAAAGTCGGGTTTAAATTAAGGTAGTTCAGGTAACGAAATAACTTCTGTGTAAATATGTTGGAAACAGTCCTGTTGACTAAACACTTACTAAATAAAAATCGATCTGTTCTATTCTTTTAGATAGTTAGTTTGGTGTGCGGCTTAAAAAGTGGGTTTTCTGTTGTTTTTGTTTCATTCTTTCAACGTTATACCTACTTATTACCTAATAATTTTTAATAGAATTTGTACGAAAATGTTGTTACTTCTCATGTGATCGTAAACTTGTAAAGCCTAAGTACTTAACTGTGATAGTTTTCCTTATAATTTTAGTATTTATACTACTACCCTGAATTTTTTCACATACCCAACATCAACCATTTGGCAGGGGGACACTTGACTCTTGGCTTGTACCCTACTGCGGGAGTCGTCGTCTTTTTTTTTAAAGAAAGAAAACATAATTTTGTTATAAACTTTACATTATTGTAAAGTTATGTTATTAACTAGCTGTGCCCGTGACTTTGTCCGCATGATGTTGCAGTGCTGCTCACTCCCTATACATCTTAGCTTGATGATAGTCTAAGTTACTTCTTACATCATCAACTGTATTACAGTAGAACTGTTGTCAAAATCAGTCCAGCCATTTCGGAAATTAGTGGAAACAAACAGGCAGACAGACAGACAAAAAAATTAAAAACTGGTTTTTGTTAACTTTCATGTTCATTTAGTAAAAAAACTGTTATTTTGACATTTAAAACAGACACTTCAATTTTATTTATTTCTATAGGTAGATATTTTCAAAGCACAAAGAAGAATAATAAGAATAATCTAGACTTATTTATCACAAATGACACCAACTGCACTTGTGAACCACCCCAGAGTACACTCGCTCCCATAGACGTACTTTACCCCCTTTCTATGTCATTATTACATGAACGTTTCCAATTAAACCATTGAGATCTTCGCCTGCACTGAAATACTGGAGGCTAATTATACAATAATTAACGTAATACGTTAATGATTGTATAATTAGCCTCCAGTATTTCAGTGTATTTAAAACATCGCAAGGAACTGTAAAACTAAAGCAGGTGAACGCTGTCCCATGCATAGAATAATGAACGTTTACACTTACTGGTGTGGAAATATTTGGATTTTCGCCATCTTGTTTTAAAAATGACATTGTTTCTTTGTTGTAGATAATTTACTGTCTTTGTTGAATAAGATTTTATGTAGGTACTAAATACTATGTATTTAATTTGTGAGCGACGGAGCAGGTCGCACTATAAGTATTTTTTGTTACTGTTTGTAGTTCTAAATAAATAAAAAAGCACATTGTTTATCTTGACACACTAAAAGCAGATGAAGGCAAAACGTACCTGCGGCCGTAGCCTGGCCACTCTCCTCTTGGTGAACCCTGGACAACCTCTGCAGAGGCAGATTAGCGCGTAGATACACTTGAACCAGCGCGCCAGTAACTCACCTTAAACAAGAATGTAATTAGAAAATTAAAAAGCTCGTCTGTCGGTTATACGGCCGTGGCCTTTATTTTGATTTGATTTGGAAATAAAATATAGAAAATAAGGTAAAGCGGGGTAAATTAGAACATTCTACCTTAAAAGATCAAATCGAACAAAATGAACTGGCATTATAAAGTTTAAAATTAATTAAATGAAATCAGTTCAATCCGTGGCATAATGAAGTTAGTTCAGAGTTAGCTGACTATCGTACCGCTTTAGAGACAAATAATTCAATTAATAGTTTTGAAACTAAATGAAACTAAGCCGTCTTTTAAACAGTTTAGAAATATGTTCGGATTTGATAAACCCTCATTTAAAAGTTTGAAAATTTCAAATCAAGTTTAGTTGGATTTGAAAAATCCTAATTGGAATCGCAGACGTAGTAAGCTACATTTAAGTAGCTTAATATTTGCAAATATTCAAACAAACTCAGCACAAATATCTACTACCACATAGTGTTTAGGTAATTGTAATAAAACTAAAGCCTAAACATCATGATTTCTCGTATTAGTCTTAAAGCCTTGATGATTTGAAATATTGTATCTGTTAAGCGACTTACGTAGCCAACAGTACCTGCTTAATATTTTTTCATTGATGAATGAATATCGGCGAAATCATTGCTGATGAAATTCGTAAGCGTCTTAAAATATGATCATAACAGATTGAATTTTATTAATTCTTTTATTTTTAACAAATCATGATTGAGTGTAGTCGTATAATAGGAGTGTAAGTCTCAATCTAGGAGTATAATTGTATAATTAATACTTGGTTTGACTTTTCGTTGACAACGAGTAAACAAGTCACCGGAAAATTAGGAAGTGATCACGGGCAGTGGCTGATATCTTGACTTGACTGCCTAAATGTGTACTGATATGGAATAATTTCCAAACTCCGAGCAATTAAAATAATTTTAATAACATGTTATGATCTTTAAAAAAAAGAAATTCCTAGTGAAAAGAGCAATACAGTTAAGTGTTAGGTACCATGACTTTGAATAAATGCATAAATACAAGAGTTACTATGACAACAAGTTAAAGATATTTTTTTAGGGTTTCGTAGCCAAAATGGCAAATACGGAACCCTTATAGTTTCGTCATGTCCGTCTGTCTGTCTGTCTGTCTGTCCGTATGTCACAGGCATTTTACTCAAAGACTACTCAATAAATATTGATGAAATTTTGTGAAAAGGTGTCTTGTATGTAACAGAAGTTGTTTTTTTTTTTTTCAGTAAACATTAATTTGTGGCCCATCGCGCGTCTATAGATTGTGCTAATATGTGTACAAGAAATATTTATTACCTATGTGATTCTAAAATATTACCTATACAACGCCTTCTATCGAATGCTACGTGTTTCTCGCTAGGTAGCATTTTGTTAATTACATGTTCACAAATTCATTTTTATCTATATCATATACTAAGTATCCTGCTCGTATGTTGTTCCCCATGATACCAAACCTTTCCATGCCAAATCTTTATTAATCTTAATTAATCTCCATGCAAATTTATTCAGCCATTAATCGTTAATAGAGAAAAGATAAACAAACCCTTTTATTTAAACTAGTTAGGATTCACGTATTTTATTTTTTACTTTCTTCATTTTTGTATTAGGTATTTCTTTCGGCGACAAAAAGTTAAATATAAGACAAAATAAAGATTCTTTATAATTAGTACCATATTGTGGTAAGGGCAAGTAGACGGCACATAACTGTAGTAAAATTAACAAAAACCACTTCCATTATCATTCTATCCAAGTCTTAAACAAAACGTAAGCCGAACAAAGAGTTTTCCCTACAATGCCGTGCCTCTGAATAGCGTTTCTGGCACATTTTCTCGTCTCCTTAAGAACTAACTGTGTAATTCACGAAAGTAAACTGTGTATTAATTTTTTACGAAAAATTCTAGAATCACTTCAACTACAATTTTCTAATTACCACCGTAAAATGCATTCATTGCACTTAATGTTTTTTGGGACGGTAGTAATAAGAAAATAAAAAAATAAAAAAATCTTACTTTCCACTACTTTCTTGATTGATCCTAAATAGTACTTAAATTCTTTTTTTTATTACTGTTACCAGAGTGATTATAGGAGGAAACACTCAAGGAACAGTCAAAAAGTTATAAACCGACACATTTATTGTTAGGTGGTAAGGATTTCACCGGGTAAACTAGTAGACAACAAAATCAATCGGCAATAACATCAAAGAAAGTATTAAAAAAAGAGTAACAGTATCCGCAGTCTATAATTCGATTTAATTCCCACATAAGACAGACATATGTGAGATCTATGAGATGGCAACAATTGTTTACACTAAAAATACATTAAAAACCAAAGTAAAACACTAATAAAAGTGTAACAAATACTTTAGGTAAACACAACATGAAGAGTCAATTAAAGACCAACCCTACCGTACACACATAGCAACATCGTTAAGTCTAGTTTTAAGAAGAAAAAACATGATTCATAATGAATCGGTTTCTCAAGGGGTACTAGAAAAAGATAGAAAAAAAAGTATCATATCTCTAGTAAACAGTTCATGATCCTAGATTGAAGTTTCGCGAGTGAGTCAAAGTGGAGGTCTATATGATCACTGTGGGCAGTAGGGCTGTAAGTGTCGTAAGTTATTGAGGTATTTGTATGTCAGCGTTCTGCATAAGTTGATGTAGTCCCACTTATATGTATTTATATATATCCATATAAGTGGGACTACATCAACTTCTATATTTATATATATTATATTATATATATTTTTCTTGTCTGCTAGAAAATGTGACGGTGTTAAAGTTCCTTATTTACCTGTAACAAGTACAATATTTACCAAAAACTTAATACCCAACTAGGAAAATCTTTTCAGACCGCTTCAAAGCCCAAACAATCACAGACCAGAGATCAGAACAGGGTGCTCTTTCAGAGAGTTTTTAATTGAAATTTTGTTTTGAAATTTATATTATTTTTTTTCTTTTGATTGCTTGGGTTTTATAATTTAAAACCATCTGAATTTCCAATGACTTGTTTATTTGTTGTCATATACATCTACCAAAACTATAAGGGTTCCGTTTTAACATTTTTTACCCGACTGTAAAGAAGGGTTATGTTTTTCGCGCGTATCTTGTATGTATGTATGTAATATTCTTTATTACCTGATATCTCACAATCCACTGAACGGATTTATACAATTCATACGTCGTTAGATTTGTCTAAATCGCCCAAGTGTAAACATGGCGGCAATGAGATGTCAAAATAAAGAGGTGTGAAAAAAAAAGTTGTTTTGAATATCAAATTAAAGAGCTCATTTTAAGCATTTCAAAAAGGTATAACATGAATATGACTGTTATACTAAAAAAGTTAGTTAGCAACCATTGTTATTTACATTTTCAATACTTGACAATAGCTGTGATAAAAGTATGTTGCTACATCGGTTACATCCTACAACTACTAAAAAGTATTAAATAAAAAAAATAATGAAATGATATGAAATTATATAATTATGTAGAAGATCTTGTTTCCATCTTTTTTGTGCAGGCGGGTTTTTTTATTTTTAAATTATTTTTTTTTTGAGTATGTCATAATAGCGAATCGATTGGCACCTTATTTTTCGAAATATAGTTTAGGCACTATGGTGTAAGATCCGTAAATACAATACATAACCCTTCCATTTTGGCATCGCCATAGTCGGGTAAAACCCATATCTTATGGGTCAGCACAGATTGGAAGGAAAAAAGCTCAAGCACTAAAATATAAATAAGCGTTATTCTTTCTATTTTCAACATAGAATAGAAGACAAAATATGATAGCAAAATATTATGAATAACGTTGTATGTGTTTGTTTAAAGAGTTCCTTACCAACATTAGTGAGGTAGAGCAGGAAAAGTGGCATCCCGAGCAGCGCGTAGAATATCGTGATCACCTTGCCCCAGTTGGTGCGCGGGAACAGGTGACCGTAACCTGCACAGCAACACCTTACTTATTGGTTTAGTGTGAAACGTGATCAAATATATTGTAACATCTCTAAGACAGAGTACAGTCGCAGAATTAAAATATCCGTCACTTTTCAAATTTTAATAGGTACACATATTTAACGCTTTTTAAGCACTTGTTACCTTTTCAAGCTATGTATCACACCAGACAGTTCTATACTCATATGTTAAAATTATTCTTAACTGTTTGACAACAATCCTTTCAGACCAATATTCTCTGATTATGAATATACTAGGTGTCCCGCTCAACTTTGTCTGCGTCAATTTTTCCCCTTTTTGCAACATTTCTCATTGCTGCGCCGCTCCTATTAGTCGTAGCGTGATGGTATATAGCCTATAGCCTTTCCCGATAAATGGGCTATCCAACAGTAAAATAATTTTTCAATTCGGATCAGTAGTACCTGAGATTACCGCGTTCAAACAAACAAACTCTTCATATTTATAATATTAAGATAGATATAATATAGCCTTCATATCCTTAATTTATAAAACAGATTAAAAAAGTAGTAAAATAAAATAAAACATAAATTTAAAAAAAAATTAAAAAAATTAAAGGATTATGAATGGTGGTAACTAAGACATTATTATTAGTTTGACAGCATTGGCATGTTGACGTTACTGCTCTTTGATCTGGTTCAATCAAAGTGGACTTTAAGCTTTAACAAACCTTTTCATTTCCGCGACTGTACAAAGGAACCATGTAGATTTAATTTTTGATGCCTCATCGTGCAGCGAGCTCATCACCACTAACTTTACAGCTTCTGAAGATAAGCTACCTGCACTCTGTTCATTCCTAGTGCCGTGGAAGACATAGTATAGGATGGACACAATATAACAAAATGCTACATAACATTAAAAACGAATGCAAGGCATTTGGTTAGTTATCTTCAAAAGTGTAACTTAGAACCATCTAAAGTTAAAAACCATCTGAACTAAACTAGCAAGTCTTACTCGCAATGGGCCTGTATTTTGGAAAAGTAACTCTTTTTCTTTTTTTTTCTTTTTTTTGTTTGCACAATCTGCGATCAGTTCCAATACTTTTAGCAGGTGTGAGCGTGGCTCCAGTGAGACATCTACTCATTATGTATTACATGCTCGTTTAGCTATATAATGTCCTTCCTTTTCAGCCTTTTAGAGTAGCTTCTTGTTCTGAGTGCAGCTGCTAAGCCGTTGGCATGCTTCCTCAGCCTTTCCTTATATCTGTTGCTGGTTTCTTGGATTTCTTCCAAGACTGTATTCATATTTAGTTCACTATGGATTTCAGAGTTAGTGACAAACTAGGGTACGCCACTTATTGATCGCAGAGCGAGCAAGTCTGACCAAGGTAAATATCGCTGGGATGACTGGAGGCCGAAGGCAGAGGACCCGGTGTTGTGGTGTAAGCTAGGAGATAGGCTGATAAAGAATCATCTTCATCAGCCGCAATCGGTCCACTCCTGGATTATTATTTTATATTAAGTGTCTCGCCGAGCAAATATATGTTCGCGATACTCTCGAAAACTCCTGAACGGATTTTTAAGGGGTTTTCACCATCACTTAGATAGTTTTTCTTCAGATGGTTTATAATAATAATTATAAATTATTTATTTAATTGAGTACATGGTCCAATTTTTACTTAAAAACTTACTTACTAAGTATTAGTAAATTTGCCTTAAAATTACAATAAATCAATACAATGAAATAAAATATATTTAATGTAATTACAATATAATATCCTATCTACAAGGTTATTTTTGGTATAGTGCAACGCTCAGACACGCCAACGAGATGTTTACTTCAAGAAATCATATAAAAAAAGATAATGAAAATGTTGAAAATGGTTAAAAACTTGCAGAGTTATAAGCCATTATTATTTATAGTTGTCGTGTGTTCTTCGCGCTATCGTCCTTATTGCGTCCCGTAGTACGTAATTCATGGATATTAATGAAAAGTAAGTGACGATTACATTTCACAGCGTATTGTTAACAGGATTTGGACTGATAGAATGATTACTTAATTAATTAATGAATGATTGATTCACTTATTTATCGAAAAATATAACATGGTCCAAAAACTACCTCATTGGAATTTATATATGTCCCGGCGAACTTTGTCTCGACTCTTTTTTTTGTAAATCGGGTTCAATTGTGAATCTAAACCATCCTCGAATCACCCTTGAACTCACACAAAAAATTTCATCAAAATCGATCCAGCCGTCTAGGAGGAGTTCAGTGATATACACACGCACACAAGAAATATATATATAAAAATTATTATGAAATTTGAAAAATAATAATACAATAATAATAATATAATTAACGACCCCTAACACGACCGTGTTAGGGGTCGTTATTTAAATGAGCAACCCCAAAAAGTACTTGAGCTCTGGCGCGTCGCACTTTTCGGCTAACACTTGCAGGATGCTGTTAGAGCTTGCTCGTGTCCTGCATAAGAGAGACGCTGTCCTCTTTCTTAAGATTGCATAAAAATCGTCAGTTTCAGCAAGGGCAAACATGCCAGACGCTCTGCAAAATCGAGGCATGCATTTTTTGTGTAAGCATAGATAGTGGACAAGAGTCGCAGGTAGCTAATGTTACCTATAGTGGTGATGACGGTGAGCGAGTAGAGGAAGGCGGAGGAGAAGCTCCACTGGCGCGAGGTGCGCGCGCCGTCCCACCCCGCGTGCACGGCGCGCACCACGGTGCTCTGATACTTCTTTATTTCCATACCTATCCTGACAACACAGTTACAAGTACACACTAATATTATGCATGTGAAAGCAGATTCAGAAGAAGCAGATTTCCGAGAGACAGATTCAGAATTTGTATATATTTTCATTCGTTCAATAATAAAAGAAAAAGTATTTTAATGTGCATTCGTCCATCCATTAGTATAAGGGATGTCCTTTTAATATTGTTTAGATTATAAAATATAATCCAATGACGCCGAATCTCCCCTCATCTCAAAAATCAGCAAGGCATTTTCGAAATATTTTATAGGGTGAGTTCGTCATTAGTCATTACGTTACATAAAGCAAATAAAAATACTTATGTGCCAAATATAATTACATATGTGCCACCATAGGCGTACTGAAGGAGAAATTTAGGGTTAGAACCACTCTTTCCTCCCCCGAAATTGCAAAAAGGTACACGGAAGGAATAGAGTACCTACATATTTGGCTGGTGTTTAGTAAATTAAAATCCCCCTCAAAATTACAAAAACTGCCCGGAAAATGACACCTCTATGTGTGCCACCTTAGTTATACAATACAAATAACTTTTTAGCTATAGTTTCTTGATTACCTTTCTTTCAATTCAGTCTCGTTGAACAGATTGAGCGCTAGAGTGACGTTCTCCCAGAGGTGGTCCACAGTCTTGGCCCTCGTTTTAGTCATGTTCTGGGCTCGCTCCACCTCGCCCCCACCCTCTATCGCGTGGAACATGAACGCACCTGGCAAAACAAAACATATTTTAAAAGGATACATGATTTTTTAGTGAGTAGGTACTCTAAATTCTAACTCCCTATTTCGTAATAATAATAATACTCACAACCTACAAAAAACAATCATAGAGATAACTAACAAATATATGGAACTCAAAGAAGAAATAACAAGAATATGGAAAGCCAATAAAGTTTATACTGGTATAGTGCCCATAGTCATATCTACACCAGGAGTCATACCCAAACACTCTAACATCTTATCACCTTATCAAGCTACTCAACTTATCACCAAACACATTCATCAACATACAAAAAGCAGCCATTTTAAACACGTGCCGAATAGTTAAGAAATTCATGCAGAATGACGTATTATCACCAGCTACTACTGAAAACCGAGTCCCTAATTTGTAAAACAAATGGCAGTTACTTGGTTTCGACCCGTATCTGTCATTTAATTAACAAGCTGAGAAAAAAGAAAGACACAAACATAATAATAATAAAAATTCTTAATTTACTTAGGAAGCAACATACTACTTTTGTGAAAAGTCGATTCTATATGTACATGTAACATGTAATGCATGTTCACAAACAATAGGTAAAGCCGGAGAAAAGAACAGGCAATAAAAACTCGCGGCTACTCTTTTCAAATTGCCAATGTTTCTTTGTTTATAAACTGTATATGCAGGTAAGGTGCTCCCACCATTTTATTATTCACCATATTAGAGGATCGAGGCAAAAACAAGAGATAAAAAATATTAAAAATCGCAATCGAGAGGTCGTGGGTTCGAATTCTACTTATTATACTACCGACATGAACCCACTTCCAACACAAGAAATTATGCTTTGCTGAAGGGGTTAACAAGGTTGCTAGAAATTTGTGACCCCCCATTACTAGTTATCATTAAAAAAAATAGTTATTAAGAAAGAAAGAAAATATATTTATCTTGCTCTCAAAACATAACGTATAAATCATATTATGTAAAAAGGGATTTTGTAATTAAATGAATGAGAAATAATAAAAACCGGGCAAGAGCATGTCGGACCATGCTCAGTGTATGGTTCCGCAGCCTTGAATAATTGCACCAGCAGAAGAGTATATCTTCATGGGACTTAAGCCCTTATGATGAGAAACGTCAATTTCCGGCAATAACTCAATGGCGGTATGTTCTAAATACTTAGTAAATATTTTAGTTTAAAGTACCTATATGCTAGGCTATATTTTTCATATTTTTTAGTCACACGGTTCAATAGTAATAGTAGTTGGGGGGGCACAATTTATGCAACTTTTGGAGTGATTATTTAAAAAAAATATTAACTTAACCTTAAAACATTTTTAATAGACCTGTCAAATGATGCGCCACACGTTAATGTTTGCTGAAAAAAAATGTTTAGCTTCTATTACATGTATGGAGTTCCTCCCTAAAAAAAATATATTTTTTATTATTTAGCTATCAAACTACGAGATGCCTTTTCACCAAATTTAATCAATATTCATTGAGTAGTCTTTGAGTAAAATGCCTGTAACATACGGACAGACAGACAGACAGACGGACATGATGAAACTATAAGGGTTCCGTTTTTGCCATTTGTTTTGGCTACGGAACCCAAAAAAAGAGTAGGTACATGAAATTGGATATATCAACCTCAATGGGTATAACATAGTAGGAGCATCTATTTACAATGTAAACATTATATTGTGCTTTAATATTGGGGAAATCACTGCTAAATAGTGATTAAGTAAAAATGTTTTGCAAAAGAAAGAATAAAAATCGCAATTATAATAATTTAACCTTTACTTTCAAACGAAATCGGTTACTTAACGAACACAGTAACATTATCAAACGGCGACAACAATAATAAGTTATAAAATTATATATACTACGCGCGCTACTTAATCGCGTGAATAATTTAAAGCAAAATACCTTGTTTATTGCCCGACATTTCGAATGTATTTTAGATAGGTCAGTAGAGTATTTTAACTAGCAAATATTTAATATTAATAACAATATCTTGGGACAACCTACACAACGCCATCTGATCCCAAACTAAGCAAAGTTTGTACACATGGAAACCAGACAACAAATAAAGAAACTTATATAGGTACATTTCTAAATACATACATATAGATAAATAACACCCAGACAGAATAAACACAATGTTTTATTCTGGGTGGGGATCGAACCAACCACTAGACCAACAGGCCAGAGTTTATGTTGTCTTTGTTTTTCAATCCACATACCCCTTTAGAAGTAATCAAAATATTCACTAGTGAAAATAAGTACTGTTATTAACGTATTTATACTAATATTATAAAGCTATAGAATTTGTTTGTTTATTTGAACGCGCTAATCTCAGGAACTACTGATCCGAATTATATATAACATCACGCTACGGCCAATAGGAGCGGAGCAGCAATGAGAAATGTTGTAAAAACGGGGAAAATTTACGCAGACGAAGTTGCGCGGGATAGCTAGTTATTAATATGATAACTGTACTGTTTGGCACTTTGGAATTAATAATATGATAAGAGGTAGGTACTGTTTGGTACTTTAGAATTAATAATATGATAAGAGGTAGGTACTGTTTGGCACTTTAGAATTAATAATATGATAAGAGGTAGGTACTGTTTGGCACTTTAGAATTAATAATATGATAAGAGGTAGGTACTGTTTGGCACTTTAGAATTAATAATATGTTAGGAGGTATGTACTGTTTGGCACTTTAGAATTAATAATATGATAAGAGGTAGGTACTGTTTGGCACTTTAGAATTAATAATATGATAAGAGGTAGGTACTGTTTGGCACTTTAGAATTAATAATATGTTAGGAGGTATGTACTGTTTGGCACTTTAGAATTAATAATATGATAAGAGGTAGGTACTGTTTGGCACTTTAGAATTAATAATATGATAAGAGGTAGGTACTGTTTGGCACTTTAGAATTAATAATATGATAAGAGGTAGGTACTGTTTGGCACTTTGGAATTAATAATATGATAAGAGGTAGGTAATGTTTGGCACTTTAGAATTAATAATATGATAAGAGGTAGGTACTGTTTGGCACTTTAGAATTAATAATATGATAAGAGGTAGGTACTGTTTGGCACTTTAGAATTAATAATATGATAAGAGGTAGGTACTGTTTGGCACTTTAGAATTAATAAAATGATAAGAGGTAGGTAATGTTTGGCACTTTAGAATTAATAATATGATAAGAGGTAGGTACTGTTTGGCACTTTAGAATTAATAATATGATAAGAGGTAGGTACTGTTTGGCACTTTAGAATTAAAAATATGATCAGAGGTAGGTACCATTTGGCAATTTTCTGATATCGACCCCTAAAAGAAGAAACACAGATCTACAAGATTGGCATAGGTTAAGGTAGAGCTAGTCTACAAATGAGTTGATACCTATATTAAATTTTGAAATGTCTCTGTCTCTGTACTCAATTGACCTTTACGTAGGCAATGTCACCTCTGTATTGTAATATATCACATAATATATTAAATTTTAGGCTTCAAGCCTGAAAATTTCATATAAATACCTAGTTTAAGGTATTCTAGTTATCTTCGTTAAACTTATAATGTACTTTGCTTGTATTTCTTTGATCTAATACGCACTGAAACGGTGCAAAAACCTGTATAAAATTTATTAACGTCGAAATTGAAGTGACATCGTTAAAAGTTTGTGATTAAACTTGCAATCTGCGGTCATAATTACAAATGCTGAGCACAAAATACTTATTAAAAAATCTTGACTTAAAAAATAATTGAAGTCGGTGTTAACCAAAATCGACAGCTGCATAATTAGAAATATAAAATAACTGGAAACTTGAATAAATATAATACGTAAATGTATCTAGTAATTTAAATAAAATAAATAAATAAAAAATGATTTATTCACTTAGGAAGCAAAATACTACACTTGTGAAAAGTCGATTCTACATTTACTGGTAATGCCTGTTCGCAAACAATAGGTAAAGCCCGAGAAAAGAACAGGCAATAAAAATTCGTGGCCACTCTTTTCAAATTGCCAATGTTTACAATGTTTCTCTGTTTATAAACTGTAAACTGTATTTAGTTATCTTAACCCAATCACTCAAAGCAACTTGAGATAGGTATATATTGTCATCTTAGTCTTTGATCATCCTTGATCGTCCCTATCAAGCCTTATATTATGCATATTCATTATGCTAAAGAGTTTGTTTGGTTGAACGAGATAATCTCAGGAACAACTGGTCCGTTTGAAATGGAAAGCTAGTTTACTGTTGGATAGCTCTTTTATCAAGGAAGACTATCCATCCATATACACTACATACTAATATTATAGATGTGAAAGTGACTCTGTCTGTCTGTCTGTTACGCTTTCACGCTCAAACAGCTAAACCGATTTAGATGAAATTTAGTATGGAGATAGTTTGAGTCCCGGGGAAGGACATATGATAGTTTTTATCGCGATAATCGACATACACGCGGGCGGAGCCGCGGGCGAAAGGTAGTAGGCTATATAACATTATGCTACGACCAATAGCAGCGGAGCATCAATGAAAAATGTTACAAAAACTGGGAAAATTGACGCAGACAAAATTGCGCGGGTCAGCTAGTTAACGATAATAATCCATACTTATATAATAAACTAGCTGTCCCGCGCAACTTCGTATGCGTAAATTTTCCCTGTTTTTGCAACATTTCTCGTCGCTACTCCGCTCCTATTAGTCATAGCGCAATGTTTCATAGTCCATAGCCTTCCTCGATAAATGGGCTATCCAATAAAAAAAGAATTTTTCAAATCGGACCAGTAGTTCCTGAGATTAGAGCGTTTAAACAAACAAACAAACTCTTTCGCTTTATAATATTAGTATAGATGTGAAAGAAACTCTGTCTGTCTCTTTTTATGTTTTCACGCCTAAATCCCTGAACTGATTTGGGTGTGGTATGGAGGTAGTTTGAGTACCGGATAAGGATATAGGATTATCGAGATAACCGACATCCACGCGGGCGGATCCGCGAGCGAGAGATAGTCTTAAATAAAAACATATCAATACATTCAAAAAAGGGAAATACGTAACAAATCATAAAGCCACAAGGTAGGTACACCTTGGTACGTTCTAAGTATACTAGTTCTCTTTCAAAGACGTAGTTAGCTCTCATATCAAACAATTTTATTCACTTTATAGCAAACAAAACTTGAGATAATTATGTTTATGTTTCAAATGATATAAACTGATACAGGATGAAATTAAAGTCAATGACATCCTTTTCACATTAAGATCTATTCATAGCACTGGGTTCAATCTAGATCAATTACTTTGTATGAAATTATGAATATTACTGTAGATTTTTTTTTTATTTTACCTGTGAACCTAACGGTGGTTATGATCCTTCACCTTGCTAATCCCCCAAACCGCTAAAAACAAATCAAAATTGTTATAATCTATACTAATATTATAAATCTGAAGAGTTTGTTTGTTTGTTTGAACGCTGTAAACTCAGGAGCTACTGTTCCGAATTAAAAAAAATATTTCACTGTTGGATAGACCATTTATCGAGGAAGGCTATAGGCTATGTAACATCACGCTACGACCAATAGGAGCGGAGCAGTAATGAGAAATGTTGCAAAAACAGGGAAAGTTGCGCGGGACAGCTAGTTCTAACATATTCAGCACTAGCTGTCCCGCGCACCTTCGTATGCGTAAATTTTCCCCGTTTTTGCAACATTTCTCGTCGCTACTCCACTCCTATTAGTCGTAGCGTGATGTTATATAGGCTATAGCCTTCCTCGATAAATGGGCTATCCAACAAAAGAGATTTTTTTTTAATCGGACCAGTAGTTCTTGAGATTAGCGCGTTATTCTCTCACTTCAATAATCTTCTATCTATCTTAATAGAAAGAGACCGACATGCCCAATAATTCCGCCCTTGGCCTATTTGGAAACCTCTCCATCACATACCTAACCTATTTACACACAAAATATGTAATTATACGTCACAACAAACTCTCCAACTGCCAATGATTAACCTATAAAACCTGTCATACACTATTACGTCTCACTTCAAAAAGATATTTCTTCATCGCGTGCTACGTACCACCTTTCATCTCCTGCCAAACACCGCCTAGTAATCAATTTATCACGAAAATGACTTGCAAGACATCTTTTAATTTACCGACGAACGTAAATTACATAGATCATAATGTCTTAGGGAACATGCTTTTTAATTTTCTTATATTTTCTTTGATGTTCGCAGGTAGGCTGGATAGTGTCAACGTAAACTAAGTTTGTGTTGTGTAAAAGGCTTAATTTAAGTTGATGGGGACTAACTGGGACTCATTTAGTGCCTACCTAAGCACACAAGGTATATAAAACCCTGTGAGTCACAGAATAAAGAAATAAGACTAGAAATGACTCGTGAGTTCGCAGGGAACCACAAATTGTGGGTGACTGACTTGTTGTAAGAGACATTGACTGTCAATTTACAGACGCTCATATTATTAACGGAATCGAAGAAACCAATAAAGATCGAATATCTATCTCGAAATTTGACGAATAGAATAAGAATAATAATATCTTGGGCAACTCACACAACGCCATCTGATTCCAAACTAGGCAGAGCCTGGTATATGTTCCTAAATACATATATTATTATAGATAAATTACACATAGACACAATATAAACCATCGTGCCCATCACACAAAGTTTTATCCTAAATGAGGATAAAACTCCCGACCTCAGACACAGCTGCCAGGGTTACTAACCACTAGGCCACCGAGTATGGAATCGTGTTGTAAGTATGAGTTCACAGATGACAACGATTCCCATGCGAAAGTGTCTTAGGAACCTCTCTAATACTATGCTCTTTTCTGTTCTGTACTGTGGGCTAAGTTTGGTCTCAGGAGACAAATTGTGTGAGCCACAACTTATTGTTACAAAGCTCTGTGTGGTGTGTGCCGTGTATCCGTGATTTGTATGTGGGTTAATCCCCGGAGATTAATATAAAGTAAGCCAAAATTAAATAGCTTAAAATTGCACGCGGTTGCATCAGCGATATGTTTGTTATCGCGATAAAAAGCCTATTTTCTTCTCCAATCTTCAAGTAAGTGACCTTGTTGTTTCAGAGATACCTACAGCCTAGTTTGTGAGACAGGGTTTAAAAACTATAAATGTTAATCTGCAATAATTATTCCATTACCTACTCAATTTCTGAAATAGACTTAAAATGTTTCTGATAAGTTTGTAAATGTTGTTAGTTTTTAGTTTTTAGTTTTGTTTTATTTTACTGTGAAATAAATAAATTATTATTAATTATTAATTATTAGAGATAATCTTTTACAAGGAAAATGCAAATTTAAAAACTTTTACCATTTATATCGTTTTATTTATATATGTCTTTCTTCATGTACTAAAATAATAAAAACTGAGCAAGAGCATGTCGGACCTTGCTCAGGGTACAGTTCCGATTTTAATATTTGCGCCAGCAAAAGAGCATATGTTCATGGCCCTTACGCTCTTCAGTTGTGAAACGCAGTTTTTACTATTTTGGCTAGGGAACCCTAAAAAAGAAGTTTTTTTTGCACGCGCTGGAATGGGAAAATATTGGGCCGGTTTTAGATAAACTTTTGTATGAAAATAAGTATTAGGGAACTTGAGAAATGTTACTACTACTTAGTCTATTTTTCATATCCAAGGAACCGAAGCCCTGAGCATAGGGTAATTTCGTTCAATATAGATATTTTTATTATTTTTAATTTCTAATCAATTTCTGGTACAGCAAAACAACTTATCTACCGCTAATATCATACAAGTACTTCAACAGAATATTCTAAATCCGTGTTCCGCACCTTTAATATCTACTAATCCCAGTGGGAGCGTTCCACAACCTTTTGTCTTCACATCCGGACCCATTAAACATCTATTCACGAACAGGAACCATTACCCACTGTACACCTAATACGTGCAGCCGGCTTTCACACCATTCAGGCCCCTCAATGGAGCCCCACGAACTAAATAGAAATTATGATTAAATATCTTACGATTATTATTAAAGCTTTCAGCTTTTTTGTGGTTCGTAATGTCTTTATTATGATGGTTTTGGACGTAGCTCCGGCGGATAAAAGCTATTTTAACGTAAGGGAAATACGCAATTTTGTTTAGTGAGATTTATATAGGTTCATATTTTGATGATACTGACTGTTGTGTATTTGTGTTGTTATACTGTGGTTATTTAGTAGGGATAGAATTGGAAACAGGACATTAATACCTACTTAAATTTTATTTACATACTAGAAGGTGCTACTACAATCTTTATACTAATATATAAATGTGAATGTAAGTTTGTTTGTTACGCTTTCACGTGAAAACTACTCAACCGATAATCATGAAACTTGGTACACATATTCTTGGAGGTATTAGAAGTAACATAGGATTATAAAAAAAATGGGAAAATTTGCAGGACAGCTAGTAACTAAATATTCTTTCTGCAAGTTATACTTTGACTGCCTCTGTAGCGCGGTGGGAGTGTATATATATAAAGGTCGTAGGTTCGATTCCCACACGGGACACCACTTTGTGTGATCCACAAATTGTTGTTCCGAGTCTAGGTGTTCTTTGTGTCCGTGACTTGTATGTTTGTAAAGTCCCCCGCGACACAGGGCTTGTATCCTACTGTGGGAGTCATCTTTAAAAAAAGTAAAAAAAATGAAATAAAGTTTGAGTTCATTATAATATAATGTTAGGGATATCATCAGGAACAAGTATGTGCGAGGGATCCTGGGAGTCTACTATATAGCGGAGAGCAGAATGCGAGGGTATGGACACGTCAGAAGTAGACTTGTCTGCCTCCGGATTAAGAGCCAAGACCAGGGCTAAGGCATATTATATTTCTGAAGACCACTTCAAGAATGGGGCAGGAAGAACATCAAGAATACGAGAGCGTCTGACCCTGACCATTCAGTCGCAAAGAGAAAGACAGACGGTAAAATATTAGCTCATACCCAATCAATTAAAATATATATATATATAGCAGCAACTCGTCCTCGCTTCACTATTATTACATTACATTATATATATTATTACATTACATATATGCTTTTCATTTAATTAACAAATGTGTAAATGACCAATCAAATTGTCAAAATACTTCATATTAAAAGCTGTAAAACAATAATAATACCCCACATTTAAATAATATTAAAATTACCATCGTTCACATGAATAATCATTAGTATGGATTAAAATGCTGTACTCAAATTAACGCTTGAATAAATATGCTCAGTCGTTAAAACACATAATTGGTGCACAGAAATTATTAGTTTATCTAAATCCTAACTAAAGTTATGTTTACCTATACCAGTCAACTTAATCAAACAAGGACCAGCCTCCATCGGTCCACATCAATCAAAACTGAAACAATCTTGATAGCTCGTAGTGCCCTACGCGTAGGGGCATCGCGACCTTGCTCAACCGAACCAAAGGGAATATCTATAGCGATATTGTACAAAGTTAAAAGTGCTTATCCAAGCGTAAACCCTGTCTTCATTGATTTTCGATGTTATCACGAGTTCTAACTTACACGGTGGGGAGCGTCTATAAAAGGAATGGACCGTTTCAATCAGACTTTTTTTTGCTAGAAAATTGGTTTAATCGACTTACTTCTAAGTTAGATTGGATAAAAATATGTTCAAAAGATTATTAAGTTATTTAAGTTTGCGTAGGTCACATGTCACTCATATTTGTAGAATTGGAGACGGGCAAGTCGAAGGGGGAAAATAAATACTGAGTGCATTTATTAGATTAAGTAAATATTTAATAAGTGCACTATTTGCATAATTCATTTGTTATTATTAACTTATTACTTGTATGTAACTATAGTTAAAGTAACCAAATAACTCATGGCATATTCATGAGCTGCTAATGACGCGTGTCGACTAAATATAACAATTATATTATTGTGGTATCGACGCGCTACGCCGACTCCATTTCATTTAGAACCTTTGGTCCCTAATAAGCGATAATTTCAACAATTGTTAGTGATATAAGTTAAATTTATTCATATTGTTTTTAACTATCGCTTACTGATTTTAGCAACCAAACTTATTTTTAACATTACAGACGTTCATATGTTTTACCTATACTCCATACACACTCATTAGGTAGGTACATAAACACAGACACAATTTTGCTATTATGCTTGCTTGTCACCATCAAATAAAACCAAAAGAAACCATTTAGATTTGCAACATTTTTGATTTTTGAAAAACATTAAAAATACCGTTTAAGGCTCGTTACAGGGCTCACAATCCAGAAATTAATAGGTATAAACAGCAATCATTGAGCACAATATTAAAAAGAAATAACGGCACTACAGTCTGTGCAATAATCGTTGTGTGGTATAATTTGTGGTGCACCAACACGCCATAACGGCCGGTACTAAATTATTGATTCTTTTATTAATGGGCCGTTGTTGGTTCTAGGCATTCATACAAAAAGATAAAGCTCAAATGTTACCGCATTTATGTACTGGGAAAATTTCACTTAACGCCAAAACAATAAAATCTAATTCAGTTACTAGAAAAAATGTAGGACATTCAATGTCTGACAAAAATATATCAACGAATTCTACGAAAACCTTTAAATTGATATTCAATTTATTCTATAACATTTTCAACTAGACAAGCGATGATGGTAAAAAAAACTTCCCCTGATTGTCAATGATTGAAGCAGTAAGAATTTTTTAAGGATATTTATGAATCTTGAGCATTACAGTAAAACTAGAAGCAAATTCAAAATAACTATTAACGACGAGCTAGATGTGAGACGGGTGAAACCTAGTGAACCTTTAATTAAAAGTCATGCGAATCAAATTCGCATCACAGTGGAAATTCCCAAAATAGGTCTGTTAATTTTATAGATTTAACTGTAATCAGAGACACGTAATTGTTGCTGTAATTCAATTTGCGTGACCAACTTCTGAGCCAATGTTTGTTTCAAACAAATTGCGTGGCCAACAACATTGATTCCACGAAGCTCGTAATATTTTGTTACTCCTTTGGGAATGCGGAGAAAAATTTGCTTTGTTCTATGTTGGTCAAAAGTTGGTAGAATTTATTGGGAGATTCTTTTGCTTTATATGAATACTAGCTGTGCCCGCGACTTCGTTCACGTGGAAGTTGGGTTTATATTAAGGTAGTTTATGTTACAATTTAACTTCTGTGTAAAACATATTGGAAACATGCTCCACAATGCTCTGTGGCATCTATGGATATTAGGGCCTAGCTCTAATCAGGGCCCGACCTATGGCAAGGCAAGCCAAGCAAATGCCCAGTGCAGCAAAATGAAGGGCGACAAAGTTTATGGCGCCAGACGGTTAGAAGACAAATTATAATAGTATTTTACCAAAATGATTTGCATCACATCAAATATTACTATTATCGGTTTCGGGTTAAATGAAGCCCGAAACCGCCCAAGTACTTGCGCGAAATAGGGCTAGTGTGAAATAAGTTTTTAAAAAAATATCCTGGTTTTAACACATTGCATTCCCGCGGTACTGTGATGCGTGTTCAAACAAACAGACAACATTCAAACGTTTCTAAAAGATATACTGAATTAGTATATCCTGTCGTAGCCCAGGATAGAACAAAGTGGCGGGCAATTAGAGAGGCCTATGTCCAGCAGTGGACTGCGATAGGCTGATGATGATGATGATGAACCTGTCGTTAATTAAGAACATCATAAATTCATATCCGTAAATAATATATATATAATACATAATCGTAAGAATTTCAGATTTATTTTTTAAATCAATTTACCTGATTCTGTTTAATTTGTATTTAAACGCCATCTATTTTCAAACCTGGATAAGTTTATTTTAATACTTGATGACTTTAAATTAAATTATACTTAAACTATCATGCATATTAAACGTAGGTAAGCAAGGTATTTAACCTAAACGCGATTAAGACCCGTAATATATATATATTCATAATAGTTGTGCCCGCGACTTCGTTCGCGTGAAAGTCGGGTTTAAATTAAGGTAGTTTAGGTAACGAAATAACTTCAGTGTAAATATGTTGGAAACAGTCCTGTTGACTAAATACTTACTAAATAAAAATCGATCTGTTCTATTCTTTTAGATAGTTAGTTTGGTGTGCGGCTTAAGAAGTGGGTTTTCTGTTGTTTTTGTTTCATTCTTTCAACGTTATACCTACTTATTACTTACCTAATAATTTTTAATAAAATTTGTACGAAAATGTTGTTACTTCTCATGTGATCGTAAACTTGTAAAGCCTAAGTACTTAACTGTGATAGTTTTCCTTATAATTTTAGTATTTATACTACTACCCTGATTTTTTTCACATACCCAACATCAACCATTTAGCTGGCAGGGGGACACTTGACTCTAACAAAAATGTTCACTATAAAGCCTAATATTATACACAAAGGAATCCTTAAATCTAAAAATAGTATTCACAAACCCTAAACGCTTTTTAAAAGACCTATCTAATGATACCACACACGATGGGGTAGGTAGGTGAGAAAAAAATCACATCCCCACTTTACATATAAGAGAGGTACCCATAAAAAAATAATGATTTTTAAGATTTTGTTCTTTCACTTTATCGGCGTTAGTAATTTATTCATGCAAAAGTTGCAACCTTCTAGCACTAACAGTCTCTGAGCTAAGCTGCGGACTGACGGCCATAAGGGAACTATAAGGGTTCTGTTTTGTCATTTTGGCTAAAAATGGAGTGTATTTCATATAGTGTTACAACGCAATACTAATAATAAAACTGCTGTAACACTTTAGTAAGCAAACACAGAGCGTGTCATGTGTGTCATGCCCGCGAAAATGTCAGATATCCCTAAAGGTACCGTTGACAAAAACGACCCCCCTCCTCCCGTCACCCGAACTACTCACACTTGAACGATGTTGAGCCATTCATTATCGTTGAATTGATAAACACGTAATCTCCAACCATAACCCCAAAACATGATCCTCAATGCACCTGTGTGATGCGTGGTCAAACAAACGGACAGACAGACAAATATTTCTAAAAATCATAGCGCTGTGTTTTTCTTTTTAAAACTTCTTTTACTAAGTATAGAACATTATTGAATACAACGCCATCTACTTTCAAGAATGTTGCCGTTGTTTTGTTGTTCACAATTTGATTTCATAGATGGCGCTACATGTACTTTTTTTACGTGTGTAATGTCTTTTTTTTAGACGAACACATAATTTCTGGAAAATGTCGAATACTTTTTAATTATAATGTAATATTGTTTTTCATTTCTACTACGATTAATTCATTACTCTCAGCAGTGCATGCAATACCTATAATTAATTGCATAATTTACTTGATTTTTAATATAAACAGTAATAACCAAAGTAAATAAGTTACCTACGGTCGAAAAAATAACTAAAACATTCAGAAAAATATTAAAAAAGGATAAAGAGAATTTAAATAAATACAAAAAGAACATACTCAGACATCAGATTCGAGCCTGGGACTCCGTCATCAAAGTCCGCTAGCATAGCTTCGAGGCTATACTGTTCGCTACTTGACACGTCAAAATAACTGTTCTTATGAAACTTAAAAATGTTGTGTTTAGCTCCTTTTAGTTTTAGCGTGAAGTTATGCATTCCACGGGTTACAATTATAGATAATGTCTAATTGTGGAAATTTTTGTGATAAACCATTATGGTGCGACAAAAAATACGTTGCTACTCGTTCCCCATAGACGTTAGCGTAATGATTCATAGTGTAAATAATGTCCTATAGTATTTACTATAAAACTGCAAATTTTCATAAAGATCCGTCAAGTAGTTACTGTTTTATAACGAAAAATAGCTACAGACATTATCCCTTACTGCTTAGCTCCTATGGGAAAAAGCGTGATAATTTATAGCCTAAATGTTAATCTGCATCTATTAGATTGCACGTGCAAAATTTCAACCGAATCTGTGCGGTAGTTTTTGCGTGATGCGTGTTCAAACAAACAGACAGACAGACAGACAGACAGACAGACAGACAGACAGACATTTCTAAAAATGCAGCAAAGTGTTTCAATACTCTTTTCGAACATTTCCTAATATTTTTTTTCACTAAGTTCGGCCATGTACAGACACGTGAAATTTACAGTTTTATTATATGTATAGATTACTGAGAAGTACAGTCTGTTAGATACATACGTTTTACTGGGAACAAATGGGCCGTACAATATCCTAAAATGGAAAATCCGTTGAACATGGCAGCGTTATTATTGAAAATACCGGGAATCGGAAAGCAAAGCCAAGAAGAGCTGAAATGTAAATCAAACTGCGAATTAATTTTATCTAGCATGTTGAAAAACTTCATCGAACTAACTAAAAAAATAAATTACCTTCTGCTGGTGCAATTATTCAAATCCGATTTGAATAATTGTACCAGCAGAAGAGCGTATTTTCAGGGCATCTACGCCCTTTTGTTGAGAACCGCAAGGAAGAGGGATAACACAATTTATGCAACTTTCGAAGCGAATATTTCCAAAAACATTCATCAAATAAAATTGTTTTTAATAGACTTGTCGAATGATGTACCACGCGTTGGTGTTGCTGAAAAATTCCTCTTCTGTTACATGTATGGAGTGCTCCCCCTTAAAATATTTATTTTTATTATTTAGCTATCAAACTAAGTAGCGGGTACTACACCTTTTCACCAAATTTCATCAATATTCATTGTGTAGTCTTTGAGTAAACTGCCTGTGACATACGGACAGACAGACAGACTGACGAAACTATAAGGGTTTTTGACATCAATAAATGAGAACCGCTACTCCAAATAGGAAAAACTTTCAACTTGTAGCAACAAAGATCATGAAATATAAATCGACTAAGCCAGTGGAAAAAAACCCAAGTCACCTAAGATGGAGATCATCTAAAGACAAAAAATAAAGCAAATTCTACCAAAAGGGAGTCTTGAGTCATCTAATTTATGAATACCTACTTACCAGTATTTAACTTGGTGTAACTGCAGTTTGATCACACCGTTAAAGCAAACAAGCTCAAACCTAAATTGGAACACACTTCCTGTTGGAAAATGTTGCTTAAGCGGTTGACGAACACCTGTAAACCATTAGCCGTGTGGTGTCGGCTTAAGAATAGTATCACCCCATCTCTTCCCGTGGGTGTCGTCAAGGCGACTAAGGGATTTCACTCCGGAGGACGGGCAGCAGCGTCCTCTGCGTACTTAAAGCCTTACTGCGATCACCAACCCGCTCGCCAAGCGTGGTGATTATGGCAATTACCCCCAGGATCTACATACTAGTAGGTTCTACTGGGGAGACCCGTGCCCAGCAGTGGGCCATCATATGGGTTGATATGTATGTATGTAAACCATTTCAGATACAGGTTCGATAGGCTAATATACTTTAAGGTATTTCCGAAATCCTCAACCTGCAAGTGTTAATTAATTCTAAGTTTCACATATTCCCTTTTTTTGTAGCTCCGAAAATGTCTAGATGAGTTTTTATGATCACAGTTGTTAGGTTTATAAATTTAACTTTTTAATTTAGTCCCTTTTAGTTCGAGGAATTTCAATTCTATAACTTTTGGGTAGCTTGGCGACCTGAACATACTTTTGTTTGGTCTAAATAACTTTTGCTAAATAGTAGGTACTTAATTTATCCATCCCTCATGTTTTTGCTAATATATCATATGCAAATTCCAACATAGTTTTCTTTTTCCAGTCCGAAAATTCATCTGTTTCTGAATAAGTTCCTATTTTGAAAATGATCTAAAAATTATAACTTGTAAACGAATGCGGCGCATGACTTAATTAACTCGACACGGGAATAAATAAACGCGTTTAAGCTATTATATTCACCTCATTATATCTATCACCGACTGTGGTCACAAGTTGACTGGTCTGGACACAACTAACTCGACAATCAGCTTATGACCCAGTTAAAACGTAAAGCAAATCCCTAACATAAACGCGTTTATTCCCTTGTTGAAATAATCATGGGTGCATGGGCCATGGTGATGGAACATACCAGCAATAGTATAAGCAAGCACAAGCACGATGACGCCAACATTACTGAAGAGGAAGGCGAGCAGGCCGCGCACGTAGTCGCGGATGCGGGACGCGAGCCTGCGCTTGCGACGCGGCATCATTCACCGCGCATCGTGGGGCCGCGCGCGCGTCGCGTCCGCACACATCACGCCCTTACTGCTTCTATGGGACGACATCGACATCTGGAATAGAACGAAATTACGTATTATGTCTGGAACTATAACATAAATGGAGAAGAAGTAGATTAACAGATGAGGCAAATCAACAACCTAATGAAGGCAATAACAATCCTAAAGACATGCGCCTCACATAGAGGCTGAACTTAACAGCTAACACGAATAAAAAGTAGCGTATGTGCTATTCCAGACGAAGCGTCGGTAGCCTAATGGCTAAGGTATCAGTCTCGCAATCGTGAGGTCGCGGATTCGAATCCTACCCATTATACTACTGACGTGAACCCAATCCTAACACAATAAAAAAAAACTATCTCTGAATCAGATCTGTTTGGGTGTTCTGCTGTAATTGCGTAATAATTAACTATCCATCACTCCAAACTTTCGCATCTATAATAGTAGCAAGATATAAAAATAGAGATGGTATCTAAATGGTCCGCACCATGCTCGCTGTAACGAGAAGCCTTAAAAAATGGCGGCACGACAATGTTCAACACCGATAGCAAGGGTCCCATGTCATGCCACGAATAAATTACTGTCGCAGCTGACATTTGCGGCCCTCACTGACTTGTACCTACTGAATCTCATCACGACACAGTTTGTACTACTTTCTGTAACTTTACTTACTATTGTATACGAGTACAACAAAGCGCTTTACTCACGTTGCCCCAGCAACCCCCATCAACTATTTTGGCACTTTAAAATCAATAATGCTATAGCCTACATTAAGGGTCTAATTTGTATACCATAAATCTCAAGTGTGTATTAAATTTAGTATTTTTTTTTTATAATTTCGGAGGGAGAGGATCTAGAATTCGCTAAAATCACCTCATTTTATTTAAGGACATAGGATAGTAATCATAGTGATGAATACTATCCTATGTCTAGAATTTTATCGCGATAAGTGTATCGCGTTAAAATTCTATGTCCTTCCCCGGGTCTTAAACTATATCCATACTAAATTGTATCTAAATCGGTTTAGTGATTTAAGCGTGAAAAGGAAGACAGACAGACAGACAGAGTTACATTCACATTTAAAATATTAGTATGGATATTAGATAAATGTATGGAGGAAAAATTCATCTCAGACGGACTTGAACCCGCGACCTCACTACTAAACTATGTTCTAGGGTTTGTAGAGAAGTTAAGACTAGGATTTACGCAGAAAGCTATAGATACGTCTTTGCCTTTTAACTTAGGTACGCACCTAATGCCGGCCACACACGCTAATGTTTGCATGACGATTATAACCTTACAAGCATAACTGACATGCATAACCGAGTTATAATATACAGATAACTGTACAGTTTTGTGCCACACATACTAGTGTTTTCTTGCAGGCAAAGCTTGTAAGCTTATAACCAACCAGCAAAATATAAAAATATAAAAAACGGTAGTAGGTACTATCAGCAGGACAAAGCAAACAATACTAGAGATACAAAGCTTGTTTAATATCTATTTATGTACCGCATTACATATTATAAACAAGTTATCTAGATACGTGCCTACGTAAAATATCCTGAATAAATAAATTACTGCAAAATGTGCATTAGAAACAAAGTATGAATATTATATATTCTATTTATGATTCACTATTTCGGCATTAATGGCTTTTACATAAGTTATAGATATAGGCTGTCGCGAAGTTTTATGCAGAACTACATAAGAGAAATATTTCCACCATTATTATTTTACACTTTTTGTTATATTTCGGCCAATTTACACAATATCTTTATATATATATATATATATATGTTATTCTAACGTATAGGCGACATAATTGCAAAGTTACAATAACATCCATTCATTACTTTTTGCGTGGTAGAGGAACAAACATACATCCATACATACATCCTCACAAAATTTCACATTTATAATATTATTAATTAATTTTAGCAGGGAAGGGATTATCTCCTTGTTTCGAAATATATACCAGTTTATTTATAAAAGTTATTGTGAATAATCGCGCAAAAAGTTATTGTTGTCTCATAAATATTTCAATGTCTTATTCACAACAAAGAAGACCACCGATACGTCTCAATCAAGAAAATAAGATGTTAGTAGGTATATGTTTCTACGACCCATAATTTTATTTTTAATATGAAAAAAATATATATATTATGCATATATTCTTAGATATTTAAGGAAGAGTTTTCACTGCGGGTGATTTACCACTTAAAAGGCTTGATAAAAAAGTTAAAAGGCTGAAAAGGCTTGATACGGTTAATACGGTACGTTAACAGATAACGTACGTAACTGATAAACCAAGGAGCTTTCACCGACCATGGATTTGTCTACGACCATAAACCTATGTTCAGATGATTCAAAGTTTAACGCGCGTTTTCTACTTCAAAGTTCCCGTGTTGCCAATATACCTTTAAAGTTGAGATTAGTAACTGCCAGTATAGTATTTCAAAAGAAAATGAACCTTGTTGTATTATTACGTGCACGCAAACTTAAACCTTAGAGTGATAGGCCACATATTTGGCCCATTGTACCTGATTTAAGGCGTCCACATGGTAAAGCGCGCACAAGTATGAAATGGTCAACGCCGAACATAGACTAACTGAGCGGTAAAATACCGATTAGTTATACTACTTATTTGGTACAGGACGAAAACCTTTATACCTATTTCGCTCTAGAAACGCGTACCAAAACGTAACACACTTTTGGTATTTTCGTGTTCGTGAACTATGTTCTTGTGCGTTTCTCTAGCAAGATGGCGTCGACGGCGAATATATATCCATGTACGCCGGAACGTGTTACAGCTAATGTATCTACATCGCCATACACTTCGCCGCCGGGTACCAGCACCGGCTACCTATTTTTTTTTTTTAATATAACTTGCTATGTGGGATTGTGGGTCACACATTAATAACAATCCTGTTAACCCCTCCAGCTAAACTCAGAGGCTTGTGCTAGGAGTGGGTTTACGTCGGTAGTATAATGGGTAGGATTCGAAACCGCGACCTCACGATTGCGAGACCTTAGCCATTACGCTACCGCCGCTTTTAAATCATTCACACAATTGGGCTGTTCAATTTCAGCGATTCTATTATCTAAACCACTAATTTATCATAAATCTTAATACTATTTATATTAGTGACACCTCTAACCTCTACGAAATGTATATATCCATCAACGTTAATTATATCCAAAACTAATATATCGATGTATTCTCTAAACAATACACGATCAGTATCACATACGATATTAAATTAATCTTCATTAGTTAGACGCTGAGCCCTTCTATTACAAAGACAAAGATAAATTAGCTGACTTGTTTTGACACTAACCCAAGGACAGTCAACACCGATGAGCTCTCCGACAGCGCGTCAGACGTTCACACGATAATTTGTGCTATGAAATAAGTAAATAACTTGTCATGTTACAAAATATTGAACTGAAACATAATAATCTCTTCTGTTTTTCCGATTTCTTTTGATAGTGATTCTAGGAATCCAATACATAAGATAAGATTAACAATTAAATTCCTTGTAAAATAAGTAAAAGACTGTTTGTTTGTCACTGAAACGTAATTATCTCGTTTTATATTCAAATTTCTTATACGTGGTTGAGATTCTAGGAGTCCAATACATTATCGAAATAATTCTTGAATATCCACGTTGTACTATTATCAATCACACCGTGTTTTGTTGACCTTACAAAAACGTTTAAGATCCTTTTATAGTTTTTAAAAAACCATTTTGTAGTCTCGTCAAACATTGGTTAAACCTGATTGTTTGTTTCAGTATACCTAATACCAGTTCTATATTTAAATATTTTTATTAATCACCGGAATCAAGAAGAACATTTATAAATTCGATATTTATTCTGTATAGAATATAGTGACGGTCACAAATCATGTTGTTATTATAAAGGGTGATATTATAAACATGTCGTGTCCAAGCTAATATATTATCGAGCGGCTGACATTTGTTTCCGAGCTTTTCTTGGAATGATATACTGTATCAGCTGTGATCGAACGAATAAAACTGGTATTCACTAACACATTTTCCTTTCCGTCGATCGGTCTTCTCGACAAATTTTTACGAAGGTTTTTATACTTGCTGAGATTGAATTAGTTTGAAATTCATCGTCACTCACACACAAGTGTCTTGATTCTTAGTGTAATGTATTTCTTTTTCATTATTTATACAAAGGCCTGTCTGAAAGATATCAGTGAGAGTAGAGCTAAAGTAGTCCGTGGGCGTCAGATATATTGTAGTGATAAAGAAAGTCCTGATTTCAAAACAACTTTGGAAGACACCTGAGTTTGAGGCTAAAAGGTTTCGCCAATTTGGACTTCACTCACTGTCAGAAATTTATTATTTAGTCGAAACTACACGTATTATATAATACGGACATTACCAAAAATATTGTCATCAGAAACTTAATCAACATAAAAAATTCGGACGTTGTTTATTAGGTGCATCACTGTTTAAACCTTTTGTAAAATAAGGGGCATTTACACTTTATTTGAATAATATTTAAACTCACAATTGTAAGACAAAAGACAATTTTTGAACTTTGCGAATCGAATCTTGGTGTACATTCGTTGATAATTTCAAAAACATCAAAAAGCAATTTTCAAATGACTATGCGAATAATGTTAAGCGCTTTAATTCCTACAATGTAGGAATCTTCGCACGCCTATGAAGGATCTTCGTAACGACAAATGGGTAAATGTCCAAACTCTAAATAAAACTAAATTATAGGAGTGGAGGCGTTCAGCTCGTCTCATACTTAATATCTTAGCGACATTACAAAATAATATCATGGCGATAAAGACTTTGATTGACTACTTTTGGTCTACTAAACTATTATACAAATATTCTGAGATAGTATTATGAACGTTTCGTAATTGGGTTTACGATCACTCGAGATCATCCATCCAAATGAATAATGTTTACAACCGATAACTGTCGCATGTCTTTCGACCGTCTGCCTGTATTAAATGTACCTACTGTGAGTTTCGCAAACTTACGAGCAAGAGAGAATATTTGATCTATCTGCAGCAGTGGATGATATGCTTGGGGTATCTTTGAAGAATAACAATTTCAATGAGGTCATCCGATAAAGAACTAAAGTTATCGACATAGCTCGCAGGCTAAGCACGCTGAAGTGGCAATGGGTGGCTGACCATATCTGCCGAAAGACCGATGACCGCTGGAGCAAACGAGTCCTAGAGTGGAGACCGTGACTCGGTAAACTTAAGGTAGGACGACCTCCAGCCGGCTCCACGGGCAGGTGTTCGAACCGTGGAGGCGCTCCAGCCGGTCCTGGAGGAGTGGGCGGGGCGGCAGCACGGGACCCTTTCCTTCCGGCCGGTGCAGGTCCTTTCCGGGCACGGGTGCTTCGGGAAGTACCTGCACACGGTTGCTAGGAGGGAACCGAGTCCCGCCTGCCACCACTGCGACTGCGGTGAGGACTCGGCGCAGCACACCCTCCAGCATTGTCCAGCTTGGGAGGGGCAACGTCGAGTTCTCACCGCAGTGGTCGGAAGTGACCTCTCGCTGCCGGCCGTGGTTCTGTCCATGGTCCGGAGCGAGGAGTCGTGGAATGCGGTCGCATCCTTCTGCGAGGACATCATCTCGCAGAAGGAGGCGGCGGAGCGCGTCAGGGAAGAGAGCTCCCTGGCGGATCCGCTCCGTCGCCGGCGAACCGGGCGGCGTCGGCGCGCATATCTGCGCCTGATGCCGCCTTAGGTGGGGCTGCGGGCGGGCGTACGGGGTAATCTGCCCCGCCCGCGGCCTTCCGTGGAGGCGCGGCACCCTGTGTGTATCCAGGGGCCGCGTGGGTGTGAAATGCCCGGAACGCAACAACATCGCGTCCGGGCATTGCCACTGGGCGGGCCGCCGACGGTATAACACATTCCGGCGGCCCGTTCGCGAAGGTGGCGAGCGATACACGGCGGGTTTTTTAGTGGGTGCAAACCCCACACTACTCCTACCGTCTTCCCCGGACGGTGGGGGTGTTCGTCAGGATTTTTTCCCGCCAAAAGAAAAAAAAAAAAAAAAAAAAAAGGACGACCTCCAGCCAGACGCCACAAGAAGGTCGCTGGGTTGGTCTGGTTGCGGAAGACAAAGGACTGGATGCTGTGACGAAATTAGGAGAGGCCTATGTCCAGCAGTGGGCCGATATCGACCCACTGCTGCTTAACTGCTAATATTGTAACATCATCAACAGCCCATATGGGCTCGAGATGATGATGCAATAGTGGCAATTTTGTTATACAACACATGTGTGAATCAAGCCAGATTTTTGCAAATATCCTTTCTTAATATCATTCTATGTGTATCATATCGTATTTATACACCTGTTGGCTTAAGGCCGAATATTAACACTGCCGTTAAATCTCATGTTCTCACTGTCTCTGAAATATGAACAGTAGCGACAGAAATATTTTTAGGACAATTCAAATCAGTATCGTTTAGCATGGTGGCTAAAAGACTCCTAAATACAAAACAACTTCTATGTGCAAATATTTTAAACCCAGCAGTTTTGGCAGTTTGGTTATAACTCCAGTGCAACTTCGGCTTAGTGATCGATCTGTCAGTAAGCCAGTTTTTGTGTTGATAGATATATTGTAACCTATCGCTAGATATGTAAACATGTATACATCATAATGTATACATGTTTACATACACTAGAAATATGGTTGATAGAACTAATATTTCAGTTAATACTATAGTAAAACTGAAATATTAGTTCCATCAACCATATTTCTCGTTACATTAATAACATAGATTAATAATTAAGTCTTCATACAATGGATTATGTTTATTACATTTTAATACATTAAACAATTCATTAATTACAATAACAAACGTTGAATAATATTAACATACACATTGGGGCTCATTCTGTTATACGTCGCATCGAACTAAATTCTAATTGTATTAGATCGCGTGAAATATTTAAAGCTTTGATACATATTAAGTGTATACTAAAGCTATAAGTTGTACGACGCCCAAGACCATTCACAAATGTCATACACGCAATGTATATGCAATGTTCCGATTAAATTGCACCGATCGTGATTACGCGACGCGACGGCTCCAATTTGATAGTCGGGTCGGAAACTTCAAGGATATATAAAATGCTGTACCTTTGAATATTTCACGCGATTCATTTGCGATAATGTATATAATAAATTCTAACTTGGTTTAAATGTTCTTGGCATTTTACTTTGGTTAAGAATAAGGTCATTCCTATTTTCCAGTGATTCCCACGAGTGTAATACAAAGTTACCAAGGAAATCGACCAGACGATGGCCGGCATTACTCACTTGTATCCACAGAGGTATGTAGATAGTACCTAGCTACTATAGGTAATGAATGAAGTGCGAAGGGCAGCAAAATTAAATTACTTAGCAACATTGCTGTAAATGGAAGGGCAATTTAAATAGGCGCTACAATTGGTTTAAGTCTTATAATATTTAGGATGTTGCTGGTGAGACTGACTCTTGATTTATTTCTGATAGATGGATCTGATCATTACATCGAGTCAAATAAATTACTAGACTGCGTCCGTTACACTTATATCCGTAGTAGTTTCAGAGTAAGAGCTATTACCGAAAAACTGGCAGAAGGATGATTGTGATGGTACGGGAACCTGGACATTTGACACGAAAGGTGCTGCAGATGTTCTCCCCACCAAAGAGACCAGGAAGACCTCGACTGATCTGGATGGCTACTGAAAGAAGAGGTATGCAGGAAACCTAAATATCATTAGAGACGACCAGGATAGAAAATCCTGGCGAAAAATGACTAGGAGAGCCGACCCCAAATAATGGAAACAGTACAAGGAGAAGAGTTCCTAAATTATCGCAAGTGAGCACTTACTACGAAAGTTATTTGAAACTACTATTGTAGAAGGATTTTTGACATCTACAGAAGAAAAGATCGAAATGTGTGAATATAATTAGCTTCCAGTGAGAGAACAGAATTGACGCCATTGTTTAGTCATCTAAATATAGGACGTCACTAAACAGAGGCTGGAAATATCGCCCTATTGACCATGTTGATGTTAGCTTAGAATAGCCAACAGTACAAACTTCGTTAGAAGTTCTGAGTTTTGTTTTTGTATTGTAACTGAGGGATAGAACTACAGCGCTATTTTTACAAACAATACAGCAGTAATTTATAGATTTTTTAAAACTATATCAGTAGTTTTCCCTCATTTTGTTTTTTGATAAATCATAAGCCTTACGTCGATTTTAACTTACTTACCTTTGTACTCAAATTAATTTGAAAATTGCCATGTCTAATTCATAGTTTGATAACTAATGGCTAGAGACGAATGGCAAAAGCTTTCAAAGTATAAATGTAGTAGATAAAATCACCAACACATGACAACTAAAGTTATAAGTTGTACGACGCTCAAGACCATTCACAAATGTCATACTTAATGTTTCATAAACAAAGAAAATCAACTCTTGAAAATGATAACCCAATTTTATTCATCCTCAAATCCAGACATTTTACAATGTAGAACAAAAAATATACCAAGGTACAAATGAAAAGCAAAACATTAAACAACGCACAATTCGTTTTATAATTGCCTGACAAAAAACAGAGCGCCTTTCATCACTCGTTAACAAAAATATGGTAATATTTTGTAAATAAAACTGACCCAAATGATAAAACACAAGCCGACGTTGTTTGACCACGTACTGTGAATCTATAGGACAAAGGTTACGTGCCTATATAGCTGTCAGGGACCGACTGATTCATAGGCCATTAGTCATTATGCCCGGACAGCTTGAAAACGGCCGTTATGAACGGACAATATGACAAAAACATGAGTTCTTCCTATAGGAATCCTGGATAAACCCAGGTTCATTTCATGGGGGGTGGGCGTCGTCTGGACTAAAATTGAATCCAATAACAGAGGCTAAATGCGAGTCGGAACATGTACAATAACGCCAGCCAAGTCGGATTCGTCCGACCGAGGAAATGGGTGCAACTAAATGCAAGTCGGACTCACACTACCAAAGCAAGGACGTGCTACTGAATGCATATGATTAGGACTATCTATTAGGTTTCGGAGGGTGGGGTTGAGCCCTCGAATCGTCCCCTACGCCTATGCTGCGGGGAAAGACATTTTCAGAAGATATCAAACTATCTCTGAATATACGAAACATTCTCAAACATTGTTGATCCGGTATAAATCAAGCGTGCAACACTAGTGATACTATAAATGCCTCAGATCGTCAGACCATTACCACACAATCCGAGATTAACCTTTTCATGGCACTACAATTCAATTTGAGCATTTGTTTAACCCCAAATGTCTCTGGAAATTGTCTGTAGTTTGTACAATAAAACACTTTTTGTTTTATCCGGCCTTAAATCTTGTTAATCGCAGTTAATCAATCGTGCAGTGCCAATAAGTACTGGGTAGAGTTACAGGTGCGATGAGGCGCGGGGTAGGGCGAGGCTAAACAGTATAGAATGGAATTCGTTCGTGACTCGAGACTAAATGTATTAATGGAGTCTGCGATCATTGTTTGGAAAGAATTTATTCTTGATCCTCCTAATTTTCCGTAAAGATATCTACTGGTTGATAAATTGGTACATTTGGAAAACTAACTAACCAGAATATGCTTATAAAGTTTTTTTGCAAAAATTAAGAGCATTTCTGTATTTTAATGTGGAGTGTCTGAGATAAAATTAAGAAAAGCAGCTTAAGGTTCATTTCCTTAAGGTTAGTCGTCGGCCGCGCGCGTCTGTCGCAGACCACGGAAACGGCGCCATACATTCTCATACTCTGAGTATTGTCGCATCGGCCGCGCGCGTCAGACGCTTGTCGTAAGCCGCGCGCGGCTGGCGATCGGCCGCGATGCACGGAAATGAACTGTTAGCAAGTACAAAACGAAACTATCCATTGTGATTGCCTGCGTAGAAAACTACAAAACACGTAACACAGGATAATGTGTCCAGTTAAGTCAGTTCTTATTTCATTTGGATTATCTTCGACATGAAATAAGAAGCATCATAACTTGACATTTGGTAAACCTACTACAACCCGCCCGTCTCCTCCATCTTGGAGGTTCCATAAAATGAAGGGTAATTCCAATTGGGAAATTTGGGAAATCAGTCTAGACAGGGGTACCCAAATTTCCAATTGCGGAATCTCTGTCTAGATTGTATTAACCACCTAATAAAACTTAAAAGTGCATCGACTAGACGAGTAGTAGATCTCTAGTCGACACGTAAAGAGATAATCCGCAGCATATCTGCAGTAACACTACAACATAAACTTCGTCATAATATGTATGACGACAGGTCGCGTTACGAAAGCTATTAATGCAGCGTAGAAATACTTTTAATTTGGATAGCATTTACTAGAAAAAATAGAATCAAAATATATATTTCTTGGTACCCGATCAGTCTCATCATATATCATATGATTTCCCACTGTTGAGCAAGGGTCTACCCAATAGAACCTACTTATTATATGTCCTGGGGATAATTGCCATAACCGCTACGCTTGGCGAGCGGGTTGGTGCTCGCAGTAAGGCTTAAAAAATTCGCACAGGACGCTGCTTCCAGTCCGCCGGTGTGAAATCCCTTAGTCGCCTTGACGACACCCACGGGAAGTGATGTGATGCTACTATTCTCAAGCCGTGTGGCAGCACACGGCCCCATAAGGCTATTCCTGACGAAAAAGTCAGTAAAGCTAAAATTTTCCTACCTAAGTATATTTCCTACTTAAGTCGGAAAATGTCAACAAATAAATAATTATTAAACTGTAGCGGTTCTCAAAGGAACCACCAGTAGAACCCAACGTCTCCCATAAGACATATTGTGTCCTTATTATTCCTTGTTCCTGTTTCTAGGTTACGTTGCACTTGGCAAACTTCATATAGACACATCAGTGGTTCTACATATCGCGAACAAACAGAATTGACTTGCTTCACGCAGTTTACATTCCATCGAGCACATCCAACGTCTACATCTGCAATACGCTAGTGTTTATGTTACTGCGGCGTGTCTATGACGGATGTGGCCGGACATAACTACCTACAGTTAATAATAAACCTGTGGAACACGCACTATTGGCACGTCGACAACGGCCAGGTGAGTCTCAAGCAGTAAAACGACTGCCGTACCACAAATCTTCCTTGAAATAAACACGTTAGTCACATTTCTAACGTCACTCCAACCATTTCGGCAGCACAACGCTCATAGCTTTATGTTTGTAGAACCAAACGGGTGATGTATCACGAAATTAGCGTCGTATACTATGTATTGCTCGTGTCGTAGTAGACAAAATTAATACGTCACAGTTTTAAAACGATTATACGGCCGTGCAGCGACCTCGTTCTGAAACTTGGATTAAGACGTTTTACAGTTTGCGTCTTTTGAAGCGCAGCGCTCAGTTTGTGGATTTGGACGATTATTAGTGACTTTAGCATTGATATTTGATACGTTATAAATATGCAATAATCAACAAAAGCATTCTAATAAACTTTGTAATTAGAAAGACATTTTAGTAAATATCTTGCATAATTATCCAACTCGTGAGTTTCAGTTCGCGTAAACCTTTAACCTTAACATGGCATGCTTATTGTAAAATATCAAACAATTTTTAATCCCAATCGATGATCTACAATTAATGTCAACACGTCATGTACTTCATTATTCTTTCACTGACAGCTTTTCATCAAAATGGGGCGTAGAAATTCGATGTAAATTACAAATTTTTACGCAGCCTAACTTATCGCTGAAAGAATCTGGCCCACTATCCGATAAAGTGTCTGCAACCCCATTAGCTCCGACAATGGCGCCTGTCGATCATCCGTCTTTATCCAATACTTTTCCCGAATTAATCGAGCTCAGGGCAACGCGAAACCTAAATTCCATTTTTATCATTTAAAAAGTTAGACAGATTTTATTAGTACCTTCGGTAGCGGTCCCCTAGGGCCGGCTAACCGAACAGACTATTTATCACCCGGTTATATCTACTGCGACTTTAGTAATAAAGAGATGATGAATGGGTTCCAATAAAGATAAAAGTGTTTGAAAAAATACGTGTGTAATTTATTCTGTGTTAGACTGCTAATAAATTATCGGATGTCAACCAATAGTAATATACCAACCTAATCTGATCAGGCTGCCACGTAGGCAGCCTGATCAGATTAGGTTGGCAGATATAGAGTAAAATTAAAGTTTCATTCACAAACATCCGTGCCGTGGACGGACAATGCTCCGTCGTCAGAGACTCGAAAACAAAATCGTACATTTTATGAACCATCACACCCATCCGGGCCGGCGATAGAGCTTCCGTGCTCTAGCAGGTGGTTCCATGATGTGCTAGGGAGTACTTACACATTCATTTTTTTTTTTTTTAATCTATTTTTTAGTTGCGGTACGCATTTGTAGTATTTTGTATGACTTAACATACACGAAATATGTGGATTCAAAGTACAAAATGAATAATAATGGACAAAAAATTAATCTGCGAATATTCTTTACTTCTTTGCTATGAGTGAACGGAAAGCCACTGTCGGGATAGAGATGCTTCGTACTGGCACAGCCACAGCCCCGACATACCAGGCACGGTCCTAATGTGTGCATAGACCATTACTTACAGTACCTACATTATTTGTGAAAACGAAGCTTTTATATATAGATTATAATGTTGCAGAGATTCTTAATATTTACAGAATTCGTCAGTCATGGACTATTTCGATTAAACAATGTTCCTTAAACTTCTTTGAAATAAAGACGGACGGTTTCTGCACCTTATTATGCACTATCTGCACTTGTTATAATACCTTCTCTACGGTCCTTATGGCCATCCCGGTCATAATGGCCTTAAGGGAAGTATTTTATAACAAGTTGCGCAAAAGTCAGTGTCATAATTTGATTTTTTTTTGTCACCTACCCTAACGAGTGGGGTATCATCAGATGGGTCTTTTAAAAACGTTTGGGGTTTGTGAAGACCATTTTTGATTTAGGGATCTGTTTGTGCAATATTAAGCTTTAAATTGCAAATTGTTGTCAGAGTCAAGTTCCTCCCCCCCCCTGCCAGCTAAATTCTTGATGTTAGGTATGTGAAAAAAATCACGGTAGTAGTATATTAATAGTGGAATTAAAAACTATTACAGCTAAGTAGACTTTACAAGTTTACGAGTAACAGCTGATCAAATGATAAATAACAAAATTTTCGTACAAATTCCATTTCGTATAGGGCGGGGGGGGGACTACGGAACCCTACATTGTGCGTGGCCCAACATGCACTTGCTCAGTATTTTAATATCCTAATAGGTACAAATGAATAAAAATAGAATAGGAACACATTACATAATATATTTTAGTCAGAAAAAGAGAAATTCTTGATTTATTTCACTGTTTAGCACATTTTCATACAGTAAATAACCTAAATTAGTGGCGGTATTTCAAATATATTTTTCGGATATTTATTAATGCTAAGATTTAAAAACACAACATTTTCACAACAAGTTTTGCTGCCCACTCTGGGCCCAGCCACTTGGGAAGTATGGGCATTCCCCTTTCGGAAAAGATGAAAAATCGCGGGCAACAGCTAGTCTTAAAATATAATCATTTTATGTCTGCGGTTAATTCACCATTAGTAGAATGTTTCCAAGAATCATCGCTACATTTCCCTACGAAACGACGAAGCAACTGGTGGCGCGTAAATGTTATGATTCAACTTTATATTGTGATATAAATTAATATAATTACGAATGTTCACCGCTTAATGGTTCTTTAGGGACTCCTGTATATTTAGGAGATTGGCCAATTTTTGACTCAGTGGAGAAGATACGGGTTAATGTGCCGAGATAACAATATTGTTTACTTTCTTTCATAAAATAGCAGGCATAATTTATTACTTTGTTAGTCGATAGATGAAGGTACACATTTATAATAGTGTAGTCAGCTTCATAAGTCGATAATTATTTGCAAATGTTGAAACTGAGGAAACACATTATTTAACTCATACCGCATGTCACGAAAATTCTAACTACAACAATATCGGCTGAAGAATCAATAAAAAGCTTTGTCCCATTAATTTAGGAGCTTCAATTTTTTGAAATATTGCTTCGGCTTATTCCACCTAGTTCACCTGGGTGATATCACCTGGGTGAACAAAGTGGTGTTCTCATATGACCTTGGAATTATTGCACCCAGGTAATACCTATGTGAATTGAGTGAACATAAGTGGTGTCCTTTGTTCATTACGTTCGTCGAGTCGCGTTCGTTCACTTGGTGATATAATTCTCTTGGAATTATATCACCAAGTGAACGAACGCGACTTTTTTCAATTCTGGGTACGCCCATGATTAGGTACCAGTGTTTTCTTATTTATCAAATTTAATGTTAATGTTTAATGTTAAATTATTTATCAAATTACTGTAGACGAACACTACTCGCGTCTTATTTACACTAAACCTATTGAATTGAAGTATTCAAATTACTATCATTTTTAATATTTTGCAATCTAGAATAAAGTCTACCGAAATTTTAGAAAAGTCGCGTTTGTTCACCTGGGTGATTATAGTACACAGGTAAACAAAGGACACCACTTATGTTCACTCAATTAACTTAGGTAAAATCACATGGGTGCAACGATTCCAAGGTGACATGAAGACGCTAGTTATATCCACTTTGTTCACCTAGGTGATATCACCCAGGTGAACAAGGTGGAATAAACCTTGTAATCGACTTAAGTCGCCGACTGTACATCATATTTAATTCAACTTGAGAAAAGAAAGAATGTATATATACTCGTAATATAAGTTTAAACCATGGCTTTAGTTTATGACGACCTTGGCCCGCTGAAGAGCCCATGAGTGTGATGTGAGGGGAAAAGGAGGGAGGGGGGGAAGGGCATATACAGCCAGATACTTTTGTGAGGGTGGAGCAAGTTAAAGCTCCTTACTTTCCTCACACAGCTCGTTGGACACTGCCAGTATCCGCCACTGTTAGATATCATAATGAGTTAGAGTCGACTGCAGATGTTCTACATAAATCAATTTTACTCATTGGATTGAGAGCCTCCTCCTTTTTTTGAAGTCAGTTATAAGACTTCAAAAAAAAGAGGAGGTTCTCAATCCGACGATCCGATGTATGGGGTATGGTTTTTCTTTTATGTTTGTTCACCGGTTACGCGTAGACGGCTAAAACGATTTAAAAAAAAAATCATAAAAAAACTCTTTGCATCTTATACGGATACTTCCAAGTTGGTCCCGTTTACATCATATCTGGACCTAGTTCCTGGATTCTGGAGAAATCGAGAGAACTATGAAAATATTAAAGGACACCTATGATTTAGGTATATTTTATCAAAAGCACTAATTGATAAAGTGGAACTAATGGTGAAGACCACAAATGACAAGCTGAACAATTCAATATTTCATGGTTTACGATTAAACACTATAACATGGTATTGAGTAGCACTTTATTCTCGTCATACTACTATTACACAATGTAATAGAGCTGATAGTGAACTATCAGGTCCTCAACAATAAACACTGCATCGGGAAAAGTAATATTTTGTAAAAGGATTTGAGGAGTTGATTTAAGTCTATGGTAACATAAGTAACAACAAACCAACCCACCAAAAAGTAAGAAATAAAAAACTTTTATACAAAAAAATATTTCCGATAACAAAAATAAATACGAGGCAATTAAAAAGCAAAATATAATATTTAATATCATCGAGTTAATATTGCATTAATACTTGAATAGTGAATAACAACTAAACTTAAACATTTTGAAGTTGATGCTAAATAAAACATAAAAACTACAATTTCATGCAAATAGATTTTTGTAAAAAAAAAATCAGAAAAGAAGTACTGTATACGTATCTTTTCTTTACTCTTTTAATGGAAAAGCGTGGTTCAATTACAGTTTTGTCCTCTTCAATCTCAAGCCCGTCTAATGGCTTCCATCAATCATGGCATCTCGGAACGTGTAGAAACTTCGACTACATACATTTTATGCAGCATTTTTATTAACAAGTCTTTTTTTAGCTTACAACATGAAATCTTACGCAAAGGTAAATGCTAATGCGGTTAAAATGTAAATATATAATCAATTGCCTAATGTGATGTAAATATCCGGACAAGGTTGGTAAAAAAAATACAATCGTACGGAAAATTGTGTTTAAGATTATAACTGAATGATTCAAAAGACGGCAGGAGATCCTCAAAAATATTGAAAGATTAACTTTCAGTTTCTTTTAGCTTGCTTTATTGTTTTGGTTTTTTTTTTTAAGTAGTAATCCATTTTATTTCATTGCATGATTGTACTTTACAGGTAAGAGTCGGTCGCATGTTCTTCATTAGTACCTTTGATTATATAATGTCTAGATTCCTAATTCGACATCTAAAATTGAAGCAAAGAACTGTCAAAAAGTACGGTCAAATGGACGTACTTTTTGATCAGGTAAAAAGCTGCCATCTGATGTTCAAGTGTTGTCATTGCAATAAAGTTAAATATCACCTACTACTTGGTGAAATGAACCTGATATTAAAGCTGGGAAATTGCATTTTCTACGGGTTCAAGGTGGTGGAGTAGTAACTTAAGCCTACACAACAACACTGCAGCATTATTGAATAGCATTACTTTAATCTAATAAATGTATAAAAGTGTTCATTTTATTAATATTATTTTAAGAACCTAAGCATTTTTAATATGTCAATATTAACTAAGGTTATTTTTTTTCCACTTTTATTAAAAATATCCATAAATAATCTGGAGGAAACCCACATCCACTTTTCGACAACGATTTTAAAAGCAATTTGTTTTAATAATCATGATGAGCTTTTATGTAAATATTTCATTGAAAAGTTTATATTACTTGTTAATCATATAAATAATAAACAATCTAGGTTTAATCCCTACTTCATTATAAACAGTAGGTACTTTTACCAGGATTAGTGACAGTTTTCCTATATAGAGGGGAGAAATAGTACTCGGCAACAATAATAGTCTTAAAAAAAAAACAAAGAGTGTCAAAGGTCAAATACAGTAGCTTCATTTTTCTGATAGGTTTACTGAGGACATGTTCCATCTAGACATCATATAATCAAAGATTAGTACACCCGTGCGAAGTCGGGGCGAGTAGGTAGTTATGACATAGTGCGAAAATATCTAAAATTAAGATGACAGCGAAACCTGATTCTTTCTCACTCACATGGCTCTACCTTTTGGTCCATTGACTATTAACCTCACAAAAAGAGCAATGGCAATTCACCATACCTGAAGCCAGCACTTTGGAGGGCACTTAATCACACCAGATGACGTTAAGTCCTCTCCACCAGGGCGCATAATCGATTTCAAGGTCAGACTAAACCTTGGGGATATCCTGTAAGGCAGCAGCCCGGCTTCTATCCAAATACAATACAAATTCGCCACACAAGTTCACCTCGCAACTATGAGAACCCCATTTGAACGAAGCTAATTATAACTACAACAATAATGCAAACTCGAACAGAATTGCTCAACCATTATACTACTGGGCATTATAATATACAAATGTACCCTGAAGAAACAATTAACTAGTCTGGCGCAAAATTAATATAACAAAGTAGCGAACAGTAAACTTTAATTGAGCGAAACCAGTTCAATTTGTGCATTGAAATACTTACAAAACATAATTGGATTGTTTAAAGAACATGAATGCGTTAAAGAAATAAAGAACGATATTGGCTGAATAGAATTAGCTGACTTTTGGAGCCCATGAATTTCCCAAATGGAAATAAAAAGGGACTATGATGTACCCAAGTACAAAATTGGACTAGACATCCAAGACACATAAATAAATGTTAGCAAAAAATATTTCATTGTAAAGAAATTTATTTTTAATCATCTGAATTTGTTTTTGTATTTTTACCCGACTGTACGGAAGGGTTATGTTTTTCGCACGTATCTTTTATGTATGTATGTAATATTCTTTCTTATCTCATATCTCACAAACCATTGAACGAATTTATACAATTAAGACGTCGTTAGATTTGTCTTAACCGCCTAAGTGTTCTTAGATAGGTGACGTATAAAAAAAAAACCAACATGGCGGCTGTGAGATGTCAAAATATATAGAGGTGTAAAAAAATATGTTTACGTGAACGAACACTGCAATTAGGGTATCAAATTAAAGTATTCATCTTAAGCATTTCAAAAAGGTATAACATGATTATGACTGTAGTACTAAAAAAAGTTAGTTAGGAACCTTTATTTTTTTCGTTGGTATTGTTACATCCTACCACTACTTAAAAGTTAAATTAAAAAAAACCCGCCTGCATAAAAACTGCTTTTTTGGGCAGGCGTGTATTTTTTTAGTTTTTTTATTCAGAAGAGTTAAAAAAATAAATAACTAATAAGTCTTCCCAAAATAGAAGTTTAAAAGTGGCATTACAATTTAGTTTAATTTTTAATGAGACGTCTTTCGTTAATCACTGTCAGTCAACTGACAACGCAGCTCTATTGTGCACAGATAATAAATCAAAGTGGGAAACTGTCGAAAAATTTCATTGGGAAGTTTTGACATTTATCAGGCAAAAGTATTTCTGGTATACAGCCTATCTGAACAGCCAATGATAATGCCGTTGATTAGAGCAATAAATCAGGATACTAAAACCAGATTACAGATGAGGCCGATAAACTACATAATTAATCGATTGAGGGTATCTAGATGGTTCTAGTGATTCAATTACAAACACGTAGGTAGGTTGATTGATGGATCTCACTTATCTGATAAAATTGTTAGTAATATTAAAAAGATGTAATTTAGGAGCACTGGCGTGAATTCATAGGAGTTTAGACATTTTGCCAACAACTATTCACGATATTTTAATATCCATAATAGTGTTGAGAAAAATGTTTACCAAGAAGTTAGATAATTATACCTAATCTAGCATCTGGAAATTAACTCATAATTATTATAGGAACCTAATTAAAAAATTGCAAACAAGTCCGTATTCATTCTTCATCAATTCGAATACCTAACCGTTTCCAAAAATATTGTCTATGAGACAAATTTAGGGCCATAGTAATGTCCGAAAATTGAATCCCACCAAAAACATGTTTATGTGAATTAACGCCAAGACGAATAGGTACATATGGCTACCACTCTAAAATAAGTTATCGGATCTTAGGATAAGAGAAGGTGCTAACTCTACACGTCCTAACTTAATACTCTCTAATTCTCTTCATAACGTGTAGAATCCTGTGTAAGTAATATGTGTACCCATGCAAAATTACAGCCTTCTAGCATTAACAGTCTCTGAGCTAAACTGCGGATGGACAGACGGACATGGCGAAAATATAAGGGTTCCATTTTGCCATTTTTGCTACGGAACCCTAAAAACGTTAGGGTTTTCAGCAAGATAAAGCAAACAAGACTAGAAAACAAAGCTTGTTTAATGTCTACGTACTGCATTAAATTAGTTAGCTTTTACTCAAATAAGACATTGTTTTATTTTAAAAATTATAAACAACTGCATTTAAAGTTTTTCTAAAATATACTTTGCCAGAGCTGGGAGATCGAACGCTTCAAAAGGCTTCAAGATAAGGTAGGTCCTGCGTTTTCGCTGTCTCTGCTTTGGCGGTAGCTGTATAGTAAGAAAAGATAAGTATATCTACGTAGGTATCCTTATCTTTTCTTGAAATTACCTAGAACAGATTTTGTTTCTTGCTAAAGCAAGAAGTAAATAAACCACCTCAAGGATTACCTCCGAAAACAATTGCTACAGTACTCTGTAACAATGTTCCGACATATTGTTAGCTTTTCTTACTTTCCGTATTACAAGACTTGTGTTCTTGGCCCCAGGTTGACACAAAAGGACTAAATATCTACGGCAGAGCTTACCTACATGCACATAGAGTCTGGTCATAACAATAGCGATTTTCTTGCGTATTTAAATTTCATTCAAATACATTGTGTAGTTTTGAGTAAAATGCCTTTGACATATGGACAGAAAGACAGACAGACTGAAAGACGGATATGACGAAACTATATGGGTCCGAATTTTGTCATTTTGGCTACGGAACCCTAAAAATGATAACTTCTAAACGGCTCTCGAATGGATTTTCTTCAAACTAAGAACCATTCATATTAAGCTGTCGTCCTAATAAAACCACATCCTCCATTGTTTTGTAGGTACATATATAGGAGATAAAAATAAGTTCGATGCTTATTTACCTCATCACAACTCGTAATATTCTATGTAGGTAGGTAATGTGACACCGCTACTACTTTCGGGAAAACAATTGTTTTCGTAATAATTGTTGAATGGCCTCGTAGCCTTCGGTTCAACCAATGTACACAGTCTATTATTAACCGTAACTACTCGACAAATCACCCTTTTAACTGAGTCTCCGCACTCTCGGCCATCTATCATCGTAGCCACATAACAGTCATGAAAGAACAAAGCATTCGACAATAATGAATCCTCCGGTACTGTACATATTACGTACATACGTTCAGTAAAATTAAATCATTGAGCTTTGATGTAAACGTCACGATGCGCCCACGCAGGGCAGTTAATGTTATGATACGATCTAAACGTATGGCTGTAAAAACCGCGAAATATAAAAATAAATGATTTGATAAATCGTTATTGAGCTTTGGTTTTTGGGATGCGTTTATGTATTGTTGATTGATGTTCAGATTGATTGATGTCTCGATCATGGTCGAAATAATTTAATTTGATCATTTATTATCATGTGTGCTGTTCGTACAATAAGTTCACCAACACTTATTTTAGAATTATTACAAAACAAGGAATACGGAGATTAACGCGATCTTTTACACATCTTTTACACTTGGCTACAAACGGAGAGACACGGCCGATGCAACGGACAAACTAGGCCTGAAACCTTTTCGTAACGCCAAGCAATCTAAAGGTAAGTAAGAGGTATTCTTTGCATTTTAATTATGTAATATACACTCATTTATTTGAATCGTTCGTACTTCAAAATCATAAGATATCACAAATGGCCTAATTAAAAGTAAATGAAATTCTACACATACTATTAAGATAAAGTGTTAAATGTTACCCTACGCAATGTCATCGTAATTACTATTAAAGACCATTTCTTTATAAAAGCAATTAAATTTAATTACATCGGTACTTAAACGTGCCCTGAGGAAATTGTTTGCGTACATTTGGTATTACAATAAAGCTGTTGAGATCACAAGCTCCTAAGAACTACGCTTTATTCGTCAAAGAGGGACTCGGACCTTTTTGACGTATTCAAAAGGAATTTAATTAGTAGATTTTTTGATGCAAACGAATTCAAAAGGCAATATCTCAACAAGTTTATTTAAGAGATTCGAGTAAAAAATACGACTGCACATTGGACGCGGGCTTTCAGTCTAAATAAGGGAAGGGGGGGGGAATGGATGTACAAAATGTAACCCATAGACTAAATGCGTTTTAAGATATTTCTTGAAAAGGGACTTTGGAAATCCTACTATATTCAAGCTTCAAAAGTTTGTGAAGATGCATGGATGAATGGATATTTGTTGCTCTTTCACGGAACAAAACTACGGAACGGATATTGAAAGTTTACCGTAATACAGTACTATTGTTTAAACATCAGAACAACATATATCTTGCAAAATCAACCATAACGCAGGCAAAGCCGTAGGGAAAAGCTAGTAAATAATAATAAACTAGTAATAAGTTCAACTTTTTAACTCGTGGTATAAATCACGTTCGTTCTAAGAGAAATTATCCATGGGCACACTAGTAATGCGGAAATCGCACAGTCCATTTTTAGGGATCCGTACCCAAAGGGTAAAAACGGGTCTGTCTGTCAACAGTATGTATCTCATGAACCTTGATAGCTAGACAGTTGATTTTTTTACAAATGATGTATTTGTATGATGCTGTTGCCGCTATAACAACAAATACTAAAAACAGAATAAAATAAATATTTTAAATAATTATAATATGATATCATATTATATATAATAACGGCAACAGGTAGACGCTTGAAATATTCACAAAATATTTAGTTGTATATTCCCTTTAATGGTAAATAATTAAATTAAAATATAATAAATATTTAAGCGGGTCTCCCATACAACAAACATGTTTTTTTGCTGTTTTTAGGGTTCCGGAGCCAAAAAGCTAAAACGTATTTATATACCCCTTATAGTTTCACCATGTCCGTCCATCGGTCCACAACTTAGCTCAGAGACTGTAAGTAATAGAAGGCAGTATTTTGCATGGATTCACATTATTACTACCCCGACAAGGTGAAAGAATAAAATCTTGAAAATCACACCCTCACTTTTTGTATTGTGGGTATTTGTAAAGTGAGTGGGGGATGGGGGGACCACGGAACACTACATTGTGCATGGTCCGACATGCACTTGCCCAGTTTTAGTCGATATTAATAACATGGTACACAGACAGACACCGGGACAGGTGATACTGAAAAACAGGTTATTATATAGTGTCTAAAGTTGTATGCTACGGCAAAAATATTTAAAAAGATCACTCGCCGAGTTAATGGCTCCACACGAAAGTATCCATAGTAACAATGACGCGTACGTACGTGGCACTGTGTAACACAACACGTAGCGAGTCCGCGGTTCTATTCCCGACTTATTTATTGCAGTACAGCACTTAGAGGCCAGACCGTATGGCAGCGGCTTTTTATTGCAATGGGCCGAATAAAAATAGGCCATTGTTTAGGCAATTTTATGAATAATGGCTCAGCAATAATGGCTAAGGATGTGGCTGTCGAGAGATAGGGAGACGTGGGAGTGATCTATTGGGGATTAAAGGCAAAGTTAAGTGGTTTTTGTAGTAGCTTTCAATGCAGGTAAATACAGATAAGTGAAACTACTGAAAATCGGTGGGACGTTTTGGCTACGATGGCTTAAATTTAAATATTGGCTAGCATCAAAACAATACTACAGTTTTCATTATAAAAGTTACAGCCAACCATATAACTTTTTACAATGAGTCGTATTTTCGCGTCATTAAATTTCTGAACGTGCATTTAATCCCGTGACGTCAACTTTATAATCTGACAGTTGATTTGCGCGCCAACGTTTATCGCCGTCATGCAAACCAATTAATAATTTTTAATGTGCGAATTTCATATTCCCGGTAAATACGTATATGTGAACATTAATTATAGGTGTACCAGAATCTCATGAAACAAAATTTTAAAAAAAGTTGTGATTACATGGCAATGTTAACTGACACTTGTCAAAGTACGTGTACGACTGCTTCGTACTCCAATTATATGATTTGAAACTTTTTCATTCTTAAATAAAGTTATTAAAAAAACAGGCAAGTGCATGTCGGGCCACGCACAATGTAGGGTTCCGTAGTCCTCCCCCCCTCCCCGATAATGCGGCTTAAGTAATGGGTTTTCTATTGTTTTGGTTTCATACTTACAACATTATGCCTACTTAAGGTATATTTGCCAAACTACTTGGCAATATATGATTAGGTATAAATGAGACAAAAGATGTAGTATAGTCTGGTTATAATTATCTAAAGGTGCATCTTATATACTAACGACTTCGTGTTGATAACAGATAGTGGAAACATTTAATAGATACTGAACGTGCGATAAGGAACATAAGATTGTGATGTAGATTGTAGATACAGCACAAAGATATTGTACTGTAACAGTACACCCCCCTTTAAAAAAAAAAAAATATGGTAATAGTGTTTACAATATAAATTTGACCTAGACCTTACTAGTTATTTGCTGATGTATATAAATAATAATGCTATTGTACGCGGTGGAATTTGATGACGCCTGTTGTGGTGTGATTTGCTGACGTCTGTAATTTTGACTTAGCTGTTGCACGAGTGTTTATTATTTTTTTCCGTTAAACTCTTCATTCTTCTGTCCAGTGTTTTCATTATGCCGTAAATTAGGATCACGCCGATTGTTAAAATAATCTGTCCCATTGCAACATTTCTTGTCCACCGTAAGTCCTCCTGGATCAGGTTACGGAGTTGGTCCGCTTCGTTTTGATTGAGGCAATTGTCCGTATTGTATGTTATCTGGTCCTTAGAACTTTGATTTCCCATTTTAGATGTCTTGTTGTTACGAGTAGTTGTGAATTAATGGTATATGTTAAGATCTATGTTAATATATATACGAATAGCTTGCTTATATCAGCGATTTTTTATAGACGTACTACTGGCTTTACTTTACGTCCCGATCGTGTAGTGTACGTGTGTGAATGCCTGTCGCAATCCTTTGAATCTGGCACGTAGTTTGATTCGTCATTGATCATGAAAGCTGGTTTCAATCTATCAATTGATATCACTGTCTCTTTATCCCTAATTCTAATGCAAAATGTTTTATCTGTTTTACTAATTACTGGGTAGGGTCCTTCATACGGCGGTGTCAGGGCTTTCTTAATTCTATCACACCGAACAAATACGTGTGAGCATTCTTTGAGTTCGGGATGCACAAATATAGCTTGATTGTGTTTTTTTCTTTTCGGAATTGATGTCATTTGTGTGATGTCCTTTTGAATTTGTTTTACAAACTCTTCGTACGTTGATAACTGTGCTGCTGATGACTCAAAAAATCCTCCAGGGAGTCGTATTGGCGTTCCATATGTCATCTCTGCTGAACTATAACCTGTGTCTTCTCGCAAGCTACTCCGCAACCCGAGTAAAACTGTTGGAATTTCTTTTAACCAATTTTCGTTGGATTCTCTTGTCATTAACGCCGCCTTTAAAGTTCTATGAAATCTCTCTATCATTCCATTGGATTGTGGATGATAAGGTGTTGTCCTAATTTTATGTATTCCCAAAAATTGTGAGAGTGACTCAAATATTCTTGATTCAAACTGTCGGCCTTGATCCGTAGTAATGCGCAATGGACATCCAAAACGAGTAATCCATCCCTCGAAAAGTGTCTTGGCTACTGTTTCTGCAGTTATATCTTCTACCGGAAATATTTCGGGCCATGACGTACAACGATCTATGATTGTGATTAAATATCTCTTCCCTTGTGAAATCGGAAGTGGTCCGACGATGTCAATATGTAAATGTTCAAAACGTTGCGCTGTCATAAATGTACCAGGAGGTGATATCGTATGTCGTTGTATTTTTGATTTTTGGCAGGCTATACATGATCTACACCAGTTATTGATATCTTTGTTCATATACGGCCATAAATACCTTTGGGTTATCATTTTTCTCGTAGTTCTTTTTCCTGGATGGCTCATACCATGAATGGTATCGAAAATTTGTTTGCGAAAATGCTTTGGTAAGTAGGGGCGGCTTTTTCCAGTAGAGGTGTCGCAGGTGATGTTTATTGTGGAACCCGGAAGCGTAATGTTTTTGAATTTTAATCTTTTATTGTCATGTAATTTACTTAGTTCATTATCTGTTGATTGACATTTTTCCAATTCAGCGTAATCGATAGGTGATGGCACGTATATTTCCTCTATTCGAGATAAGGCATCGGCGGTAATATTGTCACGTCCGCTTATGTGTTGAATGTTGGTACTGTATTGTGAAATGAAATCTAACTGCCGGACCCGTCGCGGTGTATCGTTTGATGATGGTTTTTGGGAGAATGCGTATGTCAAAGGTCGGTGATCCGTAAATATTGTAAATTCTCTTCCCTCGATTAATCTGTGAAAATGTTTGACGGCCATGTATATTCCTAACAGCTCTCTGTCAAACGTAGAATATTTTTGTTGAGTTTCGCTCAATTTTTGTGAAAAAAATCCTAATGGTTCCCAATTGCGTCCGGATTTTTGTTGTAAAACTCCACCAACGCAAGTAGCACTAGCGTCGGTCATGAGCGCTAGTGATGCGTTGCGGGAAGGATGCGCTGTTAACACTGCGTTTTTCATGCTTTCCTTGCATTTTTCGTAAGCTTTGTCTGCTTCCGTTGTCCAAGGAACAGGTGAATTATCGTTCTTTTTTGAACCATGTAGATATTCGTTTAAAATTCTTTGATTTTCCGCTGCGCATGGAATATTACTTCTGTAGAAATTGACCATGCCCAAAAATCTTCTTAATTCTTGAATTGTTTTCGGTTTGGGAAATTCCATGATTGCTTTGTAATTTTCTTCGGTAGGGAGTATTCCTTGGCTCGTTATATGATAACCTAAGAAATCTATTTCCCTTCTGAGAAATTCGCATTTTTCGAGATTAATGGTTATTCCATTCTCGTGTAAACGTTTGAAAACCGTTTCTAAATGCTGATAATGCAAATCTTCGTTGTCCGATGCAATGAGACAGTCGTCTACAAATATAAATACGTAGTTTAAATCTCTAAATAAGGAATCCATGAATCGTTGAAATGTTTGTGCCGCATTGCGTAATCCGAAAGGCATTCTTAAGTACTCAAAAAGTCCAAAAGGTGTGATGATGGCTGTTTTTTCTATATCTTTAACAGGAATACAATGGTATGCTTTACGTATATCTATCTTGCTTAGTATCTTCTTATTTTCTAATATGTATGTAAAGTCAGTTAATCTTGGTAGTGGGTATTTGTCCGGTACTGTCGTGCTATTGAGCATTCGATAGTCTCCGCATGGTCTCCATTCGCCATTTTTCTTTTTTACCATATGTAATGGGCTTGCCCATGGGCTATCTGACGGTCGGCAAATTCCGAGTTCTATCATATTTTGAAATTCCTTTTTGGCTATGTCGTATTTTTCTGGAGGTAATGGTCTTGCCCGAGCTGCGACGGGTGGTCCTGTAGTGATAATGTGATGTTCAATCTTATGTTTGGGCGCATTGCGGAGAGAGGACCCTTTCGTGATGTCTTCGTATTTGTTTAAAAGTTGCGTAATACGTGGATTCGTTCCCACTGCGATATTACGAATTGTTTGTTGTGTCGCTTTTTCCGAAGTTACATGCGTTGTCAGCTCTGTAACTTTGTCGATAAGTTTGCGACCTGCTATGTCGACTAATAGTTTATAGTGCTCTAGAAAATCTGCTCCAATTATTGGTTGTGTAACATCGGCGATTACAAAATTCCATTTATAACATCGTTGTAGTCCTAAATTCAAGGTAAGCGTCTTCTCGCCGTAAGTCCTAATTTTAGTCCCATTTGCAGCGTATAGTGTGTATTGTTCATTTTGTAAAACTGAATGTCTCTGTTGCTTGCTAATGACTGAAATATTTGCGCCCGTGTCAATCAAAAACTTCATACCACTTTTTCGGTCGGTAATGGTGAGGCGATTGGATGGGTGGATTGCACAGAGTTTCGCCGTTGTCTGTGCTCTTATTCGTTTCCCTGGTTCCGTACGTAAGTCATTGGTTTCCAACTGCATGGTTTAATGCAGTTCTTTGCATATTTTCCGAATCTTTCGTGGTAGTAACAAAATCGATTTGCTCCTCTATAGTTTGTTCTCGGCCTCATAATCGGGAATTGTTGACGTTTCTTGAAATGATTGTGCGTGTTGGGTCGATAGCCATATTGACCTTGCTGAATTGCGTCAATATCTATCTGTAATTTTGCTAGCTGGGCTAAAATGCATGCTGTATTGTTGTCGTTTGAAGTGTCGTTGCTAACAGCTGATATTTCGGTTACTTTTGAATTCATTATTATTTTGTCTGCAATTTGGCTCAGTTTGTCAATTTCCATGTCTTCCGTAACTGCTAGAACCGTAGTAACTGATGTTGGTAAAAGCCTGAACCATAGTAGTTTAATTGTTTCGTCACTGATTTTTCCTCTCCCGAGGACTCGCATTTGACGTAATAACTGCGAAGGTTTTTGATCACCGAGTTCTGTCTCTGATATTAATTTTTGAAACTGTCGCTGTTCTGTTTCTTCGTAACAATCAATTAAACGTTCCTTGATGTTTTTGTATTTATCTGTAGTCGGTGGTGAAGTGATTAGGTCACTAACCTGTAGTATTTCTTCCTTGGATAACTTTGCTATTACTGTACAGTATTTGTATTCGTCTCCTTGCTTCTGTGGTGCTAATATGGCTTCTAGTTGCGTGAACCATAATCTTGGTTGGTCTTTCCAAAATTCCGGAATGCGGGATAAAACCGAGGTGCCAGCAGCTACTTCAAGTGTTCCTTGCTGATTTATGTTCGCCTTGCACGGTGATTGTGCCATGTTTCTTGCTGCGTATTCGTTCGTCGGGGTCACCAATTTGCCAAACTACTTGGCAATATATGATTAGGTATAAATGAGACAAAAGATGTAGTATAGTCTGGTTATAATTATCTAAAGGTGCATCTTATATACTAACGACTTCGTGTTGATAACAGATAGTGGAAACATTTAATAGATACTGAACGTGCGATAAGGAACATAAGATTGTGATGTAGATTGTAGATACAGCACAAAGATATTGTACTGTAACAGTATACAAAAACCACTTACCTTGAGCCACTCCCTAGCTTGAGATGTTTTTCACAATTATGTTACTTCACTTTGTCGGCGTAAGTAATTATTATGTGTATCCATGCAAAATTATAGCCTTCTAGCACTAACAATCTCTGAGCTAAGCTGCGGACGGACGGGCGGACGGACGGATGGACATAGCAAAACTATAAGAGTTCCGTTTCGCCATTTTGGCTACGGAACCCTAAAAATGCGGCAGTATGTCGAGCTGATTTCTAACCGCTATTCTAAATGCTGATTTCTAAACGGGTAGAAAAACTAAATTTAGCTTAGTGTTAAACTTTTATTATTCAATGCGAAAACTGAAATTCGCGGCTAGAGCTACTGCCATGCTGTATGCTGAGGAATGAGGATCCTTATTTCTATTGAGGCAGAAATTGATAATGAACCGTTATTTAAAACCATAGTAGGTAAGTCAATTAAAACATACAACGATCAAGACTTTCTCGTCCATGTAGGTCTTGGACCTACTTACCTAAACCCTGTGTTACCAACTCTACAGTATAACGTCCCCATTCTTCATTAGATTTTGGTACAAAACTACCAAAAATAATAAAATTATTCTATCAATCTGTCTAATACCTAATACTTTGGTATAAAGTAGGTTTTACTAACTTATCAAATATTCATCTTTTCTTATTTTATGCAAGCCCTGGGTCGCGGACGACTGAACAAAAATACATTAAGTATTTAAAACAAACACAACATTTAAAGATGTCACGTTAGTCGAGGGTTTTAACAATGTGCCATTAGAATCGGCCAAAAAGAAAGCACAGTTGACCATGGCTTTAGGGAGCTGTCTTTGAGAGACTAGTTAAGTATAGACCTTGACCGCAGATCAAAAGATGGCGATGACAGACGCGGAGTACGCGCCCGAGCTCTGGTGTTAGACTGAGCCACATGGCTCACACGTGTACTACATAATAATGAGAAAATACTGTACAGCAGAACTCATATTTTTACTTTGCGTTATTGATAGTTAATAATGACGTGACCATTTTCCCAAGACATAGCGTTTTTTATATTTCCTAAATAAAAACTTCTACACCGGACAAAAAAATGAATTAACCTATATGTTGCGATATGATAAATATATTCGATGGCCCCACTTATCATAAAATTCCTCAATAAACATGAATTAACTCAGCAAGTCCATTGAGATGCGCGTGCGATTCTCCGCGAGCTTCCTCCATCTTGTCATAATCAGATGATTTATTTGACACGTTGATGTCTTTGGAAACTTGTAGCGTAGGAGCAAAACATAAATTATTAAAATTCTCGATAAAATAAAATATAATATAAAAAAAAAACGGGCAAGAGCATGTCAGACCATGCTCAGTGTAGGGTTCCGCAGCCTCGAATAATTGCATCAGCAGGAGAGCGTATGTTCATGGCACTTACGTCCTTTTGTTGAGAAAGGCAGTTTTTTGGCAATAACTCAATGACGGTATATCCAATCCTGTCCAAAACAATTTTAGTTTAAAGTATTTGTTAAGCGCTACCTTTGCGATATTTTTTAAATTTTTTGGTTACACCGTTCAAAAGATAAAGGAGGGGGGCACAATTTATGCAACTTTCAGAGCGATTATATTCAAAAACATATACTCAATAAAAAATAATATTAGAAACCTTAAAATGTTTTTAAAAAACCTGTCGAATGATGTGCCACACGTTGATGTTTGCCAAAAAAAACATTTTTTAGCTTCTGTTACATGTATAAGTGCGCCCCCTAAAATATTTATTTTATTATTTAGCTATTAAACTAAGTAGCGGCTACTACAAGGCACCTTTTCACCAAATTACATCAATATTCATCAAGTAGTCTTTGAGTAAAATGCCTGTGACATACGGATAGACAGTCGGACATGATGAAACTATAATGTTTGGCTAAGCCATTTTGGCTACGGAACCCTAAAAAATATAATAAAATAGTCGAATTTATATTTGTTTCATCATGTTTCACGAAATATCAAACAAGACGCTTAAAAAAATAAGATCCTATTTTCGATAAAATATTTGTTGATAAAACACAGTTATTCCACATCAATAAAAAGATCAGTGTTTTGAAAGGCTCAAAGCAAACAAGCATACGATCTTTTTAACCCCTGATGCAAAAGGAGGGGTTCGTGTGAATCTGTATTCGAGGTGCGTTTTTTTTTTAAATCAACGCTGGGTTTCCCCTAGCTTATGGTGAGATGTAGACCTTTTCGGTATACGTACTTTGTCTGTTTTTTCCTCTGTATGTATAATTTGACTGCCTCTGTGGCGCGGTGGGAGTGTATCCGACTGCTACGCTAGTGTTAAGCCACACATTCAACTGCTTTTGTAGGCCCTAGGCCTAAATAAACCTATTTTCATTCATTGTTTTTTCTATTAGAAAGGTAGTATAATTGGGGGTTTTATTGATAGGTAACATTATTCAACACCCCTGTCATACAGATATATACTACTAATATAACTACTAACGAGACCATTTAATTATTATTAAAAGCGGTAGTAGCCTTTTGGTCAAGGCATCGGGATCGCAATCACGTTGTTGCGGATTCGAACCCTATCCATTATACTACAGACGTGAACCCACTCCTAATAGCCCAGGTGGAGGGGTTAACAGGACTGCTAGAATTGTGGGACCCTTAATTACACATTGTTAGTTATCTTTATTTAAAAGAAGAAAAAACATATACACCTACATACCTACCATATAATTTCTGTTAACAATTATTATTTCTATAATAATATTTTATTAAAAGGCAAAGCTTACGCAAAACGGCTGGCAGGAGCTGGATGCGAGAAGCCGAGGATAGAATAAAGTGGTGTGCAATTGGAGAGGCCTATGTCCAGCAGTGGACTGCGATAGGCTGATGATGATGATGATGAAAAGGCAAAGAAAATCGTTTTTGAATCAATTATAATGGTTCCATTGCCATATTATGGGTCGATAACTAGCTGACTGGTGCTCGTAAAGAAATGAAAGTAGTTGTTAGCCGGCGTTTTGGATATATTTACGCTTTTTAGAATATTTAACAATTAATGGACTTAAATATTATAATTTATCTTTTCTGTTCAAATTATACTATATTTAAAACCAACACACTAACATATACAATATTGCGTGTTGGTAACATTTTCTTTTACTCATATGAAGTGGGCAACCCAGCTAACTGGTCGCTAACCGGCGAAATGACCCTACGCACCAATGCACATCACAAACAAAGCTGCTATCATTTTTACAGGTCTGCGTTTAACGTGTGAAATTTATTTTAAACTAACTGGAAGTGTAGTACCACTCGCCCGGATTTCGCCTCTAATTACCTAAATATACCAACTCGCCCCGTTGAAGTTCAGATGAGCCAACTCGCCCCCGATTGTAAGTAGGTTAATAGTACGGTTAGCAACAATAAATTTTTGAGTGTTGGCAATAAATCAATTATTAATGCCAGTTCGCATGGCTGTAAGACCTGCAAAAGAACCATTTTTATATTTTTTCTTCTTGTGATGTCTGGCTCTCACTAATATTTTACATCTTCTTTGTAAATGAATATAAGTTAGGCTCAAAAAACCAGTACTTGAACTGCTTCCTTCTTCTGATATTGTTCTATCTATAACATTTAATATATTATTTTTAGAAACTTTTAAAATTATTGTATAATTACCTTACATCATTTTAGTTCAATTTATTCCGGACCCTTTTCTATTATAAAGTGATGCGTTATTTAGACAGCGCCATCTGTTGTTTGTCAACAGTACCATAAGTCAGAAAGAGCAAGTGTCATATTGCTGCCTTTGTTTTCTGTCTCATTATTCACCGAGTTTTTTTTTATAATTCGGGGAAAACTCGGGTAGCAATATTTCCTTTACATACAGCACCCACCAATAATAACATTACACAAAATAGATGCTTTGACTTTACAATCTGACTATACTTTTTTCGTTCGAATTTCAATGAAAATAACAGAAAAGGCAGGAAAAAAATATAGGCCAATTATTTATTTTAAATATTAAATTGAATTTAACTGACTACTACTTACCCTTTTATGCTACCATACCATTTTATGCGCTCTTGTGAGGGTGCAACTTATGTGCAACAAGGGATGAAAATTTTTAAGTTTAGTTCAGGTTAGAAGGTTCGGCTTTCGTGCTCCGGTAAAAAGAACAGAAATGTCGGTTTTGATTCCTGGGTCTGAACTTCAAATTTTTCTTTTAAATTCATTGTTATATATCTTTTAGTAGGACCTACCTGTAAGTTGTAAATAATTAGTAAATATTAATTTTATTTGAAATTATTTTTAACAAAGTTATTTCGTAGGGTACCTATTCTAGTCGTAATAAAGAATATATAATAATGGAAATTAAATATTGAAATTAAACCTCATATCATTCAGACCACAAGACGATTTTAAACAATTAAGACGTCGTTAAATTTGGCTGGACCGCCCAGGTGTTCTTAGATAAGTGACATTTCAAAAAACAAACGTGGCGTCTGTGAGATGTCAAAAACAAGAGGTGTCAAAAAAAAAGTTTTTTTAATACCGCAATATGGGTATAAAAATGAAGGGCTCATCGTAAGCATTTCAAAAAAGTTTAACATGATTATGACTGAAATTAAATAGTAAAAAAGTCAATTAGCAACAATTCTTTTTCAATTTTCAATACTTGGCAATAGCTGTGATAAAAGTTAATTACATCCTATAATCACTAAAAAGTATAAGAAAAAAAAAATTTTTTTTTCTTATACTGCTCAAAAAAGGTGCAAACAAGTCCAAATCCCCTACATATGTAATGTCATGCTGTCGTAGGAGATTCATTAATGCCTCCATTGCATGCATGGGGATCTTGCTTGCACCTTATTTACTTGTATTGGTTGTTGTTATCCCAAATAATAAACATAAATAAAAAGTACCGCCCACCCCGCATTAAGGGGCGACTGGGGTCGCTGAAAACGGGGTGAGTTTTAATAGACAGACCGAAATCCGAGGGGTAAGAGGGGTCTACACCGTTTCGGAATGCATAGAGGACAAACATACAAATTTACATTGATTTTTATATAGGTAAGTAAATTAAGTTACCAGCTTGGCCGATCAGACGGCCAGTTTACAAGGAACTAGGTGAATAATCGACAAGTCGGCCATAATCATAGTCGGCCTATAACTAGCTAGAAGTAAGTCATCATTAAATGAGAAAAGTGAAGTTGTGAAAATGGCGGCAAGCTGTAAAATTTACTTGAAATACCTATTAACAGGAAAAGAACAAGAGAACGAGACTTTGTGATTCAAAGAAGAAAACTAGAAAGAAAATAAACTTGAAACTAGCGAATGTTTAGAATGTGCGAGCCATATTTACATACCCGAAAAATAACGTAGGGCCTACCTTTAAAAATGGCAATAGGCACGTTAGCCGCGTCATGCCAAAAAATAAAACAAGAGTAGAATAGGAAGGTAAATACGTATACATACTTACCTATGTAAAACCTATCGAAATGAACATGAACTATGTCCGTTGCCAATTGTGCAGAGATCGGCTAACAAAACATCTGTTTGAAATATATATTGTTTTTGAAATAAATTGTACAAATGGTTTAGCTATAAATTAATGTCTAACAAAAAAGTTTATTGTGGCAAATTAGTCGTAACTACAAGCTGGCAAAATATTTAGCATTGTAACCTATGGCATGTTTAGTATTGTAAAAATGGACTAGATGCATAGTTCGTTTTTGTAAACCATAGACAAATGGTAAATAGGTAGGGTTAAATATACCTACTTGCCATTTAGTTCTTTTGAAATTAGGTATTATTTTTTAGTGGTTTATTTATTTTACTATGCCTACCAACATTTTATAGATTATTTTATTAAACAAGATGAAACATTTATTAGCTCACCTCATAAAAATAGGTGTAAAAATATAAAATAGAACGCCTGACTATAATAATAGACAATATAAACAATAGACGAATATTTTATATCTACGAACTCACCTATTTCACGCCTTTAAAATATTATTTTATTCGCTTCTATTTTCCAATTCCCGGCACAAACTTCCATCACAATACAAAAAGTAAATAATAATGTAAAATGACGATTATTGTTCCAATTTTAAACAATTGTATAAATGTTGAACACTACTAAAACTTTAGTCGATTTCACAACACACTTTTTCATTACAAAACATTAAAATCGATTAAAATGTTGATGTTTAGAGATGACTTATATTTTTATTTTTCGATAAGAAGTTGAATGTCGCACTGTTAATATTTTGATTGATTTAAATTTGCTGGATTTTCACCGTTTTACGTAGGATTCGTGGCACGGTAACAGGTAAAACGTGAGGAATGTTCTATTGATATGTTGCTCACACGCCGACTAACCAATAAACCGACTGTATCGGGGTTGGTTTATATTGGGACACAGATCATAAAAAAGATACGACAGGATATTCCATATTGATTGCTTATTGAATTGACCTAAGACTATTTTTATATTATTAAATAGGGCCAGCAGATTTATTTAATTTTATTTCGAATTTATTTTTCTCATAACTTTTACGATTTCCAGATGGTTATAATTTATTATTTTCTTTTATTATTTCAACTAATCGTTTTTAGTACGCTATGCTCCACATAATATTTGGAGTAGGTATGTATTTACTTGATTAACATACCTAAGCCATAACGCTTTTATTTTAAACTAGCTGTCCCGCGCAACTTCTCCTCGTTATTGCTGCTCCGCTCCTATTGGTCTTAGCGTGATGTTACATAGCTTATAGCCTTCCTCGATAAATGGGCTATCCAACAATGAAAGAATTTTTCAATTCAGATCAGGAGTTCCTAAGATTAACGCGTTCAAACAAACAAACAAACTTCAGCTTTATAATATTAGTATAAATAAATATGAAGAACTGTTTTACGCAAAATACCTAATATTGACAAATACCTATTGTTTATTAATTTAAAAATGTTACCTATGTCGTCATTATAACTTCTTTTTAAGATCAGTGTTATATCACTTACATTTAATAAGTAAAAATCTTTTACAAAAATAATATACAAGAATTAGGCAGTAAATACATTGTAATATCAAATTATACGATAACATCTTAGGACAACTCCTAGGAGCTTGTACTATTATATTGCAATCATATTAAACCTATCTGAATCATGTTCTCAATATGCAAATATTTAGTACCTATACATATTTTAATCTATACTGATTAATAAAGAGAGGGATTTGAAATTTTGTATGTAAAAAAAAATCGAAATCTATTCCGAAAATTCTGTTGCCGTTAGATTTTTTTTTGCTTACATTATCGGGCAATAACATATGCTATATTTTAACGTCAAAAAAATTATAGATCCCTACGAAAATTGCAATAATGTTACTAATAAAGCTACGATGTGACACCCGTGCGAAGTCGGGGCACGCAGCAAGTTTGGACTAATATAATTACAATTTGACTTAATGTCCTGTTTATCATTTTTGTTACCTAAGTGTAAGCATTTTATGTAACGTCCCATCTAGTTGAACGGTTGATCTTTGCATCGTCTGGTCTAATATTAGTTGCGCGTGCGACGGCGGTCGTTGCGTATCAGTTTTAGTTTTTATTGTACGCCGAGCCGCGCGCCGTCCGGCCGGTGTATTTCAGGAATACTCCGCTTTACGGTCGAGACTGAAGCTTGGTTTGTGATACAGATTGCTGATGTCATGGAGATTAGATTTATTACTTGATGGCTATAATTGTTATGCTAGGCAGACAATTTATGGAACTCAGGATTTTAGTTCTAATAACAATATTTTTCGCTGTGTAACTGGATTGATTCATTTGTCATGGTGTACAAATTAATAGTTAATTTTCTCTTGACGTGGAGTTGGAAGGAAAGATTATGATTTTGTAGATATGTTTTCAAGAATGTGATATTAATTGACTGAAGATTTTAAAGTGCCTACAAGTAGGCACTTTAAAATCTCCAGTCAATTAACATAACTTAACAACTTATTGTATATTATTATGGTTAAGTTATATTATTATTGGTCAGAAACTCAGTACCGTTGCAAACATAAAACCCAACTTAAACTGATTAGCAGTACCTAGGTTCTTTGACATTAAAAATATGACCTATGTCCAGGTCATCAAAAATCAACGTATTTACAATCTTTCTATCTAATGGTACGTCTCAGCATCTATTTCTTAATTAACTTTAATCTTTTGAAATAGGAACGTTTCAATCACAAGATATATTGACTCGTGCCATCATACTACCGCCGCATTCTAGAAATATATTGGAAAATCCCATGAATTTTGCCAATAATAGGTCATACCGAAAGCGAAAATATCGGTATCCTTAAACATATTTTACAGCAAATGCGACAGTAAAGATTGAAAATTATAGTAATTAATATTATGGCAATATGTATATGTCATGTCGGCGACAAAAGCTTCACTATCATAGCGCCTCGGTTGAGTGCAGTCATCACTCAGCTTCATTTGATATATCTTATAAAACGAGGGTCCTCGATTAGGGGTGCTGTCTCCATCCTCCATATTGATATTTCTATTGCACAAAGGCTTTTTATTCAGGTTTCTTAAAATGTTTCATTAATCTACACCCAAATATCTTCGAAGGTCCAAGTCATCAAAGGCATTCTGAAGCTACCAAAAAAATAGCTACATTAAGGCCCTTTTTGATTTATACATATTATAATATTACCGGGCGTTTATCGCGTGAAATAATATAAAGGTAGGTGCAAACGAACTGCGCCGATCGTGGCCACAGGTCGACTAATGGTGGCTTACTGTGCAGCACGGGGTTTTTCAATTACCCTCGCTTGGTCTTTTTAATTTGTACTGTCAGCACCTCTACACTTTACACTTATGTATGTCATAAGTGTAGAATGTCTACGCCTTAGTGTTAAGACGTCGCGACGTCTTTACACTAAGGCGCGGTGTCTTTACTGCGACAATTGCATTTGTTGATAATGGGTTTCCAAGATGCTGAGAAACGATATTCATCTTCTCAGTTGAAATTCTTGTACTTCTTGATCTCAACCTCCTCACGCACTATCCTGGAATAAGAGTGTCGTTTGGTGGAAAGTACCTAATTTGGTCCTGATTCCAACAAATGCTCAACGATAGCAGACTTACACCTGATGGTTTTTTTTATTTAAACGTCGAAAGGTACTAAACCTATAAACATTTCACGAGATTAAGTTCCGATAATATTCTAAAGTAACTATATACTAATTAAGATAGATTTGATTCTGGACTGCAATTAGGAGCACCTATTTGTGCTTTTATCACGGACAGGCAGACTGACTATAGACTGATGTATGATACGTTGTTTCCTATGAACAAAAAACATTTTAATAAAGATCTGAGAATAGCGACTCTAATTATTTCTACAGCATAAACCAATTTTGCTAAAGTTGACAACCCTATTTTCGATTGGGCGCCTGACAGCTACGAAAATGGTTCAAATTTCATTTGTTGGGACAGTCGATGACGGAAAACAAACAGTGGACTGGATATCTCGAAACCTATTTGTCATTGTTATCGATTCACTTTTATTTTCGAGTGTAACTCACCCATGGTGAAATGACATGCGTCGGGTTGAGCAGCTGAATTGTGTTTTCTCTTTATTGTGGGCTTGGTTTTATTTGTACGAGGTATTGTTTGCAAACTAAAACTTTGCCAGTTTGAGAACTGATAGGTACAGTATCTAGTACTTGGATTTGAACGTGAGAAACGTCTTTGTGAATTATGGTTTATGGAAACGGTTTCGGACGTCTTTTAAAACCAAATATAGATAAGTACCTAATATTTGGTTTTGAGCAGAATGATGTTAAGGGTTTCCATAAGGCTTGGAACGTGAGGGACGTCTTAGTAAATCATGGCTTATGGAAACGTGGCCACGATACTGTATATATTTATTTACATTCATCAAAAACGTATCTATTGATTCTAGCATAAGCTACAGGTAAAATATTCTACCCCCCCCCCCCTTGTCCTTCTCTATGCGCGCAGCTTTATCACTCTAATTGCATCTGCCAATATATTCCCCATTTGACAGCTGCACGATGATTTTAAATTATAAATTTAAATCAATTTTAACCACTGCGCCAATGCCCAGGACCTTCTCCTTCAGGCCACGGCGGAGTGGTCGATAGGTGTTGCGGTTACCATGGAGCCCTACTTTGTTCCTCCCGCCCAAATAGAGCGGATGACCGAATGAAGGTCAGCTCCGCTGCACTTCATTCCCTACCCTTGTCGATCAGAGACAAGGACACAGGATTTGTTGCTGCCGACTGGGGATGAGTCACGCTCTATTGCGTATACTTCTCCCCAAACCGGAGTTTTGCCGATTTCGAGGTCTTGAAGTGGCGGCCATTATGGCATTATGATCGTCTCCGCCACCGGCTAGAGAGGTGGAGGTGGACGTCATGGCTGGTCGCATTCGCGATGCGTTAACGCAGATCTGCGATGCGGCCATGCCCCGCTCACGACGTCGTCCTCCGAGAAGGGAGGTGTATTGGTGGTCCCAGAGGAGCTGGCCTCCCTCCGCGCCGCTTGTATCAGTGCGCGGAGGTCCTATACCCGCAGCCGGACTCGTCACCGAGGAGAAGAGCCAGCTTTATGAGACGTATCGCCAGGTGACGAACACCTCTAAGGTGGCTATCTGTCACGCCACGAAGATGCTGGGAGGTCTGGCTTAGTGTGGCTCTTTCCAAAACGGAGGCCTTATTATTTCACCCACATGTGACGGTTCACCTGCTGTCGCCTCGATTGCCGTCGTCTCGGCCCTCGTACAGGTCAGGGCCCAAATGAAGTATCTGGGCCTAGTGGTAGACGGGCGATGGCTCTTCGACAAGCACTTCTGCATTTTAGCGCCTAAGCTCGAGGCTATTACGTCCGCACTGGGTAGGCTGTTGCCGAACCTGGGCGGGCCCAGTGCCTCGAGTAGACGGTTGTACACGGGAGTGATGCGGTTAATGGCTCTGTATGGCGCACCCGTGTGAGAGACATCCCTGACCACCCAGAATAGGGTTCGCTTAAGGAGACCGCAGCGGACCATAGCGGTCAGAGCCTGCAGCATTGGCAGGCTCACCCCCTTGGGATTTGAAGGCGGAAGTGCTTGCCGAAGTGTATCGGCGGGCGGTGGCTGTTCGGGCAGGAGGGTCGGTGCCCCTGCCAGAGAAGCTACGCGCTTGGCGCCGTGAGGCCTCCGGGCAATCATGGCCCAATAGCAGGGCCGGCTGGAGACTCCACGGGCAGGTGTTCGAACTATGGAGTCGCTCCGGCTGTCCTGGAGCACAAACAATTTGCACTGAAACTGGACAGTCTCTCAAAAACTAGAGATTACCTACAATTTGTTTTTTTTTTTAAAGATCTCGTCGTACCGAGGCATTTTTTAACATCTTTAAAAAAAAATACAAATTGTAGGTAATCTCTAGGATTTTGATCCCACATTACTAGCAATCCTCTTAACTGGCAGCAATACAAGCAGGGATACAATAATTGCATTTTTGGAAGATAGGTTTTTTTTTTATTAAAGGATAAAGAAAGGATAAACGATAAGAAAAATTTGAGGTCTAGTTGAACTATGTTGTCCAGTAAGTGGTTCGATTTCGGCCCCGGTTTGGCTTCGGTCTTCTGTCTCGGGTTCGATTCCTGGGGTCTGGACTTCAAATTTTTCTATCGTCCAAAAATGCAATTATTGTATATATAAAGTAATTGGCAAGAAATGCCTATAAAATTACTATAATATTCGACCTGTTCGACTAAAATGTTTTTATGTAGGTTGCAGGTACCTGTATTGCAGGCACCCTGGGGAGACACCTTACATCATACATAAAAACGAATTTATTTATTGAAGCTAAGTAATTATTTTAAAGTCGTACCGAGGCATTTTTTAACATATCGATTTCATAACATAAAAATATGATGTTACTCCATAGCACAGAATAATTTCATACTAATATTTTAATAAAACTAATTGTGCCGATTTTGTGTTTAGCGCCATCTAGCATGATTCATGTGAACTAATACAAACTGAATTACAATTAAGTTACAAATACAAACGCATTTTATTAAACAATAAAACGTAAGGTAATAATAGAACTTAAGACGAACAACTTATAAATAACAAATAGTCGAACTTGAATCGCTCTTGTGTTGTGAATGAACTTTAATAATCTATGGAATGCACTGTCAGTCAGTGTTGCCAGGTCTACCAACTTTTCTGTAAATCTACCTAATTCGTTCCTTGTCTATCCATCTACCAACTTATGCTATAAGCAGTGTACGGCAGATCCCGTCTATTCCGTTTTGTTAGACTATTAATTTGATTAATCGAACAGTATGGAAAAAATATTCCGTATTGTTAGATTAATATAATGTTAGATGATAAGTTCCAATTGGTCTAACAATCTGGAAATTTAGTTAGACTGTTAGTTCGGTTGGCTTATCTCATTGTTAGTTGATTTGGTTTAACTCATGTTTTAACTTTTTGATAATACAATTTGCATCAGTTCTATAACATATATATAGTTATGGACAAACCTCAGTGGTTTATTTGTGCTAGGATTATTTGTACATTGTATGTTTAATTGATTCGAAAAAAAAATTAAAAAAAAAAAAAAAACATGGTGTATAATATATTAGTCGCAGCACCTCAACCCCATTTCATGTTTATAAACATTCAAACATTGTAAAATTGGCAATTTGAAAAGAGTGGCTGCGAGTTTTAAGCTATTGCATAGCTTCTATCGCGGGCCTTGAGCGTGGAGACCGAATCCAGAAATTCTGTAAGGAAAATAACCTAATACCCCCCACTCCGACCGGCACAGCAGTGATACTTTTTAGTTTATTTTTTATTATTTTACTTAAATATTTTTTTTTTAAATATATTTTTTTAATTAAAAAAAATATTAAAATACAAGAGTTGTTTTGCATCCTAAGTGAATAAAGAATTTTGAATTTTCATTAGAAAAACATTCCGATAAATTACATTAATTTATTGTTATGCCGTAAAGTCAAATCGGTCTAACAATCCAGAATAAACATTTTGATGATTTAATCCTAAATTAAAATTGAAGCCCTATTTCCTTTGGTCACGATACAACTAAGAACGGCTTTACCGATTTCATTCATTCAATTTGTTTTAGTTTTCATATTTCAATATAACGAAAAACAAATAACGGGGCGGTATAAAGTTTGCCGGCACAGCTAGTTTCATATACAAAAACCTCGTGCGTTTGTGGTCGAACTCCTCCGAAACGGCTCGACCGATTTTAATGTTTTTTTTTTTATTATTGTGTAGGATTCAAATATAGTTTTTTCATCGCTATTTTTGTATAATTTACACGAAGTTGAAGGGTCAGCAAGTACCTAAATAATAAAAAAATACATTCAATGGTACATAGCGTCTATTCTGTTTAGCTATTAGTTAGACTTCGCTTAATAATTATAGTAGAAATTAGATTTTCTACCTACAATTACTATCTAGTTGGTACTTGAAAGTACCAGGGTACTAGAAAGCTAAAGATAAAGGTACGGTTAATAAAATTTAAAAACTCTTTTTTAAAAAATTAAAAGTGAAAATTTTGCATCATCTTTAAGAAATTACTTGTACTGATGAAACCGTTTACAAGCATTTATTGCAGAATCCGTTCTATTAGATCAATCTAACAAAATGGAATATGTTTTACGGATTGTTACATCAATCTAACAAAATGGAATATTTTTTCCGTACTGTTATATTAATCGAACTAACAGTCTAACAAAAAGGAATGCGAGCGTCATTAGGTGGCGACGGGGGTGGGCGCAAATAATTTCACCCGTTATGTGAAATTATTTGTACGTATGACTCACACACACTTGACAGAATCGGTATATCTACTGATTTTTATCCGACTTCAAAAAGGTGGAGGTTCTCAATTCGACTGTATGTTTTTTTTTTGTTCACTGATTACGCAAAGAAGACTGGACGGACCGATTTTAAAAATTCCACGGTATGCGATTCAATTACTTTAATATGATTTTGAGTAGCGTTTTATTCTCATCATACTAATTTATCACAATGTAATAGAGCTGATAGTGAACTATCATGTAATATTTTTATGTAAAAAAAACTTTTTTACATAAAAATATTACGGACTTCAACATTAATATCTACCTAGATTAACAAAAATAAATTAACATTTTGAAGTTGGTGCCGAATTAAACAAAAACAAATATTTCATGGCATCAATTTCAAAATGTTAATTTGTTTTTGTTATTCTAGGTAAATATAATTTTTTGCTTTTAATTGCTTTGTATTTATTTTTGAAGTCGGTAATATTTTTATGTAAAAAAGTTTTTTATCCCTTATATTTTTTAAATTATAATTGGTACTCTAGGTATAGTGTGGCCATTAGTGCTGTGCACTCCCTGAGGTATGCACGGCGAGGTGGGGGGCGAAGAAAAAAGTGCATGAGTTCACATGAGGTCGATACATGTCGGACAGATCTTACGATATCAGTTTGCATTTCTAAGGCAAGACTTGTGGCGGGACGTTGCGTTGGTCGGAGGCTATCTATCTGTAATATATACTTACTTTGTTGATTAAAATGTAACCCAAATATACTCATATTTTATTAAAAATATGCAGGTGATAAATAAGAATTGAAAGTTATAATTCACAACAGGACTTGTTTTATTAAACATTTTTTATATTTACAAACAATTATATATTCTAACGAAAGTTATTCTGACATAGATTCTGTTTCAACTTCATCTTCCATTTCGTCATCATCTTCATCTTCCTCTTCGCCACCGGAACTTGAATCAGAGTCTTGCAAATTTATTATGAATGAATCGATAACATTATCGAACCTACTATCGCGACTCCAGTAATCATTTTCATTTTTCTGGACATGATCGTCGCATTTCTGCCATTTTTCCGCCGTGAATTCCGAAAACAATTTATCCAATAAGATTATCTTTTCGTCTAGAGAAGAATTAATATAGTTTTGGGCTATGTTGTTTTTAATATCAGCCCAGACCAACTCGATTGGATTTAAATCTGGATGGTACGGAGGTAAACGCAGAACAGTGTGTCCACTGGCTTTCAGGAGTTCGTCAATTCTATACACGGGTTCTTTTTGTGTATTTTTGATAAGAAGTAGCAGTTGAGCCTTTGACATGGTTCCTGAAAATTCTACATTATGGCGTAGCAACCAGTTCTGCATTTCACTTTTGAGGCTTGATATAGTTGGTTTCTTCTCAATCTGAACGCTGTGGTAAGACGCGTTGTCCATTACAACCACAGAATTCGGCAGCAACTTATCTTTTAACTTTTCATCTACCCACTTATAAAAAGTAGGTCCGCTCATATCTCCATGATAGTCACCGGTTCTAGCATCGGATTTGAATATAGTCAATGTATCATCCACTAAGCCATTTCGACACCCAGCGTGGAGTATTACTAGTCGCCGTCCTTTCCCAATATCAGCATGAATACCGGGTTCTGACGATGATTGCCAACATTTGCTGGCATGGTGACTGGCGTTGATGTATGTTTCATCAAGAAAATATATGTTTCGGTTTTCCGTTCTGTAATTTCTGATTTGTGTAAGATATTTTTTCCGCCACACTGTAATATTAGGCTGCTCTATAAGGAGATGTCTCTTTGATTTGCATTTTTTGTAACGGTAGCCCATTTTGTGTAAAAGCTGTCTTAAATATTCCCGTCCACAATTCAATATGCCATCCTGTCTCAAACTTGATAGTAACTTACGGACACTTGGTATTTTTTTTTCAACTTCGTAAAACTGATGAATTTTTCTTCTGATAACTCCAAGGTCAAAATCATCCACAACGTGTTTTTTCTTTAGAACTTTTGGTTTTTTTGGCGATTGAAATTTTAATTGGCTTGAATTTTCAATTGATAAATAGCCCGCAGAAATCACATTATGTACGGTTCTTTTGCTGTATCCCGTAGCCTCCGCAACGATTTTAGCAATATTCACGTCATTTTTAAATTCAAAGCTTTCTTTGTCTGCTTTTCTTTTCTTAAAATATTCAGCCACCTTAAAAATGACAGTCTTCATATCACGAGATAACGCACGACCCATCTTTGAATATTTATCTCGTGTGCGTCTGACATAGACAGTCCGATACAAATAACACTACCTGCCGTCACAAGCGTTGACGGCGCACTGACAGCGCAGCAGCCGATTCTAACCCCCCCGTCTCACCGCGCGCATACCTCAGGGAGTGCACAGCACTAATGGTCATACTATATCAATTTTTTCCAACTTTTACAATCAATGTACTAATTTTCTAAAATCATGGTTGGCAGCACTGCTGTCAGTGTCAATTGTCAAAACAGCGGCGCGCCTTCTCTTTCCGCTTGACTTTTTGTTCAAGACGAACGTTTATTTTTCGGCATTACACGTTTCGTGTCAAACGACTTAAAAGTAAGTGCTTTTTTATGAAAATATTATCGTGATTCTAAAAAGAAGTGATTGAATATGGAATGGTATAAAAATATCACCGTAATAATGTGTATTTGTGCAAGATGGACTTGGATTTAAGTTGTGCCTTCAGGTTTGGGTGATCATGCGGCAGGCGCCAAAATAACAGGAGTCTTATTAATTCATACCTTTCTGTATTCTTGACTTTTTACGGCAATAATAGATAGAGTTTGATAGTGGTTTTATCCATAGTTTTCTATTTTTGTATAAAAATTACCATGTGTTTGTGTAAGAGAAATCTTCATAACAATGCAACTGTGCTTATTAATTATTTATGATGATGAAAATGACTAGCCCGGTGACCGACCGCTCTTCAAAATTATCTACTATGAACACTTCTAACATTTTACAACAATAAAAACATTACCAATGCGTCAATGTTTTTATAACCTCAAAATCTTTAAAGTCGTTGATTTCGTGTGTTATTTCAGAATGCGTTACGTGGCCGCGTATTTACTGGCTGTGCTCGGAGGCAAGGCGGCCCCAGCGGCGGCGGACGTTGAGAAGATCCTCAGCTCCGTAGGTATTGAGGCTGATGGCGAAAAGCTCAAGAAAGTCATCTCTGAGCTCAACGGCAAGAGCGTTGAGGAGCTGATTGAGCAAGGTGAGTACTTCAACTGCTATTTACTATGAAGAAGTGATTTAAGTCTTAAAAGTGGTGTATACTGTAAATATAACCTGAAAATAGATTTGTTATAGTTGTATTTGGAAGCAAAGTTCCATCTTGCTACTGAGTAGACCATTTAGTTTTTAAGTCTGTTTTATTTTAGGTTTGTTTGAATGCAGAAACAATTATTTAATGTGGAAATTGAATAGACTACCTCTCATAGAACTGTTTTTGTAACTTGCCGTTGAGGCAGTCATAAACTGTAAGAGTGTAGTTACGCTAATATTCTTTAATTCCTGATGCAATAACAGGATTATCATTAGATTGAAGTCTGTGCTGAGGTTTATAAACATATTTTATCAGAATCACATGTTGACAATCAACTTTTGACTGTGTTTAATGTGTAATAACTACACACTATTCAATGATGATTTCCAAACAACACCATCTTTCGACTGACAGCCTGTGCTGCTACAAACCTTGACTGATAACCACAACACAATCAAGCCGGGCACTTTGACCGTAGACTCGTAATAATGATGTGAACGTGTCCTCAGGTCGTGAGAAGCTGTCGTCGATGCCGGCGGGAGGCGCCGCGCCGGTCGCTGCGGCCGGCGCCGCGCCCGCCGCCGGGGCCGCCGCCGCTGAGGTCAAGAAAGGTAACATCTACTGAATATTAAAAATACTGCGCAGAGCCATCTCGATAATATTCAACCCACTGTTTCTAAAGGGTGTAGATAAACTATGGCGGAGTGGTGCAACAGAAACATGGGAAAAGTACGCCGCACCTCCACTGCAGTGTCGCTATAGTGCGGTTTAACCTTAAAGGTTTTTAGATATTGGTGCCATTGACATTATTAGGATGTTATTGAGAAGTAGATTTTTATCTACATAGCTAAGATGGCAATAGAGATATTGTCTTTTTAGACTGACTGACATTAGACTACCTCTGTCACTCGGTGGGAGTGTGTCCGACTGCTATAGCTACAGAGGTTGTGGGTTGGATCCCCACACTGGGATACTGCTTTGTGTTATTCTCAAATTGTTGTTCTGAGTCTAGGTGTGCTTTGTGACTGTAACTTATATGTTTGTAAATTCCCCCCGTGATACAGGGCTTGGACCCTACTGTGTAAGTCATCTTATTTAAAGAAAAATTGTCTTCCTTCAGCTTCAAGCTTCTTTAGGGTGAAAGTACAAACCCTCGGTGACAAACATACTAGTCATTAATACATATAAAGTACACCCAGACTCGGAACATCAATTTGTGGAATAGCAATGGTGTCCCATGTCAGCATCGAACCCATGCCCCTTGTGCAGCAGCTGTACGCATCCACTGCTCTACCAAAGCAGTCAAATACATACCTTACCTTTATTTAGTTTTAAATGATGATTTCAATTCAACACCATCTTTCGACTGAGCAACTGTGCTGCTAACTACCTTTACTGATATAGCCCTAGTGTCTACTAATTATATATTATGTAATGTTCTCTTCTAATCCTTGGTATTTCTTATTTGCAGAAGAGGAGGCCAAGAAAGAAGAGTCTGAGTCTGATGATGAAGACATGGGCTTTGGACTGTTTGACTAAATGCACTTCTAAGGTTAGTTGTTATTTTGTTTTTATTATTAAAAGGATGAACATATTTACAGTGTTTCTAGGTCCAACATTCTAGGAGAAACAAAAAATTGCAAGTGCAACGCTTTTTAAAATTACATCACATTGGTGGTGTAAAAGAATGGCCTGCCATTGATCATGCTATTTAATTAGCGCTTGGTGTGACCCAAGGCTGAGACATAGGGTCAATTTTCGTGTGGACTGACAGTTCTTTTGCTTAAGTTCGCTGATCTTGAGCAATGGCTACCTTGCATTTCTAAGATTTGCCTTTAAAATCAGTGGCTTTGTTCATGATCTCTTGCAACCCATTCTAACCCCCAACATAAAAAAGCAATGTTTTCAGTGTGTATCAAACTGATTTTTATGAAATAAAATACTGCATCCAATGATGCCATTTTTGTATTTAGTTAAAATCAATTTGTTTTGTACATAATCAACATATTGTATTATTTGATGATAATTGTACATTATTTGATGATAATTGTATATTTTTTTTGTTGCAGTGCACGCGGCGCTGGTCGTTATTCCATTTTTGGTGTAAGCGTAACATAATGCATATGTTTCTATGAAATATATTGCTACTAAACATTCTTTGATTTTTATTTACTTACAAACCCTATTCCAAGTATACTACATACCTACTACACCTTGATACCACACAGCATTATCTTTTTGCACACTACAGTAATTCTGAAGCTGTCAAAGATTCAACATAAAATATATAAACTTAAACATGTTATTTAATTGACAATTATTTGATTAAACCATTACAATTTACAATACAATAATTGCATTTTTGTATTGAGGGTCAAACTCTTGCAGAAAAGGATAGAAAAAATTGAATTTCAGTAACATAGTCCAGATAGGTGGTGCGATTCCGGCCTCGGTTTGGTATACGGAAGTCTCGGGTTCGATTCCTGAGTCTGAACTTCAAATGTTTTTTGTCTTTGAAAAATATAATTTATTTAGGTAAATTTGGTTGTAATTCGTGCATTTATTCGGATATAGTCTGCCATATAATGGCGTGCAAATATATTTAGTAATCTAAATAATTGTACATTCAGTTATTACTCCTTCAAGCGCATTATATTAAATTCTATTGTTGTTCATGTCAAATAATCATAAATTAATCCAAAAATTAATCACTCAAGTCATAAATTCATGTCAATAATCTGTAAATTTATCATTTCTATAAACTTTTACATTATCACATACTCGTACCTAAGTAGCGATAGATTCACACTGTTAAATCAAAACTACTGAAACACGTCCGCTTAACCAGTGGTATCATTATAGCTTAACCAGCGATACCGTATTTGACCATGCAGTTACCCGCTGTTGACCTCACAGTTGACCCGTACCCCTCGATGGATCTCACATTGGACTTATCTGTGAACCCCGCACTGAACCTCTCGTTGGAACCCCCATTAGAGGTGCTAGTACTATCTTGGGATACTAGTATAGGTATTATATTATCTGTGCTTGGGACATTAGTAACGGTTCACCAGTCTTGTATTAACTAAAATTTCACGTCCAATCACTTTGTCGTGATTTCGACGTTATCAATATTCCCACAAGTTAAAATGTTCACATTACTAACGGTTTCTTAGCCTATGCCAGTCATAACCACAGCTTAACTACACAGTCTAACTAGTCATGTGTCACATGAGAGGTTATCTGATGGAATGTTTCATTGTCTGAATTCGGTTAGTAGCAGGTACTTAAGTATATTTTATTCATAAACAATGTATTCTAGTCAATGTCTAATTTCTTGAAGGAACCCTCAACTGAGCCAAATATGTCGGAGATAGTCTTAGGTTTGCCTGGTCGTAGAGACTCCACTACGCGCTTGTTGTTCTCGGCCACGAAAAACTCCTTATTTGCTCGTAGTTTTGCTATCGATTCATCTAAATAAAACAAAAGAATGACAATATTAGTAGAATGTATTGCAGTAGTCAGTGGCAATAGGTAAGTGCAGTTTTTAAATTTGTTTGGGTTTATACGAGCGCCTGTACATTAAATGTTAGCAACTGTATGTACGTAGTAGTAGATTGCAATAAAAGTTTTACAGGCGTTATTAAAGGATGACTATCAGATCAAGCCTGACCAGAAAATTATAAATATAAATCATCGCCATATTGTGGTAAATCAGTGGAACTAATTACTCGTACTGACAACTAGAACAAAGCTCCCCCACAACAGTTCAGTAGGTAAGGCTTTATCTAATACTAACTGACCCGTGCTCATTTAATAATTTTTAAACTAAATATACAAAGGCGGACTTATTGCTAAAAGCATTCTCTACCAGTATACCTTTGGGTGATGTATGACACTCACAAATAACGTGACTTTCTATTGCTAAAACAATTTTCAAAATCGGTTCAGTAGATCTATAGACAACCTCACAAACTCACAAACTTTACCTCTTTATAATGTTACTAGCTGACTCGCGCAACTTCGTATGCGTCAATTTTTCCCGTTTTTGCAACATTTTTATTTGCTGCTCCGCTCCTATTGGTCGTAGTGTGATGTTATATAGACTATAGCCTTCCTCGATAAATGGGCTATCTAACAATTAAATATTTTTTCAATTCAGACCAGTAGTTCCTGAGATTATTGCGTTCAAACAAACAAACTCTTCAGCTTTATAGCATAGAAGTATAGATAAAGATTAAATACGAGTAGGTATTATGCCTTTTTGCCCATGTGTAGGCAACGATATTTTGCTTGTCTTCATGCCTGAGCCAGGTAGGTAGGTGAAAGGGTGAATTAATCAATCAAGTGCAATTTAATTTTACCTTCTATAAAAAACTAAGTAATAGCCCCAGTGACATGTTAGGTGCTATCGTTGTATTTAGGTATTGAATAGCGGTAAATTATCTTCCATGTCTTACCTCTAAGTTCATTGAACGTTTTATACATCCCCCCTGCTTCTTTAGGCAGTGCATCCATCGTCACGTACTGGTCGAAGGTATTGGCTCCAATCTGGTGTATCTTTAGCATGTCTAGAAGTTCTTTCTTAAAGAAGGGCTTGATTATCATCAGGAGCCGATCCATGAATGACGGCGCGTTTATATAGTGAAAGCCTTTCATTTTTACAAGCATGGCTTCCTGGAACCGACAAATGACATGATCAAGATTCATTTGTCTCACATTTTATTTTAAACTAGCTGTCCCGCGCAACTTCGTATGCGTAAATTTTCCCCGTTTTTGCAACATTTCACGTCGCTACTCCGCTCCTATTGATCGTAGCGCGATGTTATATAGCCTATAGCCTTCCTCGATAAATGGGCTATCCAACAAAAAAAGAATTTTTCAAATCGGACCAGTAGATCCTGAGATTAGCGCGTTTAAACAAACAAACAAACAAACAATCAAACAAACAAACTCTTCCGCTTTATAATATTAGTATAGATTTCAATTTAGCTAAATGACAAACCTGCAAATAATATAGAAACTGTTGTATACTTTGCACGTCCAGCCTGGCGAGGTGTCCTAGTCTTAACTTGTCCAGATCGAAAATGATCACGAAGCCAGGCCACGTGCCCTCCTCGTACTGCCACAGGTCTAGGATCATCATCACGGCCCTGGAGTCAACGAGATCCATCATCAGAACTAGGTAGGTAGGTATTACAATGAGTAAAGTTAAAATTCGTTTTTCGCTACGTAAACCTAACACAGATATTTTGTGACTAGGCTTTACTGGTATCTTTTATCTACTAAGAGCGTAGATACTCATTACATGCCTAGGACCGGATTTGAAGGTGTGGAAGCCTTGGAGCAACTATTTGCCGAATAAAAAAATCGATCATATCAAATACCTTCTGATTAGATACTTATTTTTATAACAATATCATAAACTCTTAAATTCTAAAAAAAAAATATACAATTGAGTACAAAGGTACTGCTTATTTCTAAAGAAATTTCTGCCAGCAGACGTGCGAAAGGAAAAGTGTAGAAGAAAAATGTAGACTTATAGTGTGCGAGAGTTAAAAGAAAAAAAAACAACATGCTAGCGTCTTAAACTAAGAAATATATGTATATATACATACAAATATCGAAATATATACTTATATAAATACATAATGCTTTTGCTTATAAATACATACATATTAATACATAAATATTTAAAATGTACCCATTAAGAGGAAAGGTAATGCTCTTTTACACGTTTAAGATGGATACGATGGGTTATGTAAGATGTTGAAAAGGAGATAGAGAATGCGAGTGATCCTGCGAAGTCTGATAGGGAGCCACTTGAGTTCTTTGCGAAGGTGAGAGACATGATCATACTTTCGGAGACCAAAAACAAAACGAATACACAGGTTTTGCAAACGCTCAAGTTTGTTTAATAGTTCCTCTGTGGCATCCAAATAGCAGGCATCAGCATAGTCTTTAATCGGCTGAATAAGAGACTGGGCCAAACAAATTTTAGTCTTCAAATGCAAGAAACTCTGAAGGCAAGTGTATAGAGAAATGTACCTTTCGACTGACCTCGTTGACATGGGCACTCCACGAAAGATTAGAGTCAATAAATACAGCCAGATCTTCAGTGTTTCGAAATTTATTGTCGAAATTAGGATAGTAAAAGAGTGCAATACTTAAGTTTATTTTAACCTGCTATCACATAGTTGTGTCTTATCTAGTACCTACTGAAATTAGACTTTTCTCTGAGATCGGACATTATTTGTTGAAAATTGTACTCAAAGATTGGAAGTATTGAATTTTGCTTGTAATACTTTTAATTTCCATTATTTAATACATGACATAGCTATCCCGGCGAATTTCATACCGCCTCGTAATTTTTTTTTCGTAAATCGGTTTCAATTCTATTTTCAAACCATCCAGGGACCCACTTAAATATACAGACCAAATGAAATCCGAATCAGTCCAGCCGTTTAGGATGTGTAACTAACCGTGGTCACTGAGTCAGCTTGTGACCACGGTCGCTGTAACTCGGTCTTAACGTCAAGCATAAGGTAAATATTTACCTAGTTAAAAGTTCTAAAAAAGTTTAATAAAATGAAAAGTGTTGGACATTATGGATAAAATTAGGTACTGGTAAATAGTCAAAAGAGACCACTAGTACAACAAATACTTTTCTTTACCTATTGGCCACCTTTCTAAGGGCACATTTAGACACTGAAGGATAGGTATATCTAAAGATATCAGAAATTTGAGAAAATCTCGACATGATAGGTCCAGGCGGCACACAAACTGCGATGCACTATTATCGCCAGGCCCTGCTTATTTCTTCTCAGAAAAACATATTCTTCAATTCTTATGACCACCTCTGGGGCGCGGTGGGATTGTGTCCGACTGCTACGCAAGAGGTCGTGGGTTCCATTCCCACACGGGACACCACTTTGTGTGATCCACAAATTGTTGTTCCGAGTCTGGGTGTACTTTGTATTCGTGACTTGTATGTTTGTAAAGCCCCCGCAACGCAGGGCTAATATATATATATTTTATGCAGTAGGGTCGTGAATACTCCAGTAAAATAATGTAAAAAAACCTTATGGAATAATATTGGTTGTTTCAATATTCTTATTATACTAGGTTGACGATCGAAAGCATAAAAAGCTTCGAAAAAGTATTGCCACTGAGATGCTCGATCAATTCAAAAAATGATGGTAAAAAAATTAATCTAAGAATCACTATCCGAACATTTTCTTTTTGCAGACTATTCTCATGATAATAGTAGAACATTTTTGTTTGCAAGCGCAAATGCTAGAAGTTTGTTTTAAGACCCTAAACTTATGCATATTTTGTAACGGTACATTTATGTGTGCAACACCACCGTACCTAGTATAGTAATATATTATCTGTGACCGTACTATACACGTAGACGCAGGGAGCTCGGAAGAGACCAATATAGTATCGTGCCAGTAATACTACTAGCACGATACTGTTGCTTGCTTCCGGATAAAAAAAGAAAAACGTATGATATTATATTTAGGCTCACTAGGAGAAGATTTCCTGAATTTGACAGACACATTCGCAACTGATTTTGAAGCCAGTGCAATGCAAGCTATTGCAGCAGTTTTTCGAAAAGCAAAGAATCAAGGGTGCTTGTTTTTCATCGCTCTCCCTCCGTCTTACGAATTTTCAAACAGGGTCAAGTGATCTACGAATTTTCGAACAGGGTCACGTGATCCTGACGCGAGTTTTTAATTTTTTACCCATACCAAAAAAGTGCACAACGCCGCTTAGATTTCACTTCAATTTTTTTTCATGGGGTGGATGTATCGAGTTATCGAACATCATCATGTCCGTCCTCAATGATAGTTGGGAACTGTTTGCTTTGACGTTCTTTTAAAAGCTAACTTTGAATATAAGAAAAAGTAGGAAGAAACAATTGGAAAGAGAACCATCAAGGCCGATGACCTGAAAAGTCATATGGAACGAATTAATGTAAAATTATTTTATTTAAGATGGAAATCAGTTTTATTGTAAACTAGCTGTGCCCGCGACTTCGTTCCCGTGAAAGTTGGGTTTATATTAAGGTAGTTTATGTTACAATTTAACTTCTGTGTAAAACATATTGGAAACATGCTCCACAATGCTCTGTGGTATCTATGGATATTAGGGCCTAGCTTTAATCAGGGCCCGAACTATGGCTATAACTACTATATACACCTCGACAAAAAAGTATTTTACCAAAATGATTTGCATCACATCAAATAATAATAATATTGAAAAATTCCCCCCTTCCCCCTTCACGAGAGTACTTGGGCGGTTTCTGGTTAAATGGAGCCCGAAACCGCCCAAGTACTCGCGCAAAATTTTGTGTTAAGGAGCTTCGATTCTGACTCCGAAAGGTCGAAAATTCCGATTGATTTTAAACCTCCGACTCCAACTTCGGCTCCGACACTTTTAAATCGGACGTTTTAATCGGAGTACTTAGCCGCTCCTTCAAGTTAATTTATACATAGGTAATAAAGGTATGATCGCGGGTTCGAGTTTTGCTCGAGCGAACTTTTCCGAGTATAAAGTACACCCACTTTGTGTCCGTGTTTGTAAAGTCCCCCACGAAATAGGGATAGTGTGAGTTATGTTTTTAAAAGTATCCTGTTTTTAAAACATTGCATTCCCGTGGTACTGTGATTCGTGTTCAAACAAACAGACACCATTCTAACGTTTCTAAAAGATATACTCAGATATCTTTTTTTGTGTTTAAATACTAAACTTATTTCAATATTTTTTTTCACTCACTGTAGAAGGTTTAAATATTATTTTATAATGTCTACATTGGTGAATTAAAAAATAGGTGTGTCAGTCAACCTGTCGCAAATTAAGATCATCATATATATTCATATCCCTCTACGTAAGAATTTCAGTTTTGTTTTTAAAATTAATTTTCCTGATTCTTTTGAATTTGTATTTAAACGCCATCTATTTTCAAAACTGGATAAGTTTCTTTAAATACTTGATGATTTTACATTAGATTATACTTAAACTATCATGCATATTAAACGTAGGTAGGTATATAACCTTAAATTATTCACGCGATTAAGACCCGTAATATATATATATATATTTTCTTAATATGTACAAATCGCGAAAGTTTATCAACATTTATAGGTAAGCAATTTTGGCACTCAAAAGAAATCGAATCACAGATGGCGCCACGTGTTTTATTTTGATATAACACGGACTTAATCTTTCATTTTTCTAAGCAACATAGATAAATTCTAGAAAATATCAAGTAGTTTATTTGTAATGTAATGTAATATTGTTTTTTATTTCTACATTCACAACATAATCACGATTTATGCAAAACAATGATAAAGGTGCCTATTGAAAGTGATTGATTAGTATGAAAATTTGTTAAACAAAGTAAACATGTTAAAGTCGAAAATAAAAGCTTGTATTAAGTATACATTTAGAAAAATACTTAAAAAAAGAATAAAAAGAATTTTAAAACAACTCAAAAAGAGACATGCATATGTGAGACTCGAGCCGAGCCTCCGAGCTCGCTAGTTGAATACCGCTACTTGTGCCAATAGACCACCTCAACCGATACAAAAATGGTTAAAATAGCTGATCTATTGAAAATGCTGTGTTTAGCTCCTTATAGTTTTAGCGTGAAGTTATTGTTTCCATTGGTTACAATTATAATAACTAGCTTTCGCCCGCGGCTCCGCCCGCGTGGATGTCGGTTATCGCGATAAAAACTATCCCATGTCCTTCCCCGGGACTCAAACTATCTCCATACCAAATTTCATCTAAATCGGTTTAGCTGTTTGAGCGTGAAAGCGTAACAGACAGACAGACAGACAGACAGACAGACAGAGTTACTTTCACATTTATAATATTAGTATGGATGTCTTATTGTGGAAAAAAATGTGAAAAACCATAATGCTTCGACCAAACATACGTTGCTGCTCGCTCCTTATAGACGATAGCGTAATGATTCATAGTGTAAGTAATGACCTATAGTATTTACAATAAAACTGCAAATTTTCATAAAGATCCGTCAAGTAGTTATTGTTTTATAACGATAAATAGCTACAGACATTATCCGTTATTGCTTAGCTCCTATGGGAAATAGCGTGATAAATTATGGCCTATATGTTAATCCAGACTTATTAGAATACACATACAAAATTTCAACCGAATCTGTCAGGTAGTTTTTGCGTGATGCGTGTTCAAACAAACAGACAGACAGACAGACAGACAGACAGACATTTCTAAAAATGTAGGAATGTGTTTAAATACTCTTTTCGAACATTTTCCAATTTTTTTTTACTATGTATGGCCATGTACAGACACGTGAAATTTACAATTTTATTATATGTATAGATACATTTATCTAAAAGGGGAAGTTGTCGTTTGATTTCTCACAAAGGAAATACGATCCTGATAATTATGTAGATATGTAATATATACCTGGTACCAGCTCTACGTCTGCGTCACTGTACCTACCTATCTAATTATGATTAATTTTCTACACATTTGTCTTAGATTACAGTAGTAAATGTATCTAACAACAACACATTTATAAACAATGATTTCCTGACCGTAGTGAATATAAAAAAATCATCGATATTCATTAATGCTAAAGCCTCCGATTGTATGATATTAAATAAGTAGGGAATCTAGTTTCCGTCTTTTTGTGCAGGTGCAGACTTTTTAGCGGTTTTAAAATGTAAATGTCTTTTATCACAGCTATTGCCAAGTACCTACACTTATGGAAATGAGAAAAAATAATGGTTGCCGACTCACTTTTTTTAGTATTAGGCACTTACAATCATACTTATGTTATACCTTTTTGAAATGCTTACAATAAGCCCTTATTTGATACCCATATTGAAATTCTTTTTAAACTTTTTTCACACCTCTTTATTTTGACATCTCACAGCCGCCATGTTTGTATTTTCAAACGTCACTTGACTAAGAACACTTGGGCGGTCAAGACGAATCTGACGACATCATCATAATTGTATAAACCGTCTGGTGGTTTGATAGTTATGAGGTAATAAAGAACATATATACAAGATACGTGCAATAAACATAACCCTTCCTTGCAGTCGGGTAAAAATAAAATTAAATAGAAGGAAGTATTTACATGTGATCTACCTACTAAGTATTTTTTCTTCAGTTACGAGTAGGTATTATTCTGCTGTCAATCAAGGCTGTTGACATATTAAAGACGTAGAAAGTAAAGTCTTCAGTACTATGCCACAAGCCTGTGTCGCGGGATACTTTAGAAACTTACAAATTACGAACACAAAATATTCTTGGAACAACAATTTGTGGATCCAGTGCAGACAGACCAGTCCAGAGCAAAGGGGTAAAAATTAGGCTTGACCAGTGCCGGCAGAGGCCAGATTTAGGTTGGGCACCCCATAATCGCTCATGTGTGAGTCGTACGGCAAGGGGTGCAAATCATTTCACTCGACATATCAATTCAGCGTCCCTTCATAGAATTTGGCGCCCTAGTTTTCTTAACCGGAGACCTTTGGCGCCTGGAACGGTCCGGCCCCGAGTTTGGACTGTACTCTTTTCACTCCAAAGTTGGAACTGTACTGCAGAAGTAATCCATTAAGACTGTATATAGTCCGCACTCCAAGGTAGCTAAGCACCTACGTACTCCTAAGGATTGTGTTCCTCTACTGACACCTGAAGTGGATTGCAGCTGTGGTAGTTCCTGCATCGGACGAACCAAGCGCACCATAGCGGAAAGGGTTAAAGAACATATCGCGGCTGTGAAAAATCTACAGACAAAAAAGTCTGCAAAAGCGGAACACTTGGATGCGGGAAACAATCACTGGATTAAACTACACAAACCACAGGTCCTCTTCACTGACAGTCACTATTACTCCAGGATGGCGAGGGAAGCGGTTGAAATAAAAAAACATGTAAATTTCAACCGAGAAGATGGATACCGTTTGTAAACATTGTGGAATCCCGTGATCAGCAAGTGTAACACCGCCGAACAAACATTACACGCCAGTGTGATGTCCTTAGTGTTCCGTAATAGTGAGTGATAAAAATCAAGCCACCCTCGTTTGATTTTTATCACTCACTATTAAGGAGCTGTAAAAATCAAGCGAGGGTAGTTTCCGAAACCCGCGCTTCACGGTAGCGACGCTGAGCTTAACCAGTTTACCCGTGACCACGGCCGTTGCAATACGGTCGAAACGTCGGGCAATAAACAAGGTAAGTATTTTACCTTACATTTTTCACGTGATTTAGATCCGTAATATTTATATATATTTTCATAATGTGTACTAATCGCGAAAGTTTATCAACAATAACATCGAAGTATACCGTTTCGGAGGGACCTTCAAAGTCTGAGTATGCCTATGATTATAACGTTTCAGGTTAGTGTTGTGTCCTACCTTAGGCATTTGACAATGTCAAAATTTTTCGGCTCGTAGTCCAGCAGTCTGCAGTATAACACGGCGTCCCCTTCCCTTGACCGAGTTGGCAATGGCAGCAGCAATCTGTACAAAATTAACTATTACCTAATTAAATTATAATACCTACCTACAATTTTATAAACTATTAGCTGACCCGTGCAACTTCGTCTGCGTAAATTTTCCCCGTTTTTGCAACATTTTTAGGGTTCCGTAGCCTCAATGGCAAAACGGAACCCTTATAGTTTCGCCGTGATCGTCCTTCCGTCCCTCCACACTCTTACTCATCTAGTGCTAGGAGGCTGTAATTTTGCATGGATACACAGACAAAGTGAAAGATTAAAATCTTGATTAAATCTACCTTTTTTAGGGGATAGGGGAGGAAACCCCTATATGTAAAGTGGGGGCGTGACTTATTTTTTCTCACCTACCCCCATCGTGTGGGCTATAATTAAATAGGTCTTTTAAAAATGTTTAGGGGTTGGGAAGACGATTTTTAGATTTGGGGGTCCGTTTGTAAAATATTAAGTTTTAAAGTGCACATTTTTGTTAGAGTCCCCCCCCTGCCAGGTTGATGTTGGGTATGTTAAAAAAATAATATAATATGGTAGTAGTCTATATAGTGAAATTAAAAGGAAAACTAGCACAGCTATGTAGGCTTGACAAGTTTACGAGGAACAGCTGGTCAAATGAGAAGTAACAAATTTTTTGTATAAATTCCATTTAAAAATATTATTAGTAGATAGAACGTTGTAAGTATGAAACAACATTAACAGAAAATCCACTTCTTAAGCCACATTATTTGGAAGTTCCTGAAGTGGGAGACTACGGAACCCTACATTGTGCGTGGCCCGACATGCACTTGCCAGGTTTTTTCACTGCTGGTCCGCTCCTATTGGTTGCAGCGTAATGGCTATAAATGGGCTATCCAACAATAAAATAATTTTCAAATTCGGACTAGTAGTTCCTGAGATTTTAACAAAAACTCTTCAATTTTTAACAGACTTCAAAAAGGAGGAGGTTCCCAATTAGTCTGTATGTTTTTTTTTGTATGTTAGTTCACCGATTACGCAAAGACGGCTGGACCGATTTGAAAAATTGTTTTTGTGTTTGAAAGGGTATACTTCCAAGTTGGTTCCATTGTGATTAGATCACGATCTGATGATGGGATCCTGGAGAAAACGAGGGAACTCTTCAAATATTAAAGGCACGCCTACAGTGATTTAGGTATATTTCATAGTGATTCGTGCATTTACTCTTAAAAAGCACCAATTGGTGAAACACCAACTAATGATGAAGACCACAAATGACGAGCAGACCTATTCAATATTTCACAGTTTGCGATTCAGTTACTTTAATATAGTATTGAGTAGTAATATAGTATTGAGTAGCACTTTATTCTCGTTATACTACTATTACACAATGTAATAAAGCTAATAGTGAACTCCTCAACAATTAACGGCCCTGCATCGGTAAGCAATATTTTGTAAAAGGATTTCAGCAGTTGACATATTTAAGCCTATTGTAACTTAAGTGAATTACAATCCAACCCACTAAAAAGTGAGAAATAATATTATTATTATATTATAATATTATATAAATAATATAATTTATTGCATTTTAGGTGCCATGTATTTATTTTAGAAGTCGGTAATATTTTTTTGTAAAATAGTTTTGTAATATTAGTATAACCCTATACTAATATTACAAAACTATTTTAACACCCGTTAATAGTTTTAAAAGATTGACGTCAGTGACACCGGAGCCGTTCCAGCTAGGTTGGATAAAGAAACACTGACGTGATGATCTGGATGCTTTCGAGAAGAAGTGAAAATAGACATCTTGGAACAACAAGGTTGGAAATGCAGGGAACTACTCACACGTTAGGCATATAGTCTTCCAAATCTTTGTTGAAAGTCCTGTCCTTGAAGAAGTTGGTGAAGAGCGTCCGCAGCGTGTAGTGGAGGTCTAGCACCTGCTTCGACACCTCAGGACTCCGGTCGCAGCTATGGTAGATCAGGATCAAGTCCAGATCTGAAACGATTCACTTCAATAAGGCCTCCTGATTATTAAGTACCCTGGCCATCGCAGCCAGTGCAATGGACAATAAGATGCAAATTATTTTTGAAAAAGAAGGCGAGTTACTGCCACAAGATAAGGATAGTACAGAAGCCAGACTCATGTAAGTACCACGATTGTTATACCGACACTCGGCGGACTAACTTTTCGGTAGGTTTTATTTTTAACCACCAGTACCATAATCATCACTACCATAACCATCACCATCACCACCACTCCCACCACAATCACAAATAAAACCTGCAAATACCATTTTGCATCGCATACAACTGTTTGCGTACATACAAGATTTTCGCAGATTGTACACATTATATAATTTTATAAGCTACAGGTCTTAATCGCGTAAATATTGTATTTTAAGGTTAAATACCTTTATTTTATTGCCCGAAGTTTCGACCTGAAGTGGCAGTGGGCTGGCCATATTAGCCGAAGAACCGACAACCGTTGGGGTAAACGAGTTCTTGAGTGGAGACCGCGTCTCGGCAAACGTAGTGTAGGACGCCCTTAGGCCAGGTGGAGTGATGATCTACGCAAAACGACTGGCAGGAGCTGGATGCGAGAAGCCGAGGATAGAACAAAGTGGCGTGCAATTGGAAAGGGCTATGTCCAGCAGTGGAGTAGGTACCTACAATAGGTACATGAGTCTGATTTATGTACTCTCCTTATTTTGTGCCTAAAGCCTCAGGATTTCGTCCCATCATATTATTCTCTCTCATATCATTCTCAAGGTACCTAGGTATCTAGTGTTTTTATACAATGTTACCTATGTTAGTATAATTAGCAAAATTTATCTTCCATTGTTATTTTTCAAATTGTCTTAGATATTCATTTGGTACCTACCTACTACCTTACTAGGTATCTTTACAAAAGTAGAGAATAAATTAATTAAACCAAAAAAATTATAAAATATTAACAATAGCTATGTTGCTCTGATAACTAAAATAGGTAAATCTCTAACCTTGGTAAATCTCAAAAAGTTCGTTTATACTCAACTGATGCCATGAACTAATTTGTAAATTTTCAAATTTGACATGTGCATACCTCGTCCGTTTATAATTTGATTTAGAGTAACTTTAGCTATGTACCTCATGTATATGGCTGATTTCTGTATCTGCATAGGTATTTTCTATACTAATATTATAAAGCTGAAGAGTTTGTTTGTTTGTTTGAATGCAGTAATCTCAGGAACTTCTGATCCGAATTAAAAATTATTTTACTATTGGATAGCCCAGTTATCGAGGAAGGCTATAGGCTATATAACATCACGCTACGACCAATAAGAGCGGCGCAGCAATGACAAAAACGGGGAAAAATTATGCAGACGAAGTTGCGCGGGACAGCTAGTAACAGATATTTTAAGAAAACCTGTACCTACCTTAGTGATCCGTAATTCAGTGGTGATCAAACAGATTAAGAGATCAGCGAGGCCAAGCGATATAAATATTATACAAGTTGTAACAGAAATGTGTGGTCATATTCAAGGGTTGGGATGTGCACATACCTAATTTTATCATAATCGGAGTACCCTAAAGAAATATTTATTATTTTGTCATTCGTCTATTTATGAGTGAAAAAGTTATTAATTAAAAAAAGTATGACTTAAAAAGTTCTATGCCATAATAATCCAATCGAATTTGGTACAGGGGAGGTATAATTCTTATGCCATACGCCTTTCACTACTGAATTTTGACAAAAAGAATATGCTATAACTATGTAATAATAATGCAACCAGCTATGGCACCATGGTATGTGCTATACTGATAACCCCTATCCGCTGCTGAAATTTGACCACACCTTTCTGTTACAACCTGTTTAATGTTTTGAAAAAACTAAGTATGTAATTAGACTATAATGGCTATGCAAGACGTGTTGGTACAGTCCGTTAGAATCTATAAGATCGTTCTGAAAAAAAAAGTAACTGCGATGCGACTCGCGCAGCGTTCAGAACGAGCATAAAGATTCTAACGAACTATGCGTTTAATGAAATAGGCGATTGTACGATGATATGATGCGTTCTTGTCGTGCAATAATTCAACAGGGGTGTCCCAATAGATCGTGCGATCGCTGCTCTTCGCGTTGACGTGTTCACGCGATGACGCGTGCGTGGCCAATTATGACACTCAAAAGAGATCGGTGTATTTCATTAACTGATCGGACGATCAAACCCATCGTACTATCGTTATTAAACTTTGCCTGTACTCGCGCGATGGCTTGCGAGCTTCAATTAGGACCTTACCGAAGCAAGCCCGAGATGGTGTTGCGACGTGTTCCACGCGCATCTTCTGTCACGAAGTGGGAGTGAAACCACCCACATTAGTCGTCGTAAAAAAATGTCGTTGTAACCTACACTGTGTGATTTTTAGACGGTTCGACTCCGATATACCCTCTCCTGCGTACCCTCGTAGGAGTGGGATCTGTGCAAGCGAAAAACAAGGTCACTGAAGAAATCTGTATGTTTGAACTCATCGTGCGACGAGAACGCATCGTGTCATTGTACGATCCTTGCTTAGGACGACGCCTAAGGGTCTAAGTACTTAATGATTATCGTAATTAAGTCTCACACACATACACAGTATGACTAGGTAGTTATGTAGGTACCTACTTAGCTAATAAGCTAGGAATACAGGAAAAATGACAAGCAATAAAAAAAAATTGTGGCATAAATTAGTAATTGTGACATTAATTGTGAACACAAGTTCTGTAGGGTATCTACTACACTCATTGCAGTACAGAACCTGTGTTACAATATGGAGTACCCGACTTGCTTAGTGGCTTGATTAGGGTTGGACAAGGTGGGTATGTACATCAAATTGACAGGGACAATTTACCCTCCCCGCCCTAAGACTCATGAATTTTCAAACTTTCGTCATACATTTGGTCCGCGTTGATAAGCATTTGCCGAATTTGGTCACGGCAGTCGATCTCATCACAGACTAGCCAACTACGTAGGAGATATTATACTTACTTAGACTTACACGTAAGAGTGACTAGATTGATAGGAGGAAATTCGGTACGACCGGAGAGATTAGTTGCAGGACCGATGGCAACAGGTAAATAAACTTACTCTTCGATGTAAGTGACAGGAGGAGGTCTGTTACAATTTGGAAAACTTTTTGGTTAACTTCGCTTATTTGTCCCGTTACACTGAATCACGGACCCCTCAAATATTTTTTCTTTTTTTCATAAACATATTGGTAAGATATCTACTCTAGATAAAACCTACCTGTAATTGTGTTCTTTCGGCAGATGCTTTTTGATGTCCTGCGGCATAATGCCGGTGTTCTTGCTGTACTCAGCTTCCAACGACATGTATGATAAGTACCTGTAATGTGTTCTTTCGGCAAATGTGGTTGTGTGTTGAGCCAGTCACGTAGCTTCTTGATGTCCTGCGGCGTGATGCCGGTGTTCTTGTTGTACTCAGCTTCCAACGAGAACTGCTGTACCGCCATCTTTCTGTAAATAATGATCAATACCTGCCTTAGGGTTCCAAGCTAATGATCGCATGAAAATACCAAGAGTAGGTACAGAAAAAGCCTTCATACAACGCGCACATTATTCAAGGTGATTTGTAAAGTGTACTAATATTAAAATTGTGAAAGTAACTCTGCCCTCTATATCTGCCTGCTTATCTGTTACGCTTTCACGCTCAAACAGCTAAACCGATTTAAATGAAATTTGGTATGGAGATAGTTTGAGTCCAGGGGAAGAACATAGGATAGTTTTAGTCATAGGAGCCGCGGGCGAAAGCCAGCAGGCTATATAACCTCCCACTCGTGGCTTCTTTACATTACACCAAATAACTTAGTAATATCAGTTTTAAAAAAAAACTCATATTAACCTAGTTAGTACCTATGGAGTAAAATCATTGTGACGAAAGTATGTGGTAGGTCCACATACTTTCTCTGGTCGAGGTCTGTGGGACCCAGGAGTAAAATAATTGTTAAGTTTAGAGCCTAAACCTCACAATAAACAACGATTTTACTCTAGTAAAATAGTCTGTAGGTGGTTTAGGTCATAACTCCGAAAACAGATTAAGGATTCAAAAATTAAATACTAGCTTCCGCCTGCGGCTTCACCCGCGTTAAGTTTAGACTGCCATTTCACCCCTTCCAAGATTTGCTTTAGGCTGTGTAGTGGATACCTACATCATAACAATTATCTGTGTACTAAATTTCAACAAAATCCATTCAGAAGTGTGAGCTGTATGTTGATATAATCAGTCAATCACAGTTTCCACTTATGATTCATAAATACACAGAAAAAAAAAGGGGGAAAACTGATCCGCGCAACTCCGTCTGCGTAAGTTTTTCCCGTTTTTGCAACAATTTTCATTGCTACTCCGCTCCTATTGTTTGTAGCGTGATGTTATATAGCCTTCCTCAATAAATGGGCTATCCAACAGTTGCGAATAGTTGTATCCCCTGAACTAAGTTCTGGATTCGTGCCTGATTTTGTTGCGTAATATTTTAAAACTATGATATTTATTGAAATCAAATGAAGTAAGAGCAGTTTTGTTCAAAATATTTGTGATGAATAACGTATTTATTTGGATGAGGGTTAATACCATTTTTATTAGAACACTTTCGCAAATAAATGCATTATTTTAGAACAAATTTGATTACCCTAAAAAGCTAATAGTATGTCAACTCTAAATGATAGGCATTTGCTGTCGCGGACTTTTTTTAGAACTTTTTAAGAGGAACATGTCATACATTATTGTCTCTCTCAGCTCTCAAAATGACTATTTTTCCCCGATTTTGCAACATTTTTCATTGCTGCTCCGCTCCTTTTGATCGTAGTGTGATGTTATATAGCCTATAGCCTTTAACTGACCCCAGGGAATAAAGACTTTCACTTCGGAATAATTAGGGGAAAGCTGGATTTTTGCATAAGCCTTCCTTCCGTCCGTTATTCATAAAAAATAACAAATAGGTACGTAGACAGGTATAACGTTGGTATAACAATGAAAAGTTAAAGACTCTGATTGATGTTAGTCTTATTTTAATAAATACGAGTACAATTGCGAAATCCTTTTATAAGCATTATGTACCTAATAAAAAATAATTAGGTACCTAAGTACGTAGATAAATAACCAGTTATAATCTCAATGTCATTTATTTTTTATGATATAACCTTAAAATTTAAATTTCAATAATTTGCAAGTTTAATTAGACGAGACAGCGAAATAGCTTTTTACCTGACTGCGGAGGGTAATGTGTTTGACGTGTATGTATGTATGTTCCTTTGTGGCACTATATAGACCAAACGCGTGGGTCGATTTTAATGATTCATACGTCAATCGATTCGTATTAATCTTGCTATCGTCACTAAGACATGACAACAATCGAAATTCAAAATGGCGACAGCAGGCGCCATATTGTGATAGAGAAAAAAAATAAAGTCAACAGACTTAGTCATGTGGGGTATCATCGTGTAGGTATTTTAAAATAATCATGAGGTTTCTTATATCATTTTTCACCTAAAATGATTAACTCAAATTTGCAGTAGTTACAGTTATTATGTTACGTCTTACAACTAAGCACTAAAAAATATTAAGTAAAAAAAAAAATATTCAAAAATAAAAAAACCCGCCTGCTTAAAAAGGATTGAAACAAGATATACGTGGAGGCATGAATCCCAGTGAACTTACTAAAATGCCTCTAATTGCATAATTTAAGTTTATCTTGTTTCAATGCTTTTAAAAGCAGGCGAGTTTTTTTTTCAATGTAGGTGTACCTCTATAAATGTATGAAAATATTAAATGTGCCTCCGCCATTAGAGCACACACGGCGTTTAATTTCGTTTTCCGTCCAACGACCCTTTTTAGGGTTCCGTGCATCAAAAGGTTAAAAAAAGAACTCTTGTAAGATCACTCTGTTGTCCATCTGTCTGTCCGTGTGTCACCACCGACTTTATCAGGAGCGGGTGCACCTAGCAAGTTGACATTTTTGCCTGATACTGAGGTCTATAGCCACTATTAGGTATATATAAAATCAAGGTCTTGAGTCAAGACGATAAAATTTTGATTTTCGCGAAAACTTGTGTGTGCCAAAATTTACCTTAATTTTCAACTTTTTTGTTTTTCGGAATTTTCCCTTTACTTGTGCTGTAAATACCTTGCTTGTAACCAAAATTGCCAATTCCAGGTCAACCGGAAGTACCTACCCTACAGGTTTTGGGTCGAAAAACCTAATGGAAGTTCACGTTGACCTATAATCACGAAATTTGGCAAAAAGCAAGGTCTTAAGCACAAATAAAGGAGTTGAAAATTATAAGGTGTCCCCATAACTATCTATACTTACGAGTATAATAAATCTGTAAAGAGGTCAATTCTGTACATGAAATATATTTCCAAAATAACTATCAGGGGGTGATTAGGGATCGATACTGATGCCAAAAATGCAATCAGTAATTTTTTTGTCTGTCTGTCTGTCTGTATAACCGTTATAGAAACAAAAACTACTCGGCGGATTTTAACGAAACTTGGTACAATTACTTTTCATACTCCTGAGTTGGTTATAGTATACTTTTCATCACGTTACAATCAAAAGGAGCAGAGCAGTGAAGGGAAATGTTGGGAAAACGGGAGAAGTTACTCCATTTTTTAAGCTTCCGTCGCGTGTGCAACCTTAATGGTTAAAGCTACACAGAAATCATGTATGACGGAAATGCTCTCCATAAAATAGACACGACAGCATATGTCTATCTTTTATGGTTGACTCACAATATCACGTGTAACTCCCGATAGCTTAGCAGTTCGAAGCTTTCTGATTATATTTGTCTACTCTTACGTTTATAACACTCTCAGTCATCCCTAATTAAAAAAGTTAACATAATTAACTATTCCATAAATTTGGTGTTTCTATACCGATTTCTATGATTCTTTCATAGAAATCGGTATAGAAACACCAAATTTATACATGAAATATGCTAATAATAAGCCATCGCGCGTGAATACTGAATCATGCTATCTATCTATATCTATACATATAATAAAATTGTAAATTTCACGTGTCTGTACATGGCCGAACTTAGTGAAAAAAATAATTAGAAAATGTTCGAAAAGAGTATTTAAACACTTTGCTGTATTTTTAGATAATTTCGGTTCGGGGGAGGGGACTACGAAACTCTACATTGTGCGTGCGTGGTCCGTTAAGCACTTGCCCGGTTTTTTATTTTACTAGGTATTTAAAGAAATGAATAGCATATTAGGAAATACTCCTTCCAATGTAACTTTTAAATTATTTATTAAATTTATGAAATTCTGTATTAATTAAGCAGAAATTAAATTAATATCTAAGTTTTGTCTGTCTAGCGGGACCCTTTTTACCCGACTGCGCGACGTAAAAGAGGGTAATGTGTTATCAGTCTATGTATGTAGGTATGTGGTATAGAGAAAAAAAGTCAACAAACTATGTCATGTGGAGTATTATTGTAGAGGTATTTTAAAATCATGATGAGGTTTCTTTAATATTTTTTCAGTTAGAATTATCGTTGAGGATATACAGTGCAACCTCGATTTAACAAATCGGAGGGGAACAAGAAAATATTCGTTATATCAAGTAATTCGTTGAACTGAGGTTTGTTATGTTGAGGTTAGGTTGGTCTAAAATTCGTTATAAAGAGGTAAAAGAATAGTTTTATTCACCTCAACATGTCGCGACATGAATCACATACTATAAGATTAAGAGTTTATATTGGTGGGAACTCTATGTAAAGATTTTGGGTTGACAAAATTCGTTACTTAGAGGTATGAATACTGTGATGATTTTTAATAATTTATATTAATTTCTAGCAATTTTTAGTTTGAAATCATTTAAATTATGTTTTAAACTGGCAACACCGTCACTAGCACGTGATTTGCAGGTTTGAATTGGCCAATCAGATACGATTGCTACTGACCAATCAGAGCGTTCCTGTGTGAATCAATTGAGTGAGGTTACCTGTAACGGATTTTGTTCAGAGAGTATTCATTCTAGTGCTGGATGGAAGACGAAAAGGTTGTCTGCCATATTTCGTACTGTGTATATTATAAGTACCGATTATGCGAATAATGCAAAGTGTTGTGTAAAAGAAATAAAAGTGATCTGTACAACAAGTGAGTTTTATTGAGTTATCAAATCTCAGAAGTTGGATAAACAACGCCTACAGCTCGATAAGGTACGTTCAAAAGTATTGATTTGACAATATTTGATTGGAATTGGCATTTATTTTTTTCATTGCTATACGTTGACTGGACTTTTAAATTTTATGCAGTATATTAAACGAGATTAACACGGCTTAGTTAAAGTCGTGATATTGTTTATGGCTGAATTAGTTCAGGTAGCAGCTGGAATAGCATTTTGATCAAGGCTACTCTTTGATAATGTTATTCTCGTAAGTTGGGTGTAGCGGTAACGTGAGCCGTTTGGTCAAGGCTACTCCTTGATAATGTTGCTGCGTGGCTGCACACCTAACGCTTCCTTGGCCTAGTAAGAGGCTAATTATTTATCTGCTTGTTAATCTCGCGGTATAGCATGGAGGATCGAATGCTTGTTCCATATAGTATTTTATAGTAGCAGTGCCATGTGTCTTCTGCTTTAGGCATGTCCAGTGGAACTATGTACGTTCTACATTACTAGATATGTACTACAGAGCTATTTATGTTCTGCGGTATAGTGGGCTATGTATGCCATAGACTATGTATGTCTACAGTACAAGACCCAGAGCTATGTATGTTCTGCGGTATAGTGGGCTATGTATGCCATAGACTATGTATGTCTACTGTACAAGACCCAGAGCTATGTATGTTCTGCGGTATAGTGGGCTATGTATGTCTACAGTACAAGACCCAGAGCTATGTATGTTCTGCGGTATAGTGGGCTATGTATGTCTACAGTACAAGACCCAGAGCTATGTATGTTCTGCAGTACAGTGGGCTATGTATGTCTACTGTACATGCCGCAGAGCTATGTATGTTCTGCGGTACGGTGGGCTATGTATGCCATAGACTATGTATGTCTACTCTACCAATGTACAGTTCTGTGTCATTGACACAACTACGTATGTTCCAGATCCGCTTTTATGGCTATGTACGTTTTGATTAAATAATAAACTACGCAACTAAGTTTTTAAGTAATTTGGAAGTAAAGTATAGTATTGTGAATAATGTGCTATGTTAAAATTATAGTATATTAGTAGCAGCACCTTGACTGCATATACAGTTTATAAACATATAAACATACAAATTTAAGAATTTCAATAGTTACTTCGTTTCTTCTTATGCTGTGAACTTTTATAAATATATATGGACACAGGATTATGACGCATCACGATTATTAGTTTGCTTTCTAAGTGAATAATTAATTGATTTTGAATTTGGTCGACTTAATATTCATCAGTCGAAATCGGCTTCTAAGCACATCAGTTATTATTTATTTGAGCAACAATACTAATCTTTATTTTTCTTTTACCGAGACTATGGAGTCCAACAAGGAAGACTTTGGGCAAAACCGAATGAGTCGCGAACGAAACAGGCGTGACGGTAAGAGACTACGAAATCGGTCGCCGTCTCCGTCAGTAGCGAGACGTGCTCGCAAGGCGCCAAGAAAAGCAGAGTGGGTGATAGAAGAAATACAACCAAGTGAACATTTAGCGTCACCATTGCTGACACCTGTTCAACCCGAGCCGCTTCGGGATCAACCCAAGGACAATCATGCAAGTTTTACTGTAGATGAGGTACTTCAACTCTTATCCTCTTTTAAAAAGGTGGAAGGGGCCAAACCTCTCCACCTTAATAATAACCATGTTAATAATGTAGTACCAGAGTTCGATCCATCTAGTAAAGCTCAAAATGTAGACAGTTGGCTAAGGAAGGTAAACGAATGTGCCTGTATTTATGGCTGGGATCAGAGGCAAACCATACATTTTGCCCTCCAGAAGTTATCGGGCCTTGCGAAGAAGTGGTTTGAAGCTTTGCCTTCAGTAAATTTTAATTGGGACGAGTAGCAGGCGCGACTGCGTAGGGCTTTTCCTAACGAGCAGAATTATGGTCGGCTTCTTGAGGAAATGCTTGCGCGCACCACGCGTCATAATGAAAATTTTAGAGAATATTTCTACGACAAACTTACTTTATTGAACCGATGTGAAATTATAGGTCAAAAGGCAGTAGACTGCATTATTCACGGTATCCTTGATAAGTCTGTTAGGAATGGTGCGCAAGCATTAAATGGTACGGAGCCGGAAGATCTCTTATGTTTTCTCAATTCGCAGCGGCCCACTGATTTGACTTACACCAGAAAGCGTAATGACAATTTCCAATCCAATCGTCCCACAAATTCCGCTTCCAACTCAAACGAACCACTTGTGACTTGTTTTAATTGTCGTTCGAAGGGGCATACTTTTCATAAATGCCCGAATCCGATAATTAAATGCCACAAGTGTTCTAGAGTAGGACACGATCTAGCAACTTGCAAACTAACTCCCCTGACCCTTCGACAGGCGTTTGAAGGTAAAACTATAACCGAAGACCGCAAGATTCTGACTATTTCAACTATTAGTAATACCAATGACAAATATTTTAAGAAAGTTATTGTTAATAATCATGACTTTGTTTCTTTCATAGACTTTGGCAGTGAGTGCACTTTAATGCGTGAAACTGAGGCGCGAAAATTAAATTTACCTAAATTTATCAATGAACTGCCAGCTATTAGAGGTTTTGGAAACTCTTCTGTAGTACCTACCTACAGGAGTTTTATCACATTAAAACTTGACGATGTCGAGGCTTATGTCGAAGTTCTTGTAGTACATGACGAGTTCTTACGAACTCCTCTCCTTATTGGCCAAGATTTCACAGAATTACCGTTCGTGACTGTTTTAAAGGACTCTAATAAACTCCTCTTTTACAAAAGTCCAGTTGTCAAAGACCTCTCCCACTCCGACAAATGCATAAAGCTTATGACGGCAGACTCTGTAGAAGATATATATAAGGTTGGGATAGTTGAGGTGTATGTTGAGGACCCTGGTTTCTGTGGCGACGTTTACATGGAGGGTTACACTTGTGCTGAACCGGGCAAAGAGTATCATTTACATCAGGGCGTTTATCGAATTAACCAAGGCAAGGGCCATATAGTGATTACCAATTTGAAATCGGAAAAGTTAGTCTTTCCCTCAAATACGTTGCTAGCTCGGGCTTTACCTTTTGTAGAAAATAAAATGCTTAACGTCAGTAGGATTCATAAAAATTCATCAACCATGGAACCGTTAGAGCGAACCGAAATCAAAGTCGGCGAAGGTATTAGTAATGGGGATACCAATAAATTATATAACTTGCTACAGTCGTACCGGGACTGTTTTGCTATGAACCTTTCAGAAATAGGCCTTGCAAAGGACGTAGAAATGAATATAGATTTAAACGATGACAGGCCAGTAGTTTATAGACCTTATCGCATGTCTTATTCCGAAAGAGAGCAAGTGCGTGTTTTAGTAGAAGAACTATTACAAAACGACATAATCCAAGAGTCTGAATCTGAATTTGCGAGTCCTATTTTGATGGTAAAGAAAAAGACAGGGGAACAACGTCTATGCATAGACTTTAGAGCATTAAATAATAAAACTAGAAAAGACTGTTTCCCTCTTCCCCTTATAGAAGATCAGTTAAGTAACCTCAGCGGCAATCGTTTCTTTACATCGTTAGACCTCGCTTCAGGCTACTACCAGATTCCCATGGCACGAGACAGTCGCCGGTATACGGGGTTTGTGACACCGGATGGACATTTTGAATTCAAAAGAATGCCATTCGGCCTCGCCAATGCACCAGCTGTATTTCAGAGGTTTATTAATAAAATGCTTGGTTCAAAACGCTTTGGCTCTGCGTTAGCTTACCTTGATGACATTCTTGTCCCATCGGAAAATCTGGAACAGGGCTTTCAGAGACTTGAGGATGTCCTTGAGCTCTTACGTAAATACGGATTAACTCTAAAGTTGTCAAAATGTAGGTTTTTCGATAACGTAATAGATTACCTTGGTTACGAAATTTCACTTGAAGGGATACGACCTAATGAACAAAAAATTTTAGCCGTAAAAGAATTCCCAGTGCCTAAAACTGTTCATAAAGTTCGTCAGTTCTTAGGATTAGCGGGATACTTTCGAAAATTTATCAAGGGGTTCGGTGAAATCGCACGGTCTCTAACGAATTTGTTAAAGAAAGATGTCCCCTTTCAATGGTCTGAAAAGGAATCTAGGGCGTTTATTCAACTAAAAGATAAATTAGTAGAGCGTCCGATCCTGTCTCTTTATAATCCTAAGTTAGATACCGAACTCCACACAGACGCCAGTGCTTTAGGGGTAGGAGGTATATTATTACAATGGCAAGAAAATCCACGAGTACTAAAACCCGTCGCCTATTTTAGTAGGCAAACTACGCCTGAAGAACGTCATTTGCATTCCTATGAGTTAGAAACTCTGGCTATTGTCTGTTCACTCAGAAAGTTTAGAGTATATTTATTAGGTATTACTTTCAAGGTAGTGACAGATTGTCATGCTATAAGGACAACGCTTACGAAACGTGACCTCGTACCTCGCATTGCCAGGTGGTGGCTTCAGATAAGCGAATTCACTTTTAGTATAGAATATAGACCTGGTTCCCAAATGGCCCATGTAGACGCCTTAAGTCGCAATACTAAATTGACTGACCTAACTGATGAGTTTACAGTTTATAACATTGAGACTGACGATTGGCTTTTGACTTTACAAATGACTGACCCTGACATTGCAAGGATAGTTAAGATTTTAAAGCCTGAAAACGACGAGGAATCAAAAGATATAAAGAAAAATTTTGTTGTTAAGGATCATAAAGTTTATAAAAAAGTAGATGATAAGTTGTGCCTTGTGGTTCCTCGTAGTGCACGATTTCAGGTTTGCCAATCAAATCACGACGAAATCGGGCACTTAGGTGAAACTAAAACGATCGAGAAGATTCAGGCTCTGTATTGGTTCCCTAAGTTACGCAAATTTGTTAAAAAATATGTACGATCCTGTATTCAGTGCGCGTACAATAAGGATAATGCTAAAAATCGGAAATCTGGTCAATTATACCCAATTCAAAAGGTGAACATTCCCTTTCATACTGTCCACATTGATCATCTGGGTCCATTCACAAAAAGCAAGAAGGGGAACTGCTATATTTTGACCATAGTTGATGGCTTTACAAAATATGTGTTTGTGAAACCTGTGAAGGATACAAAGACTAAAAGCACCCTAAAGGTTCTGGAGAGCATATTTTATGATTTTGGTCCTCCATCTAGAATAATATCAGATCGCGGTACATCTTTCACTTCAGGGGCTTTTAAAAACTTTTGTGACCTTCACGGTATTAAACATATATTAAATGCAGTGGCTTGTCCTAGGGCCAACGGTCAAGCTGAACGCTTTAATCAGACTATTCTAAATTCCCTAACAAAGTATAGTATAGGTAAAAATGAACGTGATTGGGACACTCACTTAGGCAAAATACAATGGGGTATTAATAATACTGTAAATACTTCCACTCGGAAAACGGCATCAGAGGCTCTATTTGGTTGTAAGCTTCGTGACGGTCTAGCCAATAAACTTGGAATCGCTACTGATGGCACATCAGAAAGCATTACGTCAATTAGAGACGACATTAGTGCTAATATAGAATCCGTTCAAAAAAAACAAAAACAACGTTATGACAGTAGACGAGCGCCTGCTGCCGTTTATAAAGTAGGAGATTTAGTTAAGATAACTAGAACCAATTTTTATAACAAAGGAAATAGCAGTAAGCTGTTGTCCAAATTTATAGGCCCCTATAAAGTTATAAAAATTCTCGGTAATGACAGATACAAGATAAGTAATATTCCTGGTTTCAACAGGAAGAGGAAGTCGTTTGAGACCGTTGTTGCTGCAGACAGAGTAAGACCTTGGATAAATTTAAATAATCTAGGTTCTAATACCAAAAATCCTGATTCTGAATCAGACTACGACAGTGAAGATAACCTGCCTTTGTCTGAATTGCAGCGACGGCCACAAGCGACTGCAACTGCAAACATTCATTGAAACCGAATGTGATGAAATATGGTTAATACAAATACTTATACTGTCACTGCTATCACTTTGTTGTTTTGTTACAAATCAACAATTGTTTATTTATATTCTACATACTTTTATGCCCTTAAACTGATTTTGAGCTTGTCGATTACTATAATGCTATTTCATTATTTGTTATTTGTTATACTTTTATTTGTTCTAGAGATAAAGCGCAGGTATTGTGTAATAATAATTTTCCGAAAACTAGCTGTAGTAGATGACGTGCACCAGGAGGTAGCACTTGTACGGATGGCCGAATGTGATGATTTTTAATAATTTATATTAATTTCTAGCAATTTTTAGTTTGAAATCATTTAAATTATGTTTTAAACTGGCAACACCGTCACTAGCACGTGATTTGCAGGTTTGAATTGGCCAATCAGATACGATTGCTACTGACCAATCAGAGCGTTCCTGTGTGAATCAATTGAGTGAGGTTACCTGTAACGGATTTTGTTCAGAGAGTATTCATTCTAGTGCTGGATGGAAGACGAAAAGGTTGTCTGCCATATTTCGTACTGTGTATATTATAAGTACCGATTATGCGAATAATGCAAAGTGTTGTGTAAAAGAAATAAAAGTGATCTGTACAACAAGTGAGTTTTATTGAGTTATCAAATCACTTTTTCTTGATAGTTGAAAATTCGCTATAAAGAGGTTGTTCGCAAAAAATGTTCGCATTGTAAAGGTATATTTTATATTGACTCTTATGGACAATTCAAGGGGATTACGAAGAATTTGTTATATCGAGGAAGTCGTCATATTGAGGTATGTTATATTAAGGTTGCACTGTATAACGATTTAAAGTTTGTTACGAACCCTTTTCACTTGAGTTACATTTTCAATAGTTACAGTTATGACGTTTTATAACTGCTAAAAAGTATTAAATAAAAACATAAATTAAAAATAATCAAAAAACCCGCCTGCTTAAAAAATGTTGGAAACAAGATAACCTTAAATCATGCAGTCACAAAATTAAAGTATTTATAGAAATTAATGTGTTTTTTTCTTTAGATTACATAAATGTAAAGTGTGTTCTTGGTTATTAAGTTTATTATGGTAACATATACACACAGGTCCCATACAATTAGAGTATCAGTTAAACGCCGCGCCCGCCGCCGCCGTTTGTTTGGAAGGCCTTGTCCGCTAGTTTGATTTTCACACACTTTATAGTTATCTCTTTAGTTTTTTTTATTGCCCATTTACCAATGATGTTTAAAGTCAATAGGTGTAGATAAGTTACATAAACAACTAATTTGATACGCATATTGCAGTTTTCAAAGCAACTTTTTTTTCACACCTCTTTATTTTGACATCTCACAGCCCATGTCTGTTTTTTTTCAAACGTCACATATCTAAGAACACTTGGGCGATCAAAACGAATCTAAAGACGTCTATTGTACAAATCCGTTCAGTGAATTGTGAGATATCAGGCAATTAAGAATATTACATACAAGATACGCGCGAAAAACATTACCCTTTCTTACTGGGTAAAAAGTCGTAATAGTAGGAAGCACGAGCGAAACTGAGAAAAATGTAATCCGCTGATTTCATGCATGCCGGTGATGCGACACTGACATATAAAATAAGTCAATTGTATAGTATTTAAAGTGCCGCTTTCTGAGCGCTTATAACCTATCTACACCTTTATACTTAAAACATCATTGTTATTTACAATTATAAATGTCTAAAATATTCCTTGTGCACTATTAGACTGCCTCTGTGGCGCGGTGGGAATGTATCCGACTGCTCCGCAAGAGGTCGTGGGTTCGATCCCGACCCAGGATAAAACTTTGTGTGATGAGCACGATGGTTTATTCTGTGTCTGGGTGTAATTTATCTATAATATGTATGTATTTAGAAATATATAAGTATGTTTATCAGTTGTCTGGTTTCCATAGTACAAGCTCTACTTAGTTTGGGATCAGATAACGTTGTGTGAGTTGTCCCAAGATATTATTATTATTACAGAAAGTTTGTGATGCTCAGTGCCGGTCCGAGATTTAGAGTGGTGTGAGTTCTGATTTTGGCGCCCCCATATTGGTCGAGTGTGAGGTGGGTGGCATGACGGGTAGGTACATAAGAACTACAGGCCCATTCCTTTTAATATCTTGAGCCTCAACGACATATTGTTTTCGACAGTAATCTCTTCTCACATGCAGATTCGGTAACTTCCAACGTACCAAACAAACCGGTTTCCGTAAAGGTTTCAAAAATTAAAACACAAAGAACAAACAAAAAGAAGATTTTACAGTATAACCTACCGCCTGAGAAAGTATTCAACCTACCACTGCATGTTGTTCAACAGTTTCAGAGCCTCCGAACGAGGTCAGCTGACAAATCCAAAAGCGCGGTGGGAGTGTATCCGACTGCTACGCAAGAGGTCGTGGGTTCGATCCCCACCCAGGATAAAACTTTGTGTGATGAGCACGATGGTTTATTCTGTGTCTGGGTGTTATTTATCTATAATATGTATGTATTTAGAAATATTTAAGTATGTTTATCAGTTGTCTGGTTTTCATAGTACAAGCTCTGCTTAGTTTGGAATCAGATAGCGTTGTGTGAGTTGTCCCAAGGTTATTATTATTATTATTTACGAGGAATGCCTATGTTTAGCAGAGAGTTAGTCTTTCGGCTGAGACGACGACCTACCGCGCCGAGTAACTGACCTTTCACAATCTATCTAGACACAACCAGTTTGCAAAACGGCGACGCACGTGGTTACACGAAGCATTTCAGGCCACGGTAGAAAATAAACACGGTTAAAAAAAATGGTTGTCTGTAAAGTCGGTTTACGAACGATAATTTTACCTAATAATGTCATATGAAACCATTGATGAAACTCATTCGCGTTGCTTAGCAACCAATCAATAACATGAATTTTTTAGAGACTTTTTATGAGTACAGCCGGCCATCGATTTATAAGACAATATCTATACATATTTATAAGATAATGTAGAATTGACTTTTCACAAGTGTAGTATTTTGCTTCCTAAGTGAATAAATCATTTTTTATTAATTTTATTTATTTTTATTTAAGACGTTATCACGTCAAAAATAGGGATGTAACTTTCATTGAAATTCAACGTTATACTAACTGCCGCACTCAGAGTCATATAAAGCTTAATAATGATATTAATATTAGGGTTAACAAGATTGCTAGTAATGTGGGACACAATCCCACATTGCTAGCTATATTATGTACTATGCTTGGATTTCTAAGAAGGAACACTATAGGTTTTAAAAATGAAGGTACAAAAATAATCTTGTATAACGCTCTCGTCCGCAGCAATCTTGAATATGCTAGTACTGTATGGTCACCTTTTTATGCAGTGCATTCGCAACGAATCGAAAGCATTCAACGAGCCTTTACTAGAAATCTTGCTTTCTCTTGCAGTGGTTTTTCCCATCGGAGTCCATACAACCAGCGGCTATCCAGATTTGGAATGACCACCCTCAGTAATCGAAGGCACGCTTTTGACCTCTGTTTCCTTCATAAAATAATAAATAATCAAATACATTGCAGTGATCTTCTTGAAAAGGTACGCCTGGCTGTGCCTTATTCTTATCCAAGGCATAAAATTATAAAAATCTTTCATGCACCCTCTTATAGAACCAATTTGGGTAGACAATCACCTATACACAGAATAATTGATCAGTGCAACACTATCCAGGCTCGCTATCCTGACATTGATATCTTTCATGATTCACTCAGCAAATTCAAAGCGAAGATGCAATTAATATTTACAAAACCAAACTGCTAGTCCTCAGTTTAAACAATGTCTCACAAATTGATATTTTAAATTATTTTAAATATTGTAAAAATTAAAAAACATTTATTTTGTAATTTAAATTAGCTCAAAATTAATTCTACATTTTACAGTGAATGTTATGTACACCGTAAGTGTCATATATATCAGATGTAATACCTATTTGTAATTGTACCAAAAAATGTATGAATATGTATGATGTGGTTGTACTTACTTAAATAAATAAATAAATAAATATATTTAAAAAAAAAAATATCTTGGGACAACTCAAACAACGTCATCTGATCCGAAACTAAGCAGAGCTTGTATTATGGCGACCAGGCAACTGATAAAAGACAATTTCTAAATACATAAATAAATTACACCTAAACACAGAATAAACCATCGTTCTCATCACACACAAAGTTTTATCCTGGGTGGGGATCGAACCCACGACCTCTGGCTTAGCAGTCAAGATCATTAACCACTAGACCAACAGGCCAGTCGATCTAATTAAATTAGCAAAGATTTTATTTGCCAGAATTAAAAATTATTTAAATTTAAAACATTATACGACTGTAAGTACAGCATTTAATCTTTGTCATTTGTTCTGTCACTCTTACAAGTAGGTACCTTACTTCCGTAACAAATCCGTAAACATTAACATATTAAAAAATAAACTCACATTTTTAAATATCAATTGACACAATAAAATTCGTTATATTTCATAAGTTTTGAACACGCGTCCGTAGCGACTGTATGCGCTAGTTCGACTGATTATCCTAATCTATAATAAAGGAGCTATTATCAAACTGTGCTTAATTGTGATGTTTCTGGTCTTATAATGGTGCTTGCTAGTGTATTGTCGGTGTATCAAGACGACAAGTCCAGTCAAATATCGCGTGGGGTTAGAGGTCTTGTGGTGGCCACCTATTAGATACACGTGAGCCCTTACTCCACCATCACAAGTATGCTGCACTAATCCTCCTCCTCCTAGCGTCGTTTATTCTCAATGCTGAGGGTCGTGGTTTCTGCGAACAACCTTCTCCTTGACCATTTCTCGCCAGCCTAGCCTGTCCTCGGTAGCGCGGATGGCATCACAGACCGAACTATTTAAGTCAGAGCGAATCTGGCCTGTCCACTGAGTGCAGTGGAAAAGCCAGATTCGCTCTATCTATATATCTGCTTACCTAGTTTTCCTACTGACTATTAGTGAATAGTGAGTAGGAAAACTAGGTAAGCAGATACACACATGCCTTTTTTCAATGTGATGCTAACAGCTTCACTTACCTACCTACTTATAATTAAAAGGTTTTAATTAATGCATGATATTGAAGAATTTTAATAATAAATATCTTAAAATGTGAGGAATTATATAGCCGTAAGTCTACCTACGTATTCTTTAAAGGCGATAATCACAGAGCGTTTAAATATAGATAAGATATAGGTAAGTGGCGATAGCCAATACCTATCCATGTGTTAACTACGAGGATTTGCTAGCACTACCTCATATCCACCGGCAATCTACATTAAAATCGACGATAATCATTGATCTAATTCACAGTATCCCTTCGTGTCTAAACAAATTTGTACGGATGTTCAGACATCGTAAGTAGAAAGAGATAGATGAACTTCCAAAGTAAATCAAGTAATTCAAGCTGTGGTAGCCTAATGGCTTGATTCCTACCCATAATACTACCTTGCTTTTACATTTTGAAGTAAGTAAGCTTATCGGCAAGTTACTGCCGTTAGAATATACTGTACACACGCAGGCACAGAATAAGTAATCGCAGGTTGAGAACAGCTTGCCGTCAGGCAAATTATACTCTTAAAGAAATTAAAAGTAATTTAATATAATTTGTAAAACTTAGATACAAAATAATCTAGTAGATATCTATATCTATACCAATATTATAAAGAGGAAAGATTGGTATTTTTGTATGTAACGAATAAACTTAAAAATACTAGACCGATTGAAAAAAAAATCTTTCACTATTAGAAAGCTACACTATCGGGGAGTAACATAGGCTATATTGTATTGTCAAAAATATTAGAGATCCCTACGAAAACTAATAAACCAATGTCCAACAACTGATATAACAATGATGGATAAAACCATTTATCTATATGATAGAATTAAAGGTATTTACAAACGGATTAGGTATATATCTAGTATAAAGATAAAGTAGTTAGGTATTGAATCGTTGTTACAGTTTTTGCTAAATATGAAACCCAGCTGAGTCTTGTTTAGCATACCTAGATAATTATTTATAATTGAGTAGTTGACTGCTCTGCAATACCTATAAATAAATAATTTTATACTGATCAAGGCAATAACAGGTCTTAAAATATTCTAAAATACGTATACTTATAATAAAACAAGTTTTAAAATTTGTTAACTATGACGAGAGGAAAACTTATGACGTCATAGTGTTATGTTCCGACACATTTTATAAAAAAGACTGATTTAACTTGATATTTTGTTTATTGCCCACTTCGTTAGGCCTATGATACTCATAAATAGATAATAACCTACACTATTAAAAAAAAATTACAAAATTAGTTTAATAGATCCAAAGATTACAAATCAATATAGATTAGTATAGATTATAAGTATATATGCATAGATTTATTAAACAAAAGTTTGTTCATAAGTTTATTGATCATTTCCTTATTTTGACGCACTCTCTATAAAAGAACACAGTATGTTAGTAGAAACACTACTAGCAATTAGACTTTCACGATTTCCTTAAGTACCTACTTAGGTACAGTATATTTTATTCATAAACACTGTACAAACTTTGATACTTATAATTCTAGTCTATCTCTAACTTCTTGAAGGAACCCTCAACTGAGCCAAATATATCTGAGATAGTCTTAGGTTTGCCTGGTCGTAGTGACTCCACCACACGCTTATTGTTCTCAGCCACGAAGAACTCCTTATTTGCTAGTAGTTTTGCTATCGATTCATCTAAATAAAACAAAAGAATAACAATATTATAAGAATGTAGTGCAGTAGTCAGTGGCAATGGTGCGGTGGCTAAATGGTTACTCTACTGCGTGGTGCATTGTTTTTACCCGACTATAAGGAAGGGTTATGTTTTTCGCGCGTACCTTGTATGTATGTATGTAATATTCTTTATTACCTGATATCTCACAATCCACTGAACGGATTTATACAATTAAGACGTCGTTAGTTAGTTGTTACATCGGTTACATCCTCCAACTACTAAAAAGTATTAAATAAAAAAAAAAATATATAAAAATAAAAAAACCCGCCTGCACAAAAAAGATGGAAACAAGATCCCCTACATAATTATCTATATAATTTCATGCAGTCGTGCATGCAAAAGGCATTAATGAATCTCGATCTTAATGCAGTGCCTCCGCATTAAGATCGAGATTCATTAATGCCTTTTGCAAATTTATTGTTTGGTTTAACAGTAGCGCCTGTACATCTAATGTGAGCAATATATGTACAGTAGATTGCAATAAATGCTAGTTCAGGCTTTAGTAGTAAAAAATCTCTGGAACTAATAACTTATTGTTCGGCGCCCCCACAATAGGTTTTTAATTTTTCTGATCAGGTTTTACCAAATGATAATGCTTTTTTTACCACCTGCAGGAAAGGAAATCCTCTACCTCCTATAAAAAATAAAGTAAGAGCCCCAGTGACACGTTAGGTACCTACTATCTTTGTATTTAGGTATCGAAGAGCCGTAAATGATCCTCCATTTCTTACCTCTAAGTTCATTGAACGTTTTATACATCCCCCCCGCTTCTTTAGGCAGTGCATCCATCGTCACGTACTGGTCGAAGGTCTTGGCTCCAATCTGGTGTATCTTTAGCATGTCTAGAAGTTCTTTCTTCATGAACGGTTTGATCATCATCATGAGCCGATCCATGAATGACGGGGCGTTTAAAAAGTGAAGGCCTTTCATTTTTACAAGCATGGCTTCCTGAAACCGACAAATTTCAAAATCAAGATTCATTAGTCTTATATTTTATTTTAAATAATTTCAATTTAATTAAATGACAAACCTGCAAATAATATAGGAACTGTTGTATACTTTGCACGTCCAGCCTAGCGAGGTGTCCTAGTCTCAGCTTGTCCAGATCAAAGACCAGCACGAAGCCAGGCCACGTGCCCTCCTCGTACTGCCACAGGTCTAGGATCATCAGCACAGACCTGGAGCCGATAAGGTCTATCATCAAAACTACTACGTAAACATAAGTAAACTCAAACTCATTTTTCACTACACAGGCGTACGTACCCAGAGACGATATGGGGGATTTTACCACTGGGAACTGCAACGCTTAAGGGCGAATATACACGTGCGTAAAACGAAACAATAGCGTCTGCATGTTAGTTACATGCCAGTAAATCAAAACCAGATAAAGCGGCCGCAGCGGCAGTAACCTAATGGCAAAGGCATCGGACTCGCAATCATGAAGTCGAGTTCGAATCCTAGCTATTATACTACTGACATGAACTGACTTCTAACACAAGCCAGAGAGATGGGTTAACAGGATTGCTAGTAATGTGGGACCCAAAATCCCACATTGCTAGTTATCTATACACATGATAAATAAGTAGCAACTGCAAAGACCCGTGATGAGATGTTATACCTACACGTGTGCCAGCCTCAGTCATGTGGATTTTCGCCCTAAATCTATACTAATATTATAAAGCTGAAGAATTTGTTTGTTTGAACGCTATAATCTCAGGAACTACTGTTTCGAATTGAAAACATTATTTTACTGTTGGATACCCCATTCATCGAGGAATGTTATAGACAGCAGGTATAACACCACGCTACGACCAATAGGAGCAGAGCAGAAGAGAAATCCTAAAATAGTTACATAGAGATTTAACCGTAGCAAAAGAATACGTAGAAATCTAACCTAAATCAAAATAGTTATACGTAATGAAGACTTAAGCGCTTATTACAATACACTGAATTTTGTCAAGCTAAATCAATATACATTGCTGGCTTGGTGTTACTTCCATCCAATACCCTTATTCCAACCAGCAATGTATATCGAATTAGTAGAGTTAGACAGACTTAATTCAGTGTAGTGTAATAAGCGCAATAGGTATTTTGGAATTAGTCCCTATAAGAAAAACGATCTAAAATGCAGACACAAAGTGTGTGTGATTAGATCCAGATATGGTAAACATACCCCCAAATTCCAGGTACACCCATGATATCCTACCAACTTCCTTTGTAGGTCCTACCTACCTGAGTGATTTGGCAAAGTCCAAGTTTTTCGGCTCGTAGTCCAGTAGTCTGCAGTATAACACGGCGTCCCCTTCCCTTGACCGAGTCGGTAATGGCAGCAGCAATCTGTACAAAATTAACAGTGATTTAATATTAAACAAGTTTATAGATTATGAGTTATAATTAGGTGGATATTTGTTAAAAAATTTGTTAGTTTTTTGTTACAAAAGTTTTGTCTCTACGTTTGGATAAGGGCTGACATCAAGCAAGGAGAGCGTAAAGGCTGGAATCTAAGGAGGGCAGGTTATTTTAGAAACTGCCCTCGTATTAATATATTTAATATTCGAGGCGAACTGCTGGTAGCGTCAAAGTAGGTATCTCCCGACACAATTCTGCACATTGTCACTGGCAATGAGACATGCATTTTAACGTCATTGACACCGTAGTCGTACCGTCTAGGCTGGTTAAATTGCTGCTGGACTTAGATGCTTTCGAGAAGAGGTAGAAGGGCTTGTACCATACTGCGGGAGTAGTCTTTCTTAAAAAGAAAAAAAACAAGAAGGTTTGGGAATGCAAGGAAACCTTTGCTCAGCTGTGGGACAGTACCAACAAGTGAAAAACTACTCACACATTATGCAAATTGTGTTCCAAAGCTTTGTTGACAGCTCTATCTTTGAAGAAGTTGATGAAGAGCGTCCGCAGCGTGTAGTGGAGGTCCAGAACCTGCTTCGACACCTCAGGGCTCTGGTCGCAGCTGTGGTAGACCAGGATCAAGTCCAGGTCTGAAACGTTTGAATTCAATAGGGCCTCCTGATTAGGACAACCCGTAGCCAATCCTAGCCAATGCAATGGATAATAAGAGTCAATTATTTTATTATTTGCAGGTGTAAGTACCTACTGACCGCTTATTATTCACGCTAGAAAATTGGCCAGGCCAGACAGAGCCTACTTGTTACATTCCCTGGCTATAAAATTGCAAATTGTTATCCTTAAAAGAAAAACAATGAAACTTCAAACATTCCTGCCTTGAATATTGATCGACAAAGTAATAGAATCGTTATTACTCAAAGCACGAGGCTAACATATTACAACATAATGTACCTTATATTACGGGTACCTTCATGTATTCTGGCATCATTTTGTGTTACGTCAAGTGTTTATATCATAATATTATGGTAACATAATACATATAAAGATACCAGTACAATGACCACAAATAGGCTAGAAGTTGGTATGTGCGTAACGTATCTATTGATGATTTTATATTAATCCTGCTTGATTTTCTTGCAAGGTTTCCGCCTCCAATTATACAGATTTTTATAATTTTTTATAATTTAGATAAAACCTCATAGTGAGACGTGATATGCCAACGACATTTTACTGGAGAGATTGGAACGAACCAGCTGAGAGATGGGGCTTCTCGTAAACAGACGCAAGAGCAAAATTATGGGAGTCAACGATATAACGAACAAAGGCTCCTGCGAGAAAGACACCAGAACACGAATTGTCAGGGCGAAGATTGCTATGTCCCAGTGTCACCGTGTCCCATGTCGACCGTGTATGGAACGACAAGAACACCTCGAGAAAGGAAAAGAAACAGCTCGTCACCATCTTCCTACGGCACCCTCGAAAAAGTGGCCCGCCCGCGCATTGACGAGTTTGAAATGTTATATTGGAGAAAAACGCTCGGGATTCATTGGAAAGAACACGTAGCCGACGAAGCCATCGTCGGTTACGTGTTCTTTAAAAGTCTCAAGTTTTTTGATCACATTGCCAGTTATAGGTTACAATATTGTAAGCTGCTGATAACAGGCAAGGTGAGTGGAAAGAAGCTTAGGACCCCAATACGCTGGTCAGATCAGATCCGCTCTATCTTCAACAGCTCGGTCTGCGATGTCACCCGCCCTGCCAAAGACAGGGAGGCAGGGAGGAATGGCGAGAGATGGTCCAGTAGAAGGTTTTACAAAGAGGCCACGACCCTTAGCATTGAGGATATAGGTACCAGTTATAAGAATATAAAGATGCTTAGGTACGTCCTTGTACTCTTGATACCTAACGATTGTCGTAATTAAGTCACTTGAAATCGACTAAGTACTACATAATGACTTTTTGTACCTCTACCATGTTTTTATCAATGTAATTGGTACTTATCTAATAAGGCACAAGTGCATGACAAGCAATAAAAAAACTGGCATGAATAGTACCTACCTACCTACTATAATTACATAGATATAGTGCGGGCATTGTCGATGTAGGCGTTACTTGTTAGCGAGGTACGTACATTTTGTACTCTTAATGTGTTGGGATATCAACCTGTCACGCCTAATAATAATCAACTATTCCGTAAATATATGGTGTCCTAACCGATTTCAGTCACTGCGGCCGATCTCATCAACCTAACTATGCAGAAATATTATAGTGTACAAATGTAGCGGAGACACAAGTGCACTCTATACTCTTATATTTCGATGCGACGAAAATCGGATATGACTGGAAAGAAATTGGGAGCAGGACCGATGGCTGATCGTGTTTTCCGAGGCACTGGTGTTGTTGGGAGTTAGTCCAACTTAATTTGCTATTGCGAGGTGAATAGACACGGTAACAGGGGAATGGAGTTTGATTGATACGACTGTTACGATTGACGGCGTTTATTGTACTGAATATAAAATGGTATTATAAAATATGATTCAGTGCTTAGTATAGCCTTGAGCGTGTCAGCAATTACTCCTTTAGTATCTCATCCTTATTACTTAATGTGCAACTTGCTTGTACAGATGTGACGATTTTCGAAAACGGTAACCTAAGTATCTATGGACTGACAGTGGTTATCTCTCGATTTGCTCGGTCGCCAATGTATTACGTACCCCTTAAATTTCTTCTGCCATAAAAATATTGTATGTCAAGTATGTGTAACGTGGTCTTTCAGCAGATGTGGTTATGTGTAGAACCAGTCACGTAGCTTCTTGATGTTCTGCGGCATGATGCCGGTGTTCTTGCTGTTCTCAGCTTCTAACGACAAGTGAGATAGGTACCTGTAATGTGTTCTTTCGGCAGATGTGGTTGTGTGTTGAGCCAGTCACGTAGCTTCTTGATGTCCTGCGGCGTGATGCCGGTGTTCTTGCACTTGTACTCAGCTTCTAACGAGAACTGATGTACCGCCATCTTTCTGTAATTATTAGTCTTTAAGTTCTACACACTCATGACAAAACCAGGGCCACGCACAATTTAGGGTTCCGTAGCCTCCCCTCCCCCCCATCCAAATAAAGCGGCTTAAGAAGTGGGTTTTCTGTTGATTTTGTTTCATACTTACAACGTTGAACCTACGTAATAATATTTTTAAATGGAATTTGCACGAACATTTTGTTACTTCTCATTTGATCAGCTGTTACTCGTAAACTTGTAAAGCCTACTCAGCTGTGATAGTTTTCCTTTTAATTTCACTATATATACTACTGTCCCTTAATCTAAAAATATTTTTACAATCCCTACACATTTACAAAATACAATACACGATGGGTATGCGAGAAAAAAAAACACATCCCTACTTTACATGGGACGTCAAAAAAATGTTAATCAAGATTATTCTCTAACTTTGTGTGTCTCCATGTAAAATTACAGCCTTCTAGCACTTACAGTCTCTGAGCTAAGATGCGGTTGGACGGACGGCTGGACATGGCGAAACTATAAAGGTTCCGTTTTGCCATTTTGGCTATGGAACCCTAAAAATGTGTAGGTACCTCTAGTGCGGAAACTTGAGGCCGATACGAAATGACGCCAAATCACCGGAGGTTAGTCATAAGCAGTTTACACTGATGACAGCCACATAAGTACTGTGCCAAACTTTGACAAAAGACGTTTAGCAGAATTCTTTGCTAGAAATCAAATTATGAGGGCCACCGATCTCTCTTTCCTATTTGTTTGGGTAGTAAGTAGGTGCCATTCGAAAGTTGGAAATGGCAATTTCAGAATAGCAATAGCTATATTATTGTACGTTCATCGTGATGTGTTCCTTGACTTGTCAATGTTGGCGCCACTGCGAGTTTGCCGGATAGATATCAAATGTAAACCAGCTTTAGACATTACGCCTATATATTATTATGGGGAATTTAAATTACATTTTTCCATTCTACTGTCTGAATCTGAATAATTAAACAATTAAGATCAAACGGGGGAATACGGATGTTGACTGTTAAGTCATATCAGTCTCATGTTCGAAATGTCATGTTGAGCAACCTGTGACGTCATAAGTTCTCATCATCAAATCATTACTTTTAGTATTTGTTTTATATCGTTACATCATCTCTGTATACAAACATCACGAATGTACCGGTATGTGGGTATGTTGACCTTGCAACAGCCAGATAGCAGCCAACTAATGACCTTGGCCAAAACGCTAAATTAAGCTTTTAAAATTCGTGCTAGTATAAAAAATATAACAAAAATGTGTTTATCTCATCAGGTTCGTCTGCAAATTGCACTAACGCTTAATTTATCTGTTTAACTGCAATGTTGACATTAAAAAAAAAAACTGTTTACATGTGAGAAATACATCCAACCTAATTAAAAAAAGTTGTTACAAAAATTACATCTTTTGTCAATATTACATGATTAATGATCATTGGTTACGTAAACTAGATATACCTACATAAGATAGGTAATTTGTACCTGCTAAGATATTAAGTAATCGTTTTTTATACCTACCTAATTGAAACTAGATCTAGTCAGCGACGAGTTGACAAGACAATTTTCTATTTTATTTTTAGATATATATAGAAATACAAACAAAAATGTACTTACGCTAGATTAAAATTAATAAATGCATCCAACGAGAACTGTGGTGCAAAATTGCAAACTAAAATAATAATGTCTTGGTCTTTACTGTCTAACGTCATAATATCTCGTTTGCTAAGTTCATCCTGTCGCGGACTACTTTTATCTAATAATATTAATTTCTGTTTGATTTTATGGGCTAAACCCCAAGTCATAGATATTCTGTGAGCGTTACCCCAGCAGAATATTGTCTCCTTTCAAGATTTCAATGATACAGATTTTTTATTGATCCATGCCGTTGAAATGTGCGCATCTTTTTAAATTTGTGCGTCTAGCCGTTATTGAATTCTTCACGAAAAATAGATAAATATCTTGCTGCAGTGATGGTAGGCAGGTGTTTTGCGTCAGTTTATAACTTTGAGTATTATACATCACTGCGATAATAATGTCGTTGGTAACTATGATAATCTTGTTTATATCACTTGGAGTAATATAGAAAGGCGCCTAAAAAGCGTTGACACCTCTAAGGGTCATAATGGCATCCCTCCTATATTTTTCAAGCAATGCGCCAGCGATCTGTCCGACCCACTTCATATAATTTACAAACGATCTTTGTCTATGGGCGAATTTCCAATGGCATCTAAGAAAGCAATCTTAATTCCTATCCTAAAAGCAGGTGATCATTCTAATGTGTGCAATTACAGACCGATAAGTATCCTGCCTGTCGTTGTTAAAGTTTTAGAATGGCTTGCATACCATTTCATTAACTGGCACATTAAGCGAATCATTTTAAATAACCAGCACGGTTTCGTTAAAAATAGATCGACAGCCACAAATCTTATCAACTTTGTCAATAGAAAAGTAAATGATATAAGTAGGGATAATGAGGTTGACGTCGTACATAGCGGTTTTAGCAAGCCGTTCGATAAAATTTACCACAATTATGCTCGTAAAGCTTGCCACTTTAAGCGTTTAATGTCCAAGCCACTATTAAACTGGTTCAGATCATATTTGACACAGCGAAAGACCAGGGTAGCTTTTAATGAATGGACTCCTCTGATGCTCACATATCTGGCGTACCTCTGGGATCGCACATTGGTCTATTGTTGTTTATAATGTTTATTGACGACTTAAAAAACTCAATACATCTTTCTCGTTTTACGGAAAACTGACCAAAAACTTCTCTAAGAAGATATTGATAGTTTATGTAACTGATGCAAAAACAACGCCATGCAGTTAAATATTATCAAATGCTATCATAGTTCTCCCGTAAAAAACATACAATCCTCACAACTTATTCGATGAATGGGTAGAGTTTCAACACAGTGACTGAGGTAAGGGACTTAGGTGTTTTGTTCGAAACTATAAACAAATCTTTCAGAATGTTGTCGTTCATTAATCGTTATAAATATATATCCAAGCATTTTAGGTCATTACTTCATGGTTTCTTATAAAACTCGATCTCAAGATTAGAACTGTTGGCGGACTTTATCTTGTTCGAGGTGTTCGCATTCATATTATCGATTACTTTAATGTTTATTCAAATATTGAGCCGCTAATAGCTCATAAACCCACCGTAGTGCTTTGATATATCTAAAAAATAACTTACTTAGTCGGTTCAATCAAAATATTCGTAGTAATTAAGAGCATAATATGACTTTTGTGAGTAAAGACTCTGCGTCACGAATAAAGGCCATTCTTTTCTTTCTTTTGATATCAGAAATAATATTTTATATTTAATCATTCGTTAATAGTACTTTGGCTAATATTTAAGCGCATATAGTTTTTACCTTTGTTGTTAGTAGATGCTCCTACTATGCTGTAGTAGTATATGAGTAGTATATTAATAACATTCAAACATTGTAAAATTGGCAATTTTAAAAGAGTGCCTGCATGTTTAAATTGCCAGGTTCTTTTCTCCGGTTTTACCTATTGTTTGCGAACTTGGCATCACATGTATGTACATGTAGAATCCCGACGTATCTTAAGTGTTGTTTTGCTTCCCAAGTGAATAAAGATTTTAATTTATTTTTTAAATCAAAAATGGCTTCAAGTGGGCTATTAAATTTTGTGGAATTATGGGAATAAATGAAAGGTATGAACTGACACTATCATTTCGTTTCAAAGTCTTCTAGTCTGGAAAGTACAAGATAATTTCGTTTTAAAAAAACGAATGTTATTAAGAGCACAAATTATTTAATTTATTTTGTATTTTAGGGAAACAAACAGTTCACAAATCTTAAAAACAACTTATATATAGATATATTTCGGGACTTAATCGCGTGAATTATTTAAAGGTACGAATTACACCGATCGTTGTCACGGGTCGACTCGTCGACCCGTGACCACGATCTGTGCAATTTGATCGAAACGTCAGGTAAATAAAAGGTTCGTACCTTTAAATAATTCACGCGATTAAGTCCCGAAATATATCTGATATGTATAAAAATCGCGAAAGTTTAAAAACAACTTTGTTAAAATCTGAAAACCATATAAAAAGCTTTCGCATGTTGAATTCATTTTCAAAACCTTACCCCAACAGAAACTTAAATAATATTAAAGATTAAGATGCACAAATTTAGGTGTTTGCATACACATTTAGCACAATTTAAAAGCTATCTTCCTAGCTAGGTTAATCTGAATATCTATGAAAAATATTTTTCGTGAATGATTCTATGCGGCTGGATGCACAAATTTAAAAAGTTGGGAACATGTCAACGGCACAGATATTGTCAAAAAAGACAACATTCTGCATTCAACGCACACAGATATTGAGTAATTTTATATAATCGATATCTTAGCGGGCGAAACCGTCCAATCCAGTAAAAAAATTAACAATGCACTGCACGCACTCCTTTGTTCAGGTGAGTCGTATGATCATCCATTCAAGACAATGTAAATTATTATTTTGAGATAGATACACATAAACTGATGTTATCCTTGAACTTTAAATTATACGAGACGCGACAACAGCCGCTTGTTAACAAACATTAACAATTTGGAAGCATTCGCAGACTCATGTTTGTGTTTGTTATAAGTATAGCCAAACCAGTTTGTTATAACTATCAGCTAAACCTACGATGACTATTACCTACATGCAAGGCAAAAATCTCAATCTCATTACAAAATCGGGAGGATGGTTTAAAAAGTTATGTACGGAAAAAGCAGTTTTTTTTTCAAACAGTGTTTTTATACTTGCACAAACATAATAATATATCCTTATTAATTGTTCTTAAATTAAATCCTGATCGCAAGTTTCCATTAACTATCAATTTTTTATTTAATCACACAGTGACAATATTTTTTCGAAGCCTAGGAAGTTCGGGGTTCGATTCGTCAACTCGTGAATTCGTCACGATTTTTTCGCGTTTATATCATAAACCTAGTTTAATGACATTATTTAAACAATCATCATTTTTCCATTCATAAACCAAGTGAATAATTACTATGGTTTAAACGGTATTATTTTCTATATTTTTTTATATAACCAGATTTAAGTAGTTTGTATAGTAGGCAATAAGGTTTTTTTGACTCAATTTAGGTACTGGAAGCATTTAGGAGCTTACTGCATGAGAAATATAATTAATTGGGGTAAGGATTGAAGAACATATATTTTTTTAACCAAATCGTAACCACAATGCATATTGTCTTGAATGTATAGGACGGTTTAGAATATTTTTTTTGTTATTTTATTACCTACATTTAAATTTTGACGAATATAATAATGGCTCGAAATTTTCTTATTTGATCGGAAGGGAACTAAGCCTGACGATAATAGTGCATTGCAGTTAGGAAATCGCAGTTTGTACCGTCTGGACCTATCACATATAAGATATCTTAAACTTATTAGATTTCCTCAAATTTCTGATATCTTTATGCCTATCTTCCAATGCGCCTTCAGAAAGCTCCCCAATAGGCAAAGAAAGTATATGTTGTACTAGTGGTCTCATTTGACTATTTACCAGTAAATCTATCTCTTTCGGTTCGCTACCTTTAGCAATGTACAACATTTTTCATTTTATTAAAGGTTCATTTCCGTGAATCGCGACCGATCGCGAGCCGCTCGCGGCTTACGACAAGCGGCTGAGGTAATTGACAGACGCGCGCGGCCGACGACTGTCGTAGGCCTGCGCGCGCACTGTGAATATTGTCGCATCGGCCGCGAGCGTCAGCCGCTTGTCGCAAGCCGCGAGCGGCTCGCGATCGGCCGCGATGCTCGGAAATGAACCTTTAAGCTAAGATAATTTTATTTAAACTTTTTTAGGTTTGTTGAAGTTCCCTTCTGTTTTTGAAATTGCATGACTTTGGTTTCACACAGTATAATCGGTAACTAAACAATCTAAGTTCAAATCCTTATCTAACAATGTCATATATTAATAAAAATTTGAAATATTACCAGCAAATTCAATACTTCCAATTTTTGACTACAATTTTCTACAAACAACGCCCGATCTCACAACTGAAACAAGTCTAATTACAGTACTTGCCAGGCCATAGTTAACTATGTGGTAGCAGGTTAAAATAAACTGATATACTGCACTTTTTTGCTATCCGAGTTTATTTAACACCAAATTTCGAAACATTGGATATGGCTGTTTTACGTGCTATGGGATTCAAAAAGCTATTACCTAAAATGAGCTAATATACTTACATAAACTACACTTATTGAGCTAGACAATATAAAAAGATATAGCTATACTTTGTGATTTTTTTTAACTTCTATCAAAAAGGTGTCCAATTTGTTTTAAATTTTCGTAATAAATTAAAAAAATCATAACCTAGTTTTATGTAGCTCGTTATTATCAACACGTATCAATTTTGTTAAAAGAAAATCGAAAAACAATGAAGTTTTCGTTGTTTTTTCCACGAAACAAACGAAAAAGTTAGACCTCCAGTGCGATTCACACATACTATTTATGTCTAACTTCATGTGATTATTAAGTATTCAATTAATGTTACGTTTAAGACAATCTAACTAACATACTTGATGCAGAATTAATTTATCATAAATAGGTTAAGAGGCATTTCGAAAAATGGATCTATCATAAAGGAACGCGACACCCTGTGACAAATAAAACGATAATACTAATAAAAATAATAAAAATTAAATAAAGCCTGCGCAAAGTATATGCAAACAAGATCCCACAAATATGTAATATCATGCAGTTGGAGGCATTAATGTATCTCGATGAACTTAGTATTGTGCCTCCGACAGCATGATAATACCTATGTCTCCTACATCTTGTTTGCAACTTTTTTTGCGCAGGCGGGTCTTTTTTTTTTTTTTTATTTAATACTTTCTGGTAGTTGTAAGTATGATGTGTAGGATGAACTTTTATCACAGCTATTGCCAAATATTGAAAAAATAATGGTCTCGAATCTACTTTTTTAGTACAACAGTCTTAATCATGTTATACTTTTTTAAAATGCTTACGATAAGCCCTTAAATGATAATCATCATTAAAGGGCTTAACTACTACCTATTGATACTACTTGATACCCATTTTTCGGTATTAGATAAATGTAACGAACGATCAATTATTTTACATTATTAAGGCAATAGCAAATTTTAAAAAGCTCTGAAAATAAAATTTCGTGGATTTTTTTTTTAGAAATGTTTCAAAAGTAAACGATTTGACGGCGACTGCAACTTACAGCTTTAAATGCACAAAGACTAGATCTCATCGATTTATCACGTAAGTACTTACCTGTTTACCTAATGTATTGTTACACGTTAAACGCGGAGCTCTATTTGCCGCCATTATCACAACTGTAATAGTTGTGATAAAGGTAAAAAATAAGTTATTTTTAAGTATTATAATAACTGTTGCATTTAATTTAAGCAGGTACTAGTCGACAAGTGTTCTTAGAACACCATTCCTTTTGGCTTCACATTGAATTTTAGTTAAACATTTTTTAGACACGGTTTTTTTGTATACCTAGTACAAAAATCCGTGTCCAACAAATTCATTTTTGTATCGAGTAACCTCAGGAAAATGTTAACATTTCGCTTTTACTAGGTACTAAGGTAGGTATTTATAAATACAATATTGTTTTTAGTTTTAACTAACTGACCCTTACAACTTCGTATGCGTCGATGTTCCCCGTTTTTGTAACATTTTTCATTGCTGCTCTGCTCCTATTGATCGTAACGCGATGTTATATAGCCTATAGCCTCCCTCGATAAATGGGCTATCCAATAGTAAAATCATTTTTTAAATTCGAATCCGTAGAGTTTAAACTAACAAACAAACAAACTGTTCAGCTTTATTATATTAGTATAGATGATTCTGTCACTGTCTAGCTATTTTTTTACAAGTACCTTACTTTCTATCACAAAACGTCCCACAAACTAATTTTAGATGCAAAAACGCAGACACCAACAGATAAAGCATACTCACATTAATTAAATATCAATGACACAATAAATCCGTTATGTTTCTTAAGTTTTAAACACGCGTCCGTAGCGAATGTACGCGCTAGGTCGACTAACATCCGCACATAGGAGGTCTAGATATGAGGTAGGTAGGTACTTGAGTGAGACTAGCACGAAGTTTTGGTGTATAACGTAGGTACCTAGATAAAAATTGGAAATTTGAAATTTTATGATATTTCATAATCTTATAACGGTACTTGCTAGTGAATTGATAGTGTATCAAGTCTAGTCAAATACTGCATGGTGTGATGTAATAACGATCTGTAGTAAGTATATGTATTAAAGCGGCGGTAGCTTAATGGCTAAGGCATCGGTCTCGCAATCGTGAGGTCGCGGGTTCGAATCCTACCCATTATACTACCGACGTGAACCCACTCCTAACACAAGCCTTTGAGCTTAGCTGGAGGGGTTAACAAGATTGCTAGTAATGTGGGACTTAATCCCACATTGCTAGTTATCTTTTTAAAAAAAAAAAATAATAATAATAAAAAAAAATACATATGTACATCTACATACATATATACAGAGTGTAACTGAAAGGTGTGGTCAATCCAAGGGTGTCCATGATACAGAGTGCATATCCCTAATTTCGCCAAAATTGGAGTATCCTAAAATATATTTATTATTTTTTTATTTGTTTATTTATGAGTTAAAAAAATATTATTAAAAAAAATGATATGACTTAAAAAGTTCTATGCCATAATAATCCACTCCAATTTTGTACCAGGTGAGGTATAATTTTTATATCATACGCCTTTAACTACTGAATTTTGACAAAAAGAATATACTATAACTATGTAATAACAATGCAACCAGCTGTGGCACCATGGTAGGTGAAATTCTGATAACATACCCTATCGCTACTGAAATTTGACCACACCTTTCTGTTACACCCTGCATAAATTGTTTTGTAATAGGTAGATTATTTTGTTACACTATCGCTTGGGTTTAATCTGTATTGGTAGTTGTAAGAATGGAGTAAATAAATAAATAAACTATATAGGTACTTATGTGAGCCCATAGCCCAGCATATCAAAAGTGTGCTGCACAATTGGTGGATAGGAAAAACTAGGTAAGTTGATGCACATGCCTTTTTTGATATTGATCTAAACGTCGGTGCTAATAGCTCCGCTTATAATTAGAGGGTTGTTGTTAGGACGTCAATTTCCTATACTTTTATCTATACGGTCCGAGCTGTGAGCACTACCGCCATTAAATTGACGGTAGTCATTGATTTATTATTTTTTTCACATTGTCATCGTTAAGATTATTGTCTCGTGTGTTTAAATCTCTCTAAAACCCAAACCAGATACATATTGATTGTTCAAACTTGATGCAGGTTGAACTTCCGAAATAGATAACTTTCGCACTTTTTAGTTTAAGCAAAAGAAGTTCGTTTCCTCTGACAATTACCGTGAACGAATGAATTGAATTACTGAAACTAACTCTGAAGATAAGATTATCATCTACTTATTTAAGAAATTTCCCTATAGGAACACGCTTAGGTTTAGCTCAAATTTCACTTATATAAAACATGTCTTAAACCTTGACATAAAATGCTGACCGATGAAATGATTGCACTCACAGCGCTAGCTTCAAACATCATAATTCGTCTAACATCAGATTATTCTTACCGTCTACTTATCGTCTGTAAAGTCCACGGGTTTTTTTTTTACATTATCAAGTTTAAGTTAAGTCTAAGTAAGCTGTATACTAGATGCTTGAATCTTGATCGCCAGTCACATCACAAAACAAGCATGCTTGCACTACGGCTACCTCTGCGGCCTCCAGTCTATTTATAAATCATAACCATTAGCTAATCATGCTAACTAATAGCGAACACATGATTTGGACGACACAAATAAAAAATGTTATCTAGACAAAAACGATTATAACGTGTCTCTGCAGGAGTTGAAATATTTGAATAAAAACTATAATAAAATATGTATATAATTTTTAAATAATTATAATAATTAGATATATCAACAGTCATCAATTGAGGATGTGTCTCAAAATATTAACTCAAATCAAGACTTATTTCCGTCTTTGATTTGACATTAGCGTCCGTGAGAAGTCCTCCTTAATACCGGTACATGTATCTTTTTTTTTTTTTTTTTTTTTGGTACAAACAGTCATCAGAATACAAAATAACAAAAAATATAGACTTAATGTAAAGACAAAGAGTACCCAAAAGAAAACAATTAACAGTAATTGTGCTTAAATGCTAGCGGTTAAACATATAAAACATATAACTAATTATAAAGTAAAAAATTATACACTGACGGACTTATAAACTGCATCAAAGTAATAGACGACTTTGAAATAAATATTTTAACCAAGTATGCAAACTTTCTATACAGATTTAAATTGAAACCTCTAGATTGGTTCGTGAACTTTAAAACAGCGTAGGATCATATCTTTAAGTTTAAGTTTATGTACTGGAAAGGACCTTAAGACCTTTTTTGAAGAAAAAACAGAAGTTTAAGGAAAAATTGTTTAATTAAAAAATTGGTTTTAACAATAGACACAAACTTTATGCAAGGGTTTATTTGTGTTTTAATAAGGTGTATTACCCCCACGTGCCCTTATTACGGATTCTAATCGGTTCCGCATAGATTTTATAAGGGTTTTTAAAAGATCTTGCGGAATATTGTCCCATTCTTCTGAAAGTGCTGTTCTTAGTGCTGCCACTGTCGTAGGCGAAGGGTTTCTCGCATATACAGCTCTTTTTAAATTGTCCCAAACATGCTCGATGGGATTAAGATCCGGGCTGCGTGCTGGCCAATTCATTGTACGTATCCCAACCTCTTCGCAATAATGTTGAACTTGTGCAGCTGCATGCGGCCGGGCATTATCCTGCATTAAAGTAAAATTTTCGCCTATAAATCCCATGTAAGGCACCACGTGATCTTCTAATATCTCTGTTATGTAGCGATGTGCTGTCAAACCCCCTCTATTACCGTTTTGACGGACCATGTCTATGAACACAAGTTCTGTTCGCCCGTTCATCGATATGCCACCCCAGACCATACATGAACCGCCTCCAAAAGGAACACGCTCCTCAATGCAACTTTGAGCATATCGCTCCCCACGTCGACGATAGACTCTTCTGCGACCATCTGCACCATATAAACATGTCCTACACTCGTCCGTGAACAATACAGAGGCCCACTGCTCTTCTGTCCAATTCAGGTAATGACGCGCAAATCTTAAGCGAGCTTGTCTGTGAGCTGCAGACAACTTTGGACCATTTGCTGGTCTCAAAGGGGTGATAGCCGCTTCCTTTAACCTTCTTCTTATTGTTCGTGCACACACGTTTTTTCCACGCACTTCATTAAGCTCGGTTTTGATGTTAACTGACGTGAGGAAACGATTTCGCAGGGAAGTTGTAACAATAAATCGGTCATCACGACCTGTGGTTGCTCGAGTTCTGCCTGTACCACGTCTCCTCCTGTAAGAACCTGTCTCTACAAACCTTCTGTATATTCTACAAACCGTAGACTGGTTTAAATTTAAATTTCTACCAATCGTTCGTTGATCCAAGCCCTCCCGCACCAATGCTACAATTTGTGCCGCTTGTTCGGACGAAGTATCCATATTATGGTTCAAAAACTCTCGATGTGTTAAAAAACTAACCCAACAATTATGCTGGTAACAATAATTCAATTGACCAAACAAAAAAAATCAATGAGAATTAATTTAAAACTTTGCTATAAATAACACGCAAATCTGATACTACGAGTAAATTTTCTTTTCCCGGCTATATTCATTTGTTTTACCGCAGTTCTATTTTTAAATTTAATTTTTTTTTAAGATTAAGAGCCAGTCTTTCCATATTTATATAATTTAATCTAAAAAGTTTGCATACTTATTATAAAAAAATCCTTTTAGAGTAAACCTGAACTTTGATGCAGTTTATGAGTCCGTCAGTGTAATTACATAGGGAAAAACAATCGTAAAAAATACATATCTATGTGCTGCTAGGGGTGTTCGTGTTTCAATTGCAGCATTAGTTTAGATTTTAGAGTGTTCAATGAGTTGTTAAAGAGGTCTATGTCATGAAATTCTTTATTATATAACGTAATCGAGCGAGTAATAAAGTTGTTGCGGGTATAATTTTTATGAAGCGATGGCGGTACGAAGGTGTCTAACTTTCGAGAGGGACGGACGGGAAGACGAGCATGGGTGATGAAGTTAATTTTGGAGAGTAATGTTGAAGAATCTATTTTGTTATTGAGAATTTTATAAAGGGTGACAACGTCAAACTGCTTACGGCGATTTTCTAAGGAAAGAAGGTTGTATTTATTTAACGATTCATCGTAAGTACTGTCGGTAATGGAGTGTCGATAATTCATAATTTTAATGAATTTTTTTTGTACCCTTTCTATGCGATCGATATGACATTTGTAGAAAGGGTTCCATACTGAGCAACCACTTTTCTTTTACATATTATTACTTTTTTAACAGACATATTATCAAAATTTTATATTTTAAGACACATACGCATGCACATAGGGCACAGTAGGTACTTTTTGCTGTTGGAGCCAAAAGCATTGCCCCCATTTCTTCACTTGGACTGACCCCTCCCAAACCCCGGAAAAATAATCCTGAGCACACCTATAGGTAGATACACACATGAAAATTGAGCTCACAAATGTAATTCACACTATGAATACAATCTACTTGCAGTCATTAAATTAATTATAATCGATAGGTAAGTACTGAGCATCTAACTTATTTTAGATATACAAACTGAACTGCGCTATAACATCACTAGATTGACCACTCTCTAGAAAGAGATAACCAAACTGTGCGGCCAATAGGTAGGTACCCGTATCTTTTAAAAAACATTTTAAGTGACTTTTATGCCGGTGTCGATAATCCTGCCAATATCAGGTGAAGTTTATTTATTATCTTAGTGAATTGTACAACTGTGTAACAAACAAAAATCTTTTTAAATAAGTTGAATAAAACAAATAAAATATAATCGCTTAAAACAAATATAACAGTACATTTTTTTTTTTAAAGTCGACTCCCGCAGTAAGGCACAGGCCCTGTGTCACGGGGATCTTTACAAACATACAAGTCACGGACACAAAGTACACCCAGACCCAGAACAACTATTTGTGGATCACACAAAGCGCTGTCCCATATGGGAATCGAAAACACGACCTCTTGCGTAGCAGTCGGACACACTCCCACCGCGCTACAGAGGCAGTCAGATAATACATACTAACATTCATAAATAGACAGGGTATCACAATCTGATGGGATTATGGCGAATAAATGTAATCTGCGCCGTAAAATTGGGGGGGAAGAAAGGATTAGGTGCGAAACAAAATTAAAAGGGAAGGGAATATTCAATTCCATAATGCACTAGTATAAATTCAAAGGTAGGACATTTCTAAAACAAAGTTGAACCTTCGTTCAACCCACATTCGCAAATGGACGAGTCTCGTACTCGGATCTTGTGTAAAAATACCGGTGAACAGCAATGACCTAGACGAAGTCTACATTAACAAATATGACCGGTTTGGATACTTTTTTACATTTAATGTACCACAGTTTTGGAGGTACAATGTTTCCCTTTAATTTTAGAAGTATTATTCCATTGCTGCTGCCATGATGAATGGCGAGACCTTCGGAGAAGGTTTAGCAATTCACCAACATTATGTGTGTGGTGCTTGAGATCCACTGCTTGGGATGTAACAGCACTTTTAGCAAGTGAATCAACACATTCGTTGCCTCTGATGCCTCTGTGACTTAGGATTCAAACAAGTTGAATTAATTTGCTATAGAGTTTTCTTTATTTCTGGCAGTAAGGTGTTGGGAAATTGGTTTCTAATGGGATTTTGGTTAAGGGCTTCAAAACAGCTCAATGAGTCTGTAAATATAACGCTTTTATCTATGTTGTGCGCTTGGAAAAAGAGACAAGCCTTCAGGATGCCATACCATGCTTTCCCCGGTAAACACTGACGATTCTCGAGGGTATATAAATAAATAAAAAAAGAGAATTCTGAATAGATAGCACAATCACAAAACAAATAACACAAACAAAACGTCCAAATTAACTACGAAACGTCACAAACGTCGTAAATACCGAAAATTTCTCAAGGCACTTATTCTCCTGACGCCAACTTCGTGGCATTCCTACCTGTACTCTCTTTCTAAATTTTCAAACGAAAAACATTTCTGTTTTTAAAACGAAATTCATGAATTTTCGTTTCCATAAATTTGTTAAGTAACGAAGTTCCAGAAAATCGTTCATGAGTTCGAACTTTTTGTGCTTATCGAAAAATATTTTATGAGAATAGGGGACTATTCTCATAAAATATTTTTCAAAAATATTCTCATAAAATATTTTTCGATAAGTAAAAAGTTCGAACTCATGAACGATTTTCTGGAACTTCGTTTTCATTGATTCAGAGTAGGCCTTCTGTATCTTTTACACATCTTTTACTCATCTTTTACTGGCTGTATAATATACCGCCGAATATTTTGTCTGTTTCAGGTTCTGCACTCTGTATTTACTTCATAGCTAAAACGGAATGCGCAGTCCAGTCTCTGTGTTTGTATCACAGACGTAAAAAAACAAAAAACTGGCCTGCTGAAAAAAGATTGAAACAAGATGAATATAAATCATGTAGTCGGAAGCATTCATGAATCTCAGTAAATTTACTAAAATGCCTCCGACTGCATGACTTAAGGTTATCTTGTTTCAATCTTTTTAAGCAGGGTAATTTTGATTTTTAATATTTTTTTTTTTTTTTTTATTACTTCTTAGTGCGTAGTTGTAAGACGTAATGTAACTACCAAAAATTTAAGTAAAAATTGTTGGTTACAAACTTTAAATCGCTATATATCCTAAACGGTTATATAATGTGAACAGTTATTTAAGAAATCTCATCATGCTTTTAAAATACCTACATGAAAAAATCAACAATATCATGTGGGGTCACATGATATTGTTGTTTTTTTTTTCTCTATAACATTATGGCGTGTGACATTTGCAAGATTAATACGAATCAATTGATGTATGAATGATCAAAATCGACCCACGCGCTATATAGTGCCACAAAGGAACATACATACACACATACACGTCAAACACATAACCCTCCTCCGCAGTCGGGTAATAAAAAAGATATAGCTGGACTACCAAGCTAAGGTTTTGTCTTCAAGTGAAACCCAAACTCAAATATTATCTTCATGGGTGTGTAGAGTTAAGACACCTTGACTTTACGTTTTTAAACCAAGGAAACTCATCGCCAAGTTCATTAGAACAGAGCCTATTCTCGAGTCCATGTCGTACTTGTACCTAAGCTACGGTCCGTACATTATCTACGCTAAGAAAATAGTTTCATCAGGCAATTTATATATATAATTTTTATATCACTACATAGTATAAAACAAAGTCGCTTTCTCTGTCCCTATATCCCTATGTATGCTTAAATCTTTAAAACTACGCAACGGATTTTGATGCGGTTTTGTTTGGTGTTTTTTTTAATAGATAGAGTTATGGAAGAAGAAGGTTTATATGTATCATAACATCCATATATTTCATTACCGTGCGAAGCCGGAGCAGGCCGCTAGTATATATATCCATACTAATATTATAAATGTGAAAGTAACTCTGTCTGTCTGTCTGTCTGTCTGTTACGCTTTCGCGCTAAAACAGGGTCCGGTTGTCAATACCCACATTGCAAAAAACCTATGTAGTAAATAATCCATATATCATGTTTCCTACTTCGCATTACAACTAAATCGCATAATGACATAGTAGCAAAATGCCTACTTTTTCAAAATAGGTACAGTTACATTCGAAACTATTTACACGAAATACATAAGGAAAATCTATCTGGCTGGTTATTAATATGTCATACAGGTACACACTGTCATGTTGATGTATGTATAATATTTCATTTTGTTGTTATATTGGCACATTATAGTTATTATATTATAGTTAAAATGGTTAATAATTTAAAGTTTATTACAAATCAAAAGGGAAAACCGGCTCTTCTTTATGATGGTCATCGTTATAATTTTGCAAAAAATAATAAAAACGGGAGCCTGTGGAGGTGTATCAACAAGCATGAATGTTCGGCGACTGTGACTTTAGATAAAAATAAAGAGAAGATTATCAGACAAAGTTCTCACATTTGTGCACCACATCAAGAGGATAATGATATAGCTCTGATGATGGATTCTTGTCAGCAAGAGGTATGCAGCAATATGGAACCGGTAAAAAAAATATTTGAAAAGTATGTTTTAAAGCATCAAACAAATAATTTGCTAGTGCCATCGTATGACGAAAAAAGGATAGCTTGTATAGAGCTCGACGTAAAACATTGGGCCTTAAAAATACAGAATTTAATAAATTAGCAGATGTTCGAATACCAAAAATGTTGGCATCTGATTTTTTGGTGGCACATGATGGCGAAGAGGAAAAAATATTGTTATTTAGTTCCATAACTGCAAGGAAATCAGCAAATTTTTGGGGAAATAAATGTTTTTTTGGTGATGGAACCTTTAAAAGGTGCCCAAAACCATTTTATCATTTTTTTTCTATTCACGTGGATTTAAATAGTACTCCAAAGCACACAAATATCGTGCCCGTCATTTACGCCTTACTACCAAATAAATCGGAAGCTACCTACCACAGACTATTTTCTTTGATTAAAGTAAATCACTATTAGTAAATTTAAATGTGACTTTGAACCAGCTCTAATGAATGCATTTAGAACAGTATTCCCACAGGCAGTCGTAACTGGATGTTATTATCATTATAACAGGGCCGTATGGAAGAAGGGCCGTGATCTGAATGTGAAAAATGAAATTATCAGATTAACTTCGAATTTGCCTTTATTTCCTATTAATTTCATAGAAAGTGGTTGGAAATCTATAATAGAACAAAGTCCTAAAGATAAGGCCTCAAAAAAGTTTATAAATTATTTTGAACGACAGTGGGCGAAGTCTTTTTCACTAATCTGTTGTGCCTCAGAAAGACACCGTACCAACAACGGTATGGAGAGCTGGCACAGACGCCTTAACTGTCGAATTCCTCACAAAGCTACATTAATTTTATTTTTATATATATTGCGAAAAGAAGCACGGTTTAAAGATATTGCCATTAAAAATTATTATTTCAACCAGTCACGCAGACTGCGACGTCATATACAGTTCGACAAAATGTATAACAATGAAGTCATATCCCTCAACCAACAAAATATTACAGTTCTACAATTTTTAAAAAATATCATAAGGATACGTAAGCAAATTCTTCACCAATCGTGATTATTTACTTAATTTTTAAGCGTGTAATTTGTTTTGTTTAAGGGTCTAATTTGTTTTGTTTGATACATGTTATGTAGATTTTAAGTTCTAGTATATAAAAAATGTCACCTGTCCTAGTGGTTTTTTTCTCGGCTGTACCTTTGAAAAAGTAGGCATTTTGCTACTATGTCATTATGCGATTTAGTTATAATGCGAAGTAGGAAATATGATATATGGATTATTTACTACATAGGTTTTTTGCAATGTGGGTATTGACAACCGGAGATAAACCGATTTAGATGAAATTTGGTATGGAGATAGTTTGAGTCTCGGGGAAGGACATAGGATAGTTTTTATCGCGATAACCGACATCCACCGGTTATCGCGATAAAAACTATGCTATGTGACGGGAGGTCCTGGCCCGGTGGGGGGAGCCGCGGGCAAAAGCCAGTATTGGTATAAAAGTAATTTAATATCATTAATAAAACATAGATTCTAAATAAGCTTGTAGGTATTTTCATCTTTGCCTACACAACATGACTAGTGTTTCTCAAAGCGCCTAAGTAACAAGTAATTGCATTGAACAAATATTAAAGTAGGATCAACAAACCAAAGTTCAACATGTGAAAAATAAAAAAAGAATAAAACTGTATAATTATAAAGTCGAGACAAAAGTATTTTCGTAGATTTCATACTAAGTGGATAGTGCCATGGTCCCATTGCTGTAAAAAAAATGAGATTTTTGATCAAAGAAAACTGACAGGTGGTTAACAGTGTTCTTTTGAGGTTAACTTTATGCTTCCTAAAGATTTCTGAAGTGACAGAAACAGGTGGAAATCTGATGGAGCAAGATCAGGGCTATACGGAGGATGCATAAACACATCCCAGCCAAGCTCTCTCAATTTTCGCTGAGTGGCTATAAATAAGTGCGGTCTGGCGTTATAATGATGGAACACCACGCCCTTCCTGTTCACCAGCTCCGGCCGGTTTTTCTCAATGGCTTCTTTTAACCTCATCAGTTGCTGACAGTTGAGGTCAGAATCAATAATTTTACCCAGCGGCAAAAGCTCATAGTGGACGATTCCTTTCTAATCCCACCATAAATGCAGCAATACTTTGTTCCGAGTCTAGCCGGATTTTGTCACGGTCTGTGGAGCTTGTCCATGCTTCGGCCACGATCTTTTTCGGTCATTCTTATCGTAATTGACCCATTTTTTATGACCCGTAATCAACCGTTTAAAAAATGGGTCGGAATTGTTACGTTTTAACAAAGAATCGCATTAAGTTTCTCTCAGCGAGATCATGTGGTACCCAAATATCAATTCTTTTCTTGTACTCAGACTTTTGTAAATGAGGTAAAACGGTTTTGTGATCAACATCCAGTTCTTTAGCAATATCGTAACTACTAATTATGTCCATCTTGCTCCACTTTTTCAACGATGGCTTTGAGTTTATCCATAACAGAGCGTCAAGAGCGAGCGTCATCCTTCACACTAAAATTTCCAGCCTTGAAACGCTTGATCCACATTTGTGCTACCCGTATTGATACCGCATTAGGTTCGTAAACAGCATAAATTTTATTCGCGGCGTTCGTCGCATTTTTACCTTTTTTCTAAATAAAACTTTAAAATATAATTTCTTCGTCACATACGTTCATTTTGCTTGCTTGAAAAACAATTGAAAAATGGCGGCGACTAGTTTTTTCAATTTATTGTATCAATATACATATATATATTTTTAAAAAATAAAACAAAACAGGTACATTTACTACTTACACAGTGACGAATTAAAAGTAATAAACAAAGCGGACCAAACCAATGCCAAATTTTAGAAGCAATGTTTATTTGAGAGATTTGTTCCATAAGATTGATCCTTTTGATCTGCATTATAAAAATACAGAAAGTTTCCTTTACTTTCCCTCCACCTATCAAAGGCATTAGTTTGATCCACGCTGTATGTTATATGTTATGTAGGTACTTAAACGAACAAATATATTATTATTCATTATACATACATATTAACTCATATGATGTCCCACTGCTGGGCACGGATCGCCCTAGTAGAATCTACTAAATAGATGCTGCGGGTAATTGCCATAATCGCCACGTTTGGCGAGCGGGTTGGCGATAGCAAAAATACTTTTAAGTACCCAGAGGACGCTGCTGCCCGTCTTCCAGTGTATTAATTATTGTTAATCGAAATTAAGTCATTAAATTTTATTTGATGAACAACCGTTTTGCGGCTTTGTCGCCTTTCAGCCGATTTGATAGATAGATAGATAAATACTTTAATTAAAACCAAACATATATTTCAGAAAAAACACTTCACAAAACCGAATAATCGGTTTGTCTATTACATTGATAACTACTTACAACATTTCTTAGGCATAACTTAGTAACTATGTGGTTTAATATTTAGGGATTTCGGATTTCTTAGAGGTTCGTATAAACCATTTATTTTGTAGACTCCGTTACGGTACGATATGTTGCGGATGTTTCGTACTTGCGCGGAAGGCTGAAGCGGAGTTCTGTTACAACCCTAACCTTATGAATCAATGGGTTCGTTGATATTTTTCTCTGTCACTCTCGTGCAATATATACCTAGAGGGATAGGTACACTAGCAAGTAGACTTTTGAAATACGGTTATTATTTACAGTACTTTAGTTTACGCAATCACTGTACAAATTATGATTACTATTCTAGTCAATCTCTAGTTTCTTGAAGGAACCCTCAACTGAACCAAATATATCTGAGATAGTCTTAGGTTTGCCTGGTCGTAGTGACTCCACCACACGCTTGTTGTTCTCAGCCACGAAGAACTCCTTATTTGCCTGTAGTTTTGCTATCGATTCATCTGAATCAAAATTAATGAAAACATTAGTAGAACATAGTTGGTGCAGTAACTAATAAGGGCTAGTAGGTGCAAGCTAGGGATGTACGAGCAAGCATTGAAATCTATTTCTCCTAACGTTATTTTTACAATACGGGTTTTTGAAATTACTGTGTTTTCATTAACAAACGTAGTACTAAAAATAAATTTAAAAAATGAGGTTAATCTTTTACTATATGCATTTTACCTTTTACGATGTATGTATTTTTGACCTGTAATGTAGGTATACTTATATATGCATAAGGTATATATTATGCATATATTATATAGAATGCAGTGTTTGCTTCTAGTAGGTCATGCACTTGCAAGTCATCTATGTATATGCAATATTGTTTATTTCAAAGTATAATGACTAGTTTAGCGAACTTAAATAAAAAAAAAATAAAAAAAAGGTTGCCTATACAAAAAATAAACCAACAGTGTACCGATACAGCAGATTGCAAACCACTTCTATACAAGTAAAAGTATGACTTTCTTTACCTCAACTTCAGAATTAGCTATTCTTTATGATTATGTTGGAATAGACTTGTCTTGGTGCCAGACAGCAAGCACATCAAGTAATCATTCAAGTGAAATACTGCGGGAGTCGTCTTTTAAAAAAAAATAAACTAAATGTCTTTCATGCCTTACCTCTGAGTATATCGAACGTTTTGTAGTTCCCTCCAGCTCCTTGAGGCAGTGCATCCATCGTTACGTCCTGGTCGAAGGTTTTGGATCCTATCTGGTGTATCCTTAGCACATCTAGAAGTTCTTTCTTCATAAACGGTTTGATCATCATCATAAACCTATCCATGAATGACGGGGCGTTTAAAAAGTGAAGGCCTTTCATTTTTACAAGCATGGCTTCCTGAAAGCGGACAAATGACATAATATGTAATTTAAAAAAAGCAGCACAAGAAAGGGCACGTTATTGCAAATGCAAGCGTAGACATCAGAGGCGAAGGGTTAAAATTTTCCAGCGGTAACTCGATACAAAAATACCTTGAAGGATACGGTTCTTAAGGGAATACTATTAAGTAACTAGAATTCATAGGGAAACCGAAAAGACAGGTAGACATAATCCCCAAGTCACTGACCGATAGTACTAGTAATATGGATTGGCTACCCTTTCCGTAGTATTAGTTTACTCTTTGGACTATTCCATACGAAGTGACAGCAATTTCCTATGCCAAATCGAATGACCCTCTTGGGCTGAGCTCTTGGCTCTCTTGTGACATTATTTGACAGTTATTACTGTACACAAGCAAATTTGGTCTTCCATTTCATTTTGTCAAATGACCGTGCAAATTTAAATAATACTGTATAGGTCAGTGTCTCAAGTTATTGGAATTACGTGATCGGGGTCCATTCACTTTATTATATTCCGTTGTCGCGGCAAGCTCGTGCGAACTGTCAAAATCTTGTCATAATAGTAAATAGAGAGCTGCGCTAAGAAATGCATCTTTCAGTTCACCGCGCATGCGCCAGTTCGCACGGGCTGGCCGCGAAGACGAAAAAAAAAGAACGTGAATGAGGACCCGGATCTCAAAAGTGAAGGCGACGTAACGTGGCATCACAGGTATATATTTCATTACAGGTGTATATACTGAAGCTTACTATTAACTATTAGAGCGGACTCAGTAAACATTGTTAATAGTTCGGGTTCTATAAGTACCATTTCTTTTTCTTCTTCTTCGGCCAGATTTCTCTATTTAGCGCGGTACCAACTGCATTATTTTATTTTTGACTGACCTGCAAATAATAAATGAACTGCTGCAAAGTTTGCATATCCAACTTGGCGAGGTGGCTCAGCCGAATCTTGTCCAGATCGAAGACCAGCACGAACCCAGGCCACGTACCCTCCTCGTACTGCCACAGGTCTAGGATCATCAGTACGGACCTGGATTCAACGAGATCCATCATCAAAACGAGTAAGTAAGTAGGTTAGGTAGGAGCTAGGTTCGTATTCGACGTAGGTATCTCCACTAATTGCTTCCATTAGGTCATGTATAATTAAAGATAATGCTGCTCTGACATAATTATAGGTGTTGTTACCTTTTATTGATTGTAGGTAGAGATAGGTTTATCAATGTAGTTGATGTTGTGCCCTACCTTAGTGATTTGGCGAACTCGAAGTTTTTCGGCTCGTAGTCCAGCATTCTGCAGTAGAACACGGCATCGCCTGCTCTTGACCGAGTCGGTAATGGAATCAGTAATCTGTACAAAATAAATTGTTTAATAAATTTTCATCCATAAAAAATCTCTAAAAGAGAAATAGTGTATTAAGAATATGTTAAAAAACTAAATAAATTAAACAAGGACTTTTTGTCAAAGTACTGCTTATCAAAATAAAACGGCGCGCCGCCCGTTATACATAATTTGTGCTGCTGTTGTCCGTTTGTGACAAAGTCGATAAAATGTATATTTTTAATGTTTACGTATAAAAAAAACTGCTCACGTATTATGTAAATTGTGTTCCAAAGCTTTATCGACAGCTCTGTCCTTGAAGAAGTTGGTGAAGAGCGTCCGCAGCGTGTAGTGGAGGTCCAGCACCTGCTTCGACACCTCAGGACTCCGGTCGCAGCTGTGGTAGACCAGGATCAAGTCCAACTCTGAAACGATTCACTTTAATAAGGCCTTCTGTGTATCAAGCAACCTGTTTATTGCAGACGATAGGTACAGTACATAATACCTATCGTCTGCAATATATGGTCTATACATATAATGCATGTATAGACCCTAGAGATGGACTTAGTGTCTAGCGCGTGAAAGGCTTGTATTTGATTTTTATTTTGTAAAAACTTACATAATTTTGAGCATATTCAAAGTTATTTTTAATATGCTAATAACCTCCCGCTCTTGGCTTCATAAATGAAGTAAAAATCTAATATAAATACCTATGTAATTGTAATTGATCACAAGTCCGCGTGTGAATTATAAGTAGGCAAATATAATTGCCGAGGAATCATGTAGGTACATTGCGACAGAAGTTGCATTACATATGATGTGCTAAACAATGCAATATCATCGAACCTCACACTAGGATTCACTGTCAGCTTACGTTTACAACTTATTCCACATTGTTCTAGGCATTCATATGGTGAATAAGATTAATTTATTTTGCTCAGAATATAGGTGTGACCAGATGGTACAATGGTTTTTAGGTGCTATTCCATAATCTACCTCTATAAGGCATGCAAACATCTTCACTTATCATAACCACATTTTATATTACATATTACTTACTTACTATTATTATAAGACTCATACGAGTACATATTATATTAACTTTTGTTGTTTATAAATTCTTGTAGGTATATTATTACAACAATAACTTGTATCTTATGTATGAAAAAGTAAACCCGTATTAATAAAACTTGCATCAGCATGCTCATCATCAAAATGTAGGGTTAATTTGTTACATCACACAATTACTTTGGTTCTTTGTTTCAAATCAAATGAACCGAGATAAAATATGCATATGAACTATTAACTGTCCTGCGCAACTTCGTTTATATAAATTTTCCCCGTTTTTGCAACATATCTCATTGCTGCTCCGCTCCTATTGGTCGTAGCGTGATGTTATATAGCCTATAGACTTTCTCGATAAATGGGCTATCCAACAGTGAAATATTTTTTCAATTCGGATCAGTAGTTCCTGAGATTACCGCGTTCAAACATACAAACAAACAAACTCTTCAGCTTTATAATATTAGTACAGATAATTATAATAGTACATCCGCCAAAGAGAGAGTTATTTGCAAAACTTAAGGATCTCATGATATCATCTCAGAAAAAAATGCAGATTATGATTCTGGTGAACTGGAACTCTCTTTTAGATGCCTTAATGTAGATCGATGAAGTAAATGCTTTCGAAATTATAACAATTGTTTCAATGAAAATATCAATTCTTTACTACCGATGTGAACCCACTACTAACAAAAGAATTTTACCTTAGCTGGAGTGGTTAACAAAATCGCTAGTAATGCGAGATTTTGGGTCCTACATTACTAGCAATCCTGTTAACCCCTCCAGATAAGCTAAGAAAAAAAAGAAAAAGATATTAATAGCTAGTCAAATTAAGGAAGAACAAAAAAAAATATAAATTAAAAATTCTTATTGATCAATCAACGCGAAAATAAAACTATAAATCCAGAAAGCTGAGTTTTGGAACGTAGGTTCATTTAATACTATTTCCACCCCGTTCGTAGTTTACTAGGCAAGGTGTAAATAATGTTAATAGTTTGTATATAGTTAGTTCGTTGTAAAAAAACCTCCGCTTATATCCTATACCTTTAAACACAGTAGATAAAGCATAAACGAGCATTTTTTTTACATGTATAAAATTATAATCTGAATCTCGGCAACAGCTCCAGCGATTTTCATGCGACCGAAGCTCGGTCACCTTAATCCAGGTAGGTATTTATTAAACCACTTCAATAAATTTAAGTAGGCACTTACTTACTGTACTTACTTTCAAGTTGGTGGGTTAGTGTATTGGATAAGTGTAAACGTCAAAATTGTTATATTTTTTATAATAGAAGCTAGAAGAAGTAATAATGATAAAGTGTTTTATTTATATACATTATATGTAACAGGTACCTTATTATTACTTACTTAGTTACAAAATAATCCAGCCAAAAATATAAAACTATTAAAAATGTAACTCAGTAACTCGTATACAATATAACAATAACAATGGTCTATTAAAATAGTACATACATCATTGTTTCTATTTATATACTTGGTGATTTTTATGTTGATAGTGTTACCTGCTAAGAGGTAGGCTACTAGAGGTAGGTAAACGAGAATAATTAGCAAATAATTGTCTTATATTATTATAATACCTACTTATTTTAAACACCCTCATTCATATTATTTTATTTCTACTTTTATGATAGTAAAGAATAGTAAAACCGACAATAATTACATTATTTTCAACCGACTTCAAAAAGGAGGAGGTTCTCAATTCGTCTGTATGTTTTTTTTTTTTTTTTTTTTTTTTTGTATGTTTGTTCACCGATTACGCAAAGACGGCTGGACCGATTTGAAAAATTGATTTTGTGTTTGAAAGGGTATACTTCCAAGTTGGTCCCATTGCCATCAGATCACGATCTGATGATGGGATCCTGGAGAAATCGAGGGAACTCTTAAAATATTAAAAGCACACCTACAGTGATTTAGGTATATTTCATAGTGATTCGTGCATTTACTCTTAAAAAACACCAATTGGTGAAGTGGAACTGATGATAAAGACCAAAAATTACGAGCAGACCTATTCAATATTTCACAGTTTGCGATTAAATTAAGTACTTTAATATGGTATTGAGTAGCACTTTAATCTCGATATACTACTATTATACAATGTAATAAAGCTGATAGTGAACTCCTTAACAATTAACGGCCCTGCATCGGGGCAAGCAATATTTCGTAAAAGGATTTGAGCAGATGACATAAGCCTATTGTAACTTAAGTGAATTATAAACCAACCCACTAAAAAGTGAGAAATAAAAACTTTTTATAAATGTATTTATTTATTCCTAAAATATTTACGATAGCTATGTTGTTGTTAGAACATCCAATAGCGGATCCAAGGGAGGTGAAGGTACGAGAGGAGGTAAGGTTGTGCCCTTTGTGTTTACTTGGGTCTTTGCTGTTTTTAAACCTCCCCTGTATAAAAAACAAAATTAAAAAAAAAACTAAAATTTTAAGTCTTAGCAAGATATTGATTTTATGTAGGTTAATTATATCTTACCAAGCAGCAAAAGCAGAGCTAGTTATTATAATTAAATAAAAAAATACATTACTTATTGAGTATAGCTATTATATATGTTTTGTAAAGCTGACCTATCGACACTGCTGTTGTAAATATAATTATCTGGACCTCTCGACCTTAATTGTGCAGTCATAAATCAATTCAGTAGGTACCTACAAGTAACATGTCAGTACATATATAAGTACACTGAGCTTACGCTCTAAGAAGTATCTACTAAATTAACAGGAATATAAAAAAGATTCCACCTCCTTTGACCTGGACTACACATAATAGGATGTAGTCATTTTAGTTATAATGGACATTGCCACAAAATACAAAGGGTAATGCCACATGTAGGGGAGCTATGAAAAGCCTGAAAGATCCTACCGTGAAGATCCTTGCTCTGCCATACCTCCCTATGTTCATTAACACTAAGTACTATCGGCCTGCGCCAGTTCTCTTCAGCCAAGGAGAGCGGGGTTAGCCCGGTATCTATCGCGATGACAACATATCGATTTTGGGAGGGACTTGAAGCTTAACAAACCCCGGCCCCCGCACTTACGTGGAATATACAATCTAAAAAAAGACAATATATATATGCCGAATTTTTAGATATACAATCTAAAAATTCGGCAAGACGTCATTACTTCGGTATGACCCACTATTAATTATTATTATTTGCAAGCTGCACCTTTATTTGTATGAGTTAAACGTCATTTGTATTGCACCAAGTTTTGTCCGTTTGGCAAATCGAACCTGCTATAGCCTTGTGCTTCACCAAAACCTGTTTAAAGTACCAGGATAAACAAAATCGATTGGTAGAATCGATTTGAAAATCAAATTAGCATTTCTGTTTTTTTTATTTAGCCCCCCAATATTGTTTATGTAATGGTGTATTGCCTGCCTCGGTGGCATGGTGGGAGTGCGTGCGACTGCAATGCTCGAATTAGGCGTTCGATTCTCACACGTAACACCATTTTATGTGATTCACATATTGTTGTTTCGAGTCTGAGTGTACATCCGATTTTCCACGCGATATCGGATGATACAATTGTTTCCTAGTGCGGAAGTTATTTTCCAAAAAAAAAAGAAAGTGTAAAATACCTGTAATGTGTTCTTTCGGCAGATGTGGTTGTGTGTTGAGCCAGTCACGTAGCTTCTTGATGTCCTGCGGCTTGATGCCGGTATTCTTTCTGTACTCAGCTTCTAACGAGAACTGCTGCAGCGCCATCTTTCTGTAATTAGTAGTCATTATCACAGGCTTATTAGATAGTTTTTAGAATGCCTACTGGTAGGTGAGGTCTATAAAGCGTACTTAGGCTTTACTTAAGCTTAGCTTTGGCAAAATTTGACAGTCATGGGCGTGATAGACGGGGAAGTTTACCACGCAGATTAATAGTTTTAAACTTACATTTAATTTATCTTAATTGCTAATGATGGCGTTTGAACAAAAACTGATTGTGATGAATATCTGAGATATATCTATAAATCAACAATTAGTCATTTCATCAATAAACTTCTTTGATATCTATTAAACACGTCAATAAGTTTATCACGTTTTATAAGAAAATTGCTAGAATATTTTTATTCCCTGTCTCAGAAGTGCGTAGTGTTTGCGTTTACAGTATATTTATAAAATACTGAACCGTTTTGGTAATCTTAAACATTAAGAAGAAAAATAGTCATTTATTAAATATAGTAAACTTAAAACTCAAGGTCTTATTTGGAAAAACAATCCACGACAATTACTTTTTTTTCTGTTTTGGGAGCATTAACATAAATAATATTATATGTACATATATTACTTTAGTTTATATGTAGAATAAGTATATTCAACTAACAATTGACACGCGCAAATATTGTCTAAAAGGTAAGATTAAACATATATTGGCATTAGAAAGGGAAACTGAAAATTAAAGTGTGTCCGACTGCTACGCAAGAGGTCGTGGGTTCGATTCCCACACGGGACACCACTATGTGTGATCCACATCTTGTTGTTCCAAGTCTGGGTGTTCTTTGTGTCTGTGACTTGTATGTTTGTAAAGTCCCCCGCGACACAGGGCTTGAACCCTACTGCGGGAGTCGTCTTTTTAGAAAAAAAAGTAAGCAGGTTGCAATTATTAAATTATATCTAACTAGCTGTGCCCCGCGGTGTTTCCCGCGGTTTAGCCAAGCCTATGTGTTAATCCAGGGTGTCAGCTAACTCCATAACAAATTTTATTAAAATCGCTTCAGCCGTTTAGTCGTGAAGAAGTAACAAACATACACACTCACACACTCACAGACTTTCGCTTTTATAATATTAGTGTGATTAAAACTAACAAACTACCTATCCGTCTGTATTTTTGTAGCTAAACTCTTAAATCGATTTTGATGAGTTTTGTAATGGTGGTGAGCGTCATCCATATGTATAGTTTGGTTCAAGACAACCATAAAAACGACGCTTCAGAAAATATAGGACAATGGGCTAAAATGGTTCAAGAGGTTCCACTGATAAGACTTGTAGGAAATGAAAGTACATACAGTTTCTTGTACGATCAACGTAACTTGACCGGATTGAAGTTAGGTTTTTATCATAGAGATGCGACCCTAAAATTACTTACGAAAACGATTATGTTTAATCGATTATAAATACTAACAACATTTTAATTCAACAATATAAAAACACTATTTAAATGAGTTCATAACAGTTTAAATTTAGAACAGTTACAGTAAATACTAAAGAAACTTTGAAAAATAATTTCTTTACGAAAATAATCACAAAAAAACATGAGTTAGTAATACTAATTATGACAATGTAATGCGTAATTGCATCTCTAATTCTCTTGCTTTAGTTACCGCCCCGTCCCCCGCTTCCTGTCACCATTTACTTCCAAAAAATGCATCTGCGCAACCACTTGTCGCCTACTTCAGTCCGGCCTAGTTACGTTGATCCAACTGTACTTGTCACATAAATCTGGCAAAAGATTATCAAAATCCATCCAAGGATATAGTCTACGTAAATTTCCCGTTTTTGCAATATTTCTTATTGCTGCGTCGCTACTATTGGTCGTAGCGTGTTATACAGCCTTCCTCGATAAATGAGCAATCCAACAATGAAATATTTTTTTAATTTGGATCAGTAGTTCCTGAGATTACCGCGTTCAAACAAACAAACTCTTCAGCTTTTTAATATTAGTATAGATACTCGTACTATGTTACGATATGACAAGTATATTACAATGAAGCGTTAAGCTAAGGATTTAATAAATGTTCAAACATGATGATGGTTAATAATACTTTCATTTCTCATAAGTCTCATAAATAATTTGTATTACTACTGGTTTTAAACTTTGATGCCTGAACTAAAAAACGCTTTTATTAGGGTTCCGTAGCCAAATTGGCAAAAAAGGAACCCTTATAGTTTGTCTGTCTGTCTCTCTGGCCGTCCGTATGTCACAGGCATTTTACTCAAAGAGTGCACAATGAATACTGATGAAATTTGGTGAAAAGGTGTCTTATAGTAGCCGCTACAAATAATATTTTTGAGGGAAGGCACACTATACATGTAACAGAAGCAGATTTTTTTAGCAATCAAATTTATACATGTTAAGGTTTCAAATAAGCTTATTAGATTAAGTGAATATTTTTGGAAATAATCGCTCAGAAAGCTGCACAAATTGTGCCCCCCCTGCCTTATCTATTGTGAAATTTCAAATGCATTCTCTTTTGAATTTTGAGCCTCTTTTCTCTAGATTTACTTTTTTTTAGCTTGTGAATATTGTGAATTGTGATAGCAGAAAAATCTCTCATAGTTTTTAACCTCGACTCTCGTAATTTTCATTCTTCATGTATTCAATGAATTCCGTAGCTCTTTTTTGTTCAAGTAAATTTTAAGCTTCCTTTCTTCTCTTTTATGCATAAGATGATTCTTTAAGACGCTTTTCTGCAACTTGTGTTGCTTATTTTAGTTTTTTTTTCTTAAAGTGACGTCATAAATCAATGCAATAATTATGTTTAAACTTCATAATCTGCACTAATATATACACATCAACAAAGTCTAAGAATATTCCGTATGTTGTGCCCATTGAGGCTGATATATCCAATCTCGTGTACTCTTCTAATATTATTGACCTCTTTTTTTGCACCAGTCCTCGAATATGGTGTATAATATAATAGTGGCAGCACCTTACCGGCATATACAGTTTATAAACAGAGAAACATTGTAAACAAAACGTGGCCACTCTTTTCAAATTGCCAACAATTTGAAAAGAGTAGCCACGAGTTTTTATTGCCTGTTGTTTTCTCGGGCTTTACCTATTGTTTTTTATTACAGGCATTACAAGTAAATTATGTGGAATCGGCTCTTTACAAGTGTAGTATTTTGCTTCCTAAGTGAATAAATCATTTTAAACTATAACAATTGTGTTAAGAAAACTAGATATGGTAAGAATCCAAATATTATAAACTATAAATAAAAATAAAATTAAAAGTATTTAATATATTTTTTTTAATAAATTATTTAATTTGCTAAATTCTGAAAATTACGTTGTTTTATAAAATATGAAAATTTTAAAAAAATACTTATTTTTTTTATAAATCCCTAATCTGTTTTGCTCCTCTAACGTTAATAACACACATCGGCATCGATTATTCATGCCAAAAATTAAGTTGTTAAAATCTTGCTGGGGTACGCGGTCCCATGTGTTTTGTGTAAATGCTGAAAAAGATGATTTTCAGTAGTGAAATTCGGCGGAAAATTGCGCATAGCTCGTCGCTGTTACATGTCTCAAATTTAAGGTAGGTGACTGTGCAGGCCACTCCAGAACCCCGATGTTGTGTTACCGAAAGGTAGCCGAAACCAACCACGCCGTGTGAGAAGGTGCATTATCATGTATGAACTGATATATTTGTGCTATTTGGACTCTGTTTGGGACGATCCCAGATTCTATGATCTTGTCATGGTATTTTTCCAAATGAGGTCCATTCGCGCTCCCACACGAATGCTCTACACGAATCTCATACCATGAAGGTGCCGCCTTGGTACGAATGGACCTCTTGTGTGTGCTGCAGACGGCTTTCTCTGCATGGAAGTCTCCAAACACGTGTTCTTCTCGAATCAGTGTGGAATCCAAATTGAGATTCGTCAGTGAATAGCATGATCGACCATTGTTCGTTGGTCCATAATAAATGTTAGCGAGCCCAAATAAGCCTCCTTCCGCGATTGGTCTGGCGCATGAAGACCGACTTTATGCAACCTTCTCCTGATAGTTTGGTCACTTACTAACAGCTAGTGGTCTGTCTGGAGCCTCGGCACTAGTTGCATCGCCGTAATGTTGGGTTGCCTCCTCACGGTGTTTTGTAGATATCGGTCTTACCGAGAGGTGGTAACACGATTCCTCCCATTGTGCCGCTCTGCTACACTCCCAGTTACACGATAATGTGACCACAACCTGGAAATCACATTTGGCTAGTGCTCAGGGCGTCAGCAACCACGCGTTGGACAGCACCGGCTTCTCATGTTAGAAGCCGGTGCCGGCCCCCCCGCTCTCAACATTTCTCTGTGTGTTATTAACGTTAGGGAAAACGAATTTCCAATTTATAAAAAAAAAAAAATATTGTAATTAAATTAAGTCAATTTTATAAATTTTTAGACTTTATAAAACAACGTAATTTTCAAAATAAGGCAAATTTAATAATTTATTGAATAAAATAATGTTAAATACCTTTAATTTTATTTTTAATTATAGATTATAAAATACGGAATCTTACCAAATCTAGTTTTTTTAACAACTAAAATACTAATAGTTTTTTTAAAATCAACAAAATATGGAATATCTCTAGACTTTGTAATGGGAAAGTAACTCTCTCTGTCTGTCTGTTACGTTTTTACCCTCAAACCGCTGAACTGATTTAGACAAAATTTAGTTTGGAGATTGTTTAAGTCCCAGGAAAGGACATAGAATAGTACATTTTTATCGCGATAACCGACATTCACGCGGGCGGAACCACCATAAATTAGAACAATATAATATTTGTGCTCCTAAGAATGCACCTAAATAGATAATAAACCAAAAGAAATCGACGCCTACAAGAAAACGATTCAAAGTTATAATTTTTTTTAATTTTTTATAAATGTTTTAGATTAAAAACAATATTTTATAAATAATAAAAACTAATTCCCGTATAAACCAAGATCGATACCATGGTGATACACCATTCTAGCGCACGAGATGGGGATTTGGCAATCGTTGCTTCCGAAGGCAAAAATCTTTGTTTAATGGACACAAAGATCGTGCAACTATGCAATTATTTAACTTTAGGAAATTTATAAAGGTCAGAATAGTTTCAAGTCACCCTGTACCTACCAAAGAGAATTCAACATTTTGTCTATTACCTAGTATTTACAGAGACAAACCAGAGACCAAAACAGGTTGCTATAGTACGAGTAACTCTATAACGTTGTAAAGTTGTAGTAACAGTCTGGTGTATTGTTTTGGACAGCATTCATCCTTTTTATTACCCGACTGTAAAGAGGGGTTATGTTTTCGAGAGATTTACTTAGCCATTTTTTTTTATTAGGCCATATTAATTACCTGGGTTTTATAATTCAAAACTATCCTGAATTTCCGATTACTTGTTTATAAAATGTCATATAGATTTCGATTTAATCCATCAAACATTAACGTCATAATTATTTTGACGTCTCTACTATGTCATTGTATTTGACGAAAAGATACGGAGATATTAAACAATTATTTAGTTAACGTAAGCTATGCTAGCAATGTGTTTGCTATCAAATTAATGTGCTAATTGAGCCCTTTCATTTGATACCAAACACAGCACACGTAAATACTTTAAAAAATAAAACCCTACTATATTAAATAAACTTTTTGTGACCATCATAATGGAAGAAAATGTAGCCTATATCACCCGCGCTGTTATAACGAATCAATTGAGACCTCGTTCATCGAAATCGGATAAGTAGATTAGGCGCTACAGTGGAACATACAAACAAACAAACATTTATAGACTGCTAAAAACATTATCCTTCCATTTTGGCTTCACCATAGTCGGGTAAAATTAGGAGCTAACCCCTTGAAAGGCGGTTATTTTTTTTTAAATAACAATCTTTAAATATCAAAACGTACTTTTCCTAAAGTCATGTTCCTATTAAGTAGTACTGACCCACTTAAATGTATGATATTGTTTATGCATTTGTTGACGGCTGTATTATAAATCATTAATAGGCAGTGCCGTGTGGCACCGCCTTAAGAATAGTACAACCCCATATCTTCCCGTGGGTGTCGTCAAGGCGACTAAGGGATTTCGTACCGGAGGACGGACAGCAGCTTCCTCTGCGTACATAAAGGCTTACTGCGATCGCCAACCCGCTCGCAAGCGTGGCGATTATGGCAAATTTCGTGGACACTTAAGAAGTTAAGTGAAGGAGTTTGTTGGTGCGCCACCGTGAAAGACAAGACACAATATAATCTTCGAAGATCGTCGTAAGAATTTTTTTTAAGGAATTAGTGAAACCTAAAATAATGCTAAACGTGCAATTATGTTGAAACAGGTACTCACTACTAATACTACCTAACAGGTACTAATATCCCCAGGATCTATAATAAGAATCAGTTCTATTGGGGAGACCCGTGCCGAGCAGTGGGTTATAATAAGTAATAGGCAGTTTAATAATGATTCAATACTGATTTGCATAACTTTTTAAACTTGTGATGAAAGATAGTCAGGCCGTCAACTTAAAATTCTAATATCATGCTATTGTTTCCGATGGATTAAATAAAAGTAATGACTAAGCATGGCGACTTGCGCTTGCGTTGCTGTCAACCTCAAATGGCGAAAATGCGGTAATCTTATTGGCAGTGCCGGCCAGAGGCCAGATAGTAGTCTGATTTAAATTTTAATTAAAGAACAATTTAACAATAATCTAAAATGTATGCGCTCCCTATTACACTTTTCAATGAATACCATATTTACTGTCACAAAATCTATCAACAAATCTTAAACAAAACAAAAAAAATACTCACACTATTATAAGTATTTGACACAAAAATCTTTTATTTCCTTCACAAGAGTTTTGAAGACGCGTCTGTAACAGTCGTACGCTCTATGTCGACTAACATAACCTAAGACTAATTGCAGAAACAATTACTTATAATATTTTTTGTATTTTGTTTTATTTTCTATTGTATAACATAGACGTGTTACTTTTTATTTACAATAATGTGTAATAAAATGTAACGGTTATTTAACTGCCAGTCTCGGTCTACCCGAGACCACGGTCGTTGCAATACGGTTGAAACGTCAGCCAATAAAACAAAGGTATTTAGGCTTAAAATAGAATATTTATGCTATGTACTTGTACCCTAGTGCGATAGTTGCCTTTTACAAGAAAAAAACCTGTAGTAATTTAAAATTTGCATTTAAGGTAAAAATCTAGGCTTAGGTTACCAGACAACTGGAGGCTCTGCCCAGTTTACGATCAGATGGTTCCGTGTGTGAAAGGCTAAAGATACACACACACACACACACACACACACACACACACACACACACACACACACACACGCACGCACGCACGCACGCACGCACACAAGCACACACACACACACACACGCACGCAAGCACACGCACACACACAAACACACACACACACACACACTCACACACACGCGCGCGCACACACGCACACACACACGCACACACCCGCACACACACGCGCACACACACACACACACGCACACACACACGCACACACACACGCACACACTCCCGGGGCTGAGGTGATACTGCTACCGGGCGCGTCTCCACCAGCGGATAGGAGAATGCTCGCCGCTCGCAAGAGTGGAGGGTAGGAGTGAAATTAAATAGCTCCCGCGGACAAAATACCCCCAAGTTAAGACGTTAAGATACCGTGTCGAGGACTGCATGGCGCCAGGGAAGTGGCGTCGCAATTGGTTTCCCTGGGGCAAAGAAGTAACAGTGGCCAGGAGCCCAACGACGGACAACGAAACGACAACGAAAAGGACGTAAGCGTGGGACCATCTTGAGAAGTTAATTAGCGAGCTCAGAGAGTTTGTCCAACCTAAAATCAACATCCATAAGGAGATTAAAACCAAGGTGGCCAGTATTGGCAGTGCCTTCAAGAGATTAAAAACGTTGGAAGATTCCCGAGTCACGGGCCAGTCTGGAACCGAATTGGCGCCAATAGTCTCATGTACACCACCAACACCCCGGGTACGGAGCATCACTGAGACGACCACGACAATAGACAGTGAACCCGAAGCTGATGCTGATTCTGTTACTGGAAGAAAACGTGATATTCGCAAGGCTAAACGAAAAGAGCGGACATCACCAGAATCGGGGAGCAAGACCGCGAAGAAAATGAAGGGAACAGGACCCACCCTACTCGCTGAAATTACAACACAAACACCCGACAAGAAGATATTAGAGTGGCAGACAGTCAAATCTAATAAAGAGAAGAAGCAGTCTCAAAAGAAGAAGCCAAGACAATCTGTGGGGAGGCCCAATGCACTGATTGTTCGGCCTAAAGAAAAAGAGAAGTATGCGGATATACTCACTCGGGTCAAGAAAGATGTTCCCGATGAGCAAGTACGCTCAACGGTAAATAAAATCCGCAGGACAGCGACTGGTGATCTATTGATCATCCTCACCAAACAGAGCACAGACAAAGGTCACGGGCTACAAAAAACCATTGCTAAGCTCCTGGGGAACAAAGCCGAAGTCATAAGCAAGGGACGGCAAGAGGAAATCGAAATACGAGACCTCGATGACACGACGACTAAACAAGATGTTCTCGAAGCCTTACAGAAAGCGGCTGAAGAAAATGATGAACTGACTCTGGATGCCATCAGATCACTGCGCAAAGCCTATGGCGGTACACAGACTGCATCGGTGACACTTGCAGCGTCAACAGCGAAGAAGGTCTTGGGGGAGCACGGCAAAATCAGAATTGGCTGGGTCAACTGCCGAATAAGAATTGTGGAGAGACCAACCAAGTGTTTTAGGTGCTGGCACTATGGACACCTTGCCACTAAGTGTAAGAGCAACGTGGACCGGTCCAATCTCTGCACCAGCTGCGGAGAAGATGGACACAAAGCTGCCACCTGTAAAAAAGATGCTCGATGTGCCTTGTGTCTTGAAAAAGGCAACACGGAAAATTGTGCCCACATTGCTGGTAGCAGCAGATGATCAGTCTTCAAAGAGGCTCTCCAGAAGGTGAGAAAAAAGACACAATTATGAAGATACTGCAACTAAACCTCAATCACTGTGAGGCTGCACACGATTTGCTCATGCAGACCGTGCGAGAACTAAATCCAGACCTTGCTCTGATTTCGGAGCCATATAGACAACTCACAACTCAAACATGGGAAACAGATAGCACCACTAAAGCTGTGATTTGGGCCTGTGGCGGATGTACCTTTCAGAGTACTGTTAATAATAATGAAGCCGGTTTTGTCGTAGCAAAACTTGGGGGAATTTATTTCTACAGCTGCTATGCCCCGCCCCGCCTCTCACTCGACGAATTCAAGAACTTTATCGATCGGCTGACCAAAGACGCAAACCAATATTCCCCTATTGCAATTGCAGGGGACTTTAACTCCTGGGCAGTTGACTGGGGCAGTAAGGAGACAAACGCTCGAGGAAAGGTACTACTGGAGGCAATGTTCAGCAACACTATATCCAGGGATATAGTGTTGCTAAACAGTGGAGATAAACCTACGTTTCTACGAGGAGAAGCGAACTCCATCGTTGATCTAACCTTTGTCTCCAGCAGCCTAGTTAAGGAAAACTGTTCTTGGCAGGTGATGGACATCTACACAGCCAGTGATCACTGTGCACTTTGGTAGGAAACTAAGACAATTGGCTGGAAGATAAGTGCCTTCGATCCCGAGGTTTTCACGGTGGCTCTTAATGATGAACCAATCAACGATGGAAATGCTGAAAATATGGCAAAATATCTGATGAAGAGAATGACAGAAGCCTGCGACATCACCATGCCTAGGAAACGTGCTATGATCCGGATTTCTTTGATGCACTGGTGGAACGAGGAAATCAGTAATCTCCGTAAAAAGTGTCTTAAGGCGAGAAGAACAGCACAACGCTGTAAGAAAAGGCCAAACTATGAGGAACTGGTGGCAGTATATAAAAAAACTCGCCAAAGATTAAAAAAAAGCCATCAAAGACAGCAAAAGATGATGTTGGAATGAGCTGATCCTTGAGGTAGATGACGACTCATCTGAAAAGCCAGCCAATGCCATCGCCCACTTGTTCCAAACTTTTATTCAAGATCGTTGCCACCCTGTTTCCTTACCAAACGCAACTACATCATCAGATAGAGCAATATGAAACAGAAGAAATTCCACAAAATTTTAGTTGGCAAAATACTCGAACGCATAATACACAGGAGGATAGAAGCAGCAGTCGAGCCGCTTCTTGCTAGCAACCAATACGGCTTTCGGAAAGGACGCTTTACCTTGGATGCAATTAGCGTTGTTGTCAATTCAGCTAAGGATGCAATCGCCGGAACCAGATGGAAGGGAGGCACGAAGAAGTACTGTCTGGTAGCAACATTAGACATAAAAAATGCCTTCAATTCCGCCAAATGGGATTGCATTATGAAAGCCCTTTACGAAATGAAGGTACCAGCATACTTACGAAGAATGGTTGCAAGCTACTTTACCGACAGGATCCTAAAATATGACACAAAGACTGGTCCTAAAAAATACAAAGTCACTGGAGGAGTACCCCAGGGCTCGGTACTAGGCCCACTTATGTGGAATATTATGTATGACGGATTATTAAAACTAGAACTTTCAAAAGAAGTCAAACTTGTGGCATATGCAGTCGATGTAGCCGTGGTGGTTGTTGCAAAGCATCTCGATGAAATTACCTTCGCCTTTGACGCCACTATCGAAAAGATTAGCCGCTGGATGAACACAGTTGGACTGCAGCTGGCCAAGCACAAGACTGAGGCAGTACTCATTACTAGCAGGAAGCGGTTGTAAACCATCACACTGCAAGTCGGAGCACACGAAATCACATCCCAGCCGTTTCTTCGGTATTTGGGGGTTATGATTGATGCCCGACTCAACTTCAAGCAACAGGCACAGTACGTGGGTGCCAAAGCGTCGGTGGTCAGAGCGACTTTATCAAGGCTGATGCCCAACATAGGAGGCCCGAAGTAGAGAAGGAGCCCGAAGGAAAATTGCACCAGTATATTGGCTGAGTGCTTTAAGAATTGCCAGTGCTTTCCGCACAGTGTCTGATGACGCGGTAAGCGTTATTGCCGGGTTGCTGCCAATTGAAGTACTAGCCGAAGAACGGAAAGCCCTTTACCACCGTAAAGTAACTACCACACTGAGCACTAGAGAACTTGGCAAGGAGGAACGGCTAAATAGCATACGACGATGGCAATCGAAGTGGGATACCAGTACAAAAGGTAGATGGACCTACCGCCTTATTCCACAAGTTGATGACTGGTTGAACCGTAATCATGGTGAGGTCAATTACTACCTGACACAAATGATCTCAGGACATGGGTGCTATCGGGCATACCTCTATAAATATAAGCACGAGGTATCTCCAATGTGCCCGTCCTGCCCAGGAGTTAGTGAAGATGCAGAGCATGTATTCTTTACGTGCCCTCGTTTCGACCTGCTACGCAGTACCTGGGCAGAGGCCCTTACGAAGAAAATTCAGCCAGAGTGGTTGATAGAAGCTATGCTCTCATCGGAAGCAGCATGGCAGGCGACGAGCGCTTTTGCGACGGAAGTTCTTCAGGAACTCCGTCGATTGGAAAGAAAACGGTCGGAAAACAAGAATCCGTGAAAGTAGCACGACGGAAGAGCAGTAGCTAGAGCCTCCCTCCACGAAGTAATGCCTAGCGGCGGTACCGTGGGGGAACAGGAGGTTGACGCCAGAGGAGGTTTTTAGTCGGTATAGGGTTAGTCATAACATCGAGTCCGACATACCCAGGCTAGAACCCTGATGATACGTAAGAGTATTTTTTACCTCTGGAAAAAAAAAAACACACACACACACGCACACACACACACGCACACACAAGCTCGCATTCTCGCTAACACACATCGCTAACAACATGAAAATATAACGGCAAAAATGAAAAGACTAATTTATCTTTCACGGGAGTTTGCGAAAATAAATAACTACAAATACGGTTCGTAAAATCGATGACGCTTCCTTCTATCTAATCAAAAGTGAGTATGACATTGCCAATTTAAAAGTCTCTTTTTGAAATGAAAACTTCTTTAGCGGCGTTGTGCACTTGTTTTGGTATGGGTATAAAATGTTAAACACGCGTCAGGATCACGTGACCGTAAGATTCTTAAAATACGAAGGTAAATTTTGCTGCAATCTACAATGTTATAATAGCTTAGGTGGGAATTCGGATGATCTAGAAACCAGAAGACCCCGGTTCGTCTCCAAATGATAGTTTTTTTCCCTTTTTATTTTATTTTTTTGATTTTTGTTTATTACTTTGTGATTTAATATTTCATATTTTAGGTTCAATTGTCATGTCGTTACAATTGTCGTCGTAATGTTTGCGTACGATAGCGCAATAGATGAATATTGTAACTAACCACATAAATTGTAGCACTTTATACTGACAAAAAAAAATACCTAACCAGGAACACCAAATAAGTTGGAATAAGGGTAAGAGGATAAACAATATACTTAATCTTGTAAGTCTTATCATACTTCTATTTACTCAACACGATCCATACGTTTCTAAGTGGCGCCTGAATAATAAGTCATCGCAATATGCAAATAATGACATTAATATAGAAGAGGCGAAGTCTCTGTAAAACCAATGAATCAAAAACTTGTATACAGATACGGACGGATACCTAAGCATAAGACTAGCCAACTACGCGGCAGATATTATAGTCCTCAAATCTCATTGTAAAAACCAGACCATAACTTTGATGATTTACCTACTGTCGAAGTGACAACATCTTTTAACATTCAGGGTCTTTATTCACATTCTTATTTTTCGTTTTTGCGGCAAGCCCGCGCGAACTGTGAAAATCTTGTCATAATGGCAAATAGAGAGTGGCGCTTAGAAATGCATCAACGCGCATGCGCGCGGACATTTTTGAGCGCACCGCGCATGCGACAGCCCGCGGGCTTGCCGCGAAAACGAAAAAAAAAAACGTTATTATGAACCCTGAATGTTAAAAGATGTTGTCACTGCGAAAGTAAATCGTCACCCTTGTGACAAGGTCAAAAAGTTTTTGGCCGTACAATGAAAATAAGTACCTACATAAATTTACAAATATTTTTTATATTTTGCTATATACCTATTCTCCCTCTATTTCATTGTACTTTTCAGATATCCGAGCATTTCTATTCTCTTGTTAAAATATTCAGAACTTTTATCCTCAAAATGGCCGTAATCCGCACGATCATCATCCCAAAGTCTGCCTTAAGTTTCGAAAACAAATAATAGTTACGGGTCAGGACTATAAGGTGGGTGGCAAATTTCCTCGAAGCCACATTTTCCAACAACAGCCTTGGTAAATGCAGTGTGAACAGGAGCGTTGTCGTGCAGAAGCTGAATACCTCTGCTAAGTTTTCCACGACGCTTCTGCTTGTCGCCTCTTGTTGAACTGCTCAATACATGCTGCGTAGTACCTAGCTGCCATTTACTGTGGTATTTTGTACAGTTTTACTTTTGCAACAATGTAATTATGAATCAATTGTATGTCAGTAGTTTTGTGTATGAGCGTGACGTTTTTTAAGAGCTCGACCAGTTACTGCGCAGTCGCACTAGACGAGACGAAAGCTTGTGTTAATATATATCTCAGAAATTTATTACAATTAACTTATTAATTAATGTGCTATAAAGCGGTGTTGTGATATTTCACACACAGCAAAAGATTGACAATAGTGATAAAAGTGATCTGCAGTCATCGGCAGCAGGTATGTCTCCCGCAGTTACTAATACAGGTGCCGAGTTAGCTGCAATCAGCGTGCAATCGGGTCTACCGAACGCGAGCAAAGAGGTGTGAGAAGCCCTGCGCATGAAAGACGACGGAAAACTAGATGCAGTGCAATCAACGTTGGTGGTGAGTTTTGTACCGGGAAGTAATCACCGCCTTGCGTGCGCCTAAATTATTAGATAAAGAGACAAATTTACAAGCGCTGGGTAACATAACCATTTGTGATCGTGTGCAAGTCATCAAAGAGTGAGTGGGCCAGTCCGTCACACATAGTGGCGATATGTATATACATACTAATCTATGGTGACCACAGGCGTCTTAAAAGCGATCTGAATCTATGAAGAGCTGGATAGCTAGCCCGTGCCAAGACTACACGACTTCACGTATATACTGTAAGTAACCTTTTTTAAAAATTGATGCTAAGAAATCCACGGTGAAAACACCATTTAGACTTCGAGACCTTTGGTCATGGTGGCAGTGTAATACAGGCATCTCAGCACCTCGATATATCGCCAGTCTATACGGCATCGTTGCAGAGCATCCAGAACCGCCCAAGTTTTGATGGAGTCGAAGGCCGGAGTTTGTAGTCCACAAAAGCCATACTTATATTATCTGTGGCCATACACAGCGGAATACTCTTCGGTTTTCTGAACAATCTGCCGAACAGTATGAGTGTGGTCTACGGTGCTGGAATTGAATCGATCATGGTCACGATCAGTGCAATTCGATCGAAACGTAGGATTCGTACCTTTAAATAATTCACGCGATTAAGTGCCGAAATATATCTAATATGTATAAAAAAATGTGTGGCACTCGGGGACTGCCGCGGTAAAGCTATTGCATAGCATTTTTATCAAATTAAGCAATAAAATACAACATTTTAAAATTTTTTTTTCTTCAATTTTATTTTTAAATTACAAAAAAAGGAATAATAAAAAAAAAAATTTTTTTTTTAATTATAACAATACTAATATAATTTTTTTTCTTCTTTTTTTCTTTAAAAATGTTTTTTTTTTTTTTAATTTAAAAAAAAGTCATTAAAAGTTATGCTATTCATTGATAGATGGCAAAAGTAAAAAGTATCACCGCTGTGCCCGTCGGAGTGGGGAGCGTGAGGATTTTTCGTTACGGAATTTCTGGATTCGGTCCCCGCGCTCAAGGCCCGTGATAGAAGCTATGCAATAGCTTAAAAATCGCAAAAGTTTAAAAACTAAAAAATAATTAAACATTTTGAAGTTGGTGCCTAACATAAACTACATTTCCTGGCGCCAGCCACCAACTTCAAAATGTTTAATTATTTTTTGTTGTTGTACCTATATTATTTTTTGCTTTTTAGTTACCTTATATTTATTTTGGAAGTGGGTTTTTATGTATGCGCATGTGCGTTGATGCATTTCTAAGCGCAGCTATCTACCGTGCTATAGTATACCGTAGCATAATATAGGTACAACAACAAAACAAGTGATTATCTCACCCAGTTAGTAACGTACCCCTATCACAATTTTCAGATGCGTCGGGCATGTTTGCGTGTGCCGCACTTCATCAGTGGTTACCATTAAATTAGAATATTATTTTATTTCATTATCAGTAAAATACACATACACGCAGTATCCGAGTTACAACAATTTCCACATGCTGAGCGGTTAAACCACATACATATAAACATTTTAGGCCCCCTTCAGACCACTAAAGATGGGCTCAGATATTCGATCACGGTGATAGGCCGTTTTACAAGGTGGCCAGAAGCTGTACCTGTGACGGATTTAACAGGACAAGTAGTTGCCAAAGTATGTTTAGATTTTTTAATAGTTTTAAAATAACGACCGATCAGGGCAGTCAGTTTAAAAGTAATCTTTTGAGCATTTGTTAAAAGGGATTAAGGATACGATTCAGTACTTATCATCCTCGGAGCAATAACTGAACGGTGGCATAGGTCCTAAAACGCAATGGCGCGATTATCGGAAAATGGCGCATGGTGTGACGAGTTGTCAACCGTCTTGCTAGCACTGCGAACAGTAAGTAATAATGGTGTGCGCCCCGCGGAGTTTTAGTATGGTCAAATATTTCGTTTATCTGGAGGCTTTTACGCCGTCTCAGATAAGCAATTGAGTGAAGGAAATTATTTTTTGGAGCGTTATACAATATACGTCAATTGAAACCAGTATCAATATCTCGGAACTTATACGCATTATTTGTTTATAAAGAGGTAGCTAAGTGCGAACGAGTATTTATATGCAATGATAAGGTAAGTAAACCGTTGGTACCACCATACGAAGATTGTTACCATGTCATAAATAGGAGAGGTTTAAACGATTCAACTGCCCAACAGAATCATAAACGTGTCAATTGATAGGTTAAAACCAGCTTTTGGTCTGAACCATGACTCTGCAGAAATAGAAAACAGTGAACAAAACACCAACGCTGGTATAGATGGTAGTACCTTGGAAAGTAAGATAAGTTCGTAAACACCAAGAAGATGCCATATGGTTAAACCACCACTTAAATTTAATTTATAAAATTATATATCATAATTTGTTAAATATTATACAAATTAAGGTCAATGAAGAAATTATAATAGCCCAGAGCGGTGCAAACCAACTCGATTTTACTAATATTGAGTGTCATTTGAAAATGTACGGAATAGTGTTGTTAGTAATTGGTTTACTTTTTTTACTAATCATATTCTTATTTTGTTTATCGTAGACAGACGCTGAGCAATGTTTTATTAAAGCCATATTCCCAGCATAAAAATAAAGGCAAGTCAACGTTAACAATATTTTATTTTACCCAACCTCTTTAAAGCTCAATCGATATCTAATTTCTTAAAGGATCCTTCCACGGAGCCGAAAATGTCTGAGATGGTCTTCGGTTTGCCAGGCCTCAGCGACTCCACTACACGTTTCTTGTTCTCTTCCACAAAAAAGTCCTTTGAGTTTTTAATTTTTTCTATCCAACCATCTGGAAAAAATATTTAAATATACATAAAGACATGCACTCAAAATATTTGCTTTAATACGACCCGTGACCACGAACGGTGCAATTCGATCAAAATGTTGGATATAAAAATCACGCGATTAATTCTCGATAAGATGTACCATTGTTGAAAAAACTATAGTACATAACTGCTTTATTTATCAATTATTGTTATATATTCGAAGAAAATGTTTTGGTCAAAAAACCTTAAACAAAAATCAAATAATTTTAAGTCATGGTCTCTTAGGTAGTGGCGTGATCATTATTTGATTGCCTCTATCAAGCAAGGGCATCTGAACTTTGGAGTTAAAATAGTCATTACAGTAGCGGTGTAAATGTTAATAATCTTTCGCGATTTGTACATATTATGAAAATATAAATATTACGGGTCTTAATCACGTGAAAAATTTAAATTTTACCTTGTTTATGACCGTTGCAATACGGTTTAAATTATTAAACAGCTATATTTTACCTTAAATGATTTAAATATCTCGAAAGAATTGATAAGTTATTGATGGATGGCATCTAACTTTCTAGACAAAAATCAATCATATTTACCTCTCAACTCATCAAAAGTTTTGAAGTTTCCACCAGCACCTTTCGGCAATCCTTCCATCGGCAGATACTTGTCGATCGTCTTAGATCCTATCTGGTGTATGACGAGCATCTCCATGAGCTCTTTCTTCAAGAACGGCCTCAACAGCATCATCAGTCTGTCCATAAATGATGGCGCGTTCATAAAGTGCAGCCCTTTGATTTTTACTAACATGGCTTCCTGGAAAATGTTACAAAATTATAATCAATTTTGAGTGTTACATGGTCAACGTACAACCTACAAATATTTTTATATATAAATATACTGAACGGATCAGAATAGCACATCTATACTAATATTATAAAGCGGAAGAGTTTGTATGTTAGTTTGTTTGAACGCGGTAATCTCAGAAACTACGAATCCGAATTGAAAAATTATTTCACTGTTGGATAGTTCATTTATAGAGGAAAGCTATAAAACATCACGCTACGACCAATAGAAGCGGAGCAGCAATGAGAAAGGTTGCATAAACGGGGAAAATTTACGCAGACGAAGTTGCGCGGGATAGCTAGTTACGGTTGAATCCGTGGGAAAAAGAAAGTTGCATATAAATGCAGAAAAAAATCTAAAAAAGTTGCATTAATGCAAGTCCATGTTATTTTGGAAATGGCTAAGTTTTCGCTTCCAAGAGCTCTAACGAATGTTTGAATCACATTTGAAACGCTAAACGAAGGGTAGGTTTGAACATGGTTTTAGAATACACCCTACGACTCTACTAGTTTACCATTTTTTTAGATTCTTGATAGTGAAGCAAAGAGATAAGATATTTGTAGTTCGTAGTATAATTACCTGTAAGAAATACAAGAACTGTTGTATGGACTGTATATCCAGCTTGGTGATGTGGGACAGCGTGACCTTATCCAGGTCGATGATGATGATGAACCCGGGCCACGTGCCCTGCTCGTACTGGATCAGGTCTAGGATCATCAGGCATGCTCTGGAAGACAGATCACAAGAATAATTTAAATTTTTTGGTCATCATCATTAGAAGGTCTGAGTTGAAAAAATGTGGTGAAACTTGTCAAAGAAAATATTGTGAGGAAACTGGCATTACTTTAAATGAAAGGTTAGAAAATTAGTGACATTCACAATTAATGTTTTGTTGGACGGTGTGAACTGCCTCAGAATTTATGACGTCGAAACGTGCAGAATACGGCCACAACAATTTGTCACAATGCCATCACATGTCATCCGGATATATTGTTATAGTCAGTAGATCCCTCTCTTCCTCTGGAATCTTGATATAGACTAAGCCCTCCCCTCCTTTGTACTACCCTGGTACATATGTAACCCTAGATAAACCAATGATTATATACGTACTTTTATTGCGAACCTAATTTCAAAAACAATATATCTACATATATTGTTTATATGTAAGAAAATATATATAAAGTTGAAAAATTTGTTTATCTCCGAATGCTAATCTCCGAATGTATCGTGCTGATTTTAATTAAATTTATTATAGACTAGCTGTGCCCGCGACTTCGTTCGCGTGAAAGTCGGGTTAAAATTAAGGTAGTTTAGGTAACGAAATAACTTCTGTGTAAATATGTTGGAAACAGTCCTGTTGACTAAATACTTACTAAATAAAAATCGATCTGTTCTATTCTTTTAGATAGTTAGTTTGGTGTGCGGCTTAAGAAGTGGGTTTTCTGTTGTTTTTGTTTCATTCTTTCAACGTTATACCTACTTATTACCTAATAATTGTTAATAGAATTTCTACGAAAATGTTGTTACTTCTCATGTGATCGTAAACTTGTAAAGGCTAAGTACTTAACTGTAATAGTTTTTCTTATAATTTTAGTATTTATACTACCTACTACCCTGAATTTTTTCACATACCCAACATCAACCATTTAGCTGGCAGGGGGACACTTGACTCTAACAAAAATGTTCACTATAAAGCCTAATATTATACACAAAGGAATCCTTAAATCTAAAAATAGTCTTTACAAACCCTAAACGCTTTTTAAAAGACCTATCTAATGATACCACACACGATGGGGTAGGTAGGTGAGAAAAAAATCACATCCCCACTTTACATATAAGAGAGGTATCCTTAAAAAAAATAATGATTTTCAAGGTTTTGTTCTTTCACTTTATCGGCGTTAGTAATTTATTCATGCAAAAGTTGCAACCTTCTAGCACTAACAGTCTCTGAGCTAAGCTGCGGACGGACGGACATAAGGGAACTATAAGGGTTCTGTTTTGCCCTTTTGGCTAAAAATGGGGTGTATTTCATATAGTGTTACAACGCAATACTAATAATAAAACTGCTGTAACAATTTAGTAAGCAAACACAGAGCGTGTCATGTGTGTCATGCCCGCGAAAATATCAGACATCCCTAAAGGTACGGTTGACAGACAACGACCCCCCTCCTCCCGTCACCCGAACTACTCACACTTGACCGATGTTGAGCCATTCATTATCGTTGAATTGATGAACACGTGATCTCCAACCATAACCCCAAAACATGATCCTCGATGCACCTGTGTGATGCGTGGTCAAACAAACGGACAGACAGACAAACATTTCTAAAAATCATAGCAATGTGTTTCTTTTCAAAACTTCTTTTCTAAGTATAGAACATTATTGAATACAACGCCATCTACTTTCAAGAATGTTGCCACTCAGCAAGAAACAAATCCTTCATCTCAAGCACCTATACCCTAATAAATGTTTTCACAAATAAGAAATTATTTGATCACGGTGAACAATTTGATTTCATAGATGGCGCTACATGTTTTTTTTTTACGTGTGTAATGTCTTTTTTTTAGACGAACACATCATTTCTGGAAAATGTCGAATACTTTTTAATTATAATGTAATATTGTTTTTCATTTCTAATACGATTAATTCTTTACTCTCAGCAGTGCATGCAATACCTATAATTAACTTACCTAGGTGCATAATTTACTTGATTTTTAATATAAAAAAAATAATAACCAAAGTAAATAAGTTACTTACGGTCGAAAAAATAACTAAAACATTGAGAAAAATATTAAAAAAGGATAAAGACAATTTAAAAAAATACAAAAAGAACATAATCAGACATCGGATTCGAGCCCGGGACTTGGTCGTCAAAGTCCGCTAGCATAGCTTCGAGGCTATACTCTTCGCTACTTACCACGTCAAAATAACTGTTCTTATGAAACTTAACAATGTTGTGTTTAGCTCCTTTTAGTTTTAGCGTGAAGTTATGTATTCCATGGGTTACAATTATAGATAATGTCTAATTGTGGAAAATTTTGTGATAAACCATTATGGTGCGACGAAAAATATGTTGCTACTCGGTCCCCATAGACGTTAGCGTAATGGTTTATAGTGTAAATAATGTCCTATAGTATTTACTATAAAACTGCAAATTTTCATAAAGATCCATCTAGTAGTTACTGTTTTATAACGAAAAATAGCAACAGACATTATCCCTTACTGCTTAGCTCCTATGGGAAAAAGCGTGATAATTTATAGCCTAAATGTTAATCTGCATCTATTAGATTGCACGTGCAAAATTTTAACCGAATCTGTACGGTAGTTTTTGCGTGATGCGTGTTCAAACAAACAGACAGACAGACAGACAGACAGACAGACATTTCTAAAAATGCAGCAAAGTGTTTGAATACTCTTTTCGAACATTTCCTAATATTTTTTTTCACTAAGTTCGGCCATGTACAGACACGTGAAATTTACAGTTTTATTATATGTATAGAAGAAGTACCGTAACATTTGAGGGAATTATAAGTTTTTATGTAGCATTTAACATGACAGTGTCATTTAGCTACAAGAAGAGCAAATTTGTATAGATAGTTTGTTTACCTGACGGCGTCTGCGAATATGAAGTTCTTGACATCGTAGTTGACGAGCCTAGTGTACAACACGCTGGACTCGTCGTACGCTTTTAGCTCTAATGGTGTTAATACACTGGAATTTTAAATAATGTATTTTAAATCTGCGTACCTTTGGTTTTTATAATAAACATGGATCTCTATACTATAGTGTAAAGGTCAGTGTTGATAAAGGACAAATAATATTAATTATCACCGAACTATTTTTAATGCCAATTGATCCTGTTTCCTATGGCAAACAAAAGACCTGCAATCACCTACTTTATTTCTAAGGGATTAACAGATCTTTAAATACCCACCAACTAAAATTTACAGAAATCGCAGATTTCCAGTAATTTCCTCTAATTTGTATAAACAGTCTAATCGAAACTCGAAATCGAAAGCGAAAACCCCATCTAAATTTGATCACTAGCTTTGGAGAAAATCGCGAACATACACACATACAAACCCAACACATACATACATACGGGTCAAACCGAAAACCACCATTTTGAAAGAGTTTAATAATTACACATTTAGCCAGTGAATCTTAAACTGAATACAGAATTTACTTAGCTGCCGCTTGTGTATCTTTGCTATATGTTTTTTATTACACATTTAGATCATGGTCTATGAAATTTTGCTAGAAAATTTCTCCTCGGGAATAGGGTAGATGACTGTCAAGTCAAATCAGTATCTTTTTAAGAAACGTCAAAACAATGCGCCTCATACTAATATATATGAAATACAAGACAATGACGTCATTCTTTTGTATGGTCAAATCATGTAGTTTCAATGTTTGTTTTGATGTTTATAAGTTCATGACAACGTAAAATTGTAGAGAAACATTGTTTTCCAGAATGTTTTTGTAAAATGCTATTTCCTGTATATTGTAAAATAATTTATGTTGTTATTGTAGTCATCTACTCAATTGCTAGGCTGTTTTAAAAAAAATGTACCTACAAAAAAAAAATGGAAATACAAATGACGTGTACTCACTAATAAGTAAGTGTCTTTAATATCTTGTCCTCCACGATCCTGTCTTTGAAGAAGTTGGTAAAAAGGGTCTTCAGCGTGTAGTGGAGGTCCAGCACTTGCTTCGATACTTCCGCGCTTCGGTTACAACAGTGGTACGTCAGGATGAGGTCCATGTCTGAAAATAGGCAACGAATAGCATGAGATTAGCTCAAAGAGAGTTTTGCAAACTCAAAAGTGTTTTGAAAAGTCTCCAATAGTTTTTTGAAATTACTTAATCTTTGGAGACTTTTGTTTTAAAATAACCCTGGCTTAAGTTGACCCATTTCGTTTTCTTCATAAGTAACAATCCTTACACCATCTTCCGTGTCGACCAAGGAACTTGTTCAGGGTACAGCTCCAGTGATAAATTATATAGAGTATGTTGGTAACGTATAAATTAAATATATATTATACTAGCTGACCCACTCAACTTCGTCTACGTAATTTTTTACCCGTTTTCGTTGTACATTTTTCATTGCTGCTCCGCTCCCATTGGTTGTAGCGTGATAACAATTGTATAGATTTACAACAAAACTATAAAATCGTGTAGCCACATTATGCATTATTATCAGTCTTTGACGTAAACTCAACTTTGAAAAACGATTAGTTCGGCGAGTATACTAATTAAAAATTAGTCTTTAAAACCCCTAAATGTTTTTAAAATACCAATAAATACATATCTTTATTTTTCTTTTTTTTCAAAATTGTATTCTTCCACTTTGAATAAGTATTATGTGTATTCATACAAAATTACAGCCTTCTAGCACTAACAATCTCTGAGCTAAGCTGCGGACGGACGGACGGACATTGCGAAATTTTAAAGGTTCCGTACCGAACCCTAAAATTTTGATTTAATATATCAACCTCAATGGATCAAATAGTAGGATATACTTATCTTAGGTGGAAATCGAACCCACAACCTCTAGCTTAGCAGTCAGGGTCACTAACCACTAGTCCAACAGGCCAGTCGATTTATCACGTTATTTTCACACTATAGACTTTCTTTCAAAATTGTAGGCTTAATAATTTCAAACAGTGAGGGGGTATTGTTATGCCCCTAAAATAGCTCTCATGTTCAAAAGACAGACTCAGAGACCCAACCAAGCTCTCTCAATTTTTGCTGAGTAGCTATAGATGAGTGCGGTCTGGCGTTGTCATACTGAAACACCAGCCCCTTCGTTTTCACCACCTCCAGACGGTTTTTCTCAATGGTTTTGTATGTTAGTTGTTTGAACGCGGTAATGTCAGAAACTACTAATCCGAATTGTAAAGTTACTTTACTGTTGGATAGCTCATTTATCGAGGAAAGCTATAAAACATAAAGCTACGACCAATAGGAGCGGAGCAACAATGAGAAATGATGAATAAACGGGGAAAATTTACGCAGACGAAGTTGCGCGGGTTAGCTAGTATCGTATAAACTGTCAGCTAAGCGTCGATTAACTAAATTACTTACTTATACTTAGTATAATTGCTTGTTGTCTGTGTACTTATGTAGTAGCTAGTATTACGTATAATTTATAGTGCATGCAATCTGATCTAGCATTTCAATTGAGGAAAACTGGTAGATGTTACGCAGATGCATGAGAAGTACTTAGATATTATTGTGTCATTTATCATTGAGTTACGGTCTAGTAAGTACTTCAATATTATGTGGATGGAATCGTTATTTTAAGCAAATGTAACTATATATAACCGTAATAAGTATCTTTATTTTATTTTGATTAAATAAGCAAAAAAGTATCATAAAAACCAAAAAAAGACAATAATTAAGTAGGTCACTGAAGAATTATGTAGTTAATTATTTTTTTAATTATGTAGCTTAAAAACATTCAAATATTGTAAAATTGGCAATTTGTAAAGATTGGCCCCGATTTTTTATTGCTAGGTTCTTTTCTCCGGCTTTAGCTATTGTTTGCGAACTTTGCATTGCATGTACATATAGAAACCCGACGTATCACAAGTGTTGTTTAGCCTTCTAAGTGAATAAAGAATTTTGAATTTTATTTTTTTGAATTTTAAACGATTTACAAACAACGATACCTCACATAGTACTAACATGAAGTAATCTGTCAAAACGTTTAGGTTGTAGTTGCAGAGCGTCCAACAAAATAGACACACATAAATACGCTTGAAAAACTATTTGCTTTGTTTGCCTCTGGTTACGTCTGTTGAAAAGTTTTTTTTTAATATACTAATAACTCCCGCTCTTAATCTTAATTTAAAACTTCGAAACATTTTTTGAAAAAAAAAATACAAATATCCTTCACCACCTATCACCTACTTTTGTCACACAACCATTTACCACACATCTGAGAGACCCCGGAGTAAAATCGATATTTCTTTGTCTGGTTGAGGGCTTAAAACACATAAGACAATGATTTTACTGAAGTAAAATAGTCTGTAGGTGATTTAGGTCATAACTCCAAAAACAAGTGGTAGGTGATTATCGGTTAATTTATTAAATATTCTCCAGAACTGATATTACAAAGTTATTTAGTGTTATAGAATTTTATAAGCTACGGGTCTTAATCGCGTGAATAATTTAAGGTAAAATACCTTGTTTATTGCCCGACATTTCGACCGTATTGCAACGGCCGTGGTCATGGGTAGACTTAAAACCTTGGTTGTTATTTTAACCTTATCTAAATTATAAGACGTGTGTTACATACCAGTGATATGTTCTCTTGGTAAATGCGGTTGTGTGTCCACCCATTGGCGTAGTTTCTTGACATCTTCTGGAGTGACCCTTGTCTTTTTCTTGTATTCCTCCTCGAGAGGAAAGGGCACTGGGCTCGACATTGTGCTGGGAATGAGAGAGAGAAAAACTTAGTTAGAGATGGTTGGTAGGTTCAAATGTTAATTATTTTTTCATTTTTCTTCTAATATATAAACATTTACTGTCACGGTCTTTGTGTTTCAAAACGGCTCGACCGTTTTAATGAAATTCTTGTTGTATAATTTGTACGTGTGAATAGGTTGTAAGGCTGATAAACTTTCTCGATTTGCACACACTATAATATTATATATACTACTGGTATTAATCGCGTGAATAATTTAAGCACAGTCTACCCGTGATTACGGCCGTTGCAATACGGTCAAAACGTGGTTCAATAAGCAAGGTATTTTACCTTAAATTATTTACGCGATTAAGACCCGTAGTATTTATAATTTTATAAGGTTGTTAGGTATTTTTATAATCGCGACTTTGTATTTTTGAATAAATTGCAAAAAACGAGAAAAATTGACACAAACATACTTGCGATAGTCAACCTGTACTACATGTATTGATAAGAATTTAATATGATTGATTACAATATTAAAAACAAATGAACACACTCAATACAATGTCTGTGTATAAAAAATATCAGTTTAATAAATATAAAATATTGTCATCTTTTTTATAAACATTAATTCAAAATGCGAGGCTGTTGGGTGGTGTAAAATTAGGAATGACATCTATCCTGTGATTATAGTACCTACTTACGTAAAATTGAGTAGCGTTACCACAAGTGATCACTTATTTTCCGCGAACTAACGAAACGTAAATATTAACATATTTAAACTGTTATTTTTATAGACTATGCTATTGATATGGAATTCAACATTTTCGGCTCCAAAATGACTACAAAATCACGGTGTAATTTTTTTTATTTTTCTTTCATTAAGCGACAGCGTTATAAACGATGCTCGATTAATCAGACTGACCAAATCGGCAAATTTGTTTTGTAGTTGGTATTGTAGGCATAAAAAAGAACAAGTTCTGGCAAAAAATAAACATAATCTGTCATTATTCATTCTTGCTTATGATCAAGTCCATACATAGTATCGGTACATAGTCCTTTATTCGGATTCCGATGACGTCATTGCGGTTGTGGATTTATTATATTCCAATACATTAGTAACAGGTTCCCGTCTTACGAAATAAATTTCCTAACTTCTTGGTTTAAATAATAGTTTCAGAATTTTTATGTAACCGAATGAAGAGATGAACAATCGCAAGCCTGACGGTCATATCTCACGCCAGCTTATAGCAGCATCAACGCCACTCAAATCCTTGTTCCTAAATAATCTGAGCATCACTGCTCCTCATTTTGAGATATTAGTTCATTAAGTCCGATCACTACTACTAGTATCACTATTCCACAGAAGAATAACTGACACAGCGGTGGGATAAAACAGCATGGCTTAGATTTAGCACCATTTATGGTATTGCACCTAGCAGTTGCGTGAGCGCATCCAACTGTACATGATTGGTCAAGGTAAATACAGAGTCAGAGTCAGAGATGGGTGTACCCGGGGAGGCGGGAGGGATTTGGGGGGTTGAACCGCCGGAAATTTCGAAAACCCCATCGATTTTTTTTTTCGCCTACTCCCATGTAGTCAGCAATAGTCCGCGACAAATCTATATACCAATCGGGATATGAAATGAGGCGGGGAAGATGGAGAGAAACGTGATAGCTTTGTCTGCACTGCACCATATCATATCAACCCATGTGAAGTCCTACTGATGGGCACGGGTTTACCCGGTAGAACCTATCTATTAAAGATCCAGGGGATAATTGCTATAACCGCCACGCTTTGCGAGCTGGTCAGCGATTGCAGTATGGATTTAAAGTACGCAGAGGACGCTGCTGCCCGTTCTGCGGTGTGAAATTGATTAGTCGCCTTCACGACATCCACGGGAAGAGATGGGATGATACTATTCATATGCCGTATTGCACTGTACAATTTATTTATTAATTTTTATTACGCCTTTTACTGAATTTATTGCATTGTCATTGGTTCTTAACTTATATAAAATTTTAGGTTATGACGCCAGGAAGTCGTTGAAAATTTCGTAGCGAGATTCCATTACAGTCATAGTTACATAAAGCAAGGTCATGCCAATAAAATCGTGATGAAGAACAATTAGTGAATTGCCATGTCAATCTGCCACGGACTTGTGTTATGGGGTTGACTTATTACACTATGGTGTATGGTTATATATGTACGTATGGTTACTAGGTATGTAATACGATAGTGTATTAAGTCATAGTGATGTAGCTCGAGCACTAGGCAGAGAAACGATAAGGTGCGGTCCCGCTCTTAGAAGCTCTGTCGTAATTCCGTTATCACTTGGTGCTTTATTGTTCTTAAGTTGCTCGAGAGCTGCCTCGACCTCACTCAGGCCGACATACGGAATATCGTCGGTGTAGTGGCTAGTAAGTGGGGCTCTGTGGTCGTCGACGCTAAGTCCCATAGGTTTAACCATATGTACCATATTGTACCATATAACCTATTTTACTCAATCGCAGTTTCGATGGCGCGAGTATTGGAACGTTGGAGATCACGTCGCGTCAGCTGCTTATCTTCAGGTTTATGGCTCTCCTATTTAAGTAAGATATTTCCGTGTGTCGTCTTTTCCTCATAAGTTCGAGGGTCTCGAGTGTGAGACTTAAGACTCCCTATTCCTGCGTTTTCCGGGAAACAAACTTTGAGATACATTTTGTAGCATTCTGGTCACTGGGTCGGTTTTCTCATCAACTGTGCCATTGGTTTCCAGTGACGCGGAACGATTGTGAAGTTTCAAGAGGAACTTTTCGGAACCTAAGGCTATCTGGGGCGAGAATAGGCTTCATCATCCGCAATATAATGGTCAACCAATTAATATTTAGAGAGCCTCTGACCAGTCTGTGATCGCAACCGGTATTAAACCTGTTGATAACCGAGACGTCTCTAAATATGTGCACATCTCCCGAATACATGCAAAAGGATTTTTTTTTTCTTTTAAATGTGGACTCTTGCGATCTGTCTTCTCGACATTCAGCAATTGGTGGAAAATTATAATGCGGGCTTGCACGGTGTATGTCAACTGACACATCCGTTTTAATAGGGAATATGCATTTGTTTTTTTTATTCTCTCTTTACATCAATATAACATAATAAGAAGTATAAAAACAATCTGTAGAGTCCAAATGAATTAAAAAAAACATTGGAAACATCGCGATCGATTAAATTTGACCTGTTTGATATTACGCAGGCTTGGATGACGTCACGTTTGTTTAATAAAGTGTTTATAAGTATCGCGTTGTAACAAAGACTAAAAACACTATATGAAGTACACCCGATTTATGAAGTATCTTTAAAATATACTTTGTTTTGTATTGTTGGAAAGGTCACTATAATAAAAGTTTATTACAATTTGAATTAGTCAGAAGTAATTGATGGATGTCTTAAAAATCAAGGAGAAGGCAAGTTGCCCAACAAAACTTTTAAAATATTTAATGTTTAGATAAATTACACAGTTTACATTTTTTTCCAGACCACTCCCGCGGTAAGCCACAAGCCCTGTGTGGCGGGGGCCTTTTCAAACATACAAGTCACGGACACAAAGTATACCCAGACTCGGAACAACAATTTATGGATCACACAAAGTGGTGTCCCGTGTGTCATACACTGCCATCGCTCCACAGAGACAGTTTACTTACAAATCACATATTGGGTAATTTAATTACTATTTTACTACTTACAAAAATTTAATTTTACACTAAACAAATTAGTAGATAAAATAAAATCGAAACAAAGTCTCCGCATCGCTGTCGACCGGCACCGTGCCCAGAAGGCTGGCAGCATTACCTTGGCAATGTTCCACGTAGTAGTATTTTTCTTCAAATTTATAACTCATTCTGTACTAACTATTCGCCCTGTAGTTGCTCGGATTTGACCGGTTTTTAATGTATACTGTCCTTGTTAAGTTGTTGACATTGTATGTTGACTTGCAAGTACAAATGTTGCTACTTGCGATTACGTAAAATTAATTAACATTTAATACTTTCAACTACTATTGCTTATATCAACAATATTTTCATATTTTCTAATGATCTGTATATCTACTGTTGATCTTTTGTTTTTCACTTGCAACCACAAGTGTTATATTTATACTCCTTAGTAAAATACTGCCTTTTTGTGGTAATCGAGTCAAAGCCTAGGTATGAGTATTGCAATGTTGCAAACAGTTCAAATATGATAACAATTGAACTAAATCCGACTGTTGTTCCGTAGTAGGTAATTATGCAATAAAATTAAATTAAATTTGTATCTAATATTATTACAATTGGCTCATTAAAAATTGTTTTATAGGTAATTAATTATTCATTGTGTTAGATTACTTCTATTTGTTATCGAAGGGACGACAGATGATTCTTACGTGAGCGTAAGAATCATAAACCAATAAAATCATCACTTTCACTTGGCTACTTAGATCTTCTTAACGTCTTCTTATCCACAAGTTTGTGAGGATAGATGCGTGTTTGTTGATATTTCAAGGATTTTCATGATTAAATTATTAAGCTATTAGCTTATTAATCATCAAAATGGGTATAGTACTGCCTCTATGGCGCGGTAACCGACTGCTACGCAAGAGGTCGTGGGTTCAATTCCCACACGGGGCACCACTTTGTGTGGTCCACAAATTGTTGTTCCGAGTCTGGGTGTACTTTGTGTCTGTTATTTGTATGTTAGTAAAGTCCCCCGCGACATAGGGCTTGAACACTACTGCATGCCATCTTAGTTTCTGATAGTTGACTCAAACAAAAATTGCAGTCAACTTCATACTCTCTTCCTGGTTTCGTTTTAATCCACAACAATCATGTTAAAAGAAAAGGTGGCGGGTTGGCTATCTATCTACGGATTGACGCAGTGAGTGAGTTTAGAATTGCTGCCTCCCCGCCCAATTCTTTTGGTTCCGCTGAGTATCTTTTCCTTGAGGTTGCCGTTAAAGAGGTCAAAACCATTCTTGGTGTCGTTTACTGTCCACCCACCATCGATTTGAATTCGGAGAAATAGTTTCACCGAATTCGAATCGATTTTGGAATCATTAGGGGCTGAGTTTGATAACCACATCATTATGGGCGACTTTAATACGGATCTACTTTCTTTTGATTCTTCCCGCTCTTGGAAACTATCAAACGTGTTAACGTCTTACTGTCTCCTTTACAAGCCACTCATCATAATACCTATGTGGAAGACACGTGGATAGATTAGTGAGATGAGATTAGACGTTTTATGATTATATCTATCCTGGACCACATTTTACATGTGATCACTCACTTAGTAAACTTCTCTTTTGAGTCCGGGCAGTTCCCAAAGTTGTGAGGAAAAGCTTTTATACGTCCTCTGCCCAAAGTAAACAATCCTTCTCTTCTTTCTCATTACAGGTCTTTATTTATTCTCCCTTTCATTTCTAAAGTTCTTGAAGCTTGTGTTCACAATCAGCTGTCCAAGTGTGTTACCTCGACCTGAATGCAGGTTTGCTTAACAAGCTTGATCGTCTTCTCAACAATTGCATTCGATTCATATTCAACTTTCATAAATACGACCATGTATCGAATTACCTCTCCCAACTGACATGGTTGCCTATTCGGCAACGCCGTAGTCTGAGGACGCTGACCTGGCTCTATTCTATTCTTCACTCTTCGAATGCTCCAACTTATTTTACTACTCACTTTAAATATTTGTGCTATAACCATATCAGAAATCTTCGTAACTCATAACTCAGCCATAATTCATTCCTCTTTCCCGGTTCAGTATTTCGTCTTTGGAATGCTCTCCCTGTGGAAATCAGATTGTCCACAAGCCGTTTCGTATTTAAAAGTAGAGTACGTAAACTATACAGAAGTTTTCTGTAAGATTTAACAACCATTTAGCCTTGTTATGTATTATATAGATATATGTATATAATAGTAGTTATATATTTGCAAGTATAATTTAATAAATATAATATATATTTATTATTTTAATTTATGCATTTGTCATTTATTTTTTAGTATATATTTGTTTTATAGATGTATATATTTATTTCCTATTTTTAATAACTAACCTAACCTGCCACCCTTTTCTCTACACCACCCAAAGGTTGACTGGTAGAAAATACCTTTTGGCATTAAGTCCGCCTTTTGTAATGTGTTTGCAGGAAGTTTTGTGCGGAGTTTCTTCATAACTATGAAGAAAAATAATTTTAGGGAATAAAGTATCCTCACCGTGCCCAGCCTGTATATCCTTACTCTATTGGGTAACTTATTTAAACACATACACGAGGTGGAAACAGATGTGGAAAGACACAGTAGAGAGAGTACACGTGGAAATGCTATAAAAAACGTAATTGAGCCTCGCCTAAATATAACCAAGCATTGACCAGCGTATTAATCTGTTTATAGGTTAATTTAATAAGCTGCCTAAACATCTAAAAGAAGTGGTTTTAATACAACATTATTTAAAATAGACTGAAATGTTATTTATTGTTTAGTGCTTTGGTATCAAATACAGTACCAGAGATTTTGACATTTATGAATTACTAGCTGTGCCCCGCGGATTATTAGCCTATGTGTTAATCTAGGGTGTCAGCTAACTCCATACCAAATTTTATTAAAATAGCTCCAGCGGTTTAGACGTAAAGAAGTAACAAACATACACACTTAGTGTGATTACATTTTTATTTTAAACTAGCTGTGCCCCGCGGTGTTACCCGCGGTTTATTAGCCTTTGTGTTAATCCAGGGTGTCAGCTAACTCCATACCAAATTTTGTTAAAATCGCTCCAGCCGTTTAGACGTGAAGAAGTAACAAACATACACACTCACATACTCACAAACTTTCGCCTTTATAATATTAGTGTGATGTGATTATTTTTTGGGGGAAATTTTATACCATTTTACTTAGTTTTTTCTTTGACTTAAAATATCTTGAATGTACCTAATCTCTTACATATTGTTAAGTTTTTTGAGTGTTTTTATGCACCTACTTATTATTTGTATTGTAATTGTGACGCTACATGAAATTTAAACACAATGAATATTTTTCATGAATAATTAAATAAATAAATATACTTAGGTATACAAAAGTATAAGGGTATTTACAAGGTTTTTGTTCTTGAAACAAATCATGTTTTTGTATTGAATGCTCTATTATTTTTTTATATTTTTTCCAATGTGAAGGACATTGGAAAAAATATAAAAAAATGGCTCGTCAAATCATAAAGATATTTATAATTAACTGCTAACTTGCATATTATTTTTTAAATATTGGAGTAAATATGCAGGTTTCTCGAACAAACGAAAAAAAATCATAAATATCTCCTTTTTTTTTCTTTTACAAAAAAAAAACAACTCCCGCAGTGCAAGTGCGCACAAGCCCTGTGTCGCGGGGGACTTTATAAACATACAAATCACGGACACAAAATATATCCAGACTCAGGACAACAATTTGTGGGTTCGATTCCCACACTTGTGTTCCCACACAAGTGTGGGAATCGAACCCACGACCTCTTGCGTAACAGTCGGACACAATCCCACCGCGCCACAGAGGCATCTTCTGTGGCGCAAGATATAAATATTTCCAAATGTTCTATTGTTTTTTTTTCTGTTTTTAATAGACTGTCTTTTGGCACCAATTTTTTGAGCACCTATGGATTCAGCCAAGCTGTTCCTCTTTCAGCACCAATACGTATTTTAGATTGGTGTTCAATGTGAAACAAAAAATATTACTTTATTTTTTCTCATTGACCACCTTCTTGCCGCGAAAACGGAAAAAGAACGTGAATAAGGAGCCAGGATAGTTTACAAGCTGGATTAATACATACCATATAATTTTACCTTACCACGTAAAGTCTCTGTAACTAACTCGGTACTGTCGTAGGTTTTTACCTACGACAGTACATAACTAAATTCGTGATTATGATGCAAACAACCTTTTAAGGATTTATATAGAATGCGGTGTTCACCTCGAGAAGGGTATACACAAAGATATGTTAGTTAGCAAGAATTATATATCCAGTAATTAACCATAAATGAAAAAAAAAAGATGATGAATTCCATTGTAACAATTTTAAAATTGAATAGATATTAATATGAATTATGACGACTAACGAGTAAACACATAAATATCTAGAATCTAGATGATTCACTTTGCCTCTAATACATGAGTCACAGCCAAAGTGATTAATATACGTATTGATATTATTTATTTATTTATTTATTTATTCAGAAATTCTACAGCTTTTTATAAATCGGAAACAATTAGGTAATTAAAAAAAAGATATTATGCAATCAGCTTGAACTGATTACATTTACAATCTCTAAGCTAATTACAGAATTTCACAACTTGCATTACAGATGAACATTATCTTAATCAAGCAAAATAAAACTAAAACAAAGGAAATCAAATGATATAAAATTAAAGAAATTAAATATGATGAAAACAAATTATATAAATTATATAAAATTAAAACAATATAAATCAAATTAAATTAAATTAAAACAATTTAAATCAAGGTAAAACAAATAAAATCAAATTAAAATTAGAATAAATAAAAATCATGTACAATAAATGAAAACTAATTAAATTAAATTAATACAAACAGAAAAAATAGGTTTTATATAATATCAACCCATATGATGGCCCACTGCTGGGCACGGGTCTCCCCAGTGGAACCTACTGGTATGTAGATCCTGGGGGTAATTGCCATAATCGCCACGCTTGGCGAGCGGGTTGGCGATCGCAGTAAGGCTTTAAGTACGCAGAGGACGCTGCTGCCCGTCCTCCGGAGTGAAATCCCTTAGTCGCCTTGACGACACCCACGAGAAGAGATGGGGTGGTACTATTCTTAAGCCGGCACCAAACAAAATTATTTGTTATTTATTGCCGGTTACATGACACAATACGCGATATTTTCGCCTTGAAACCGTTTTTTGACAAACAGAATAATTATGTCTACTTCGTGAAACGCGCTGTTATAGACATGGAGTAACCAAGTCATAACTGCGTTACGCCCATAATTTGTACGATGGCGAGCGATGCATAACAGCTACCCATGTTATTATGAATATATCCTTACATTATGCAATATTCTCGTGAAGGCAACTTGAGCGTAGTCAGGGGTCGTGCTAGTACATATTAAAGGGCCGTGGAGAAGACTCGTGGAGATATTTTCGATGATGGTAAATATTGCGAATGTCAAAAACTGACCTTAGCAAGGGACGGTCATATTTTTTCACATAAAGAATTTGTGACCGAATCTAAACTAAACCTATTCGTGAAAGCCTATTCGTGAACTACCAATAGTAAAAATGAGAAGGGAGTTGAAAAAGTGGTTGATACATCACACTTTTTACACTCTTAAAGAATTTCTCGAAAATAAGAATTAATTATTACAACTCCGTATTTTCTAGATAGATACCTACTCTTTTAACCTAATATTATTGCATGCTCAAGTTAGCCAAATATGTGAAACTCAGACACTGCTTTTAAGACCTATGTATGTACCATATTTGATGCAATAAAAATATTTATTATTATTATATTATTATTATAAACTTTTAGGGTCAGTCAAAAAGATCTGAAATTTAAATGAAAAGAAAATATAATTATAAATTGTTTATATAAAACGGGGGTAGCTTAATCGCAAACGCATCGGACTCGCAATCGTGAGGTCGCGAGTTCGAAACCTATCCGTTATACTACCGACATGAACCTACTGCTAACATAAGCTATTGAGCTTAGCAGGAGGGGTTAACAGGATTGCAGTAATGTAGGACCTACAATCCCACGTTGCTAGTTCTATTTAAAACCTTTTTTTGTTTATTTTATGTTCATCACACCCTGTAGTGGTCCAGCTGGACAAAAGCTTCATAACATCCGGTCTTCCTTCCGCATTCAGCATTTCGCTGATGATATTTTGAATTTTTTTATGTATGTATTTTAATCTACCAGCCTAACCCGTCTAACATTAGTAACAACATTAGAATAGAAGACAGACATTGGCTAGTTCAAATTCTGTTATTAACGTATTGGGAATAATCAGGCGCGGATTCACGGAGGGGGGGGGGAATAAGGACAATTGGCCCCCCAGAGTCGACTGAAAGATCTTTTTTGGGAATTTTGACACTGTACAACAAACAAACGTTGGATATTAAGCTTCTAGAAGGACATGGGCGCCCTGAAATTTTAAAAAGCCGTGCCGAGGTTATTTGTATACTAAATGTTTCAAATATTTAGTCTGTATAGAAATAATCTAGGCCACCTCATTCAGCGGTACTTTCTAGTGATGGTATGTACATTTAATAAAATTATCGATAAAATTTGCAATTTTATTTATCTGTTGACGTTCATCTATTGATATTGACTACCAGGAATCAAATTAATTACTTACCTAAATCGTTAAAAAATTCGATGCTCAAAAATTTACAGTTCAATAAAGTGTCATCGATGCATTTACAAAAAAAATAATTTAAAAAGAATTCACAAACCTTTATTTAATATTATTAGGTAATGAATATCTATGATGATAATATGTGTACGTTATGCACGTAACTTGAGATGCGCAAGTAAATGAAAACTATACAAAGGGTAAACAAAGTACGCCGAATATATCCGAATGGTTCCGGAAGTTGTTTAAGTGTGCACTCCCACGTGATGTCATGTTTTGCAGTTTGGTTTTGTATTAAAAATATAATAAATGATTATACGAGCGAGTGAAAAACGAAGTAAATAATGGATCATGTACATGGTCAAAGTAACAAAAAATCAGCAATTACCTTATACAATTAGCAAAGGATACGCCTAAATTAATTTAGAAAAGCTGCAATTTAAATACTAAAAATTTATGTTAATTTGTATTTGATATTCATGTACTTATTTTTTAATTAAAATATAGAAATAAATCATTGTAATAATATGAAAGACTTATTATCTAAATATTTTAAACTTTAAATGCGTAAAGGTTAATATAAATAAAGGTATATGTCGAAGGATCACGGTGGCCGTATGAGCTAAGAGCCGCTCAATATTCGAATTAACATTATGGTAAATTGTAATCTATCATATGAATACCATCACGGATACCTCGAGCAAGGTAAAGTCTGCCAACTGTTCTAATAATTTCGATTACATAAATGCCACTGCATCACTGACACTATAATCACACTAACGCGGTGCACACACAGCTATAAAATAACGACAAGTCTATCGGAAGATGTGTTGTTGCTACGACCGCTCGAGTACGACTACCAAATGCGAGTGAATGCCACGCTCCCGCCATTTTAAATGTAAACGTCAAATGAATGTCACGTCAAATTAATGTCACTTCAAGTAAATGTCATGCCACGATGGCGGTCTTATTTCAGATGAGTTAATACTTACTATTAACTAATTTAATGTCAACGGAAATCAATTAGCAATCTAAAAAAATCTCCGACATATTATTATTTGTTAATATTCTATGTAGTTATAAAATAAGAAGCGGCGGTAGCCTAATGGCTAGGACGGCGAACTTGCGATCAAGTGGTTGCTGGCTCCAAAGCCACCTATTGAACTACCAACGTGAACCCCCTTGTTACATATTTAGCTTAGCAAGAGAGTTTTACTAGAATACCAGTAAAGTGCGACGCACATTGCTACTAAGCGTTTATTTAAAAAAAAGTGTTCACAAAAGATATTTCATAATAGTATTTCTTATAATGCAACACCTGTTACATTAACCAAATACTTAGTAACATATTTTGAAACACTAAAAAAAATATGACTTGTTTTGTATATCCTACTAGACTAAGTGCTATGTGATGTGAGAGCAATATACAGTTATTGTGCAGTAATATAAAAGATAAGGAAACCCATTGCGATATGTTAATATTTTTAATTCGACTTTAAAAATAAAATAATTCATATGATTAATGTTATTGTTAAATAATATACATAAAAGAAAAATAAGTACTAGCTATTGATTTTCGTATTAGTTGAAGTCCCAGATATATAGTTAATAACATGAAACTAAATAATACAATAAAAATAGAAGTCAAGGAAACAGCAAAGAGTAACGACACATTATTTTATAAAAATATAATAAATACATTTTCCTAAAAACAACAAACTTAAATATAAACGTACATTTTATATCAATAGATGTTTAATAAAATTGAACAAATAATAAAAGTACAACTGATAATTATCGATAAGTTTTATTTATGAACTTTGTGCAAGTTACATCCCATCACTAGAAACTATCGTAGGTGCCAAATAATGAATATTTTTTGTTGTTCTACATTCACTATCAAGCTAACATACCTTGGTTGGTGCTGAAAGAGGAACAGCTTAGGTGCTGAATCCATAGGTGCTCAAAAAAAATTGTGCCGAAAGAGGAATACTCATTAAGCTTCACATATATTCTTTTATTAATTCAGAGTCAGAAAAAACCCGACAAAAAGTCGCCCTATGTTATGCAAACTCTTTCATTAAACTTACAACCTTTAAAAAATGTTTTTGGAACGTAGTTCCTTATCGCACGATATCATTTGTTTGCAGGCTGGCAGGCTAGACGAATACCCGAAATATATCTAAAATTGAAAATTAATTGGGAAAATTATTATTTATATCTTCTTTTCCGTGAAACTGTTACTATTTAACTCTGTGGCGCGGTGGAAGTGTATCCGACTGCTACGCAAGAGGTTGTGGGTTTGATCCCCACCCAGGAGAAAACTTTGAGCGCCTTGGTTTATCCTGTGTCTGGGTGTTATTTATCTATAATATATATATATATATATATATATATATATATATATGAACCAAACTAAGCAGAGCTTGTACTATGGAAACCAGACAACTGATAAAAATACTTATATATTTTTAAATACATTGGATTAGTACTTGGTAGGTACTTTACGATTGGAACTAAGATAATAATAATAATAATAATATCTTGGGACAACTAACACAACATCATCTGATCCCAAACTAAGCAGAGCTTGTACTATGGCAACCAGACAACTGATAAACATACTTATGTCCTTTAACATGGTGTATAGTACATTAGTCGCAGCACCTTACTAGTACTAGTACATTAGTTATTCACTTACGTAACGTACGTACGTAAGTGAATAAAGAATTTTGAATTTAGATTTTTTTAAATATATTTCTAAGCATATATATCTATAATATATATATATATATATATATATATATATATATATATATATATATATATATATTTATATATATATATATTATAGATATATATGCGTACGTTACGTAAGTGAATAACTAATGTACTAGTACTAGTAAGGTGCTGCGACTAATGTACTATACACCATGTTAAAGGACATAAGTATGTTTATCAGTTGTCTGGTTGCCATAGTACAAGCTCTGCTTAGTTTGGGATCAGATGATGTTGTGTTAGTTGTCCCAAGATATTATTATTATTATTATTATCTTAGTTCCAATCGTAAAGTACCTACCAAGTACTAATCCAATGTATTTAAAAATATATAAGTATTTTTATCAGTTGTCTGGTTTCCATAGTACAAGCTCTGCTTAGTTTGGGATCAGATAGCGTAGACTATTAGTAATAAAAAAATATCTTATATCGCTCGCGTGAGTAATATAAGGTATAATACCTTGTTTATTACGCGACGTTTCGACCGTATTGCAACGGCCGTAGTCACGGGTAGACTGATTATTATTCACGCGATTTAGACCCGTAGTATATATAATTTTATAATTTTTTGTTTGTTTAATTTAAGAAAAATCTTAATTAGGTCAATTTTTAAAATGTTTTTTTTTTCCAGATTTTTTTTGGAATCATACACAAAAATTAGCAAAAAGAACTACGTCCTACTTGAGTGTCCATAAGATATCTCTCCCTTTTTTATCAAAATACCGGTAGGTAAATATGAGCTAAGCTACTATAAGACTGACAAAAATTTGAATTTATTTATTCAAGGTACCGAATATCCTTAATCACTTAAATATCGCAATCGTAGTTGCCATTATTCAACAGTTAAATATTCATTAAAATTGCCAATTTTTAATGGGATTTTTTGGAAAATTATCCATCAATTTTGAATCTCAACTTAGGGACCGTCTACACGGGCGAGAGAATCGCGACGATTCCACTCTACTATCGTCGGGTAGTCTTCAAGGACGAGCTATTATTCCGACAGCGTATCGTCACGAGTCGTAACGGAATCGCCGCGTTTCCGAGACGGTATCGTCACGTTTTCGAGGTGCGCGGCGATACGATAATTCTCTCGCACTGAGCCACTTGTCGCAACGCCGCGACAATATCACCGTGTGGAGACACGTTCTAAGATAGTTTAAAGAAATAGGTGGCACGACGATAATATCACGTACAAGTAGTAAGTATCATGTACAATACCGACTTTAAATACAATTTACGAAAACCTTGAACGTGACAATTTTTTACAGAACCTTATGGTTTACACGGTATAGTTTGGCGGCACCTTGTTTTAAAGTTTCGTATTTTAGTAATGATCTAACGGTTGGAACGACTTCTGATTCTTAGATGAGTGACTGTCTAGGCAATCACATAAACCTTACGTCGCCGCGTCGATCCTGTGACTTTTTTTTATAATTATGTTGATTTTAGCACACACTTCTATATTTAATATTATAAAGAGAAAAAAAATATTTTTGTATGTAACGAATAAGCTTAAAAACTACTGGAGAAATTTCAAAAAAATCTTTTACAGCGAGGAAGCTAAGTGTAAAACAGGAATAAAGTAGCTTATGTCAACCGGGGATAGTGAGTCCCGGTTGACATAAGCTACTTTATTCCTGTTTTGCCACGGGTATGGGAACTACACTGGTGAAACCGCGAGGCGTCCGCTAGTATATCATAATAAGGATTACCCATTGTTATCGAAATTCAGTTAGGAAGCCATTATAACCTTGCATTTTATGACTAATTAAAATCTAGATACATGATTGCCTTGTTTTTGCGAAATAAGGAACGGGGAAAATCAATTGTGGTCTAAATGATATGTCATTATGTTTAATTCACGGTCAACCTTGTAGGACCGGCTACTCTATTACACGACCTGCAATTACCTAGTACTGGTCGTGCCATGACAATGACTGGCAATGGTAACAGTGGAGACTATACCTAATCTACACTATACATAATAAAATTGTAACTGGCCGGTGCCTGTACGTATATTTTAAGAATATTTAATATAGCTATATCACCAATGGAGGTGGGGTTACGGTTTTATGAACGTTTCATAACAATAATTTTGTCATAATCGATTTTTAGTCAACCGTATGAAGCATTCATCACATCTGCTTATAGTCAAACGACTGATTGCATGATAATACAAGAGAAAAAAAAAAAAAAAAAAAAAAAAGTCAACCGTAAGCTATCCATGAAAATCACTTAAATACTACTTTTTAAAATTCATGCAGTTTCCACATCCATGCGAACAAAGTCACGATAAGAAAATCACTACATCACAACTGCCACTATCTAATCGAGACCTGTTTGATTGTAATTCGTCGGATTATGAGCAAAACTAATCTAATTCTGAGCTCGTTATCATATACGCATCCATCATTTGCGTGCAGCTTGGACGCACTCAAATTTAAAATACTATCTGCACGATTATCATAATGCAATGATCCTAGGAGTTAATATAATTTAAATAACTTTATATATAAGTACATTAGGACTTAGAAGGAATTTTATATTAGGCATAAAAAAGCTTTGGTACGCTGAAACGTCAAGTCATACGCGAGATATAGTTTTCCAAAAACGCTCTAATAACTGTTGTAAAAACATTTTCTTAATTCAATAGATCATTTGGAAAATCGGCAGTAATAATTTCTAAACAAAGGGGAAGCTTTACAGAAATATGAACTGCAAGTATTAAAAAAAAGGTATCTAGTCGTTTTATGTAACTATAAAACAACGACATTATTTACTTTTTAATAAATATGCTAGATATAATTTTCCAAAATGTTGTTTAAATAAAAAGATACAATGTCCATGAATTGTTCTCTAAGGCCTTGTTTACGGAGACGCAGCGTGACGTCGCGCGTCACGTGTGACGTTTTTTCTGTTCACTGAGAAGCGGCGCGTGAACAGAAACATATGACCATACATGATGTTGTTCATAGAGATGCGTGGCGCCCGCGGCATGTAACAAAGCACTCAGCGGCAATCGCTGCGTCGCACGCGGTGGGCATCACTGCGTTGCACGTTGATAATGTGCTGCTTAACGCGCCGCCACGTAGTAAACAGAAAAAACGTCTAACGCGACGCAAGACGCCACGACACACTTGACGCGCGACGCCCCGCGTCTCCGTAAATGAGACTATGTTTATACCGCAGCTGTGCACCGTGTCCTTCTTAGAGCTTAAGTTTTTTGAAATCCTTTTTAATTATTGTTTTTTAACATATCGCTGCTGTAAAAAACCGTCAAGTTTACAAGTCTTGAGAGCATTTGTTGGAATCAGGACCAAATCACTGGATAGAATTGCATAAGCCACAGGTACTTTCCACCGATCGCCACTATTATTCCAGGATAGTGCACGAGGCGGTTGAGATCAAGAAGTACAAGAATTTCAACCGAGAAGATGGATATCGGCTATCACCATCTTGGACCCCTGTTATCAGCAAATGTAATCGTAGCCGTAAAGACACCGCGCCTCAATGTAAAGACGTTGTAAGTGTAGTGTGTAGAAGTACCGACAGTACAAATTATGTGACCACGATCGGTGCAATTCCATCGAAACGTCGGGTAAATTAAAGGTTAAAACTTTAAATAATGCACGCTATTAAGTCCCGAAATATATCTAATCCTTTTTAACCCTGGTCTTTAATACAAATTGCCTTTGCATCAGTCCTTTAAATTGGTGTATAATTTTATGTTGGTAGTACCTTAACCACTTAAAGGTTCAGTTTGGATGGCCGCGAGTTTTTATTGCCTTGTTCTTTTCTCCGGCTTTACCTATTGCTTGCGAACAGGCAGGAATCATGACTTTTCACAAGTGTAGTATTTTGCTTCCTAAGTAAATAAAGTTTTTTTTTTTATTTTGATTTTATTTGAAAACGAAGCCATTTTGCAAACTTTCAGCTCCTTAGGTCTAAGGGCTTGGGTTAGCTGTTAATGAAAGTCCTGACTCATTCATTCACTGAATGAGTCAGGACTTTCACTTTAATGTGCAGATTGATCATAAAGGACCTAAAGATTTCATTAACTGTAATAGGGATTTGATTAAAATTATTCAATTTTAATCAAACGTTTATGAAATCTTCAGTTTATGATCAATCTGCACATTATAATGAAAGTCCTGACGGTAAGAATTGGTGTAAAAGGAATTGAAAAATTCCATTTCATTGATAATTACATAAGTATATAGAGAGCTAATAAAAGGGTGTCAAAATTTCACGGTCATTCCATATTTGTTGTCTATTAGTAGAATCAAATGTTTGTTAGCAGTTAGCAGTTTGTGTTTGCGGTATAGTACCTACAACATTTGGTTGAATTCAAAATATCCAGCGTCTCGGGTGTGTGAAATCACAAAGATGATAATTCACTGTTACATGGTTGGAGCTATCCTACGAGCCTAAACACTAGGGATATCAGACCATTAAGTGCCAGTGACCATCTTTCAGCTTCTTCATTAGTCTCTATACGCCGCCTAGTGCATGATGTCTCGATGATATGAATGTAACGCTATAGAAATATTTGTCAAGAAGAATTTGATAGAGTTGCGTCGTTTTATTATAAAATTCCCATCCAATAACAGAGTAATTATCAAGATGAATCAAACGAGCCTAATCTCAATGGAGTTGCGTCGTTTTTTTACAGAGTTCGCATGGCCGCCTTTCGACTCCATTCGTCCGTCATAAAATTCTCAGTAGTAGCATGGACTATAAACTTGCCCCCATACATTTGCATAACACCTCACCATTTACCACTTCGGGCACACAGGCGTGAGGCTATCAAATATTTTTATTATCTTCTTCTATACTTATAATAAATCTGTAGAGAGGTCAATTCTGTACATGAAATATATTTCCAAAATAACTATCAGGGGGTGATAAGGGATCGATACTGATGCCAAAAATGCAATCAGTAAAATTTTTGTCTGTCTGTCTGTCTGTCTGTATAACCGTTATAGAAACAAAAACTACTCGACGGATTTTAACGAAACTTGGTACAATTATTTTTCATACTCCTGAGTAGGTTATAGTATACTTTTCATCACGCTACAATCAATAGGAGCAGAGCTGTGAAGGAAAACGGGAGAAGTTACTCCATTTTTTAAGCTTTCGTCGCGTGTGCAACCGTAATGGTTAAAGCTACACAGAAATCATGTATGACGGAAATGTTCTCCTTAAAATTATATAAAAAATATCCCACGACAGCATATGTCTATCTTTTATGGTTGACTCACAATATCACGTGTAACTCCCGATAGCTTAGTAGTTCGAAGCTTTCTGATTATATTTGTCTACTCTTACGTTTATAACACTCTCAGTCAACCCTAATTGAAAAAGTTAACATAATTAACTATTCCATAAAAAATACTAATAGAAATCGGTAAAGAAACACCAAAGTTATACATGAAATACGCTAATAATAAGCCATCGCGCGTGAATACTGAATCATGCTATCTATCTATATCTATACATATAATAAAATTGTAAATTTCACGTGTCTGTACATGGCCGAACATAGTGAAAAAAAAAATTGGGAAATGTTCGAAAAGAGTATTTAAACACATTCCTACATTTTTAGAAATGTCTGTCTGTCTGTCTGTTTGTTTGAACACGCATCACGCAATAACTATTGGACAGATTCGGTTGAAATTTTGTATGCGTAGTCTGGATTAACATATAGGCTATAATTTATCACGCTATTTCCCATAAGAGCTAAGCAATGACGGACAATGTATGTAGCTATTTATCGTTATAAAACAATAACTACTTGACGGATCTTCATGAAAATTTGCAGTTTTATTGTAAATACTATAGGTCATTACTTGCACTATAAATCATTATGCTATCGTCTATGGGGAGTGAGCAGCAACGTATGTTTTGTCGAACCATTATGGTTTTTCACAATTTTTTCCACAATAAGACATTATTTACAATTGTAACCCATGGAAACAATAACTTCACGCTAAAACTATTAGGAGCTAAACACAACATTTTCAATTTTCTTAAGATCAGCTATTTTAACCGTGTTTGCATCAGCTGAGGTGGTCTATTGGCACAAGTAGCGGTATTAAACGAGCGAGGTCGGAGGATCGACTCCCTAATTGCGAGTCTCTTTTTGTGTTGTGTTAAAATTATTTTTAATTTTTTTTTTAAGTATTTTTCTAAATGTATACTTATTTATACAAGCTTTTATTTTCGACTTTAACATGTTTACTTTGTTTAACAAATTTTCATATTTATAATCACCTTTATCATTGTTTTGCATGAATAGTGATTATGTTATAAATGTAGAAATGAAAAACAATATTACATTACAAATAAACAGTAATTACTTGATATTTTCTAGAATTTATAAATGTTAATTGCTTAAAAAAAATGAAAGATTAAGTCCGCGTTACATCAAAATAAAACACGTGGCGCCATCTGTGATTCGATTTCTTCTGAGTGCCAAAATTGCTTACCTACAAATGATAATAAACTTTCGCGATTTGTACACATTATGAAAATATATGTATTACGGGTCTTGATCGCGTGAATAATTTAAGGTTAAATACCTTGCTTACCTACGTTTAATATGCATGATAGTTTAATATAAAATCATCAAATATAAAAATAAACTTATCCAGTTTTGAAAATAGATGGTGTTTAAATACAAATTAAAAAGAATCAGGAAAATTGATTTAAAAAAAAAAACTGAAATTCTTACGTAGAGGGATATGAATATATGATGATCTTAATTCGCGACAGGTTGACACACCTATTTTTAAATTCACCAATGTAGACATTATAAAATAATATTTTAATCTTCTAAAGTGAGTGAAAAAAAATATTGAAATAAGTTTAGAAATAGTATTTAAACACAAAAAAAGATATCTGAGTATATCTTTTAGAAACGTTTGAATGTTGTTTGTTTGTTTAAACACGCATCACAGTACAGGAATGCAATGTTTTAAAACTATTTTGCCCCCGCAAAATAGTTTTAAAACATTGCATTCCCGCGGTACAAACACGGACACAAAGTAGGTGTACTTTAGACTCGGAAAAGATCGCTCGGGCAGGACATAACCTGCGATCATAGGGAATCTGTGAGAGTTTTTTCCATCATACCTTTATTACCTATGTATAAATTATCTTGAAGGAGCGGCTAGGTACCTCCGATTAAAAGGTCCGATTTAAAAGTGTCGGAGCCGAAGTTGGAGTCGGAGGTTTAAAATCAATCGGAATTTTCGACCTATCGGAGTCAGAATCAAAGCTCCTTAACTCAAAATTTCGCACGAGTAATTGTGGGGTTTCGAGCTTCATTTAACTCGAAACCGCCCCAGTACTCGCGTGGTGGGGGAATTTTTCAATATTAATAGTATTTGATGTGATGCAAATCACTTTTTTGTCGAGGTGTGGTCGTGGGAATTTTAATAATTTGTCTTCTAACCGTCTGGCGCCATAAACTTTGTCGCCCTTCATTTTGCTGCACTGGGCATTTGCTTGACTTACCCTGCCATATGTTGGGCCCTGATTAAAGCTAGGCCCAAATATCCATAGATGCCACAGAGCATTGTGGAGCATGTTTACAATATGTTTTACACAGAAGTTGAATTGTAATATAAACTACCTTAATATAAACCCAACTTCCGCGCGAACGAAGTCGCGGGCACAGCTAGTGCATAATAAATTGCCTCATGATAATAACGAGTACATTCACATCTGACAATAATTTAATTAGAATGATAGATAGAGATATATGTTAACTAGGTATAAAAACTGTTAGTTTCTAGGGTGACATAGCTAAAATGGCAAAACGGAACCTTTATAGTTTCGCCATGTCCGTCCGTCCGTAGCTTAGCTCAGGACGTATGTAAAGTGGGGACGTGATTTTTTTTCTCACCCACCCCATGATGTGAGTTAAAAACGTTTGTGAAATAGTAAGATTTATAGTGTAAAATTTTGTTTAAGTCAAGTGTCCCTTCTAGCTAAATGGTTAATGTTGAGTATGTGAAAAAAATCACGGTAGTAGTCTATGTAGTTAAATTAAAAGGAAAACTATAACAGCTAAGTAGGCTGTACAAGTTTACGAGTAACAGCTGATCTACGACGGGGGGGACTACGTAACCCTACATCGTGCGTGGCCCGACGTGCATTTGCCCGGTTTTCTAACGAAATGTAATGGATTCCAATTAGGTATTGTCCATTGTTTGCAGACCATTTATTTTGGTTTATCCTCCTAAGACCCCGCGTACAAAAAAAAAGACAAAATAAATTACCTATATCAGACCCAGCTTTGCAATAAAGTTTATAGTAGTGACCGCCCACGGTACAAATTTTTGAACATATTCTTTAAGCTCTTCTAGTTTTTTTCAAATCTTCCCGCTGCTAGTTTCACATGTCAAAATTATTTCATTAGTCTATAGTGTCTATGTTATCAATGCTGCCAACTAAAAAAATAGTGAACTGTCAAAACCAGCTGCGACGAACAACGGAACATGCCGCGGCCTCGTGCGAAAGGTAAGTTTAATTTGAAAATACCTATTTAATCACTAGTTTTTCCATGTTACTGTTGATGTTATTATAAACTTAAAGATATAAATAGTACACACTAATAATAATTTTCGTGACTGTATTAAATATAGCTGATTTACAAAGTCGTTAATTATTTTGTTCAAAATTTTGTACATTGGTTTGCAGTATCGTACGTTGCGTCTGTGTTTATAATTGAATGTTTTTCATTTTACTTTTAGATCTTACTGAAAATGAGATTCTTCAGAGTCTTGATGACTCAGAATACGAGTCAAACTCGGAAGAGGACCCTTTTGAGGACAATGAGACCGACGATGAGTACAGGCCTGACAATGAAAGAGAGGAATCTTCCAACTCTTCGAGTTCTTCCGCTGAAGAAGATGAAGTCTCGCTTCCTGAAGATGCCAATTATGTAGTACCACTTGATTCTCCTGCTTCAAGTCGTGGCAGAAGACAAGGTCGTCCTCGTGGGATACGGGGAAACATTAGCACTCGCGGAAGAAGCGGCCGCGGAAGCAGAAGTCGAGGACGCGGTCGGGAAAGACAAGAAAATAATGCCGTTGCTACTAATCGTGAATGGGAGATTAAAGAGTTTGCACCTGCACCTCCACAACTTTCTGCCCCGTCATATTTGCCTATAGATACTACCGATTATGATTCTTTACAGTATTTTAGTCAGTACATCGACGACGACCTCATTGCTTTAATCAGTAATAAAACGAACCAAAACCATATATTACGAACCGGAAGAGCCCTACATTTGTATGAAAAGGAATGTAAAACATTTATTGGAATCACTATGATGATGTCGTGCATAAATTACCCGTACATTAGAATGTACTGGGAAAATAAATGGCGAATTCCTGTAGTAGCAGACAGTATGCCACGTAATAGATATTTTCTTTTGAGAACCGCGTTGAAGATTGTATTTGATCCTGATGTAACTCAAGAGCAAAGAAACCAAGACAAACTGTGGAAGGTTAGACCCTTGATCGAGAGAGTACTGCAAGGATGTCACAAGCAAATACGAGATCACCACATTTCCATAGATGAAATGATAATTCCGTTTTCTGGTAGCTGCGGTATTAAACAGTATTGCCCAAATAAGCCAAATCCGGTGGGCTTAAAAGCTTTTGTGCTTGCTAACCCAAATGGCATGGTATGTGATTTTACTGTCTATCAAGGTTCGACAACTTTTCCAGAAGAATCTGCAGCTGGGTTTGGTCTTGGTGAAAGTGCGGTATTAGATATGACGCGCACTTTAGTTCCTGGACATATCCTATATTTCGACCGTTACTTTACTTCTCTAAAATTAGTTCAAGAACTAAGCACAAGAGGCTTTAGATGCTCAGGTACTATAATGAAAAACCGGATTCCTGCGGGTCTGAGAGAGGTTTTGCCGGATGACAAAGAAATGAAACGTAGTGGAAGGGGATCTACGTCTGTTTTTGTAAACAGTGATCACACAGTGGCTGTGACGAAATGGTGCGACAACAAACCAGTTACTCTGATGTCGACAATATATGGCAGCGATCCGAAAGATCAGTGTCGACGTTGGTGTAAAAGTCAAAAAGAATATATAAACGTGGAAAGGCCACTGGTCGTCAAAATGTATAATAGTAATATGGGAGGTGTCGATTTAGCAGACCGTATGTTGGCAGTATGTCCATCCCGAGCTAGAACCAAAAAATGGACCATTCGCTTCATTTCCCACATGTTGGATTTATCGGCATCAAACGCTTGGATTCAATATCGAAGTGACAAATTGAAACAACAAATTCCACTAAAAAAAATACAATCTTTGAGGCAATGGAAGATGCAATTAGCGGAAAAGATTATTGAAGAAAACACTTACTATGAAGATGCAATAGAAGAGGACGATAACTCAGAGCCAGAAATTCGAAAAAGAGGAAGGCCAGCAATAGTTCCTATTCCGTCAAAGATTCGTAGACAACAAGGAGCATTACACATGCCTGTCTTTGAAGGCATAGCAAACAGATGCCGTTTTCCTAAGTGCAAGAAACGAACTACCGCCAAATGCAGTACCTGCCTGGTAGCTCTTTGCCTAACTTCGACTCGTAATTGCTACAAAGCGTTTCATGAGTAGTATGACTTATTTCTGTTAAATATAATTAAAGTTCCTAAAAGATCTCACTAATGTTATAATACCTAGTATTTTTAGTTATAAGTTAAGAATTTTTGTTATTATAGGCCTAAAGAGTCTGATTTTTTTCCAAAGATGATTAAATATTGCAATTGTGATACTATGAAAACTAATTAAAGTGCCTTATTAGAATGTAACTAAGTTTTAAGATGTCAGACTGAAAGATTTCGTACTTTTTTATATAAAACAAACTATAATTTTATCAATAAAGCTTAAAATTTATAATTATCATTTATTAATTTCTCTGCAACGTTAAAACCCAATGTTCAATATTATGTACAAAAGATCGAACGACGTAAGTTAACCAAAAATGTCCCTTAGACACCTAGTATTACGGTAAATATAATCCTGAAGTCCTAATAGGCATACCTTCAAATTTATGAAGTTTTATGTCTCTGGGTCTGACAGCAATTAATTAATTTGTGCATAATTTTGTACAGTGGGCTTTTACGACTACCTTGTTATTTCAAGTCTGGGTCTTAGGAGGTTAAAACTAAAAAATAAATTTAAAAATTACAAAAATCCGCCTGCAAAAAGACAGATTCAAGATATTCTTCACATTTGGAACTCTGGATATACGGTCAAAGTACTTGTCAAGACAATTCAAACAAGTCCAAACTCGATGAGAACGTTTTATTACAAGGTTTTCAGTAGACCCTTGATATCATCTAAGACCAGAGTACTTGTCAAAACAAATCAAACGAGCATAGACCTCAGCACTTTCTATGAGGGATTTGAAGTGGCAATAATTTCACTTCAGCTTCAGATTCTTGTTATCGGAAGCTTATATTGAATATGAATTATATTTCATCCACATTTTATTTATTTATTTATTTTGATTTGATTTATGTGACATAGATAAAAAAGCAAGGTTTTTTTCTTAAAAAAGATAACTAGCAATCTTGTCAACCCCTCCAGCTAAGCTCAATGGTTTGTTCCTTGGCAGACGTTATCCTTTCAAATTGGTACTTAGTTGATATACCGAGACTAACCAAATATAACAAAAACTGCCTAGCAATGTGTGTCAGTATCTACAATAAACTGCCAAACCATCTAAAAAACCTGAATATTAGATTATTTAGAAATATCCTGTAGGCATGGTTAAATGAAGCCATTTTTTTATAGTTTAAAATAGTTTCTGAAGAAAAAAGTTGACGACTTTGTATATTTTTAAAGATAATTTTACATGCGTTACTGTAGCAAAACATGTTTGTGCCTATTTTATTTGTAACACAAAAAATATTTTATGCAAATAAAAATTTATTATTATTATTGTACTAGCTGTGCCCGCGACTTCGTTCGCGCGGAAGTTGGGTTTATATTAAGGTAGTTTATATTACAATTCAACTTCTGTGTAAAACATATTGTAAACATGCTCCACAATGCTCTGTGGCATCTATGGATATTTGGGCCTAGCTTTAATCAGGGCCCAACATATGGCAGGGTAAGTCAAGCAAATGCCCAGTGCAGCAAAATGAAGGGCGACAAAGTTTATGGCGCCAGACGGTTAGAAGACAAATTATTAAAATTCCCACGACCACACCTCGACAAAAAAGTGATTTGCATCACATCAAATACTATTAATATTGAAAAATTCCCCCACCACGCGAGTTAAGAGAGAATTTTTGAGTTAAGGAGCTTTGATTCTGACTCCGATAGGTCGAAAATTCCGATTGATTTTAAACCTCCGACTCCAACTTCGGCTCCGACACTTTTAAATCGGACCTTTTAATCGGAGGTACCTAGCCGCTCCTTCAAGATAATTTATACATAGGTAATAAAGGTATGATGGAAAAAACTCTCACAGATTCCCTATGATCGCAGGTTATGTCCTGCCCGAGCGATCTTTTCCGAGTCTAAAGTACACCTACTTTGTGTCCGTGTTTGTACCGCGGGAATGCAATGTTTTAAAACTATTTTGCGGGGGCAAAATAGTTTTAAAACATTGCATTCCTGTACTGTGATGCGTGTTTAAACAAACAAACAACATTCAAACGTTTCTAAAAGATATACTCAGATATCTTTTTTTGTGTTTAAATACTATTTCTAAACTTATTTCAATATTTTTTTTCACTCACTTTAGAAGATTAAAATATTATTTTATAATGTCTACATTGGTGAATTTAAAAATAGGTGTGTCAACCTGTCGCAAATTAAGATCATCTTATATTCATATCCCTCTACGTAAGAATTTCAGTTTTTTTTTTTAAATCAATTTTCCTGATTCTTTTTAATTTGTATTTAAACGCCATCTATTTTCAAAACTGGATAAGTTTATTTTTATACTTGATGATTTTATATTAAACTATCATGCATATTAAACGTAGGTAAGCAAGGTATTTAACCTTAAATTATTCACGCGATCAAGACCCGTAATACATATATTTTCATAATGTGTACAAATCGCGAAAGTTTATAAACATTTGTAGGTAAGCAATTTTGGCACTCAGAAGAAATCGAATCACAGATGGCGCCACGTGTTTTATTTTGATGTAACGCGGACTTAATCTTTCATTTTTTTTAAGCAATTAACATTTATAAATTCTAGAAAATATCAAGTAATTACTGTTTATTTGTAATGTAATATTGTTTTTCATTTCTACATTTATAACATAATCACTATTCACGCAAAACAATGATAAAGGTGCCTATTGGAAGTGATTATTAATATGAAAATTTGTTAAACAAAGTAAACATGTTAAAGTCGAAAATAAAAGCTTGTATAAATAAGTATACATTTAGAAAAATACTTAAAAAAAAGAATAAAAATAATTTTAACACAACACAAAAAGAGACTCGCAATTAGGGAGTCGATCCTCCGACCTCGCTCGTTTAATACCGCTACTTGTGCCAATAGACCACCTCAGCTGATGCAAACACGGTTAAAATAGCTGATCTTAAGAAAATTAAAAATGTTGTGTTTAGCTCCTAATAGTTTTAGCGTGAAGTTATTGTTTCCATGGGTTACAATTGTAAATAATGTCTTATTGTGGAAAAAATTGTGAAAAACCATAATGGTTCGACAAAACATACGTTGCTGCTCACTCCCCATAGACGATAGCATAATGATTTATAGTGCAAGTAATGACCTATAGTATTTACAATAAAACTGCAAATTTTCATGAAGATCCGTCAAGTAGTTATTGTTTTATAACGATAAATAGCTACAGACATTATCCGTCATTGCTTAGCTCCTATGGGAAATAGCGTGATAAATTATAGCCTATATGTTAATCCAGACTTATTAGAATACACATACAAAATTTCAACCGAATCTGTCCAATAGTTATTGCGTGATGCGTGTTCAAACAGACAGACAGACAGACATTTCTAAAAATATAGGAATGTGTTTAAATACTCTTTTCGAACATTTCCCAATATTTTTTTTCACTATGTTCGGCCATGTACAGACACGTGAAATTTACAATTTTATTATATGTATAGATAGATAGCATGATTCAGTATTCACGCGCGATGGCTTATTATTAGCGTACTTCATGTATAACTTTGGTGTTTCTATACCGATTTCTATTAGTATTTTTTATGAAATAGTTAATTATGTTAACTTTTTTAATTAGGGATGACTGAGAGTGTTATAAACGTAAGAGTAGACAAATATAATCAGAAAGCTTCGAACTGCTAAGCTATCGGGAGTTACACGTGATATTGTGAGTCAACCATAAAAGATAGACATATGCTGTCTTGGGATATTTTTTATATAATTTTAAGGAGAACATTTCCGTCATACATGATTTCTGTGTAGCTTTAACCATTACGGTTGCACACGCGACGAAAGCTTTAAAAATGGAGTAACTTCTCCCGTTTTCCTTCACTGCTCTGCTCCTATTGATTGTAGCGTGATGAAAAGTATACTATAACCTACTCAGGAGTATGAAAAATAATTGTACCAAGTTTCGTTAAAATCCGTCGAGTAGTTTTTGTTTTTATAACGGAAATACAGACAGACAGACAGACAGACAAAAATTTTACTGATTGCATTTTTGGCATCAGTATCGATCCCTAATCACCCCCTGATAGTTATTTTGGAAATATATTTCATGTACAGAATTGACCTCTCTACAGATTTATTATAAGTATAGATAGTCTTGGACCTAGGAAGTTAATATTTTGGATATCAAGAACTTGAGCTCTAAGGGGACTGAAAGTGGGCACAAAACGTTTCAGTACATTTTACACCTCTTATTCGTCAACCGAGTTTCTTTATTTTTAGGGTTCCGAAGCCAAAATGGCAAAACGGAACCCTACCACGATGTCCGATGTCAGCAGCTTAGCTCAGAGACTGTAAGTGCTAGAAGGCTGTATTTTTGCGTGGATACACTTATAACTACGCCGACAAAGTGAAAAAATTAAATCTCGAATTTTTTTTGAGGGTATACCTCCTACCAGGGATATACAGGGTGACTTTGAAATCAGTCGACAAATTGATAGGGGAGTATCAGCATTCAGCACCGTTAGTACTTACATTATGCATTGACAAATTGCAAATTTGAATTGTAAAAAAAACATCCGATTTTATTGCTTAAAACGACGGTGACAGGTCTATTAAGGTTTAGTAAACTAAAATAATCAGTACATTATCATTATTTCCATATGTCTAAAACTTAAACAAATAAATAAAATGAACAAAGTTTAAAAAACTTGTACGACGCGCTATGAAAATCATATGATCATAATTTCGTAAAAACGTAGTTCATTCAAAGGGTCATTGATCATAAACACCAAATAAAGAAAGTACAGAAGGTAACATTCAAACAACGCGCTCAATAACAACGGACACTTAAACACCGTTCACGGACACAAAATCTCGCGTCGCCTTCCGAACTACGTGGTCTAAAGTGATATTTATACCCTGTTCCATGTGAACGATGTGTATGTGCGCGTCGCTACGTATGAACGTTATCTTCTGTACTCTCGGTGTTTTGTGTAATGCACTCCCGACGACAAACCCGCTCCCGCACCCCGCCGTCCCCTCCGCGCCGCCTGAGCGCGGTGCTGTTTTGACTGAATGACTCGACACTCTGTCTGTATTCATTCATGCTCACGGAAACAAAAAACGGCGGCGCATGGAGTTACATATTAGATACTAATGTATTTTTTTTGTATTTTAAAGTATCATAGAACATTAATATTTTCTTCTAATAATATGTCCTAAAAAATCTTGGATACACGCAGGTTTACTCATTGAAGTTTGTCGACTCAATTCAAATTCTTCCTGTATAAAGAGGTGATTTTTTTCTCATCCACCCCATCGTGTGGTGTATTAAGAGATTATTCTTTTAAAAAGGTTTATACATTGTGAAGACCATTTTTAGATTTAGAGATCCGTTTGTGAAATATTAGGCGTCACAAGTTTATGAGTAACAGATCAAATGAGATGTAACAAAACTTTTGTACAAATTCCATTGAAAATTATTATTAAGTAGATATAACGTTGTAAGTATGAAACAAAAAACAACAGAAAATCCACGGATTATTCGGATGGGAGGGGGGGGGGAGGGCTATGGAACCCTACATTATGCGTGGCCAGACATACACTTGCCCAGTTTTTTTTTGTTTTTTAGTAGCTATTTTTTATTATCAACAATTTATTTTTTTCGGTTGAATTTTGATCCTTGAGCTGTATAGGCATGTATAAAACTAACTAACGATGGCCTTGGAAATTCAGAATTTAAAAAAACAACTTCTTAATGATCATTTACATTTTTATTTTGGATAATGAGACGGGACTCAAGGTTTGACATTAAGACACATAAAACATTAATATATTTTTTATTATTGCCAATTAATTTAATAAGACAATGTGATATATACTACAATACTAGGTACTATAAATTTTTAAAATCTGGTTGATATATCTGGTTTCTAAATAAAATTGTAATTATGATGTTTGTATAAATTTACTCCCACTACACATATTCTATACCTTTAAACGAGCTATTCTTGTGAATCTCGACAACGGCTGCAGCGATTTTCATCAAATTTAGTATGCAGGGGGTTTCGGGGGCGATAAATCGATCTAGGCTAGGTTTCATTTTTAGAAAACTTCGTTTAAAAATACCGAGCATTCGAGTCATCCAGGTACTATTGATTAAAAGGAACAATTAACAAATCTATAATTCAAATTAAGGGCATAATACATAACACGTATATGTAATAATGGCTGATATTTCATTTCATATACTCAATATACAGGTTGGTTTTTAGCCCTAGAAGCCCAATCTACGTGTTTTTGATGTACACTCCGACGAAAATACGCTGTTTCTTTGGCATGTAGACCGGATTGCCTAGATCACCCGAACAAACGGTGGATTTTTTAATTTGATAAAAAAAAAAATGTAACAATGAAAAAAAACCCTGCAAAAAGACGAAACCCTTCACATTTAATATCATGCGATCGATAGGATTTGAAGATTTATTACATACTAGCTTTCGCCCGCGGCTCCACCCGCGTGGTTGTCGGTTATCGCGATAAAAGCTATCCTATGTCCTTCTCCGGGACTCAAACTATCTCCATACCAAATTTCATCTCAATCGGTTTAGCCGTTTGAGCGTGAAAGCGTAACAGACAGAGAGACAGAGTTACTTTCACATTTATAATATTAATATAAATACTAGCTGACCCGCGCAACTTCGTCTGCGTAAATTTTCCCCATTTTCCTCGATAAATGGGCTATCTAAAAGTAAAATATTTTTTTCAATTTGGACCCGTAGTTTCTGAGATTATCGCGTTCAAACAAACAAACAAACTCTTCTCTCTCTTCTAATATTATAGTATAGTTTTAAATGTTAGGGGTGGATAACCCTTATCACTTAGGGGCATGAATAATAGATTGTAATTTTCCCTTTTTTCTTCCTTTTTTTTAACATTTTTCATTGCTGCTCCGCTCCTATTGGTCGTAGCGTGATGTTATAACCTATAGCCTTCCTCGATAAATGGGCTACCTAACAATAAAATAAATTTTTCAGTGCAGCCCAGTAGTTCCTGAGATTATCGCATTCAAACAAACAAACAAACTCTTAGGGGTATGGAAAATAGATGTTGGCCGATTCTCATAGATACCGGATAAGCACAAAAAATTTCATCAAAATCGGTCAAGCCGTTTCGGAGGAGTATGGCAACGAAAACTGTGATACGAGAATTTTATATATTAGATAGCAAGTATGGATGTAAAGGGAGTAAATCTACAAAAACAGGTCAACTCACAATATACAACGATCTCTAAAAACAAGTGGTAGGAGATTAAGAGTTCATTTATTAAATATTTTCTTTATCTGATATACAAAGTTGTTATGTATAATGTAAAAAAGCCACTAGCGGGAGGTTATAATTCGGCATTGTAACGCTGCTGTTTTAATAAATATGTCCCGTGTTAGTATATATTTTTTTGCATGTCATTGCCTATTACAGTTAGGTCTAGTCACTAGACCGAACTGGTATAGACCAGTCAAAAAGGTGACTCACTAGACTCTAGTGGGTCACTAACTACTAGACCTACAGGCTAGTCACAAAGTGTCACTACCTGGACTGCTTAACCGGAGGTCGTAGGTTCGATCCCCACCCAGGATAAATCTTTGTGTGATAAGCACAATTGTTTATTCTGTGTCTGGGTGTAATTTATATATAATATGTATGTATTTAGAAATTTATAAGTATGTTTATCAGTTGTCTCGTTGCCATAGTACAAGCTCTGCTTAGTTTGAGGTCAAATGACTGTGACTTTGACCCCAAATGTGAGATGTCCTAAATTGTGTGTATTTAGTGTGTGGGGAGAAGTAGTGAGAACTCTCGATATCAATTCCGTTTGAAGGGCGTTTAAATATTATTATAAATACAAACTTTGATCAGGATAGTTCAATCAATCATTTAATTTACGTAACATGGGTTTTACATAGATAGTACACGATATAACTGTTCCAACATGTTTAGCTCAAAAATTAAATTGGCAATATATAATAATACATGTAGAATCCCGACGTATCACAAGAGTTGTTTTGCATCTTAGTGAATAAAGAATGTTGACTTTTTGATTTTTTTAAATAATCAATAATAAAATTTACAAAACGGGAATAATCAGAATAAAATTATAAAAAAAACGCTTTTTATCTATCTTTTTAATACTAAGAAAATATATAAGGTAACATTCATAAATAACAGTATATTCATAAATTACTATTCGAAATTACTGACATGAAATGTCCTTAATTCCAAAGTTTCGGAATACATGCAATTTTGACAAACAATTTATCCCACATTGTTTTTATTCAAGATAAAGAGTACAAACTACTTTAATAAAATATTGTAATATTTTTTTATATATATGATCCGGGATAAATAATACCAGACTATAAACTATCTTATGCCAAATTTCATCCAGATCTGATCACCCGTTGTGGCGTGATTGAATAACAAACATCCATCCATCCATCCAAACTTTCCATAAGTATAAAATTATTTTTATTGCGTGTCTGGCTGAGGCTGCATGGGACCAAAAATATATAATAATATATTTTTGGTCCCATGCGGAAAACACTTCTGTGTAGGAGAGCTGTCTTAGAAGGACGAATGCATAATTTATCTATATGGTTCAAAGGTATTTGATATATGTATATGATTTTAGCCATTTTGATTGCAGTACCTATTCAATTATTTATTCAGCTATAAAGGATGTATATTTCCTTTTTTGACATATTGAAAAAAAAACGCATTTAATATCTTGAACCTTTTCAATGATTGCGTATCTACTTATATATATTTTTTTTTTAAAAGTTAATAATTTCATAGATAAATTATTATCATTTATAGATAATAGTATTTAAAAAACCATTCTTTTTCTGGTGGTCAATTGTGGTTAATTTTTTCTTATATATTTAGACCTCGTAAGTACCTACTTACAACACTTACGCACTACAAATATAAAAAAAAACTACTTACAAAACAATATCAACGAACCCAAACTACACAGCACGAAATTATTTTTAAAATTAAACTCAAAAAATAAATGTCGATACACACACGTCCGGCCCACTCCGTTACAATCCGACAATAGCAAGCTGCGGTCATACACAAATGATGTATCGTTACACTATTAAGGAACATACACACTGCGACGCGGTTTTGGTAACTGGTTTTTTTACCAGTGGCAAAAAACCAGCAAGTTTTTACGGTAAGAATTACCTGACGATGTTTTACAGTAGTTGATTAACCACTTAACCATTACAAACAAGAAAGATAATCTGACGATTGGATGATCTCGGGGTTTTTCTTAATCAATGTGAGTGTGGTCGTGTGTATGGTAATATAAACTCAAATCAAATATCGTAATATCATAAAACAAAATTGCTTGAAATCGCCAACGTTTTTAAAATAGATGAAACTTCGAAGAAGCTCATGGGCCACTCTTTTAAAATCATCCGGGTTCAACGCTTAGCTCTAAATATCTAAATGTCTAATGATAAACAGTGGCGGAATATAAGAGATACATGATCTATAAGCCGAATTCGAATCGGTCAACTTGAATTAAAAACCAGTGCAGTAAAAACTGATCACTCTACCGTTAGTGCAGTATTTCTTTTATGACGATCTTACTGATTCAAAAACATATATAATTATAACACTATCTATAATATGTAAATTAAATACATATACCTAAAAAACTATTTGGTAAAACCTGTTTACACGGAAATTAAAATCAATTACGTTCCCAGAAGGCTGACAGTATTGCCTCATTGGATCTCAATGCTAATTCTTTGAGCAAACCTGTTAAGAATAGGCCGGTCTACTGCCTACTGATCATGTGTTGATTATTACATTAAACATAGATTTATATCTTTACCGTTATATAGTCGATGTGGCGACGTTATTATTCTTATATTTAAGGGATCCGTGATTTAAGTAAGCAATGTTACCACTGTCGAGCCACAGGTGACCGTTGTACAAAAAAATGCCACAATAGTGTGCTTTGTAGCACGTCGGTCCGGTCTGTTGTCTCAAATTTTGTCCCAGCAGACTATAAGACTGAGGGAATAGAAATGTACTGTGTCCGCCCACATATTTGTGATCTATAAATATCTCCTGCGTAGTTTCCTATTTTCTGATGAAATTTGCCGCAGTAACCGATATCGGTAAGAAGATTAGTATTGTAATTAACCATGTGTATTGTGAGTTAAGTGTGAGAAGGACCGATGAAGTGTTGATAGAGTAGAGGCCGTGACACGATAAGCTTAAGGTAGGACGACCTCCAACAAGATTGACTGACGACCATTAGAAGGTCACCGGAATTGTCAGAATGCGGAAGGTGGCGGATCGGATATAAATTTGGTGAGGCCTATTTGTGGCCAGTGGACCGAAGTCCACTGCTGGACATGGCCTTGTATCGACGGGCTCATGATGATGAGTACAATTTAATAAATCGTTATAATTGGATTATCGATTTTATCGTTATTTACAGCAATTATCCGAATTTCAGAATCATAATTCGTCTTATGTACCTATGTGAAAATGATTATGAATATATTATATTTTTAAACACAATTTCTGCGAACCCGGTACAAGTACTCTACTACTACGGGGAATTTGCAAACTTACAATTATTGAAGATAAAAACATTCAAAGATCTTACAAAACTGTGTCTGGTGAGAGAATCGAACTCACTACACCTTGCAGTCAGTACACACGCCCAAAGTTCCGTCCGTCTATCTATTTGGTTGCACCTGCTCTGCCAACTTTGATAAACTTGAAGGTGGCTTGAAATATGGTAATTTCTTTTTTTTTTTAATTTTAATTCGATAATCGACATCCACGTGGATCGCTATCCATACTAATATAATAAATGTGAAGTAATTGTTTTTAAACTTTCGCGATGATTACATATATTAGAATATTGATCGAGAGAGAGATCGAAACGTCGGGTAAATAAAAGGTTCATGTCTTTAAATATTTTACGCGATTAAGTCCCGATAATATTCTAAAATGTAAAGTAAGTCTGTCTGTTACGTTTTCACTCTTAAACCGCAGAACTGATTTAGATGAAATTTCGTATGAAGATAGTTTGAGGGCCGGAAAAGATTTCAGGATAGTTTTTATCACGATAAGCGACATGCAGGCGAGTAGTTTATATAAATTACAGTAATAAAATAATAAATTATAAATACAAAAAACCCGCCAGCAAAAAAAATATGGAAACCAGATCCCCTACATAATGATATAATTTCATGGAGTCAAGTCAGAGGCATTAATGATTCTCGATGAACTTAGTAAAGTGCCTCCGACTGCATAACATTATATAATTATGCAGGCGATCTTGTTTTGAATCCATCTTGATAAAAGAATGGTTGCTAATTAACTTTTTAAGTATTACAGTCATAATCATGTTATACCTTTTGGAAATGCTTTTAAGATATGCTCTTTAATTTCATAGCCATATTGCAGTATTAAAAACAACTTTTTTTTTTCACACGCCTTTATTTTGGCATCTCACAGCCTCCATGTTTGTTTTTTTCAAACGTCACATATCTAAGAACACTTGGGCGATCAATACAAATCTAACGACGTCTTAATTGTATAAATCTGTTCAGTGGATTGTGAGATATCAGGTAATAAAAAAAATACATGCGTACGTACGCGCGAAAAACATATATAACCCTTCCTTATAGTCGGGTGATAATTAAATAGAGGCGTGACGCTAATATGTAGCAAAAACGAATCAGCTGATGTTTTATCTCTTTATCATCATTAGTAATCGTCTATACCTGACTTTAGTTACATATTCGAAGAGAAGTGATATAAATGTTTTGATAAGGTGTTGGCTTAGGAAAATTATAAATATTTACGTAATAACAAAATTATATTAAGTAATATGGCCTTTGATCGCTGTTCGGTTCGAATGGATTATTGATTACTGTGTCATTGGGTTTATAATACATATAGGTACGATCGGATACGAACTTAAGCGTATATTAAGATTTGTTCAGTTAATAATACCTATTTTAGCAGTTTGGTTGTTTAATTAACAAACATACAAATATAAATAAACTTAGTAATGTAATGTGATGTAATATGTGCAAAAGTAAAAAATCGACTCGGGCGGGATTCGAACCAACAGTAGGTACCTATAGTATTTCGTTTCTATTACCCTACCTTAATTTAAATATTGTATAAACTATTATAAAAATGCCGAATATTTTTTTTTTATTTTCTTAAAAACCACTCTGTTTAATTCGAGTGGTTGGGAAGCACCAACACGAGGTAATATGTTTTACTACCAATATTCAAATTAATCAATTGAAAGCATTCAAGTGTCTCGTTACAGACCCAGGGGCTAATTAACAGTCGTTTGATGCTTACTTCAACATTCCTTTTTCAATCTTTATTGAATGATTTAGGCAAACATTAAATAACTTTGACTGCGGCAGTAAGAGGCTTAAGAAAACGGTTATGAGCCCGCCCGTATGCGTGCTTTTTTCTTTTATAAAATCTAAACTGAAGTCTTAGAGCAAGGTCACACCCCCCAAACCAAGATATTTGTTCTTTTAGCGAGGTCGAAACTCAAAATATCAAAATCCTGGAGTCATTCGTCCAGAGGGTCTAGACAAAGTCACATTCGAAAAGCGATGTCGTTAATGGAAAAGAATTATAGTATAGAATTTGACGTTTGCGGTGGAGACCATAGACATTTTTTTATTTTTTTGGGAACGATTAGTACGGCGTTATCGAATTCGCCACGGAACGAATGTACCTTGTCCCCAGGTCCTGAAGAACTCCCTTTCCCATTTATCATCTCGTTACAACGGGTACAACCTTCTGGAGTAGTAATTAAGAAAAGAAACAATATATGGCGAATTAAAAAGTGTGTAGCGTCTTTAACGAGTCATGAATGATACGATCTCTATAGACAGACTTGTTAACTTAACTGTTGCGCTATAACTGTTTATGTCAACTTTAGGTCACAGGAAACTTGTGTTTAAAAAATCTTATCACGCTTTTATTACTTCAAACTGTATGTTAAAGTTTAAGTCATTCTGTAGGTACAAACTTACCTACTTGTAATCACGAACGGTGCGTTTTAGCACAGTATAAATAAATTTTGTACTGTGGGTTTGCCGTGATCACGGCTATTTATTTCCTTATGTAAAGAAAAGAAAATGCCTCAGTAGGATGTCCGTTTGTCAATACAATTACAATAGTCAGCTTGTGACCACGGTCGGTGTAACCCGGTCGAAACGTCAAGCATAAGGTAAATATGGTACCTAGTTTATACGCGTTTATACCCGTGTCAAAGGGTTAATATAGGGTTGGTATTATTTATGGGACCGTAAAAATGTACAGACGCTTTTAACGTACGTATTCATCAAGTTATATTTAAGCACACTGCTTGCTATGACCCACAAACTTATAATAATAATATTATCTAGGGACAACTTACACAACGCTATCTGATCCCAAATTAAGCAGAGCTTGTACTATGGAAACCAGACAACTGATAAACATACTTATATATTTCTAAATATATACATATTATAGATAAATAACACCCAGACACAGAATAAACCATCGTGCTCATCACACAAAGTTTTATTCTGGGTGGGGATTGAACCCACGACCTCTTGCGTAGCAGTCGGATACACTCCCACCGCGCCACAGAGGCAGTCAAGAAACTTAAGGCTTCTTAACTTGTCTGTCATATTTTTATGTGTACTGGTTGTAACTTAAGTAATTAGATATATCACGATTATATCTATATATTTATCTATAGTTTTCGATAGACTAGATTATATCTATAGATGATCAGATACTTATCGTTTTATTGATAGGTACATTTATATAGTTCTTCTCGAATACACGAACTTGCCACAATGGCAGTAAGAGTTCATCTCTTCACACTTTTGCAATAAGACAGTGACAACAATATCCAAGGTTATAGATTAATTAACACCTGTATAGTGATTCTGTGGCCAGAACTGCTGGTGAGATATTTTATTACTAGCTACCTAGATATACATTCAACATATGTGTTCAATCAGATTCACATTGCATTGAGTGGACATGCCATTCAATGCAATGTCAACACAATTAAAAATAACTCGACCTAGTAATAGTTGCGCTAAAGTTGGTTAAAGATATAATTGTTTACGCAATTGTTAGTTCTTAAAATAATTCAAATTATTTTTTAAGTCAGAAAGTTACTATCTCTGTCTGTCATTAAAATGGCAAAAACAGAACCCTTATAGTTTCGTCATGTCTGTCTGTCTGTCACAGGCATTTTACTCAAAGACTACTTAATGAATATTGATGAAATTTAGTGAGTACGAGTAGTTTGATAGTTAAATAATAATAATAAATATTTTTAGGGGGGTTTATTGAAAAAAACTTTTTTTAGCTCCTGTGCCCCGAAGCTAAAAAAGTTTTTTTCAATAAATTTTGTCGCCAGGCCTTTGAAAAACGTACAAACGTACATACATACATACAAGATACGTGCGAAAAACATAACCCTTCCTTACAGTCGGGTAAAAACTGAAAAAAAAATTGTATGTAGACAGGCCTAGTAGTGACAAGTGGATTCATGTTCTTCTATTTTTGCCACTATATTTATTGTATGTCTCACTTGATGTTTAGTTATATTCTTTTGAAGTAAATCTTCAACGAAGACAACTCTTTAAACAGTTTTAATTATTCAATGCTGTGGAACCCTATTCTGAGCATGGTCCGACATGCTCTTGTTCGGTTTTTAGGGTTCTGTAGCCAAAGTAGTAGTTCTGTAGACTGTAATTTATGGCATGGATACACATATTACTTACGCCGACAAAATGAAAGAGTAAAATCTTAAAAAAAATTTTTTTTGGATACCTCACATCCCCACTTTACATATAGGGGTTTATGTAAAGTGGGGATGTGTTTTTTTTTCTCAACTACCTCATCGTGTGGGGTATCATTAGATAGGTCTTTAAAAAACATTAAAAACGTTAAACGGATCCGTTTGTAAAATATTAAACTTTAAAGAGTGCAAATTTTTGTTAGAGTCAAGTGTGCCCCCCCTCCCCCGGTGTATGAAAAAATTCACAGTAGTAGTATATAAAGTGAAATTTAAAGGAAAACTATCACAGCTAAGTAGGCTTTACAAGTTTACGAGAAACAGCTGATCAAATGGGAAGTAACAAAATTTTCGTACAAATTTCATTTAAAATATTATTGAGTACCTAGATATAATGTTGTAAGTATGAAACAAAAACAACAGAAAACCCACTTCTTAAGCCACACACATTATTCGGATGGGGGGGGGGGGGGCTATGGAACCCTACAATGTGCGTGGCCCGAAATGCACTTGCCCGGTTATTTTTTCTTTGCCTATTGTTCGAATAGACCCGTATTTTTTATATTTCATATTCAACGAATTTTATGTCGAAATGGCGGCAAAGTGCGGAGTGTGACTAGCGCACATTAATTCCGTACCAACTTATAGGTGCCTAAATAATTCGATCATCGCGGGAATCTATATAAACACAACGCACTGTGTCAACCAGATTGCAAAATAGTGGCTCACCAGCCGTGATTACCCAAGGCTTTTCAGGCCACGGTAATGTACGACACACGTTGCTAGTACAAATCACGTCGTCATGTATCATGAGGGTCCTTATTCACTACCTTTTTATTCGCTTTCGTGGCAAGCCCGCGCGTCTACCTGTCAAAATCTTGTCATAATGATATTTTTTTTATTATCGAATCATACAAAACATACAATTTACAATAATCATAGCACAAATAAACCACTGAGGTTTGTCCTTATGCTACGAACTTAAATCTAAATTTTGGTATAATCAACGAGTATTATTTAACAATATAGGTAAATTGTATATAGGCGTATTTTGTGTAAGTATTGTTTACTACAGATACAACAATGTAGTGTGAATCGGTAAGTACATCATTAAATATAATTCTCGAAGTGGTCTAAAATACGATTTTTGAAAACAGTTTTATAATTATTTTTTGTTATTTTATTTCGCAAATCAGAGGGTAGTTGATTGATCAAAAGTAATAAAGAGCTAGCAAATAGAGAGCTGCGCTTATACATCTTTGAGCTCACCGCGCATGCGCCAGTTCGCGCGGGCTTGCCGTGAAAACGAAAAAAATTATACAGTTTTTGTTAGAACGAACGAACATGATTTCCAATTAATCCAACTTTTGTTATTAGCTCAGCGCAACCTTTAACCAACTTGACATATTTCCACATTTTTGTATTTAACGGGATCTCTGTAACAATTTATTTAGTATCAGATAGTTCACACTAGACCATCTGACCCCAAACTGAAGAGAGAAATTAAAATGCTTTTTAAATCATAGGGACATAGGTAATTATTTAGATAATTAGCTGAACGTTAGCCGTCAATTGTAAATTATATGAACATGATTTTCTGTTATATTTTGTCTTGTAAAATAGCTTTGCCCTACAGTAAGGCAGTCTTTGGTCAAATTTAGTTATTATTACTTAGTTTAAGTCTATATTTTTGTGCATATATTTCTTATCTACACATAGGTAAATAGGAAAAGCCTGTGAGAAGCCGGGATTTCTCTATTTGCAGAACTGCCACAAAAGATAATTGTTTTGGGGTTCATAATATGTATGTTTGTGAGTTTCTTTGTCGTAAGGTCAGGCATACTGTACCTACCTATTTACAAAATCATGAAATAGGTATTTTCGAACTGTACCAACTAACTATTATTAGAATTATTCGACGGAAGTGTTTGTATTATGTTTAAAATGATGTTTCTAAATAATAATTACTGTTATTTTGTACGAGATACATTTTTTGTAATTTTGCAAGCGGACATGTACATTTTTTATCAATACAGGAACTTGTAATTTAGAAATAAGTTTTTTGCGTTTTTGATGTCATGGACAAAGTAATTATTAGGTCATTATTATTAAATTCATAATGGTGCCGACTAAAATTGAGCGTATTCATTGGGGAAGTACCTTCGCAACAGAGGGTAGTTTAAAACCTTAATGTTGCTTTCTGGCAATGTTACCTCAAATACCTCTAGTACAGAAGCTGGTAAACCCTTGTAAAATAAAAGATTATACAATTTATTACGTATTCAATTTAATCTAACAAAACTAAGCGATTTTTTCGACGAATAATAAAATAAACTAATGGGTATAATTTTAACCGATCTGATCTGATTTTAATCATCATCAGCCTTATCGCAGTCCACTGCTGGACAAAGGCCTCTCCAATTGCACGCCACTTTGTTCTATCTTCGGCTTCTCGCATTCAGCTCCTGCCATCCGTTTTGCGTAAATCATCACTCCACCTGGCCTGAGGCGTCCCACACTACGTTTGCCGAGTCGCGGTCTCCCCTCAATAACTCGTTTACCCCAACGGTTGTCGGTTTTTCGGCTAATATGGCCAGCGCACTGCCACTTCAGCTTGCTAAACCGGTGGGCAATGTCGATAGCTTTGGTTCTCTGCCGAATTACCTCATTTCTGATTTTGTCCCTAAGAGAAACTCCGAGCATAGCCCTTTCCATAGCCCGCTGAGCGAATTCTCCTGTTCACATCCTCCTCAAAGTTGTTTCTACCTAACTGCAATGCCTGCCCGAGGTACACATATTTTTGAACAACTTCGGTAACGGCGCCGTGCACCGCTGTCGGTTCCGGTAGTACATGTTTATTGAACATGACCTTGGTTTTATACAAGTTCATCCGTAGGTCGATGCGTACAGAGGAGTCAGCCAGGTCATTCAGCATCTGTCGTAGGTCCTGCAGCGTTTCTGCCATGATGACGATGTCAACTGCAAATCGCAAGTGAGAGATGTATTCATCATTGATGTTGATGCCTCGCCCTTTCCAGTGCAGCGTCTTGAACATATCCTTTATTGCATTTGTGAACAGTTTTGGGGAAATAACGTCCCCTTGCCTCACTCCTTGATGCAATGGTATAGGTTTTGTTTACTGATTCTGTACTTGGACGGACATGGTGGTGGCTTTGTAGAGACAACTCATCACTTGGATATATCGCCAATCTATTTGGCATCGCTGCAGGGACTCCAGAACGGACCAGATTTCAATCGAGTCGAAGGCCTTCTCATAGTCCACGAATGCTAGACACAGGGGCTGATTATACTTCTGGGTCTTTTGTATAATCTGCCGCACTATGTGGATGCGGTCTATGGTGCCATATCCGCTCCGAAATCCAGCCTGTTCCGGTAGATGGAATTCGTCAAGTATTCACGAAAGGCAGTTCGTGATGACTTTTGTGAACAGCTTATAGACGTAGCTTAGAAGGGAAATAGGTCGGTAGTTCTTCAACCGGGTGTTATTTCCCTTTTTGAAGAACAAGACAACTACACTTCTACTCCACGCCTCCGGAGTTCTCCCTTCAAACAGGACAGCATTAAAGAGCTTTTGGAGCTCCCTCAGTACGGGTTTACCTCCAGCCTTTAGCAGCTCTGTTGTAACGCTATCCTCTCCAGGGATTTTTCCATTTTTCAGCTGTTTAAGAGCCAGCACGATTTCGTCAATGTTGACTTCTTCGATTTTAATGCTAATCTGAAAATATGATGATTATGTTTATATGAAGTCCACGCTATAGGTAAATATAAAATTATTGGAGAACCACTCAGACTCCTTCTATGTCTGGACAACTATCCAGACGAGAGTGATACATAGGCCATACACAGCCGTAGGTATCTTGACTTCAAGTAGGTATTTTAATATTTCACCCTAGCAGTTTAAGTTACAAAAAAATTACTTATTAGTCTAAGACTAGATTGTAATCTCAATGAAAAACCTAAATAGGGTCAATCATATAAAAAAAATGGTGATAGGATTTATTTTTGTTACGGAATTTCTTGATTCGGTTGCCGCGCTCAAAGCCCGCGATATAAGCTATGCAATAGCTTAAAACAAGTAGTTATTGATACAATGGACTCCGTTTGCAGAACTAAGTAGTAGAGTAGTGATAGGCCAGTAACGGCTGCAATTTACGATCCCAAACTATGCAGGTGTGCGTGTATTTTATGTTATTTGTTTTATCATTACAGCTCAAAATCGGTGAAGAAAAATATTGTGAACAAACCAACCGCCATATCCTAGACACAAAACACACATTCGTGTCATCCACTAATTCGCACTGGACTTGTGTAGTCGATTGTGTTGTGACACAGGGAGTACAGTATCAGAGTAGAGACTTATGTCTAATGTCTCAAATAGGACCGCAGTGCGTGCGGTCACAATCAGATTTAAAAAAACCGGGCCATGCTCAGTGTAGGGTTCCGCAGCCTTAAATAATTGCATTAGCAGAAGAGCGTATGTTCTTGGCACTTATGCCTTTTTGTTGAGAGAAGCAGTTTTTCGGCTATAACTCAATGACGGTATATCCGATCAGGTCCGAAATAATTTTAGATAAGTTGCGGCCACTATAAGACATTTTTTCACCAAATTTCATCAATATTCATTGAGAAGTCTCTGAGTAAAATGTCTGTGACATACGGACGGACAGACATGACTACTGGACATACGCATTCTGAATCCGAATCTTTAAATGAATTTAAATGACTGACGTGTTCTCGCCCCATACACGCTAGAAAATCTTTTTTTCAGTATGTTACGTCGTAATCGTTTTTGTTAAATGCGCTGCGATACGCGGGCGCCTGACGGGACGGGCAAGCGGGCCGCTCGCCGCCGCCCGCTGTTCCGCACCCCGATCTCGCCTGTATATGTACGTGTGTTCGTTTTGTTATCTGTCTTCCTGACTATTTGTTGTTTTTTCTGTATTGTACCTTAATTATCATGTAGTGTGCGTTATCTCAATGAATAAATAAGTTTTATATATATAAGTTTTTTACTACTATAAGGATTTCATTTTTTGCCATTTTGGCTACGGAACCCTAATAAGGATTTGAATTGCACTGATACCTACTCTTATGTGTCAGCGTGACGCCAACCATCAAGCTCACGATATGCTAGTCTCTTCATTTAGAAAAATGAAAAAAAAAAAAAAATTATATGTGGATAAAATTTATGTAATAAAGGTACTCGTCGAGTATTCAGAGGCGTCAGGAAAACTTTTTGCTTACTTGTAAAGCCAACCCGTTTAAAAGGCATACTTGATTTTAACACTTGTAGTAAAAAACGCATCCGCGTAGTCGTTGTCATGACTTGAAGTATTTTTTATTACTTTATATAATTTAAATAGATTAATATAATAAATAGGAATGTACTTGAACTTGCCCTTCGCACTGACAACAGAGATTTTGATTATTGCGATTAAATGTAATTACTTAAGAATCAAACTATCAGTGCTATCAGTGCAGTGTTAATCCTAAATACTTATAAAAAATCTACTTTATAAGCAATTTGACTGATAAATTGAGTAAGAAACAAAACATCTAATATATAAAATTCTCGTGTCACAGTTTTCGTTGCTATACTCCTCCGAAACGGCTGGGCCGATTTTGATGAAATTTTTTGTGCTTATCCGGTATCTATGAGAATCGGCCAACATCTATTTTTCATACCCCTAAGAGTTTGTTTGTTTGTTTGAATGCGATAATCTCAGGAACTACTGGGCTGCACTGAAAAATTTATTTTATTGTTGGATAGCCCATTTATCGAGGTAGGCTATAGGTTATAACATCACGCTACGACCAGTAGGAGCGTAGCAGCAATGAAAAATGTTATAAAAAAAAGGAAGAAAAAAGGGAAAATTACAATCTATTATTTATGCCCCTAAGTGATAAGGGTTATCCACCCCTAACATTTATAACTATACTATAATATTAGAAGAGAGAGAAGAGTTTGTTTGTTTGTTTGAACGCGATAATCTCAGAAACTACGGGTCCAAATTGAAAAAAATATTTTACTTTTAGGTAGCCCATTTATCGAGGAATGCTATAGGCTATAAAACATCGCGCTACAACTAATGGGAGCGGAGCAGCAAGTAAAAATGTTTGCAAAAATGGGGAAAATTTACGCAGACGAAGTTGCGCGGGTCAGCTAGTAATTATATAAGAAATTATTCTACTCCCATATGACATTTGGTACACTAGTGTATCAATGCAATATTATGGTACCATATACCTCATCAAATGATGGAGTAGGTGGTGGCCATAGGAACGAAATAATAAATCAAGCAAGTTTGGGCTCATTCGATTAATCTTGACAAGTTCTCCGATCCAAGATGATTTGATGGAGCCGGAAGGTGATACTCATCAGTCATGTACATAACGTACATACCTGCGATTCTCCGAATTTTTAATTTAAAAATAATTGTCTTCCTTTCAGAGCATTTAAATAACAGAATGATTGTTAAATAGTTTTTTTTTTACAATTTATTTTTATTCTTAAAGTCAAGCACCTTACTTTTGTAGCGAATTTTTTTCAAAACCCATTAGCATAATGACTAACAAAAATCTGTGAATGTACTGAATTTTCAACTATATTTGCTAAAACATAAGTATTATTATTTTGTTATATAAAGTTTACTAAGTGTAAAAATGTATATAAAAAAATCATGTAACAACTAGCGCCATCTTACAGATACATATCAAACTTGTTACATTCTTACTGTAGAGAAGATCAACACATTTAATACTAGTTGTTTTATCAGTACTAACACATAAGCGGGACTTTCAATTAGTTCCAAATTCCCTCACCAAAATATTGAATTCTTAATTATTGTCACAGAATGCTGGCAGGGTTGGCGGAAATATAAACAAAATAAATATGTTAAGGGTTACCTAACTCTACGTTAGGGGAAAATTTGGACTTGACTACCTTTTGAAAATTACTCATTAAGAGTGACCTACCTATCTCTCTTACGAGTAAAAACAGGATTAAGCAATCTGTAGTCAGTTACTTAATAAAACATGAATTTCTCGAGTAGTGAAAATGACTGGCACTGAGTTGTCATTATTTTCACAGCGTGTAAAAATCATATTTTCAATTGACTTTAATTAAAAAAAGATAACTAGCAATAAGGGTCTCACATTACTTACAATCTTGTAAACCCCTCCAGCTAAGCTAAATAGTTGGTGTTAGAAGTGGATTCACATCGGTAGTATGATGGATAGGGACGTCATGATTGTGAAAAATGGAAAGACGAAGAATGTTGTCTCACAAAAAACTCTAACAAATATGAAACTGTTTTAATTCTTTAGAGCCATGAACTTTGGGTCAGTCTGACAGGAAGCCATTTCAAAGTCAGCACCGAGCGTACAATAACGTAGTGATGCAACTGCTGAGCACATAATGGTGTGATGGAGCGGCCTAGACAAGGTCGGCGTACGAGATGGGTGGCACGTCACTGTGACGTTACTACGCTACTACTAATGGTAAAAATCATTAGTAAATCGCTTCGAGTTTGCGTGCGTGAGAACTGTGTGAAAGAATATCGGCGAAATCATTGCTAATGAAATTCGTAAGCGTCTACAAATATGATCAAAACTGATTGAATTTTAATAATTCTACAAATGATGATTAAATTGTGTCAAAGTCTAGGAATATTATTATATAATTTAGTATTTTTTTTTATTTATATATACTAGGATTGACTTTTTGTTGACAACGAGTAAATACTCCATTATTAGTGAAAAAAGCAATTACAAGTGAAACAATAAATACAGTAGAGTGTTACTTTATGTTACTTTGTTTATAAACAATAGCTATTATGACAACAAGATAAAGATGTTTTTTTCAAAGACTTGAATTGTGGTTGAATGAAACTCAGTGACCGTGTCAATATGTCATAATTTTGTTTTTAGCATAGGTTAGATCATAAGATTCATTGCTATGTTATAATTACGAGCCCTAGCTCGTAATTATAACATAGCAATATAATAATAATAAATAATAATAATAAAATACGTCCTAACGTATTTAGTGGTAACAATGCGTGCATTACGAACATGTTGTACCCGGGGGTACAACCATCTACTCGAGGTCAACCGTGTGGGTGGCGTCCCTGACCGCCCAGAATAGGGTCCGCTTACCATGGCGGTCTGGGCCATACGCGGATACCGCACGGTGTCTGCAGAGGCAGCGTGCACATTGGCCGACACACCTCCGTACGATTTGGAGGCGGAAGTGCTCGCCAAAGTGTATCGGCGGGCGGTGGTTGTTAGGAGCCCGAGGAGCTACGCGCTTGGCACTGTGAGGGCCACCGGGCAATCATGGTCCGGTGGCAGGGCCAACTGGAGGCTTCACGGGCAGTTGTTCGAACCGCGGAGGCGCTCCGACCAGTCTGGGGAGTAGGCAGGGTTACATCACGGGACCCTTTCCTTCCGGCTGCTGCAAGTCTTCGGACACTTCGCTCATTGACAAAATGGGTCATAGTACCTACATATTGCTTTTATTCCGACTACCTACAGGGACTGTAGTTAGTCGGATTAAAAGCGTTAATTCTCGTATATAAAATATTTATAACCATGCAATGCGAAAGTCTAAAAGATTGACGATTATTCGCGGTTTTCCTAGCAAACTCCATTTTTTACATATATATCCAAACCCACGAACCCGTCCACCGTCTAGTGGCCCATACAATCGTCGATCTTTATATAAAACGTCAAAAATAATGAAAATGAAAATAGGAATAACATTTTATTTAATCCTCCCTAACGTGTAGATACTTATTTAACATTTTCGACAAAAATCGTACATCGTACATTGCCCACCGTAGTAGGGTCTACGCGATACCAATTTAAGCTACGTATTTAGTGTTAATTCTATGCCATAGATATATAAATACTAAAATCCTTTACTTCGTCTACATCACACATAGTTTGCAACAAAGTTCTCGAACGACTATCCGTTCTTTCGTGCATTCACTTCCATCAACTCGTTCAGTCAGTACCGTGAGTTCTCGCGAACAGACCTGTGCGGTTTGCGGTCACAGAATTAAAAAAAAAGTGAGTGTTCTATTCTATTATGAAAATAAATTCTAATTTTGAATTTATTCTTTTTCTAATGATTTATTGTTTTTGTTTTAGGGCAATGTTCTTTTATTGTTTTTGTGTTGTTGTCAAATGTGTTTTGTTTTTGAAATGTTGTTTATTTTCGAAATGTGACTTATATTCAAAATGTTGTTTATAAAGCGGTTATTGCATAATTAAACATCTGGTTGCAAGAATTAGATCGAAATAGAAAGTTTTGTTGGGCTATATTCAGATATGTTGTACATACACCTAATATTTTGACCTATTACATGTCTACTAAGACTTAGTTCGCGTTGGTAGGTAAACAACTAGCTATCTCGTGGTATCGTAGCTGACATTTTTGACAATATTCTAATTACCACACGGTGTTTTGTATATTACCAAGAGTAAAACTTAATTATTATACCTTTAGCCGCGGCTCCGTCTGCGGAGATATCGGTAATTGCGATAAAAAGTAAGCCTGTGTTCTTCCCTAGGATTTCCCCTATCTCCTTGCCAAATTTTAAAAATGTAACAAACGTATAGATACCCTTTCTTATAAAATAATTGTATAAAGGTATGCATTAAGCATTTTACGTCATGACTTTATATCAATTATAATTAGAACGAAGTGTGGGTTTTTCAAAAAATAATCCTAAAATGTTTCAATAAAAAATTAAATAAATAAATACAAAAATATAACAAATTAGATAAACAATAGGTACAAGAGAAGAATACACGATTCTAATCAATAATGGGTATTCCCAGCGAACTTTCATATTAGCATCCGTTTCTGAAGGTTTTCTTAGTTTTGAGGTCACACAGTATCGAGAAACACAATACCTTGGTTCTTATACAGATTAGTTATTATGTATACTTTATGTTTTTGTAACAATTATTAGGTAATTAATCAATGTTGTGAGGTGCTACTAAAGAGTACCTTCTACAATGTAAGATAAAATGAGATATCTCATATTAGCGCACTTGTAACTATTATATGAAAAGTACATTATTTTTATAAATTATAATCTTATTGATTTTATAATTAGAAATTTAATCAGTTAATCTGTTAAGTCAATTCTGTTTTCTGTTTGACATAATTAATATTTTCATAAATGCTAATCATACAGTCGCTTGCTGCATTCACCGTAATCTCTAGTTGGTACATGTGACTTGTGTACCACGCGCTTTTTGCAAATCCTAGTAAGTACTATAACTGTAGACGCACAGGACACCACTTTGAGTGGCCCATGAATTGTTGGCCCGAGTCAGGGTGTTCCGTACATCCGCAATTTTTTGTACCACTCTACTGCAAAAGTTTTTTTTTATAAACAAAAAACAAATAAAGAAAAATGTTTTGAATGTAGTTTAGAGAATTTATTCTAGGACAAATATATGCATAGTATGAGCCGAGTCGAGTTGGGACGTAACTTTTAATTAAGAATGGACCACCCATTCCAAACTTCTCTCTCGAGTTTGTAATGAACATTTTAACTCCTAATATCGTATGTATGTAAGGTACTCACTGGTACGTGTCCAAACGCACGACCTTATACACTTAGTTGTGTTTCAAGGATACTTGTGCGTCTATCAAAGATTCGATTCTCGGTCACTATCACTCACCACTCATACGTCATATTACAAAATGCACTCAGTGATTGCAGGAAGGTTTAATTAACACTCCGTTAATTTTTATGACGTCAGGTTTTCTACATTGTGGTTTTTATGCGAGAGGTTCTGAGATGGTTTTTGGGTATTTCAAACGATAATAAGATTTTATTTTGTATGAAATTATCACTAGGCAGGTGCAAAACTGGAGTACCTACCTACCTTTTTGTAGCATTTACACACTTTCAGTTCACTCTATACGCCAACGCTATAATTCCAGTTTCAATATAAAAGTACTGACTATTCTGCGACAAATTTAACAGTATTTTAAACAAATAAACCAATATTTTATAGAGTTAAGGACACAAGCAAGCATACTGACCTAATAGAAATATGTAACAATGGTCTATGGCAGCATTTAAGAAGCTCTGCCTGACTAAAACACTCAATAACCACGTACTAATATTAGAACTAGAGTAATCATAATTACAGCAAATATTCAAATAGCAACAACTTGCAACGGATATTGCAATAAGCAATTAAGTGGCAACATTGCGCAATAATACGACTATGTATAGCCACCCTATTACTTGGTGGAAACTTCGCAAATTTAGTCGTAGTTGCTTCATAAATCATAAGGCAATAATAAAACCCTGTAATAAGTAGTTATACATTATAATTGATATTGTTACATCGCTTATAATACCCTAAGACTCTTTCTGTATTGATCTCAGCCCTGTACCGTATCATGTTAGAACCATACCTTATCAGACCGTCACAAAAATCTAAAAATCCCAGGAATCGAAACCGCTTCTTCCGTATGCCAAACCGGGTCCGGAATCGGACATAAACGGAATTGTCAAGAAATGCCTATAAAAATTACTATAATTAACTGAAAAGTTATACATTTTTTTTCAAATTAATAATTTCATTATTGATAAGTGTTAAATATAGTTAGTGCATATTTGTGTATGGTTACAGTGTACTGTTAAACGAATATGATCGGAGCTGGATTTTTGAAATGTCCCTAGTAGGTCCTCACATGAGTACAAAAAAACCCTTACTCTATTTTTTAAGCTTGTAGTCGTTTTGTCTGTTTTTTTTTTAAATTGCTTTCTCTTATATTGATTGCTATTTGTCAATGAAATTATGTATTACTAGCTGTGCCCGCGACTTAGTTCGCGTGGAAGTTGGGTTTATAATAAGGTAGTTTATATTACAATTCAACTTCTGTGTAAAACATATTGTAAACATGCTCCACAATGCTCTGTGGCATCTATGGATATTTGGGCCTAGCTTTAATCAGGGCCCAACATATGGCAGGGTAAGTCAAGCGCAAATGCCCAGTGCAGCAAAATGAAGGGCGACAAAGTTTATGGCGCCAGACGGTTAGAAGACAAATTATTAAAATTCCCACGACCACACCTCGACAAAAAAGTGATTTGCATCACATCAAATTATTTCTAAACTTATTTCAATATTTTTTTTCACTCACTTTAGAAGATTAAAATATTATTTTATATTGTCTACATCGGTGAATTTAAAAATAGGTGTGTCAACCTGTCGCAAATTAAGATCATCATATATTCATATCCCTCTACGTAAGAATTTCAGTTTTTTTTAAAATCAATTTTCCTGATTCTTTTTAATTTGTATTTAAACGCCATCTATTTTCAAAACTGGATAAGTTTATTTTTATACTTGATGATTTTATATTAAACTATCATGCATATTAAACGTAGGTAAGCAAGGTATTTAACCTTAAATTATTCACGCGATCAAGACCCGTAATACATATATTTTCATAAGATGTATTATATATTTTACTTTTTGCAAATCGCGAAAGTTTATTAACATTTGTAGGTAAGCAATTTTGGCACTCAGAAGAAATCGAATCACAGATGGCGCCACGTGTTTTTCTTTAAGCAATTAACATTTATAAATTCTAGAATATATCAAGTAATTACTGTTTATTTGTAATGTAATATTGTTTTTCATTTCTACATTTATAACATAATCACTATTCATGCAAAACAATGTTAAAGGTGCCTATTGGAAGTGATTATTAATATGAAATTTTGTTAAACAAAGTAAACATGTTAAAGTCGAAAATAAAAGCTTGTATAAATAAGTATACATTTAGAAAAATACATAAAAAAAGAATAAAAATAATTTGAACACAACACAAAAAGAGACTCGCAACTAGGGAGTCGATCCTCCGACCTCGCTCGTTTAATACCGCTACTTGTGCCAATAGACCACCTCAGCTGATGCAAACACGGTTAAAATAGTTGATCTTAAGAAAATTGAAAATGTTGTGTTTAGCTCCTAATAGTTTTAGCGTGAAGTTATTGTTTCCATGGGTTACAATTGTAAATAATGTCTTATTGTGGAAAAAATTGTGAAAAACCATTGGTTCGACAAAACATACGTTGCTGCTCACTCCCCATAGACGATAGCATAATGATTTATAGTGTAAGTAATGACCTATAGTATTTACAATAAAACTGCAAATTTTCATGAAGATCCGTCAAGTAGTTATTGTTTTATAACGATAAATAGCTACAGACATTATCCGTCATTGCTTAGGTCCTATGGGAAATAGCGTGATAAATTATAGCCTATATGTTAATCCAGACTACACATACAAAATTTCAACCGAATCTGTCCAATAGTCATTGCGTGATGCGTGTTCAAACAAACAGACAGACATTTTTAAAAATGTAGGAATGTGTTTAAATACTCTTTTCGAACATTTCCCAATTTTTTTTTTCACTATGTTCGGCCATGTACAGACACGTGAAATTAACAATTTTATGAAATGTATAGATATATATTAGTAATATTTCGGGACTTAATCGCGTGAATTATTTAAAGGTACGAACCTTTTATTTACCCGACGTTTCGATCGAATTGCACCGATCGTGGTCACGGGTCGACTGTATAGATATATGTAGATAGATAGCATGATTCAGTATTCACGCGCGATGGCTTATTATTAGCGTATTTCATGTATAACTTTGGTGTTTCTATACCGATTTCTATTAGTATTTTTTATGGAATAGTTAATTATGTTATTTTTTTAATTAGGGATGACTGAGAGTGTTATAAACGTAAGAGTAGACAAATATAATCAGAAAGCTTCGAACTACTAAGCTATCGGGAGTTGCACGTGATATTGTGAGTCAACCATAAAAGATAGACATATGCCGTCGTGGGATATTTTTTACATAATTTTAAGGAGAACATTTCCGTCATACATGATTTCTGTGTAGCTTTAACCATTACGGTTGCACACGCGACGAAAGCTTAAAAAATGGAGTAACTTCTCCCGTTTTCCTTCACTGCTCTGCTCCTATTGATTGTAGCGTGATGAAAAGTATACTTTAACCTACTCAGGAGTATGAAAAATAATTGTACCAAGTTTCGTTAAAATCCGTCGAGTAGTTTTTGTTTCTATAACGGTTATACAGACAGACAGACAGACAGACAAAAATTTTACTGATTGCATTTTTGGCATCAGTATCGATCCCTAATCACCCCCTGATAGTTATTTTGGAAATATATTTCATGTACAGAATTGACCTCTCTACAGATTTATTATAAGTATAGAAGAAGATAGAAGATATAGCAGGTATGAACAAATCGAGAGATTATCGCACTATTCCTATTTTCCGGGGTGAACAACAGCTTCAACTGTGTAATTTTAATCAAAATTTTAATCTACGTTATATTTAAATATTGTACAATATTCTTATTTTTTATAAACAATTAGAGAGCTCAGCAATGATAACACAGGTCATAGGCTGGCGATCACGTTGTAAAAAATGTCACACCAAAAGTAACTTATAACTTCGAAACTTTGTTGTAACTTTTTTAAAGACAATTCTCGCCCTGTGCCGCGGAGGACTTTACAACATGCAAGTACATGAGAACTCGGTACATCAATTTTTGGATCACCTAAAGTGGTCTCCCGTGTGGGAATCGAACCCACGATCTTTATCTTAGCAGTCAGAGTCACCCACTAGACCAAAAAGCCAGACAAACAAATTTGCGTGTTGCATCTAGTATGTGAACTAAGCAGTGTGTAGTATTCAATATATCGTCCAGTCGACAAGGTCACAGTCGCCGGTGATCGTTTACGTAAAGGTGAGCCACGCATCCGGTTGGTCAGCTCCACGCGCTGTCGAAACGCCACATAAGTTTGCTTATATTCTTTAATTTAGCCTAATTTACTAATATGTACATCAATAACATTAATATAACAAAACGAAACCCGACTGTTGCTGAAGAATTATATGAACTGCCTTTGTGGCGCGGTGGGAGTGTGTCCGACTGCTACGCAATCGAACCCAAGACCTCTTGTCGTGGGTTCGATTCCCACACGGGACACCACTTTGTGTGATCCACAAATTGTTGTTCCGAGTCTGTGTGTACTTTATGTCTGTGACTTATATGTTTGTAAAGTCGCCAGCGACACAGGGCTTCTACCCTACTGCGGGAGCGTGAATGGACGTACATGTACACGAAAAAAAAGACCCTCCTTTTAGCGAATTGAATCGGCTATAGTTCCAGGTGCTCACGGCAGTAGGTACTAATTTAACCTAATAATATCTACGACTCTAGATAGACTGAAAGACAAAGCCCTCGGTAGTCTATGAGTTACATCGAGCATAGCCGCCGGATTCAAAAGTCACTGGCGGTATAGCTATATGTTTTGCAGGGTAATTATAACAGACTGAACACCTACTGCAAACTTATTTACTAACAATTACACGCGCAACTCGTTTTTGTTCAATTACCTTTCTTTCTCATGAATAGTGATATTGGTTACCAGTTTACGTTACGTACATATCACAGTCTAAATCCAGTCCTTTCCAGTATTTCCGTGATTAATGTAGTTAAGTAGGTAGGGACTCTTTTCTGGATATTCATAAATCTAAAAATGCTTCCATCACTAACCGGGCTTATTTTGCCTTTACCAGCATTTACAGATTATAAACATAGAAACATTGTAAAAATCGGCAATTTGGAATGGGCCACTCATTCCAAATTGCCGATTTTTACAATGTTTGCAAGTTTTTATTGCGTTGTAGTTTTTTGCAGCTTTGACATTACATGTATCTTTAATCATAACGTGTTGTTTTTTAGTGTGAATTCAACGCAAAAAGATTGTCTTAGTCCGTTCCTTCAGTTACCATAATATAAAATAGGCTATGTTTAGCATATTCAAGAATATAATCTGCTACTTGCGAGTTGTCGATGTCGCCTTGTGATATTAGAAATATTAAAACTTGGATAGTCTTATTAAACTATAAAATAATAAATATTTAGGTATTTAATGTATCCCTGCTTTTAAAATACCTAGATATTGGCAAATATGTAACGCGTGTAAAAAATTAAAAGATTAAATAAATCAAAGTCATTCACAAAGCTTATTCAACATTTGTTGTTCTGGCGAAGCCGGTTTTAAACATTTTTATACGACATTCTTTTCTACAATTCTTTTCGACATTTATCATTCAGTCAATTATTCTTAAAAGAGGCGGTTATAATGATCCAACAGACGACAAGATATTTCAGTTATTTTAATTTGCATGTTGTAAAAAACAGATAGTGTTTAACATATCTTTGTTATATCTAAGAACTATTTAAAAAGTTCTCGCACTTTGAGATATAGGCTACTGGATTCATTCTATTGCTCTGTGATGTTCGTATTATGTCGCGTCGCTTAGTATGGTTCATACGAGTGATACCAAATGAGGCACATAAAATAAAAAAGGATTACTTAAAAAAAAACTATCCTGTCTCTGTAGATTCAAGTCTGTAATGGGGTCTGTTTAATAGGTTTTAGGGAGGTCAGTTTTTATCAGCTTCTTTAGGCTTGGCTAACTGCGTGCTATCTAATACGCATGATTGCTATTTTAATACCGTACTAAATACTGATTAATCTATTCACAGAACAAGAAAAGTTTCAATTTAATTAATAGTCATTATTTAATAATTTAGTCTGAATAGGTAAATGGTACAATAGAAGCGAATCACAAGGCCTCAACGGAACCAATATATGACCTTAACATTTAAGGTCGTTGGTGACAAATGGACTGACTTTGTGTGAGAAGGACAGTTTTAGATTTTGTTTTATTAATTAACTGTATTATATACGTATCGGCTACAACGCTATGGCATAATTAGATTGTTATTTCTGCTATTTTTAGATTATTTTGCCCCGCGTTTTCTGTTATTCGCATATAATCAGAGGGCACGGCAGCCACCAGATTTTGACTACGGTGTAGAGTTTGCAGAGAACTTAAGACGATTAACATAGACCGCTATACGTTATGATGAGAATTAAAGAGGTTAGGGCGTTTGAAGTTAGGAGTTGGCGTCCATAATTTCTGATAACTTTTTTTGAAAGAGTTAATGTACCCGCTCGTCTTGGCGTCAATTTACATGAAAATGTTTTTGGTGGTATAAATCTTATGTACTGCACAGGATTAATGAAAAAATACAACATTAAGGAAAGACCAAGATTGAACATGTTCTACGAGTACTTGCTACCTTAGTTTGCACCAGTTTCCGTTGGATGCAGTTATTTATTTTAATGTCGCTTACGTATTTCTGCAGCAACTTAAAATTAATTTGAAAAAAAAATTGCGGCGCTCATACTGAGAAAAGAAAGGTCCAAGTATTAGGAAGAAATCCAAATGCTTACGATCATTAGTTAAAACCAACAGTGAAAACACTCCGAGATTATTTAATAATTATATACTCTGACATTGTGCAGACAAAGCCGGCAACAGCTGCACCCCGGTATTCCAAAGGTTCAGTTCACACAATATTATTAAGTAATCATAAATAAACATATTATTAAAACTCAAAAACAAAATGGCGAACCGTGGGAACTGTTCACCGTGAGTTATTGATGTACGTTCAAATAAAATTATACACTAACGAAGTGGCAATTTGCTCCATTATTCATAACAAACTGTGGGCAATCATTCTTTGCACATAGTAGGGCTGCCTAACATTACAATTATGTACTCCATTTACAATGTGCAACAGAAAACCTCCGGGCCTTTCTAGATGCAAATTAACAACGTATGGATTTTAGGTTATTTAGGATGCAATGATTATATGTTTTGATGTGTCAGTTTTTGTTGAAAAATATTCAAATTTTTTTTTTTGCAAATACTTTAAATAATGGGGACCCTGACTCAGTGGCATTGATTTGTCTGCAAGGTTAAGCAACGTTACCACTATCGGTTCATAGATGGGTGACAGTTTTGGAACGTTATCATAGGCCTCCGTGGCTCAGAGATCATGTTAAGCAGTCGTTCCTGCGCCTAATCTCTCTCCCGTAGTGTCAGATTTCCATCCCATCGGACTTCGGGAATAGGAGGGAATAGAGAGTGCACTTGTGTCTGCGCATACACAGTAACCGAAATCAGTTAGAAGACCATTTTTACATAGTGTCAGATATCATTAATAAAAAACCAAAAGTACAAACTCATTTCATAACACAAAAGTTATAACTTCAGAAATATAATGCCTATTCATCTGGTTTTCAATAAAAACTACATTGAATAAAACTACATTCTTTAGCGGTATTGTGTACTTTTTGACGGAAGGAGAGCAATGAAAAACTATTACGATATCATTACAATAAGAAGGTAAATTTCATCACCATCTACAATGTTACTATAGCTCAGGTAGGATCAGGGAATCGAGCGGTCCACAAACCAGTTCGAGTCCGAGTAACGATTACTTTTTTTTTTTTGGTTTTTGATTTGTGAGTTGTGTGTCAGTAAGATCGAAAAATATTATTTAAATTTCATCAGTATGTTAATAATGATCAAGTTTTTCCTTCTGACGATACTTCTGGAGTGCAACCTGTTGTTTTTTTATGTTATCTAATGAGATTTTTTCACGAAATCTCTTGTAGTTTTAATACTTGATATAGGTTTCAACTTAGAACATAAGTCTTGAATTTGCTCGTAGCTTTTTGTTACACGATGTATTTAATTGTGAATTCCTACACGAATATGGAAGAAACAGACAGTGTTATAGACTCTTGCACAATAATAAAAGCCCTCAGAGAAGATATGCGTAATAATTAATCTATAGTTTGTTGCACGTTCGCGCGGATCGTGCTTCACGTGATAGCAGTTATCTACCATCATCGTTATGATATCATTTTAAGGATTATAATCACACTGACACGTGATGGAAAGTAACTACCATTATTTGCAGATGATAGAGATCGGTGGTATCGTTTATGTGTTGTCTGTTATGTTGCATTTGATGAAAAATCATTATGTAGAATTATTTGAACCGGCCTATTCGTCTAGTGGTTAGTGACCCTGACTGGTAAGCTGGTCGTGTGTCTGATCTCCATCCAGGATAAAACTTTGTGTGATGAGCACGATGGTTTATTCTGTGTCTCGGTGTTATTTATCGGTAAAGTATATATTTAAAAATATATGAGCATGTTTTTCAGTTGTCTGGTTGCCATAGTACAGGCTCTGCTTAGTTTGGGACCAGATGGCGATGAGTGAGTATTATATTGTATTAGAAAGTTGGCAGAAATAGGGGAAAGAATGATGAATAAGATTTGTTTAAAAACAACAAGAGTTCGTTCTCGCGTTGATGTCTTTTCTTAGCAAATAATAATTAACACACAATACAAGCGCGCTGACTGCCGAATATTTAAACATTACTCAGTTTTGAGAAGCTACTCAGTTCTATTGCTGTCATTGTCACTTAAAGGTGAACATTAAAGACAGAAATACAGGAGCACGACTCAAATAAAAAAAAACGGGTTGCACTCCGGGAGTGCCGGCAGAAGTAAAAACTTGAACATAAACGTGCATTTTTGAATATTTTGGAATAGTTACGGATTTTGTTTTTTTTGGGAATTATTTTATTTTCCAATATACAAGTACTATCATTTAAGTATCATCGATTGCGCTGTCGTATACAAACATGACAATTTAAAAAATGGCAATGACAACGACATGTCAATTAAAAAGTTTATCTCTCAGAAAAAAAAAATACTGATGAAATTTGAATAATATTCTTCGATCATATTGACATATTAATAAAAAAATATGAAATACAAATCAAAAAACCAAAATCAAAAATTTAAAAAAAATAAAAAAAAATATAGTTACTCGGACTCGAACTGGGCTCTTCTGGTTTCTAGACCGCTCGATTTCCCACCTGAGCTATAATAACATTGTAGATGGTGGCGAAATTCACCTTCGTATTCTAATGATATTGTAGCAGTTTTTCGCTGCTCTCCATCCGTCTTACGAACTTTCGAACAGGGTCACGTGATCCTAACACGAGTTAAAAAAAAACCCAAAACAAAAAAGTGCACAACGTCGCTTAAGAAGTTTTTACTTCAATAATACTTAGTGCATTTATGTCTGCGACTTGTAGTTCAACGAAAAATTTGTTTTCAAGTAGTATACGTAACGTAGCTTGCCACAAGTTTCTACGTTGCGTTGGGCTCGATGTTGTTGTTGTTGTTGTGCCTAGTATGACAACTCATCACTTAAAGGTATACATATAAAAAAAAAATTAGATCCATTTGAGTGAATCGAGCATTAGATTTTTATCATTGTCGATAACATACTGAAGTTACAATCTTCAGAAACCGATAATGGAGAGACGAATAATAACGTCTTTGTAATAAACGTGTCATTGTATCGTGAATATTATGTTTATAAAGTCTCTTGCAACTTGTTAAGTATATACCTCACAAAAATAATTTGAATGAACACGTAGTCATTTAAAAGAAATAGCTCTCTTGAGCATAAGATAAAAGGCTCTTGTGTTTAAATTATATAAAGATGTGTGGTTTAGGAATTAGCTGACTGTACGTAACTGAATTCATAGGTTAATTAATGTACTCGGTCTCACTCACACACGTGATATTCTGATATTCTTTCCGATGTTTCAACCGTATAGCAACGGCCGTGGCCCGTGATCCCGGCCGTTGTAATACGGTCGAAACGTCGGACAATAAACAAGGTATTTTGCCTGAAATTATTCAGGAGATTAACACTTCTAATATATATATACAAAACGCGAAGTTTATCAACATTTATATTCTTATATATTTTTCGTTTTCTTCAATTTATTAGTGTGTGCTCGTCCCAGCCCTAGATGAATGATGGTCTGCAGAGCGCATCGTTGCCCAACGCAATGAGGCAACTCGCGATAACATCTAATATAAGTGTTGCAACTGTTGTACTCAATATATTTTTTTGCACTACAGTGCAAATTTATTATTGTACGCACTTTATTTGAAGTATACAGTTGAGAGCAATTAAAAATACTTAAAAATACTTACTTTATTTTACTTTACTTTATTGTTACTGTTTGACCGCAATTTGATTTTAGAATGCGTAATATGGCATTTTTGAAATTAGCAATAATTATAACACCAACAAGATTTCTGTGACACAGTTGTGTTTTGTTTTATTTAAGACAATAATATTGCTTAATACATTTCAAAAAAGTAGAAAGGTAACAAGAGGGTGTGGATTCGATTCCCATACGGGACATCACTTCAGATGGTTCAGAAATCGTTGTTCCGATTCCAGGTGTACCTACTTTATGTCCCTAATTTGTATGTTTGCACTCAAGGGCGGTTTTTTTTTAATATACGTTATTTTAACTTGCTTAAAGTGTACATAATGATGCACTTTTTAGTATTCAAAATGTAAGCATAATATTATTGTAATGCACTTTTCACACTCAAGTGCGTTACCTAAAGTGTACGTGGTGTATGTCCGGAACGCAATTAAGGTTATTTACTCGAGGCATTGTTGGACATGCTCGGTGCTACCCAAGCAGTTTAGTAAATATTTACTTTTACAATACTCAAGTAGAAGTATTAATATTTGTTTGTTTTGTTTGTAGTTTTGCTTGCTGCTTCGCTCTTATTTATGTTGGTTATCGCGATAATACTGGGTATACTATTTTTATTTTTTTCGTACGTCATTTTATGCAACAGAATATTTTATAACCAGACCATATATATAAGCCGGTGGTAGGTTCAATCATAGGCTCTGGGGGTAGCACCACCACCGCCATCACAGTGTCAATTTTATTCTTCCCCGAAATATTAATGCGATGACATCACTGTGTTTCGCTTCAGGGGCACTGTTGCAAGGCTAATTACTGTACAGACTTACGAACTAATTTCTTCTCAGATCTTTGCCAATTTGCTAGGTAGGTTAAATTAAACTAGGTAGGTATAACCCAAATATATTCCTTAGGTAGGTACTTTAACTTTACTACTAGCCAACTCCAGATCACATCATCTATCACCACACAATAAGAGAAGACCATCAAAAGGAACCGCAACCAACATTTATGTTCATTCAAATCGATTGTAAGAATGATTTCAATAAACGCGTATATCTCGGCCGAGTTTCTCAACGGACCGTTCCGGCTTCAATGAACTACACAATATTATTGCACCACAACTTTGAATTACAACAAAATTGTCTAGTGTTTGATATGCATTACTCTTTTTGTTAGTGATCCTGATTCAGGTGGGACAACATATTTGTCTATGGTTGTCTTTCGCTGGAGATACGTGATGGTGTAAAATAACTTAAGATTCGTTATTAATAATTTATTTATTCTTTTTATTGTAAAGGCATAGAAAAGATACATAATATTTTATCTAGGCATATCATGTCTGCGTTCTTAGGGAATACTTAATGCCTTCGTCATAAAAACTATCTATATTCAATCTGACTTCTTTGGTGGCGCGGCAGGAGTGTGTGCGACTACTGCGCAAGAGGTCCTGGATTCGATCTTACACAGGACCACTTTATGTGATCCAAAAATTGTTATTCAGAGTCTGGGTGCACTTTGTTTCCGTGATTTGTATGTTTGTTAAGTCCCGCGACACAGGGCTTGTACCCTAAAGCGGGAGTTGACTTTAAAACTAAGTTGATTCAATCCGTTCAGTGGTTTGAGTTGTGCGTAAATATATTTAACTCACGGTTATCTTTAATACTTATAATTACAGATAATTGACAAGAAATGTCTATAGAAAATGGAAACAGCTAACTAATTAGATAGTGTTCGCGTGTTGGCAATTTCAGTAGTAGTTAATTAAACGTATTTGTTGAAGTAAATCGCTTAATTGGTAGGTGTTGTAATGTTGTTGTTTACGTGAGCGCAATGGCTGGTAACGCTGACGTTTCCTCATGCCAAAGTTGTAGGCATAGATATAAGAGAGACAGTGTCTATTATACAGTTCTTTTTGCCCGCAAAACTGCCAGCGTGAATCGATACAACATTTATATATTGTATAGCTTCGAGCGGGCAATTTGTAAATAATAGGTGTGGTCAATTAAAAACCTAAAATTTTGTGAGACTACTGTCACCCGTATATTTATCAATTGAAAAAACAGGGCAAGCGCATTTTGGGCGACACACAATGCTGTTGTTTTTGTTTCATACTACTAACAATGTCATATAAATATTTTTCAATGGAATATATACACACTTGGTCTTCTCGTTAAGTTGTGAAGCCTACTTAGCTGTGATAGTTTTCCTTTTAATTTCACTATAATTATATACTACCCAACATCAACCATAATAGCAGGGGGAGGGACACTTGTCACAATTGGCTTAATATTTCACAAATGGATCCCTTAATCAAAAATAGTCTTCACAACCCTTAAACGTATTTAAAATACCTATCTAATTATACACAACACGATGGGGAAGGTGGAAAAAAATTACATCCCCACTTTACATATAGGGGAAGTACCCTAATATTTTTTTTTTTTTAAATTTCATTCTTTCACTTTGTCGGCGTAAGTAATTTGTGTATTCATGCAAAATTTCAGCCTTATAGCACTAACAGTATCTGAGCTAAGCTGCGGACGGACGGACGGACGGACATGGCGACGCTATATGGGTTCCGTTTATCCATATTGACTATGGAACCGTAAAAAGAAGTTTGACTGATTATTCAATCGGCGGATACGGCACCACGGGAGGCGTAATACTATTGTTAGGTTCACGTTGTTTAAATTTGATTATTCATTTCATTGCATTTTAATAAAATTTAATTCACTAATGATTTCATACTGAAATAACAAAGATACACGTTGACAAATATTAGTTACTCACAGCTTTAATGTGTCCTCGTAAAACTCAACATGAACAAAATCAAGGACAATCAACAAATTATAATAAATTCAGTCATTAATCGATTATATCATCATCATATCAATTTCCGCTAATAGTAAACAAAACATTAATTAATATTAAAACGATGACTAACTCTACCCATCCTAGCTCACCGGAGTAGGTGCAGCATTTGCATACAAGAGATACAATGTCACAAACAAACAAACAGTGGGTGGTACTACAAATTTCCTCACTAATTACACATGTCCTGTGTAAGATATATTTGGTATGACACCTACTGAGCAAATAATTGTTTGTAATTGCGGAGAATGTGTAGGGGTGATGTCTTAATTAGAGAATATGTTAATACAAATTGTCTCTTATAGAGAGGTAAAATTTACTAGCTGTGCCATGTGGTACTGGCTTAAGAATAGTACGACCCCATCTCTTCACGTGGGTGTCGTCAAGGCGACTAAGGGATTTCCCACCGGAGGACGGGTACTTTTAAGACTTACTGCGATCCCCAACCCGCTCGCCAAGCGTGGCGATTATAGCCAATACCCCCAAGATCTACAACAAGTACCGTGCCCATCGGTGGGACATCATATGGGTTGATATATATATATGTGCCCACGACTTCGTCCGCATGAAGTTGCAGTGCTGCTCTCTCCCTATTAACGTTAGCGTGTTGATAAAAAGTAGTCATGAAATTTTGGAGAGAGTTTTCTTTTATGATTTAGTTATGGGATAAGATAGGATAATAGGTTTGATTGATTTTTGTTGATTTGAGTTTTGTTTGATCCACAAATTGTTGTTCTGAATCTGACGCCCTCATTCTAACAACATTTTTACCAGCTAATGTTCTGTCTCTGTTTTTCATTCCATATAAAAATACGATAGAGGAAGACAACACGTTAGGTAGTTAAAATGCTATAATTAAAGTATTATGATTAAAGAGGTGATCATATACCAGGCTTGTGTATTTATTTACTTACAAAAAAATAATTACCTTGGTTTTAAAATATAGGTAGTTTTTGTTTAACGATTTATGTAGATGAACAGTACGAAAAGGAATTGATGATGATTTTAATAATACAATTAGGTACCCATCAGTACACCTGACAGTGACAACGTTGCTTAACCTCGCTGATTTATCGATTCGATCGGCCAATTCGACGACTATTGACTCGCAATATACTAGACAACCCAGGTACTGTGGCGTGCCGTATTGCTAGTTGTCTATTGTACGAGTATGCAACAGTAATGATTGGAGAGATAAATCTTTTGTAACATTGGTCAATGTAACCGTTATGTAATGTATGTCGTCGTTAAATTGACGCTAAGTTATATGTAGTAATAGAAAATGTTAACACTCCTGAACATTAAATGAAATGTAGACTTTGAGCAGTTTCATTTATTATGAAGATGTATTTCAGTCTCGTCGAACATTTCTTTAACCGCCCCAAATCGGACTTATTTTAACAAATAATATTAAATCTTTCTTTCAAAAATGGAATTATTGTATTTATAAAGTAATTGGGGAAAAGGTGCTTAAAAAAATACTATAATATTCGGCCTATATTTTGTTAAAATGAGCATTTTAACAAATTATGATGTCTGTAACGAAGCAATAACAAAAGCCGTGATAGTTCTTTAACTACCGGCTAGATGGCGCATGCGAGGGCCCAAATCGCGAGCATGAAAGGATAGATAAATTTGAGGTCTAGTAACATAATCCAGATAGGTGGTTCGATTCCGGCCCCCGTTTGGCTTACGGAAGTCTCGGCTTCGATTCCTGGGTCTGGATTTAAAAATTTTCTATCTTTCAAAAATGCAATTATTGTATTTTATAAAGTAATTGGCAAGAAATTCCTATAAAAATTACTATAATAATATTAAATAGTTTTGTATTCTTTATGCCCATACTGCATTGGTTACCTATTTATTTATTTGTTTGACTGTAGTTAGACCGTATAAGCTTTCTGTACAGTGGTATGGTAGTTTTTTCGACCCCTTCAAGAGACAGGGTGATAGTAAGATTTGGTATTAGCAGTGACTATTATTAGCTTCAGTTTTCATCGCTGATTCTGTCTTTTTGACTATTTTTCACTCTAGACGCTGAAAACCAATTTTCATTAATATTAGTACAGAGAAGGTTTTACTTTTGTCGCAATAATTGATGTCAATACACGTGAACCCACAAGCAAAGGTCAGAAGAAATAAGACCACGTCCTGAAAACGAAAAAAACCGCCACCAATATTTGTCCTTATAGAGATCGAACTGTCGACCGCACACAAAACCACATTCCAACATTGGCGCCAACCTTATCAAAATCTTTCCATTCATAATGTGCAATGTCAAAACTACATACAATCGATAAATCAACTATTGCTACATTTGATAAGACAACAAATTTTAAAGCAACACCACAGACTTTACATTCATTTAAAATTTGACAAGGTAGTATTTGATTCCCCATAGCACATATCTGTCGTTTTCTGAGCATGGTTGCTCAGAAAACAGGCTTATTTAAACGAAAACCAAATGATTTATATTACGAGTCTTGTAGGCTAAACAGCAACAATCGCAAATTCATAGTCATTCATCACTGCTTATGAATTAATACAGTATGACAGTTACGATAATCTAAGATTTCTGTAGCAAATATTGCACTTTGTTATTATTTAATTATTATTTGTTATATTTAATTAACCTTCGTTTTCTTTACCGTCGCATTCTTTACATATTTTTTCCCTGTCACTTAATTCAGATAATAAAACTTAAAGTTAAAAATAAAAATCCGATCGTTTTAAATATTGATTTCAAAAGTAGTTTAACGTTTAATATGTCTGGTTGTGTATAAAAGTGAGTGCTGTATCGAAGTGTAGAAGCGGTCAAGGCCGCGGCCGACTGCTCTCAATACCGATTCGCGCCAAATTGTCGCCGGAGAGATGGACTGAACGTCTAAATGAGAACCGGTTTGCATACAAGTGATGCTGATAATTTTAAGGCATCTTTACAATATTTTAATTAAAGGTTTTTAAGAGGCGAAGCCTAGTAGTCCCAACTGAGTCGTAGGTCGCGGATTCTATGCTAAACGCCCGTGCAGCAAGTGCATGCGTGCGAGCGTGATTTGTTTCATCATCCTGCTCAATCGGTAAAGTAAAACAAAATAAAAAAAATCTAAAACAAAAAATTCGAAGACATGACAACTATATACACCAATCCTCACTGGCTATACTGTAGAGTAGTAATCTATAGTTCATACCTTCTCTTAGAGGCGAGACCTAAGATACAGCAGCGGTAAAGTTATAGAGCTAACAATTTACTTTCGTTACAGGCTATTCCTTAATCTGCGGTTATTAGATCACTTGTTTTGTTATAAACCAGATATTCTTACTTGACTTACAGACAAAAATCGACACCAATATGCTTTAAATATCGATTTATAATAGTATAGGTATTATGATAGATTCATCTGCTCACAGTTTTGAGAAGTCCAAGCCTTCTCCAACATACGGCTATAGTGGTGACCATTTAGGTGTTGCTCCAATGCTGGTTTTTCTTAGTCCTTTGATTGCATTACTTGGCCCTGTGCCAAGTGTGTCTTGCAATCTCATTACACATGCCAATTTCCTTAAACATTGAACGGTAACAGGTCAAATGCATCTAGAATTAATTTACCCGTGGTATCAGAATTTGAGAAAACTGGAAAAGAAAAACGTCACTTTCGACGAGGCACTAATCTTCTCGATCTTTTACGATGGTAGTTAAAATCCTTTTGCAATTTAAATATAATTATAAACAAAACGCAGACGCATACGATTATGTTTTCTGTGATATAAAACTCCCAAAGTATTTCTAAAAAGGAACATTTCGTTATGATAAACAAATCCACTAAATATAGCCACTTTCTTTTATTCTGAGGTCTAGAGGACTAGGTGATGACCTGGGAAAATTTAGAAGACCTGGTGAAAACCTAAAATAAAAAAAGAAGTACGTTCATTTTCAAGAATAAACAACTAATATTTTGTGTGATCTGACTTAGGACATTCAAAAAACCGGTCAATTTGCGCAGCATCATATGTTTAAAGTCCAGCCTTGCCACAAGCACTGTTAACTGCGCAATTACTACCGAGACCATCTACAATATTAACGGTTACACCATTCTAAAACAATTGTAGCCTAACGGTTCCTGAAAATAAAAAGGTTGCTATAAATTGTTGTTCCGAGTCTGGGTGTAATTTGTGTCCGTGACTTGTATGTTTGTTAAGTCCCCCACGATACAGGGCTAGTACCATATGAGCGGGATGAGTCTTAAAAAAAAACCTTGCATTACACTAGTAATGGATCGAGAATATTTTTCAATTTAAAAAGCCATTGATTGATCTTAAGCGACGTTAAAAGTTTTCAAAAGATAACTAACGCTAACAATGCTAACCATTAGACCAGTACCTAATATGAAAAAGCATCTGAATAACACAGTAGTCTAACACTCTCATTAAACAAGCTTTCTTATAAAAAAACAGCATCGAAATCAGTCCAGCTGTTTAGGCACTATCGTTGCCACAAGCAGACAAGACACACAGATACTCGTAGACCAGGTAATTAAATAAAAATAAAATACCTACCTCTCATTTTGCATCAGAGGTTTCAAATAGTATAAAAAAAATGGGCAAGTGCGTGTCGGGCCACGCACAATGTAGGGTTCCGTAGTCTCTCCCCCCCATTCGAATAAGGCGGCTAAAGAAGTGGGTTTTCTGTTGTTTATGTTTCATACTTACAACGTTTGTACGAAAATTTTAAACATGTAAAGCCTACTTAGCCGTGATTGTATTCCTTTTATTTTCACTATATATACTACTACCATGATTTTTTTCACATACCCAATATCTGGCGGGGGGGGGGGGGGAACACTTGCAACTTGATTTGATTCTAACAAAAAATTGCACTTTAAAGCTTAATATTTTACAAACGAATCCCTAAATCTAAAAATCGTCTTTCCAACGCCTAAACGTTTTTAAAAGACCTATATAATGATACCCCACACGATGTCGGCGTAAATAACATGTGTATCCATACAAAATTACAGCCTCCTAGCACTAACAGTCTCTGAGCAAAGGTGCGGACGGACGGACAGACGGCGGATGGACATGGCGAAACTATAAGGGTTCCATTTCCATTTTGGCTACGAAACCCTAAAAATTAAATATGTAAAATAATAATACATTTTGAAGTTGGTGCCGAATAAAACATAAAGACCACCAGTTCATGGCACCAACTTCAAAATGTTTAATTTGTTTTTGTTATTATAGGTATATTATTTATTGCTTTTTAGTTGCCTTGTATTTATTTTAGAAGTCGGTGATATTTTTTTGTAAAAAAGTTTTTATTTTTCACTTTTTAGTGGGTTGGTTTGTAATTCACTTAAGTTACAATAGGCTTATGTCAACTGCTGAAATCCTTTTACAAAATATTGCTCACCCCGATGCAGGGCCGTTAATTGTTAAGGAGTTCACTATCAGCTCTATTATATTGTGGAATAGTAGTAGGTTTAACGAGAATAAAGTTCTATTCAATACCATATTAAAGTAACTGAATCGCAAACTGTGAAATATTGAATAGGTCTGCTCGTCATTTGTGGTCTTCATCATCAGTTCCACTTCACCAATTGGTATTTTTTAAGAGTAAATGCACGAATCACTATGAAATATACCTAAATCACTGTAGGTGTGCCTTTAATATTTTAAGAGTTCCCTCAATTTCTCCAAGATCCCATCATCAGATCGTGATCTGATGACAATGGGACCAATTTGGAAGTATACCCTTTCAAACACAAAAACAATTTTTCAAATCGGTTCAGCCGTCTTTGCGTAATCGGTGAACAAACATACAAAAAAAAAAAAAAAACATACAGACGAATTGAGAACCTCCTCCTTTTTGAAGTCGGTTGAAAATAATATTTTTTTTATGTTTAATTAAAATTACCTACTAACTAATACCTGACAGAAATAAGCTGAAAAAATTACTTGACTGTCAGGAGGAAGTGATGAAGGTGAGGATTTAACTCCATATAATTAAATAATGATGACTTATGTGAAACGGTTGAAATAAAATTAAACCTTATTGTCTGTTAGCTCCGTAAGAGATAAAACAACAACAAACAAACTATATGTCATCCATTTTATGTTTATGGTAATTGAAATCTTATGAGTGTAGTCGTAAATTTTATGATCAATCATGTTATTCTGAAACAAATTGTTTAATTTACATACATTTCATTACACATAGTAATTAAATGCCTCATGTTCAATATTTAATTTTTAGGGTTTCGTAGCCAAAATGGAAACGGAACCCTTATAGTTTCGCCATGTCCATCCGCCGTCTGTCCGTCCGTCCGCACCTTTGCTCAGAGCCTGTTAGTGCTCGGAGGCTGTAATTTTGTATGGATACACATGTTATTTACGCCGACATCGTGTGGGGTATCATTATATAGGTCTTTTAAAAACGTTTAGGCGTTGGAAAGACGATTTTTAGATTTAGGGATTCGTTTGTAAAATATTAAGCTTTAAAGTGCAATTTTTTGTTAGAATCAAATCAAGTTGCAAGTGTTCCCCCCCCCCCCCGCCAGATATTGGGTATGGGAAAAAAATCATGGTAGTAGTATATATAGTGAAAATAAAAGGAATACAATCACGGCTAAGTAGGCTTTACATGTTTAACATTTTCGTACAAACGTTGTAAGTATGAAACATAAACAACAGAAAACCCACTTCTTTAGCCGCCTTATTCGAATGGGGGGGAGAGACTACGGAACCCTACATTGTGCGTGGCCCGACACGCACTTGCCCATTTTTTTTATACTATTTGAAACCTCTGATGCAAAATGAGAGGTAGGTATTTTATTTTTATTAAATACCTGGTCTATCTGTGTGTCTTGTCTGCTTGTGGCAACGATAGTGCCTAAACAGCTGGACTGATTTCGATGCTGCTTTTTTATAAGAAAGCTTGTTTAATGAGAGTGTTAGACTACTGTGTTATTCAGATGCTTTTTCATATTAGGTACTGGTCTAATGGTTAGCATTGTTAGCGTTAGTTATCAAAACTTTTAACGTCGCTTAAGATCAATCAATGGCTTTTTAAATTGAAAAATATTCTCGATCCATTACTAGTGTAATGCAAGGTTTTTTTTTTAAGACTCATCCCGCTCATATGGTACTAGCCCTGTATCGTGGGGGACTTAACAGACATACAAGTCACGGACACAAATTACACCCAGACTCGGAACAACAATTTGTGAAACACACAAAGGTGTGTCCCATGTGGAAACCGAACCCACGACTTCGTGCGTAGCAGTCGGACAAACTCCCACCGCGCCAATAATATACCTATAATAACAAAAACAAATTATACATTTTGAAGTTGGTGCCGAATAAAACATAAAGACCACCAGTACATGGCACCAACTTCAAAATGTTTAATTTGTTTTTGTTATTATAGGTATATTATTTATTGCTTTTTAGTTGCCTTGTATTTATTTTAGAAGTCGGTGATATTTTTTTGTAAAAAAGTTTTTATATACGATTTAGATTACAGGTAGGTTCGGTCGGGTTATATTAGAAAATACATGTTTCGTTCTAGAGTACAAGCCCGTAGGACTTTACAAACATCAACGATTTGTGCATCACACAAAGTGTTGTCTCGTGTGGGATCGAACCCAAAACAATCTCTTGTGCAAAAGCTGTACACACTCTTACAGGGTCACCGAAGCAGTCAAATTGTTGGTCCAATATGGAAAAGTGCCAGTTGAAAACCTGCGCAGCGTCAGGCATTACTACATTTGATGGTTTTCTTCATATTGTTTTCTCCTCATAATCTATATTTTTAAATAACTTGCACTTGTTTTTTTTATTCTGGACTTGTGGACTGGCCTATTGGCCTAGTAGTTAGTGACCGTGACTGCTAAGCCAGAGGTCGTGGGTTCGATCTCCGCCCAGGATAAATCTTCGTGCTCAACGTTTTATTCTGTGCCTGTGTGTAATTTATCCATAATATGTATGTATCTAAGAGAGAGAAATATAAGTACATATGTTAATTAAGTATGTATAACAGTTGTCTGGTTGCCAAACTAGCTCTGCTTAGCTTGGGATCAGATGACGTTGTGTGAGTTGTCCCAATATATTATTATTATTCTTTTGACTTGCAGAAAATAACGTTTTTTTTATCTATATGTCAAACTAGGATTGCCTTATAAACTTAAGCGATGCCAAACTCATTATGTATAAATACAATAATTGCATTTTTGAAACATAGAAAAATTTGAAGTCCAGACCCAGGAATCGCAACCGAGACTTCCGTAAGCCAAACCGGGGCCGGAATCGAACCACCTATCTAGACTAATGTTTACTGTACTAGTTACTGTTACTAGACCTCAAATTTCTCTATCCTTTTTCGCTCGCGAGTTGGGCCCTACAAAAGCAAACAAAAGCCGTGATAGTTCTTTAACTACCGGCTAAATGTATGTGTAGTCTAGTGACATAGTCCAAATAGGTGGTTCATTATGTATAGTTAAACATACATATATCACATAAAAATAAAAATTAAATAGCCTTTAAATCTATAGATGACTACATATTCTATGGTCATTACCATATTATTATTGAAACAAAGTTGATGCGCAAAACATTTTATCATGATTACTTATAGGAAAATATATTGTTTATGATTTGTTTTACTTCTGGTTTTGTAGGTCCGGCAATGATATTACGTATATATTTACTAATAGCATAAATCTGAAGAGTTTGTTTGTTTGAACGCGATAATCTCAGAAACTACTGGTCTGAATTGAAAAAAATATGTTCATGTTAGATAGCCTGTTTATCGAGGAAGGCTATAGACTATATAACATTATGCTACGATCAATAGGAACGGAGCGGCAATGAAAAATGTTACAAAAACGGGGAAAATTTACGCATACGAAGTTGCGAGGGTGAGCTAGAAATACATAAATATCAAGTAGTAAATAGTAGAAACACGTTTTTGACATCACGAAGCAAGGTACAAGTGCAACTACGTAGGACCAACTTAGGACTCCAAAAAATTTAAAAAACACGACTGCCTTTCTATCTAAGTCAAACTCAAATGTTATTCGACTTTGAAATGGTCTCAATTAGGAGACCTTTATTTTCATATTCATATTAATGTTAAATTATATCCAGAGTGAACTTTAATAACGGCGTGTAAGTAATTCTTATATAAGCTAATGTAACTCTGAGTAATTTAACGATTCTAGCAATTTTCATTTAATATCCGTTCAGGCGTAAAGAATTTATGGAAAGAAAAACAGAAAGTAGACGAATGAAAATACATTTATTTCGTTCTGGTAAAATGAAGTTACCTACTATAGCGAATGTTGCTATATAACGTTGTGAGTCAAATAATAGACGGGTTCTATTGTTAGTTAATGACTAGTTTAATTTGGTTAATCCTATATTATCTATTTATACTAAAACTAAAACAAAGAGATTTATAATAATTGAGAGTGGGGTTTCAATATTGCTTACCTAGTAGAAAACCTTGTACGTGTTACTTGCTACTTCCTTAATATTAACAAGTAAATATAATAATTTGTAATTTGCAATTTAACACGTTTATATGTTTCTTACTTTCTATAGACTTATCCTATGGCTTTGCCATACCTACGAACATACATGACTGCCGACAAACTGCTATGCAGTTTGGCAGGCTTACAAAAATGTAAAATGGGTAGGTTTCTAATAAATGATTTATTTATTTATTTTATTTTATTTTTATGAACCCTAAAAACATTTATTTATTTATGATGAGTAGAAGTTTAAATTAAAGAATAACTGAGCCCCTATGCGAGGGACATAAACGATAATCGAATAGAACGCCCATCGTATTGAATGTCGTCGTTGCGCGTCCCAAACCGCGTATATGATTTTTTAAATATGAGATTCGCAGTATTGCGCGCGCATTGACATCATTACGCCCCATCATAAAACATAACACTACTTGTAAAAAGGATAGAACAGGCATTTAGACGTTTCGAAAACTTTAAAACACGCACCAAGATTTAAACCATAAAGAAACTTATATAATTTAAAAAACAATTTTCATTAAGGTGTTGCTTAATTTGTAAAGTAATGGTTTCATCTCCCTGACGCCGCGGCGGTAATCACGCGCCCGGTGTTGTGTTACCTCTGACTCCTTAGGGCCATGACGCCAGCGAAGAATGTAATGTTTCTTTGTTTATTACGTCTCTAACTATTACCTTTGAAAATATTACGTCTTTAACGATTCGAGGTTTAAATCTGCATCTATAATCATTAGGTTCTTTTCACACGTCCCGGTTGTCGGATATCCGGCACCGGTTACTACCCGGGGCAACAAGTACGTATCATGTTCAGGTTTCACACGATCCGATTTTATATCCGGTTGTGTCTAGATCGTCAACGCCAGTACAGTCGCGCAAATGAAAAACAAATTATTACTAACATCTGGCGCAAAAGGCGTTTACTCTTAATTGTTTGAAGAAGTTGTGTAATTATGAGAAATTTCATTTAAAATAGGTACCTCATAATTAATATACATTTCAATCAATCAGCCTATTCCAATCGGTCCATTGCTGGACATAGGTCAAGCATTTATTCTTAATTTTGTATTTTTAATTTTCAGAGATCTTTACCATCTCTGAAAATTCTAAATTCACACAAATTACAATAAAGTATAATTAAGTTTTTAATTAAGGTTATTTCTAAATAAGTTCAATTTATACCAATAAGAAATAAAATATACTTACTTAGGTACTCAAAAAATAATTAGTCGCAACAGTCACAACATCAATAACTATTATAGATATTATTTGTTACGTCTTGCGCTTAGTCAATATTACCAGCAATAAAATTACAATACGGATAATAGTCATAAAATCAGTTAAGTACAAAGTGTTCAACACTAACGATAAATGGCGCCATAAATCAGTACGCCGCCCGCGCCGCGTGTTCCGTGGCCGCGGCGCGGGCGCATCGTAGACGCAAAGGTCATGTGAACAGGTTCCATCGCACGCTCGCTGCTAACACAAGATTCCTCAAATGTTGCGCACCTCACACGTCATGTACTGCAGATTAGATTTCTCATGTTTTCCTCATGAATATAAAAACGGAAGAGCTATTAAATGCCAGGTTTGTTTAGCGACTTTCTTCAATTTGTAGAGTAAGGAGTAAGAAGGATTTTTAATGTGAATTCCCCGATACGGCATTATTACATTCTAGTGTCATTTCAATACGTAGTAATAGTAGATTTAAAATAAAATAGTGTTCTTAAAAACAAATTATACATAACTAGCTGTCCCGGCGAACTTCGTCTCGACTCTTTTTTTTTGTAATTCGGGTTCAATTGTGAATCTAAACCATCCTCGAATCCCCTTGAACTCACACAAAATAAAACATCAATATCGGTCCAGCCGTCTAGGAGGAGTTCAGTGACATACACACGCACACAAGAAATATATATATAAAGATATGTTTGGTTCATGTTATCTATTTCCTTTTTTAAAAGTTTTTTTTTATCAACGCAAATTAATAAGTTCAATAGAATAATTCAAAATTGCTTCAACCCAATAGAACAATACAAATTGTCGGTTTAGGCGATTAAAGCCGTTGGTGAAGGAATACAATAACGGCTTACTGCTTAGGGCTTATGTTTTTAAAATATTTATGACGCTATTAATGGTTATTTATATCTTGGGTTAATATGCTCTCTGCCCTTTTAGTCCAAATAAGGAAAATCATTAAGTATTCTCAGATTACAATTTATCGTGATATCTTTTATTCCTAAGATATATCTGTTTACAAATGGTATTTTTGAGAACGGTGTACCTTTTTGCCGATACAAAAGCCAAAATAGGATATTTCGTAATGCCCGATATAGGTAGGTACCTACTTATTTTTAGAATCAACCTCACAGCTTTAACGAGAATGTATTTTTATGGTGTTTGCGTAATTGGTCAAAACAGATCACACAATACATGACTGAGGCAACCATTTCTTCACCAGGGAATAATCACAGATATATTTTTTATTTTGTATCTTTTTTTTTGTATCCATTTATAAGTTCATAACCATTAACTGTTGATAAACTTTCGCGATTTGTACACAAAATGAATATATATATATATATTACACGTCTTAATTGCGTGAATAATTTAAGGTAAAATACCTTGTTTATTGCCCGACGTTTCGACCGTATTGCAACTAATAAATATTTTCATAAACCATTAACTGTTCAAAATTGTTATTATTTTAATACCTAAAGAATTAAGCACTAATATATACCATGTACGAAACATGCTATGGAAACTGTCCCAAGGCTTAGCTGCTTAAAAGGAAGCTCCAATCACATATTACACACATACATTATATTGTTATACACATTTTTTTAATCAAATAAAACTTTGTAGACACAGAATAATTATTTTTGTAGATTTCCAAAATGTTTAGCAAATCTAATGCGCTTATGTACTGTATATTACTCTACACTAAACCAGTTACCCTTAACCCTTAAAAAACAGGGGTGAAATAGGTGTTAGGTCACGAATCATCTAACAATTTTTCTACCCTGATTCAGGGTAGAAAAATTGTGTGTGTAATAGCCGTTTATGCGTTGAACACGCCGTTCTATTCTCTACTACTACTAACTACTCTCTGGGAAATCTCAAATGTTTTAGGTTACTCCAAACAGCAGTTGCCTCCTATATTTTTTAGTACCAAGAGGTAACACCAAATTACCAGTTATCCTCACCAATCATCCTCGGTGTTCCAGATGCTGTGCCTCACACTGCTCGTGTCATCGCTGGCGCTGGTCAGCTGCGACGTGTCCCACCTGCTGCAGCCCTACGAGACCACCACGACGCCCGAACCCCCACCGAAGCCCTACGTGTTCTCCTACACCGCGGGCAGGTACCCAGGGCATACTGACAGACAGCACACGGAAGTCAGCGATGGCAGTGGAGTGGTTAAAGGTACATTTTTTAATGATTTTTGGTTATAGCGGTCAGCCTGAGAGACAAGCTAACTACACAGGATATATTAAAGTGCACTCTCTATTCCCTCCTTGACCGGGGAGAGATCATCCATCTATGGACCGACAGTGATAACGTTGCTTAACCTCAGGTATTGTTTATTTAGATGTGACTCCATCCTTATCTGTTATTGGGGTTAAATGAAGTCTATATTATTCCCAAGGTTTTACTAAAATCTCATCAAAATGGTCCACTTGTTTAGCCGTCGAAGCCAAACAGAATATAAGAGTTACTCTGGCAAAATAGTGTAGATATACGAGAATCAAATCACGGGACAAATTTGAAAAAATAAGCAAGAGTGTCTATAGTGATCTCCTAGATTAACGGATGGTAAATATTAGTTCGAATGTAATAAAAAAACGTTTAAAAATGCTTCGAATACCCACCAGTCTGCATACCACTGAGGTTTTTTATTACTAATTAATATATTTTTCGTATTTTATTAAGTTTGACCTTTACCGGTTAAAATGTTATAGACCTGTTTTATTAGCGATGTGATGCCAATAGCCGGTGAAGTGATGGCATTTTGTGTAAATAACATAGGTACCTAACCGTCTTAATTTGTATTAGAAAAAAATGTGATTGACTGCCTGATTTATCAACACACAGCGAAAACCACTAAACGGAATGAATTTAAATTTGATAGTTGTTATGACAGTAAAATATATGTTCTGAATTAATAATAAATCTAATATCTGAGAAACCATGCATGTTTCTGTCCCTCACGACATTGGAGTAGTTGCAAGATGCACGATCATTTTGCCTTTCAATAGTAAACATTGTAGGCAGTAAATATTTTATGATTGAAGCCCAGAACGGGCCAGAATCCTTAATCATAATCTTTATTTCGAATCCACGAATTACAATTTTTTTCCGTGTCCACGCCAAGCCCATGCCGACTGTCAAAATCTTGTCATAATGGTACATAGTGAGGTGTGCTCACAAATGCATCATGGCGCATGCATGGCGCGCTCAAAAATGTCCGCTGCGCATGCGGGTTGATTTATATCTAAGCATACCTCATATCCAGCATTTACGTTTATGACACGATTTTTACAGTCCGCATGGGCTTGGCGTGGACACGGAAAAAAATTGTAATTAAGGCTCCTAGTCACCGGACACGATCTTTGAATCCCCACCTAAGCATATTTACCTTGATCCGTTTAATTATCTCTCAAATTAAATAATTAAACGATTTCAGTGACCAATATTCATAATATTAAAAGGTTAAAATTAACAGACTTAATTTGTCTAAAATGCATAGCACAATAGACACTTACAAACTACACCCCGACAAATAAAGCTAAAACTTTCTAATTGGCCAACTCTATTTCCGAGTAATTGGCGTAAATTCCCTGCTCCACATAGCTAATCTGATCGCTCTACCCATAAGGAAGAGAAATCGGCGCTAAACGCTGCTTTATGATCTCTACTCGCCGTACACGCATATTCCAAGCACGTTTGCTTAGGCCAATATAAACCGACAACTTGAGAACAACGGGCCAATTAAGTTGGACTTATTCTATACATGTACTAAGCGTACCGAAATCATGCGTTGTTGAAATATGCGCAAGAGAGCAAGTATCAAAAATATGCATTAAAATGTAGTCTCAAAATAATGTATTCGAAAAAGGATTGCACTAGATTTGTTTTCTGGTAATGAATTGCTTTCAAGATCTTACTACGGTCATGCGATTTCCGTCTCTTCAGATCATGAATTTAGAGAATGCACGTGTCACAACTACATATATTACTATTCCAGCACCTGCAGAGGTGGCATCTATCCATTTCGGTTGAGATTATCAGAAGAACTGTGACCGAAACCGACTAAGAAAACATTCTAGCTTTATGGAGGGAGACTAGGGACTTGGAAAAAAGGGCTGAAATTTAGACAAACGCGAATTAATTTACAAAAAAGCCTGTCTGTATAAACTCTCCGTGTTCCATAAAACACATGACAAACACCTTACTAAATATAATCAGGCCTTCATTAATCAACATTGACACTTGAATTTCGATAGCAATTACACATAATAAGAAATAGAGTGGCCCCTTCACTGAATTTGTCGTAAAATTTTATACCTTGACATTTTTACCTTGTCTGCAAAAATGCAATAACGTTTTACTGTATACCGTAGGCGTTTTAATATAGTACTTTGTCGGTTCATTATGTTGAAATTAGTTCATGAGTAGTTGGTATCATTAGGTGGGTAGATTACCTAATTGTCACCTACTGTAATAACTGCGTGAGTTGGTGTTTAACGAGGCGTTGGGTACACGTCTTTTGTTTTCAAGTTGAATAGAAGATGAACCAAGACACAACGACAGAAATAATGGTGGGAAAGGTATCAAGCGTCAAATCAGTACATATAGGCTAGACGGTGGCTATCCTACAAACGGTCGTACTATAACCTATGTAAGAGTAGGTTTCACATGGACTGGGGTTCTGATTCCACTGGGTGAGGATCTCGCCCGTGACTTTTTGTAAAGGCTAAGGCGCTCCCCATTATTTAATTTATATTGGGGAGCTTACAGCTACAGTACAACTAGTTTCGTAAAATATATTATTAAATGCCAATAACAAGTTTCCACAGATGGAAGAAACCAAGAGATTTGAACCTAAACCCTTCGTATAATGATGACGATTAATAAGAATCGAGAAAATAAATTTTACCACAAACCCAAGACTACACAAGAATCACCAAGACTACACATTGACTAAATTATATACTGATTCCTTAAAACATTGGATGAAGTCACAGCCTATGTCGTGTATGTAATTTAAAGATTAGCTTTTATCCCAAGGTTTAATCGTTCCAGGTTCATTCTCATACGTGGATCCTCGCCAGAAGGTCCGCACCGTGGACTACATCGCCGACAAGCAGGGCTTCCATCCTATCCTAAGCGACGTCCCGCCGGAGCACCCCGCTGACTCTGCGTCGGTGGCGCAGGCCAAAGATAGACACTTCCAACTGTACGCCAAGATTGCCGAAGAACATGCACAATATCCGTACGCTGCTGGTAAGGATAGTTTTACTAAGCTTGTATTTTTTTCACGGGCTATTTGTACAGCTGCATCACCGTAATAAATTTCGTAGTAAAAGTAAAAGAGATATTATATTCAATATATTTTTTTTTTAGTAAAATATACAGACTGTAATAGAAGGTACATACCAATCATAACAAGTAAAGGGCCTCCACCAATTAATTTATGGGATTAATTTATAGGTTTATTAACCATTATAAATATTGTAGTACATTGGTTGGTTACCTATGTCATTGACAGTCTCTTAAATTTAACATGATACTTCAAAGATTATTTTGATGTCAGTTATTTGTGTTATTTCCCTATTTCCATACTCGCAAAAGAAGACGAATAACTGATGAAGCTAAATAATATATATGCTGGAGAAATTCTAATAAGAGTTTTGCTCTATTTCAGAAATCGCTTCACCCCGTGAAACCGAAGCAGTAGCAGTAGCGAGATCTAAGCACGCACAGCTCTTCAAAGTAATAGCCGAGCAGCACGCGAGGATCGCAGCGGAGAGGGAAGCACTCATCAGAGAGGAAGAAGAGAAGCAACACCTGCAGGAACTAGGACAATAGACCTCCAAAGATATGACGATGATGATGATCAAATATGGATTAGCATTGATAATAAGCTTTAATAGGAAGATGGGTATTGATACTAAGTGATATCTTAGAATGATGATACTTTATTGATACTTTTAATTCAATGAATAATTTTGCGAAACATTACAACAGATTATATTGATTGATGATAAGTTGCAGGCTTCATCTCGGCTTAAAGCATTTTAACATTTGGGCAAGTCTCTTTTACACGACATTGTTTTCCCATATTTGCAACGTTTCTATTAGATAAACAATTCACAAAGTTGCAAATATAGATATACCTTAACCTACACAACCAACAAATCTATATTTATTTAAAATTATGTAGTTTTTTCGTTTCTTTAGTTCATTTAAAACTAATTAACCAGTTTCGCCATTAAAATATGTCGTCTTTTCGAGAACTTGTTCTAGAGCTTACACTATAAGTTCTAGAATAATTTCAACAGCTAAGCGTAATCGGTAGTTATTCCATTTAGCTTTGGCCTTCGTGTCTTCATCGAAGGCTTGTGTTAGTGTTTATGTTTTTTTAATAAAATGTTAATGCAGATGCAGGCACTTCAAATGCTACCTCTTGTTTATTTGCTTTAAGTTCTGATATAAAGTCAACTATTTGTTCAGGCTTATCAATCGAGCCATTTTCTTCAAAGGCTGTGTTAATTTTTCTCTAAAATTGTATTGTTTGTGCCAAGCACATTGGTGGCACGATTTCAAAAACTTAACGTTTTTGTAAGATCAACTGCTATCCATATTTGATAGTTCTAATGACTACGTGATATTCACAAAATTACAAATTGTTGAATTTTTAGTACCTACATACTTATTCGTGTAAAAGTGAAATGATTCTTACAGGTCAATTTTCGCTGTGATTACCATATTTTGTGTTTTATTTGTTTGTGGCAATTTTTTCTTTGATTTTTTTTATTTTCCCTTATTTTATTTTTATTGTTATAACATAAAAAGTGTAACCATATTTAGTTACCTAATATTGTGAATAATACCAATTTTATGTAGGATTGTATATAATTATTAATATAAGAACATATTAACAATACTCTCGATTGCCATATTGAAACCAATTTGATATTATTTCTAGTATGTATTAAGGATAAATTTTATATTTTTTGTACCTAATGTTTCTATATGAAAACAACTCATTATTAAAAAGAATTAAAACTTATGATTTATTTTTTATAGACATATTATACTCGTAATTCAAAGATTTTCCTTAATTAGTTACCACATAAGTTAAAGTAACAGTTTTAAATAGCGCGCGAAAACGGACCAACAGTTGATGACGTTATATGTATCGTGCGTGTCACTTATTTCACTAATGATAGGTATTATTTCGTGGTAATATTGACTTTCGAAATATTCGACTTTGGAATTGAACCCGAGACTTCCATATACTAAACCGGGGCCGGAATCGAACCTAGATGGTTCGATTGCGGCCTGGACCAGCACTATGTTACTAAACCTCAGATTCTTCAATTATCTCTTTCGTTTCAATCCATTTTTTCCCAATTGCGTACGCCTTATACTAAACATAACGAAATAAATGTAAATTGTAAATCTATTACAGTAAATAGTTAACAGATACAAATTGAAATATACCAAATTTTCTTGTTAATTTTATAACAAAAGTAGAGCAATACTTATTCTACGAGTCTTTTTAAAAGGAATCCTAAAAAGTCTGCACTAAATGAAAAAAATCGTAAATTGGTACGATATAATTTATACTAAACAGAATCAAGTCAAAATGTTACCTTAAATGACTATAGCGACTTTAAAATCATAGCAAAATAAATATGCAAAATTGCACTTTATTAGTTTTTCGTCTAGACATTGCCTCAAATAGTTTCGATTTATGTAGTAGATATTATGAGTTAATTAATTTATCTAGTACTAACATGTTCATGTAATTTTGTCAAAAAGTGTACGACAGTCTTTTACCTTGCTTTTTTTCATCGTATTGTGATGGCTGTTGGAATATGCGTTTGGATTCTTCTTGCAGCGTTATTTCACTTTATGTCAAAAACAGAAAAATCACAAATTTCGTGTTATTTCACTTTTTGATTAAGGATACGACGGTGCATGTTTCTAGATTTGCCTTGAAAAAACTTACTTCAACTGTTATTTCATAACAAATTAACTTTACAGCCACTAACTGAACAAATCGTAGTAACGTTAATCATAAAAAATATTCGTAAATAAAATATGTACTTCCATCTTCCCTATTATCGGAAACGGTGTAATGCAAATTGTACATGTAGCTTACTACTCTAATAAAAACACCTACAGCTGTAGTCTTCCATCTCACGATTCGTACTCTGAAAAAGGAAAAAGAGAACAGTGGTTAATAAGCGAAAAGTGTGTGCTATTGCTATGATCAGTTCATCGCCTCTGGTGCACAACATCAGTACTCACCCATTGGAGGAGGTGTCCATTGAGATGGGTCACCGGGTGGAGATTCGCCCGGGAAGCCTGGCGGACCCCTGGGTGGACCACGAGGTGGACCGCCTGGTGGTCCACGAGGTGGACCGCCTGGGGGCCCACGAGGTGGACCGTCTGGGGGACCGGCAAAAGGATCTCCTAACGGTGTACCGCTGGATTCTCCATCTAAACCAGCGGTCTTAGATGCTCTAGTCAAACCCTTCTAAAAATAAACGAATGAAATAATGTGTAACAAGGTAAGCTGCCGAAGCTAAAAATGTAACACACGTAATTTCCCCCCCAAAGACAAAGGTGATTATACAGACTAGCATGACGGCAGACTAAACTCATTGGAATCTAATTTTCCGTAAAACTTGGAAGGTTTTTGATGTCGTCGCTCTCTCAGGTTGCATATAATAAGTTTAAGAATTTATTATAGTATTTTTTTAAATATGTAACCAACTTTCGCCTGCGACACTGCCCGTGTGGGTCTTGTTTTTCTAGACAAATTTTGGACACCCGATTCATCCCATAAGGAGGTGAATTTTGGAAACTCATTTCTTTACTAATACAATAATTGCATTTTTGAAAGATAGACAAATTTTAAGTCTTGGCCCGGGAATCGAACCCGAGACTTCCGTATGCCAAACCAATCCTTGTACAATAACTATGTGCATACCAAATTGCAGTGCAGTCCATTCAATGGGCTTGGGCTTGCAAGAGTTGAGCTGCATCTAGATAGATCAGTCAGTCAGTAACGATTGCCTTTTATATGTATAAAAGGCAATCGTTACTGACTGACTGTATATATATACAGAAATATTATTAGAATGAATTGAATACAAACCACTGTAACAAAAGCAACAGCCCCCATGATAACGAGAGCACCAAGTACCCTCATGTTTACACACGGACCCTTACTTAGACTCACCCTGACTCGCCCTTACATTCGCGAGATACGTGAGATATTATAACTATATATATCTGGTACATTAAATTAATATTGGACATAGTATATTATTAATTTGTGATAATATCTATACGTGTTTCCAGTACCGGATACTGATGTGATGATTGCTGTATCTGATATCACAGAGTATCTACAATGATGCACTTAGAGCTGTTACCACCAGGGTCTGTGCGACGCCATTTTAACAAAAAGTAATTTTTCTGGCACGGTGCGAGTGTGTACGACTCCTGCGAGAAGATCCACGAATTACTTACTCGGACAGCGTTAACATTATTTTGCATCAGCATCTTAAAGTGAGGAAGTTTTGTTGCCGTTGGATCCCGCGTTAGCTTTCAGACACTGAAAAACAGGCTTGTGTGGATGGGTGCGACGAAATACGTCTATGATTTAAAACTGAACATCAGGACGTGTTTCGGAAATCCCCACAGGCGACGAAACGAGAATTTATTAATATTATCCGGAAAATAAGAGACAGTCGTCAGTATGTGTCTTTTCAGAAGGAAAGTTGCCGATAAAACTGCACAGACTTCGTAACGTTGGTAAAAAAATGGTAGCAAGTTATTTTCTCGCAGCAGGCATGTTACGACTACAATGTTGGAAAATCATAGATCTGTTAACTCGGAATGGTATACAATTGCAGCATTGCTGAAAATTTTCCAAACTCTGCGAGAGAGGAGACCAAAGATTGGGCTTCAGGTTTGAACAAAGGCGTTCCTTGAGGAATCAGATGTTGAAACTTACCCCATTCACCGTACAATCCTGAAAAAATAAAAGGGATTTTTTTTCATGTGCCGTAGCCTACTACGAAATCGCAATTTCGGACCTATGGGATCAAGACCGGCAAAAGTGTTTAAATAGTTGATTTAGGCGAATGGAACTTTGCATAGAGAATGAAGGAGAGTATTTGCGAAAAATGTAAAATAAATATTGATAATATCTTGTATATTTTTTTCTTGGCTCAAAACTTATCGAGTAGTAAATATCATGTCTCGCAGGGAAACTCAGTTCTGCAGCATATGCTGTTAGCAAAGTCAGACAGCTTACGAACGTAGAAACAGCTCGACTAGTATATTTTGGTTATTTTCACAGCGTCATGTCCTACGGCATATTGCTTTGGGGCAAGGCGGCTGATATACAAACTATTTTTATTCTTAAAAAACGTGCAGTGCGTGCGATATATCAACTAGGAGCACGAGTTTCCCTTAGAGAAAATTTTAAAGAGATAGGCATTATGACAGTTGCGTCACAATATATATATGCAAACGTTATGTTTGTAAAACAAAACTTACATTTATATAACAAAAATAGTGATATTCACTCTGTGAATACAAGAAATAAGCACAAATTGGTAGGTCAATATCATAGGCTTGATAAAACTCATAACTCATTTATGGGACTAGGTGTTAAATTTTTCAATAAAATCCCAGTCAGCATAATTATCGAGTCTACCAGTAAATAAATTTAAGAATGAGTCAAGAGACATCTTATACAAAGAGCTAGATGATTATTTAACTGATAAAGATAAATGGATGTACTTCGTTGCTCCCTATTAATGTATTGTGTTGTATAGTTTATTGCATTTTACTAGGTGAATATTGTTGTCAAAGTTTGATAATATAATGTTACTTAGGTACTAGTTAAGAAAACGATTTACTTTTGTAAGTAAAGATTCTGCGTGATAAATTACGGCCATTCTTTTCTTTCCTTTGTAAAACATGTATACTTATTCATTAAGTAGCAGTAAATTGGCCAATATTTAAGCACATAAAGTTTTTACATCGTAAGTGGATGCTCCTACTATGTTGTGCCCATTGAGGCTAATGTATCCGATCTCGTGTACTCTTCTAATATTATTGACCTCTGTTTTTCCATCAGTCCTCTAATATGGTGTATAATATAATGGTGGCAGCACCTTACCTGCATTTACAGTTTATAAACAGAGAAATTGCCTGTTCTTTTCTCGGGCTTTACCTATTGTTTGCGAACAGGCTTTACCAGTAAATGAAGAATCGACTTTCCACAAGTGTAGTATTTTGCTTCCTAAGTAATAAAAAAAAAAAGAGATACCTACGTATAATTAAGAAAAAAACACATGCCTCATTATTTTCCTTTTTTGATTAAAGATGCTGAGATGAGATAACACGACATAGTAGGTATTTTTAAGCACAATTTAGTTAAATCGATCATCATCAGACACAGTAATTTAGTTCCATACCTTAGTCCTCTTGCTCTAGCTCCAGCTCTTCCTCCTCTAGCTCTTCGATCAAAAGATATACTAGATGACCGATTAGTGGCTCAAAAACTGTGTACAATTCCCTAAATATACAACGTTCTATGATGGAACGGCGAAGGCATTATGCGTTTTGTGTGTGTATGTGTTTGTGCACTCGCATGTTGTCATGTGGTTTTTCGATTGGATGTGGTTTTCTGTAAAGCATGTGTAATTTACGTGCGATGGCTCTTAAATATATTTTATGATGGCGATACGCCAGAGGGCGCTGCGGTGCATATTTAAAAAATGAATGTTGCCATTTATCTCGGGCACGGTTCGACGGATTCATATGCGATATAATATAAAGGGTTTTTTAAGTTGATTTTACGATGGTGACCCGCTCTAGGTGGCATGCTGCAACTATGAACCTGACCAAGTATCTCTAAAACAATTTGACAGATTCAGATGCGGTTTTCTGTGATAGGTTGGTGATTCATCAGCGATGGTTCTTAAATTGTGACGGCTAGGCGTATGCTGGGGTACGCTGCTGTACACATTTTTGCTGGTCAAAGGAGTTTAATTAGTTGCCTACAATTGTGTACTTACAGACTTGTTACTTACTACATTTATAACAGATCCAGCTCAATAACGTAATATAACTGCGAACAACTAAGTTGACTGTGTTGTTAATAAGTTTAAGTAGCAACTACCGCTTACCCATCTATCACAACCCAATTGGGTATTTGACTACTATGAAAACAAAATATTTTAAAATAACGAAGTAAAAATATGTCATAAAGTGTTCTAAAAAATATGTTAATTTATTGATTTAATGTGTTCATTAATTTATAATCATAGAGAGAAACATTGAAAGTAAATAATTTGACCATAGAAAACGTGACGTCATATGCTAGCATTCCATACAAATTTGTACAGAGCGGGTCGTTTTTGACGTTTCTAAAAAAGAGACTGATTTGACTAGTCAAATACCCTATTATCACTACTACAATACCTTTTATTTTTCAATTGTTTAACCTCTGTTTTTATCATGTCATATACAAACTATTACGAAAAGATACGAAGTCCTAGCATAAATGAACATCCAAGCAAACACAAAACTCTTACATCTTTTTTTAATATTTTTCGAGAATAAGTGACTCCACTCGAGCCTTGTTCGGGAACGTTCATAAGGTAGTGCTACATTTCAGGTCTGTTTTTATTCGCGATCCGACATTTAGTCTACCTTAGAAGCTATAGCTACATTTGCGTCAAGCATATATATATTAATGTGCTACAGTCCTCAAACATCGTGTATAGTATGTTAGTGGCAGCACCTTACCCCTATCAAGTGTATAAACATTCAAACCTTGTGAAAATTGGCATAAAAAAATGTTGTAAATAAAATTAAAAAGAGTGGCCGCGAGTTTTTATTGCTTTGTTCTTTTCTCCGGCTTTACCTATCGTTTGCGAACTTGGCATTATATGTAAATATATGTAGAATCCCAACATATCACAGGCGTTATTTTGCATCCTAAGTGAATAAAGATTTTTTTTTTTAAATTTTGTTATCTGTCAGGGTTTCAGCAAAAGTTTTCGCAAGCATTTGATTTCATTCAAATAGTAACAAGAAAATGGATATAATTTATTAACTAAATGAGGGGAGTGCACAATGTTTATATTATTAGGTATTTGTGAAAGTCTCAGCATCCATAGTTGAACAGGCTTCGTAGATCTCGGTCTTCTAACTTGTGAAGTCTGAAAAGTAAAAAGTTATATCAGAGATATAAATGTAGAGATAAATATGATATATAAATAAATAAGTTGGGACAATTCACACATAGTCATCTGATCCCAAACTATGCAGAGCTTGTACTATGGCAACCAGATAACTGAAAAACATACTTATATATTTCTAAATACATAAATATTATAAATAAATTACGCCATTCTACGGATTCCAAAAAAAAAAAATGTTTATTCTGTATAAACCATCATGCTCATCACACAAACTTTTATCCGGGGTGAGGATCAAACCCACGACCTCTGGCTTAGAAGTCAGGGCCACTAACCACTAGACCAACAGGCCAGTATATCAGTCAAAGATAAGATAAAAAAACGTACAATATTCTTCAGTCCAAGTCCAAGACTTGGAACAATTAAAGTGAACCATAATTAATTAAATACTAGAGACTAGCAGACACTATCTGGAAAATTTGTCATCAACTAAAAATAAGAAGACAACGTTACACACTAGTGTGCAGATATCCTTATTGAAAATGGAGGTGGTGTCTGTAAAGCCAGAACACACTATTCTGTCGTGAGGTTTCGTGACGCGTCATAAGCATATCGGTTACATACATTAAGATAAGAGACACATTATTACTCTGTGTTGTGTCTACACAACACGCTAGTGTGTTTCGGGCTTAATTATGTGTTGTAATGATACTCACTGCTTGGTGGAGGTCCAGGTGGTGGACCGCCGGGCGGTGGGGGACCGGGTGGACCACCAGCTACTCCAGCTGCCTGAGGTACTACACTCATTCCGCTCTGTGAAACAAAAATATACTCAAAACAATGTTATCTTTAGTCGAATACACATTTTTTTGTCTCAAGTCGCATAGCTTCTATTAACACAATTCTTAATGCTCGTAGTATTAATGAAGTGAAAAAAGTGGCTCGATAGAAGAGAAAATTAAAGCCGAATGTCGAATTCGGCGTTTTGTCAAATGCGGTATAATGGAAAATGTTACTTTACCCTGAAACCTCGTGATATTATTGACTATTATTTTTTTGGAACTCATAGGCAGTCAATAAACGTTCAATCTAGATCGTGATCAGTGATCTTGATCCAGATTGAGTGTGTAACGCGTTGAATTGACGGAATCAAGGTGTATCAATCTATTGCGATCCACGACCTTGATCAAATCGCGATCTAGATTGAGCGTGTAATGGCTGCGTACGAGTTCCTGCGGAGCCCCAAAACGCTTCGGTATACAGTTTGAGTAGTTATGATTTTATCTATTCCTCTTAATTTAGGGTAACCCAGTATATATCCGTAATATATGAATGGTATACTCACTACAGCAGCAAAAGCAAGAGCCGCGATGGCAAACAGTGCACCAAATATCTTCATGTTGACAGGTCAGGAACTGAACTGACTAAGACCCTAGCTCACCTACCTTATATATTCACCGCATAGAATATAATTGACGACTAGATTCGACACTTTGTGTTTCCGGTGCACTATTATTAGTTACTAGCTGTCGCCAGCGGCTTTGCTCGCTTTTACACACTTTACCCCGTTAAGGGTTGATTTTCGCTTTCGATCAGAACGCTAAAATACCCGATTCTTTATTTACAACCAAATGTTCATAACAGGCAAACACCAATTTTCACAGATCTTACTTCAAACTGACAGAGTTTATTATAAACTTTGAACCCCTATTTTACCCTGTAAAATAGAGGTTGGAAAAAATACTGAAACGCGTGTTTCTCTATTTTAAACCCAAGAGCCTATTACGAAACTTCACAGGTCTTACTTCAAAACAGACGAAGTTGTACACAATCTTGGGTTGGAGTTCCACAAAACTTGTAACTCCATTTTTTTAAAGTAAAAAGCCAAATACGAAATTTAAACTTCAAAACTCATAGAGTTTCTTTCTCAAACTTGCAACTCCTATTTTATTTACTAAGATTTTGATTTTACAAAAACGCTGAAAAACGTATTTCTTTATTTTAAACCAAAAACTCAAGTTCTTTTTTCACACTATATTGTAACAGAATTTCACAAATATTTACAACCCCTAGATTACTCCCCCCTCAGGGTTTGATTTTCCAAAAACGCTGAAATACGTATTTCATTAATTTAAACAAAAAAGGTCAATACGCTATTTCAGCGATTCAACGCCAAAACTGACGGAGTTTCATACAAACTTGCAATCCCTATTTTACCCCTTAAGAGACGAATTTAAAAAAAATCCTTTCTTAGTGGATGAACTGCCAAAATTTAACGTTTGTATCCCTAGCGGTTTAGGCTCTGCGTAGATGAATCAGTCAGTAAGTCAGTCAAGACACGTGATTAAATATGTATAGATTACTAGCTCTGCCCGCGACTTCGTCTGCAGGAAATTGCAGTGCTGCTCTCTCCCTATATAAGTTTGCGTGATGATAAAAATCAGTCAAAGCCCCTTCTTACATCCTCAGCTCGTTGAAAGTCCCGTCAAAATCCGTCTAGCCGTTTCAGAGATTTAGTCGGGACAAACAGACAGACCGAAAAAATGAAAATTGTGTTATTGTTATAAGTACCTTATTATTTTTATGCATTTATTAAAAAACTGTAATTTTGACATTACAAACAGACATTTCTATTTTATTTATTTTTTTAGATGCAAAGCCTTCTGAAAACATGTCATTTAGGACGCACTTATGCGAGTTAATTATATATATTAGTATTTTTTTACTATTGTTAGGAAAAATGTTAGAGGAAAAATTACAATAATAATAAGCAGCCTAAACAGTGTGTTTATATGTCAGTAATGTATCTAATGGTTTTTTTTACATGAGTGTATAACGCACGTGGAATTTTCCAGGAGGGTGTTAGTGTCGTCAGATTTGAATAGCCAAATGCATTGAGTTATAAGTAGTGATTGGCATAGATAGTGCCATTCAGCGGGATTCGTCAACCGTGGCATAACGTCGACACCGACTCATCACAAAATTCCAGAATTTTAAGATTGACCTTCATTTAATGTCACCAATATATAATTAACAAACTCGTACCCTAAAAATGTTCATACTTTAACAAGAGGTTTAGAGCTATTTGTATAAAAAATGAATAACTGTTATTTAAAAACCTTCCAATTGCTCAATACTCTTACACAAACACTGTTTTTAAACTTTTGCGATTTTGACATTTCTTAAACGATTCGATAATTTTAATAACCCTGGGGTAAGTCCAAGTTAACATAGCATTTGAAGTCTTTGATCCAAAATGGTACTTACCGATCACTTGCATAATCAATTGATGTGATGTGATCTAAGGTACTGAATTGGCCATGTAGGTACATCTTTTGCTGTGAAAAAGTGGGATCTTCGACTCGCCTCACCTTATTATATAAAAACAGTGACAAATTACTCTTAAATATGTTATAGTAAGTAGTTCATGAAGTAATGTTAAAACCAAAACTGTTGACACATAAAAATAGCTTACGTTTTTTAAAGATGGTGGAAAGCGTAAACGTAGAAACCCACAACAATTTAATTTTACACTAAGATCAACAAACTTAAATGTTGATAAACTTTCGCGATTTGTACACATTATTAAAATATATATATTACGGGTCTTAATCGCGTGAATAATTTAAGGTAAAATACCTTGTTTATTGCCCGACGTTTCGACCGTATTGCAACGGGCGTGGTCACGGGAAGACTAGTTGAGCTCAGCGTCGCCTCCGTGAAGCGCGGGTTTCGGAAACTACCCTCGCTTGATTCTTATCACTCACTATTATGGAACCGTCGGTACGGTTATGAAGGGCAGTAGGCAGGAAGTAGAACAATTTGCTAAAGACTTGAACTCCATACACCCTAAGATCAGGTTCACTTTTGAAATGGAGATAAACAGATCGCTAGCTTTTCTCGATGTTAAAATAATGGTTAGAGACAATGGTACCTTAGCACACACTGTGTACAGAAAACCGACCCACACAGACAGATACTTACATACTGACTCGCATCACCATCCAAGACATCTGCAATCCGTGGTATCATCGCTGACAAATAGAGCATATGACATTTGTGACCCTGAACATTTAGAAAGTGAGCTCACACATGTTCAGGAGGTACTAAAGCGAAACGGATACAGAGGAAGCACACGACGTACGAAGAGAAGAGACTACCGACCGGGAGTCGACAGGGCTCCAGCTTTTCTACCGTATGTGAAAGGAGTGACGGACAAAGTTGGAACAGTACTGCAGAAATACTCCATTAAGACTGTATATAGTCCGCACTCCAAGGTAGCTAAGCACCTACGTACTCCTAAGGATGTAATTCCTCTACAGACACCTGGCATCTACAATGTGGATTGCAGCTGTGGCAGTTCCTACATCGGACAAACCAAGCGAACAATAGCGGAAAGGGTTAAGGAACATACTGCGGCTGTGAAAAACCGACAGACAAACAAGTCAGCAATAGCGGAGCACTTGCTGGATGCGGGAACCAATCACTGGATTGAACTACACAAACCACAGGTCCTCTCCACTGACCGTCACTTACTCCAGGATGGCGAGGTAAGCGGTTGAAATCAAAAAACATGTCAATTTCAACCGAGAAGATGGATACCGTTTGTCAACATCGTGGAATCCCGTGATCGGCAAGTGTATACACCGCCGAACAATCATTACACGCCAGTGTGCAGATGTCCTTAGTGTTGTGTGTCGAAGTACCGACGGTTCCGTAATAGGGAGTGATAAAAATCAAACGAGGGTAGTTTCCGAAACCCGCGCTTCACGGAGGCGACGCTGAGCTCAACTAGTCTTCCCGTGACCACGGCCGTTGCAATACAGTCGAAACGTCGGGCAATAAACAAGGTATTTTACCTTAAATTATTCACGCGATTAAGACCCGTAATATATATATTTTAATAATCAAAAAACTTTTCCAATTTTAGAAAAAAATCATTACTCTATATTTATTTGACCTATATTTGCCATTTTTTGACGATAAACGTAATTTTATTTTTTATTTTTTTTTAAAGACAACTCCCGCAGTAGGGTACAAGCCCTGTGTCACGGGGGACTTAACAAACATACAAGTCACGGACACAAATTACACCCAGACCCGGAACAACAATTTGTGGTTCGCACAAAGTGGTGTCCCGTGTGGGAATCGAACCCACGACCTCTTGCGTAGCAGTCGGACACACTCCCACCGCGCCACAGAGGCAGTTTTTTTCAGCACATGTTTTAATGCTATTGAAATTGATGTTACCTAAAGTTATTTATAGACGTGTTTTTGCAGGTCACAGCAGTATGACGACTTATTTAACACCACGATAACGCAGTAATCGAATACAATAATCTGTAGGAAATTTTAAAGTCAAAATAAATCAAGACTTTCAAAATGAGTTTCTTGTAAGTAATTGTAATAAGTAATTAAGTAAGAGTTTATGTGTTATGTGATGATGTTATCCACAATCAGCCTTATTTACAATATGCCTAAATGCTGTAATCGGCATCTTTCGATTATGTTGTCACCGGTGACAATGGATTTCGTTTTTGCGTGTAACTCTTGTTTTTATATGATTGAGTGACAGATACATGAAAAAACAAATATGTGGTTCATAAACTTCCAGTGGCAACAGACTAACAAGAGTAAGCTCATTCGACGCAGAATGCTTTTCACGTTTAAAAAAAAATCTAAACGATTTACTACGTTGACGCTTTCCATCGTCGATATAGTTTAATAGGCTACTAATCGCGTAATATAAGGATTAATATATTTACGCGATTAAGACCATACCTAGCCTATAAAAATAAATAAAGAGTACAAATCGCGAGAGTTAAGAACAAATATAATTACGGTCTTTAAAGTGGTATCATGTAAACAACAAAATGTTGCCACATTATGTAGTTACAATTTATTTAGGTAGTTACAATACAATCAGTTACGCCATACACCGTTCAATAAGGAAACTACAGGGGTGCTTTAAAAATAGACGCTTTAAATTCGTATCTACTGTAAATGACTATATTTTCTGATTGTGTGCAAGGTATCAGTTAATTAAAAATACTAAGGTTTACGGCCCATCGGGCCAAACGATCGGTGCAATTCGATCGAAACTACGAGCAAATAAAAGGTTTACACGCAATCAATTCAAATTGCGCAAATTATTTAAAGATAGGTAAACCTTTTATTTACTCGACGTTTCGATCGAATAGCACCGATCATTTTTTTAATACTAACATTATAATGGTAAAGAAGCATATGATGGTAAAGCATTAATATAAACGGATGCTTGGAGCGCAGGAGATAACTAGCGCGTTGCTAACTTTTTCACGATTGGGTCATTATTTGAGGCGATCAAAGAAATAAACAAATACGTTTCTTTTACTATTTTTTAAATTTTTTGGGATGTAAGGGGGCGCATCACCATCTTTCGCTCCAAGCCAACCTCACCTGCACGCGGTACATCCTGCTGTACAACGAACGAGGCTCTGGCGACCGGCTGGTGGCGGTATAACCATCCCAATTTAAGGCGTAGCTAAAGTAATAGGTCAGTGACGGGCAGCAGCGTCACTGATGCGAGAGCTACGCCCTGCGATCGCCAACCCGCCTGCCCAGCGTGGCGATTATGGGCATTACCCCCATATGCACCAAGCACAAAAGCCACGGCCCCCAGTTCCCGGCAGTCACGCTATTCCTGGACATGGTGGCGTCCACGGTAACGGCGTGGCGGGGGGTGCTAAGAATCTCCGGGCTACGGAAGGCCACCACAACCGACTGACCCTGGCGACGTATAACGGACGCACGCTACGGCTAAACTCGCATCTGGCACAACTTGAGGTGGAACTTGGGAAGATTAGGTGGCATATCCTCGGGTTAAGTGAAGTCCGAAGAGAGGGGGAGGACACCATAACCCTCGAGTCAGGTCACCTTATGTACTTCCGCGAGGGAGACCAAAAATCCCAAGGTGGTGTTGGGTTTCTGGTAAATAAGTCCCTTTCTGACAACGTTGTGGAAATGTCTAGCGTGTCGAACAGGGTAGCGTACCTCATTATCAAGCTCACCGAGAGGTATAGCCTTAAGGTAGTGCAAGTGTACGCACCGACCTCGGCACATCCAGACGACGAAGTGGAGGATATGTTCGATGACATATCGAGGGCCCTCCACTCCACCACTAAGACCTACTACAACGTTGTTATGGGGGACTTCAACGCTAAAATGGGAGTACAAAATTGCAGCGAATTGGTAGTAGGATCCCATGGATTTGGAAGCAGAAATCATAGGGGGCAAATGCTAGTCAACTTCCTCGAACGGGAGGGGCTCTTCTTGATGAACTCTTTTTTCAAGAAACGGCCCCAAAGGAAGTGGACGTGGCAAAGCCCCGACACTATGACGAAAAACGAGATCGACTTCATCATGACGGACAAAAAGCATATATTCAGAGACGTCACCGTGATCAACAGGTTTAATACCGGTAGTGATCACCGACTTGTCCGAGGCTCTCTGAATATTGACTTCAAGGCGGAACGTGCCCGTCTGATGAGGTCCAGGCTCCGACCTACTTTGCTCCAAACCATGATAGGATCCGAAGCGTTCCAGTCAAACCTGGATAACCGATTTGCTGCCATGGAAACCACAACAGACGTAAACCAGAAGTGTGGTGAACTCGTAAATGTGGTTCGGATACTCAGGGAAGAAGGTACGAGATTTTGTGAAATGCAGCGTAAGGGCAAGAAGTCAAAGCTCTCGGAAAGGACTTTAGGGCTAATGACGGAACGACGTGAAAACCCACCCGTCACTTCGTCGGAAAAGCGCGCTCTAAACCAAGAGATCAACAAGCTTATACGACACGACCTTCGGTGCTCCAACACTCTTTTGATTAAAAGAGCGATCGAGCAGAACCGGGGGTCAAAAGTGTTCGTACAATCTCTTGGAAGAAGCCACCTGACGAAGTTGACCACAACAAGTGGAGAAGTCGTTTCTTCGAAGCCGGCAGTCCTCTCCGAAGTGGAAAGCTTCTATGGCCGGTTATACGCTTCGCATGCATCTCGACCTGATCCTGAAAATGAGGGTCCTAGAGCCACTCTAACACGCCACTACACCGAAGACCTGCCAGAAGTCAACATTGACGAAATCGTGCTGGCTCTTAAACAGCTGAAAAATGGAAAAGCCCCTGGAGAGGATGGCGTTACAACAGAGCTGTTAAAAGCTGGAGGTAAACCCGTACTGAGGGAGCTCCAAAAGCTCTTTAATGCTGTCCTGTTTGAAGGGAGAACTCCGGAGGCGTGGAGTAGAAGTGTAGTCGTCTTGTTCTTCAAAAAAGGAGATAAGACCCGGCTGAAGAACTACCGACCTATTTCTCTTCTAAGCCACGTCTATAAGCTGTTTTCAAGAGTCATCACGAACCGCCTTGCGCGAAGACTTGACGAATTCCAACCACCGGAACAGGCTGGATTTCGGAGCGGATATGGCACCATAGACCACATCCACACAGTGCGGTAGATTATACAAAAGACCCAAGAGTATAATCAGCCCTTGTGTCTAGCATTCGTGGACTATGAGAAGGCCTTTGACTCGATTGAAATCTGGTCCGTTCTGGAGTCTCTGCAGCGATGCCAAGTAGATTGGCGATATATCCAAGTGATGAGATGTCTCTACGAAGCCGCCACCATGTCCGTCCAAGTACAGAATCAGCAAACAAAGCCTATACCATTGCATCGAGGAGTAAGGCAAGGGGACGTTATTTCTCCGAAACTATTCACAAATGCAATGGAGGATATGTTCAAGATGCTGCACTGGAAAGGGCGGTGCATCAACGTCAATGGTGAATACATCTCTCACTTGCGATTTGCAGATGACATTGTCATCATGGCGGAAACGCTGCAGGACCTGCAACGAATGCTGAATGACCTGGCTGACTCCTCTGTACGCATCGGCCTACGGATGAACTTGGATAAAACCAAGGTCATGTTCAATGAACATGTACTACCGGAACCGATAGCGGTGCACGGCGCCGTTCTCGAAGTTGTTGAAAAATATGTGTACCTCGGGCAGTCATTGCAGTTAGGTAGAAACAACTTCGAGGACGAGGTGAACAGGATAATTCGGTTGGGTTGGGCAGCGTTTGGTAAGCTACGTCAAGTCTTCTCATCGTCGATCCCACAATGTCTAAAGACTAAAGTCTTTAATCAGTGCGTCCTACCCGTCATGACATACGGAGCCGAAACGTGGACACTGACGGTACGGCTGGTCCACAAGTTCAAAGTCGCTCAGCGGGCTATGGAAAGGGCTATGCTCGGAGTTTCTCTTAGGGACAAAATCAGAAATGAGGTGATCCGGCAGAGAACCAAAGTTATCGACATAGCCCACCGGATTAGCAAGTTGAAGTGGCAGTGGGCTGGCCATATTAGCCGAAGAACCGACAACCGTTGGGGTAAACGAGTTCTTGAGTGGAGACCGCGGCTTGGCAAACGTAGTGTAGGACGCCCTCAGGCCAGGTGGAGTGATGATATACGCAAAACGGCTGGCAGGAGCTGGATGCGAGAAGCCGAAGATAGAACAAAGTGGCGTGCAATTGGAGAGGCCTATGTCCAGCAGTGGACTGCGATAGGCTGATGATGACTATTTTTTATTTTTATTTTGTTTAAACTCTTCCGCTTTATAATATAAGTATAGGTATATATAGTTTGTTTGTTTGAACGCGATAATCTCAGGAATTATAGTGGTTCGAATCAAAAAATCTTTTGCTGTTAGATAGCCCATTTATCGAGGAAGGCACATGTTAATTAATATAACGCTACGACCAAGAGGAGCGGAGCAGTATTGAAAAATGTTGCCAAAACGGGGAAAATTTACGGAGACGAAGTTACGCGGGTCAGCTAGTTACAAATACGCATAGATTTAGAGATGAACAAGGTGTATCTATTGAAAAAAATTGTACTTTATTTTAATTTACAAAGAAAAAAAATGGCTATTTCTAGAAATAGTAGCCTAGAATTCTAGAATGTAAAACTTAGTTTTATTATTAAAAGTTACATTAATTTAGAGTAAGTATACACACCGTTACCAGTTACTTTATCGGTTTTAGTTTAAAATCTGTTTGGAAATAGAAAAAACATTAAAGACCTCTCAACAAACTATTATACCGCACATGATTAGCATGTAATCATATTAATAAATTAACAACTTACCAAAATCCAGCTAAAGGAAAAGTGATAACACGAACTTTAACAAAAGCTTTTTTTTTAAATAAAAGCTGATTTTCATCAACAACTTTATGTAATATAATGATAGCCAAACGCAGTATTCATATTGGTATTTATTAAAATAAGTTATAAAATAAATATGACCACAAAAGTGATGATACATTTTGGAACCAATTAAAACTTGCAAAATATAAAGATAAATACCCTTTTGCTTTTGCCAATCATATCAGCTAAAGTAGATTAATACGTATATCTTTTTTTTTTGAGGTTTCTTACAATACTTGTGTTGAGAGTAAACATTGCATTGTAGCGTACTTAATATGTATAATCCGGAGAATCAAACTCACTTTTTTTTTTAAAGATAACTAGCAATGCGGCATTGTGGTCCCACATTACTAGCAATCCTGTCAACCCCTCCAGCTAAGCTCAATGGCATGTGTTAGGAGTGGGTTCACGTCGGTAGTGTAATAGGTAGGATTCGAACCCACTATCCTTAACTATTAGGCTACCGTCGCTTTTAAACCTTAACTAAGAATATTCAAACTCAACTAATAATATGTCCAAGAATAAGACTTATACAGAGCCAAAAACGGTTTTTGTAGAAACATGAGCAATGTAGCGCCCCCTGGTGACCTAGAACATTTAACTAGCTAAAAACATGCTCGGGAACGAGACTTTTACACCGCAAAAATCCGTTTTAAAATTGGTCCCGCTGTTTCCGAACAAAATACACCCACAAACACCATAATTGTTACATCACAAAAAATATTTTTATTACATTTTTTTTCTGCGGTTGGTGAACTAGTCGCATGGGGACAATAGTTTTCTAACGGCAAAGTTTGATAGCTTAGTTTAAAATGTACCAAAAAGGTTATAACCAAAATATAATAAACACTATAAAAGATTAACCAAAAATGTATGCGACTGTATCACTGAACTCTATGACCAATACTTATACACATTGTACGCAAACTAGTGCGCTGGACAGGCTACCGGCTACAATAACAAGACATCCACATCCATTTGTATTCAACGTTTAGAGCGGTCATTTGACTACATTCAAAAATCCTTAATTCACTTAGGAAGCAAAAGCGATGCTTGTGATAAGTCATGATCTAACATGTAATTCCAAGTTCGCAAAGCAATAGGTAAAGCCGGAGAAAAGTACAAGCCAATGAAAACTATATGTGTTTAAATATTGGCCAAACTAAAGCCAACTATTAAAATCAAATTGAATCCATTTGTTGTCATAAGTTCAACGATCATTCGATTCTGCCTTTGAAATTGTTGTCACTTTGTCCGGCAGGCTGGAGGAATCTAGCTCTCTCGAGTCTTGGTTGTATGTATTTTTTATCTTTCAACTGTGTAAGATCGAAAACATACTTACTGAACCAGTCGAACTTTGACCTTTCGAGAAGCTGTCTTTCTCTTTCGCCGTTGCCACTACTACTCAATACTTAGAAAGAGAATGCGGGCTCTTTGGAACTGACGACACGAGAAGCCAGACACCGCACATTTTCGTATTTTGAGTTTGGTCTCCAGTCTTCACTATAAGCTTCTTGGTTTGTACAGACTTGTTTTGATATAACTACAAAATGGTAGTAAGATTTTTCTTTAAAATTACGCTATAATATTTAGCATTGCTTTTGATTTATGAGTTAATTTTTAGTCTCGTTTTGATGGCATTTTATATTATTATGTATTCGTGTAAACTTTTGCTATCATATGATTTACGAAACAAAAAATATGATATATTTTTTTGTAGCATTCTTAAAACAATGTCGGTTTAGAAAATATTTCAACCATCAAAATGGAAAATTGACACCAAATTGAAAAATTCAACACAATTAGACTGATTTTTGTTATAAATCTTAACAAATAACCTTTGTAATTCGTATAAAAATACAAACGAACTTGAAATAAATAAGAATCCCCCTTTTAAACCTTTGATATTTGTAAAATAAACGGCATTCTTAATATACATTTACTTACTTAAATTCTAACAACTATATTATCATTAAAATCAGTTGTTAACACTCTCAGACACTTTCTATGGGTAGAATTATCTTGCAAAAACTTAAGCTCAAAAAAAAGTTAGTGCGCCTGATGATTTTGAAGAGGTACTTGTAACGTTTAATGATTGCGCGTTACAAACCCACCAAAGTTTAAATAATGCACAAGAGCTATAATTCTCAATGTGTGTTTGTGTGTTATTCTGACAACAAAAACTAGGGAAATAATTATTAATATTACATACTTGTAGCGTTTTATTCTTTAGAGAAATTTATTCTACTGCTTGAAGAGGAGATAAACAAAAAAAATAGTTGTATCAGAATACAGATTTTATTTTGAAGTTATACAAGTTATAACAAAGGTTCTCAGACTAAAATCAAGTTTCAGTTATGAATTAAATGCAGGTAAATGTAAGCAAATGCAAATGCTCTGGATAAGGAGTTGAGTGTTGAATGTGTGTCGGTCTTGATGGCCTGGTGAAGTCGGTTTGGACGAGAATTGGAGGCACTTAGCTGGTACGTCGGCGGCAGGCAAGCGGGGACCGGAAACTTAAGCTGGTTCAGGCAGGTAGTGTAGGCGTGCAGAGGGACTCTTAAATAAGGGTTCTATAAGTTAGATTTGCAATTTGTGAGGAGCAACGTGTTGATGATTTTTATTCCCTTTGAGCGCAAGCCACGAGTTAAATGTGTGTCATTAATTCGTTGGCCATAGACCACCGACTCAAGGACAATTAGTTTATTTACTGTTTAGTCGATTTTTGTCATTAATCTGTTTAAAGTTAATTAATTTTAGTTATTACTAGCTGTGCCCGCGACTTCGTTCGCGTGAAAGTCGGGTTTAAATTAAGGTAGTTTAAGTTACGAAATAACTTCTGTGTAAAATTTGTTGGAAACAGTCCTGTCGGGTGAGCCGCGATATGATTCAGCAGCGGAGAATCAGCATATAGTCATCTTTTGATAGCTTCAACACCCAAAAGCTTTGTGAAAATAAATAAGTACCAAATACAGACTCTTTAGGTATTCGTTTACTGTGTTTTTCTGACAATAATGTGTGTTATTTGTTTCTCTTTTCTTTTTGTCTATTGTTATTTTTATTATTTTACTGTTTTATTTATTGCTTTTTTTATCTTCTGCATGACTTTTCCTGTTAAATTATAATAATGTCTATACATGTGTCTTCTGTGTACTAAATAAAAATCGTTCTATTCTATTATTTAATATAGTTAATTTGGTGTGCGGCTTAAGAAGTGGGTTTTTTGTTGTTTTTGTTTCATTCTTTCAACGTTATACCTACTTAATACCTAATAATTTTCAATAGAATTTGTACTAAAATTTTGGTACTTCCCATTTGATCAGATGTTTATCGTAAACTTGTAAAGCCTAAGTACATAACTGTGATAGTTTTCCTTATAATTTTAGTATTTATACTACTACCGTGAATTTTTTCACATACCCAACATTAACCATTTAGTTGGCAGGGGAACACTTGACTCTAACAAAAATGTCCACTATAAAGCCTAATATTACACAAAGGAATCCTTAAATCCAAAAGTAGTCTTCACAAACCCTAAACGCTTTTTAAAAGACCTATCTAATGATACCCCACATGATGGGGTAGGTGAGAAAAAAATCACATCCCCACTTTACATATAAGAGAGTACCTCTCTTATTTATCATATAAGAGAGTTACTCTCTTATAAAATGATGCAAGTAAGAAAAAAAGACATGGACTCCCCCTCCCCCAGACTCCACGTTGACAGACAATGACCCCCCACCCCCCTCCCGTCACACGAACTACTCACGCTTGGCCGATGAGTCACTCATTATCGTTAAATTGATGAACACTTGATATCCAACCATAGCCCCAAAACATGATCCTCAATGCACCTGTGTGATGCGTGGTCAAACAAACGGACAGACAGACAAACTTTCTAAAAATGATAGCAATATGTTTTTTTAATACTATTTTAAAACTTCTTTTACTAAGTATAGAACATAATTGAATTCAACGCCATCTACTTTCAAAACCAGTGAAGTTTCTTCTAATACTTAATGTTTTTTTATTAATTTAAGCAATTTAATTAAATAAATAGGAGCATGTTGCCACTCAGCAAGAAACGAATCCGTCATCGCAAGCACCTATACCCTAATAAATGTTTTCACAAATAAGGAATTGTTTGATCACGGTGACCAATTTGATTTCATAGATGGCGCTACATGTTTTTTTTTACGTGTGTAATGTCTTTTTTTTGAGCACGAACACATCAATTCTGGAAAATATCGAATACTTGTTAAATTGTAATGTAATATTGTTTTTCATTTCTACTACGATTAATTTATTACTCTCAGCAGTGCATGCAATACCTATAAATATCTTACATAAGTGCATGTTTCACTTGATTTTTAATATAAAAAAATATTAACCAAAGCAAATAAGTTACCTATGGTCGAAAAAATAACTATAACATTGAGAAAAATATTAAAAAAGAACAAAGACAATTTAAAAAAAATACAAAAAGAACATAATCAGATATCAGATTCGAGCCTGAGACTTCGTCGTCAAAGACCGCTAACATAGCTTCGAGGCTATACTGTTCGCTACATACCACGTCAAAATACCTGTTCGTATGAAACTTAAAAATGTTGTGTATAGCTCCTTATAGTTTTAGCGTGAAGTTATGTATTCCATGGGTTACAATTAAAGATTATGTCTAATTGTGGAAAAAATTGTGATAAACCAATATGGTGCGACAAAAAATACGTTGCTACTCGTTCCCCATAGACGTTAGCGTAATGATTCATAGTGTAAATAATGTCCTAGGTATAGTATTTACTATAAAACTGTAAATTTTAATAAAAATCCGTCAAGTAGTTACTGCTTTATAACGAAAAATAGCTACAGACATTATCCCTTACTGCTTAGCTCCTATGAAAAAAAAGCGTGATAATTTATAACCTAAATGTTAATCCGCATCTATTAGATTGCTCGTGCAAAGTTTCAACCGAATCTGTCCGGTAGTTTTTGCGTGATGCGTGTTCAAACAAACAGACAGACAGACATTTCTAAAAATGCAGCAAAGTGGTTAAATACTCTTTTCGAACATTTCCTAATATTTTTTTTCACTAAGTTAGGCCATGTACATACACGTGAAATTTACAATTTTATTATTTGTATAGATATAGATAGATAGCATGATTCAGTATTCACGCGCGATGGCTTATTATTAGCGTTTTTCATGTATAACTTTGGTGTTTCTATACCGATTTCTATGATTATTTTTTATGGAATAGTTAATTAAGTTAACTTTTTTAATTATGAATGACTGAGAGTGTTATAAACGTAAGAGTAGACAAATATAATCAGAAAGCTTCGAACTGCTAAGCTATCGGGAGTTACACGTGATATTGTGAGTCAACCATAAAAGATAGACATATGCTGTCGTGGGATATGTTTTATATAATTTTAAGGAGAACATTTCCGTCATACATGATTTCTGTGTAGCTTTAACCATTTAGGTAGCACACGCGACGGAAGCTTAAAAAATGGAGTAACTTCTCCCGTTTTCCCAACATTTCCCTTCACTGCTCTGCTCCTATTGATTGTAGCGTGATGAAAAGTATACTATAACCAACTCAGGAGTATGAAAAATAATTGTACCAAGTTTCGTTAAAATCCGTCGAGTAGTTTTTGTTTCTATAACGGTTATACAGACAGACAGACAGACAGACAGACAAAAATTTGACTGATTGCATTTTTGGCATCAGTATCGATCCCTAATCACCCCCTGATAGTTATTTTGGAAATATATTTCATGTACAGAATTGACCTCTCTACAGATTTATTATAAGTATAGAAGATAAAGATTTTATTGCTTATTTTTTTTTTTTTTTAAGTGGTCGCAACGTGACATACTATAATAAAATCTTTAGGATGTCGAGCTTAATTAACGAAAAAAAAATATGGATGAAATGATCTCTAAAAAGGTCAAATTTGTTGAAATTTCATTTACTATAAACATTAACACATAGTTCTCCGAAAGCCTAAGTCAATCAAGGAATCGAAAAGAAGATTTTGTTAAATTTGTACATAATTTGACACCGGACCACCAAAATGGTACCACCGAAATGATAATTTGAGCCATATTCAGTTTCCTACCGTGGTGTTCAATGCATATAAGTTTATAAATATTGTGATCAAGTAAAGGATTTTATTGCTTACTTGTACTATAATTATAAAAATTACGGCATGTATGTAATAATTTTCCGTAGATTTTAAAAAAAAAAACATGCCTTTAGCCAGTAAAGGTCTAAACACCTTTGAAACTTTAACGGATTGCACATTTTATTATTAGTATTTGATATTAATTTCAACTGAAAAAAAACAAAAACGTAATTTATTTCTCTGCCATATATTATTATTTCGCGGAAATTGGTGTGGGTTACACATTTATCTTATTAAAAATACGAATTGTGTAATTGTTCTATGTCCCAATAAAGTGAAATAAAAAAAAAACTGTATACATTCAAGCGTTCCTTCGAAAAAGATAAGATAGGCAAACGTTTTATGAAATGATCTTAAAAAGGTTTCTTTTTTCCTTTTGAGGTACGGAGCCCTAAAAAATTGTCAGTCAAATTCAAGTAAGCTATGGAGGGCTCGAAATGTTACTTAGAAAATTGATAAGGATAGGTAAATAAGAATGAATAGACAAAGCAGTATAATTTAAAACAATGTTTTATTGCACAAACGGTTATTTATTAGCCAAAGTCGTATATCAGGCATCGCAGGTCTCGTGGTCTATCCAGTGGCATCTGAAAAAGGGAAAAGGTTTTTAAGAGAACATTTAATTTTAGCTCAATAGAGTATAATACAATCAAAAAAGGGCAGTAAGAATCATTCAAACGTGAATTAGACCTTTAAAAAAAATGATATTTTTAATTTTCATTCCTCGCTTTGTCAGTGACCTGAGAGTGCTCGATCTTTTTGTGTGTTCTATTTACCGTCTTTGTTATTTTGGCTACGGAACCATACTACCGCTTATAGTTTCGTCATGTCCGTCCGTATGTCACAGGCATTTTACTCAAAGACTACTCAATGAATATTGATGAAATTAAGTGAAAAGGTGTCTTGTAGTAGCCGCTACTTAGCTTAATAGCTAAATAATAAAAATAAATATTTTTAGGGGGGGGGGGACTCCATACTTTTTTTTCGCCTGGCTTTTTAAAAACATTTTAAGATTTCTAACAAAAATTATTTCGGACATGACTGTCATTGAGTTATTGCTAAAAAACTGTGTTTCTCAACAAAAGGGCGTAAGTGCCATTAACACGCTCTTCTGCTGATGCAATTATTTAAGGCTGCGGAACCCTACAATGAGCATAGTCCAACATGCTCTTGCCCGGTTTTTTGTTGTTATGTATTGTTAATTTGATCCAGATTCTTAATAACACTATTATATTAAATAATAAACATTGTATTACCTACATATTTACCATATTAAAGTATACAAAGATTTTAATCAACATGGTGGGTTATTTAACAGGATTATGGAACTCAAGTTTTTTAAAAATGACGACTTCCGTAGTAGGCTACAAGCCCTGTGTCGCGTGGGACTTTACAAACATACAAGTCACGGACACAAAGTACTCCCAGACTCGGAACAACAATTTGTGGACACACACAAAGTGGTGTCCCGTGTGGGAATCGAACCCACGACCTCTTGCGTAGCAGTCGGACACACTCCCACCGCGCCACAGTCAGAGGCAGTCTATTTAGTTTACAGTTATTAAAGAATATGGCTATAAAGAGGATTAGCCCAATATGTAACAATGTTCTTACTGGTTGGAGGGGGGCCAGGGGGTGGACCACCACCGCCGCCGTTGCATCCTGCCTTCGGTACTACACTCATGCCGCTCTGAAACATACATGTATTCTTATTAAAGTTCAAACACTGCGAAATAATATTCATAATTCAAGCTAGCATTCGTTTTTTTTATTATTTATTTAAAAACTTTATGCACAAATAATTTACAAATACAAAGACGGACTTAATGCTAAAAGCATTCTCTACCGTTATTATTTATTTTCCATCCTTTGGGTTACTTAAATATAAGATTTTATTCTAGAGTTTCAACTTTTACCAACATTTGGGATGATGGATGTTGGGGTATTCATAAGTATCTTAGCTAAGCCGTTGTCTGAAGTAGCTACCTTAGTTTTTAAATTAGTAGATTAGATTAATCTAAGAAATAATGTGTAATGAATGTATAAGTTTAGCGTACGATGGAGCTGGCATGGCTTAACTGTAGCCAAAAGCTCATAAATAAATAAAGATTAAAAAAACAACCAACATTTGATAAATTAGAACAAATCAAAAATAGATTTCGATTTGAAGACAGAGTGTCTAACTCGAAATTGACAGGTGAAATCAACAATGACATTCACGTATCGTATTTTGTAATCATAATCGCATGTGTGAGCTCTATTGGCCGATTCCATTAGTCTGATCCTAAAAAGTTTTAGCCCTAGACGTAAACAAAGGCCTATTATAAGTTATACATGTGTATCTATGTGTCTCGGGCATCGGGGAGCAAAACACTAGAAGCCAGTTTCACCAGGATATTATTTAAATTTGATTAATGAACATCTGATCAGGCGTTTTGCAGATAGTAAACTTTATTTATACCATTCGGGGATTTTAAAACGAACTACATAGTTATGTTTTAACGATAATAGACTGACGATATAACCACAACCAATAAACCACTACTGTAATTTTTTTAAACTATTTTCAAAATTAAAATAAAATAAAGTTTTTAAATACTCACCACGGCAGCAACAACGACCACCACAATACCGAACAACACTCCAAATATCTTCATACTTACAGCTCGAGTACTGAACTGACTACAGTACAAACATACTACCTTATATACTGATGACAATTGAACAATTTAACTTTACATCCGGTGTACTATTTAATATCAATTTAATATAATGAAGCCTTCGGAATATAAAAAATAAGTCAAGCGCGAAACTGACTTAGGCGTGCGGGCCCTTGCATAATTCTAATTAAATCTCTATACTCGTATTATAATAAAAAAAAAAGTTTTAAACGCGCCCATACGGGAAATTAGATATACATACATAGCAATATTTGACATTGTTTGTCTACCTAAATTGCTATGTAATAATGACAATCATGAAACAAGGTGAACATACGCTTAATCCATTGGACGACCTTTAAAGATTTAATCAAAGTATAGTGAAAACCAAAAAATTACCTAAACTCAATCTAATATATAAAATTCTCGTGTCACAGTTTTCGTTGCCATACTCCTCCGAAACGGCTTGACCGATTTTGATGAAATTTTGTGTGCATATTGGGTAGGTCTGAGAATCGGACAACATCTATTTTTCATCCCCCTAAGAGTTTGTTTATTTGTTTGAACGCGATAATCTCAGGAACTACTGGGCCGCACTGAAAAAATATTTTATTGTTGGATAGCCCATTATCGAGGAAGGCTATAGGTTATAACATCACGCTACGACCAATAGGAGCGGAGCAGCAAAGAAAAAAGGGAAAATTTACGCAGACGAAGTTGCGCGGGTCAGCTAGTTTTATTATAAATATTCACGTAAGTCACCGACAAGACTGATAACGCGTTTAAACTAGGTATACAATGCAACGCGTAAGTTTAAAAGTAATAAGATTAAGATGACATCATTTACAATTGCAAATGAGCCTGTAAGGAAAAAAGAAGGCAAACTCATAGCCCTTCTTCGTAAACCGCCAATATTTATTTCATTTGAAGTAATAATTAAAATTTTACTAGTCAGTTCTTTGACGAATGACAAGAGTAAAATAGATATCCGCGGTAAACAAACTATCTCGCACATAGGGGAATCCACGTAATTTCCCTACGTGTGAGATAATTGTTTTCAGTTACTTTTATTTTCAACAGTTTGAGCGGTTCATGTTTCTGATAACAAATCGCATCAGCACCACACCTCGCACGGGGGAATAACCTCGGTATTATTGCTGTGAGCAGCATGCATTATAATGACATCACGCTCTCTACTCGTTGCATAAAGTTTTACCCAAGACTGTATGTACCTAATATTATTTTTTGAGGCTAATGATGATAAGGATAGGTACTGTGGCAGGTGGGTCGAAGATGATGCACCTCTCTCACGTTAGACCTCATTGTAGTAGATGAAACTCATTAACAGAATAATAGGAATTGCGAGTTTCATGGCCGACCCTTCAGGTCATTAATTGTAAGTTGTTAATAAATGTGATGCATATATAAAGTGAATTGGTGTTAATAAGTTATTATGTATTTAATAGGATTTCAGGAATAAATATTAGGTATATTAGCTTTGGGGAAATCCACACGTTTTATTTAAAAGCCTGATAACAGTTCTGAGGAACACCACCCCGTACCTGCTCAAGAGCTGGCCTGATGGCTACAGTACCTGTATGAGAATGAACAGACAAAGCAGTATAAATTAAAACAATTGTTTAATTTCACAAATGCTTATATTCGCCAAAGTCGTGCATTAGGCATCGCAGGTCTCGTGGTCTATCCAGTGGAATCTGAAGAATGGAAAAATATATTTTAATATAAATAGATTTTATTAGCACATTTTATTACTACCAGGTAATTTTAATATAAGAAGCTATCCCCCGCGGCTCAACAACAGTTAATTAAAAAATCGTCGGTGACCAAGCACTTTCGCAGAAAAAAAAAACATTTTATGGAGTCATTTGTCCAATTCGATGTACTTACTGGTTGGAGGAGGGCCGGGGGGTGGACCATTGAACCAGTTGCATCCCGCTGCTTTAGGTTCTACACTCATCCCACTCTGAAAAATACATGATTTTTAATTGAACTCAAAAATTAGAAAGATTAATCACAAATCATGCTCGTATTTTGTTCAAGATGTTTCAACTTTTACCAACATCTAAAAAATCAACAGATATCAAATAAATGTTAATAAACTTTCGCGGTTTGTACACATTGTGAAAATATATATATTATGGGTCCATTAACTGGATTGAATTAGACAAACCACAGGTCCTCTCCACTGACCGTCACTATTACTCCAGGATGGCGAGGGAAGCGGTTGAAATCAAAAAACATGTCAATTTCATCCGAGAAGACGAATACCGTTTGTCAACATCGTGGAATCCCGTGATCAGCAAGTGTATACACCGCCGAACAAACATTACACGCCAGTGTGCAGACGCCCTTAGTGTTGTGTGTCGAAGTACCGACGGTTCCGTAATAGTCAGTGATAAAAATCAAGCGAGGGTAGTTTCCGAAACCCGCGCTTCACGGAGGCGACGCTGAGCTCAACTAGTCTACCCGTGACCACGGCCGTTGCAATGCGGTCGAAACGTCGGGCAATAAACAAGGTATTTTACCTTAAATTATTCACGCGATTAAGACCCGTAATATATATATTTTCATAAGATATCAAATAAATGTTGGTAAACTTTCGCGATTTATACACATTATGAAAATAAATATATTACGGGTCTTAATCACGTGAATAATTTAAGGAAAAATACCTTATTTAGTACGTTTCGAAAACTACCCTCGCTTGATTTTATCACTCACTATTACGGAACTGTCGGTACTTCGCCGAGGCTGAACCAGTGTACCCGTGATCACGGCCATTGCAATACGGTCGTAAAGTCGGGCAATAAACAAGGTAATTCACCTTAAATTATTCACGCGATTAAGACCCGTAATATATACATATATATTCAGAAATAAAATAGTGATTCCGATTTGAAGTTTTCATTTAATAATGTTGATAGTTTCATACTTAGATTAAACAAAGCAAGAACGCCGATTGCACTATTCCGATTATCGCAAGGTTTAGTTGTAATTCTAAAAGTTGTATGTCTGTGGCAACGAAATGCTTGAAAATTACAAACTAGTTAAATGGGAATGTTTTTACAGTATCAAGATCAAAATCTGTTCAGCCGTTTTGAAAATTTATATCTCCAGTTTGGGGATTTTATAGCGAATCTACTGACGATATTACCAAGAGCTTATCTTGGATGAACCCATATAAAAAAAATCCATTTGCCAGACGTCAATGGACTAGTGTGAGTTGCCCGGGCCAATTTGTGGGCGTGGGAGGGGAGGTACAATTGCCCTGTAGGCTGGGAGTGATATGCTGATATGGCGGTAGCTACGCTCCTGGATATTACCACAACTACAAAGCCTCTACAGGAGGTTTATGTATACTAATAATATTATAAACTTGAAGAGTTTGTTTGTTGAACGCTATAATCTCAGGTACTACTGGGGCCTTAGACAATGAACGTTCGTTTCGTGGCCAATTCGCTAGGGCCTACAAGAGGGCGATTTCAAACGATCATTCGCAAAAAAATTAAAAAAATCTCTTATGTCTTCACCGCAAACGTCAAATTCTTAAAAAAATAAATCCGCCATTTTTTTCCCTTTTTCTACATGGTCTCACCGTTTGCTAGATTAATGATCAATCGAATTGAAAAAAAAGCGAAGATACGTGCATCGACTTGGATAGACCATGTGATATTTCAATTCATACATTTTGTACCTACTTTTCCATGAACGACATTGTTATTTGAATGTGACTTTGTCTAGGCCCCCTGGTTCGATCTTTGCGTTAAGTAGCCCATTTATCGAGGAAGGCTATATGCAATATATCATCACGCTACAACCAATAGGAGTAAAGCATTAATGGAAAATGTTGCAAAAATGGGGAAAATAGACACAGACTCGGTCAGCTAGTTTAAAATATATTAAAAGTTAAAAAAAGTTTTACTTTTGGTACTCACCACAGCAGCGACGACGATCACAACAAAACCAATTAAAACTCCGAATATCTTCATATTTACAGCTCGAGTACTGAACTGACTACAGTACAAACACCACCTTATATACTGATGACAATTAACGAATTTAACCGTACATCCGGCATCAACTTAATATAATGAATCTGAATTTAAAAAATTAAGTGTCAAACTGCGAAAATAAAGCGCGTAACTGATTTGGGTATTAAATGCTCATGTGCAGAAATGGTGACTGTAACACCTGCGGTATGGATTGGTTCCCTACATGACACTACTTTTACTAGCTTTTATTTAACTTGCCCTGTTAGTTAGTTAGTTTGTGTGGGGCAAATCTTGAATGCTAAATTAGTATCACTTCCTAACGTTCAATTAGGTTCAAATTTGGTACAATAGTGTATCTTTGATAACAATGCAATATTATGGAATGCTTATCTGATGAAAAACTCGAAAGGTGGAACTTCTAAACTAAAAACCTAACAAGTTTGGGCTCATTTAATTTGTCTTGACAAGTACTCCGATGATAGATCCGGAAGGTGGAACAGTGGCACTCAACAATCATGTAATGTAACTGCAATGAACATACATAAAAAAAACATACAGACACATCACAGATATACAGAGCCAGAAACATCAATTCGTTTCACTCGAAAATCGACTATGGGCCTAGTCTAGTGCCCCCTGGCGGCCTGTAACTTTAAAACATGCTTTGGAATCGCTCTCGCCATCTCCGAGAATAAAATTTACAATCATTTTGGAGAAACATGACCACTGTACCGCTCCCTGGACGTCTAGAACGTTAAAACTTACTACTTCTAGCTAAAAACATGCTCGGGAATGAGGTCTATACAACGCTAAAAACCTGGCCTAGCCGTTTCCGAGAAAAAAATGTAACAGAGACACAGACACACTTACACACACACAAACGAACGTCCCGTCTCCGTGGCTAAAGAGAGTTTAAGAAAATTATTAAAAAAATGACAAGCGCACTTTCGCAAGGAAAGTGAGCTTGTCATTTTTTTATGTTTTTACAGCTAAAACTGCACTGCACTGGGTGTACTCCGTGACCCTAGGATGCCAATAATAATACTAAAGGCAAGGTTTATAAAACTTGCGTCAGACTCGTTCTGCTCTATGGCGCTGAGTGCTGGACAACCAAACGGGATCATGAATCCAAACTCCATGTCGCTGAAATGAAAATGCTCCGATGGGCTGGTGGTGTAACTAAGCTGGACAGGATCAGAAATTAATATGTGCGAGGCAGCTTTAAGGTCAAAGCTATAGCAGATAAGCTCCAGGAAAATCAGCTTCGGTGGTACGGACACGTGATGCGCCGTGAAGAAGACCACCAGTTAAAATAGGTCTTAAAATTGACGTAGGAAAACAACCCCGAGGACGCTCAAAAGCTACTTAGTGGAGAAACCTTGACAAATTAGCACATTCAATCCCAGCTGACATCAATGACAGAACCGAATGGCGCAAACATATTCAGAGGGCCGACCCCAAATTATATGGGAAGAGGAACGGAGAAGAAATTTAAAAACTTAAGGGGTATCTGATATCCTGGGAGATCAGTTTTATTTTATAATATTTTCTATTCTGGTCTGATCCACCGTGCAGTGTTTCACAATTAAATTTAAAAAGAATTATTCTGGTCGGATACCCTAGTTATCTATTATTAGATTTTTGGGACAGTCAGTAACAAAATATACGTAGAGGGTTTATTGAAATACACATGTTCGTAGTACTTATTCCAATGGAAACGTGTTTGTTAGTATCCAGAAATAACGACTCTACATTTCTGTCTTGGCCAAGTCACTTAAACCATTTTTAGGGTCCCGTAGCCAAAGTGGCAAAACGGAACCATTACAGTTTGACTCTGTCCGTACGTCTGTCTGTCTGTCTGTCTCCAGGTCAGCTGTGAGACCCTTAGTACACGAAAGCTGTAATTTGGCAGGAATATACATATTAGTTACGCCGATGAATTGGTAGAATAAAATTTTGAAAAAATACTTTTTTTGTGTACCTCATATACACATAAAGTGACGATGTGATTTTTTTTCTTACCTACCCCAATGTATGGGGTTTTTGTATAGGTCTTTTAAAAATATTGAAGGGTTTTTAAAAGCACTTTTCGATTTCGGGATCCGTTTGTGAATAGGTGATGCTTTTCTTCGATAACAGCGAACTTTTTGCATGGTATGTGTCCAGATCTGAGTCTATGAGTGATAACAACCAATCTCATATTAAGTAAGCTATTCATGAAATACACGAAGAGGCTGACATTGTATAGTCTTGTACCATATCTGAGTCTAATGAGCGTTTATTAAAGTATTCCCATCCAAAGAGAATAGCATTTCTTTATTAACTGTGTGTAAAAAATCATAATAATCGAAAAAAATATTGGTTTCTTTTCCATTAGTACCTACTTGCATTTTGCGCCCAACATGTCCACCTTCCGTTGCCTTGCAATACAATAAGCGATGGAACCCATTACAGCCTCAGTTGTATACCTGCTAAAGTAATAGTATCTATTTTAGATAAAATATCATAAGCTATCCAGATGGCCAGAGGTGCATCGAGCTATATGTTGTAACAAACTTTTACTGTCTGTACAGATCACAATGTATTTATTTTCCAACTATTTATAGCATATGAAAATGCCTCTGAGAGATGTTCCTTAAGTTTTATACAGTTAATTTGGTTATTTCAATTTACGCTAGGTATTTAAAACGCCACTCCATGACCATCCACATTCTTTGAGCCATTTGTAAATATGAAAAACCAGCCATTATACTTCATTTGCAATTCTTTAGTGACTTCATATTTTAAAATGTGACTATTGTAACACCTTTTAGAATATTTTTAGCTTTATAATATAATTATTTCAGTTACATTAATATTAGTCACCCAAGTTCGCATCTCAATCGTTAATAAATGAGAAGATGACACTATATGAATTCTTTTAATGCCGTTATTTATAGCTACTGGTAAAGACATAGTCTTGTTTTTCGAATAACAATTTTGTCGGAGAATGTAGAGGTCATTTAGGTGTTTTTGACTTACTTTATTTTTTTTCAGATTTTGTTTTTAGACAGTATTTATAGGCTAAATATTTGCGTCTTAGATGCAGTGGAATGACACCAAGCTGAATCAGCTTAAGCCATAACATGTATTGAGGTAGTTTTGATAAAGCCTCCTATTATTCTAACAGCCTGATTTTGAATTTTATTTTATTTATCCAAATGACATTTTGCAATACAGTCGTTTAAATAACAAACGTACAATAATAGCTGCGGCTTCTAATTAGTGCTATTATGTTTTAAATATTTAGGGTGCAATTCCCATGTAGTAAGTAGTAAGCTCACTTCTTATACTGCATTATTGTGCTGGGTACTTGCCCGGTTCTTAATAATTTTTACCTGCAAAAATATGCAGAAAGTCTTCTCTTCATAGTCTGTGAAACTAAACAAAGAAGACTAGTTGCATATTTTTGCAGGTAAATAGGTATACACGTATCCATTACAATAAGAATTACGAACATAGGTATTTCAATCAACCTTATGCTGCTTATTTCAATCAAAAAAATGCGCATTAATAATTTAAAATGCTTTACTCTGCTGATCTCTAAATTACTCCGTTTAGAACACGTCCAGGCGGGAAATTAGATATAATATTTGACATCGTTCATACAGTGTTACTATGTAATAATAACAATCATCAAACAAGGTGACCCACGCTTAATCCATTGGATGACCATGAAAGATAATCAAAGTACGAGTTACTTAGATAACCGCAGGTATAGGGAAACCACGTGGCTGTTAACAAACCTAAAATTATTTGAAATCAACTTCAAAAGATTTCTGCACTTTAAGTTGCAGATTAAATTGACATGTCTTCATTTAAAGGTATTCTCTCGTTTGCCATAAATTAATTTGCACTAATATTGTTTGCCATAATCGTCCCCGATCATAATATTTACTTGCACTATTATCATTTATACTAATAACGTTTGCCTTAACAACTCAACAGTAATAACTTTTATTTGCCATAAAATGACTTTCCATAGCAACATATATCATAATAATTAGTTTCCATAAGTAACACGTCTCATAATCGACTCTTGACATAATCAAAATTTGATATAATTATGAAAATAATACATAATATTGTTAGGTCGAAATTAATTATCTTTAACACCCCGACTCAGAGCAATCCGACTCGGATAGGTTAGGTTAGAAGACTAAGGCGGGAGCGAAGCGAAGCGGAGCTCCCGCCTTAGTCTTCGTGTTAGGTTTTTTTTTTAAACCACCCAAAAGTAGGAGCCCCGCGAAGCGGGGCTCCGTCGAGTTTAGTAAGTAGGCGCCATATGAGGTTTAGTTTCAGGTTTAATTGTAAATAAAAAATCTGTGTCGTATAATCATTTATTAATTGACCACTAATGTTAATAACTGACGACTAATGGATTGTCTATTTATGTCAGACTTATTTTGTTTTACCCTCATTATATAACTTTAACTGTGAATATGTTAATAGCAAAAAATATATTAACTTACTCATTAACATAAAAATTGCAGGCGCTTATACTATATTATCTTTATTTATATTATGGTAAATAAAAGTTATGGAAAATGGTATTATTGAAAACGAAAATTATAGCAAATACATTTATGGATTTAAATTATTATGACACTTGATCGATTATGACCAATGGAATTAGTGAAAGTCATTTTATGTCATTTCACGATTATGGCAACTGAAGCGTTATTTCTAATGAAATTATGGCAAATACCGGTATGGCATGTGAAATTATGGCATTTTAAATTATGACAAACATTAGTAAACCTCATTTAAATTCAGGATGAACAAGGGTAAAAAAATACGGATGATATATTTCCAATGCTTTTTATGGACAAATAGGCTTTATTTTTTTTCAATTCGTTTAATCAGCGACTTTCGTTCTTAAACTGTACTTCACTACACTTTTCCTAAAATGAAATTCAATAATTTACCTAAGTTTACAGGAACTATTCCTACTATTTTTCTGATAGGTAAACACAAGAAGTCTGAACCCATAGACGATTTACGGGACCGAGTGGAATAAATTAATGTACTATGGCTACGTAATTATCTCCTCATTTTTTATGAAAACTTCGTTATCATTGAATAAGAGTAGGCAATGTCAGCAATGTCTGTTATCGAATCACATCAGCCATCACCTACAGGGGAATAACCTGTGTTTTATTGCTTCGATTTGTACAAGAGATACCAACACTACGATGTGATAACGTTACAGATGCTTTCTTTTCAGTCTAATAAAGAGTAGACGAAAGCATCTGAGAGAGATCAGTATTTTCAGCTTTTATATAGCAAGTCATAGATGACTATGACATTAAGTTTTCTCAGGATCCTAAATAAATGACTAGACTTTGAATGAGTGAATCTAAAATTTCGTAACAGATATCTAATATAAGAGCTCTATTTTAGAAGGACAGTATTTCAATGCAACCAACATGAGTTTATATACCAAGTTGATCTTCCTAACGTGCGAAAACTCGTATATTGGATATGGTGAATAAGGATTCCACCCAAGCAGTAAGGAGCGAAGCTGTATTATTTTAACCAATAGAATCACATAAAATTTTCCCAAAGGAGTTTGGTTATAGCGACAGAGATCCGTTGCTCTTCGTTTCAGTGAAAAGGTAGCCTAAAAATATAGGGATAGAAAAGCTGAATAAGGACAATGAGTCTGTTGTCTGTATTACTCCCTTGCTAAGTTTCTTTGGAGACATAGAGTCCGCGACACGGCTTCATTCCACTCCGTTTCTTCGCTTTAATTCGATTTACAGGCAGTAATCGAAAGCTTAACTCTTTAAAACGCGATCGCACTTGGAAGACTCCAGATGTATGTACCTAATTAATTTAAGCGTTTTTTACCTACCGTAAAACGCGTGTCAATCAGACAAATTGATGATAAAAATTAACGTATTTGGCCGACCCCAAATATAAACTCAGAAACAGGGCAGGTATAATCCATCTTAAACATGAAAATAATTGTACTAATTTTATGTAACTTGGGTGGCAAAATGCACTTACCATCTACCACTGAATGCTAAACACCGTAGGCAGAATAAAACAATAACATACAAGTTAAATATTTATTAAATTACATGTAATTAACAGTAAATCATAATATTCAATAATAATTTATAGGTTTATAACTTTATACATTAAAAATTATTTTTAAAATTCTAAAAAAAACCTGAAGAGGGTTAAATAAATAATAATTATTTGTTGAAGTAATCCACATTAAAGCTATAATTAACCAGCCGAATTTATAAATACTTATTTAAAACATTTGAAATTCGTGTTTGGCTTAGCGCATATCTAACGAGGCAAGACGATAATGTACCTATACATCAGACAACATGACAACTTTAATTAAATTTTAATTTGATTTTCTACGATTGAAATTAGTAAGGCTTACAGCAATTACTCAAAACCATGCCAATACAATAAAGTTAACATTGTTATATTTTCAGTACCATCGATGCGCATCGCCAGGTCTCCTACGCTCATGGCATTAGGAACAGACAATTAAGCTAGAGACTTAGCGCGCTTACAGACTAACATCAAGAGCATCTTAATTGTATAATCGTTGTGTCTAAAAAACGCTCCAAATCGCTTGAAAACCATAACGCATCTTTAAATGGCAAATGATTATCTAAATGATTTGGAATTTGTCTGGGACATAATAACGTATAATTTGGCCTTGTGTGCCTCCTCTCAATTGTATGATAAATTTTCGCAGACTACATGCTATCAATTCTCCGAGCTGAAAAAATATTAACATTAAATAACATTGGGACAACTCAAAAGTTTTATTTCGATAGCTCATACAGCCTCTGATTGCAAACTAGGCAGAGCTTGTATACTGGCAACGAGACAATTAATACATATACTTATATATCTCTAAGTTAGATTAGAAGCGGCTAAGCCTAATGGCTAAGGCATCGGTCTCGCAATCGTGAGATCTCGGGTTCGAATCCTACCCATTATACTACACCGACTCCTAACACAAGCCTTTAAGCTTAGCTGGAGGGGTTAACAAGATTGCTAGTAATGTGGGACTCAATCCCACATTGCTAGTTATCTTCTTAATAAAAAAAAATACCAATTGATAAATTACGCTCAGATACAGATTAAACAATTATGCTCATCAAGTAAAAGTTTATCCTGGGTGGGAATCGAAACCAGTAACCCTAGCTTAGCAGTCAGGGTCACCTACTAACGAACTAAACTAAACGAACAGCTCATTTAGCAGTCAAATATCTATCAAAGGGTATATTTTAGTTATTTTCTTCTTCGCATAGGGTTAAGGCATAATCTAATCCATTTTTGCGAAAAAGTGAAGCCTAATACATAAAACACACATTAAACAGCGGTAGCCTCGTAGTCATAACGCCGTACTTGCTATCGATTAATGATTTAAGTGGTCTTAGTAACGGTAATAGAAGTTAAAACAATAACTGTTTGAATGTTGTCGCATTACACAAAACCACTGTCCAGATTATATTCAGGTTTTGCACGCACAACTTCTTCATTAATACTTGGGCTATGTGATATTATTAAATGGAATATGGTTAACATCTATAAATGAGGTACAATACTTATATACTCACTCGTAGTTTGTCTCTGCTTAACATACATCGATCTATTATCGGCGGCGGCTTTTTGGTTGTGGGTCGACCCTAAACAATCACAAATATAATTAAGTAGGTAAATAACTTACGTAATAGCCAATGTTTTTAATTAGCAGTTGTACATACTTACTTAATACATTTTTAATTAACATCGTGGTATAATACTAGTACCTAATATCTTAGGACTGCTCACATAACGCTATATGATCCCAAACTAAGCAGAGCTTAAGCTATGGAAACCAGACAACTGATAAACATACTTATATGTTTCTAAATACATACTTGTTATACATAAATAACATTAGTATAGGTATCCCTATCGACTTTTCACATTTCATTTATAATTATATTTCGAACATTCGTACTAATTTTCCTAACGAGAGATGAACCTAAACGAGAATCAATTTATCTTACTTTTTCAAACCCCGCACTAGGGTTCAAGCCTTGTGTTGTGGGGGACTTTACAAACATACAAAAGACGTACACAAAGTACACTCGGACTCGTAACAACATTGTGTCCCATGTGGGGATCGAACCCATTCTTGCACACACTCCGTCAGAATTTAAACAAAGTTACCAGCGCCCATTTGAAGATCCTAATTAAAATACTAACCGTACATGTAGTAGCACAATATAGGATGAACGAAACAACTACAACCACTTGTACCTTCATTGCAATATTACTGAAAACTGCGTAACTATATCGATGGCAAGTGCCGTGAACTTCGTACCGCCACGTTTATTATTCGTGATATTTCCAATATTTTAATACTTATTCTGCTATTTAGGATGAAGACAAATTAAAGACCGTGATCCGGTCCACCCGTTGTTGAGTTATAAATGGTGTAATTAACCCGACTTTGTTTTATAACAAGTACTACTATTAGGGACCGCCTCCACGGGCGAGAGAATCGCGACGATTCCGCTGTACTATCGTTGGGTAGTCTTCACGAACGAGCGATCATTTAGTCAGCGTATCGTCGCGACTCGTAATGGAATCGCCGACAGCGACCATTCCTGTGAGCGTCAAGATGGCGGAACCAAGTCTCGGATTTCAAAACTACATATGCAGTACCTTTTCGCTACTATTTGCTACCTACGCTCAAATTTTAACTACCTCAAAATACCAGGCCACTCAGAAAGTTTTGCGAAAAAAAGATTTATGTTTAAGGCACTGGCCACTTGTAATTATTTTAAAAATGTTGTTATTTAATAGTAAAAATACCTTGGTTCGAATTTCGAATTTCCCTCTACATTTTTTCGTGTCTCATTTAAAAATAGATCTGCATCGAAAACATTTTCGTGCGATGATTGAAGAAAGATGATAAAACCAGATGAGTCCTTTGATTAACTTCAAGTGGCTTTTATGGACTATGTTCCGTTTTAAATGGAACAAGTATAGCTAACTATAAAGGCTTTGAAGGATACTGAATTGACTTTAAACTTTACAATGGTCACAGTGCATGTCGGAACATACCCCTTATCTATAAGAAATACAGATTCCAAAATGAAATATAATACATATATTTTTAAGTGCAACGTAGGTATTTATGGGAAGTGCGCCCGCCGCGCTGTCGCGGCAAAACCGCGGCTCTCTCACTGTGAAAGTACCACGTTCAATGGCGAGCGCGCGGCGATACTATGTTGTTTCTCTCGCACTCAGCCACTCGTCGCAACGCCACGATAGGAGGAGACATGCTTTCAGAAAGTATATAGAAATAGGTAGCATGACGATAATATCGCCGCGATTCTCTCGCTCGTGGAGACGGTCCCTTAGGTATGTCAATTATAAACAAAATAACGTTATATTTACAAATAAGATGTTGATGAAAACAAAATACTTAAGTAATACTATTATTTACGATGGATGTTTTATGTTTATAAATCATAAATTAATTACGATTTGGTGTAACCTGATCATAACACTAAGCAATGTAAACCATATTACTTATTATGGAGACGAGCGCTACCTGCTCGTCTCCATAATAAGTAATATGGTTGAGCCTGATAGTAAGCTTCACATCAGCCCACAACAGCATCAGTACCACCAAATTCTTGTGCTGCAATTACTCGAGCATAATCATTTTGAGACATTCAGACAGTTCTCTAAATCAGTGTAGCCTCATTTGCGCAGTAATTGCACTTGCTACAGTGCCCTTCAACCAAATCAGAAATGTGTTTGCATCATTTTTTCACACAAGTTTAACTGACATCATTGTAGTAGTGCCACCAAGACGGCCTAGGGTTTAAACTTTCTCCCAGAGATTTAAAAATACTAAGAATTAAGGCGTTCGCAAATCAAAACCTGGCAGCTTATTCAAATTCCTATTCAAACTTAATCTATAAGAAAAGCGCAACTTTTCCAAATATTCCGCTTAACATTTTCAATCACTTTCTGTGGTATTGTAGTGCCAAAAAAGTGGAATGATTTGAATGCATTGATAATAGGAAACTAGTTTAATTTAAATATTTCATCGTCATTATCGCCATCAGTTCCTAGCTTTGTTTGATTAAAAATCGTTCAACCGTTTATAATCAACTTTCTAGTTTTTAGGGTTCGCCATTTCCGTTCCGTTCTACCGTTTTGGCGAAACGGAACCCTTATAGCTGTCCGTCCGTCCGCAGCTTTGCTCAGAGATTGTCAACGCTAGGAGGCTGTCATTTTGCATTGACGTACATATTACTTTCGTCGACAAAGTGAAATAATAAAATCATGTACAACATTTTTTTCAGGGTACCCCTTTATGTAAAGTGTCATTAGATAGGTCTTTAAAAACGTTTAGGGGTTGTTACGACCATTTTTAGATTTAGGGTTTCTTTTGTGAAATATTAAGCTTTAAAGTGCAAGTTTTAGTTAGAGTCAATTGACGCCCCCCCCCCCCCCTGTCAGCTAAATGGTTGATGTTGGGTATGTGAAAAAATGAGAAGTATCAACATTTGCTTGAAATTTCATTAAAAATGATTACTATGAAGGTATGAAACAAAAACAACAGAAAACGACGCTTTTGATGGGGATTGAGATGGGGAAAACTCTGCATTATTTATTATTCTCTACGGAACTCTGCATTGTGCGTGGCCCGACATGCACTTGCTCGGTTTTTACCTTATATTCATGATTATTTTATAATACTTTAAGTTTTTGAAATAAACTGTTACAATTACTTCAATAGTACATGATTAATAAAGGGGCCGTCATGTGCCTTTTTTCTCTGCCTGACAGTCGTATTTTTGTCATATTTTGGAAAATTTTATCTTTAAGTAAAACAAAAAAATACTGGTGCAGAATGTTTAATAATAAGAGGGAATATAACTTTTTTAATGGTTGCGTTGTCTTAGACTCTGCCTAGCCTGTTGAATCTGGAACAAACATAAATGGTTGAGATTATTATGAACAGATGGCCAAAACATAGACCAATTTTTGATTTAACCAAAACAATGCATGGGAATTTGTCATGGGATGAATTTTATCATGAGATTCGTACAATGGTTATTACATAATTTAAAAAAGACGTAAACAGAATCGGCCATCTTTACACATCTCTCACAATTACACATTAATGATTCGGACTGGATTTTTGAGTACATGTTGTATAGGTATGTTATTATACTCACTAGCAGCTGTAGTGGTCGAGGGAGCAGCAGTCGGTGGTGGACCTCGTCCTCCGCCAGAACACCCTGCCGACTTAGGCGCAGTATCCATGCCGCTCTATAAACATTCGTTTTTCTAAGGTACAAGCTACAGAATACCAAAAGTACAGAAGATTCAAATGTACTTTGCTAGAGTGCAACATATGTAGATATTACAAGATTCTGTTTCTGTGAGTCTCTCAAGCGAATTTGTATAAGCTTACCATATGTAGGTACCTACTATCGGTTTTTGTGTATATACCTACTGTTAGTATAGCGCCGTAAGATTTATGCCTCGGGATCCAGGTTCAGTCAGTGAATATTTATAAAAATAAATGAATTGTGTTTTTAACAATGAATAGAAGAATGTTAAAACATTATTTTGTGCGATCTAATTTTTTTCATTTTTGTGTCCTATCTATATACCTAGTCTAGCCATAAATATTGTTACGAAGAAAAAACATTTTTTTTTATTGCAAATAATATTTATTACTTTTACAGTGTGTTAGTTTAATACATAAATAAAAAACAATTCAAAATATAAAAAGCTTATTCGAAGTGGTCTCCATTGGCTGCAACACAGTCCTTTAAACGTTGAGGCCAGTTATCAATAGAAGCACGCACTCTTTCCATGGGAAAATTCTTCACTGCCAATCGTATGGATTGTTTTAGGGACTCCAAATTATCATGGCGTTTAGAGCAAGCCATACTCTCTAAAACTGACCATAAATCATAATCCAGCGGATTAAGATCGGGACTAGACGACGGCCAGTCTTCAGCTCTGATGAAGTCCGAAACGTTCACTTCCAACCAAGACTGCGTGGACCGAGCTTTATGACCCGGCGCTGAGTCTTGTTGGAAGGACCATACTTGGTTATTGAACATGGTGTTGTTAAGGGGTTTAACTACCTTCTCAAGAATGGTATCTTGATACACTTGTGCCGATGTTTTGATACCTTTTTCACAAAAATATGGCTCAGTCACTCCTTCATAGCTAACACCCCACCAAACCATCACTGAAGTCGGATAATGCCCACGTTGCACTCTGTCGACTAATTGGGAAGCTTCCTTAGAGCGTTGAGCATAAATACGGTCATTTTGTTTGTTAAAATGTTGCTCAACTGTAAAGATTTTCTCATCCGTAAACAAAATTTTTCTGTGACCTCCCTTTGCGTACCGCTTCAGTAGTTGCTTCGATTTTACCACCCTATTCTTTTTTAAATTATCAGTTAAAAAATGACCAGTGCGTCTCTTATAGGCTGCAAGTCCTAAGTCATCTTTTAAAATGCGTGACATGGTTCTGGGTGCTATCTTCATCTCCCGAGATAAAATCTTTTGCTTTCGGACAGGATTTCTTCGAATTCTTTCCCTTACTGCTTTGACCACCATTTTCGTACGAACACTACGTGGACGGCCAGATCTTTTTCTGTCACAAACAGAGAAGGTCTCATTGTACCTATTAATAGCCCGGTACACAAACATTTGACTAATACCAAGCGTATGGAGAGTTTTAAAAATTACATTCGGCTCCATACCAACTTTGTGTAATGCAATCACAGCGATTTGGTTTTCTTTATCACCCCACTCCATTTTAATATAGCAAAATATTGTACAATGTATTGGCGCCAAAATTAGAAAATACAATGAACAATCGTATAAAAATGACAGATTCCAAATTCAAATGTAATATCTTTCTTATTTTTAATTGTAACAGTATTTATGGCCAGACTAGGTATGTATATACAATTCAAAGTTCTGACTTGCGTTGATCCATCAGTATCACAGTATCAGATCAACGTACAGCCAAAACCGCTGATTGTAGAAACTTGAAAGTTTGAGGACGTACTCGTATTTCGTATATAATGTAGGCATCCGATTAAAAAGGGATTTTTAAAAATTCTTCCACTAAGGTGGTTAAATAGTGGTTTATAACTTCGACAGTTTTAAAGTTACACCTGTGATAGTTTGCATTTGGCTTTTTGGTTTAAAATAAGAAATACGGGTTCCAGCGTTTTTGGAAAATCAATCCCTAAGGGTAAAATAGGTATTTTAAGTTTTAATAAATCTCTGTCAGTTTTAAAATTAGATCTAACACGTATTTCATTATTTTTGGAAAATCAACACCTAAGGAGTTAAAATTGGGGTCGCAAGTTTATATGAAACTCCGTCAGTTTTAAAGTAAGATCTGTGAACTTTTGTATTCGACTTTAAAGTTTAAAAATAAAGAAACACGTATTAAATAAAAATAAAAATACAGGTTGCAAGTTTGTATGAAACTCCGTCAGTTTGAACGTCAGATTTGTGAAATTATCGGTTTAAAATAATAAACAAAAAACACGTGATTCGGCGTTTTGGTCTCAAGCGAAAATCAACCTTTAAACGGGTAAAATCATCCACGCGGGCGACAGCTATCTATACTAATATTATAAATGTTAAAGTAATTCTGTCTATCTGTCTGTTACTTTTTCACGCTAAAACGGGGATGAATTTTCAACAATTCCTTTTTTTCTGATGTCTATAATATACAAGGAATACGTCCTGAAAATTTCACATATTTACGATCAGCGGCTTAGGCTGTGCGTTGATCTATCAAACAGTCAGTTGGGACCAAGAATTTTATATACATACTAGCTGTCCCGGCGAACTTCGTCTCGACTCTTTTTTTTTGTAAATCGGGTTTAATTGGGTTGAATCTAAACCATCCTCGAATCCCCTTGAACTTACACAAAAAAAAACATCAAAATTGGTCCTGCCGTCTAGGAGGTATTCAGTGACATACACATGCACACAAGAAAAATATTTTAAAAGATATATTACTATTAAAAACATATTTCAAATGTTTTTAAAAAGATTTATTAACTGGCCCTAGATTCATCATTATTTAACAAAGGTGGCTCATTGCTGCATACCTAAGGACGAACTCGCGTACGTCGCGCCTCGATGCGCGCGTGCTCATTGCGCGTGCAAAACCACGAATATTAGCGAGAAAAATTTGCAGGACATAAGTACATCTAGACAGGGAACTAACATATGGATCACTAACCCTGCCCAGTGTAAGAATTGAACCCTTGCACAAGGGTCAAATATTGACTGTCTTGGTAGTGAATATCACTACCTAGACAGTCAACATTGGACACGTATTTCTTTTAAATAACGTTTTTGTTTCAAAAAGCTGATATGCCTTATATCATGTATAGCATGATATGACCTTGATTGGACCCCTAAATTTGAAAACGTCTGTCTGCAACGGTTTATGTTGTTGATGTTTCAAGTGTTAGCTTTTTCTCAACAACATTGTAAGAAAAAACCACAGAAACCTACTAATCTGACTTTCTACACCAATAAAGTTGTATGCATTACTTTCACACTAAAGATAGACGTGATGCGAATAAAAAAAATGCTATATTTGAAACCACTGTCAGTCTCAATTAAATCTGAACTATTTTACCAATAGAGCCAAGTTAAAATAATTAAGGCCAAATCCATTAAAACTTGTGAAAAATAGTTTGCTTAACTCACCACCACCGCAAAGGCAATTACAGCCATTATAAAGAAAAACAGTCCAAAAACCTTCATGATTCAAACTGCTGGAGAGCCTTTAGCCAACAAAATGAGAGACTTGTTTATATATGGAGAAAAAAACTAGAAAATGACCCATTCATAGTGTTAATTTAGTCACGGGATGTCCGACAACGATTTAATAACTATTGTCGTTTGTAATGTCGAACATTTTATATAATTCAATCCACATTAAAGGTAGGTATGTAATATTATGCAAAGAACTACTGTGACTAAACTGTATTTGATGATAATGTAGGAGATAATATTTTGCACTATAATAATATGTAATAGGACGATAATGTGACCCGACCAAGGACAGATTAGGAGCAGAATTGATCACAAAGGCATATTGTGGGCATTTTAAAAAAGACGTACACTCGTCTATAGCAGTGGCTATGTTTCGTTGAGTTGGGACCAAGTCAAAAGTGAGGTAAATTCTTAAATATTAAAGTCAGACTGTGTTCGGTATACAGCCAAACATATGTACTTAAATATAAAATTAGTCATAATGTAGTAATTGTAAATGGCTAAAGTTTTACTCTTTTACTTTAGCATTTATTCGTAGTTTTTAGGACTTAATTGCTGGCAATATTGATTTGCCGGAAATTATTTTTTGAGTGCACCCAACATTATAATTACATGTCAATATCTTTCGTCTGGGCTTATCGAAATTTCACCACGCTAAGAGTAGAGTCTAAATTACATTACAAAAAATAATCACAAATTACTATAATATCACATGGTATCACATAGACACACGGTATCAAATGTAAGAGTTATTTTTTCTTTAGTTGAGCATATTATTATTCTGCTGAGTTCCTGACGAAACTCTCGTTAACAGTAAGGAGTCACAAACTAGATTTACCTACTTTATGGCGATTAATTACAGTGTCATTCCTAACTAATATAAATTTATATAGCTGACTATCTTGTTTAAACTGACAAATCAGTTTCTAAGCAAGGTTTATAAGTAGGATTTTCGTTTTGCCGTGTAGACACACGTTACTTTGTTTTTATTTTGTTTCCTAATGGCGTGCGTTTTAACACGGTTGTTAAGTAGAATGTCCAACACCCACACACAATTCCCGTCTACCTACTTTCTCTGAAAAGTTCTAAATCACTTAAATATAGAATAATTTAATTACATTGTTATTTACATAATGCAATGTCTTTTTCACTTCTACAAAGTGTAAAAGAAAAGTGTGGGCACGGTAGTGAACATGTATCTATGTGATTACTACCTATCCCGTCGTGATGCAAAGTCCAATCTATATGTATATTATAAGGCGGTAATCTCAGGAACTACTGGTCCGAATTTAAAATATCTTTTACTGTTGGATAGCCCCTTTATCGAGGAAGGCTATAAGCTACATGACATTGCGCTCCGACTAATAGAAGCGGAGCAGCAATGAAAAATGTTGCAAAAACGGGGAAAATTTCGAAAGTTTTTTTAAGTCGTAGTTGCGGGGGTTAGCTAGTTGCATTATAATGACACAGTATTAACAGTTATCATAGGTAATTTTTTCCATAATTCTCTTTTATTTTATTTTTAAGTGTAATATTTTTAATGCAAATCAAGCAATAATTATTGTTACCTGCGATGAATAATCATAATCTACAACTTAATCAATAGATAATATTATATACACAAAAGTACTCAGTATCGTGTATAGTCCGGATATATATCCAAGGCATGCCAACTACAATCCCGTTAAGGGTCTGGCTACACATAGCGACTTGCATGCGCAAACAGTTTGTGAAAATATTGGCACAAATCTGTGGGGCGTCACACGATAACGACTTGCATACGCTACACGATACAATCTTATTTGCACAAACCGAATGGTGCAAACGTTTGCGCGATTATATTGTATACCATCTTCACATACATGCTTAATTGTGCAAATGAATTTTGTACAACTAGCATTTTGTGCAAGCCGTCTTAACGCATATGTTTACTTGCACAAACAATAATTTGAGCAAATAATATTGAGCATGCAGCCGGGCACTTACTTTAGTGTAAAGCTAATGATATGCGCTATAGTTTACACTAATCAATACTAATGAATTTAACTATAGTGTTAAAAAATATAAATATAAAATAACTTGTAAGTTAACCATAGCATAACTTTGTTAAAATTGAAAATTTATTTGTTTTTACCACTGTACCATTCGCTTTAAGTGTTTTGATTACTACATACACTTTTTAAAATTGTTAAATTGGCAATTACTACCTTATAAAAATATTTTCGGTGATACGCTGTCGCCGCGAAGTGCCGCGTCTGAGGTAAAACGGCCGCACGGGATCATATTTTCGCAATTAAATTAAACTATAAAATTAACTTAAATTAAACTATAAGCAATAGAGGTAAAGCTGCGGACTTGGAACTTTGTTATAGGAAATTTCCTCCTCTTTAAGAATATTCTTGTCTCGATCCTTAAATATTTATAGTTGTAATGTTATTATCACAAAAGTAAATACGTTGTTTTTTCCTCAATCTATTTTTTATAATATTCGCAATTTCATATCTAGTGTAAAATCCTTCGAATGCATTTTCCTATAGCTCATTCTGAATTGAATGAGATATCACTCATATTTATAGGAGCTTAAGCACTCAATTACCTACGTCTCTACTCCTTATCATTTAAGAGATTAGCTTGACACGTTACGTAGCAGATAGGTAAACATTTTTAGATTTCGAAGACTCAGAAAAAAAAACCAGCTCGCAAGAGACTATAAACTTTTAACATTCCTCCTTTTTACTATTCATTTGTTACTCTGGGGATGAAAGTCGGGGCAAATAATACAACAAATTAAAATATTTCTTAATCCTATATTTCCTACACCTGTTCCACCTAATCAATATCCAATTTCTTGAAGCTCCCTTGCAGCCCGAACTCCTTCTCAGCAGGCGAGGGCTTGCCTCCTGGCCGGAGGGACTCGTTCACTCGTCGTTTATTTTCGTCGCGGAAGAACACACTATTCGCTTGCAGACGTTGGATTAGCTCATCTGAAATTTAATAAAAGGTGTGTTTTCTGCATTCTTATTGACATAATTATATTTAAATTCATTACTATTGTATTTGGCCTTCAGAACATCCTCATGAACTATATGTCTACCTATCGGTAGTAACCGTTTGCAACGTAAGGCCAGTAATGTCATTTTAATTGACATTTGAACCCACATTACTATCCAAAACACTAACCTTGGCGGGAAAACAGCGATGGTGTAAAACGTTTGTATATTTAGCCTCACTCCTTACCCCGCAAAAATTGGCTAGGACTATAATATAGTAGTAGTAAAGAAAGATAGATGATTTTACTACAACGATGTTCTATCTCTAACGAAGACAAGCTAAATACAATGAAAATGAAAATAGTGAAAACTTGCAGACTTATGAGCCTTTCAAGTTGTCTTTTGTTCTTCGCAATATAATTTGTGCTGTCAATTGATTCGATCCATGGTTATTATTAAAAATAAGGGGTGATTACATTTCACGTCACATAATAATCATTTTAACAGTCCAAATTCTGTTCACAAACAGAATTTGGACTGTCAGAATGATTAATGAATTAAATAATGATTAATTCATTAAATAATTAAAAAATGTGATGAGATCCAAAAACTACCACATCAGATTGTGTTACTGATTCTGAGCAAACTACTTTCCGGTTTGCACTATACAAAGAATAACTTTGTATATAGTTACTTGATAAATTTGTTTGAGTTTATTATAATGTACAGTTTTTAATAATCTATAACTCATCAATGAATCTCGCATTAGAAACCTTCAACTTCATTAATATTTCGATTTGCTTGAAGTCACTAAATCAAAGACCCTTTACCACCCCATAATAGCTGAAATCCTATACTATATTCTTTATATTATTTATTTTCTCCCTATTCTAGCTATTTTAAAAACTTTATTAATATTTCATATAAATCCGATATAGAGATATTGCGTGGTCACCTCTCAAAGTATTCCTATCCTTATATTTCCCTCCATCTTCCTTCGGGAAGGCGTCCTTAGGTATCGTCTTGTCCATAGTGTCAGAGCCGACCTGGTGGAAGTGCAGCATGTCCAGCAACTCCTTTTTGAGGAACGGCTTCAGCATCATGACCAGCTTGTCCATGAAATAAGGGGCGTTTAGGAAGTGAACGCCTTTCAGCTTTGTGAACATGCACTCCTGAAATATTTAAAATTGGGGCATTTGTAACTGAATCTTGAATGTTAAACACTTTTTATAGTGTATGTATTAATAAAAAAATCTATCAACGCTACCATTTTACCTATTCAAAATACAGATTAGATCAACTGATAAAGCGGAATGGGTAAATTTAACTAAAAACTTGAATACGGTTTATAATTTATAATTCAGTTTAAGAAGAATACCTGAAGGAAATAAAGAGCCTTCTTCACAGCCATAAGATCAAGTCTAGTGACGTGACTCAGCACTGACTGGTCCATATCTATCACGATCACAAACCTGGAAACAAATACAATAATGTCATTTGATATAGAGAGTTAGGGCGAAGATTTTTTGCTACAAGTAACGGACTCTCAAACGTTACTCTGTCTGTTTCTACAAGGAACGGATTCTTAAACGTCACTCTGTCTGTTTGCTACAAGTAACGCACTCTTAAACGTCACTCTGTCTGTTTGCTACAAGTAATGGACTCTCAAACGTCACTCAGGTCTGTTTGCTACAAGTAACGCACTCTTAAACGTCACTCTGTCTATTTGCTACAAGTAATGGACTCTCAAACGTCACACTGTCTGTTTGCTACAAGCAACGGGCTCTCATAAGTCACTCTATCTGTTTGCTACAAGTAAGGGACTCTCAAACGTCACTCTGTCCATTTGCTATAAGTAACGGACTCTCGAACGTCACTCTGTCTATTTGCTACAAGTAACGGACTCAAACGTCACACTGTCTGTTTGCTACAAGTAACGGGCTCTCATAAGTCACTCTGTCTGTTTGCTACAAGTAACGGACTCTCAAATGTCCGTTACTTATAGCAAACAGTTTTGAGTACTTGCTTCTATACTAGTATGCTGGACTGGCTAACCCGTACAAAGTGACAACAATTTCAAATGGCGAATCGAATGACCGTCCTGTCAACTTTTTGACCCATAAGTATAATAACAATGGCCATTTGATTGTCCCAAGATATCATTATTATTTAATTTAATCACTGTCCAGAAGTAAAAATGAAAGTCTTGTTGCTGTTGGCGGTAGCCTTTCTAGCATACTAGTTCTATTAGAGATCAATGGTTTTGAGACACCACTAACTAACAACGATGACTCCTGTAGTAGGGTACAAGCCCTGTGTCGCGGGAGACTTAACAAACATACAAGTCACGGACATAAAGTACGCCGAGACTCGGAACCGCAATTTGTGGATCACACAAAGTGGTGTCCCATGTTTGAATCGCACATACGACCTCTTGCATAGCAATCGAACACACTCCCACCGTGTCACAGAGGCAGTCACTGTCACTTGGATATGAATAGGTAGTAGTGACAAAAATGTTGCCCACAGGGGAGTTAAATATGTGGCATCTAGACGATAGTGACCCTGGCTGTTAGCCATAGGTCGTAAGTTTGATTTCCTGTTAGGATCTATCTTTATATGATGAGTGATGGATGAGTATGACTGTTTATTCTGTTTGGGTGTAATTTATCTATAACAAGAACTTATGTAATTTATTAGACATATTACATAAAAGTAATTTATTAGTTGTCTGAGTGCACTGGTAGTACAGACTCTACCGAGTTTGGATTTGGTTAGAATGATATCTGTGCCTCAGAGAGCATGTTCACCTTGGCAGTGGTAGCATTAATAATACCTCGTTAATGACCCTCTAATCTATTACAGGGTCAACTCTAGTTTAAAAACAATTCATTAGGAAGATATTTACTGCTTGGAAAAGGGTTAAGGTCTTGCGTAATGTCTCTATCGTCGTCATGGAAAATGATCATGAACAGCTGAATAATAAAGCAAACATCAAGAGTACGAGTACATAGTCAGAAGGCCACCTTCATAGAACGCGCGTTCGATGCACGCACACATATATATGTCTCATGGACGCGGAATCTCGGAACACACAGACCTCTATGCTACTTGTACGCTACAATTTTATTCATAGCCTTTTTGTTAGGGTTCCGTGCCTTTTGACTACGGAACTCTAACAAAAGGCAACCCTTACAGTTTTGGTATGTCCGTAACTTTAGGCCTTTGCGGAAACACAAGACAATCTCACTACCGGTGTCTAACAATTAAATTTATGTCTAATATAATCAGTACTTACTTATATTTTTACTCATAGCATACTTGTTTAAGTTTGTTTATAAGGTTGTTGAAGTAAAGGCTAGTATTATTATTATAATAGGTGTGGTCCTTTGCTTTGTTTCGTAAAAATCTATTCAGCCGTTTTTAAGATCAGTTTTTTTAGTCTACCGTAAGTCGTACACCTACCAGTAAAACACAACAGTAGAGTGCATGCTTATTGCATGCCAGTTAGCGTTTACACATATATGACAATTAGGTAGCAACTGCAAGGAGCTGTTATGCTAATGTGCCAGCTACAGGCATTTGTATTTTCACCCTAAATTACAAGCATACTTATAGTGACGTACCCTGAAAATGACCCTTCCTCATACTGCCATAAATCAAAGACCATCATGAATGCTCTGATCACATCGACGATGTTAAAGTTCCTGGGATCGGGATCCAACAGTCTGCAGTACACAGCGCGGCCTCCTTGCAACGTTAGCGTCGGAAGCGGGGCGCATAATCTGAAATTAGTTTATATTAAATAATAAATAATATATTAAGCACATATAGTCTTTACCTTTGTTGTAAGTAGATGCTCCTACTATATTGTACCCACTAAGGCTGATTTTGGTTTATCTCATGTTTCAACTTTTTGATAATACAATTTGCATCAGTCCTTTAACATGGTGTATAGTATATTATTCGCAGCACCTTACCCCCATATCTAGTTTATAAACATTCAAACATTGTAATATTGGCAAAAGAGTGGCCGCGAGTTTTCATTGCCTGGTTCTTTTCTCCGGCTTTACCTATTGTTTGCGAACTTGGCATTACATTTACATGTAGAATCCCGACGTATCACAAGAGTTGTTTTGCATCCTAAGTGAATAAAGAATTTTGAATTTTGATTTTATTTTTAATTACCTCTAATCAATTCATCGGAACTGCCCCGACTATTAAGCTTCCAACGATCTGTGTAGCAACGCCAATTTTGGTGATGCAGTATCATCACGACAGTATAAATACTACTACAAAAAAATAATGGAAATTCCGCCCCTATCCGCCACGCCATACTGCACCTAACACCATCAATTGCTACATTTTTTTTATTTTTAATAAAAATCGCATATTTATACGTTCTCCCATACATTACATAGGTAATAATCAAGCACCGGTGCAAGTAGTTTTCGGTTTTTTGCATAAATGTCCATTTTTCAAAATTCTCATTATTATCATCAGCCTTTACCAATGCTGGACATAGGCCTCTCTCAAAATTCCTTCTTTCGTCACCCAGTCATCCGCCTTTCGCATTTAGTTTAAACCAGCGACCAGTAGTGACCTTCGCACTTCTATTACACGGCCATCTACGAAACCAGAGCTTCGTAACCAGTTACAAACAACGCATAATTGGTCCCTGTCCGATACGAGTTTCTTCTAAGGAGAAAATGTATTTCTATGTAACTGCTATCGTACAAGGACTAGTTATACGTTGTTCGTAACTGGTTACGAAGCGCCAGTTTCGTTGACGGTCGAAAAGACCTCGGCGACCTTTTATGTATGTTGTTGTCATATCAGTGGGGGTCTGCCCTAGATGTCACTATGTCCTTAACGTTGTAAACATTGCATGACTTACATTGTGTTAAGAGTATAGTCCATTTTCTTGTCAAATATTCTGTCCTTGAAGTATATGTTAAACATGGTCCTCAAGGTAAAGTGCAGGTCCAACACCTGCTTGGCCACCTCCGCGCTCTTGTCGCAGCAGTGGTACACTACTAGGAGATCTACATCTGAAATAATATGAAATAATGCTATTAGAGTATAGAACTGAGGAAAACATGGGAATTCATGGCTGGGTTCACATTTGGAATTCTCTTTCATCTTTCTATTTGCGACGTTAGTTAAATTGACATTATCGTTGTCATATTCGTCTCATCATTCGACTCCTGGGAGTCTTTTCTATAGAGCATAGCTCAGGATGGGACTTAGCCATCCCCATTAACGCGATCACGTCCACTTTTCAGGTAGCCTCAGACCATATGGCAAGTGATTGGAATATTCAAAAACTACATTTCTATACATCAATGATGATTATCAAGAGTCATTTGTTCTACCAAATCGATAGTATGCGCATATAAACGCATAGTACGTGTGTCTATTGACACACATACTATGCGCAAATAGACGATACAATAAAAAACACACACTTTGAAAGAATCAATTAAACTCAAAATAATTGAGCGTAGTTAATAAAAGATTGGACGTAAATGATTCATTAGAACGATATAATACAATTAACCTCTTTTAATGATACTACTTGCCGTGTGGTGCCGGCTTAAGAATAGTACCACCCCATCTCTACCCAAGTGGGTGTCGTCAAGGCGACTAAGGGATTTCACCCCGGAGGACGGGCAGCAGCGTCCTCTGCGTATTTAAAGCCTTAAATATTTTTTCTTGTGATTTTGTAAACTGTCGAAAAATTGTAAAAAAAATCAAAGTTCAAAACAAAGTTTTAAAGGCTGCAACGAATTTCTTAATTATCTGTATGTCAGTTCACTATTTGACAATTTGATTTAAAGTTCACAATCACACTATAATATTATAAAGGCGAAAGTTTGTGAGTATGTGAGTGTGTATGTTTGTTACTTCTTCACATCTAAACGGCTGGAGCGATTTTAATAAAATTTGGTATAGAGTTAGCTGACACCCTGGATTAACACATAGGCTGGCGGGTAACACCGCAGGGCACAGCTAGTTTTTAATAAGTACGAAATTTAAAACAGTTTGTAATAAGTACGAAATTCTTAATTCGCGATTTCATTTTCTTACAATTCATATTATAAGCGAGCCGTTCATTTACTTAATATAAGTGCACATAAGAATTATAAAATACCTACATACGTGTTCAAAGTATTTAGGTAAAAGTATAGTCATTAGTAGATACCTACACAAGATGTTACTTAGGTACTTATTACGTCTCGGTCTCAATCAGGTAGACGTTTTATCGACAGGGAGCAAAACAAGATAATAAATATTTCTGAAACAAAAAATGACCTTAAAACGTTTTTTTTACAATTAAGGACATAATTTTATTAAATTTACCTCGAAACGAATTTAAGATTACCCTACCCTACCTTTAAGATTACAAAAAACATCAGAAAAGTAATAACCTACCCTATAAAATTAACTACGTGCCAGTGAAGTTCTGTCCAAACAAACAGAAAGACAACAATATAAAAAAAAACCTTTACTAATTCATACAATAGGTACTGATAAATACATAATTCTTCCTGTTTACCTTCTCCATTGTCGGATAAAAACTAAACAAGCGATAAAAAAACTGATATTTTGTTAAATTCCATGTAGTACATACATAATATAAACAAATACACGATAGTAAAACGCGATGGTATCTAGATGAGATAGGTATAGTGTTAATGACTAATAAGTAGTTAGATGTAGACGCTGTGGTAATTATAGTGTACGTTTAGTTGATTGTGAGATGAACAGGATCTATTTAACCCTGCACTCACTGATTTATGTAATAACATGATTCAACCTCTTAAGTACCTGTCGTCGTCGTGTGGTTGATTGTACGTCCCTGACGGTCTAATGGTTTTCCTAACCGATGTTGCTTACGGCGGCCAATATTATTAGAGACTGGCCAAATAAGAGGAGGAAATATTATAGTTCGCAAGTGTATGCGCAGACACAAGTGCACTCTCCATTCCCTCACTATCATAGTATAGGACGGAAATCCGACATGATCGGAGAAAGATTAGGCGTAGGACCGACGGCTCTCTGAGACACGGAGGGGTATAACAATGTTGAAAAAGAGAAAGAAATTCAGTTTTCGCATTGAATAAAAAAAACACAGACAACAAAACTTTCTTCTTCTTCCCGTTCCTCTTCACTTCTTTCAGTTAAAAATCAGCTCGAAATAGTGCCGTAGTATAAATAAGTAAATACACGTTTCAATGAAAAACTATCAAAGGCCATAATCACAGTAGGAGCTATTGTCAGATAACATTTCCATACAAAATTACAAGTTTTCATGAGATTCTGGCACACCTACATTCTTTGCCAATAGCCACTAGCATTGGTTATTCAGTAGCGTAGGAAATAGTAGATGTTTTCTCACACTTTCGGCAGATAAGGAACTCTTCCAGTCTTACCTACTTGCTACAAAAAATAAACACGTGCTGAATGCGTGATTACAAAAAAAACAATTGGTGGTTGATTGATCGTAATCGTCAGCAGCCGACACAGATGTCTTAGCCGCTTTTTTTTTTAATTATTAAAATACCATAGCATGTGTAAAAAATAATAACGTCATCGAGATGATGCTGTGCAATAAAAAAATCTTAATAAATGTCCATGAAATATTTGCAGGTTTTCCTTTATACTTTAAACATAATAATTAGCATAATTAACCCTCAAAAATTCCAAGAAGTCATGGAAAATTCTAGACTGAATACATAAATACCCCATTATTAATTTAATTGTAAAGAAACTAAGGTATCGCGCTGGTGCAATTTAATACTGACAAATTATAATCTGTTTGTTATTGACATGTTCATACAAAAACACTATTCGTGTTTTTGTGTGAACCAAAAGCAAACAAACCTGAGATTTTTATACAAAAATACTATCAAAAGGGGATCTAACATAAGTACTTCAGAACAGACGTACAACGATACTCTCCGCCAGACATTCTCCGCCTAACTGACTTTTCCGATCGATATTCCCAAAACTGATTTCAAACAAACATTTAGTATTTAGCCTTACTCTTCACCATAGTTTACGGAGACTATTTTGATTTATTTACGTACAAGCAAAACAACTTCGAATGCATATTAATTATCGTGAAGCTTCGAATTATACGATGTAATTTTTTTTTCCCTCAATTTTGTTTTTCGTTGAATTAGAGTTGCCAAGTTTGCATTCGTCTTGACAATAACAATAAAAAGCAGCCAAATCGAGTTATTCCCTAAGTAATGATTCGTCATACATGTGGCAATTAATTTATTTATTCAAGTGATGATAACATTACGTCCCAGTTAGGATATAATTATACCATTCATATTTATTGCCGCGCCGTCTTTGGTCTCAAATTAATTTTGACTGAGTTTTAGAACAACCCCAAGGCGTTCAATGGTTTGAGCTGTGAATTGTCAGTATTATTAAATATCAATTCACAGCTGTTGCTTTGCTCAACAAATTTCGACATTATAAAAAGTTAATATTGGTACCTATCAATTCTAATCTATTTTGGCGCGGTGTTTTCTTAAATAAATAATAGTTTTAACATAATAGATTTTGGGTTTTTCATTTTCACTTTTAGAGCTATAAAACTACGGATTTTTTTCCAGCGTTGACCAGTGATTAGTGAGTCAAGGTTTCGATTTCCTTTTAAATAAAGAAGATAGAAAATAAAGCCATCCAATGAATGCAAAACATCTTGTGGTAATTATCGACTTGTTATGACATTATACATCATCAAACTAACGAGACAATTTTCCATCGATTACTAGTGGAATATAGGTTTGAATAGAAGGCAATTCAATTTATCCGTAAGTGCCTGTGTAATTTGTTAATTAAATAATTAATTTGGTAGATTAAGTAAGCAACTGTGATCTAAAGCTGTGTACTTAACGTGAGCAACACACGCAGATATCATCACAGATACATGTATCATTTCAGAACACCTTCATGTGAGATTTCTTTTCTTAGAGTTAGGCCCATATTCAATGAAAGCTTTTTCGTAACAGGTCCAGTTTGTGGGTTTTTCATTTTCACTTTTAGAGCTATAAAACTCCGATTTTTTTCCAGTGTTGACCAGTGATCAGTGAGTCAAGGTTTCCTTATAAATAAAAGAAAGAAAAGAAATCCATCCCTTAATCCCATTATGAGATCAAGAAAATAAAGAGTGCACTTGTGTCTACGCTCACACTTGTGCACTATATATGCTGCGTAGCTGGCTAGTTTCTGAGTAGATTGGACATCGCCAGTCTCATCCGAAATCGGTTAAGAGACCATTATTAAATTACTTCGACGTCAAGAAATGGGTAAAATAAACGTTAAATAGAAATATTCCACTAGGTACCTATACTGATATTTTTCTATATGATGTCACGCTAACTGCAATGTGCTAATATAGGTACTAGAAGTTAAATGAGTCTTAATTAGACAGTACAGCGCTGATTACCCTGACAGCAATACGACGTACAGTACATAACTAAACACAGACCTTACGTCTAATGGCGCATCTACACAGAAATAATTTGTAGAGGCAAATTTTTGAACATACAATATATACCTAAGTATTGAGACGTGAGTTTGCTGGCTTTGGGGTGCGTAGCCGGGATTATTTCTCCAAGGGATGGGGAAGCAAACGCAATTTCATTTGCCCAGAAACGATACTATATATTTAACAATCTGTAATCTTATTCATTTACATTTCAATAGTTTTTTAGACCATTCGTCTTGACGCTTCCTTCAATTCTCACGATTCTTTTTTTCGTTTTCTTCTTCGTCATTATTTCAAACTTTTGGAACGCCAAGACAAACAGTTAACAATTAATGAGGCTTTATGCGAGTGGCCGGTCGAGTTTCCGACGCACCTGCCACAGTATCTATCTCGGGAATACTCGAGACATACTTTGAGTCACTAGCCGTACATTGACTACTGACCAAACTCGAAATATCTATAACTACAAGATCTAATAAGCTGAAATTTGGCAGATGTGTAGTTTAAAGGTCAGCTAAGATTTACACCAACGAATTTTTAGAAATTTCTTACCAGGAAGACATAAAACAGGGTCAAAGTTCTGTAAGTTAACCGAAATCGCACATCAAGGCATCCGCGCTAAAGCGCAGTATCATTGCGTATTATTTTTATTTAAACAGTTTGAGACGTGTCGTCGTTAGTTGTCATCGTCAAGCACCCCATAAGCTAATCACTTACCTAGCATTACCTAGCTTTTATCTCCGTCTCCAATTTATTTATCATACAGCGCGAAAGTTTTAAAATGACCTAAGTCCCAAAATGACCCTATCTATTTCGTTACACTTGGTCACGATAACCCCTTAAAAGAGCACCATGTTGTGGATGCACCATAATTCTGTAATGAACAACATCTTGTGGCAATTATCGACTTGGTATGACATTATACATCATCAAACTAACGAGACAATTTTCCATCGATTACCAGTGGAATATAAGTTTGAATAGAAGGCAATTCTTATACAGAACTAGCTGACCCGCGCAACTTCGTCTGTGTAAATTTTCCCTTTTTTTTTTACAACATTTTTCATTGCTACTCCGCTCCTATTGGTCGTAGCGTGATGTTATAACCTATAGCCTTCCTCGATAAATGGGCTATCCAACAATAAAATATTTTTTCAATGCCGCCCTGTAGTTCCTGAGATTATCGCGTTCAAACAAACAAACAAACTCTTAGGGGGATGAAAAATAGATGTTGTCCGATTCTCAGACCTACCCAATATGCACACAAAATTTCATCAAAATCGGTCAAGGCGTTTCGGAGGAGTATGGCAACGAAAACTGTGACACAAGAATTTTATATATTAGATATTCGATTTAGTTAGTATGTAAATCAATCTGTAATTCTGTAAGTGCCTGTGTAATTTGTAAATTAAAATTTAATTTGGTAGATTATGTACAGTGATCTATAGCTGCGTACTCAGCGTGAGCAACGCATACAGATATCATCACAAATACGTGTATAATCTCAGAACACCTTCATGTGAGATTTCTTCTCTTAGAGTTTTGTATTCAATGAAAGTTCTGTGAACTTCCAAAGCAGGGAATATGATTAAGGCAGTTAAATCTTCCTAATTTATTTAATATTCATAAATATTCTTTCTTATTTTTTTTTTTTTTATATTCCAAATGGTTCTAAGGGTTTGCATACACTTTAAAAGGCTGTTTACAGAATTAACTAGTAACATAGTCCAGATAGGTGGTTCGATTCCAGCCCCGGTTTGGCTACGTAAGTCTCGGGTTCGATTCCTGGGTCTGGACTTCAAATTATTCTATGTTTTAATTAAATTCAGTAGGTACACTCGGTGTTTTTAGGTTCCACACACTTGTAGCATTATTTTCCTTGACTAACACAAACAAATACATGTTTCGAAAATAACAATCATCGTCATCCAATATTCTATTGAATTGTAATATAGAATAACGTGTTTTGAAATTGACGTCATCAGACTCAAGAACCAGGGTCAAATATTAAAATAATAGAGTAATAGTGGCATATAAACAGCTGCAATCTTAGAACTATTAGCATTTAATTTGCCAGCAAGGCCTTCAAATCATCGATAGATTATTGCAATCGGTTATGGCATTAATAGAGATGCAATACTTATGATATAATTAGAATTTATTTTTATAACATTTGAAATGCAATTTTCACACGATTCAAAATACTCAATATCAAAAAATGATTTTTCTTTTCAATATTATACATGCCTTGTAGTTAATAAATTGAAGGGACACGCACGTGTTACATATGGGGCTATATGGCTATGTAAATAGCCATATAATAATCAATCCATGTGTTGGATTGATTTTGACTGGCCTGTTGGTCTAGTGATTAGTGACCCTGACTGCTAAGCCAGAAGTCGTGGGTTCGATCCCCACCCAGGATAAAATTTTGTGTGATGAGCACGATGGTTTATTTTCTGTCTAGGTGTTATTTATCTATAAAATGTATGTATTTAGAAATATTTAAGTACGTTTATCAGTTGTATGGTTTCCATAGTCCAAGCTCTGCTTAATTTGGGGTCAGATGGTGTTGTGTAAGTTAAGAGATATTATTATTATTATTATATATATGGCTACTTACATAGCCATATAGCCCCAATACCTAACACACGAATACCCTACAGTGAAAACGTATTTTTTAAGGTTTATACATTAGGTATGTTTGTGAGTTTCTTTTTTCCGCAAAACAACACATTTTTTAACACTTGGGTGGATTTAGATAATTGGGGTATTAATACAATAGTAAATAAGTCTGGGTAACATAGACTAAGTCTATTCAGTCATTTTAAAGGTTTTCAAATCGGGGTCAAGAGGAGTATCAAAATAAATGCCACGTTATAATTATTTTAAATAAGCATAACATATCGTTTTGTAATAGAAAAAAACAGACGTTTTTTCTAAGTCTTATTTATTATAATTAAATTACCTTGTCTCATGCATGATCGTTCAAATTCACCAAGCACACTGGTTCGTTCAATAAAATTATGACTGTAACAAACTTGATGATTTTAAAAGAGACGCTGAATCAATAAAATTTAATAAAAAATATGTCTCATCTGCAATATATGTTCGTAAACTTTCGCGATTTGTACACATTATAGAATTTTATAAGCTACGGGTCGGACAATAAACAAAGGTATTTCGCCTTAAAATAAAATATTTACGCGATTAAGACCATACCGTAGCTCATAAAATTCTATAAGGTCTCATCTGGTTATCAGATGGATGAAGGTCGATCTTCCACGTTTATACTCTCTACTATGAACTTTATACTTTTGGAACTGCTATCTAACTTCGTTTCGTTTATTTTTCAAACGTATTATAATTTTATAACATACTAGCGGACGCCTCGCGGTTTCACCCGCGTCGTTCCCGTTCCCGTGGAAAGACAGGGATGAAAAATAGCCTATGTCACCCGAGGTTAGTGTAGCTTCACAACGATGAAAGAATTTTTCAAATCCGTCCAGTAGTTTTGCAGCCTATTCAATATCAACAAAACAAACAAACAATAAAATCTTTCCTCTTTTTAATATTATTAGTATAGAAGTATAGATATAGATATATAAGTATAGAGATTTGCCGTGTGGTGCCGGCTTAAGAATAGTACCACCCCATCTCTACCCGTGGGTGTCGTCAAGGCGACTAAGGGATTTCATCCCGGAGGACGGGCAGCAGCGTCCTCTGCGTACTTAAAGCCTTACTGCGATCGCCAACCCGCTCGCCAAGCGTGGCGATTATGGCAATTACCCCCAGGATCTACATACTAGTAGGTTCTACTGGGGAGACCCGTGCCCAGCAGTGGGCCATCTTATGGGTTGATATGTATATGTATGTATAGATATAGATTAGATTGACGTTTTCAAACAATCATTGATTTGATTTTACGATTAAAGATGTTGGAATTTATGTTTTATGTTTCTGATGCTTCAGTTAATAAATTACTATACGTGCCACAATAATTTTATGTTTTTCGAACTCATAAATAATGTGAAACAAGAAGGAAATCTGGTTGAACGAGTAAGACCAGTTTATCAGCTTTTATGTGAAGGTTTGAAACAAGAAGGGTTGCTATGACCTCAAGTAACTGTGGCTAAATAAACTATTAACCATTGAAACAATATGAACTTCGATCTGTTCCGAACTACAACCTTGTAAAACCTGATTCGGGTTTATTCTGAATATATTTGAATTATTTACTTCCTAAATAGAGCAAAGGATATAAAACGTGCGTCACTCGTTTACTTTTTGCAATTTTACACAGTCATTTATGCTAATTTCTGTTTATGCATTTTTAAATGTATAGACTAAGAAATCGACCGCAAAATAAAGACTGTTTTTATTCATAATTCATGTCCAAATTTACATAATAATATTATAAATCCAAACATTGAGATAATTATTTCTACGTCAGTAGGCAGGTACATAATATACTTGTGTTATGTTGATATTGTTCGAATTTTGTTTTAATGCCAATTAGGCACTCAGGCTCTCTCTCTCTCTCTCTCTCTCTCTCTCTCTCTCTCTCTCTCTCTCTCTTACTGCTAGTGATTTTGGATCCCACCCAGAATAAATCGATAATCTGTGTTATGAGCACAATTGTTTATTCTGTGTCTAGTTGTAATTTTTCTTTAATTTGAATGTATTTAGAAATATTTAAGTACTTACGTTTATCAGTCGGCTATGCCTAGTTTAGAATCAGTTGTCCCAAAATCTTTATACTTGTAATTAACAGTCCAAGGACTAACCTGTCAGCAGGTCCCCAGGCAGGTGTGGTTGTGTCTTCACCCATTCCCTCAACTTTTTGATGTCTTCAGGTTATATGTCGGGGTTCTTTTTGTACTCCTCTTCAATTGTTATTGGCGTCACCACACCCGTCATTTTATATCTGGAATTTAAAAGAGTTTTATATAAATATGAGTTTTTATATGCTCAAATCTATTGGAAATCCCAAAAATATTTAATTGCCGGCACTTCTAGTAGTAGAAATAGTGAAGACACCAGTTTTGATCATATTGAGATATTTTTAAAGGCATTTCTTGCCAATTACTTTACAAATACAAAAATTGCATTTTTTAAAGATAGAAAAATTTTAAAGTCCAGACCCTTCCAGACCAGAGAGAGCTCGACCCAGAGAGTTCTTTTACTACCGACTAGATGGCGGATGCGAGGGCCCAACACGCGAGCATCAAGGGATAGAAAAAATTGAGGTCTAGTAACATAGTCCAGATAGGTGGTTCGCTTCTGGCCCCGGTTTGGCTACGGAAGTCTCGGGTTCGAATCCTGGGTCTGGACTTCAAATTTTTCTATCTTTCAAAGATGCAATTATTGTATTTGTAAATGTTTTACTGTCAGCATTGTCACTGTTGACATATCCAAACACGAGACTGGAAATATACTTAAGAATCTAATTAAGTTGATTTTCCTGTTGTAATGTAACCATTAGCTTCTATCGGCGCTGCGCCATCGAGACACTTAAAAGATATTTAATGTATTCTCGATTTAATTTGCAAAATAAAAACCATAATTCGAATTCGAAGACAACGCGTGGAATCAATGGGCTTTAAAAAACGGTAGGTATTATTTTTTTAATAATTTCTGTACAGTATTAGTTCAGTGTCATTATATTTAACCTGCGGGGATTCGACTGACTAAATCGGTATCCAGTATTCAGCAAATAATCCCTCAAAGCTCAACACGAACATGCTTTTAATAGTAAATCCAACAATATTGTCGTTTTAAAAAGAATATTCGTCATTTCCTTGTACGGAGGTTATTTCAAATAAATGTAGGTATTCGCTTATCTAGAAATATAAATGTTTGACCTTTATATGGAAGTAAAAACCCCGTGAGTTTTATTGTCATTATAAAATAATAATAAAGTTGTTCAAAATTAATTGTGTTTTTTGTAAAATTTTATAAAAAATTATCGTATACTTAAGTTTTTAGTTTTTCCCACGGAACTCTAATTAATTTCAATGTTAAAAGTAGCCTTGATTAGACCTGACAGAAGTTTCAACATAATCCACTGTTTATTATACGGGAATTACCGCGTATTATTTACCAAAACAAAATCTAATAAAACAATGCGCGTTAATTCCCGTATAATAAATAGATATAATCATGCAGCGCGAAAGTTTAAATGTTAGTATAATCCGCTGTGGCATTTCGTATTATTATTGAACAAACGAATCATTTTTTCGATATTTACCGTGTAAATAAGCATATAATTTGAAAAATTAACTTTTTTTTCGATATCAAATCCAGAGCCTACAAACTTAAATTACGTAATACCAAATCAACAATTAGTTTAAAATGTCAACAAATTTGCTAGTAAGCAGGCCAAAAAAAATATGGACTAGTTTTAATATCATTTATTTTATTAAAACGAATAAATATGACATTGACATTAAGCACACACGTCATTTTAGGTCGTATTACATTAACTTATTATAATTTATTGTGTGAGTTTCTCTCACGTGCCATTCAAATGTATCTTAGACAAGTGTTCTGCAAACTTTTTGTGTTTAAGGTACAGCTGCCAAGTCAAAAAAAAATGGTTAATTTGTTTTTTTTTCATGTTTAATGGGCGCCAAATGCCATAATGCCTCCCCTCCCATTGTTTGTCATTCCTCTTCCCTTCCTCTTCCTCATTAGCGTCTCATTTTTTAGCTCATAAATCCGAGGAAGCATTTTCCGCGAGAAAGTCATCGTACTACTATGAAACAAAAGTACTTGAAGACCTGCTCTCAGTTCCTGACTTACTGGTAAAATAAAAACAGTTTCAGATAGGTCGTACCTTGGTCTTAACACTATATTGAAAACATAAAACAGTAAACACCATCAACACGATATAAATCAATGTTAATTGCGCTCAGTGAATTTTTCACCTGCGTTAAACGGTCCCGACCAGACAGCTTCAAATACGTCAATCTGGTAAACTACTAACTATACTGTTTATAGAGATAACATAAGCTTTATAAGTCTAGCTTTATTTTGCATAACATAACATAAAATATTGGGAATGCGTCCCATAGTTACGGCCTAAATATGCGACGTCGGCTCGACCCCAAGGCTCTCACAGCCTAGGCCAAATGCGCTTATTACACTACACTGAATCAGGGACCCTAAACCCTTAAAAAGAGAGATGTAATAATTTTCAAGGCCTTCTTGATTTAGGGCCCTGATTCAGGGTAGTGTAATAGCCGTTAAAGTAAAGTACACACCGACCGAGTATTTGGCTCGCGAGGCTGCCTCGGAAACCGTTCTCAGTTAGCGTGGACCCAGCTAGCTACAATTTTGACGAAATTACGACTTCTCAAAGGACATACAACACTAAAATATATTATTTACAATAACTTGTAGACTAATGTATTGGCAGTAGTCGCCTTCTCGGCGTAGGCCTCTCCTAAACCCTTCCATGTATCTCTTTCCCGTGCCTTTCGCATCCAATGAGTAATTTCGTATCCTGCTTATTACTTCCAGGTTAAAACTATTAACATGCCAAATTCATTTACAATGGCAGCGCACGTCAAAAGAAGTGTTAAAGGCATTTTATTATTTGATAAACAAATAACAAAATGGCAGCGCACGTCAACCTAATGATTTTCTAGGCAATTTTTGATACCTTGGATTTCTTTATTGTAATTTTCTATGTTATTCGCTATATAAAGAATTTCTAAAATCGGGTTAGGTAATAGTAATATTGCAACCCCAATTTACCCCCTTATCGGTTGATTTTCCAAAAACGCTCACACACGTGTATCTTCATTTTAAACCAAAATATAAATAAGAAATTACATAGATCCAACTTTAAAACTGACGAAGTTTCATACAAACTTGCCACCAATATTTTACCCCTGAGACGTTTATTTTCCAAAAACGCTGAAACCCGTTTTAATTATTTTAAACCAAAAATCCAAATACGTAAGTTTACAAATCTAACTTTAAAACTGACGGAGTTACATACAAACTTACTTACAACCACAATTTTACCCGCTTAGGGGATGAATTTCCAAAAATCCCTTCTTATCGGATGCCTACATTATATAAAGAATACGTCCTCGAAATTTCACGTCTCTACAATCAGCGGTTTAGATTGTGCGTTGATCAGTCAGTCACTCAGGACAAAGAATTTTATATTTAAGTATAGATAGATAGATGGAATACATTGGCCTCGAAATGACTTGTTTATTTTTTGTAATCTGAAGGCTGGTGCAACAGGTTTGTTATGTGTGTTACATTAGATATGTTAGTGTAACACTTTTCCTAACGTATTGATTTTTTTAGTAGTTCAAATTCAAATTCTTTATTGTACACATAGAAAAAAATATACAAACAATAATTACAAAATAAAAGTAAAAACTGTGTAAAAATAAAAGTAAAAAATGTACAAAGGCGAGTTTAACTCAAAATTGAGTTTTCTACCAGCAAACCTTTGAGCTTTAGAGTAGAAAGTTAAACTTATAAAAGTAGTCGGAAGTGTAACAATAAAAGAAAAAAATAATAATTGAAATTAAACCATATGTATAAATAAACAGTAAGTACATACTTACATACACAAACGTATGTTATTTCAAAATCATATAATATACCTAAATAAATACATAAAATATATACATACATACCAGATAATACATACACTTACATATTAATATTACATAAATAAAATATTATTATACATACTTAATTAGATAGAGTGAAAATATTCTTTTGTCCTTTTTTTAAAAACGTTAATAGAGAGGCTGTCACGTAAAGAGTGAGGAAGAGAATTCCAAAGCCTCACCGCTTTTATGGTGAAAGAGCTATCGTAACAGCTGGAGCTGTGCGTACTCAATAGAAGAGAGGAGGCGGAACGACAGGGTTTACCCCTGGGAACAAGAAAATTGAAGCGCTCACGTAGATAGAAAGGAGAATTAGGATTGTGCAGAATAGTATAGAGAAGAGAAAGAATGTGTGAGTTACGACGCTGCCGAATCGGTAGCCACTTTAGATTTCTCCGAGATTCGGAGACATGGTCGTATTTACATAATCCGAAAATAAAGCGGATACACAAATTCTGCAGACGTTCGAGTTTGTCAACGAGTTCCTCCCTAGCATCCAGAAAACAAACATCGGCATAGTCTATGTGTGGAAGTAGAAGAGATTGAGCAAGAGTAACTTTAGTTTGGAACGGTAAGAACTTCTGAAGACGTTTGAGAGATTGAAATGAGGAAAATAATTTCCTACTTATTTCCGTAATGTGGACATCCCATGAAAGATTTGAGTCTATATAGACACCAAGATTTTTTACACTTTTTGTAAACGGGATATTAACTCCATCAAAAAACACTTGAGGAAGATTCTGGTGATCCAACAAATTTAACATATATCTGCCACCAATAATAATAGCTTGAGACTTATCTGGGTTGACTAGAAGTCCAAATTTTTTAGCCCATAAACTTACTTCTTCAAGGTCATTATTAATTGTAGTAACAGCACCAGTAATTTCATCAGCTTTAAAGTGACGATACAGTTGCAGATCGTCTGCATAGAGATGATACTTTGAAGATAGGACCTTTGTATTAGCAGTAGTTAAACGTATAACCTATTAGTTATCGCAATAAAAAACACAAACTCAAATATCTTTAACAAAACCAATATCAATGATTGTTTGCGAACTTAAATGCTGTTCCAAGCTGTCAAGAAAAGACATTCAGCTGTTTTTGCGTGAATGAGTAACAAACATCGAAATTAATATTCAAAAAAATCATCAAGGTTACAGGAGTAATGAATGTCACAACAATTCTTTGAAGGTCACTAAAGCGTCCGAAATAATAATAACATCTGCTATTATTACAATTACCTAAACTTTATTTTTATAATACTTTAATTTCATCCATTACATGTAATATATAAAATTACAGCAATTATTATTTGTTTGACCTTTTTGGTAAATTGAGATGCGAGAAATAACATAGATCTCATTTTGTAGTTGTAATTTTTATGTATTAGGTACATGACATGTAATGGACACAATTTTAATAGGTAGGTATAATTTACATTGACTTAAAATACAATGAATCTTCTTTACATAATATGAAACGATGTCGCTTCTCGCTGTCTGTTTCTACGTAGATACGCCTAGATCCTCTAAACTATGCAAGGAATTGTCCAAAAAAACTTCTTCCATGAAAACCTTGTCCTGACATTATCAACACAATAAAAAAAATATATGACGGTCGACCTTTATTTTATACATAGATATCATAAACATAATCGACCATAAAACGTTCCCACTGAAGAGACACCGGCCTCCTCTCAGAGAGAGAGGTACAACTACCACGCGGACCAAATGTGGATTTACAAATGTCATATATCTTTGAATTGATAAGCAGCAATTTATTCTTATATTTTTTAAAGTAAAAATTAGCGGCCCTCCCCGGCTTCACACGGAGTTTTTCCACTAGGTATCTATAGGTACAAATAATTTGCATGTATTATACTTTTAATATAAACCATCTCAATGAAATTATCTGAATGGTATTGAAAAGTGTATCGAAATCCGTTGCGTAGTTGTAGAAGATTTAAGACAATACAAACAACAGAGACTTTGTTTTATACTACGTAAAGAGTCATGCCAATTAGTAAACATATATTGCATTGCTACATAAATAACAAGCTTCAAATTTATTAAAATTTTAATTAGTTAAGTCAAACGTGAATGGGAACAAAACTGAGGGAAATATCAAGACGACAACAAAGCTTTTATAAAAAACTAAGGCTAACTAATAACGTTAAATAGTATCTTGTTACTACAAGGTAAACAGGTTCGTTTTCCTGTCAGTCATTATAAGGTAAAGCTAATTGCGTGATTACCTAACACCATAATAAGTACATTAAAAGAAGTAAATCGTGTCAAACGGCATAGTAAAAATCAATTATTTTATTTGACTGCCTCTATGGCGCGGTGGGATTGTGTCCGACTGCTACGTAAGATGTCGTGGATTCGATTCCCACACGGGACACCACTTTGTGTACTTTGTGTCTTTTAAAAAAATATATAAATATTATAGGTACATACGCTTATCATCAATGGCAGATCCAGCGGCAGCTAAGTGGCTTAACCCACTCTCTCCTAAAGTATCTAAGTCCGTCCGTGTATAATCTGCTTTATAGTTAGACTGTAAAACTACTTTACTAACCCCCCCTATCAACCAGAATCCTGTATCTGCCACTGCTTATCTTTACTTTATAGAGCAATTACACACCACACAGGCCCAATGTAGATAGGTTGATAATCAATCAATGTCATGTTTGTAGATTTATTCGCAAAAAAAAAGTTACATTAAAAAACGTATACCTTGTCGACGTATGATTTTCTTCTAGTACTGTGTAAATTAAATTGTGTATATGATACCTTTTCAAATCGGAATTATTAAATAAACAAACAATATCCTACAAAATCGTTGTCCCTTTTGTAAAGTGCATGGCATTTCATTTGTTTTGCATTAGCAGCAATCCATGAAATTATATTGGAACCTGGTCACTTGTTATCTATACTAATATTATAAAGAGGAAAGATATGTATTTTTGTATGTAACGAATAAACATAAAAACGACTACACCGATTTCAAAAAATCTTTCACCATTAGAAAGCTACAATAACGGGGAGTAATATAGGCTATTCTTTATTGTAAAAAAATTAGAGATCCCTACGAAATTTACAATAATGTAACTCAAAGTATAAAAAACTACAATATGACACCCGTGCGAAGCCGGGGCAGGCAGCTAGTTATTATATAATTTTATTACCTGTTTTTTCTTCAAAAGTAGTATACGAAATGAACCACAAAACTTTACAGTGAAAGGTCAAACTTCAGCACCTACACGGTGCCACAACCGATTGCAATAATATTAAATAGCTATAGTATTTACAAAAGGCCATAAGCATAAGAATTATACCTCCTCTAGTGCAAATATTGATTGAATTATTAAAGCACAACAGTTTTTGTCATATTTTATTAAATTTATGACTTTTTCATTGATAAATAAAAAAAATGTGAAATTTTAGGGTTCTCCGATTTTGATAAAATTGGGTATGTGCATTCAGTATCATGAGCACATATCCCCCCTTAAATTTGAAAACGGCTATCTGTTACACTTTGTATATCTAAACATAATTATTTTTATCGAATATTATTTCGTAAAAATAACTCAAAAATAATGCAAACATATGCACAGTGGTGCTTATGACTGTTAACTTTAAGTACAAAACATAACAATAATATCTTTCTTATTCAATTAAAATTCTGCGAACGTAGCCAAGTATACGAGGTACTTATGTTATTATGATTTCACTTAACGCGTTACAAGCTGCGTCAAGTGAACAAGTTATACATAATATGATGTGTGCTCAGCACTTGTTAGTCACATCACATGTAAGATGGCTATCACAGTAACAGCACTTAACTTGTATATATCTTTACTAATATTATAAAGCTGAAGAGTTTGTTTGTTTGAACATGATAATCTCAGGAACTACGAATTGAAAAATTCTTCATCTGTTGAATAGCCCATTTATCGAGAAAGGCTATAGGCGTAATAGGAGCGGAGCAGCAGTGAAAAATATTGCAAAAACGGGGGAAAAAACGCAGACGAAATTGCGCGGTTCAGCTAGTATATAATAGATAAAGTCATCAATCCCTTTAGGCTCTAGTAGGGCATGCCAAATAGATATACATACCTAGATAAATAGATTATATATATATATATATACACTCGAAAACATAACCCTCCTACTTACGCAGTCGGGTAAAAAAAACTCATGTAGGTAAATATTACTTATCTTCATTCAGTCAACTATCACTCTGCACGGACTTGCCGCGAAAACGGAAAAAAAGATCGAGAATAAGAACCCAGTAGTACTTACGTTAAACTATACTTTATTATATACCATCTATACTTCAATAAAATCAATCAGTGTCTTATTTCAATTTTATTCCATCCCAATAGTTTAACTCTTAAAATGATTTAACCACAAATGAACTACTGGTACAAAAAAAATCAATTAAGTACTTGTTAAAAAATTTTAGGTGGGTGACTTATTAGAACCTACTACAGAAAAAAATATTGTGTCTATGTTAGTTACAATAGGGAATTGTTTAAAACGGTGACGAGCCTGGCAAGTTAGCCAGAACAAAAAAATAACACTGATAATGACAAAAAGTTGGCCAAATGCGATTCAGTCAGAGATCTGTGTTTTTTTTTTAAGTTGCGCACCGTACATGTGCAATAGCAATGAAAAAAATAGCATGCGCGAGTAGATACTACCGCACTTGACCGATTTTTATTATTATCAGTGATTTTTTTTGTCCGGGCCTACCCGCCAGGTTCATCACTGGGTTAAAATCAATTAGGTTCTTATATTTTTCACACTTTTTTTGCGACCGCGCGTAATGAATGTGTCTAGAATCTCGAATATTGCTATTATAGAATAATCAATCAACCAATAAAACTAAAAAAAAAACTATGTAAAAAATTGTGTCTTGAGAGGATAAATCATAACTTTTTTCTAGTTTTTACTACCTGTCTGCGGCTTTTCGTTTGATTTTGACTGCCTCTGTCGCGCGGTGGGAGTGTATCCGATTGCTACGCAAAAGGTTGTGGGTTCGATCCCCACCCAGGATAAAACTTTGTGGGATAAGCACGATGGTTTATTCTGTGTCTGGGTGTTATTTATCTATAATATGTATGTATTTAGAAATAAATAAGTATGTTTATCAGTTGTCTGGTTTCCATAGTACAAGCTCTGCTTAGTTTGGGATCATGTAGCGTTGTGTGAGTTTTCCCAACATATTATTAATATTTTAAACAAATTTTCTTTCTTTTTGACGGTTGGTTATTTTTAAAACGTATTAACTTTAACACTAGATTCTGTAGATGGGGACCTTAAAGTGGACCTGGTCGCCAATATTTAAAAAAAAATTGCTGAAGCTCATGAACACCGACTTCATTACGTAAATGTTAAGGTCATCCAGCTCCTAGACAAAACGGATATATTTCTAAGACTAAAGAGGATCAAACCTTTTGAGTTAATTTAGTAACAATTGATAGTGTAACAGTGCAGTGTAACTAAAGGACACATAACATGGTGCCTTCGTATAATAAAAAAAACAATAAGAATAGTTTTAATGGATACGAACTCATTTAAGTATTTTAGAAGTTTGACTGCCTCTGTGGCGCGGTGGAAGTGTGTCCGGCTGCTACGCAAGAGGTCGTGGGTTCGATTCCCACACGGGACACCACTTTGTGTGATCCACAAATTGTTGTTTCGAGTCTAGGTGTACTTTATGTCCGTGACTTGTATGGTTCTAAAGTCCCCTGCGACACAGGGCTTGTACCCTACTGCGGGCGTCGTCCATTTTTGATAAAAAGGAGTATTTGAATTTTAAATAACTCATTAATCTCGATAAACTAGATTGTAGTGACAATGGTGAACTTTATAGTGCTCCATAAAATAAAAATAAACCCTTAGGGATGGATTATAAAAATATCTTCCTTGTTAAATGCTTTTTGCTTATATAATAAAAGGAATCCATTGTCCAAACAGGCTTTTGATGCTGAATGCCAAAACAAAGTGGAATCAATACTCTTAAGCTTTGTTATTACATATTAGTATAGATAGATATCTATTATGTACAAAATTGAATGACTACCAACTTGGGCGGGACACGAGCAGGCGACATAGGTTTTCATTTTCTGATGTTTGACTAGTTTTTAGTAATAATTTTTGAGGTGACGACCGGCATCGGCAATAGGAACCTCACAATTTGATTTACTAAGTTCACAATAGTATTTAAAGAGCGGTTCTGTTTTTAAACTTTGTAAGATTTTATTATGATAAAAATATTTACATTCTGAAGGTTATTTTAAGAAAACCGGACAAGTGCGAGTTGGACTCGCCCACCGAGGGTTCCGAACCAATTTGTAGGTACATATTATAAACTAGCTGTCCCGCACAACTTCGTCTGCGTTAATTTTCCCCGTTTTTGCAACATTTCGCATTGCTGCTCCGCTCCTATTAGTCGTAGCGTGATGTTATATAGATACCTTCCTCGATAAATGGGCTATCCAACAGTGAAATTTTTTTTTCAATCAGTGGTTCCTGAGATTACCGCTCTCAGACAAACAAACAAACAAACTCTTCAGCTTTATTATAATATTAGTATAGATATGGGGGACACCATTCAATTTTTTTTGTTTTATTTGTGCTGTAAGACCTAACTTTTTGCCAAATTTCGTGATTCTAGGTCTAGAGAGAACTACCATATATGTAGATTTTCGACCCAAAACCTGTAGGGTACTTCCGGTTGACGTAGAATTGTCAATTTTGGTTTAAAGCAAGGTCTTAAAGCGAGTAAAACCAAAATTCCGAAAAATAAAAAAGTTGAAAATTAAGTTAAATTTTTGTAGATACTTACAAGTTCTCGCAAAATTCTAAATTTGCCCATATCTTTTTATCCGGTTGACTAAGGATTTTTATACAGTAGGGACTATAGATATCAGTATCTGGCAAAAATTTAATCTGGTAAAATCTACCCGTTCCTGAGAAAATCAGTGGTGGAAGACAGACGGCCAAGAGAGAGAGAAGAGAGAGAGAGATCTTATAAGGGTTTCTTTTTTACCTTTTGAGGGACCCTAAAAAGACACATGTCGTGGAAATAATTAAACATCCTGTGTAATCTTTTTATCACAGTAATTAATTATTAAAATTCTTATTAACTCTTAATTGGTTTATACTAAAGTACACGCCTGGTTTCTGAAAGGCTTTTCAAGGCTAAAATATGATGACAATACAACTACAGATTTTACAGTTATTAGTTTGAACTAGTCCTTCGAAAACTGTGGTGGCACGGTGGGAGTGTGTGCGACTGCGAGAGGTCGTGAATTCGATTCCCACACAGGACACCACTGTGCGATACACAAATTGTTGTTCCGAGTCTGCGTCTACTTTGTGCTATTTCATACTAAGTAAACAATCATAAAAAAACTGTTTATTAAATCATGATTAATTGCAACTCGAACTTCATCTATAGTAGGTATCACTCCTTCATAATGTAAATAATTTTGTTTGCAGGTATTTTTAGGGTTCCGTAGCCAAAATGGCAAAACAGACCCATCGTGTGGAGTATCATTAGATAGGTCTTTTAATAACGTTTAGGGGTTGGAAAGACGATTTTTAGGTTTAGGGATCCGTTTGTAAAATTAAAGCTTTAAAGTGCAAATTTTTGTTAGAGTCAAGTGCCCCCCCCCCCCACTGCTAAATGGTTGAGGTTGGGTATGTGAAAAATTCACGGTATAGTGAAATTAAAAGGAAAACTATCACAGCTAAGTAGGCTTTACAAGTTTACGAGTAACAGCTGATCAAATGAGAAATAACAAAACTTAGTACAAATACTTTTGAAAAATATAGTTACAACGTTATATCTATAACGTTGTAAGTATGAAACAAAAACAACAGAAAATCCACTTCCTAAGCCACTTTATTCGGATGGGGGAGGGAGACTACGGAACCCTACATTGTGCGTGGCCCGACATGCTCTTGCGCGGTTTTTATTTTATCGCCAATAAATTAGTTAATCGATAGAGTTATTTTACTGACAGCTGTCAGAAAGGTCAGGCTATAAATTAAGTTGCATATAATGGTTGTAAAATTAGTTATAGTTATAGAAGCCGACGTTGCAGACTCATCTACTATTTTACTTTAAATACGAGTATACCTACTTACAATTTAATTATTAGTATACTTCCGAACCAGGAAACGACCCCTGTGTCAGGAGATTTTACAAACATACACTATCTTTATAGATTCTGCTGTCCCTGTCCCTTGTACATATTTTTTCCATCATAAAATCTTTATCATGCTACTTTCAATGACATAATATAAATCAGCCCAATTTACATAATATATTATTTTAAATTTTAAAACAGTGGCTACATAAAATTAGTTGATAAAATAAAAATGGCATTGAAATGATTATATGACACCTTTATGTAAATAAAAAGCATAATTTGCTTCGAAGCTGCACCAATGCCAGTCAGATACTTATGTAAAAGAATAATTTTACATAATTATCTAATAATTATAAATGTAAAATATCATCTACCCTGTCTTAGTACTTCGAGGAGATGGGGAGAAGAGTAGCTTAGGATACAGTAACTTGTGTGTATACAAAACCTACTATCGTGTGTGTATGGCCCCCTTGTTGTTTCAAAAATAATAGTGTCTATGATTCATAGTTGTTGTTTCGAATCTTAATGTATGTAACTTTGTTGCCGAGATTTTGTTTTGAGGGTACGCTTGTTGTTGCTGAGGAACTCTAGACTTTGGTTTGGAGAGAGCTGGTGCCCGCTGAGGTTACGTTTCATCAAGACGCGCACTATACATCATATGAGTATCAACATATTTTAAACCAATATTATATCCCACTGTCGCGTACAGGTCTCCCCAGTAGAAACTACTTACTGTAGATGATGGGGGTAATTGCTACAATCGCCCCCGCCAATGCACCACGATACATGGATTATATTAATTCCCGGTGTGAGAGTTGTCTCAAAAAAATACTGAATACAAGGAAATGACAGCGCATTTAAGCCAAATAGTTTTAAAAAATCAATTACGCAGGTATTTTAATGATTTTCAAGATACAGGGTATAGGTATTATTAGCATAAAAACAATAATATTTACCTGATTCTGTCAAAGTCGCAAAAAGGTCATACCCAACGTAAACGAACTGTACAATTGAAAGACATGTTAAATACGTATATTTAGAGGCGAGCAGCGGATCAATTCACGTATTTAAAGCAGTGCAGTTGCAGTTAAGTTTAGATTAAAACGGTCATTTTCCTATTCTTGTAACTTTGGAATCTCGAGACGCATTACTTGACGCAAGCGTATTTGAGATCGATCCCAAAGTTACAAGAATACAAAAATCGAAAGTTTAATCGAAACTTAACTGCAACTGAAGTGCAACTGCACTGTTTTAAATACGTGAATTGACCCCTAGGTCTAGCGCCTAGTGGTGCGCGTCACGCTAGATCATAGCAGTATAAGTGCACCCAAATCCTTGTCAGTAATAATTACACTTGCTATAAATGACACAGTTGCGGTACCTACCAAGACGGCTCATGGCTTAGACCATAGATTTAGGATATAAGTCTATGGCTTAGACCTACCCATTGACGTAAAGACCTGGACCGTGCCATCCCTTACAATTAAAAGTAAATATTGACTGCAAAGCGTAACTCGTGCGGCCTTTGACAGGTATTGTCCACAAAGTAGCGTTGTCTCTTTATAGAGAGTAGTCAATTTTGTGAGATTATGGCGCATCAATGGTCAGACTCTGAGGTCAGACTAGTGCGTCATAATGACATCTGTCAACCACAGAGCTGTCAAACGCAGTCGAACGAACTCGATGTCATCGAGTGAAAATTACGCGATAGATCGCACACACGTAGGCGGAGCAAAAGAAGAATTTACCCATTTTAAATCTCCTTCAGCTGGCGGCACTCGATCGCCAAATCTATCTTTTGCCATCTATAAACTCGGTAATTAAAACTACTAATTAGGTACGTAGGACCTGAAGAGCTATGAGTAGCTAGTACTAAGAGTACCAGCTACCTCTACCTACTAGTTGACCAAGTCACCAAAACTGGAATCTTGCTGAGTTAAGATAAAAACAATACAATTAAGTAAAGTCGCGACATCTCTTAATGAAGTCTGTTTGTAAAAAAATATCCGTTTAAAGTTAGCTAGTGTACCTACGTTTTTTTTGTCCGCTTTTTATAAACCGCGGTTAACACCGCGGGGCATAGCTAGTAATATATAATAATGAAAAATCTAACATTAAAATCTTCCAAAAATTTACATAAACGCAGCTCAATACTCAAGGTAAACGAACATTTACCTGCTGAGAAGTGGGCTAAATGAAAATGCTGATGTTATAAACAAACGGGTTTTTGAACATGAATCTTTTGAGATTATTATTACTTTATAAAATAGGTGCGGCACAACGAGTATTCATTAGATAGAAATTTTATTAACCCCTCCATATAAGTAAAATTGCTTGTGTCCAGACTAAGATTCTTAACCTACCACCTCTCAAATGCTAATCCGATAGGCTAATATACGGCGAATATACAGAAACTGTTCAACGCTATATTAAGTGCCTTGGCAGCAAAATCCATGAAAGCACCTCCAGACCGTTGTTTTAAAAAGACATTTCCCGTACTAAGAAATGATCGCTATGTAGTGGGGCACTTTTCAAACATACCTACGTACCGTTAACAAACAAAAGTACATCCAAACTAGAAGCCCACATTTATGAATTTCATGAAGCTATTATTTCGTGTTGGAATTATATCGCACAGGTTGTATACACTCTTACAAAGTTTAAAAAAAAATATTTGTTATTCACTTAAGAAACAAATCAACACTTGTGATACGTCATGAACTCATGACATATGCTCGCAAAAAATAGGCAAAGCCGGGGAAAACAACAAAGCAATAAAACTACGCCAGCAAAGTAGGCAAACACCTAGATGTAATCAGTATTTGTTCTTTTTAATAAATGTATAAAAAAAATCTGTTCACACGTTACTTCGGTTTGGACATAATTTAAATACCTTCTCATAGTTTGTGCGTAAGATATATTCAAGTACATTTAATATGAGTAGCCTTCATAACAGCGGTAGAAGTAATAACAATTACATTTTTATTTTTTGACTGTCTGTCTGTCAGTATGTTTGTATGTATAGTGCGGATGCGATTTAAATAAATGTATACTTGTATAACTTGTCAAGTCATCTCGTAAGCAATTTTGAAAGTCGAGTTATAATTTTTTTTTCTGAGTCGGTGCTGAGAAAAGAAAAATATTCTTCAGAATTTTCCCTTAATGATTAATAACAAACAAATAAGTAAGTATTTTAATTGGTTATTGTATTCTAATTTAATTAGGTACTTAGTAGTTACCAAGGTATCTAGAGCTATGAATCATCTACGAAGAGCAGTGTTGAGAAACGATCGCTATCTTTTCAACAAGTTTTAGATTTACTTGAAAACTAATATTCTTGTATTTATAATAGTTTTGTATTTTATATATGTCTACCACAATATGCATAGTCGTGCAACTCTGTTACTGGCTTAGATTATTGTAAATGGAAACTTATGCTGGCTGCATTGCTGTTGAGATTCCTAAATTAATAAACAAGTTTACCTAGTCATCTTTAAAATACTTGTCAGAAGTAAACTGGAAACTAGCTGGCTTTTATACGTAAGCTTGTACGTATGAAAGTCTTCATAAAGTTGCTGTACAAGCGTGTGTATTATCCCTACTTCTATCTACTCTATTTTTTGTGGGCTATCTTTATTTCAACTCTCTACATTAATACAATATTCGCATTTTTATTCTATCTTTAAAAAATGCATTTATTGAATTATTAAAGTAATTGGCAATATTCGGCCTGCGACATCATAATTTGTTAAAATGCTTTCTTTAACGAATCAATAACAAAGCCGTGACAGTTCGTTAATTAGCGGCTAGATGAAGCATTCGAGGGTCCAACTCGCGTGCAGGAAGGGAAAAAAAAATTGAGGTCTAGTAACATATATAGTCTAGATTGGTGACTCGATTCCGGCCCCGATTTGGCATACGGAAGTCTCGGGTTCGATTCCTGGGTTGAGACTTCAAATTTTTCTATCTTTCAAAAATGCAATTACTGTATTAATAAAGTGCCTATAAAAATTAATATAACTCTACATGCTAGAAGGGTAACAGACAACTTGCTACTTAAAATTCTACGAGGAATAATCAATGCACTGGAATTGTATTTTATATGCCGGTCAACTACCTCCGTAGAAGGAAACATGAATGCTGTCCCTTCCTGTCGCACAGTTGCACGTGCGCGGGCTCCTCTCTACCTCGCACTCTTACCTCATTCAATAGACTCTTGGATACCAATTAATGTTGATCTGTTAGCTGATGAATGGCCAAATATATTATCAGTATATTTGGCGTATCTACTTATTGTGAGAATGAGTGAAGATTGTTGCGTCTAATTATAATGTATTTTAATCTTATTATTGTATATTTAATCTTTATTATCTTTAATTATTGTTATTGGTGTAAATCGTTGTAATTAAAGTAAATTATTAAATTAGGTAAATACTTTCCTAATTCGCACATGATTCCTATATATGTGTAGTTTTTAACCGCCTTCAAAAAAGGCTGTTCCTATATTTGACACCTATGTACGTATTATTTTATATGTATTTTCTGAAAAATTAGTGAGCCGATTTAGATGGGGCTTTCGCTATTCGACTGCATATTTTCCTGGAAAGGGTTTAGTGTAATAAAATCTGATACTAACTCATTAAACTCATAAAACATAGGTAGGAGTAAATCAGTGGAATTTGCATTCTGTGATGTGCTTGATCATTTTATCCTTGATATTCATTAGAAGGCACTTCATTTTTCTTAAGAAACATATTTTCCTTGATATTCATTCAAAGGTAGTTTATTTATTTTTTGAAAAAGGTAATAATCTAGTACTGGTTTAAACATTATGAAGTGAATGGTAATATATTTTTTTTTACAAAAAACATTTGTTCGATATTTATTGAGAATTTTCGTTGTCTGTCTCCAAAACTTATTAACAGATCTCGAAATTTACTTTGTGGTAAATTTATTTTAATTTATGGTACCATTTCGGTATAAACGTCTTTCGATCAAAAAATAATTTTCAAAATACGTCTTTAAATGACGAAGTTATGCTTGAACTTATGTACATAAAACATTCGGATTGAGAACCTCCTCCTTTTTAAAGCGGGTTAAAAAAAGTTAAACTGTTTTGCAAGTAGAACTTTAACGTCACACAAGTACTTTCTAGACAATAGGTACAGTTTTTCATAACAATTCAGTAGATTTACATGATTTTCTAATTTTGAGGGCGTGTAATTAAAGTGCTCGCCTTCTTTTTAAAGAAATTTCCCGACGCGACGTCTCATCAGTGCTTCCCGTGATTAGAAGGCTGGCGCCTGGCCTCTTCTTTGTACAAAGAATTAGCATTGCCATCTAACGAGGCAATAGCAATGCTGCCAGCCTTCTGGAGACGCACGAGTTGACGTCGATGGGGAGGAATTATTTGACGTCTAAACGGTTTTGTAGATATCCTTCATTTTAATTATTTCATAGATAAATACATACAAACTCTAGTAACTCCAATCAACATCATATTAAAGACTAGAATCTTATTTCTGCTATTGTGTGGGGCTTTTTTTTTATTAATTTAAAAAAATACACAAATATAAAGTAGTTTCATTTTTACTTACCGCTTCAATAATAATCCCACACGAAAAAAATATAAAATTAGAATTCTTATTGTTCTAAGTTTGAATCACTCATTAACACTATTTTTTTTAAATATTAAGTGCGATTGTCCACTTCCACTCAGCCTAGACCGACGCGCGTTGTCGCGAGACGTTGAATGAAGCCGTACTCTGTGCTCGGCGCGGCTTTAAGCGATTAATAATAATATTTAATACATAATTATTTGATAATAAAGTGCACAGCCAATGAATATGTCAACATGTTATTTTTACTTTTAGACAAAGATTATTGTTACAGAAAATGCGCATGTAATGCACAGTAGACCGGTCCGTTCTAAATATGGAACAAAAAATGGGCTACCCACACATTACTTGTTGTTCCGGGTTTAGATCTAACCAGTATTTATTTTTTTGTTTTTCTGCTATCCTTTGAGCATTTCCTAACTTCCTAAGCCTACCCACTATTGAGACAAAACACGTACCGACCAATCGATTGAGAACATATTTTTTCAAGACTATAGTACAGGTTTTCGCACAGCTTTACAAACTTATGTATTCAGAATGTTTTGAGTATATCTGTGTTTCATTTCATCACAATTATGAAAATTGAATTTCATCATACGGTTTAACAGTTTGGATCACGTTTGGATCTCGTTTGGATTTTTTTTGGATCTCGTTTGGATGCCTAAGTAACAAATGCCAGAACTTAAAATGTAGCTACGTGTAATTTGTTTTCATCTAACACGGTATTTAATTATCTAGACCAAGGCTAGGACTATAATCTATCATAACTAACTTATAAAATTAATAAATCTGTTGCTTAATATAATACATAAATTATTATCACGCAATAGACTAGATTTATCCTAAACAATGTCCTCCGATAGTGTATTTTAATGTTTACCTGAAGCCTAGGTGGCTCCAGGTAAACATCAATAACAACAATGGCTAATCCATCAGATTCGCAATCGTGAAGTCGCGGGTTCGAATTCTACCCATTAAACTACCGACGTGAACCCTCTCCTAACAAGCCATTGAGCAATCATCTTTGAAGCGAAGGCATCTAATTTCTCAATTGAAAATCTACTATAGAAACCAGACAACTGATAAACATACTTATGTATTTCTAAATACATACATATTATAGATAAATATCACCCAAATACAGAATAAACCATCGTGCTCATAATACAAAGCTTTATCCTGGGCGAGGATCGAACCCACGACCTCCGGCCAGGCCAGCCAACATTTATTCGTGCTTAATTCTTTAAAGATACGCAAGTATGCAACAGAGTTTGAATCTTGGTACACCAATGGTGTGATTTTCATAAATCAATTCTCTAAATTATTGTGTAGCACCATAATTTAGAAAATTAATTTATTAAAATCTATAGAATAAGTATAATACACGTTTATTACATATAAAGAAAATAAAGAAAGATCTATGAGAAGTGGGATCTGCGCTAAATCAAAACAAAAACGTTAACACTAACCCAAAGTAAGTGACCTCAACTTTATGACTCCACCTATCCTTGGTTCAACGGTCAACCACAAATCAACAAATCATTTGACAAACATCACGTTTCTTTATTGTCTAGACGTCATACATTATAGACATTATATAAATATAAATCACTTATAAAATGTAAAGTGTGTGGCACCGAAAAAGTAAGTAAATAAGCACTTGAGTGACTTTTTGTTCCACTTTTTTACATTGTTCAGAAAACTACACTGTTGAATAAAATTGCGATTAATAGAGAAATAACCAAACAAACGTCGTCCTCTTAAATCTCTAAGCTAAACTGAATTTGGAGTTAATAAAATAATTACAAATTGGTAACTCTATAAAAAAATACTTTGCTTAGTATGAAAAATAATACAAAGATATTTGTATTATTTTTCTTACTATAGGTACAGGCTGTCTAAAAATATGCCACACGGAAGGAAAGTAGGTACCTTAAATATTGTAGAGAGAACAGTTTACTGAAACGAGAATTCATTTTGAATTTAAAAATAGTTCGAATTACATTCAAAGATTTTTAAATAATCGACTGTCGAACTCACAAAATATGAAAAATGAAATACCAATCGAAAGGATATTAATCAAATCATTAGAATATTGTTTTTGAATAACTAACTTTTAAGGTAAAATAATTACACCGAACTGCAATTTAAATAAAAAAAATAACTTTACTAATGTTCATAGCGTGACCTATTCTATAAAACGCAAATTATGACACTTTTATACATTCACTATTTCTTAATTTATTATTACCTACCTACCTGTGTGATAAATTTTTGAAATAATACATTTAAGTTTAGTTTATAACTTGAAATCATCTTACATAGAAGCAGAAACACTGTTTAAAACAAATCTATAAGGTTATAGATATTTCCTCTAATGCCAGAACCGTGTATTTTTTGCAGTATAATCTTATGATCCACGAAATTGAAGACTTTCGTCATATCTGTGTATATGACACAAATATGATTTATTTTATCGACAGACGACATATATAACATACCGTATTACAATGATAAAAAAGTAATGAGAATGGGTACATTAAAATAACTTTATACTTAAAAATAAAAATTATTTTTCTACATAACATTGTCTGTATTCATGTATCATTGTCATATAAAATAATAGGTCAATACATTTAGTCCATCTCTTTTCTAAACCAACCAAAAAAAAATGTGTGGAACTCGGGGACTGCCGCGGTAAAGCTATTGCATAGTATTTTTATCAACTTAAGCAATTAAAAAAATATATATATATTTTTAAGTGATTTTTTTAATTATAAAAAAACAATGTTTGATTTTTTTTTTCTTTAAAAAAAAAGTTTTTTTTTTAATTTAAAAAAAGCAATTAAAAAAATTTTTTTTTTTTTAGTTTTTAAAAAAGTTTTTTATTTTAATTAAAAAAAAAACATTAAAAGTTCTGCTATTCATTGATAGATGGCAAAAGTAAAAAGTATCACCGCTGTGCCAGTAGGAGTGGGGAGCGTGAGGTTTTTTCGTTACGGAATTTTTGGATTTGGTCCCCGCGCTCAAGGCCCGCGATAGAAGCTATGCAATAGCTTAAAAAATCTTTATCTTGACTCTCCCAAAATGCCTCTACAGCGGCCATCACTTTGCCATTATCCTCAAATTTCTTGCCCCGGAGGTGTTCCTTGAGCCGAGGAAACAAATAAAAGTCGTTGGGTTCTAGATCTGGAGAATAGGGTGGGTGTTCAAGCAGCTGGAAGCCAGGTTCTTGAATGGCAGCCATCGCAACTTCAGCTTTGTGTGCAGGTGCATTGTCTTGATGGAACAGAACTTTTGCGCGCAGTTTACCCCGTCTTTTTTCCTTAATTGGCCTCTCGCAATCTTTTGATTTGGTCAGCATAGTAGGAGCCTGTTATGGTAGCTCCCTTAACAAGGTATTCAACCATAAGTATTCCCTCAGTATCCCAGAAAACAGACGCCATAACCTTGCCGGCAGAGCTTCAAACTTTGAATTTCTTGAGAGTCGGTGAAGATGGCCTTTTTCATGTCATTGACTGTTGTTTGGTTTCGGGATCAAAATGATGAATCCACGTTTCATCCATAGTCACAAATCGAGCCAAAAAAATATCTTGATCCGCCTGGAACATTTCAAGATTGGTCCTTGAAATGTCGAATCGTTTCTTCTTTTGTTTGTCGGTTAACATTCTCGGGACCCAACGTGCAGAGACCTTTCTCATGTTAATCTCGGTAGTTAAGATCCTTTGAATGCTACCAAATTAAATGCCTGTGTTCTCAGCTAAATGACGAATGGTCACTCTTCGGTCTGCCAAAACCAGATCTTGAACTTTTTTGACGTTTTCTTCAGTGAGGGAGGAGGATAGACGGCCTTCGCGGTGTTCGTCTTCCGTGGATGTTCTTCCCATCTTAAACTCCTTGCACCAGCGTGCAGTTGTAGAATATGGAGGAGCAGAGTCCCCCAATGTTTCCACCAAGTCAGTATAAATGTCTTTGGTGGACATTTTTTTCAAGCACAGGTATTTGATGACGCTTCGCACTTCATGTTTCTCCATTTTATTCAAATGAATGTATATTTTAAAAATGACGTCCTATTTATACCATTTTTTGTCAGGGAAGTTGTGAAGGATTAGGGAGTTGAAAAAATATTTTTTCAGAGTTTTTTATTACTAGAAATATCCGTTTATCATTACTTTTTGATCACTCCTAGTATTTGTATCTTTTCTAACTCCATTTGTTCATAGCGAAACAAGTTGAATTTTTCAAAATAGGAGTATATGGAATTATAAATATCTTGATCATTATTTTTTGGGATCTCTGGATCTTTTTTACATCTGTTCTATCGTTCTTCTTAAAGAGAGGTTTAATAACAACTTACTTCAGACTACTTGACAATATGCCGTCGGAGATGCAAAAGTTGATTAAGTACGAAAGTTGTTAAGCATTCATTTCTTTTACATATTTTATCACTTTTGTTGATATACCGATAGTACCTACTAATATTTTTATTCTATCGTCATCTGAAACAAGCATCATAAATAAGGATTGTTAGTGGACATATTTTTTCGTTTACACACGTGACGTATCATTTGCGATATTTTTTGGCTGTGTAATCATTAATCACACTTTATGACAAATAAAGATTCTATTCTATTCTAAAAAGGTTTATTTCGCGAGTATGCCATTTAGTCTTTTGTTCGTTTTCATTGTTATTATTTTTTTCTATATAATAGCAAAAATCATATATAAATCTTTCATAGGATTCATTAGCGTTTCTTGCGTTGTAGACTTGAATGTAAGATAAACTTTTTAAATGGCTTTTAAACTTAGTTAAGTTACTCCCCTTTTGAAGGTTTTTTTATGACTTCAATTATTATTATATCGGATCATTCTGACCGGCCACTTGCGATCCTGACACATTGTGTAGTTATGTAGGTAGTTATTAATTTTATACTTTTATGTTACATTTTTTATCTTCGCTATAGGTATCTGAAATTTAATCACCTTACCTATATTGTAAACAATATTCCACAGGTGTTCGTACACACCTACTTTCAGTATTTACAATATACATAGATTAGATTACAATTGCAGATAAATAAAGAATTTCAAATATTCTTTAATGATATTGCTATTACTTTTTTATCAGGCGTCTTTATTATAAGTCTAAATCAATTTTAGACTATATACTGGAGCTAATGTGCTATTTTATGCTCTTGCCTTGTTTCAAATGTACTCAAATGTAATAACTTATTGCAGCCATAATAATCTGTTTAAAAAGAAAAATGTTGACTGACTTAATCATTTACTCTATAACGCCCTGTTTAAATGAATGTCTAAATACATACAAGTGTCTATTGTGATATAAGACAAAGATTATAAAAGTATATCGAGTAATGTGAGCGATGCCGCGGGCTAAAGCTAGCTACGACAAAAAATGTAAAGTCATAATGAATTTCTTTAATGATTTGGATAGATGACTAGATATTAAATTGTATAATAAATTGTTATTATCTAATCAAGAATTATTACTTACGTCATAAAATGCTCTGAAAAAATGTTATTAGTCTACAATTTAATGTACTTATGAATTGATTAATCATCAAATAAATAAGTAGATATATAGGTACCTACCTACCTATCTAGGTACTAAAATAAATTAATTGTAAAACCAATTTCATACAAATTTCTTTAAAGCTTGTTTGGGAATTAAAGTAAAGACAATAATTAATGTTATGAAAATTGGATGTATGTTGTATTGTATGTGTATTTTGTCTGAATATAAAAATTAGTAGGTTGGAAATTATGTGTTTGTACTATATCACTACAATTACAAATTTCTTTAGAGCATATTTAATTCGAGGGAATGTCATGTAGCTTATAAATCGTCATGGGCGGATCCAGGATTGCATTCTTCACGAGAGGCAAATGGTAGTGCCGGGGGATGGGGGAGCCGCATCCGTGAACCCCCCCCCCCCTTGATCCTCCTCTGTAAATTGTATGAAGCTGACCCTGTATACTCTCACGTTACATTTCCAGAAATGTGTTTGATACACATTTTAGAATAAGTAATATCATTTTAAAAGCATAGCCGTCAATATTTAAATAAACTAATTAAAAAGCAAACCAAAAAGAGAACTGTTTCCGCCCGGGATCGAACCGGGGGCCTTGTGCGTGTGAAGCACACGTGATAACCGCTACACTACGGAAACTTATTTACAGAAGTTGAAATTAATAATTAGTATCCAGGACATTGTTCTTAGTACTACGTCAGTCTGTATTGCAGATTCTATTCGAAACTTCAGATTGATTTTACACCTCCGACGCCGACTTCGGTTTCGAATCTATCTATTATTTTATGTTATATATATTTTTTTATAATTTTATGAAAAAACTTATAGCTAATAAATAGATTGTGTTTAAAAAGGATATTACCCGAAGACAAATTACAAATTTTCATGTATAGATTACTACGTGTTTTCTAAATATTGGCAGACGATAGCCTACAAATGAAATTAAAAATAAAAGAAAAGGAACCTACCTACCTTAAATCGGATGTTTTAATCGGAGGTACCTAGCATGCGGCGGTTGCCTATTAGTATTATATTATCTGTGCCTATAATAAAAGTATGAAGGAAAAATTGACACGGATTCTTTAAGATTGCGGGTTCGAGTACCGCCTGAGCGAATTTGTTCTTCACCCATTTAATATGAATAACTGAATAAAGTTTTTTTTTTGCTTAACTTACAGCTTATTTTTCTTCACCCACCACCCAAATATGAAACTCCAACTCCGTCATCGGTTCCGATAAAACCACCCCCGTAACATCCCTAGTAAATAAATAAAATAGATAAAAGTTTCGCGATCCATTTTTCTACTTTTCTTGTTCGAATTTATGGAGTATAAAAGTACCTTGTATTTTTTTTTTTATAATGTACGTTTTATTTAAGAACAAACCTATACCACAGTTAATATAAAGTACCTATACTAAAGCACCAAAAATACATATTTGGTTATAACGCCATCTATTGCCTACAAGTAACATCAGAACGAAACTTGGAATTTTGATTGACCGTTAGATGTCACTAGTCACTATCAACCATTCAACTAAATTACATCATTGAGTATTGATCTATTATTTGAACATTTTTATAATACTATCCGGAGATCCTGCTTTGTCATTTGAATATTAGCCACCTTGGACAGTACATCGTTAGTTTCCCAATAAATATGGTGGGAACTCTACATACATAACTTCTTTTAACAAACCAAGTAGGTACACCCAGACTAGGAACACCGATTTGCGGCCCCTTACAAAGCAGTCAGTCCTACCACAGATAATATAATACTATACTGGTCCTACGCACTCCAACTGCACTACCGAAGCGGATACTATAGTTCACAGTCACGAGTACCTACAGGAGTAGTTATTGAAATTACCTATTTACTTATTTAATTGATGTATAAAATTAGGGTACTATAGGTTAGATGTAACAAAGACTTGGTGATCAATAAGCTCACGATCATAGTGTTGTGGAAGTATCGATATTTTTATAAGTGCTGCCACTGTATTCTAACGGGAAAGATGTAGGTACTAGATGATGCCTTGATGCGAGATGATCCCTCTTAATTGCAGCGGCACTATAAGCGCTATATATAGCTCTTTATAGGTAAAATGTAGTACCCGACGCCCACTTCCCTCAGTCAATTGTTTTTTATGTAAAAAAAACAGGATTACCGTATTGGTGTACAAGATGATGCCCCGGGATCATCTTGTACAACAAGGTGGAACATTCAATTTGACCATTTATTTCTTAATAATAATAATAATTTATAGATAATATAATTAGGTTCGTTTTCTAACAAAAATAATTTATTTATAAGGCTTAAATATATATGTATACAGAAAAATAGTGATTGGTATCTGTATTCGTTAAATTTTTTTATTTCAAATAACAAAAAATACTTTTCTCGTTTTAGACTAATCCCCTTCGGACCGCCGTTAGGTGTTGACGTGCACACAAAACCGCAGTATTTGTTTTTCTAATTAATTAAAATTATTTAACAAAGTTTAAATTCATCAACATAAATAGGAGTGCATAAGAGCAAGGAGTTAGATACAACAGCTGTATTTCAACACGTGAGGAGTACGCCTAGTACGTGAGGAGTTCGCCTAGTACGTGCACGTATGTGCGCCTAGTACTTCACCGGCAATCAAGCTCTGCAGTCCCCCACCCCACGTAAGAGAATTCTTAATAATACTAAAACTCTGCGTGTGCGATCACCACAACACAACCCCCCTATTGCACCTGTGGTGGGATTGGCTAATTGGAAGCGCGTTAGCACCTCCCCCGACGTGTCAATCAACGCCCTCTTGGTAGAACCCCGGAAGCCACTCCCCCAGCGCCGGCGCAACGACAACGGCCATCTTCAACCTCAATACCCCTCTATATTTCTGTTTGCCTAGTACAAATAGGACTAAAATAGAGGTATCTCAACAGTTTCAACATTATGCCGTTACAAAGGAGTCCACAGGAGTCTAGATTAAGTATGGCACCTCCACCTGTGGCACTTCAACACAGCTCCTCTGAGCCTAATATTAACAAAGGAGAACAAGACTTTGGTAATATCACCCAAAGAAATAAGCGCAAATGCCCCGAAAATACAACACAAGATATGGATTTTACTAATTTTATGTCGGAAATAAAATTAATGTTTCGCGAGTTTACAGAACAACAAGATAAAAAAATTAATAAAATACATGATGAAATTAAAAAACAAAGCGCAGACATGCAATCATCTATCAGTTTTCTATCGGAAGGTTTTGAATTATTTAAGAATAGGATTAATGATCTCGAAATTGAGCGGCAAAACAACCGAAAATACATACAGAATTTGGAAGATAGACTTGAAAAAATGGAATGCTCTGCTAGGTCTACATGTATTGAAATCAGGAATATTCCCGCAAAGACTCCGGAGTCAAAAGATGACCTACTAAACGCTGTCATCCAGACTGGAACTACACTAAATGTACAAATTCAACCACAGGAGGTGAAAGACGTTTTTCGAATTGGAACAAAAGATTCAAATAATAAGACCATTATTGTTACTTTTACCACAAACATTTTGAAAGAAAAAATTATACAATCATTTAAAAAATACGGTAGAGAAAATCGTCAGTTAACCACAGAGAACCTAAAAATACGAGGCCCACCATTACCTGTATTCATTTCCGAAAATCTAACTCCGAAAATGAAAAGGTTGTTTTATCTTGCAAGGGACTTCGCCAAAAGTAATGACTACCGTTATTGCTGGGTAAAAAATGGAAAGATTTTTTTGCGAAAAAAAGAAGGCAGTTCACAAATTCTCATAAAAGAAGAGTCGGATTTCACTAAAATAACTGTAACCAAATGACTAGCTTTCGTTACTTGCGCAAACTGTTATGAATGTTACTATGTTTTTCTGTTATATGTAATTCTAATTACTATTACAATTATTAATACGCCTAAGATAAATATGCATGCAATTCTATCATCAGTTCTTTGCTATTACTTTTTATTGTATATAAACTTAAATTGTATCACATACAAACATGTTACAAATTATCACACTCTCATTCACTCTTACACACACACATGTTATTATAATGGAAGGAATAACTCTTCGACGTATTACCTGTACTTGGGATACATGTTATACCAGCCAGATGCTGATAGGACATTGATTTTTTCGGTACACATCTGCACAAATATGCACCTTTGCTATTTCAATAACTTCAAATGACTGACTGTCATATGATCTCTCAGGAACTAGATAATATATCTGTTTCCGAATCTTATATATGCTCACCTGAACAATGTGTTTCGTATTTAAATAATGAAAATAACTCACTTAAAGTCATACATATGAATATAAGGAGTATTGGTAATGTCGTTAACTATGGTAATTTTTTGGCTCTGTTACACAGGACAGGAGTTAAGTTTGACGTTATTGCGTTATCTGAATGTTGGCTAAGTAAGTGCCCATTTGTTCCTACTATGAAGGGTTTCGAACTATTCACATCGTTACATACAAACCAAAATGATGGAATAGTAGTATACATCAGGCAAGGAATCAAGTTTAAAGTAGAGAAGTCTTCAATGGTTGATGCGAATAGTTTAATTTTTACGTTTGGCACTGATATAGCTCTTCTGGCTATGTATCGTTCGCCTTCGTATAGCAACATAAATAATTTTTTAAACAGCTTAGATGAAAACCTACAATCACTTCGCTCCTATAAAACTATTGTTCTTGTTGGAGACATAAATATAAATATAAATTTAATACCAAATAATAATGATAATGATAAATACCTAAATAGTGAATCATATATGACAATGTTGGCAGCTCATGGCATGTTGCCGGCCCATTACTTTCCTACGCGCATAGATAGCTGCTTAGATCATGTAATTATAAAATCAACTATACCAGCCACAACTTTATTGTTGGAGTCCGCTATCACAGATCATGCAGCATTAGTCACTTACATCAAAGTTAAACTTAATAACTGTGAAAACCATCTATTCATTAAACGTACTGATATTCCCTCCTGTGTTACAGCCCTTGAAGGTGCAGATTTCTCATCTGTATTGGATTGTGATGATGCAAATAAAGCAGCAGCTAATTTAGTTAACATTATCTCGGCTATCGTGGTAACAAATACCCGTTCTGCTATTATTCCAAGCAGGAGGAGAATAATTAAGCCATGGATTACACCTGGGCTTCTCAGATGTATCCGCCATAGGGATAAACTTTTTAAAAAAACCAAAAAACAACCAAGTAATGACCTATCAAAACTCATTTATGTAAGGTACAAAAATTATTGTAACAATTTATTAAAAAACATTAAACGACAGTATGAGCGAACTGAATTTCAAAGAAACAGTCGTAATCCCAAAGCTACCTGGAAGCTAATCAAAAATATAACTAACTTACGCAACAATAAATCCACCCCGGTAGAGCTTCTGTCTCTGAGAGAAAATCCCAGTCATTCAGTTGATGTAGTCAATATGTTTTTTGCCAATATCGGAAAAACGCTGGCGTCGAAATTTCAGCCCCCCGTGAACAAACAAAATATTAGAGACGGAAGCATATTGACTGCCAGCTCCATGGGCATCTTTAGTACTGACAACGAAGAAGTAGAACGAATTATAATGAGTCTCAAAACGGATTGCGCCGTTGGTTGGGATGGAATTTCGTCGACTCTACTAAAATCTTCTAAGCATATCCTAGTACCAGTCATTTGTATGGTTTATAATCTTTCTATCTCGACGGGTGTGTTTCCAGGGGTATTTAAAAAAGCTCTCGTTGTCCCAATATATAAGAGTGGGGACCGGGACAGTGTCAATAACTATAGACCTATCTCCATATTAAGCACACTATCTAAAATTTTTGAAAAAATCTTAAACAATAGACTTCTTCACTATGTCAACTCACACCATATAATTGCTGACAATCAATATGGTTTCCAATCAGGCAAAAGTACCGAAGACGCGGTAATAGAACTGACCAGCACTATAGCAAAAAATAATAAGAACAATCTCAAAACTTTAGCCATCTTTCTAGATCTTTCAAAGGCTTTTGACACTGTCTCGGTTCCACTTCTTCTAACAAAACTGGAACGCATTGGTATTAGAGGCCTACCACTTAAAATTTTCAAAAGTTACCTTACTGAGCGTACCCAAATTGTTAAAATTGACAAGTACGTTAGTCAGGAAGAAACACTAACTTATGGCGTCCCGCAGGGCAGTGTACTTGGGCCGAGCCTATTTATACTCTATATAAACGACCTCTGTAAGCTGCCTTTGGTGCATTCTAGGGTAATAACCTATGCTGATGATACGGCTATTCTGGTACATGGCTCAGATTGGTCGCAAGCTAGCCGTAATGCTGAAGCAGCCCTTAGAATGACTACAACTTGGCTGGCAAATAATTTACTGACCCTGAATTTAGATAAAACAAAAATCGTAACATTCGCGCCGAGAAGCACATCACAACCGCCTGCATCCTACAGCCTTATAGCACATCAGTGTGACTCACTCGTCCCTAACCAATGCACTTGTGCTGTAATTACACGGACAAATTCTGTTAAGTATCTGGGCGTATTGGTTGACAGTGCGATGACGTGGCAGGAGCATATCAAGACACTTGTTCCGAGGGTTAGGAAGTTGATTTTTGTATTTAAAAATTTACGCTCATCTGCTGATTTTTCCACGCTTAAAACAGTATATTATGCCTTAGCGCATTCAATACTGACATACTGCATAACCGTGTGGGGAAGTGCAGGCAAAACTTGTTTTCTGACCTTGGAAAGAGCACAGAGGGCTGTGTTAAAAGTTATGCTAAGTAAGCCTATAAGGTTCCCCACTAATGAATTATACAATTTATGTAAGCTTCCAACTGTAAGACATTGTTTTATTCTAAATACTATACTACGTAAGCATAAAGAACTAGTATTTGATCCTAATTATAAAAAAAGGAAGCGCAGATATGATCTGATATGTGCCACGTCGTCCGCCCCAACCAAAATGGCGAGTCAACAATATCACTTTTTGAGTCCCACCTTGTATAATAGAATAAATCGGATACTAGGAATCTATCCTCTGACCTTACGTGAATGCAAAACGCGAACACATGATTGGCTTGGTACTCTTACCTATGATGACCTGGAAATGCTTCTTAATATTTAGTAAAATTAAGATAACACCTTCCATTGCAACATTTCAAAGCAAACACACACACACACACACACACACATACACACACACTCACACACACCACACACACCCATATATAGATATAATAATAATATGTTAAATATGTTAAATGAACAAAAAGAAACTTTATATTGTATATTGGATCTCAGCACCCTCTCCGGAGGTGGGCGTTAATAGCTGCGACACAGTTTTTAACTACTGCAGTTATTATCGTACACTACTGTAACCTGTATACTCTGTATTTTGTTCCAATAAAAATATTTTTGATTTGATTTGAGACTAAGTATAAGCAACCATGCAATTATAAAATAAATAAATCAGTCTTAGAAATGGGTCGAAAGATTCTAATAAATTGCTTCGAATAAACCAAACATCGAAGTGTATCGCATTCGATCCTTAACGATAACATGAACCTTTTTGTGTTACACCAGCCCAGGGCCCAGACTCATCCATTGCCAGAGGTAATGAGCGGAAAAAGTCACTTGAAAAAAAAAAGGGGGCGATCCTAATTAACAGGACTTGTAAAAATATTTAGAAGAAGAAACAAATAAAAATACTAATCAAGAAAAGAGAAGAAAACAAACAACCACAATGTAAAAACAACATCTTCTTATAATATACAGAATGGGAAAGGAGTGGGACAGAGCTGTCAAAGAGAACAAAGAAAACTTAAATTTCTAAGAGTCATCCGAAAAAGAAATATAAACATTTTATACTGCATATTGTATTGTATCTGGATAGAGACCGGGATGTGTAGCCCGGAAGTCGCTGCGACCTAAAAGATCTATTGTGACACCTCTTTCTTCTTATGCATACTGCATATAAACATTTGCCAAAAAATAGCAGATTAAGGATTATTTGATCTCAAAGTATATTGACTGATGTGTTGTACACCTATTACGTCGTTATTATAGACAATTGTCGTTGTTCAATTAAAAAGCGGCGGTAGCCTAATGGCTAAGGCATCGGTCTCGCAATGGTGAGGTCGCGGGTTCGAATCCTACCCATTATACTACCGACGTGAACCCACTCCTAGCACAAGCCATTGAACTTAGCTGGAGATGTTAACAGGATTGCTAGTAATGTGCGACCAAAATCTCACATTGCCAGTTATCTTTTTTATTAAAAAAAAAATGTAAAGTCAAATATGTTGTTTTTTATTTAATTCTATTAAATCCTAGAACATTCTTTAAATTGAAGCAACAACGAGTATATCCACACTAATTTATGTCTTACTTTCCGTAAGTATAATTTATTTTTAAACGATTTAAATTATAGGTATTTCATTTCTACACCACTTCACCGTCCGTCACTCTAGTCTATATTATCGACATATCTTCGTCGTTAGCTTCGCAGGTCTCCTCTCTACGGTCGTGATGGTGCCGTCTGCGTCTAGCAGAAACCGAAAGTGATGCGCCTGAGCATGCGGCCGACCGCGGCGCGCGGCGTGGGAACTGGGTCAGACGCCGCCCGGTAACCAGTCGAGAGGTTCCTTATGCTTATACATTTCTTTATTAAACTTTTTATTACATTATAGAATTTTATAAGCTACGGGTCTTAATCGCGTAAATATGTTATTTTAAGGCTAAATACCTTTGTTTATTGCCAGACGTTTCTACATCACGGGTAGACATTTTTATTATATTTTTGGAACGAAGTTCCTTATCGCGCGTTGTGAAAGGGGGCTAGACGGAAAAAAATCATACGAAAAGTTGTAACGACACTTTTTGCTATAGTAAGCTAAACTTATTATATATATATATATATATATATTACAATTCCTTCACTAATTAATCTAAAGGAACTTCGTTCCATCCGGGTGTCCCTTGACACTTCTCAAGTTTTTATTTTTTTCTGTATTTTCTTTTTTGCTGTCAATTATCGCAATTTTTTGTTATCTCAGAAGCTTATTCTGATTTGAGAGTTAGGTAAACTATTTTAAGATGACAAATTACCTTACGCGGCATACCTAGAGTATCTAGCTCTATCGCAGCCGCAGCCCGGTATGTCAATCAGAAGTCTCGAGTTCGATTCCCGTATTTAAACTTGTAATACATTTTTTTTAATAAACACAAATTGTAGGTAAATACTAGACAAGAACTCATATTGAGTTTTTTTAGAAATATGTCGAACGTTTTTTGGAAAATCTTAGTTGATTTTCCAACACCATTAAAAGACGTAATATCGGGGTAAAATCATTTATGAAAGTTTGTTTGAAAATCAGTTACCTATTTTTAGTTTGAATAGACAAATCCGGCGGCAATACAATATTAATTGCTTGTCAAATGTGACCATTTAAATGATTCAAAAGAAATAACATATGCAAAACGCCACTAACATTGGTGTGAAAGGTACCAAATGTCACGGCAACCATAGGACATTCTCATCGCTACAGATTGTGCTTAATTCCATGATGACATCTCCGGTGACGTTGATATGCTGTTGAGCTTTACCAGATGAGGTTTAATAACATAGACTAGCTGACGTATAGATGAGACTGTAATATAATATGTAGAAAACTAATAGTCCACAACAGGTGGCATTTTTGTGTGTTATTTTATATTCGCAATATCAATTAGTTAAGATATTTCGTTGTAAATTATTTAAGATGTTAAGTTTTAAGAGTTATAATATGTAAATGTTAACGGGCGTTATCTCGCCAACAAGCCATGTAGCTTGACGGGGAAAATTTAAAATGTTATTTTTTATTAATGGTAACATTAATAAAAAAAGCCCAACATGGCATTTTAGGGTTCCGTAACCAAAATGGCAAAACGGAATATTTCGCCTTGTCCGTTCGTCCGTAGTAATGTGACGGATGACGGACGTATTCACATTACTATCGCCGACAAAGTGACGAAACAAAATCTGTTTCAAACAGCTACGAACCCCAACATTGTGCATGGCCCAACATGCACTTGCCCGGTTAGAATTACAGACGTAGACAAAACCAAAAACAAAATTAAAATTATTAAACGCATCCGCCAGGAATTGCCATCCGCCGTCTTCTACTCTGAGGTTGAACATTTACCGTCTCGGTCTGCCCCGAGCGGGTAACCGTTCAACCTCAGAGTTCGTTCCGTTATACGCAGACGTTGTTATAAATACGTTGAATAATTTACTGAGAACTAAAGTGTTGCAGCTTCTATCCCCGCACAGGACACCATTTCATCACCCACGATGACCCAAAAAGTAAAATAAAAATGTTCGTGCTATTTCATAAAGGGTTATCAGACAACGAGGCCATCGATCGTGCCCCTGAATACGGAAGACTACCTGGTCTTCCATATTCAGGGGCACGATCGATGGCCCCGTTGTCTGATAACCTTTAATAATTTATGTAAAATTTACGCAGACGAAGTTACTCGGGACAGCTGTCCCGCGTAACTTCGTCTGCCAAAATTTTTACCGTTTTTGCAACAATTCTCATTGCTGCTCCGCTACTATTGGTCGTAGCGTGATGTTATATAGCCTATAGCCTTCCTCGATAAATTGGCTATCTAACGGTGAAGAGATTTTTTTAATTCGGGTCTGTAGTTTCTGAGATTACCACTTTCAAACAAACAAACGCTTCAGCTTTATAATATTAGTATAGATTAGAAATGTAACCAATCATCAAACTTGATGGTTTGCTTTAAAAGGTAACCCTAATAAAAATCTGCCTAAAAATGTATCACTACCAACATAGTTCTGCGGTGTCAGCCTATGCGGGATAACCACCACACCAACAGGACTCCATGCCAAAATTTGTAACTAAAACCCTTAAAAAGGCCCCTAGCCTAACATTTCATTGTTAGCCTATAATAGCTACATACACAGTAGGTACTTATTATAATACCTATCAAAAGTAAAACAATTGACACATCTAATACATTACTACTCTTTGTTAGCTAAAAACCGGCCTGCAACTAGGTAGAACAACGTCCAAATCTGGGCACTTGCACTTTATCAGTTGCCACACCAGTATCACACCTATCACAAGGTAATAAAGTCCATAATAGTCAAGTCGGTAGTACGAAACGATCCATTAAAAAGTGCAACAGTATTAATCACAGCCACGCACGTTTATATATGAATTAGATTTGATACAGTCGGACAGTTAATATAAAAGTGTTATTATGAAATACACAGTTAGATTTATGATTTAATTAAACGATTACTAAGTATAAAGGCGGGTCTCCACTGAAATAATATGATTGATACCATCTCGTGCGGACAACACATAAACAGCCCGAGATGAGACTTTAGGTAATTAAGAAATCTTATCAAATAAAAAACAGGCAAGAGCATGTCGGACCATGCTCAGTGTAGGGTTCCGTAGCTGTTATTACAAATAAATTTACTACATTTATGAAAAATAAAAATATACCATGTGAAAAACCAGCGGAAGAGCGTATGTTCATGGCACTTACGCCCTTTTGTTGAGAAGCGCAGTTTTTTTTTTTGCAATAACTCAAAGATAGGTATAACATATAATTCATTTCGAAAGTAATTTTGGTTGAAAGTATTTATACGAAAAAAAGGAAAAAAAAAACACAAAGCTAACGCTTAACTTTTGTGTTTTTTTTCTTGGATTGCGCCCCCCCCCCCCCCCTCTCCTCATTTTTATTATTTAACTATTAAACTGAGTAGTGGCTTATACAAGACACTTATTTTTCTAAATTTCGTTAATATAATTGAGTAGTTTCTTGAGTAAAATGCATGTAACATACGGAAGGGCATGGCAAAACTATAAGGGTTCCATTTTGACTCTGAAGCCCTAAAACGAAGATCTGCAATGTAAACGTACGTGCGTAACATAAGTACTTACACAGTAGAAAGAATAAAAAAACATTTTTGAAAAAAAAAACAGTGTACTTTTTTCTGAAGTCGCACCGCCTCAATTCAGGATAAAATGTCGTCAAAATTCAAACTTCACATAAAAAGCAACTTAATTTTGTTTTTTATACTTCTATCCTTCTATCTTTGACTTGCCTCCAAAAATGTTGATAAACTTTCGCGATTTGTACACATGAAAATATATATATTACGGGTCTTAGTTGCGTGAATAATTTAAGGTAAAATACCTTGTTTATTGCCCGACGTTTCGACCGTATAAAAACGGCCGTGGTCACGGGTAGCCTCCAAAATATTTGACTTGGCATCTGCCGTTGAACATTTCTTTTATTTCATTAACAAAATAATTTGTATCGAAATTAACAGATGCTATGATCTTATCTACTAACATTACAAACTGCTGTTGAGGACGGCTAATTTATTTTTGTAAAAAATTACAATCGTAATTACAATCGGGAAATGGCATCCCACTCAAACTGGATATTAAGACTAAATATTAAGTATAAACAACGGATAGATCTAAAAAGCGTCTGAGCGTACATGTTCAGGTCACACACATGTGACGCAACGTGGAAAGTTGCCGCGCCCCGCGATCACACCTGCGCCTGCGCTTATCACAACATACGATAGTGAATTGAACGACTTACGCTCATTGGGACACTTACGACATTATTTCTGGTACCTAAATCACCCTTAACACTTTCAGTGCTGCTGACACTCCTAGCCTGTTCTTGTGACTTGACTTGTGAAACATTAGCAATATCTTGCAGGGGAGTTCCATATATACTTTTGTTCTTCGACATATTACAATTTTTGATAAAAATAAAATTCTGTGGTTAACACACAAAATCAAAAGTCCCTCTCTTCAGATGAGAAGATGTTAATCTCCAATACCAATATTATTGAAGCAGTTGGAAGCAAGTGCAGATCGGGCGGTATGCCCCGAGCTTTATTCTTGAATGGAAAAACGGAGTTAAAATTTGAAAACGTCGTAAAATTTTCAATCCAAATTCATTTAAGAAAATAATGTGAAAGTATGTCTTTCTGTCTGTCACATTTTCACTCTTAAACTACTGAACCAATTTAGATAATATTTGGTATGGATATAGTTTGAGTAGGGCCTATATCCTTTTCCGGTACTCAAAATCGGCGTTTATCGTGATAACCGACATCCACACAGGCGGAGACGCAGACCAAAGCTGGTGCAAAGATATTACTTATCGACAGGTATCGTAGTGCCTTAAAAGTTGACTATAATTTAGCAAGGTGTACCTATGGTGCAAACCTCACACAATTGGTATCGAAGCATGAACCTTCTAACTATAGGTAATCTTTCGAATAGTCATCGGATAGTTAAGGCAAAATGGCAAAAAAATTAGCGATCTGTGTTAAAATGATTAAAATACAACAACTTTAATTGACTTTTTTGTCATATATGCTATCATCAGTTTACTAAATAAAATCTATTACCGGCCATGTTTAAGCTGAGGATACCTACTATCGAGAACTAGCGCCAAAAAAACATTACTTTAATTAAAAATACGCCCTAGGATCGTTACTTTCTATCCTATCACATTTTGCATCAACTATTTGAATAAGTACTACTTACTTATTCAATAAAGTATTGATTAAAAATTAAAACTTCTGCTATGGGTCATCTTCCCACAGGCCTGAGACGATGCGTAGAACTATAAAAAAAACGGTAAGCTTGAAAAAAAAATTAACTGAAGACTGTATTCACTTTTTACTATTATAAAAACTGTAAACATTACGTGTTAGTGAAGGTTTCAATACAGCCTTCGCCTTGAATTGTACTATGAACGTTCTACTCAAGCGAATCGACCATTATTTTCAATCTTCCGCGCAGTTGCAGCTGAGGCAGGTCAAAAAAACATTCAAAAAAATATGCTGCACTTTTTTAACAGACTGCGCAAAAAGGGTTTTTCGAGTGTATGTTTGTATATTACTTTGGCACACTCTAGATCCTAATTGAGTTCATGGATTTAGCTTGAGAAGTATCGCTAGATTCATCTCAGTTGTTACAGTGGCACAGGTTACCTACATCAAAATTAGAAAAATAAATGTTGATAAACTTTCGCGATTTGTACACGGCCGTGGTCACGAGTAGACTTTTAGACCACGGCCGTTGCAATACGGTCGAAACGTCGGGCAATAAACAAGGTATTTTACCTTAAATTATTCACGCGATTAAGACCCGTAATATTTTCATAATAGAAAAATAAAGTGCGCATTTTTGACGTCAAAATATATAATATTAATTTTAGGTTTCTGTTTTGTAATAACTTAGCTTGTTTATAGATTAGTTACATAATCTCGGCCGGTAGCGCGTACGACTGCTTTGTAAGAGGTTGTAGGACTTGTATCCACTGTTGGTCCCGAGTCTGGGTATACTTAGTGTCCGTTAATCGTATATTGTTACGCTAGTGCGGTAGTTGTCTCTTTGAAGGAATAGTGTTTTATTTGTAATTTTGTTGGAACCATGGACAATAATAAGTCATATACATAGGTATCCAGAATTTAAATGAACAATTCACTGACAGATAAAAGACTCTACAACAGTGGTTAAACGCTCTGTGGTTAAATGTGATAATATCCAAACTAATATAATAAATGTGCAAGTAACTCTTTCTGTCATTTACTCTTAAACCGTTGAACCGATTTAGATGAAATTTGGTAAGTTCCAGGAAAGGACAGGATAGTTTTGATTGCGATATCCGAAGTCGACGTAAATATTTAACTATTTTCTGGGTGCAATTAAACCTACGAGTATTATACAGTACACCTTCATCTAGCCAGTTGATCTAGTGGTTAGTGACCTTGACTGCTAAGACGTAGGTCGTGGGTTCAATCCTCACCCAGGATAAAACTTTGTGTGATGAGCACGATGGTTTATTCTGTGTCTGGTTATAATTTATCTAAAAAATGTATGTATTTAGAAATTTAATAATGTCTGTTTTCCATAGTACAAACTCTGTTTAGTTTGGGTTCAGATGGCGTTGTGTGACATGTCCCAAGATATTGTAATTATTAAATATGCATTTATTAGTCGTATTACTACATCTAGGTCATATGTGTTTCACGTTATTTCTCACACACAAAAAAACGCGTGTGTCAATAGTTACCTATTATTTAGACAATAATAAAATTTATATATCAACCTTGTTATTTTTACGTACCTAGTTAACTTTAATATAACTTTATGATAAAATATTCTCACGATTTCAAAATAAACATTAAGTATTTCAAATTTATCTTTATTCCTTGCAACCTAGTTTGTCAAGGACAGAGTTCTATTACCAGAAGAATAATCTGTCATAAAGTTTTTGTAGTTGTAATGTACCTAGATCTACTGAGACTAAATAATATCAGTTTTCCCATTATGGAACAACACTATGGGGCTAGAGGGGCTAGAGGGACCGGCCATATTAGTCTTTTAGATACTTACTATTATGTCAAAATTGATCGCTTACAATTTCATCGAATAAAGCACACGATTTACTAAACAGGATACGAAAATATACGGCATATAAAAACTACCCTCAATAACAGAAGAAAGATACCGACAAACTCCACCACTGAAAATTAGGGAAGTCTCAACAAAAATTGTAACTAATATTCCACATTAAAATACAATTTATTGCCTTAGTGTTAGTGTGTAAGTTAGTGATGCATCTTTAAATTGTTAAACTTTGCACTATTTGCTAAAATATAATAAAAAATTGAATTTTCAATAAAAAAGGATTTAAAGATAGGTCAGTAAATAAAGGATATCTATGAATAAATCCTCCTATAATAGAAAATACAGCTCATATAGATAAAACATAATGAAAATGAGCTTACAACCATTCCGATTTATTTTTTGTTATCCGTCCCTCTGCTTGGCCTCTGATAATAACACTCGGATACGACAGATAGGTTAAACTCACGGCATCATTACTTTGACAAAGTCTGACTAGCGTAAAGAAATCTATCTGTAATTTGTCACTTTGCGATAAATAAACAATAATTTATGACTGATTTCATTTAATTCGATTAATGTTTTTAGTGACTGAACTGCCCCTAATAATTATTCAAAGAAGTGTTCAAGATTTTTACCATTTGATGTGAACTGATTTTAAAGATCTCCTGAACGCTGGATCGTCGCACGCGCTTCGTTCGCGCGCAATCTCCGCGTAGTGCGCACGCGCAGTTAGAACGAGGTAGCCGCGCACGAGACACGCGCATGAGTACCGGTGTTTTGTGAATATATTTTACGCGGAATATTCGATTTAGTTTTTTCGTTAAATTGTGGTGTAGTGCGCTGAAAGGTGTGCTAAGGTAAGCATTTTTTTTAAGTAGGTATATTTAACTATTATAAGAAAAAAGTTTAATAAAATATGTATTAATTACGGGTTTTTTAATGCATATGCACATAATTATAATTGCATTATATGCATAATATGCATATAATGCAACTAACAATTTTCAACAAAATATCTAATGCAATTATATGCATATAATGTAATTAACTTTTTACAAACTAAATAAATATTTATTTATATGTTCAGTTGCACTACTAGTTATTAAAAACTAGCCTAATGGATATAATTATGTCTTAAAATTTTACCATCATCTTGCTTTTCTCTTTCATAAATCAATTTCAACAAAAAGAACTATAACCTAGCCGGTGTACAATTAACCCAAATTATTACATTTCAATGATTACCTCAACTCCACTTTATATTAAAAAACCACGGTACATTAGTTTAAACATCGCACTTAAAACAATGGCTCCTAATATTATAATTATTATAATAAAATCCGTTCTGAGTCATTAGGAAGAGCTCAGCTGACCTCGCAGTTCCCTTTCGTTTTTCTATTCGTAATGAACGGCGCCATAAGCCCGTAATTTGATTTGAACTATACCAATAAAGTGACACAATTTTGTTTAGAAACAATATTTTTAATTTGAAAGTATAAAAATACAAACGTCAGCGTAGTGGAACAGTATCCTCTTATAAGAGGTGGCCTGCGTCCCTGCGGGAACATTGTAGGGCTGATTAGGTTTCCCTATAGACCACGGTCACTGCGGCCAATCAAGTACTCTCAATACTAATATTATAAAGCTGAAGAGTTTGTTTGTTTATTTGTTTGAACGTGGTAATTTCAGAAACAACGGTTACAATTTGAAAAATTATTTTACTGTTAGATAGCACATTTTTCGAGGAAGGCTATAGGCTATATAACATCACGCTACGACCAATAGGAGCGGAGCAGCAATGAAAACTGTTCCAAAACACGGGATAAAATTACGCAGACGAAGTTGCGTGGGTCAGCTAGTATTTTGATATAGGCATATAGGCGTATAACCTGAAATAACCAGAGAGAGATTAGAGAGAGCACATGACTTATGCTTACCACAGGGCATGTCAATGAAAAGCATTGCTTATCCGGATTACTTCCATTTTTTACTTTTCATTTTAATTTAGTCTAAAAAAGGAAGTCGATTACATCACCAAAGTAAAGTACCTATGTACCATAATCATCTAAACACACTTAACAAGCATTCCTACCTTAAAAAGTCAATATATGCATCACCTAAACAGTGCTCAATAGTTCACTTATATTAATCATTTAAATAATACAATATACACCTGCTTATATAAACACAATAGCATATAGATAGCTGCCACAATCACACGGCGTGTCATTTCCTCACTTCCTCAATACATTCCTAATTTTGGTCGTAGCGTGATGTTTCTAGTAACAAAATTGTTCCATTACCAACCTTCATATAAACAATTATCTTTCTGATCTTCCATACAGTATCGTAGATCTAAGATGCATCAAATCCGCCTATTGTTCGCGTTTCATTGCGTTCAGTTCGCCGCGTATTGTTTGTACACAATAGTTGTCTGTTAGCGGATATCACCGTGGGTGATCTTGAGTGCAGCCTCTATCGTTGGGTAATGGTGCTCACTGAACCCTCTAAAGGTTATTTAATATGTAGGTATTTGTTGAAATCGAATCCAGCCTAGTTTCCATTCCACTAAAAAACGTAATAAGAGAGATGTAGGTACCGCCGAATACTTAAGCGTAGTGCAGGACCCCCAACAAGATGGACACGACGGCCCAGTAGCGGAGACCTCCCCCAACGACCGCTTAAAATTATTAGTTGGGGGAGGCATATGTACAGCAGTGGACGTTTTCAGGCTGATGATGATGATAAATCAAGCGGCACTCAGTCTTGAGACTCCGTTAAATTTCATATTGTCACTGTCACTTATAGGTGAATATTAACGATAGAAATACATTGAATACGGAACTCGCTCAATCAATGCCTAGCTTTATACAGAAATCAGGTTTAATTAAGTCCTATTTATTCTGATACAAAAAAAAACAAGTTATAAGTATACTCCTTAGACACTTTGGCTATATTTTTATAATTTTATCTCAATCAGCTAGCTAGCTAGTAATTTGAAAAAAGGGCCGCGAGTTTTTAGTGCCGTCAAAAATTTAAACAGTCATGTCTATTCACAAATGTCGCATTTGCTTCCTAAGCGAATAAAAAAAAATATTTTAAATTACGTCAACGCTCATAAACTGTACTAATTAATCCCTTCAACTTTCACTGAAGTGTAATAAATACCATAAAATATTACTTAGAGGGAATAAAATGTTTGTTTTACATAACTAATGTTAGAGCGACGTTATAAATGTGCAGTTATGCTTATCATTGCATCTTAATTTTATTTGTTACGTCGCGTCGAGGTAGAAACAATGTCAGTGACTTATGAATGACATACAACCGGTCATTTGAATATCCGTACTAGCAGTATAAATGCAAATTTCTGTGTTTCTCACATTTATTGGTGATTCCGATTTGTATATTAACTATGTATCTCCCTTTTCTGAAAGAAAACTGTGATTGAATAATCTATCAACAATGAAACCACTGAACAAATTGACACACATAAATATCGTTATTATGGCGACGTAAATATTGACTAAGCAAGTTTTTTTTCAAACTTCAACCTCTAAAAGGGAGACCTGAGATCCCAAATGGAATCCTCCTGAATTTTGATTGAACTGAAATATATAACTGCGTTTCCTTTTCATATGTCTGAACATTTTTTTTTCTTTCTATTGTTATTGTACAAATAAAGTAATTGGCATGGAATGCTCACCTGCACGGTGTTTTTTTTTTAAAATATAATTAGTAATGTGCGATTGAGTACCACATTACTAGCAATCTTGATAACCCCTCCAGCTAACCTCAAAGGCTTGTTTTAGGAGTAGATTCACGTCGGTAGTATAATGGGTAGGATTCGAAACCGCAACCTCACGTTTTCGATACCGATGCCTTTATAGGTATATAAATTAATAGATTTGATATAAAATAGAAGAATACTCATTTCCTGTATAAATAAAACATATTTTCTCTGTTTGTTAACAATTCTAGACAGCTTCATTTACAGTTTCGTGACTCAAATTGCAGTCATAAATTATATTTATTGTTTGGTTCACTGTGTTAATTTTTTGTGAAAATTATGTTTTATGTAGGTATGATTCATTCTTATAATGCCATAATGATTCGTGTAGTGCATCGCGCGCGTGCATTACATCATTCAAAGCTAATTAAAAAACACTGTACAAAGTTCTATATTATTATAACAGCCGTGAAAGTTTCGTGGTGGATTTATCAGCTAACCAACGGAAACGAGAAAACAACCGAGTTAACAGTTACCTTACTGTCATTTCGGTTGTTCTCCCGTTTCGATTGTTTGTGAAGCTTGGTCAGAGAACCAAAGCAACCGTCTTCAGAAAATCTAGTCCAGCTTGATAGCCAGCTTTTCTAGTGTGATAATCAGTGTAATTAGTGAATAAGGTCTTTTACAAAATATCAAGCAACCGCAAACAATGATAGGTGTTTCATAATCCCATAATTAATAAATCTTTTACAAAAACAATTTTATTTTGTCTTACAATAGGTTTTTCTTTCATATACTATTTTAAAAACACTAAAACATATTCAAATAATAATATATGTATATAAAAGGAGAAGCTGACTGACTGACTGACATATCAACGCAGGGCCTAAACCATAAAGGTTGGAAACTTTAAATTTTGCACAGGGGTTCCTTTTATAACGTAGGGGAGTACTCCCTAAGGGGGTAAAACGGGGATGCAAAGTTAGTATGAAACTTTGCCGTTAAAACATTTTGGCGGGCTAAGCCGCAGGCATAAGCTAGTCATTCATAATTAATAATATATTAATATAATATTTTGGGACAACTCTCACAACGTCATCTGATCCCAAACTAAGCAGAGCTTATACTATGGCAACTAGACAACTGTTTTAATTTCTAAATACATACATATTATAGATAAATTATGACCAGACACAGAATAAACCATCGTGCTCATCACACAAAGTTTTATCCTCGGTAG